>CM042479.1:38899534-40205784 GCA_023621385.1 Quercus gilva | reverse complement strand
TTTTGTTAAAATATTTATTGTTATTTTATCTAAAGAAATTGATAAAAATAAATAAGTTGTTGTCTCTATCTAAAAAAATTGTTTTTATCTATTGGTAAACTACAACTTAGAAAAAATTGCTATAATTAAGTGAAGTCACTTAGTGCAATCATAGCTTCTAAGTCTAACTTATATATATATATACACACACACACACAATGACTATAAATATGTTTTATTTTTATGTATTAATTTATTCTTTTTTTACCAAAAAAAAATTATTCTTGAAATTTTTGACATTTCTATTGGAAACACAAAGAGGTATTAGTTGAGTTATATGACTCTTTGTATTAATTTATTCTTGAATCTCAATATGATTTTTTTTTTTTTTTTTAAAAGAAGGAAAGGAGCTAATGATTCTTATTATTAGCCGGTGATTTTTTTTTTTTTTTTTTTTTTTTTTTTTAATTTTGCTTTTGTAGTCTAACCCCTAAAGGAAAAATCGTGGTACTGACTTCAGCCACAACTTTCCATCTCAAAAGCATTAAAAGTGTTTGAAAATTTTTGTTTCAAAAGGGAGGGATTCCTGTCAAAAGAAAGTGTTAGGCAGAGAGAATAGTGGAAAAGGGAACGCCTACCCCAGTGGCGGAGTTAGGATTTTAGGTTAGGGGGCAAGGTTTAAAGACAATATTAAACTAAAATAACCTTAAAAAAAACTAATCAATATTAATAACCTAATAAATAAACAATTGTAAATAACTATAATTGTTATACAAAATTTAATGTAACTATAAACTATAGTTTTTTTTTTTTCATAACAAATTTAATTTGTTCAACAGTATTTGATGTTTTATATTTTGAAACCGTTGCATAGTTACTAATAATCAAAGTAAAAAAAGTATAGCAATAACCTATATAAAATTGGAGGTTTGAGAATTTCAATACCGTATTGGGACATTAGGTAGTTTATCTTTCTATATAAAAATAATAATAAAAAAGAGTGTAAAATTTAAGACAACCATCATTGCGGTGAAAAAAAACCCAAAAATAATAATAAAAATTAAGAAGAAGGATAACAGAAGAAAATTGAGTTAAACAGTAAAGTGTCATATACAATGATAAGCTATAAATTTGGACAGACAATATAAAAGCTTAAAAGACAAAATAAGTAGTACCATTGTAAGTGGGATGATCTTTGCAGCTTTTTCCTTTTTTTATTTTTACGTGCCAGGATTGTTTTTCTATAACAAGACATTTTGTCTTTTTGAATTTTTTTTCCTATGTTGGGCAAAGCATTCAAGAAAGGAATCTAAATGCTATAATCTAAGGGACTTTTCAGGAAGAGGGGGGGGGGGGGGGGGGAAGGGGGGAGGACCCTCCCCGCCGGGCGGCTCCGCAATGATTATACAATACTTTAAAATAAAATAAATATTCATTTTATTTTAAAGTTTTCAAATACTTTTTATATCTAACCTATATTTTAAATCTAAAAAGAAAAGTGAGTAATTACAAAAACTTACAAGGGATATAATTAGAAATTGAAACTTTACAAACCCTGAGGATATTATATTTTTGTTGAACTATGTTATTTTGAATTTGGGTTGAAATGTATGTACTTCTTTTTAGGTGTAAAAAACTAATTTTTTAATAAATGTTATATTTTGTTGAACTATATAGTTTTGAATGAGGGTTGGAAACTTGAAGTGTATACACTACTTTTGGGATGTAAAAAAAAGTATGAGTTGTGTTATATTTGTGTCAACCCAACACGACCCGTTTATTAAGCGTGTCAAGTTGGTTGGGTCAAGTCAACCCGCCTTACTAATAAGTTGGGTTAGGGTTGAAGGATCTTGATACGATTATTAAATGGGTCGGGTTTAGGTTGAGTCATTAAGTTGAATATCCCTACCTCGACACAACATGAACCCGACATGCTAACCCGAATTGACACCCCTAGTACTAAGCAAGACAAGTAGAGTGGGTCTAAAGCCCACAAGCCTATTACACGTTAATAGACCTCTCAAACTAATTAAAGGTGGGTGTGAGACTAACTTGAGGTTGTCAACCAAATCACGAAAACATCCCTTAGGATATGACTTGGTGAAAATATTTGCAAATTGATCTTAAGAGGAGATTGAGAGTAGCTTGAGAGCATCATGGAAAAGATCATAACGGATAAAATGATAATCAATCTCGATATGTTTAGTTTGTTTATGGAAAATATCATCATGAGCAATATGAATAGAATTTTGGTTATCACAATAAAAAGGAGCAGCAGAGGGTGTGGACACACCTAAATCCTTGAGAAGCCATCGAAACTAGAGGAGTTAGGATGTGGTATCAGTAAGGGCATAATATTTTGCTTCAGTGCTGGAGCTGGCCACAACAATTTATTTCTTGCTTCACCAAGAGATCAGAGAAGAACCAAAAAGAAAACAATAACCAATGATTAACCTTTAATCAATGGGATCTCCTACCTAATCAGCATCAGAAAATGCACAAAGAACAAGAGGAGACTGAACAGAATAGTAAAGGTCATGAAAGAGAGTGCCCTCTAGGTATCAAAAATTATATAGGACAACGGCATAATGAGTCAATCATGGAGTTGATAGAAATCGGCTCACTTGGTGAACAACATAAGAAATGTTTGGACAAGTGACAATGAGATAAACTAGGCTACCAAATAATCGTTTGTAAAGAGAGTGATTAGACAATGATTTCCCAGCTGAGGGAATTAGATACATATTAAGTTCAACTAAAGTATCAATAGTCTTACTAATAGTGAGTCCAGCTCGAGACAAAAGTTTAGAAGCATACTTGGCTTGAGTGATATAAAGTCCATTAGTAGAATGAGTGATTTCAAGACCCAAAAAGTAGCTGAGATGTTCAAGATCTTTCATCTCAAACTGTTGACTGAGAAAATCCTTGAGTTCTTAAATGTCACTGAGGTTATCACTAGTTATGATCATGTCATCCACATATAGGAGAAGCAAAATAGTGCATTTGTTAGTGCGACGAAGAAATAAGGCAAGATCATAAGGACTGGTAACCCAAGCAAAAAATGATGGAGCTAAACTTGGCAAACCAAGTTCGTGGAGCTTGTTTAAGGTCTTAAAGTGCATGTCGAAGGTGACAAACTATGTTCAATTCAATAGAGAGACAAAGAGGAGGTTGCATATAAATTTTTTCACTTAAATTTCCATTAAAGAATGTATTTTTGACATCCATTTGAAAATGTCTTGTTTACTGGCAGTGGCAACAACTAAAAGGGTACGAACAAATGAGATTCTAGAAACTGAAACAAAGGTCTCTTCATAATTAATCTCATGCTCATGTGTAAAATCTTTTACAACAAAACGAGCTTTATAGCACTCAATGGACCCATCAGAGTGAGTCTTAATCCTGTAGATCAACTTACAAAAATGCCTTTATATAGAAGACAAGTGTGTTGTACAAGTACGTGTACTCAGTAAGACAAATAAAGTGGATCTAAACCCCACAAGCCTATTACACTTGATCTTAACCACAGGCTTATTACACGTAAATAACAAAGAACAATCTGAATTGATAGATGCCAAAATTTGGGGTAGACAACTTTTAAGATAAGATGTATCTTTGGCAAACATGCAAATTGGTTGATAGTCTCTTTGAATCAGCTTCACTCGTTAGGTCTGTTTAAGCCATTAGAACCAGCTACTTCATGAAAAAAAAGGAAAACAATTCACAAGCCCGCAAGTTAAAACTTTCTTTTTACAATCTTTCTTGGTGTGGTCCTAAATTTTTTCTTTCTTCATTGGCTATTGTTATTTTTCTTTGACAAGCGACTTTTGGGTTTTTGGGCCTTTTGGCTCTACGAGGAAAAGGAACACATTCATAAAACGTGATTTTCACTTTTCAATCTGGGTTGACTATTGCACATTTATCCTAATGAAGTTCTTGTCTTTATTAAGAAATTTATTATTGTTACTATTATTAAAAAAAAAAAATTAATGAACATTGATTTAAAAAATATTTTTAAAAACTTTTAATGAGAAAAGTATAAACGAATAAGTAATTTTGACGACTTTTTATATTTCTCATAAAAATGATATCAATTTTAAAAAAAAAATAGTTTATTAACAATTTTCTTAAGGATAAGAACACCTGACAACATTAACTAACTTCAGCAAGTGTTTTAGAATAATTTTATTGAGTTCTTTTTTTTTTTTTTTTTTTTTTTTTTTTTTTGTTGGGCGGCGGCGGCGGCGGCGGCGGCGGCGGGGGGGGGGGGGGGGGGGGGGGGGGGTGGTGCCTATCTAGAGAAAAAAAAATGTTAAGCACCCGGTTAAGCAGTAAATTTTGCCCGGGTTAGAAACTCGTAGACCCATTGCAAATGAGCAAGCCCTTAGGACTTAGGAGCTCTCCTTTATTTCTCCTCCCACTGGAGATCGCATGTCCTCTGTGTCACTGTGTTTTAGGTTTTGATGGGCTTAACCCACCTAAGATTGGGCTGAAACTGTTTTATTAATCCTATGAAAAGAGGAATAGCTACTAGTTTGCTGTCATAAGCCGGCTTATACGATCTCTTGGGCCTAGCTCAGGTAAACTCTTCTGGCTCTTTGTAGAAGAAAATAAATAGTAATAATAATAAAATATTGATTTCATCATTTTCCAAAAGTTTCGATTTCTTCCCTCAAAGTTTGTTTTTGTTCCAAATTTTTTTTGCAAACATTATACTTTATGTTCTTCCGTGTATGTCCATTAGTTTATATCTCATGTGATCTAACGGAATGTTAAATGTGGTAATTTATTAGCATTACCTAATCTCACTTGAATTAAACAATTTTTCTATTTAAAAAGACTAGACACGTAGCATGCAATTATTGGTCACACTCTGTGTTTCCTTATGGATGTAAAATTTCCAATTTGACTAAGAACGCAAAAAACCAACGGTGAAAATAATATAACCATTTGGTAAGTGAACCACCATAGTAAATAATATGATTAGAATTTATTAAACCTCTCTCCCTGACAAAATGTTCAAGCCGTTAAAATTTTCATGGCATTGGTAGTCGAAGTTATTGAAATCCATTTTAGTAATTTATGCTTAGAAACTAGAACTAGAAATACTCAGGGGAAAGTTCTATTAAAAGTTTAATACAACATATAGGGAGGGATATCATTTGATACAAAAGCTTGAGTCTAAAGAGAAATGTTATGTTCACAATCTTTTTACATTTTCACAATTAATCAGAAGTAACAAGTTGTTATTAGCTGTTATTAGGGACAAAAAAATAATTTCAATGATAGGTTTAAATTACAACAAATAACAATTTACAACTAATAATTTATTGTGAAAGTGTGAAAAATGTCATGGACATAACACTTAATTCCCAAGTCTAAATAAGTTTTAGTCCAATTATGTTATAATAACTACTTATCATTGTCAATATTATTCAATGTGAGACTTCACTCATATGTCTATATTTAACAAGTATTTTTATGATAACAAGTACTTTTATGAACATACTTTACAACAATTTAATGACACGTGCAACTGTGGAAAGTAAACAATCAATTCTTTCATATGAAACAATTATTTTTTCTCCATCATTCTTAGCAGCAACCATCAGTGTTTGTGGCACAAAAAATGTGTCCATACACTTTCTTTATATTTTTTTCCCCTAACTCTAAAAATGAAAAAGAAGTAACTTGATCAATATATTACATCATACGCACAATCAATCAGCACTAGTCAACTCATGATTTTAATGATGGTTGATGCTGCTGGTGTTGGCGGTATTACTGCAAGAGGCAGCATCGGATGAGGTAATGAAATTGGCTCCACCTTCTCTTTCTCTCATCGGTACTATGTCATCTCCCCTAGAGGCCATTTCACTCGCTGCTGCCTTTGCTTCCTCTCTGAACTTCTTGTAGATATCACCTTTGTAAAATTTGCTCGCCCTAAGAACCAAAATAATAGAAATAAGGAACCCAAATAACGTTACAGCTGTGATTATAATAAAAGCCATCCTGTAACAGTGAGCCCCTGTGCATGTTAATTGCTGACTAGCCTTCCTTGTGACGCCTAAAGCTTCCATTTGCTTCAAAGCCTCCTTATCATATAAACGACCGGCCACTCTAACATTGAGAATGTAAGACCCAACTGGGCTTGCTATGGTACCAAAATTGTACAGAGTGGAATAGTACTTGAGCCCAAAGATCTCAGATATGATTGCAAACATTAAAGGCCATTGTGCACCAAAGCAAAACCCAATAATCACTGAAGCAAAGTAAAGAGAATTTGGGACCGCAAAGGCAATTAAGAGATGGCCAACACAACTGAAAAGAAGGACAAGTGTAAGCACTAGGGGACGAGGGAATTTGTATTTGACTAAGAAGATTTCAGAAGCACAGACATAGCTCGTCCTAGGTAATTCCAAATGCTCACGAGTGATACAAAGGTTGTGATGCTGTGAGTTGGATAGCCTAGTGACTTACCAATCTGACCCAAGTTGTCAATTGCCGTCAATGCTCCACCGATACCACAAGTTGTGGCTATAAACAAAATTAGCATGTCGATGCTGAGAAGTGCTTGTAATATTGTATAGTCTTCACCTCTGTCCGGTGGCCTGAATATGTTGCTCAAGCAAGAATCTGGCTTTCTTTCACTTGCTTGAGCTTCAATTGGGGGCAGTGATGGTTGCTCCAATACTTGTGGATTTTCTGATACCACCTTCACTTGTATAGGATCATTCATGGGGTACTCCTTTCTCTTCCAAAGTTTGAATTCTTCTTTCATAACTATTGCAAGTGGGAGAAATAGCAAGGTAAGAACGACACAAGCATTTCCTACATATTCACTCCTGGTAAACTTGATCCTGTTTTGTATGATAATCAAAACCATGAGAAACCCGGCAAGGCCAAGTGAAACATTGAGGAAGTTGTAGAAAACTTTGAGCTCGTTGATCGTCGAGCTGTCTTTATAATCCGAACCGTTCGAAGAAAGACAAAGGAAACAGCTGCGGGAAGCCAAGCAATTAGCAAAATCAGAGCCTTTGAGTTATCCCCGTAGAAAGCATGCTAGAGTTGTGTCATAATAGCACCACTTAGACCAACAAGACCCTTCAGAAGGCCTATAACACTGCCTCGGCTTTCTGGGAAGTTCATAACACAAGTGACTAAAGCTCCAGTATTTGAAAATGCCTGTGAGTTTGCACCGATGTATATATATAAACACATTTGCCATAGCTGGGGTTTGGCAATATGGCCTGTGACACTAAGCCATATCATGAGGTACCCAAACAAGTTCATGATTACCCCAATTGAGAGGACCACCCATGGGGGTGAGATCTCGTTGATAAGCCCAGATAGGACTCCAACATTTCCACCCGTGTCTTTGAAGAAGCCGGTCAAGTTGAGCGATGTTTGGTCATAGCCCAGGGTTGATTTTATGTCGTTGGAGTATGCGCCAAATAAGTACCCTGAACCTGAGACAGACATGATTAAGAACGATGCAAAGACCATGAACCATCTACCAAGGAGCACATGCAAGCCGAAGCTCTTAATGGCTCTCCAACCCCCACCACCACCTCTGAACTCAGCCACCACCATTTTCTTTTATCTTAAAGGTTTAAGATACGCAAGCTCTAGGCTTAGACTTACTTATGAGGAGGGAGTTTAGTACATGCAATTTATAAGGGAGTCTGGTTTTGTAAATTAGAAGGGTACTGTTAACCACTGCTATCAATGCATGAGTTATATATATATATATATATTTCCTAAACCAATGTGTTTAAAGTATTTATTAACTTTTCTTTTCCTTTTTTAAATGTATAAAATATAGTATTATTTTATACAGTATTAATTGAATGTTAACCTCTACCATCAAGCATTTATTGACAAAAGCCTTAAAAATAATCAAATTGATGAGTGAGAATCTGTGAGATAACTTTGGCGTGGACGGTAGGGTTTCTAAGTAAAGATAGTGTGATTCATAATTTCATATATACGTAAGATTTTCAACGTCATGGTATACAAGTGATTCTTAAAAATAAAAGATAAACGTCATGGTACAAGAAAATGACACGCACAACTCAATGACTATTATCACTTCCACTAATTTCCTTAATTAATTTATTTATTAGCATAGAAAATCAGGAAGGGGAAAATAAAGTAAAAGTACATAAATAAATTAGGCCATCCACAATTCCACATGCGTGTTTGAAGCATGTTATCGTTTTGTCTGAAATAAATAGTTGCAGATTTAGGTGTTCATACTTATAGCTCTTCAAAAACATAGCTAAGTTGTTGTACTAAAAAAGCTAACCCATAGTTCAATGACTAAAGACAGTTTAGTTCAGTTTTTTTTTTTTTTTGGGGGGGGTGGGGGGGAGGGATTGGTTCTCCTAATTATAATTTTACTAAGAGTAAATTTAATTTGACTATTATATATATTTATATATATTCTCTCTAACCTTCTCAATTCTCATTTCTTGTTTTCCTAACATGCTTCTGCTTCTGAATTATACTTGGTGGAGAGTGAAGTAAAGGGTAACGATACTAGTTTATTATGTGTTAACGTGTGTTATTGATCTAAGAGGCCCAATTATATTGTAAAGTTCATGTAAGAATAACTCTAGTTTTTATAGTTCTTATATTTACCTTATTAGAGTTAATTGAGGGACCATAAGAGTTAGGATTAACTCAATAAGGGCTTTACGATATTATCGTGTCTCTTATGCTAATACACTTTAACACGTATTAAACTGGTATCTTTAATAGGTATTACTAGATGAATTCGGTATGCGGGCTAGAGCAGAACAAACACTCTGGCTTACTTTCTGCAGTAGGTCTTTGGATAGCTCACCTCATGATCCTCATTTTCGCTGCCTAAAGATATTTAGAAAGAAAAGAGCAATGCTAGGTACATAAAAATTTTGACAACATTTTTTTAAGTAGTTAAGTATTGGTAGGCTTGTATTGCCTCTCATATAGGCATACAACTAACATCACATTTAATTTTTACCTAACATTACTAATTTATCACATTAATAAGTATGAAATTTATTGCGTCTATAGACTTTCTCTATATGTATGCAACAATGATGTAAAAGAACATGATCTAGTGATAAGGATTTTGATGTTTATCACGAAAAAAACAAAAAAAAGTAACCAAAATTTTTTTTTTTAAAAAAAAGAGGCCAGGCATTCATGTGTCCTTTGCAAGAATTTAGATGTTATAACGATAAGGTATAATCATTACAATACAGATGTGGAGAAGCATTCATTTGTCCTTGACTCCATAAGATTTTACATGTCTTGATATAATGATGGTGTAATATTTCAAAGCAGATGTGAGAGAGTGTTATTGTTTTAGAATTTCTCTCTAAAAAAGTACTTCTACCTCCGAAAACACGTGGGGGGAAAAAATCAACTTTCTTTTGATTTGTGTGGGAGAATATAAGGTCTTTTTTTCAAACAACAACTTTTTCACAAGGTGACAATGGTGCTCCCGCAATAATTTTGGAGTGCTGATCTATTAACATTGCTAAATATTTTGAAAATCTAATTGTTGAATTGCATACTCTTAATGTTTTAAAAAAATATGCCAAATTTCATGTTGATCGAATATTATTTACTATTTGATCCCTAAACTTATTTTTTATGTATAATTTTAGACTACAAAAATTTGAAATTTAAATATTTGATTGATGACATAGCTATTGATTTTTTTATATTTTTGAAATTTTATAAGTATGAAAGATATAAGAAGAAAATATAATTAAATGGTGAATTTATTAAAATTTACCTCTAATAAAAAATATTGAATGGAATTGTAATTTTAGTTTACAACTAAACTTGTTACCAAATTTTGTCCAAAAATTTAATTATGTTGGGCCTAAAAAAATTTAGGATGATCACAAATTTTTTTGAAGATGAAAAAAATATAAACTTTTAAAATTTATTCATAATAACAATAATTTTTTATTTTCAGGTAGAACCGCCTATGGCTCCATTTCCTCACATAATAATAACACTCACCTTATGTAAAGCTGCGCCACATTGTCTGCCCTTTGAAACTGCAGGTGTTTTGATATCAACATCAATCCAAGATCAGACCTCTTGTACTGACCATAATAGAGGACAAGGCAAGAACCACAGGTATACTCTCGAAACTCACAGACACACGGATCGTCTTTATGAACTCAAAACTGATAAAGTTTTTTTTTTTTTTTTTTTGGGTGGGGGGTGGGGGGGTGTAAAAAAGAAAAAAAAAAAAAAGAAGAATGTAGTAGTCTTCTTCTATTCTATCGTGCAGGAAATTAAAAATATTATCTATATGTAATGGAAATTATATTCTCCGATTTCTCTCATATCTACTACATGTCAATTAAGTTATCAAAAAATATATTTTATAAGATCATTAAAACCATTGGTAGGTTTACCCAAAAAAAAAATTAAAACCATTGGTAGAGCAAGAGGGTCAACTGGAGTAATTATTTAATAATACTCTTCATTATTAATAGTTCATTCTCACATGATAATGAATTTCTTTAATTGAATTTACGTATGATGGAAGCCATCATTTTGTAAGAAGAAGAAATATTACTCTCGTATTATTGAATAATTTGGGATAATTTTCGTAAAATCTAGAAGGCATTAGCTAAGTTTTGCATATAACATTTTTTTATATATATAAAAAAGAAAAAATTATGAGGGATAAGGATTTTTCCGCCAGCATTGAATAAAAATATCAAGATCCAATCATAGTTAAGGCATATAAGTCTGTTATATAACCCTATTTAATTGTAAAGCAAGTAAATAATCTTTATCCTAATTGTATTAGAAATATTTTAAGTATATGGTATTATTTTGTTGAGATTTAGTGTGCTTAGTTAAAGTGGGGGGAAAGTGATCAACAAATTAATGGTTGATAGAATTAGGCAAAAGTCAAAGTGATCAATAAGTTTCAGGAAACAATTTTTTTTCAATTTCTTGTTCATAGTTGTTGAGATAAGTGGTGAATAAAATTTATAGGCCAATGAAAATGATAATGCTCCATTTAGACGTTAATTCCTCAATAATTATATTAAAAAAAATTTATTTCCTATCATTATTCTAAAGGGATAGAGTTGCCAACGTAAGGGCAAGTGAATCATTAATGCAGAAAAATCTATCATTAATTAGTGGGAATGCTAGTGGAGAAAAATCTCGTCCTGTCCTTATTGCCAACAAATTGACCTTGATATTTCAAGCTCACTAAGTTTTTGTCATTTTGGTTAGTATTTACTTTTTGGGTGATCAAGAACAATCTGGATTATTGTTCCATCGAAAAATCTGGATTGATAGATGCCAAATGTTGGGTCGAGAACTAATTAAGATGAATCAATGACAAGGCAAGCAAATTGATGGGTCATTACTTTTTTTTTTTTGTTTTGGTGGCAATATTCACTTCGAATCTTCTTGCCAAGTTAGATTAAACAAGGCCTGTTAAAGCCATTATCTGGAATTAGACCCCTACCCTTAGAAGTTAGAACCAGCAGCTCAGAACAATCCCTTTTTGACGGTCTTTCTTTGTGGATTTCCTTCTGTATTGACATCAACTTAAAAAAGAAATAAAGAAAAGAAAAGAATAAAGAGGTGGAATGAGGAAAGGATTGAAGTGGGAAAGATTCGAACTGATGACACTCATTACATGAAATATGGTTTTCAATTAGGGTTGATTATTGCCTTTATCTTTAACAAAGTTTCTCAAGTTTATCAAAATATATATCAACTTTTATATATATATACATATATACATATATATATATATATATATATAGTACCTTAGGTTACTTTTTAAAATTTCTGTCACCTTTACTAATAAAACTAATGATGTTAATTTTTTTTTTAGATGAGTTAAAACTTAAAAGTGAAAACCCATTTGGAAGACACCCAAGAGAAAAACCCAAAATGCAGAATCCTAACCTTCATATACAATCTCGGACATCTAATTTTTGAAGAAATCAAGCTCAATGTACTTCTCTCTCTGCTCAATAAGGGGGAAAAAAACATTTAGAACAATAACAACAAATTGTTAACAATGAAATAGTGGAAGAAGAAGAGGAGGAGAATTATAATAAGAGGCAAAAATGTGTGGTTTTTGAAGATTTTATATGTGAGAAAGTTGTGAAAGGAGAGGAGGTGGAACAAGAAGGTGTGCATGTGGCAATTTAGAAGTCTTTGATTGTGTGAGAAGTCAGAGAGGTTATGCATCCAAGGAAAAAAATTAAAGAAAGAAAGTTAACATCTTTACTTGTTAGCTCTATTAGTACTAAAGTAGACAGGTGGCTAAAAATAAAAAAGGGAACATAAGTTACAGAACTTATGGTATTGTATTTAAGTTTTACATTAAATATATTATATTAGGTTTTATAATAAAGTTCAAACACATGGTTGTATTAACCAATTAAGTATACATTGAATATACCATTATTATTTTCAATTACAATTGAATTCAATGCAATTATGTGTTTAACATTAATTAAAGAACGGAAAACTTGTTTTTCAAAAAAAAAAAAAAAAAAAAAAAACAGAGAAGAACCTAATGTATTAAAAATAAAAATAAAAAATTAATTGAATCATCCAAATTCTTCTCATTTTTAGTTGAATGTACAACGTGTGTCATTTATTTAATTTATATATATATATATATATATATATAATTCAGAGAGAATTCGATGCGATCCTATCCCAAAAAATAAATTTTTTAATTTTTTTAGTGAACAAATTTCTACGTGCTAGCGCGCTACTAATAAAACTTATTTGACTTTTTTTTCCCCTCCAAATTAGTGAGTATTTGGTACCTTTTTACTGTTTGGGATTTCAAGCAAAAAGTTTGGAATTGTGGAATAAAGTACTATCGTGTTTTTGGGGTTTTCTGTCTTTCTATTTTTTACTTGGCAAAAGATGAAAAATATTTGACACAATGATGAGTCTTTTTTTTGGTTTGCTTTGGTCCTTAAAGATAATAATTGTTGCGTGCGTCCTCCCTGCCCAAGCACTGGGGCATCGGCAAAATTTGATGGAGTTGAGATTCTTTTATGCCCCAGTAGGATATATAGCGTGCGTTTGGGTAACGCATTTTGCAGTGTTAGTTACTGTTCATGTGTTTTAAACTTGGGACCCATGGAATTGTTGCAAATAAATGAAGAAAAATGCAGACCCACGGCAAAGTGTGAACATTGTTTTGCAATATAAAAAATATTTTGTTGCAATGGTTTCAGCAATAAAACCCTATTTGGTAAACTATTTAAACAACATATTTTCAGTTTTTAAATAACATTATATATATTTCTACACACTTTTTCACCCACATATATTTCAAAAAATTACAAACAACATTATTCAAACTCCTCTACCAAACGAGTCCTAAGTTTTCAATTTTCAGTAAAATAAGCGGTTTCCAAACAAACCAATAGTAGTAGATTTCGGGACCAACGCAGCCCACCTGTCCAGGGCTTAATTTGGCACAACACGTGACTCCTTATCAATGAATTCTCTGATAATAAACACTAGCCACTGGTGGATGTGCAATTTCAAAGTCTACAAGATTGCATATTTGACTAAAAAAGAAGAGTTCTTCATACATAAAATAGCACATTTATGTGAGGAAAAATTGTGGCAGCCTGTTAAGGCTTCTCAGAGTGGGCCATCCTTTTCACATTTATTCTTTGCGGATGATTTAGTGTTATTTGGAAGGGCTGATGGGAGGAGTTGTGCTGTCATTAGAGATGTTCTTGATGAATTTTGTAGCATGTCGGGGCAATCTGTGAGCATTACCAAATCAAGAGTGTATTTCTCTCCTAATGTGGATAGGGATACTAGAGAATCCCCTTGCGATATTCTTGGGTTTGCTTCCACGGCCTCGCTTGGAAAATACCTTGGATTTCCCATCAAGCATCCAAGTTCCACCGCTCAAGATTTTAATTTTATCTTGGATAGAGTCAAGCAAAAATTGGCCGGGTGGAAAGCTAACATGCTCTCCTTGGCTGGCCGGGCTGTCTTGATCCAAGCATCCTCATCAACTATCCCTTCTTACGTCATGCAAGGCACTTACTTACCAGGAAGAATTTTGGATGGCATAGACCGGGTTAATAGAAATTTCCTATGGGGTTTCTCGGAAACTACTAGGAAAATCCATTGGGTTAGCTGACAGAAAGTAACAAATCCTAAAGATGAAGGCGGGCTGGGTTTGCATGAGGCGAAGGGTAGAACACCGCTCTTCTTGCCAAGTTGAATTGGAGGTTTCATACGGAAGAAGATGCCTTGTGGGTGAGAGTGCTGAGGGGAAAATATTGCAGCAATAGGAGATTAAATTCTGTGAATATGGACAGGTTGCCTTGCTCTCAACTTTGGAGAGCCGTTAAGAAGGGCAGGGAAACATTTAACAAAGGCAGCATATGGGTGGTCCATAGAGGCAGCACTCTCAGCTTTTGGCTGGATAATTGGACATGTAAAGGTCCTATCCGTAGTCTTATTCATGGTCCTTTAACTCGTGAAGCAAGTCAATGGAAGATTAAAGATGCTTTGGTGAGTGGAGGTTGGGATTGGAATCGAATTCCTTTTGAGCTTACACTTGAAATTAAATCGATCATCCAAGCCATTCCTATTTCTTTAGCGGATGGAGGAAGGGATAGGATAGGATGGAGAGGTAATGCTAGAGGTTGTTTTGATCTCAAAGGTGCTTACTCTTTTGCTAGAAAGGTGGATGATGTGGAGGATGTGGGAATAGTAGATGTTGATTGGGTTTGGAAATTAGATACACTCCCCATAATCAAAACTTTCCTGTGGAGATGTTCTCATAATAGCATAGGAGTTAAAGCTTGCCTTGCAAGAAGAGGATTTATGGAAGATGAAGGGTGTCCTTTTTGTCATAGAGAACTGGAAACCATTTTGCATGCCCTTAGAGATTGTCCAAGAGTAAAGCAAATATTGAGTCAGCTAGGTGTGAAAGGAAATAATAGTGATTTTTGGAGAAGTAACCTGCATAAGTGGTTGCAAAGCAATGGGAAAATGAGATGTAGTCTCATTCAAGGGAAGCCACCATGGGAAATTCTTTTTAACTTTGCTGTGTGGTGCATATGGAAGAGTAGAAACTCCTTTGTCTTTAACAGAAAGAGCCCAAACCCTAACTTGTACAGGGAGATTTTCAACCAAGCTGTAGAGTTTATGTTTTGTGTCACTTCACCACGTAACCCTGTCAGAAAAGTCAGCAAGGAAATCAAATGGGAGAAACCACCCTTAGGGTGGAAAAAATTGAACACGGATGGCTCGGTCATAGGGTGCATGGAGCGGGCGGGATGTGGAGGGGTTATGAGGGATGAGCATGGGAATTGGGTTGCTGGATTCACAAGGCATGTAGGAGCAACCAACAGTTTTGCTGCTGAACTTTGGGGATTGAGGGACGGCCTTCTGCTGTGTAGGAGCTTAAATATCTCTTGTCTTGTTGTTGAGATAGATGCCAAAGTGATTGTGGATGTTATAAAAAATTCTACTTATGTAAATCAGATTATACCTCCCATTTTGGATGATTACAAGCAGTTGGTGACCAATTTTCAGCAAGTTCAATTGAAGCATTGCTACCGGCAGGCTAACCGATGTGCAGATCAAATGGCTAGATTAGGGGCTGACCAAGATCTAGATTATATTTTGTTTTCAAGTCCGCCTGTGGACTTAGCTATGGCCTTGGAGGATGACTGTAATGGGGTTGGCTTCAATAGAGTTTGTACTGAACCTGATGTAATTTTTTGATTTATATGATATCGCCGTTCATCAAAAATAAATAAATAAATAAATAGCACATTTAAGAATTAGACAGTAATTTCAAAAGGTTGACTAAGTGGCTTTTAAGATTTTAATATTTATGAGATTCTGAGTTTAAAACTTTTTGTCCACATCTTAGAGTTACCTTGAAGAGATTTATTCTTATAATAACTTAATGTGTGCAGGACAAGGAACTGCGCAAATCTAAACGAGAGAATAATTAGATATTTGAAAAGTTTAAATACCCTAATTTGTAAGTAAAAAAAATAAAAATATAAATAAATAAATAAAGGACGAAAAGTAAGGATTTTGAGAAATTGAGCTAGGTTCAGGAACTTGTAGCAGACCTATAGTAAAGTATATCTTCTCCTTTTTTTCCACCTTATGGCACATTTGTGCCGACTTATTGGAGCTCACTCTCAACCTGCCCGTGTTTTCGGGTTTCGTTGGGCTTAACACATCCATGATTGGCCTGAAATTCTATTATTAATGACATTAGACAGAAGAGCTACTAGTTTTCTGTCATAGGCTACCTTATTTGACCCCTTGGGCCTAAATAAGCTCTGGCTCTTAATGAGCCCAAAACTTTGGCCCTACGCCTTTACAATACCTACCAGTTAGTTAACTTTTCCTGACCCAAAAGTTTTTTTAAGAAAAAGGAACTTAGTTGATTTTGGACAAACCTTGACAGGCCCAAACATGGCCTATACTATTTTATGATTGCCAGGCCTAAAACAACGACCAAATGCATCCTTTTTCTATGCTGCTCGGCCATAGCAAAAATTGGGAACCATAAGTATTTCCCTAGGATTGGGCCACTGTGGAATTCAGGTTAGATTTTAAAGAGTGATGATTTTTCTTTTTGAAGGAAATGAGTGATAAAGTTGGATCGCGGGCTCAGAGGCGCCCAATGACACTATCTGGATTATTCCATGGAGACACTATAGATATAAAATTTGACTTACTAATCCCTTCGGTCACTAAAATTACTTTAGCCAGAAAACAGAACGACAAATAAATATGAACTAAAGTATCAGCCTTATCATTGTGACGATAAATCATCTTCCATTGAAAAGGCTGGAATAATCTGAGGATACCCGAATTGGGCTAACGGCACTGGCAAAGGGAGAAGCCCAGGTTCCCTTTCACATATTTTGTATGCTACCAGCAAGCCCCTGATCTCTCTGCCTTTTTGGTAATCCATTCTTGACTTTGAAAAGCCAAGAAAATAGAACAAATCCATTACACATTTGACCTCTTTATTGGCCAAAATCCAATGTGTTAGATATATGGCCGAAGTGCCCAAACCAATTATAGGCTCATGTATTTATAGAACAACTTAACTATAGGTTAGTCTAGAGGTAGTCAAGTTCTCTTTGCTAATATAAATCCCACATTGGGTTAGTTGTAAAACAAGTGCTTAATAGAATATATCAAGGACTTTCACATTATAGATGTAAACTGTTAGACTGAATCACGTAAATTTTTGTATATACTTTCTCTTTCATGTTTCTACTCATTATTCAATTATCACACACAAATACACAACAAATTTAACATAATGATTGAGATTGATATGGGCTTATCTCCAATTTGAGCCTTTGTGGTCATGTAATTATTGATCTTAATTCGTCAATCTTGGAAGCTTTGGTTAAGTTTCTCAACCATATAAAAGAGGGTTTAAATTTTATCATCACATATTCGAAAAAGCTTTAAAAAAATGTATGGTTTGAGGCGTTCTAAATAGTTGTCACCTGGAATTAAGTTTAACTATCCAAGTGTCCTCTGATAAAACATTTTTTTTTTTTTTTTTTTAAAGAAAAGAGAAAAAATTGCTTTGATGTGTCATTGAAGGGCACCGAATAAAAGCATAAAAGTTGTTTTATTTGTAAACACATTAATATTCCGTTTCCATATTATTACAATTTACAAGTAAATGTAATAGGCAAGCAGACAAAATGCATGAAAATTCACGTAGATATTTATATACAATAATTCTCATTAATACCCAATTATTTATTTACAACATACGATAAACATATATACTAAAAAGAGAGGAAAACACACACACACACACATATCATTACGATTGTCAAGCTTGCAGGCCAATTCGATTGAATCTTCAGCTTGTTTGTAAGTGTGTTGTTTGGGAACTCCTTCCTCTGTCTTCACTCTTCAGCATTTCAGCATAAATTGTGAGACGGCTTGCTTGTAAAATTCCTCTAGGCATGGTTGGCATGGCGAAGCACACATTCATGCAAGTTGAACAATCATGCGAGTTAAAGAATGATAAACATATAGGGAGATCTGGACTGCATAAGGAATAAGCAGAAGTATCACCATACCCATCTATATATATCATTAACGAACCAAAATGAGATAGAAAAGGAGCTAGCTAGCTAGAGAGAGATTGACAAAGGAGTGGTGAAAACAATTTCAAATTTTACATCAAGTAAAGAAAAATGTAATAGAGGTAGGATTTATTGGACTTTTGGACTCAAAATGGAGGATAAAGACTTAAAAAAGAAAATATTGACAATGAAGTTGATGATGGATGTGGGTCCGTGACGTCCGTCTTACTTTTTGGTTTGGCATATATATGTTGCATTGTGATTGGGTTTTTTTTTTTTGGTATTTTAGAAAGAAGATATTGACTGTTTGGTATTTCACGAGCTCTCTGTGTTGTACACGGGGAATATCGTCAACACCCGTGTTTGGCTGCTATTCAAGATCATGAAGAAACGATAGGGATCAGACATGCCCACAATGTGAAACTGCCTAAAGTGAACTAACAGCAATACCTCCAATGTTTATGTCACATATTAATTACTTTGTTTTTATATACAAAAAAAGACACTGTTTAACTAACTAGTTACTTCTCAAATGCTATGTGTGCTTCTATAACTTTGCCATTTCATAGGTCAGTTACATGTAGACTTCATTACTTCTTGTTGTTTAGTTTCTTTCTTTTTTGGCCCGAAAAGAGGGGGCATGACTTTGAATTTTCGAATAGAGGAACAAGATTACAGATCTGACTTCAGACTTGTCTTTTACCATCAATATCATCTCCAGACTAAATTATGAAGAGGGTTATGTGGCATTATCGACTTTGTTTGATTGGAAGGATATAAAATATTTGTGTTTTCAAGTATTAGAATAGAGCAACCTATAAGGCAATCTAGCTGCCTTATGGGCTGCTCTATTACACTCTCTTTTAACCCAAGCAAAGGAAAAACTACTAAAAGCTGACTGCTATCCAGTTTAATTAAATAAAAATTGAAGATTATCAACAACAAAAAAAGTATAAGAATGTTAGGTAGAGATTATGGAAAAACGATTACAGAAAAATTGAATAATAAAGAATAAATTACTATTATTTCTTTAATATCAAAAGTAGAAGAATGAAAAAGTAGTAATAATGTTGTATTTTTCTTCTCAATGTCATCTTCTATCTTTTTTTTCTTTTCAATTTGAAAGGGGTAAAAATTTTGAATTTGGTGAAAAAATCAATCCACCTTCATTTTCTTTCTATCATTTTCCTCTCCCTTTTCTTCCCAACTACGTACTAATGTTATCTCCGTTGTGCAAGACCAAGTTTGCCATAGCCAAGTAGTCTCACCCAATCTGCCCTTGATCAAGTGAAAAGGAGAAAAAGAAAAAAACAGGAATAGCATGACTCCAAAGGCCTTTGCAATCTTATGTAAAGGGTGTTGGTTTGAACGAGAACAAAACTGAATTAACCGGCCAAAAGAATACCAAATTGATCCCATTTTGGTTGATGAAATGTATTATAATCCTATGAAAACATGATTATTAGGGTAAAGATCTACCCAATTTCACAATATGTTAAGTTGTTAAATTGTAATTAGAATAACATTACTTTCACATTGAGTCATCACTGATACTATTTTTTATTATACACCAATTACAACTTGATATTTTAGCATAATGTGGAATTAGGTGTGAATTTGAGCATGTTCCTAGAATTATAATTTTCACATTATCTGAAATTGAGTGTAGATATGACTATAAAAGTGTTATGTGTAACAATTACATGCAAAGATTAGGTGAGGGGGATGTTATCTCTCTCTTACCTGATTTGCATATGAATCTACCCACATTTTTTTTCACTAGTCTTCTTTGCTTTTAGATTTTCTCTTCTTTAAAATTTATTTATGAATAAAACAAGAATTCATATTCTAGAATTAAGGGATCCATCTCTCTCTCTCTCTCTCTCTCTCTCTCTCTCTCTCTATGAAATTCCATTAATACATTTTAGGTAGATTTCATTGAAGTCTTCAAAGACTATTAGAATTTATTCAAATTCTTGAATTTGAAATTTGACCTATATTTATACATTTAAAAGTCAGTTGATTTCCAACAACAACACAAAAATCTCAAACGAACAACCAATCACAATTGATAGCAATCCTTTTAACAATTTGGCCCATTATGGGAATGGGGCTCGTTGTGAAATGCAATTGAGCCCTCTTCCTTTTCCCAAATATCTGAATTTACAATGTTACTCAGACATTTGGGTCTATATTGTAATACTTGTTTGAATTTTTTTTTTTTTTTTTGGGTGGAGAAACAAACAAGCTAAAGTCCTTTTCAATCTTGCAAACCACAGCTAGGTTTCATTTTGTACTCGATTCAAGAGTTCCCTTGCTTCATCAATAACTCTAAGAAATTATTAACTTTATAATAAGTATCTATCTTTACTTGTTCTCAGCTTCCTATGATTGTTTTGGCTTTAGCATCCTGTGATTGACCATGACCAAGTCAGCACATCGACCAACCATATTTATGTGGCTACAATTTTTGATAAGGGCTCTACATATATGCGTGACTAAGCACCAAAATAAACAGCAATAAATCGTTGTTATCAAGATAATAGGGCCTATGAAAATATAAATTATCCACACCAAAAAAAAAAGAAATCGTTTTCCAATTATCCTTGCAACAAATAAGACTGTGATGTCAGTGAGATGGACAACTTTGGATCACAATCTTGGTGACAGTTTTTAGAGGAAATTAAAGCTTATACTTCTACCCACAGCCTTATCTTATCTAAAATCTCTTAAATAAAAATAAAAATTAGGGTAATTTTCAATAATGGAAATCCCATCCAAATTAACAATCTTTTATTATCAACTGAGTCCACAAGCCCACACTTAAATTTCCTCATGTAAATTATTTGACATAAGAAGTTTAGTTTTATAATAATTAATATATATAAAAAGGTTCTTCTAAGTCCAATCCTATGATGATGTAAATGACTCTATTAAGTGACACTTATCAGCCATTCTTGACTGAGTACATAAGGTACTAAGTCAAGTAATGCATGCCTTTACAGTAGCGACTTTCAACTCGGTTAAACTGTGTCAAACTCAACATAGTTTGACAACTTTGACTCAATCATACCGTGTTGTGTCTTGTTCAATTTGTCTTCATAAAGTTGCTCTATAGAATACAACTTTTAACATAATTGGGAAACAAAGAATTGACATAATCTGTATCAAATTTATTGCACCTTGTACATCGAATTATTGATGCCAATTTTTGGCTTACGTGTCCTTTGATTACTTACTTGAAGAGTTATTAAGGACTTATAATAGTAGGTCCCAATTATTATTCTAATCATTTCCCACCATCAAAAAAAAAAAAAAAAAAAAATCATTTCCCATCATTTCCATATTAGTAAGAAAACCCAAATCTATAATAAGGCTTTAAAAAAGAATGTTAGATTGCAATTTACAAAAGGGTCAAAGTTCATGCGAAAGTTAAATGGACATTTTCTGTTAAGTTGTTTAAGCAAGGCAGCTTCTTAATCAAAGTCTTTAAATGGTAATTTCATTATCTTCCGCTTTGTAGTTAAAGATGCAGACAGTAATCATGACCAAAGTGGCAAAGTATTTGGCTTATCACATCACTTATGGTTTTTAACAAACATTACTTTTCTTAAGTAGTAATTTGATGAAGAGAGGTGTTAATAGTAGTTGTCCAAGCCGTAAGCATGTTACATGCCTTGCATGTTATGCATCGGAACTCATCAGTGTAGTGTACATGTTTCTTATGAATTCTCCATTGAATTTCGAGTTCTGACTTTGAAAGAGCCTCTAAAACAACTTTAGAATTGCTCTCAATGAAAATGCAATCAAAGATATAAATTATGTTATCATGATAAAAGTGAAGTGCACATGTTATCATCTTATGCAAAACATAAATTAATAAACATCTAAAACAAAAATATTGGGCCAATGGTCTTTGGGTAAAGTAGCAATGTAATTCCTTAATAAACATGTTATCATTTTCTTATTATATCATGATAACAGTGTAGTGTACATGTTATCATGTTATGCAAAACATAAATTAATAAACATCTTAAAACAAAAATATTAGGCCAAAGATCTTTAGGTAAAGCAGCAATCTAATTCCTTATGGTGACTTATCAAAGTCTAAATCAAAGTCTAATCAATTACTTTTGAAGATGATTGATGTTGATTCCTCTTCTTAGTGGATTTAGAAGAAGCTGAAGTAGATCTGTAGATGGGTGAAGAATTAATTGAGGTTTCATATGATTGAATGGGTATATTGCAATAATTCCATTATGATAAGGTTTGTACAATAGTGCATAGGTAAAGTTCTAAAATTAGGCAAATAAACTAATAAAGAACAATATACTAGATTTTTATGTGAAGTGCAATATACTTGATTTAGTAATGTATATTTTTCACATTTTTATTAATGTATTTTAACTTTTAAGTTTATGACAAAACACATGTTTAGTTATATTATATATATTGCTGTAAAGTGTAAAGCATACTTTGAGAAGCAAATTGAGTGTAGACAAACTAACAATGTTGGTGGTCCCTTTGTGGATAAGTGCTGTTTGTTATATTCTGATATGTGTAATATTATTATATATTTTTTTGATATATTATGATATGGCTATCACTTAACATTTTTATTTCTATTTATATCTAATATAAAATAAAAGTTTTTATTTTTTATTAACTTCCTCAAATAGTATTGCATAAGTTTTTTAGAGTTCACATTTTTCAAGGTCATCATTATAAGATATATATATATATATATATAATTTGATCTTAGAATTACCAATAGTTTAAAATATTTTAGTTAATTAATTGAAATTCACCATCTTTTTTAATTAAACAACCGAACACTAATCAAATTAAGTAATCTCAATCTCTTCCCCTTAATGCAAATAAAATTTGAACTGTGAAATTGACTATTTCTATTTGAAGGGAAATGCAGAATATCATGCTTTTACTAAAAAATTATAATTAAAGTAAGCTTGATATTTTTTAAACCTTTTCTTATTAAATTAGGTATGTTCTTTTCTATAAATCTCCAATTAGAATTTTATTTAGTTTATAAAAAAAAAAAGAAATTGAATTTTTCTTTATTAATTAAATAATTAGAATGTGTAAACATATGTTTTTAAAAATTTTCTCATGCATTATATAAGTTAACTAATCTATAATAATATATTTAAAATATTAGAAGCCTTTGGCATTTAGTTGGCTGTTTTTTATACTACCACGTAAATGTTTGAAAGCTTGCAATTTTCTATAGCATTACTATTATATATAATTTTTTTTTTTTTTTTGTTTTGTTACATTTTAGTTTAAAACAATTAGAACTCACGATTATACTAGGATAGACCAACTCAACACTATACAAACTCTAATTAACTTAAATTACATATTTACTATAAATTATTTAATTGTAATTTTTATTATGTATCATTTATAAACATTTTGGATAATTGTTATAGTCCCTTTCATGAATTAGCCACTAGTTGTATAATATTAATATTAATATTATAAATACTCACTTATATATATATGGGTTTAAGTTACACATGATGTAGTTTTAATCAATATTATATCATTAAATATATCTTTATTGGATGCAAATTTTGACAAATCCATCGTTGAATTATATTATCTTTGCATATTCTCATTGCTTGCAAAATTTTAAAACAATCAAATATCAATAATTAAGTCATCAGCCAAATATTTAAAGTGTAAGTTTTTGTTGTTTAAAATTATGCATGAAAGAAGAGTTTATGATGAAATAGTAAATAATGTCCAAATAATATTTTTTGACATGCATGTTAAGAATATAGAGAGTATATAATCTAACGGTTTGATTTCCAAATTATTTATTCTATAAAAAGTTATAAGTGGTGCAATATATATATATATATATATAAAGAGAGAGAGAGAGAGAGAGAGAGAGAGAGAGAGAGAGAGAGAGAGAGTTTTATGCAACCTAGATTTCATTAATTTTTATATAACTCATTATGTGACGGTAAAAAAAATCATCAACATCGTTCATTTAAAAAATTATGTGACTAAATATGAACATTTTTTTTTTTGGAGATAATTAATGGTCTCTTCAATTGCTATATAATGAGTCGTAAGAAGTTTTTTTTTGTTTTTTTGTTTTTTTAAGAAGTTTTAAGAAGATAACTTCAAACAAATTTGGAATTGTTATATATAGGTCATTTAATTATGGTACATTTTTTTTGGTATGTGCAGTACTTATCTAATTGTAACTGTTAACATAATAATAAATAGTGATATTGCATTTTGTGTATATAATTTATAACAATAAAAATGAATGATTAAGCCTTCAAAATAAACAAATAATATTAAAGAGAAAAATAATACATAAAAAAGTGTCTATCATAAAAAAACTTTCTTAATTTTTTTTAAAAACAAACTAACTGCTAAACAGTAAACACACACACTTACACTCTCTCACTAAACTTAAACACATTACTTAATTTTCTTTTATATATATATATATATGTATGACAAAATATTGTGTCATTTCTAAAAGAAAATCATAGTAATATGAGCTGATTATCTTTATTTAATGGACCCCACGACATATGAGGAATTTATTTATTTATTTAATTTTTTTGCTTTTTGAGAAGAGAACATACGAGGATCTAAAACTACTAGAGCAGGAATCTCAGGATCTAGAGGTCCAGAGCAGAGCAAGAAGTAAATGTAAACAAAAGATTGTAAAAAATTTCATCAAAAAAAAAAAAAAAAAATCGTAAAATCTTATTAGGGTAAAATACAATCAACACGGCTCAGACTTAGTTAATGTCAAGTGGGTCAAAGATAATTTAAAAAATGATCAATTTAATTTCTAAATTATATGCACTTAAAAATGAAATTGTTGCATTTACTATTTAACATATCTTTCAATACCAAGTCGGTTCAAATCCAAAAAAACAAAAAAAAAAAAAACCAAGTCGGTTTGTTCTGAACTGTCTTGTACACGCTGACTGTATTTTATCCAATCCTATAAATTTTTTTTAAAAAAATTGTTAAATTATCAAAAATCTATGATCATCCTATACAAGACGTAGATTTTTTTTTTTCAAGTGGGCCCCTTCCAATTCTCTTACGCCACGTTTCAAGTTGCTCTTGCCTCCCAAAACCCCAAAAAAAAAAAAAAAACGAAGATTATTATTAATTAGGATAAAATAAACAGTTTATAAAAGGGTTTATATGCAATCATTCTCATTATTTCATATATATATTTCTCTGTTTTAAGCGCTTTCTCTCTCTTTCTCTCCTTATATATGCCCCCAACTTTCCTCTTACTCCATTCTCTCTCTCCTTCCGTCGTCGGGACCCACCTCGTCCGATCAACTCGCCGGCATTCCGGCGATCCGACTCGGATGATTCGCCACTTCGATCCTCCCAACGTTAAACTCTGATTCCAACCAAATCCTAAACCATAACAAAATCAAAAAAAAAAAAAAAAAAAAAAAAAACCCACGGCACAAACAAAAACAAAAACAATTCCTGTTCTCAGACACTCAGATCCACAGCTCACACACAGCAAATTTGATTTTGAGAAATGATTCCCTGCATCCCGATCCATTATCATTCCCTGCAATCACCACCCTTCAATTTGATCCACCACTGAATATATATATATATATATTTTTTTTTTTTTTAGTTTTAGTTTTAGTTTTAGGGTTAGGGTTTCGTGTTCGTGTTTTTTCAAAGCTGAGAAAACAATGTTGAAGAAAATCATAAAAGGAAGTCACCGGAAGCCATCCAAATCCGACTCCAACGACCCGGGTTCCATATTCAGTTATGGCCAACCGGCGACCCGAAATTCCGGGTCGGTCTCAACCGCCAATGTGGTCGTTAACCATGCTTCTCGTGCGGGCCCACCGCCTCCGCCGTCTCCGAACTCATCTGGGCCCGGCCCAATTTCGTCGATGGGCCTCGGCCCGCCTCCGTCCGGACACGTGGATCCTCTCCCGTTGTTCCGAGACGTGCCCGTATCGGAGCGACAAAGCTTGTTCATCCGAAAACTTCAAATCTGTTGCTTCCAATTCGATTTCTCCGACACGCTCAAATCGGCGAGAGAGAAAGAGATCAAGAGGCAATCGCTCATGGAGCTCGTCGATTTCATACAGTCCGGTTCGGGAAAAATCACCGAAACTTGCCAAGAGGAAATGATTCGGATGGTATCGGTCAACGTTTTCCGGTGCTTGCCGCCGGCTTCGCACGAAAACACCGGTCAAGAATCCGCCGATCCCGAAGAAGAAGAGCCGTATCTCGAACCCTGTTGGCCACACTTGCAGCTCGTGTACGAGCTCTTGTTAAGATACGTGGTTTCGTCCGATACCGATACGAAAGTCGCGAAACGATATATCGACCATTCCTTCGTGTTAAAGCTTCTGGACTTGTTCGACTCCGAAGACCCACGTGAGAGGGAGTATTTGAAAACCATTCTGCATAGGATTTATGGGAAGTTCATGGTTCATCGACCCTTTATCCGAAAAGCGATAAACAACATATTTTATCGGTTCATATATGAGACCGAGAGGCATAGCGGTATCGGCGAGCTTTTGGAGATTCTAGGGAGTATAATCAATGGTTTTGCACTGCCAATGAAGGAGGAGCACAAGTTGTTTTTGGTTCGGGCGCTTATACCTCTGCATAAGCCGAAACCGATTGCAATGTACCATCAGCAATTGTCTTATTGTATTACTCAGTTTGTGGAGAAAGATTATAAGCTCGCCGACACGGTTATAAGGGGTTTGTTGAAGTATTGGCCTGTTACTAATTGCCAGAAGGAAGTTCTCTTTCTTGGAGAACTTGAGGAAGTGCTGGAAGCCACGCAGTCCGCCGAGTTTCAGCGTTGTATGGTTCCCCTTTTCAGACAGATTGCACGGTGCCTCAATAGCTCTCATTTTCAGGTTTGTGAAATTTTGGATAGAATTTGTTGTTTATTAGAGCTAAAACCTGTGAACTATCAGTTTTTTTGCAAATGGTTGCTAATGATTGCTTTTGTTGTTTTTCACATTTTGGGAATATGTTATGTTGACTGGTTTTGTAAATTTTTCCTTTTAGTTGTTCACTTTGTTGTGCCACTGGTGTTTGCAATCTTGAAACTTTGCATTTAGAGTAGCGTCTTTATATGGAATTTTGGTCAAATGGGATTGTTGGTGTTTGAGGGAGGTGCTGGAATGTGATGTGATATATTCATTGCATTCACTTATCACTATTGATGGTCATAAGCTCATATAGCAAGTATTTAATCCTGGCGCA
Source organism: Quercus gilva (assembly GCA_023621385.1). Classification (NCBI taxonomy): domain Eukaryota; kingdom Viridiplantae; phylum Streptophyta; class Magnoliopsida; order Fagales; family Fagaceae; genus Quercus; species Quercus gilva. The sequence continues at coordinate 40,178,395 of CM042479.1, read as the reverse complement.
AAGGTGCTTCTGGTGTTTTTAGGAAAATTCTGCCTTTTTAAGAACGCTATATCAATTACCTGACTGTCCAGTGCCCTTTTTAATCTACTAATGGGTTTGCCTTGACTGTTCTTAGAGTCATTTCTTACATTTTTCTTTTACCTTTTTCTGCAATTTCCACTTGTTGTCTTTTCATTTCTTAATCGCTTCATCTTGGAGTCAAAAGAGACATTTTGAAATGATCCAAGCATTGCCAACTTCAATTGAATTTCAATCTGTGATTAGTGGTTTTCTTGTATTTTTATATGGTTTAACTAGTTGATAGTTCTGAGTATCTAGTGGTTTACGTGTTGACTTGATTTCTAATGGCCAAGTTTTGTTCATCCAGTTATGTCATGAACCTGTCAAAGAACCTAGTCAATCCATGTCTGAGGTCACAAACTTGTTTGTTCATTGTTTTATTTCTTGCTTTCTTTCAATGTCTTGGATAAGTGCAATTTTAAAACATGTTTGAAGAAGGGGACTAATAATGGTCATAGGCTCATATGGCAAGTATTTTATCTTGGCAAACAGGTGCTTCTGGTCATTTTAGGAACATTGTATCAATCACTTCACTGTCCAGTGCTTTTATTTATATACTAGTGGGACTGCCTTGACTGTTCGTAGAGCCAATTCTTACCTTTTTCTGCAGTCTCCACTTATTGCCCTTTTCATTTCATAATTACTTCATCCTGGAGTCAAAAGAGATATTCTTAAATGATCCGAGCATGCCAACTTCAATTGAATTTCAATCAGTGATTAGTGGTTTACTTATATTTTTATATGGTTTAACTAGTTGATAATTTTGAGTATCTAACGGTTTATATGTTGACTTGATATTCAATGGCCAAGTCTTGTTCATTGAGTTATTTCACGAACTGTCAAAGAACGTAGGCAATCAATATCTGAGGTCACAAACTTGTTTGTTCATTGAGTTATTTCATGCTTTCTTACAATGTCTCGGATAAGTGCATTTTTAAACATGTTTAAAAAGGGCACTAAAGTGACCATGTTGGGACACCTAGGGAGTTATTTGGGGAGTGTTGATTTGGAGAACAAGGTGTTAGAGTTAAGAACTTTTTTTTGGTCAGTGATACATTATCTTGAAATGATAAACCCAAGGGGTTGCGCAATTGGCTGGGGATCATGACTTATAATTCAGAGGTTGCTAGTTTGAGTCTCTTGTTGCCCTTTCCCTTGGTGTTATCAGAAAAAGAAAAAGATGTCATCTTTAAATGAAAAATATGTACAAGTGTGTGCATATCTATGTGTGTGTGTTAGAGAGAGAGCTCCATATTATGTTTAAAAATAATATTTAAAGGAAATACCAACTTGCTTGAAGGAAATCTGACCTAGTTTGAGATGATGATTGTAATTTGTCAATCAATAGGTCAACAGATTACTTCACACAATCTAAACTTTAAGGCATAATCATTAATTCCTGTTTGCTAGAAACTTTACCAATGATATCTTTGATTCTTATATCCTGATCTCATGGTAAGGCAACGGCCAAAATGATGGTTGGAAGTAGTTTAAGGTGTTTCTACTTTTCCATTTCTGTGCAATCTTCCATTTCCCCCCTTTTTTCCACCTTAAATGTGGATTTTTTTTTTTTTTTTTGGTACTACAGGCCATGGTGTAACTACTGTAACACACTGCCTGTGTACATAGGGGCATTATTTTCTTTATTGTTCAATAAATTTTTACTTATATATATATATATATATATATATATTAAAGGCCATAATGTCTCTTTTTAGCACTTTGCTTATCAAAAATAAAAAATAAAAAATCCTCCTTTTCTTTGCATATCTGTTATTTCTCTCTACTTCTGGAATCCTATTGGTAAAGGAGTAGCACTCCTTTGTGAACTTACTGTCCATTACTTTATTTAAAAATTTTAAAATACAAAAAAACAAAATCTTGTTTTGAATCGAGTTTTGTTTTCTTCTTGGGGTGGGGAGATACCTTTGATTGATTGGTCATGACTCATGAGCAATGCAAACTGATCTTTTAGCAGCAAATATCTATCGTAACATTGTTGTGTGGTTTCTCTCAATGCCACTATATAATTCATCACTGAGAATTATCTTTCCAATAACCTGTTTCACTTTAGATTTTTTTGTAATTTTTCCTCAATAATACACCTGTCTTAGTGTCATGGTTTGCAAGTTAGTTCTATCTCCTTTGAACTCTAGTACACCTATCCATCATTAAGCTTAGGTAACAGGTTTTTTCCTGTTTCTCTGGAAAATTTTCTCTATTGCTTCTTGATATATTGTTTAATGGGTCTTTTCTTAGTTCGTTAACTTGTTCAACGGAGGGTGATTAATGCATTATTGAGAAAGAATGACTTCGGATAGAGGCTATGACTTCAGATTGAGAAATAACATTAATACAGTAGTAAAAAATTGGCATGTCTATTAAGGAAATAACAGAGCATGATTTCAGATAGAATAGAAAGATGGAAAATAATGTATGTGGTCAACCTTGACTAGTTTCTTGAGTATCCATAGCTGACTCCAAAACTTTGGTACTAAGGCTTGTTTGTTGTTATTGTTGGCTCCATCAATGTCAGTGGTTTATAATAAACCCTGTGAAATTTTCTCTACAATTTGCTCAGGATCAAATAGCCCAAAAGTTACTCTTTTGTCCTCGGACAGATTTCCTTGCAACATCCTTTTTTTGAAACAATTGGTGCTCTATTAAGGTTGCATCCATAATCAGGTAGTTACAGCCACACTGCCAAATGTTGGATAGATGAAGTATAGGTGTTGCCAGCTGGAAGTAGGGGAAGAGGATGGGGATAAGATTCCATAAGGTCATGCTGTCATGCCTTACCCTGCGAATGTGTGTTATGCATGCTTGCTACCTGTTTGGTTAAGCTTATTTTCGTAGTCAAAGAGAATAACTTTTCAAAGCGTCACCTTTTTTAAGGTATGCCAATACTTTTACACAATAAACAAAATAAACTGATAAAAAGAAGCTCATTCAAATGCACACTACTGCAGTTTTTTTTAGTTAAAGAACAATTATGTAGTAGCGAGCTGGAGGCAATCATCATTTGGAATTATTTAGTGGGTTTTCATGATATATGGTGAACTTTGTCCTGCATGTTTGTTCTTGATTACAAAATTATGTGCTCATGTCATTGAGGCAGTCCTCCGAAGGAGGATTTATTTATTTTTTTGGGAACCATTGTGTTGCTTGGAGTACATATCTTCTTGTCATAAGATTGCACTCTAATCCTTCTAATTTACCAGCCTTTTTTGGATTGGCTTAGAAGTTGACAAGTTGTTCAGATATAGAATCACCTTTAAACATTCTTTGATTTATTTCTCACGCTCAGTATAAACTAGCCTCTTTTACTATCAATTAAGCATAAAATGTCATTTCTTTCAAGCTTTTTGCTTAGGAACACTCGTATTGCAGGTTGCAGAACGAGCCCTCTTTTTGTGGAATAATGAGCACATTGTGAGCTTAATAGCCCAGAATCGGAGTGTCATACTACCAATTATATTTGAGGCATTGGAGAAGAATATTCAGAGTCACTGGAATCAGGCAGTACACGGGCTGACTGTCAATGTTCGGAAAATGTTCTTGGAAATGGATGCTGAGTTGTTTGATGAGTGCCAGAGGCAGCATGCAGAGAGAGAGGCCAGGGCCAGAGAGATGGACGAACAACGGGAATTGACATGGAAGAAACTGGCCGATGTGGCTGCACAGAGAGGGGGAGAGGATATGATTACGGTGTAACTGATTACTCAGGATTAGTTGGACCACAATGAAAAAATGATGCGGAGGGATGGAAGATCATGAATCTGATCCTCTCCATTTTGGTGGGTATTCTTTTTCATATTTTTTGTTCACATTTTATTTTTTGATCTCAATCCGATCATTGAAGAAATCGGAAGAAGAAGAAGAAGCAGCGATAAAAATGTAATTTAAATGTATGGAATTTGTTAGGTATATGCTGATGTTAAGAATGATTTGTGAAATATAATTTGTATTCTTTTTTACCTTTTTTGTTCCTCTAGAAAGAGAAGTATGAATCTTTTTGTTTGTACTTTCACGAAATTATGAATAGGACTTAAATTGTCTTTCACATTAGATACATAAAATTATTCAAAATTCAGCTGGTGGGGGTTTTTTCTTTGTGGTGTTTGTTGAATATATGACATTTGCAAAAGAGGATATAATTCAAGATCAGTGTTCACGGGCATGTTGCTATGCTAGTTTATTTTTTAAAATTTTTTGGTATTCATAAATTATATGAAGACGATACTTTATCTGTGAAGAACTAACTACTTGGCAATCCTCACTTCTCAGTGCTGTGTGCCTTTTTTTGAGTTATTGTTATCTTGATCTTGTGGATCGTCGAGCTTGCACGTGTGGCTATAATTTTGAGAAATCTGTAGAAATTCAAGGTGAGTTCATAATCCATCGATTTCTATCCTTTATTTTTTTGAGGTGGGTTGTATGGCAAATCTCAAACAGCTGGGTCTATTGCATGTGAACCTTTTCTTTTTTCTTTTTTTTTTTTTTTTTTTTTTTTTTCCTGGCACGGGGCTGCGTATAGACACTCAATGGGAGCACGGACTTCACTCTTGACCTGGCAAAACCCACCTTTTTTATTTATTTATATATATGTATTTATAATTATTATGAATTTTACAAATTATATCCTGTAATTTTACATAAAATTCAATTCAGTCCTATAATTTTCACTTTTATTTGATAAAGTTTCTCTTTCTAATTTCGAGACTCCTAACTTAAGAGTGATATTGTTTTGGAAATTCAAAAACTACCAAAACTACACTATTTTGGGATGCTTAACAGCAACTTCACTAACAAAAGTGGACAGAAAGGATTAGAGGTTCGAGGATTTGAATGAACAAATCAGAAGTTATAGGATTGACTTTATTTTTAACTAAGTTCGCAATGTTAATTTGTAATTTAACATTTTTATTTAAAAAAAAAAAAAAAAGTGAAATGTGAGGTGAGAATTTTCTTCTTAATTTAAGGGTACATTTTATCTAAAAAATAAAAGGTATTGTGAACATGTATGCCCGTTTTCATGTTCTCTGCTTCTTGTGATCTTGTCTCTTGTTGATGAATTCTAAAATTGGCATTCACGGCTTTTTACTAGTTGGATGTTTAGTTTTTAATTGGGAACCTCTCCAACCCTTTCTTTTTGGGCATGTCTTTTGGCAAAAATTGGTATGGGTCTTATCTTATGGTTAGTTTCATAAGCATAAAAAATAAGAATATATATATATATATAGAGAGAGAGAGAGAGAGAGAGAGAGAGAGAGAGAGAGAGAGTTGCCCAGCATAACCCAAAATAAACAATCAGACAAAAAAAGAACTAGGTTGAAACTCTATAAAAAAAAATAAAAACAAACAAACAAAAATAAAAACAAAAAAAAATTAGGTTGAAAGTTGAAACTCTAATAACAATAATAATAAAAAACAATAAAACAAAAAAGAACTAATAGGCGTCCAAAGTATTTCTTAATGGTTATAGCGTCAGGAGACTTGTTAAGGTCTGGCATAAGTGTTTGCAATCAATGATCAAGCTAGTTAAATCATGAGGAAAATACAAAAATATAATTGTTAACCAATTGGTTGCTAATAATGACTCAATCTCCAATACTACTGTGTTGTGTCCCATGCTGCATAGCCGTTGAAAGTCCAAAATAAATAGCCCATAGTTCCACATTGATGATAATCTATGAAATTACTAGATTAAGTGCAAAATCTTTATCCATCTTCCCCACCCCCCTCCCTTTTTTTTTTTGGGTAAATCTAGATAGCATTAACGAACAGAATTAATAACAACAAAATTTAGAGGATTATGCCTCTTATAATACAAACTCAGTGTCATAAAACAAAAGCAAACATAAGTCCACAGGCGGATTAGCACACTTATTTGCTTTACGGAAACAGTGACTCATTTTCATTTGAGGAATCTAGCTAATGATGGTCTAGCAATCTAAGATAAGAGAAACATGATATAAACTACTACTATACTGCTCAATTATCCAACCAAACACAATTTTAGTATCTATTTCAATTTCCACTACTCCAAGATTCAAATTTCTACACGTTATTAACCCTTCCCTTACAGTCCATAGCTCTGGATCAACACAGATAGAGACCCCAATAAAACGAGTAAGCCTTTTATCTAAGCCCCATTATGGTCTTGTATAAGGCCCCCAAACCCGGATTGCCCAAGGACCCATCTATATTCAACTTAACCTACCCAATTTCAGGTTTATTGCACCTGACCTTAATGACCTGAAATCAACTTAAGGACTTGATTTGTCCCTTATATTTGACTGAATCCAATGAGCCTTTTGCATTACTATTAGTATTTAATTCTATTCATAGTGTATTTGTTGACCATCTGGTTGCCAATAACAAGTCAATTTCCAATACTATTATTTTGTATCCAGTGTTTCGTAGTAGTTGAACTTGAAGTTACTCTGATAGGCCTATACAGCTATAGTACCCTTTGTTCCCCTTTTTTTTGTTGAAGTTTAAAATAAGTAGCCCACCCTTCCACATTTATGATACTCCAAGAAATTATAAGGTTAAGAGCAAAATCCTTTATCCATGGTCTTTTATCATCCTTTGTCATGCCCCTGCTTCTCCTGAACGTGATGAGCTTTTTGCAATACCATCAAAGTTTAATCCAAGATTTTGTGCTTTCTAAGTAATTGTAATAATCCTATGTAATTTTGGGTGTTTGATTTGATAAAACCATTAGCTCTCTCTCTCTCTCTCAATTAATTCAAACTCTCTCTATATCAAAAATTAATGTTAAAGATTAAAATCTAGGGTAAAATATAGTAATTACCCCTAAGATTTGAGATAATGCTAACCATATCCAATATATTTAAAATTTGATATATTTGGCTCCTAAGTATGTAACACCGTTTATCACTTTTAACTTTTTGTTTTGACCGCTTGACTAATAAATGACATTATAGCTAACTTATATGAAGATCAGTCAAATCGTTACAGCTAACATAAACAAATTTATTAACCGTTTATTTGTATTTAGAGACCAAATTTATCAATTTTAAAATGTTTTGAACTTGATTGTCATTAGCCCAATTATCAATAACAATTTATTGTATATTTTTACCCTAAAATCTATCATAGATCATAAATCTATCATGACTGTTTTCCAAAAAGAGGACAGAAGGAAGGTAAAACTAAAAAGAATATTAAGTTGGGAAGATCCCTTTGGTGCCCAAGTCAAAGTCATTTCATTACTCATCAGCCATTCACACAACAAGCCTTTTATACCATTCAGCAAAAAAAAAAAAAAAAAAACAAGCCTTTTATACCAATGCCGTCCACAAAAACAACATTCCCATAATCTTTGCTCGTTAAAATCTTTATAGCACAAATACTAATCACAAAAACCCCAGCTTGCTTCAAAATCCTAATCTCACAAACCTTGTCACCTTCCTCATCTCCTCTACACTCCACTCCTTCATTCCTTTCCATATCTTCTAATTCTATCACTCTCTCTCTCTCTCTCGCAAAACACATAAACCTCTCAAAAGACCCACACCAAGTTTTTTAGCAGCTAAAGCCTTAAAGCGTACATATGTCCAAAAAAGGAGGAGCAACCTCGCTTCAAAAGGATGCCCCATGGAGGGCCTCTCCTTCTGTTAAACCCATCCCCAAAATCCACCACTCCCCTTTGCTCCGCCTCCCCCAAACTCCTCATTCAGACTATGCTCTCTCTGTCATGAAGGTTATATTTTTTGTGTGCAAATTTTTACTTGGGTGGTTTTGTTCTATAATGGGTTTTTGTTGATTTTTAAGTTTCTGGGTGTATTTGCAGCATTCTAATCCGATAGGAAATGGGTTGGCAATGGAAGCTATTGTGGAAGCCGCGGGACCAGAGTGTATTGTTCCAGGCCAGATTACACCCATCAAATTACTTGGTCTCAAGGTTCTTCTTTTTCATCAGAAAGCTGTCTTTTTTTTTTTTTTTAATTTAATGTTCTTTGAATTTGGAAATTTGACGAATTTGTAAGTGGGTTCTTTTAATTTTTCATTGATTCGTACATGATTGATTTTGTTTGATAAAATCTATTTTGGCATATTTATGCTATGGAGATTTTTGTAGGTACCTGTGAATGTGAAATTGCTAATAACACTAAATTCAGGTAGTTCTACAATGTATCAAATACTAACTATCAACTGAGGCAAACGGATTTCATTGTTTTTTTTTTTTTTTCCTATTAGCTTCTCTTAGTTGTGACAGCTTTATCTCGTTAAGGCTTTTGGTTGTGGTGAAATAATGGAATTTGTGGGAGGAACACCACAATACAACTTTGTGTTGAGCTTATCAATATGGTTACTGTGATACCTTAGATTGTGTGGATTTAATTGGATTATATTGTATGAATGTTTGTTGCACTAGCATGTGTGTACAGACAGATGTATGGAATTCGGCCTTTTTGAATGCACAAACAATGGACGGTAAAACAATTCTTAAAATCATAACACTAAAAATACATAAAACTGTCATAAGTCTGAACTGATTTTAGATAAATAAAAGTGGATCTTTATTGTAAGTCTTGAAAGAAATGGTAGCTGGGATGAACACTTATATTGTGTCTTCCAAGTGTTCGTTACACCAAATTTGCAATAGGAAAATTATTCTACAGGTCGTGGTTCCTAGACATGAACTCAGATGATTTGAAGGTGAAAGTATTGGAGGGGAATTATATTACTAAAGTGAGAGTCATGAGTTGCACTATTGCTTGAGCATTCACCTTTTTCACTTTTGAAAGGAAAAATTTTAGTAATGGGACTAGATACATTTGCGCCAGGACATAATATCAATCTAGGACATAAAGATTTTCCTTTGGCCCTCATCCCTCGTTGTTCTTCTTCCTCATGGTGGTTTATTACTTCTGAAAAGGAACCAGTTGTGATATCAAGTGTGCTTTCCTAGATGTTTACATTCTTTGGTAAAGGCAATTTGTGCACTCCTAAAACACATTAAACCTAACTCATCCTTACACAACAGTCCCATTCATATCAACTGTAATAGAGAACTGAACTGGTCTTTATTCAAATTGTGTGCCATGCCCAGAATTTAGGGCAGGAACGGGGGTTGAAAATGAGCTTAGTGCACCATGGGCAGATGTCTCTGACATGATCTGTTAGGATTGAGAATGATTTGAGAGTTTTGGTTTGTTAGTGGTAGATGTTAATAAAATGGTTGAAGACCAAGACTGCAAGAATATTGACTTCATTAGCTTGTTTCAGTATTGGAAACTTCAGCCATGATTTCATGTTAGGTGTTGTTTTGGTAGGCGGCACAATTCAACTATCTACTGGTTGTTGGTGGCTAAAGGTAGACTATTTGTGACAGACTGACAGATTTATATTAATCCGTTATCTTCATTTTGGAACACTGTTGATCTCTCTCTCTCGCTCTCTCTCTCAATAAGATACTGATTTCTTTAATGATACTTCAAAACTGATTACCTTAGGTAACTTAGTGACGCTAAAGCAAGGATAATTCTAAGCGAGAGCATTCAAACTCAATAATTAACTTGTGTGGTCTTTTGATAAAACTTTGTTTGGCTTCCAGTGGAAGTTGTCTGTTCTGTTTCTTCCTTTTGAGTTTTTGTTTAACTTATCAATTTTGATTTCTGATATTGTTCTATGTGACGAAGCGTTATGAATGAGTTAGGTTTATGCTTGTATCTCATGTTATCAAATGGAAGGCTGTAGTTGCTTTCAATGCTCTCTGTTTTTTGGAGGGGTATTTTCTATATCTAATGTTATGTTGGGTCTGAAATTAGCCCGATTTTAGTATTTTACTCTTGTTTGCTTTAAATTTTGAAAATTGTGTTTTCTAGTTTTTTTTTTTTTATCGATATTTTCCTTATTGTTAATATCTCTTCTACTTATGGACAGGTATGGCCTATAGATGTTAACCTGAAATTTTTGGAACCAGTTGGACGAGAACTCAAGTCGCTTGGGAAGGTAAATTTTCATGTTTTTAGAGTTGTTTTCTTCCTTCTCTTAACTTGTTTACTTATGTTTTTGAGGAAAAAAACACACACACACACACAAAGCTAAGTAATAGAATGCGAACTGCCAGTGCAATTTCAGGGGACTGTAATTTGGAAAGGACTAGATCCTTTAACTGATCTGAGGATTGAAAACAAGAGTTACACATAATCCAGGAATTTCAATTGCCTTACACTTTTTTGTTTTTGATAAGCTCAATTGGCTTAGACATAAGGATAGTATTCTTAATTGTACTAAAAAATTTCATAAATATCAAAGACATTGTGAATGAAATTGTGTGTGTGTGTGTACTAGTAAATTATTATAATGTGTGCATGCTAGCAAATGCATGTATGGTAAAGTTGGTGACTAGTCTTTCAAGTCATTTTGGTGAAACTATAAAACTGAAATTATTTTACATTTCTTGTGAAAGATGCTTCCAACTATGAGCAGCATTTTGTAGTTATTTTCATCATTGATTTTACAGTAGATAGGCAAGTGCAACAGATACCTTGTTCTTATCATCCATTCCTTGTGGCCATGGTCTTATGCAGTAATAGTGTAGGTTCTCAATGTTAGAAGTTTTGGTTTTTGTGTGTGTGTGCGTAGTAGTAGTTAGTTTTCAGGAGAAATAAGGCATTCAAGCTTTTGTGGATCAAATATGGAATTCTGCTTTTCCGGTAGTGTGTGACAATTAATATGGTCTCTGGTTCCTTTGATGCAGTTCATGGATGATGCTGTCAACCTCATGAACAAATCATTTATAGATCGCTAGTGGCGTTTGGTTTTAAGAGGACAGTTGGCTGCACATTTCTGCTTGCAAGTTTTTGTTACTATTGTTGCAATGAGCATAATAAGGCTAGCCAGGCAGTATGACTGTAAATAAGATCTCAAATAAGCTGTAGATCAGTTGCGGGATAATTTATATGGCATTGGTGACATTTAAAGAGGTTCTGTTTCTCCAATGTACTTTTGGCTATATATTTAATGGATGCTTTTCCCAATAGATAATCTTGAGTAAGTATGTTTACTTGTTTTTTTCTCAAATCCAAAAGGTTGAGTCAGGCGTAGAGTTTTAATTTTATTATTTTTCAAAGCGTTGAAGAGTCTTTTGATTGATTCTTTAATATCCTCTTCCATTTCTAGCTTGTATGGGAGGGGGAAAGGAAATGGAATGGAATGAATTTTTTAAGGTAGATTATATTCTAATTTCTATCTATTCAACTTCGTTTGAAAGTTTTGTGGGAATAAATGGAATATTCAATCCTTTAATTAAATGGAGTTGAATTATGCTTTAATCTCTATGTTGAGAAATGGAAATTAAAAGTGAAAGGTATAATAATAAAATTAAATATTTCTTTTGTTTTCATTTACTGTTTTATGAAATCTCAAATACAAGTGAAAAAACATCATATTCTTTTCTCTATATTCCTTTATGATTTACTCATTCCATCCTTCCATTCTTTTATAAACCTTTAAGCATAGTGTTAATATATGGATTGCTTATAATCTTCAAAACTGTCATCACATTCTGAAGATGACAATTCTAGTCATTTAATAAATAAATTGCAATTCCAGTTACTACGGAGTTTTCTTTAAATTCTTGATGTTGTGCATCACTGGCCAATTCCAACTTCAAGAGTAAGCTCTTTGCTTGATTTGAAAGTGTCTTATGGCCCTCAAGAATGGCATTTTCCAAGATGATGTTAATGGTGTCTATTTCAATACAAGTCCCCAAATCCTCTTGTGGTAGGTTACAGAGCATAACCTACTAGCAAGATGAAATCCTACTAGTTTCACCACACTGAAGCTGATCGATAGCCCTAAAAGAAGCTCAATGATCCACCAGAAAAGGATTCTAGTACAAAAGCGAGTACATGCACAATGCACATGGTTACGCTAAGTGTGTGTATGCGCGCGTGACCAAAAATCTTTGTTTTGGGTTAAAGGGCCAGAGCAGACTGCGGGACAAAAGGAAAACGTGAGGGAGATGAAGCAAGATGGTCCAGTGGGAGATACTCGTTGCCACCCCAGTTTGGGCAGTTATGAGTTATAACTATGAGAACTCCTTAACTATGGTCCATGCCTCGATACAAGAGTGGACTGAGGTGGTCCGAGCTCACTTCTAATCAAAGAGCATGTCTACTGTGTTTGGCGGCCTGCTAAAGAGTGCATCTTTTCCATGTAATTTAAAAGCTAAAGAGAAATATATCAAATATCATCTTAATCTTGGTTTTCTTTTCTACCCTCATCCCTATCCTTTCGCCTTTCTCGTTAACTATATATTTAATGGAGATTGAACTCCTGTCATTTAATAATGGGCAGACAAAGCCCATCTATAGACTTGCAAAAAGTATAGAGTGGAGAACAACAACCATGTAACTCAATTGACACCTTTTGGTGTTTGCAACGGAGATGTCTAGGATTCAAATCTTCTCTCCTCATTGTTGCTATCGAATATATCAAAAGAAGTGGAGAACCACTTTTGCATATAGAGCCAAAAATGATCGTGCAGAAAGATGGAACAAGAATAAAATCATTGATAAATTCATGGATAGCTTAATCAAGATGTTATTTGCATGAATAAATAAGCCAGTGATAAAGTTCCCACCAACTAGTGTTGTCCACCTATGTTACCATGTAATAATTTCTGGTCTTGTCACCCTCTCTCTCTTTTTCCCGACTCCTTTGCAACCTTGTTCCTCATATAAAAGGATCTCAAACTCCTCTGAATTTGTTGCAAACGACAATGGCTTTTAAAGCAGCAATGCAAGGAGAGAAATTGCGCAAAGGGACTTGGCAGGAAGAGGAAGATGAGCTGCTCTCGACCTTTGTCACCCTAATGGGGGCAAGGAGGTGGGATTCCATAGCAAGGGCATCGGGTATATATGTTTTATATGAATGAACAAAACAGATGTTTGCTAGATGTCATAAACTAAGCTTATAGAGAACTTGTTCTTCATGCAGGTCTTGAGAGGAGTGGTAAGAGCTGCAGGTTCCGGTGGTTGAATTATCTTCGTCCTAGTCTTAAACATGGTCATATAAGCATCGAAGAAGCGCAGATCATTCTTCGACTGCATGAGCTATGGGGTAACAAGTAAGGTTTTTTAATTTTTTTTTCCAATTTTTTAGTTAATGGAATTGGAAGTCCCACATTTTAGAAATTATAAACAAGTTGAGAAATTAATATAACATAGTTGAGTCCAAATTCTTTTTTGTAGGTGGTCAAGGATTGCTAGAAGGTTGCCAGGAAGAACAGATAATGAGATCAAGAATTACTGGAGGACTTATTTAAGGAAGAAAGCACAAGCTCAACATGAAGGTTCATGCAATGCATTTTGTTCTTCTTCATGATATTATTGCCATTGGTTTTTTCTAGATAATATGTTTTCTCTGCATTACTAACGGTTGTTTTCTCCACAGGGAACTTTTATTGTAAACTAAACAATGGTGAACAAGATTTCTTCTTTCAGAAAGTTGATATGAGTGGCCTAAACCATAACAATGAAAACCATGGGACTGCTGAGGACTTTGGAACCACAGACAATTCCTTTGATGCTCTTGGGTTGTCAAATTTTGCATTGATTAGTTCTCCATATGAAACGCAATTATCAGATCCAATCTTAGAGTTGATAAAGGATCAAAGTGAAATAAAACATCATGAGGGCTGTAATAGCTTAGAGTCTTGTTTTTGTTATCCGGCATTGATCCCAGATGATAGCAATATATGGGACTATGCTGGCTTCCTATGGAACATGGATTAAACAGAAAATTACTGTAATTAAATGTTAACATTCAAAACTGTTAAAACAGTCATGTTTTGTATCATGCACTACACAAACTGCATCATGAATATTGTATCTATACTTGTATATTCTAGCTACATTTGCTAAAAATCATGACTTATGTAACTCTCACTCTCTCTCTCTCTCTCTCAAGTTTAGTTTCTTACTTTCTTTTTTCTTATAAATCCAAATACTTGTGGTAGGGGAACAAAATTAGGCTAAGGGATTGGAAGTAAACAAAATTGTATATAGATAAAGTTTTGTAATTCTATGGAAACCAAACAATCCTTGTGGTCATAACATAATAGTGATGAGTAATGGCATATATAAGGGTGAAGAGGGCTCCTAGGTCCAATTTCAACTTTCCCTAAAAGATAACTGATAGCAAAATAAAAGGTACCATTACAGCTAGCTTGGCAAAATTCAACTAAATGTCTTGCATCCCAGAGGACACTATAGAATTAACCATTATTGATTAAAGGATTGAAAAGCTTCTTATATGCATAGACTTGGAAAGATTTGAGAGGTTTTAAGCCATTTCCATCCCATAAATGGAGACGGTGATGGGCTTTGACCAATAGAAACAAAATACCTATAGTAGAACTGACACATGAGTTTGTGATTCGATCAACTCTACTCTACTCCGTTTCCATCCAAACTAGCCATTAGGTAGGACGTTTCATTCTTATGCAAGTAGCAAATAATTGAAAATATATATTCGACTTCCCCTTCTTTCTCTGTATCATGAAATTTAAAAGAAGCGTACTCTAAATCTATATTAAGTATGAATTCACGGTTGTGTCAATTTTTATCACAAACTGAAACCAAAAAGGGATATCAATTAGCTGTCTATTAAATTTTGAAAAAAAAAAAAAAAAACAACAACGAATCTTTAGCACATCAGTCTAACATGTGTTGCATCAAGAATTTAAATTAAAATGTAAAGTAACACATTGAAACTCAAACTGTGTATGATCAACAACTGTTATTTGCTTTTTCATAAGTCACTAATTGAGCTATAGAAAGTAAAAACCCTGCAATAGAATAAGCTGATTGTGATATTAATGGAACACGAGGTTGGTCACTTGTGCAATCAAAGGAACAAGATAATATTATCCATTTAGAAAGTAGAGTATGAGGTGGGAGCTCGAGGAGGTTAGATGAACTTAACAAGACTCAGAATACGTCACATACTTAAATTCTCAGTCTGGCTGGATTTCGCAACTCAAAACCTACCACGATTACATCACCTTCACTAAATTTAGTCAAACATTATTGCTTAATTTACCCGATTAGATTGAATGGAGATAAAGTTAAGGCAACTACACTGAGAGGGAGAGGTCAGAATTTAAGAAGTCATTACTCATTAACTCCATTAGAACTACGGTATCTTTTATCCATATCCAACAAATAGTTTTTTTTAATGTTTCCCTGTGGAGAAAACAACCGTGATAATGTCATAATTAATTTAATAATTAATTAAAGCTTAAATTGACTTATTAAATTTATAAAACTAGAAAAATTGACTAATATATCTATATATATATGGGAAATTTAATGATTTTCAAGCATATATTTAATAATTAAATAATAAAGTTAATAAAATAAAATAATAACCATGAAAACGTTAAAATTTATGATTAATATTTGAAGTAAAGTTGAATATCTTTGAAGGATTTTGATTATAATTTTTTTTATTCCTTGTAAGAGATGGATAATTTAATTAAGTAGAATAAAATTGTGCTAAGTTGTTGTTGTTGTTGTTTTTTTTTTTTTTTTTTTTTTTTTTAAATTGCTAAGGGGTTGGACTGCACGGTTCTTGTCACTAGTTCGCGCAGTCCAACCCCAGTTTTAAGAGTTCATGGAATTAACTAAAAATCTGGTTCTTTAGGCTTAAAAAATCGGTTTTCATCCCGATTTTCGGTTTTTATTGTCTAACCTCATGGTCCGGTCCGGTTCTGAAAACTATGGTTTTTTTATATAATCCTTAAAGTATAGAAGCCAAGTCTAAAAGAACCAGTGAGCCACCACAAAAATTGGAAGAATGGATTAACTACCAGCCACACTAGGCAATTTAACATGAATGTATGATCATATTAATGAGTAAAGAATCCTTCTTTGAATTTATTAGAGTTTTCATTCTTTCTTCTTAAACCTTGTCTCAGGTTTTTGTTTGGTAGCTTGTGGTACTTTAGATGGTGTGGATTTCATTGGATATGATCGTATATTTTGTGGTGGTGAGCAAATTCCCAACTCTCAAGATCTTGACTAATATATAAGGGTTGTTTGGATTTTGGTGTTTACATCACCCAGCACTCTGTTTTCATTACTCATAACTCAAAAATGGTGGGACCCACAGAGAGGAAGTCTGTTTGATTGTGTTTTCAAGTTTTGTTTCCATCACTCAATTCTCTGATTTTTGAGTGATGAGTTGTGGAAATTAGAAACAAGTTTTAAGTGTTTTCAAGTTATGAAAACTGAGTTATGATGGTAATCTTGTAAATACACACACATTGAGGGACCCACTAGTCGTAATTTTTGACTTTTCACCAACGGCTCCTTCATATGTTGAACTTACATGATCATTTCACACCACTAAAAGTGAAGACTGGGTCTCACAAAAAGTTTAGATTTTGGAGTTATCAGAAGTTGGAAACAAGTGCCAAACATGCCACCTTAAAAAGTTGGGGTATTTTCAGTAATGAGTGATGAGTGATGAAAACTGAGAGGCTGTTTGAATGTTTTTTTTTTCATCACTTAATTTCTGTCACTCATTACTCATCACTTAAAATACCCTACCCATTTGACACCATCACTCACTTGTCATTACTTAATATTTTTCACACTGTTTGTGGGCCCCATATTTGTCACTTGGTGCAGATTTTTTTTTTTTTCCCCAATACCCAGAAACCCGAACCCATTGAAAGAAGCAAGGGAAAAAAAAAAAAAAAAAGAAACCTAGAAACCGAACCCAGTGAAAGAAGAAAGGAAAAAAAAGGAAGAACTAAAGACCGAACCCAGGAAAAAAAAAAAAAAAAAAAAGAACTGAAGACCGAAAGGAAAAAAAAAAAAAAAGGTTAAAAGGTGCGGCTGACCTGACTAGTGGGTCCTTCTATGTGTGTTTAATTACAAAAATGTTATTGAAAACAAAATTATGGAAACTGAAAATAGCTACAATGTGTTTTCAGTTTCCATAATTCGTAATTCAAAAATCAGAGAATTGAGTGATGGAAACAAAAAACTGAAAACAGAATTATGGGTGTGAAATAGACTTCTCAGCTATGGGTCCCACTATTTTTGAGTTATGAGTTACGAAAACAGAGTTACAAGTTATGGAAATTGATGATCCAAACAGCCTCTGAGTAATGAGTGATGAGTGAGGAATTTTTTAAAACCAAACAGCCATTATGAAATATCTTATCATAGATATGCCATTGCTTTGTAGTGAGAGTCTTGCGATCACATTGATTTTTTTTTTTTTTTTTTTTTGATAATTTGAAAGTCACAACAATAAAAGAGGAGAATTTGAACTTTGGACATCTCCATTGAAAACACCATAATGTTTCAATTGAGATAGGAAACTCATGATCACACCATGGTTTTAATTGAGAATAAAAATCACAACTGAATTTCCTGTTATAACATAAAAGTGGGACGTATTTTGTAAAATAACAAACATGATAATGCAATCAAAAGGGATAAGAAAGAAGAAGTAGAAGGTAACAGTGGCCCACTGCTTCCCGACCAGTCATCGGTGTAGTCTGGGCCTGAGTCTAAACCTGTTCCACCACCATTGGGTCCTGTACTCCACATTCCCAAGTTGTTGTCCCTGCTTGTTTATCCATACGTTAGAAAAATTTTGCTTAATTTGTATTCATTTTTATCACGTACTTTAAGTCTATAATAGCTACGTCAATCACATTTAAAGAGTGCGAAAATCAGCACATAAGTCAGAAATTGTGTTGCAAGGATTGAAATTAAATTACATATCATACTTAAAAAAGTATATACACACATAAATATCAAATTATTTCACATTATAATAATATGAGAAAAAAATGATTTTGTTTTTTATTTTTCTGAAAATATAGCCAAACATTGACAAAAAAAAAAAGTAGATAGTAAATATATTAAATGCTTAATTAGTATTTTTTATAATGTTTTAATAAAATCATACAAAGATAATAAAAGTATGCTACTTTATTAAAATATAATAAGATAAATAATTTAACAAATATAAGTAATTCCTGTTGAATATAGTCTTTGGGCCTTTACTTTCGGTTTTGAAATCAGCCCATCTAAAACAGGCATGGGTTAACATGCAAAAACTTTGGGCCTCAATATAGAATTTGGGCAAAGCAGTCCAATAAAGACATACACTTTCTTTTTCTTTTTCTTTTTTTGGTGAAAACATACACTTTCTAAATTTTCTAATTTCTTGGGGACCATATGTTACAATTGAAAAGTAAAGGGAAACCATCATAATTGACCAAAAGTAAAAGTAAAAGAAAAAAAGAGAGAAAAAGAAAAAGATAAAGAAAAAGTGAGAATAAAAGATAAAAGAAGAAATAAAGAGAAAAGAAGCAAAAGAAAATTTACAAACCTGCCACCAACTCCAAGGGCGCCGGCATGCATAGTGAGCTGGTCAATAAGCACAGCTGATTTGGGCTCCACGCTGTAAGCCTTCTCATACTTAACCTCCACACCCTCGCCTGAGGCCACAAATATTGCTCCGTTCACCATTATATCCCCATCTGTCCTCCAATTCCATCCCCTCCATTTTCCTTCCTCCGTGTCCACTCGCTTCGTTACCTTCTCACATATGTAGGCATGTTAAAAATTGTATAAACGCATAGACCCATCATAAAGATTCTTATAACTTAATGATGTTGTTTGATCTCTTTTATTAAGAGAATTATATTTCAAATCATCGTTCTCATTTATTATTTATTATAACAATTGAGGTTTTTGGCTTGAGAAATGTTACGTCTACAACAATTTTACAACAATTTTACAACATTTTTACAACAAATTATAGGTGGTTAGTTATTATTAGTTCAAATTTGAAACTAATATTAAGATTACTTTTTTGCCCCAACAATAACAACTAGTAATAACCTGCCACTTAGTATTTGTTGTAAAAATGTTATAGACATATTATTTCTCTTTTGGCCTTGTACATCGAGTGTTGTTGCTATATATGTTTAGAAATATTTGTATCTCATTAAATAATGTTTTTGAAAAAAAAAATAATGTCAAAAGAATTGGTATTTATAATCAACACGTCTTGGATTCAAATCACTCATTTTCAATTATCAAATTATTAAAAATAAATAAATTCTTCTAAAATAATAAAGTTAAACAATTGATTAACATATAAATATATTACACACAAACATTTTAAATTTATATATATATATATATATATTTTAAACATGTTTTATATATGTATCAAGTCTTACCTCAAAAAAAAAAAAATATATATATATATATATATGTATCAAGTCCAATATTCCAATTCAACTCATGTCTAAAAACCAATTAATTATTAACAAGTATGTTTTTATTCTTAGCTAAAATAATTCCTAAAAACTAAATAATTGACAAGTGTGTTTTTTTTTTCTTGGAAAAATGTGTACATCTCATAATTGAAATAAATACTCTTCTAAGAGTAATTCTTAAGTACTCTTAAAACTAACTAATTGATAATTCCTAAAAACTAACTAATTGACACTCCTCTAAGACTAATTCCTAAAAATTAATTAATTGACAACTTTTCGTACTCTAAAAGTACTTAAGAATTTTTCCTCTTCTAAAAGTTAAATTATACTTGTTATTGATTTGCATTTGATTAATTTGTTTGATTTTTATCAAATTAGTTTAGAATTTTATTTTATTTAAATAAAAAACAAAAAGTAAAAATACCTCCTTGGCATTGGGATCAAGAGGAGCGGTATAGCGATTGCCTTGGCTATTAATGGTAGGGTCACCACTACCACCAATAGCATACATCTCCCACTGAGTGTAGTCATTGTTAACCACATGGATGTAGCCACGTCTACACCTTGGCATTCTCTGCACCAATTTTTCACCAAAGTGATTGAATGCTATGGTCACTTGCATTCCTGTGTCTGGCAAATAGTCATCGCTGTGGCCCAATAACATCACCTCATTGTGATGCGAGAAATAATTGTTTGATATTGTGAGCCCTGTGGACCCCATAACTGCATCAATCAGCCCATCTTTGCAGTGTGAGAGGGAACAGTGATCTATCCATATGTCTTTCGACCCAAAGATGGAGATCCCATCGCCGTCTGATTTTGTGCGGTAACCGTAATGGGTTGGACTCGACCGCACATTAGTATCACCTGCAACATCGTTGAAGGAATAATATATCATTTCAGGTTTGAAAGTTAGGATTTTACTTTCAAACATTACTATGACACAATCATTTCTACACTATCGAATTGTAAAGATTGAAATCATTCCTATATACCATCAAAAAAGAAATCATTCCTATATACTGCCGAATTATAATTTTTGAAAAAAAAAAAAAGTTAAAATGTAAAATTTATTTTCTAAATTTAGCAAAATTTATTTCAGTTTTTCATCTTTATTTTTATTCATGTCGATTTTTTAAGTTTATACAATTAAGGTTTTTTCATCGGTTTTTGTTAAATATTATGGTTAATTGTTCAATTTTTTTAATTTGTTAAATTAAAAATTTTAATTAATGATTGATAAATATGGGTAAGATTTAGGTACAGTACTTAGGTATTGTTCTTTAGATTCTCCTTTTAAGATTATGCCATGTAGATTTTTTCTTATGAGATAAAGTGTATTTTTTTAATTAAATAACCACATAACTAAATCTTAAAAAGAGAACCTAAATAACAGCACTTAAAGGTACTATATTTAAGTTTTATCTGATAAATATTTTTCATTTTTTAAAAACATTTAATAGAAGTTGAGGAATAAATTTGAAATCAAATGACTTAATTAAAAGAAAGCAAATCTAAATAACTGAAATTAAAGCGTCAAATTTGTATTTTAATTGCACAAAAAAAAGTTAAAAAACAAAAACAAAAAAGATGTTCATTTACTGTAGTAATTAAGCCTTTATTAATAAGTTTGGTAGGAGTAGGACCCCCGATTCACAGGTCCAATTTAATGCCATATTTGTCAAGTTTGGGTGTCAATCATTGCCCTACGGATAATCCTCGGAGAACGTGGAATATTGATATAGTATGTGATTGGCAAAAAGTCATCATTTTCGTTAACTAGTTTGAAATAAAATCGGAAGGGACAAAAATTGTTAGAGAGGTGAAAATTGTATTAGCAAAAAAAAGAGAGGTGAAAATTGTTGCTTTTACTATTATTATTAATAAAGAGAGGTGAAAATTGATACCAATGAATAATAATTTTTTATTATTATTATTATTTTTTTTTTGGTTTCGCGCTTTATGGGGCCAATGTCTCATAATCATATATGATGATATGGGTCGCACGTATTTGTGAGAAGCATGTTTCATTGAATGGACAAATAAGATAATTTTTGCTTTGATTTGAAATAAGATAGATAGAGGGGAATTCTTTTTTTTTTTTTTTTAATCCAAACTTTAAAAGCTCTTATATAAAAAAAAGGCAAATTGTATTTTCTCAATTAATTAATTTTTTCTTTCTTACAAATTTTTTATTGTGATTGTTTTTTAACTTACTTTTTTATTTATGAATATGTTGTTATTTGTTATGCATTCTGAAGGGTTACATTTTGGATCTTCATTTATATCAAAGACATGAATTATGTGAATGATTTATGACACCTTTCTGTCTTACCAAAATACATGTAAAAATTAAAAATAAATAGAGAAACAACACTTTCTTTTTATTAAAGAAAAACTACATTATTAAAGACATGAAGTTTATGTGAGTGATTTATGAAAAAAAAAAATTTCATTAAAGAAATAATAAATAATCATTATGAGAATCTGAGTAACACTTTACATTAGTTCACCAAGTGTGTAGGACAAAAATATTTTCAACTTTTTATTTTTATTTTTATATATATCAAAGACATGAATTATGTGAATGATTTATGACAACTTACTGTCTTACCAAAATACATGTAAAAATTAAAAATAAATAGAGAAACAACACTTTTTTTTTTTTTTTTGTTAAAGAAAAACTACATTATTAAAGACATGAAGTTTATGTGAGTGATTTATGAAAAAAAGAAAAAAAAATCATTAAAGAAATAATAAATAATCATTATGAGAATCTGAGTAACACTTTCCATTCGTTCACCAAGTGTGTAGGACAAAAATATTTTTAATTTTTAATTTTTATTTTTATATATAAGATAGAATTTTTACTCTACTCTAATCTAAGTATATATGTGTGTGAAACTCCCCCCTGGAGACTTAAATTTCGGTCCGTACTTTCCACACTTCACAAGCGCTTATACTCATAAAGTGACCATATACCAAAAGTGTGTGTTGATAAAATTATTTTTAACTTTAAAACTTCTCAAAAAAAGGTCAAAAACTGTGGAATAGTTATCATCCACATACAAAAATATCAGACTCAAGGCAGATTTGAAGAAAAAAAATACCAGAAAGAATTTTCTAACCTGAGGGATGACAATGGTGGATATGAATGTTGTGTATAATGACATTGCTTATAAACTGGAGAGTAATGCACCCACCGCCCACAATGTGCACATTAGCCCCTCGCCCATCGAGAGTCTTGTAGCTATTAAAGATGAGCTCCTGAGACAGCTTAATGAGCATGTTGTTGGGAAACACAATCCATAGAGGCTCAGTCTGAATCACTGCATATCTTAGCGTGCCTGGCTTAGGATTCACAGCATCATCGTCTGAGGAGTCAGTGACAAGGTAGAATTCACCATTCTTGCCACCGACAGCATATTGGCCAAACCCAATTGCACAATCTGCTAGTCTCTGCCTGTTGTTGGCCCAATTTGGGTCACATTTCCAACAGTCATCTATGGGGTTTCCTGTTAGGCATGTGGCCTGGTCTTTCTGAGAGACTTGTAGCATTTCCCTTCTTGCTATAGAAGCATTTACCTTCCTGTAGCAAAAGAAACAAACTAATTACAACAAAAACCAAACTTTAGTCCTAACAAGGTCAAACAAACTAGTTACTTAAGACGTGAGAGCAACTCAAGAATGAAGTTAAAAGAAATGCAAAATGACCCAGATCTAGGAGGAGAAAGTTGAAATACACAAAATGCAGAACAACCCAGTACATAAAAACTAACAAAGTGAGTAGTAGTTCACACTATAAGCCTTAAAAAGGGTGTCCAAGTAGAGGAAACAGAACCAAAGGCCTCCGAACTATATACCTGTGAACTTCTTGGACAACAGCTTCGGGGTTGGGATGCTGGCCTGGAAGAGTGAGGTTGAGCATTGCTCTACCAAGTGGAGAAAATGAGCAGAGAAGAGAAAGTAGGACAATGCAGGTCCTTGGGAGCATTTTTAGCTGCAGAACCAAGCTTTGTGTTGCTTCACTATCAGAAATTTTTTTTTTTTCCTTGTTTTGTTCTAAAATGTACGCTCACCAGTTTTTAGTAAGCAGTGTTAAGATTAAAAATCTGTCATTAACAAGTAACAAGTTAAATGAAACTTAGTAATTAGTAATTAATTAGAATGTACATTAGTGAATGAAGAAGATGATCACTCTTCACTAGTATCTTCTCACTCGCTCTGTATCACAGAAACCCTTATAATGCCGTTTCATTCCTCTTTTATAATCATGCTGCAGAGTGCAGACTTTTGTCGTAAAAGGGAAAGAAACGGATAAAATAGGTAACTAATTTTTTTTCTTCTATATATCTAGTTATTAGTTAAGGTTTTGAAACTATATTTTTTTCTAGCATTTCGAGTCTAAGAGACTCGATTTAGGGTCTATAAATCGAGTTTTTGGGACTTGATTTTCATGGATTGTTCAAGTCTGATGTGGCATTTTATCCACGTGGCATTTACATAGAAATCAAGTCTCTAAGACTCGATTTACAAAGCAAAAGAAAAAAAAAAAAAAATTTAGTCTCAAGTCTCTCAGCTATTCCCAGAAATACCAAAAAAAAAAAATCCAAGAACAGCACAATCAGATCAGCTAATACAAAACATCCAACCAAATCTACCCAACAACCACCTAAAAAAAAAAAAAAAACTCAAAAACCCATCAAATCAGAGAGAGAAAGATCCAGATCTGCCTGGGTCTAGGCACTGCGGCCTGGGCCAGCGTGGCCTAGGGGCGGCTGGGCAACACTGATCTCCATATCTTCTTCTTCTTCTTCTTCTCTTCTCTCTCTCTCTCTCTTTCTTTCTTTTTTTCTTTTTCTTTCTTTCCGCGTTTCTGTATTTTGGGTTTTGGGTCTATATTTTGTAATTATTTTTGTTAAAAATCGAGTCTTAGAGACTCGATTTCCATGCAGAGGCCACATGGAAAAAATGCCACGTCAGACATAAACAATCCATGAAAATCGAGTCCCAAAAACTCAATTTATAGATCCTAAATTGAGTCTCTTAGACTTGAAATGCTAGAAAAAAATATAGTTTCAAAACCTTAACTACTAACTAAATAGTTAGAAAAAAAAATTAGTTACCTATTTTATCCGAAAGAAACACAGAAAACCGGAAAGTGTCTTTATACTGTAGCGAAACACTTTTCTATGAGAATCTGATTGGTCTCGAGGATGCTCTTAATTACCTTGAATTTAAGTTTAATTTGGATGAGTTTATTTTCATTCTCATTTAATATATATTAAAATATATATATATATATATATATTTTAAGTGAGGCTATAAAAATTGATCCAAAACTATAATTAATTACCTTGAATTTGAGTTTAATTTGGCTGAGTTTATTTGCATTCTCGTTTAATATATATTAAAAATATACTTTTTTTTTTTTTTAAGTGAGGCTATAAAAATTGATCCAAAACTATAACTTATTGGTCTAAATAATTTTTGGGAGCTTATCTCCCTATTTGCTTAAAGTCAGGTAAAAATAAAATAACATTTGTGATAAGTTTATCCAAACCAAAACCACATTTTAAAATAATAATAATTAGACAATTGCATGGAGAATGTTAAGTTGAAAATGTTAAAAAATATCAATTGAGTTACAAAAATTTTCTTCAAAAAAAACAAAAGTTGCAAAACTTTTAACCAAACGTATTTAAGCAATTCTAGGAACTAATTATTTTTAAGGGTAAAATACTATTTTTATCCCAAAATTTTACTAAAAATATATTTTTTATCTCTAAATTTAAAAAGTTTTACTTTCATTCTTTAAACTTTATCCAAAAAAAAAAAATTGTCTCTAAATTATTGAAAATTTTTTATTTATATTTTAGCATCTAAACTATTTAAAAAATCTTTATAAAGTTTAAAAATAAAAAATAATTTTTTAAGACTAGGAAAAAGAAAAAATATATATATTAGTAAAATTTAGAGATTTAAATAGTATTTTATAATTTTTATCCTATTTTTAAAATCAAAATGACATTTTCATATTATTTAATGAGATTTTCAGGTTCCATATGCACTTAAAATATATTAGAAATGAGAAATGATATGTTTACAATATTTTCACAATATTTTTACAATAAATTATAAATGGTAAGTTGTTCCTGGTTGTTATTATTGGGGCAAAAAAATAGGTGAAAACCACATTTTCGTCCCTACATTTTCACTCAATTCTCACTTTGGTCCCTAACTTTTTTTTTCACCGCTTTTAGTCCCTATTCTGAAAAACGCGTCTCGTTTTAGTCCTTTCCGTCAGTGCCCTAACGGCGAAGTCCTACGTGGCAAACGGAATGATTAAAATAATAATAAATTTTTTTATTTTGACATTAAAAAATGCCACGTCAGCATTTAAATTAAAAAATTAATTTATTAATTTTAATTAAATAAAAAAAATTAAAAACAGAATTGAAAACAAAAAATTTCATGAATTGAGATCTAAGAGGGTCATGAACAAGAACATCAAGAACACAAATCCAGATCTAAGAACACAAACTCAGAAATTAAAATCCAAAAACTAAAATCTCAAAACCATCATTTTCTCAAACCCAGCCAAATCATCAAATCCTTAAAACCCCAAAATACTAGATCAATCCAAAAATATAATGGAACCAATCCAAACAAAAAAATCTCAAACTCAAAAAAACCATCTTATGCAAGCAAACCCAGCAAACCACCTCAAACATGAGTCTTGGTCGATCTTATTTCAGCTCCCAAAAATCTCTTCCCACTCTCGCACACCGATTCTCCTCCCTTCCACCGTAGATACCGACGTGAGCACACCGCCGCCTCTTCCCTCATCTCGCCGCTGATCTGAGCACGCCATAACTCCCAAACCCAGTCAACTCTTCACCTCCCTTTCCCTCCCAAACCCATCCCATCTCTTCGCCTCCCTTCCCCTCCCAAACCCATCCCGACTCATCAGCTCCCAAAAATCTCTCCCTCGAACTGATCTAAGCATCCCGCCACCGCCGCCGATCTGAACCCAGCTGTCTCTTCCCGCATCTCGCCGCCGATCTGAGCACGCCACAAGACCCTTTGCCTCCCAAACCCAGTCGACTCTTCACCTCCCTTTCCCTCCCAAACCTATCCCGTCTCTTCGCCTCCCTTCCCCTCCGAAACCCATCCCGACTCATCATCTCCCAAAAATCTCTCCCTTGAACCGATCTAAGCACTCCACCACTGCCGCCGATTTGAACCCAGCCGTCTCTTCCCTCATCTTGCCCCATGGTTCACTTTTCTCAACCTTCTCTTTCTCTTCACAATTTCCTTTTGTTAATTTCATAGATGATTTTGTGTGTACTGGTTTTATTAATTTTGTTGTTGTTGTTTTAGCCTCAAGGAGATTATATAGATCTTCACAGAAAGAGATATGGGTACTGCCTTGACCACTTCGAGCACAAGGTTGAGGTGGGTTTGCTGGGTTTGCTTGAGATGGGTTTTTGTGAGTTTGAGATTTTTTTTTTTTGTTTGGATTGATGGTTTTGGTGGGTTTGAAAAAATGGTGATTTTGAGATTTTAATTTTTGGATTTTAATTTCTAAGTTTGTGTTTTTAGATTTGGGTTTGTATTCTTAGATTTGAAATTGTGATCTTGGATTTGAATTTGTGGTCTTATTGTTCTTGTTCATGACCCTCTTAGATGTTAATTTATGTAATTTTTTGTTTTTAAATTTTTTTATTTAATTAAAATTAATAATTTAAAATTTTAATTTAAATGCTGACGTGGTATTTTTTAATGTCAAAATAAAAAATTTTATTATTATTTTAATCGTTCCATTTGCCACGTAGGACTTCGTCGTTAGGGCACTGACGGAAAGGACTAAAACGAGACGCGTTTTTCAGAATAGGGACTAAAAGCGGTGAAAAAAAAAGTTAGGGACCAAAGTGAGAATTGAGTGAAAATATAGGAACGAAAATGTGGTTTTTGCCCAAAAAAATAATCTTAATATTAGGTTCAAATTTAAACTAATGATAACTAATCACTTATAATTTATTGTAAAAATATTGTGAATATTGTAATCACCCAGCACCGCTTGTAAAAAAAAAAGGTTATGACATTTCTGCCGGCGAAGTGACTGCTAGCAAGTTGATTGGACCGTTTTAGACCAAACTCATGCCAGTCGCAACGTGGAAAGGTATGTAAACTGGAAAAGCCGATTGTATCCTTGAAGTTGATGAGCCTGGCCTTTTGGACTTTTGGACCTCAATAAAGCCCAGAAAAAAATGTTGGGGTCACTTTGGTAACTTGGTTCCCCATTAGTTGGATAAAGATTTTTATTGAGTTCTTAAGGTTTGCTTGACAAGGATTTTTTTTTTTTGCTGAGAGATGAGGACTTTGTTGATCAAGTTGTTGGTTGTGTTTGATTTCAAATTAAAAATCTAACTTATTTTATTATTTAACTTAATCTATAGTTTTATAGTACTTTTTATTACTATTCATGAATTTCACTATATTAATTCAACTAACTTTTACTTTTATCTACCGTATTTTCAGCAAAAAGTTTTTAGTTTCAACAAAATAAGCAGATCACAGATAAACACTTAGAATATCATAACTCTGTTGGTTTTTATTAATGCAACTAGGGCCGGCCGGATTCCTCCAAAATAATTCTAACAAAATTCGGTGGGCCAAAACTAAGGTCAAAATTCAAAATACTCCTCTATGCCTCTTTTTCTTTCTTTTTTTGATAGGTCCTCTATGCCTCTTTAAAACTATTAGAAGTATAATTAGTTTACACCAAGTCTGCACCAAAAAATTTCTCTCCAAAAAAAAAAAAAAAAAGCCTACACCAAAAGTAAATTTATTAGTGTTTTGGAGCAATAATTCTATCATACATACTTAAAAAAATAAAACCCAATTAACCTAAATGTGAGATGATGTTTCAAAGTCCACGACATTAGTTAGGACGTCAATTTTGTTTTTTGATAGAGCTCTTCTAATACACAACATAATCTCACTATATTTTCACAAGAAGCATAGATGTCAAGTGTCAATCCACCCTAGGTCAAAATCTTTAAAAAAAAAAAAAAAAAAAAAAAAAAAAAAAAAAAAAACCCAAACCCTCTAAAACAAGTGTGTTAGGAAAATGTCACCATAAAATTCTCAAAATCTTATTCATTGATTTAAAAATGAGTGGATTTTCTATATTAAAAGAAGAAGAAGAAGAATTTATCCAATTATTAATATTTAAACATATGTTGACTATAACTATTTTTATATCTATATGACAAAATTCAATCCACTTATTTAAAACATAGATGAATGTTATTTAAACTCCAGTATGGAGTTACATGAAAACTCTCAAGGATCCTAATCATTTTTCTTTTGGCTAGGAAAAAAAAAAGGGAGAGAGTTGTGGGGGGGGGGGGGGGGGGGGCGATCATTGTTCTCCGTCCACTTAAACTCTACTCTTGTATAGCACGAGACCACCCGAATAATAATAGAGCTTGTTACTACTCGAATGCACAACTCGCCAATTTGCAGGTATGATAAGTTACAAGAGTTTTTTAATTTTAAATCTCTATTAGTAAGACTTTAGGTTGAATATGCCTACTTGTTAAAGTAATAAGTTGCGAACAATTAATTTCAAATTGATCCATTATTGATATTTTTATTTTCCATTATTCATAACCCACTACTTGAACAAATAAAAAAATGGCATCACAAGCTCAATTAACTTAATTAGTAAAAATATTTAAAAAGACCTTCTCATTTTTTCATGTGTGTTAAAAATATTTAGTATTCTAAGAAAAAAACTAGTAAAATATATTTAATAAGAGATTTGAAGAATGATGATCATACATTGTCTACACCAAAAATCAATTATTGTCTTGACTTGATAGTAACAAGCAATCATCATATAGGATGTCATATGATAAAATTTTAGGCGAAAACACCATTTTAGTCCCTACATTTAAGAGTCACAATCAATTTAGTCCCTAAATTTTAGTAGTAATCAATTTAGTTCTTGCTATTTTTAACTTGTAGTCAACTTAATCCTTATAGTTAACTCGTTAACGAAAAATACTTACGTAACTAACCGTGTGAACAGTTAGCACATTTAATACTGACCTGGCAAATAATATAATAAAAATAATATTTAATAAATATTTTAAAATACCACGTTGGCATTTCTCCAATTTTAATACAAATAATTTTAATTTTAATTTTGCAATTTAAAAATTAGAAAACAAAATTAGGAATCCTAGATTTTCTTCCATTTTCATGGCTACCAAACACAAAATCACCTTCTTGATTTTTCTATCTTAAATCCTTGAATTCATAAATATATTCCATAGCATCTCACCTCTATACAATTGAGAAACATCCTCATCAGAAATAACCAATAAGAAATTGAAATTTTAGAATACAAAAAAACTCAACAAATTTTCCCCAGCAAACTTTCTTGGTAACCAAACAGAAACTAAAAAAGAAAAAGAACAAGAACAAACCCAGATGGAGACAAATTCAGTGGCTTTGATAGGGAAAAATCCACGAATCTAAAATCAACCTCAAAACCCCATTTTCCAAACCTTAACACACAGAAGAAAATCCATTACAAAGGAAAGCAATGAGATCTCCATTCGGCGCTGGGATTTGATGGCTGGTGACGGCTCACGGCAGGAATGATCGAATCGTCCTGGTTGGAGCACGCGTGGAGCTTCGGTTGGTGTCACGGCGTGGTTGGTGGCAGCCCAATGCAAACCCAGATAACGAATTCGTATCCAATGACGGAGCCTTTCTCATTGATTGGGCATGGTGATAAATCATGGGATTTATCTTAGCCACCATGCTTTTTCAGTTCGGTAATTCCGCAAATGGTGCCGTTGCACATCTGGTTTTTCTTACCAAAAGATACATTTTCTTGAGGAAAACCACTTACGATGAAAAATATCGCCGTCCATGCTTTCTCATTGATTATCTAGTAACCTAGAAAACTATTCCTATCATAGTCATTACAGAAAATGGCTCTAACTGGCGTGTAGGCCTTTTTAGTTTGATGACAACAGAGTGGGTCTATTGGTTGTAGTTTTGGTTGTTTACATTTGTAATTGAGATGGTGAGGGATAAACTACATTAAAAGATTTATGGATGTTGTGGTTTCTCGAATGAACTGAGTCTTTGGGTTGATTTAGTAATCTGATATTTGTATTTTTGTGTTTGTTTGCCAAGAAAGTGTACAAAGATGAAAAGAAAATCTGAGATTTTATTTTTCATTTTTAAAATTGAAATTATTTTTATTTTATTAAAATTGGGAAAATGCCAATGTGGCATTTTAAAATATGTATTAAATATTATTTTATTTGTTATGTCAGTATCAAATGTGCCCAAATGTGTCAATTATTCACACCGTTAGTCACGTAAATATTTTTCATTAGTGAGTTAATAATAGGGACCAAATTGATTGCAGTTGAAAATAACATAGATCAAATTAACTATTACCAAAATGTAGGGACCAAATTAACTGTGACTTCAAAATATAAGGGCCAAAATGGTGTTTCTGCCAAAATTTTATTGTATCTAAAAATAAAACTAAAATAAAAATCTCTAGACTTATTCCTTGTTTCAAGCAAATCTATAAAGCACATAATTGACCTGATTCTGAATATTTTTTACCTTAAAAGAAAATATTCATCATACTTTGGCATTTCCTTTTTCCTAATGTTTGAATCGACGTAAATTCAGGGAATTTAACAAGCCGTATACGCCGGGACCGGACGCAAATTGAATCCTTTTCTCAAGCTTTCGAACCTACGCACCAACCTGGTTGATCGCCATGCGCCACCAACTAACCATGGTTGTCAATGAGTATTGAGTAACCCAACAATACAAAGTGCCTACCTACAATACAAAGTGCATGATAGGTATGGCCCAGCAGCTAAAAGAGCTTGGCAGCGCATGACCCTCTACGCGCGCGCACCATGTTGTTTTCCTCTTCTTTCCATGGACAGTGGGTCCAGATAGGAAGACTTATTCTATGAATCATTATTACTCCTCCTTTTTTTTTTTTTTTTTTTTTTTTTACTCGAATAGTAAGACTTCTTCTATGAATAGTAATTTGCTTTGAAGAAATTTAGTGGCATCATGATAAGAAATTTTTAATAACGTTGTTTAAATTTTTTGAAAATATGTTGGGGTAAAAAAATATATGAAAATATGTGTTGTAGTGTTTAGATAGTTTTTGTTATTTAAACAACAGTTTTCTCTTAAAATTCAATTATATAACTGTATTAAACTAAAAATGTATTTCTATTTATGAGAAAAAAGTCACAGATTCAAATTTTAAGAGGATAATTTAAGGAAAAACATTTAAGTATTATATTTAAATTTTGTCCATTTGCTTTTTAGTTTGAAAAATCTTGGTGACAGATTTAAATAAAGACAAAGTTTAATTACAAAATAAACATTACTCAATAAAATAAATATTACTACATGTTTTCAAAATCTAACTGTTAAATTACACATTCTTTAAGCTCTTAATTATGTTAAATTTTGTGTCAATTGGATATTATTTAGTATATGATCTATAAGCTTTTTTTTTTTTTGAAAATATCTATAAGCTTATATATTATGCATAATTTTAAACTACAAAAACTTGCATTTTAAACAATTTATTGGTTTTGGCTGGTTTTAGGGTTTTGATAAGACTAAATTGGTTTTTAAATCTATGGACGTGAGGCAACAATGGTGGTGACATCGAATTTGGGGATGTTGGTGCTCTTATATCCCATCTCCATGCCAAACAGTTCAAAGAAAAATAAGTGAGTTTCTCACAGACTGGGAGTATGAGGTCTTACTTGGAAGCCACATTGGTCACCCCCCTTTATCAATTTTTTTTACCAAAAAAAGAAAAAAGAAAAAAGAAAAAAAGTTGATGATGCACATGAAATTGGAGCGGTGGAGGCCAACTTTAACTAAATTGTAGGTGATTAGACTCTCCATCACTACTAGTTCTCATGGTACAAGTTATCCACTTATGACACACATGTTAGATAATTTAGATAAATAAATCTCCTAAGAGTGGCCACTGGCCTCCAATAGTGTGTTACTGTGTGTAGAAGGTTAGAAGAGGGAAATGGGATGGGGATGAAGTTTATTTTTTAGGTTAACCAAACTGATAGCATAAACTAAACAACAACCAGCCTGTTACAAAAAAGCTTAGCTTTATCAAAAGCTAGCATATTATCCACCACAGGTGGTGGTTCATACAACAAACGGAAATCAGTAGGCTAGGTTGCTTCCATGTTAGCAAGCTTATCAACACATCTATTAGCTTTCCTAAAGATATGGGTCACTAAGCAGTTAGGAAAGGCTTTGATCAAGTTCCTACAATCATTTAAAAGAGGTTATAACATGAGATTAAGAGAGGAGGGGTTGATAAGTAAATGTACAAGAATATTAGCATTAAGTTCTATATTAATATTGAGAATGTCTAATTGTCGAGCTACTGAGAGGCCATCTTTGAGGGCCCAAAGTTCTGCCATAGTGCTGGACATACTCCCAAGTTTTCTTATGAAACCAGCCACCTAGTCTCCATTGCTATCACGCAACACACCGCCTCCCCCAGCCTTTTTCGGATTTCCAAACACAACACCATTAGTGTTAAGCTTCACCCAACCGATCCTGGGTTTCTTCTAACTAATCTGGATTTGAACCCTAGGCAGTTTGTTTGAATAGTTCGAGACAAGAGCAAAAAATTTAGCTCCTTTCTTAATACTAGCATGTATGTTGGGCTCTTTTCTCCCTGTCTGAAAGATGAACCTGTTCCTATGGAGCCAAATCAGACAAGCAGCTTGGGGAAACACAAATTTCCAAGGTATACGAGGTTGTAAGAGAGAGTCATGGGATTCACAATTGTTTTTTAGCCATTCCACCAAAGGGGTGCCGAAGAAGTCCTGACTAGCATCATCAATTCCCAAATTCCTCCAAACTTCCCTAGCCATACTACAATCACACAATACATGGATAATAGACTCCACAACAACTCCACAAAGATCACAAGTATTGTCAAGATTAAAACCCCTTGAACCCAGCACTTCCTTTGTCGGGATACTGGAGTGAAAGCATAGCCGGGGAAAGAATTTAATTCTAGGCGAGGTTTTTGCCTTCCAAACCTAAGGTTTGTGAGTGGTTAGGTTCAAAGGGTTTAAACCCTTAGCAAGAAGATAAGCCGAATGAAGATTGAAACTTCCTTCCTCAGAGAAAGCCCAAATAAGAATATCTTCTTGGATAGGATTGGCAACAAGCAGCACCCTTTTAATTTCCTTTAGGATTTTTTCTAGGAAGACAAAGGATGAGTCTAGAACATTAGCAAGGAAATCTTTAATTGATTTCTTCCCTTCCTCTTCTAAGAGAGATCCTTGAATTTGCTTCCTAAGAGGACCTGAGCCTAGCCAAAAATCATCCTAAGCGCTCACCGCCTCCCCATTAGAGATAGACCACTTTAAGCATTTATTAAAGATAGCACCCCATCTTTACAAGCTGCCCAGTTACGGGAAGTAAGTAATCTTCTTCCCTTTTCACTTAATCTTACAGGTGTAAGATATTTTGTAATGAGCATTTTTGCCCAATTTGCCTCCTTATTCGAAGCAATCCTCCAACATAACTTAATAAGGATGACAGAATTCCTAGCTCTCATTTGAAAAATGCCAAGACCTCCCAGATTGGATGGGGATGAAGTTGAATGCACCATGTTTGAATTTTTTTTAAAGAGAGCAAGAAAGGGTTTAACTGTTTTAGGGGATTTGGAGGGGGTAAGATATACATCCAAACACCTCATTTTTAGATCCACATGACTAAGAGATTTTGTTAATTTTGTTCTTTATGATGTCAATTTATGTATGTTTCTTTAAATTGAATAAAACATTGGCATAATTGTCAATTTATATAATATCATCTAATTTTATCTCATTTTCATTTTAGTCTTTTAAACATCCAAACAAACTGATGAGATTCAATTCTCCCCCCAATTTCCCGCTACTTAATTTTTAAGACATTCAATAAAAAGGAAATGATAAGTAATTATGTATTCTCCCCTCCCAAACTTCCAAACAATGAATTCATATGATGGCCAAACATATCTTAATTCAACTGAAAGGCCAACTAAAATAAGGAAATGGCGCATGGAGTTACCAAATTTGGTTGGATGAGTATTTCCATATTTGAAAATTTTTGCCTGGATTTCTTCAACTATCTTTTGTTTGTTGTGTGAGTTATACAATGTTGTATGCTACGAAAATAAAGTAACAATGCTTTAAAATCACTCTTCAGCAAAAAATGCTTTAAAATCACTCACAAGAATCAAGATTGTCTAATGTTTAAGTCAGTTTAAATGCCTTTGGAAGGGAGATGCATTCATACTCCTTTCCTCCTCTACGTGTAAAGGACAGTCTCTACTCTCTACCACTGCTACATCTGAGCCCATTTTCTTAAAGGAAATTCAAAATGCACCCATCCCAAGCATTTTTTTAGATTTTATATCAGACATGGGGATAACTTCTTTTGGAATTAATGTTCATTGAGAATATACCATAGAAAATTGAAACGAATATAATCTTCTCCTGTTAATCACCTAACTCCTGAATATAAATTGATGTCACAATCTGTCCCTTTATGAATTATCCACAAAAAAGTTTTCATATTTCCTTTTTTTTTGTCGTGTGTTTGTTTTTCGTTTTAGAAAAAAGAAAAAGAAAAAGAAAAAGTAAGAGAAAGACATTTTTTCCGACTGTTGCATCAGTGTGTAACACAAGAGTTACATATCCAGTACTTAGGCTCTAAATTATTGTGCATCAAGCTTCTGCCAATATGGCATTTGTCCATAACAGCCAACGCCCAACAGTATAAGGCACCAAAATGGATGAGTTTCAGTTAACTTAAGTTACTTAACTGATAAAGTTTTTACTTGATGAATAAAGGACCTAAGTTCTAATGTGACTTTCACCACAAATCAATTAGTATCTTAACTTGATTAAGAACAATTACAACGTGTTTTGGAGTAGGGAATCAATTAGTGTCTTAATCGTTTTTTTTTTTTTTTTTTTTTGGGGGGGAGGGGGGAGGAAGAGGGAGTAGATTATAAAAGAGAAACAAAATTATAAATTACGCTCCAAAAGTTTAGAAGTGTTTGATTTTATCTCACAAAATTCTATTTCGTTTGTATCAGTAGTCCCTCTAACCATATTTTTTGTGTCACATCATTTTTGTAGTTTAAAAAATTTGAATAATTAAAAATGACATGAAATACTGAAAATAACGTGACATCATTTTATTAGATGAATTAAACACATATAATAAGCCTACGTGACATTTAACTGAAAATACGAACGAATGAGTCGTTAATACTTGATACAAACATAATAGAGTTTTAGGGAATATAATCCAATTCCGAAATAAAAACTCCTACCAATTATTTCATGTGGAATCTTTGAAAACAAGTCCAACCAATTCCTTTTCTGTTGAATCTAAAAATAAAAAATAAAAAGCATCTAACAAAGAACTGGCTTTATTCGGGTCTGATATTAGGCAGTAGCATAAATTAATAGTAAGCCGTAAAATGATTCTGGGTTCGAGGCCGACGTTAAGGGTAACTTTTGACTCCTTACACAGCTGTGGGTCCAATTTTTGACTAAAACATAAATAGGCCTCAGGTGGTGGGTCACAGTTTCTTCGGCCGTATCTTTCATTTGCAATCCTCCAAGAAATTAATACATGCTCGGAATACAGTGGGTGCCCCATTTTCTCCCTGAAGAAGTGCTTGCCAAATCAAAGGCATTACTGGACATGGTTCAGCATTTTCTGATACCTATCCATAATATGTTTGACATTAAGGTGCAATTATACATTCACGTTTGGACTCAATGATCACATCCTATATGTCCTATGCCGCAATATACGCCTCTTGATATATTATAATAAGAATGCTATTTATTTATGAGTCTAAATTTGATAGAGACGGGTGTAAATCTTTTGTTTTACTCTCATTTATCCCCTTTAATCATGACATGTCGCATTATCATTTCACAAATTTTCACAATTTAAAGAATAGGACTGACCACGCACAATCATTCATCTTATTAATTATTGAGAACCTCTCTAATAAGTAAGTAAATAAATAAAATCCCATCCTCCTTCCCTCGGAATCGAAGAATAACCGATGACCAAACCTTCACCTGCCAGTTTGACGACCACCGAAGACGCTGCTGGAGTTTGAAAAGGAAATATTTTTTTGGATCCCCTACGCTTGGCTTTGTGTGTGGCGGTGCTCAGGCACTTGCTTTTGACTATTTTGTTGTTGGGTTCTGTTCATTCTTATTGTGTGAGCTCTCAAGCAAAAATCCACCGGATACGTTTCTGAATTTTGGTAAAGAATTTCTTTTTTTTTTTTTGGGTTACCAACACTTACCTTTGTGTTTGACGGTGCCCAAGCTCTATTTGTTTTTTTTTGCTGGGTCCTCTTCAATCTTCCACTATACAAGCTCTCAATGATGTGTGGGTTTGGATAGGAGGGATAGTTGCGGTGCGTTTCCAGCTTCGCGTTTTCTCCTTCTTTCTTTCTTCTTCTTCTTTTTTTTTTTTTTTTTTTTTTTTTTTTTTGCCGCACTTGTTGACTTTGGGGGACAAAATTTACTGTGCGTGTACTGTGCGTACACTGTTTACGCACTGTACACGCAATATTTAATATTAAAAGTGGGTCTCATAATACTATTCACACATTTAAAAATTATTTTGCTACAGTATTTTCAGCAACAATCAGTTTTCAGTAATTTTCAGCAACAATAAGCTGTATCCAAATAGACCCGATATCAGCCTTTTCGATGGTGTCTCTCAGTCCAACGAGGTTTGTGGTGGGAGACAGAGGAGCTGAGATTTTAGGCACTTTTTTTTTACATTGGTTTGAAAATGTGAAATGGTTTTTTTTTTTTTTTTTTTTTAAGATGTTATTAGATGTATTAATTTTACAATGAGTCTTAAGTAAAAGGTTGATGTGGCATGTTCTTATTAGCTGGTATAAATCAAGGGGTTTACATGTCACCCTTATTGAATTTATTCTCTTTTTATCTATTTATAAATCTCATAATATTTACAATAAAAACAAAAATAAATTTTTTTTTGAGATATTTTCAAGTTATGATGTCCACTCTTGATGATAATTCTCTATCATCAGACTAAAACATTAATTAATTTTTAGTGTAAACAAAAATTAAACTTCAAATCTATTATTCAACCGTAAAAAATTTTACCAATTAAGTTAACTGAGACCTTAAAAAACTTTCATAACTTAAATCCCCATTTCCAAACTAATGAATTATTCAAGAAAAAAAAAAAAGGTTAATGACAGCGAGTTGGGAGTTAGGACTAGGGTAGGTGGGAGGGAAGTGGGGTTAGCCCATGTCCCACAGACCTGCCACAATTTTTCTTATTCCAAAAAGTAGAAGACTAAGTGTTTGTTTAGATACTGCTTATTTTATTAAAATTAAAAATTTATTGCTAAAAATATTGTAGAAAAAGGTAAAAATTAGCTGAAATATTACAGTTGGGCCCATAAATAGTAGCAAAAATAAGCTGAATAGTAAAATAATTTTCATTTTTCATTGTAATCCAAATGAAGGCTAAATGACTATTATAATAATGTCTTACCATACACTTGGTCACACATTTTGATATAACTAAGACACGTAACAAGTGTTGATCATATTACTTTTTACTAAAATGGTTGATCATATTATTTTTTTACTAAAATAGTGGATTTATGTATAAGTAATATAATTCAATCATATATTAACTCTTCCAAAAAAATCATATATTAACAAATATGCAAGTTATATTAAAGTATGCAAGTAAGTGTGTGTCCATACTCCATTGAAAGGCTGCTTAATGGCTATGTGGATTCAAACCTCACCCCGGCCCTAACATTGGCCCAAACCCAATGTTGTAAAGTGAGTGGCACTTTAAGATTAGCCCATTTAAGATAAACTCATTCATTACATTTTTAAATTGTACACTCTTAATGCAATGGTTACTCCATAAGTATAAGTGTTTGTGAAGTGTGAGGGGTAAGGGTTGAGTTTCAAGTTTCTAGGAGAGAGTTTCACACATATATATACTTAGATTATGCTAGAGTAAAATTTCTATATTGTATATAAAATAAAAATAAAAATAAAAAATAAAAAACTTTGGGAAAAATTACATTTTGCATCCTTAAATTATATACACTTTTACACTTTTCCTCATAAACTATACCCATTTTACATTTATTTTCTAAACTATTACACACATAAAACAAGTTTAATCGGTAGTATAGTTTTTTGATCTTGTAAAGTAAGCTTGATATAATTAAATCTTGCAAAACTTTGACCAAGAGCATA
Source organism: Quercus gilva (assembly GCA_023621385.1). NCBI lineage: Eukaryota > Viridiplantae > Streptophyta > Magnoliopsida > Fagales > Fagaceae > Quercus > Quercus gilva. The sequence goes on along the minus strand of CM042479.1, from coordinate 40,139,617 downwards.
AGTTAAGGTCAAATTATATACAAATATCAAGAAAAGCACACACAATTACAATTAATTTATTCTTACAAACCAATAAATTACTATTTTCTTTTCAAAAAGTGTATGAAAATTACATAGAACCCCATGTCAAAGTGAAGACAACTAAATCCATATATCTTAGTATCAACTAGATTAGGGATGTCCATGAGTTGGTCTATGTTAAGTTTGTGAACAACTCGGACTTGACCCGACTAACTTTGGGTGGGGAAGAACAGAACCCGCTACTAATTTGTTAGGCATGTCTGGTCGGGCCTCATCGAGTGGTGGTCGGATTTGTGATAAAGGAGGAGTACTTTGCCAGATCTATCGAGATCTTGTTGGAATAAAGCAAAGAAATCGAAATTTGACCCGAATATTGATGTGAATGGCAAAGGAACCTTCAAATGGGTGGAAAATTCATCGAAAAAAGGGTAAAAGAGAAGGTTTTCAGATGGGTCGGGTTTGTCGAGTTTCAATTTCTCTCACCCGTCACTTGAACCGACTTTGTTGTGTCTACATCTTTCAAAACCATCATCAATCAACAAGCTCATTGGATCAATTGAATTTCTGGTTAGATGATGGCAGGTTGCTCGGTCTCTTCGGGTTCGGTTGGTCCTGGATAGACACCTAAACTAGACAATGAAAAATATTTCAACCTCAAACTAGATGGAAGAATTTGATAAGAGTGCAACAAATTTGGTGCAATTTTTTTTTGTTGGGTCGCAAAAAGCATAGTGTCAACTTATGATAAAAGATAAATTCAATTTATTAAAACTAGGACAAAATTTAGTTACAAAGTTGGTTATAGCCTAAGCCTACAAACTTACTTATTAAAATAAATATTACTATATATTTTGAAAATTTAACAGTTAAATTGCATGTTCTTTACACTTTTAATACACATGTTAAATTTTGTGTCAATCGGATAGTAAAATTTTGTGTCAATTGGATATTATTTACTATATGATTTACAAGTTTATATTTATGCATAATTTTAAACTACAAAAACTTGCAATTTAAACAATTTATTGATAACATAACTATTAATTTTTAATTTTCTATAAATTTGGCAAGTATGGAGGATACAAGAAGAAGATGTAATCCAATGGTGGATTTTTCAAAATTCACTTCAAATAAAAAAATATTTGATAAGTTTGTGACCCTAGGTTACAACCAATTTTATAACTAAACTTTTTTCCTTAATATTATATAAAAGTTAAGCTCTTTCGTTAAAAAATTAAAAAAAAAAAAAAAAAAAAAAGGTTCCTTAGAGCATCCGTAACAGCTGTTGCAAAAATTATGCCATTTTACCACACTAAAGGCATACTTTATTATTTTACCACATCATTTTACAACATCCCATTTATCAGATGTTTTATTATTCAATTCTATACATTAAAATAATATTTACTACACATCAAAATAATATTCATAACTCCTCAACACAATCAACAGCCATCACACTGCTGCCAACAACCAACAGCCACTACCACACAACCACCACATCCTTCACAACCAAAAACATAACTCAAAGCAAACCCAAACAAATCCAGCCAAATTCCACAACAAACAACCATAACCCCAACCTAAACAACCCATCAAATCCCAGCCAAATCCTTCACGACCCAAACAAATCCCAGCCAAACCCCAACCCAAACAAATCCGGCCAAACCCCAGCCAAATCCTCCGCTACCCATCAACTGCCTCAACCAATCACCGACCCAAAACCACAACCCAACCAACCCATCAACAAACAAATTCAAGTAACCACCATACCAAAACCCACAATGCTGCCGTAACCAACCTCGACCCACAATGCCACTGATCCAAAACCTTGACCCATAACCCATAGCCCACCAACACCAAATCGGAAGCCCCACCACCACCACCACCTCAACCACAAACCCCGACAAACCCACCACCTCCACACCCTCACCCACACCCACTTCCAAACCCAAAACCTTCATAATCCAAGTTAACCAAGACTCCAAACCCACAATCTTCATTGCCGTCATCGTCATAGCCTAGCCCATCTGAACCCATCCACCTCCGTCGGAACCAAACCCATCAAACCATAGCCCAAAAAAGAAAAAAGAAAAAAAGAAAAACCATTGCTAGAAAGAGATTGGCGTCGGTGTGGAAGTGATCGTCAGCATTGGCGTGGGTGTGGAAGAGCAGTGAGGGTTGGGGTTTGAGAGGAAAGGATTGGGGTTTACCAAGTGAGAGAGAGAAAGAGGAATAAAAAAAGAATAAATCATATGCCACACGCGTTCTGTACCGTGACAAATTTATGACTCTACTGTAGCATGTTGCAAAAAATATGAGATATGACACATCTAATAAATGAAGTCAAATGGTGTTTGGTGTGCCAAATGTACCAAATATTTAGCATTTGGCACATATGGCACATCTATTGTGGGTGCTCTTAGTCTTTGATCATTCTTATCTACTTTATTTTGTCGTCTTTCTCTTCTCTTCCACTATAATAAGGCAGCTTCCTCTTTGGTGTATAGTTCTTCTTTTAAATAGATTAAATATATTTGAGTGTCCATTTCCTTTTATCACCAGTGTATTTATTAGTCCTTAATTTGTGTTTCGGTACTCTTTAATAAGACCTTAAAAAATAATGCCTTCCCAATTGACCACGAATAAACCCTAGAGACAAGTAAGCTCATCCAGTAGGGCTTTGCTTGAAGCATTAAAATTTTTGGGCCATCTTAATTAGTTGGCTTTCAAACAATTCCGAAGATGGAACCAACAAAATCAAGCACAAAGTTTAAGGATTCAAGATTGTTGATGGATGAATCAAATAGAAAGTATGATAACAAGCTAAAGACTTTTTTTTTTATTTTTTTTATTTTTATGAAACAAGTAAACAACTTATATCTAGAAACCTCAGAAGCTCACATGAGAGATACCCTACAATCTTCTCTGTTAAAAAGCTTACAGTGAATGATGAAGGATTGCTCGAAGAAAAGCATCAGCTAGTGCTGTCCTAGCTAACTCCTAGTCCTACTATAATAAAAAGAAGCTTTTTGAACTTTGCAATGGAGACGGTTTTTCAAAGGACTCAGAATTAAAGAGTGAGAAACGCTGGGATGAGTGTCTTTGTGTCAATCTGGGTGGGGGCTTGCTTTGAAAATATCAACAACGAAATGTCAAAGAATTAGGCAAAATGTCCCAATGTTGGGCAGGATTTTCTTTTACCTTTCTTTTTCACCTTTCGAAGTTATCATGTTTGGTTAAAGTTAATCAATGAGACATTAAAAATAATTTGCGACTCTGTGGAACCCTTAAGAGCGGGACATTTTTGGCTTTATGTCTAGAGTATAAGACTAGTCCATCTTTACTGAGGAAGGTCTTATATTTTTGGGGGAGATCATCCTCGAACGACATCACATAACTAAAGTTACAATTAAATGATGTGCATTGGAGAAAAATACTCTTTTCATGTTTCGTGGACTGTTGGAGTGGGGAACCTCACGCATGTAAATACTAATTACTAATTAGTAGCTTAGCCTTTGAGTCTTTTGATTTCCCTCCTTTTTCTTTTAAATATTTTAGTTATGGGTTTCATTGTGTTAGTTAATTTAGTTTCAAGTACCCATTGCAGAATTGTTTGGGCTCAGTCCCTCGATTCTTTGTAAGTCTAATAAGAACAAAGTTTAGCTACAAAATTGGTTGTAATCTAAGGCTACAATATTATTCAATAAAATAAAATTTATTACATATTTTAAAAATCTAATTGTTGAATTGCATGTTTTTTATACTCTTAATACATGTCAAATTTTATGTTAATAAGATATTAGTTATTATATAATGTATATGCTTATATTTTATGTATAATTTTAAATTACAAAAACCTACAATTTAAACAATTTATTGATGATATAGCTATTAATTTTTAATTTTTTACAAATTTTGCAAGTATAGAGGACATAAGAGAAAGATGTAATTAAATGGTGAATTTGTCAAAATTCACATTCAATAAAAGATATTGAATAAGGTTATAATTTAAAATTACAATTAATTTTGTAACTAAACTTTTATCTATCTAATAAATCGATTCTATTTTCTCTTTTCACAAAAAGAAAAGTGAAAAATGGATTGGTCCTTGACTTCGGGCCATGGGACCATCACGTAAAGCAACAAGCTCAGGCTCTAAAGGCCCAAAATTAGCAGAGCTTTGGTTAGCCAAATGTCAAGTTGAATTTTCTAGACTGACATGTTGTTGAATAGCGCAGCCCAATCTAAGCCAATTCGGATCAAGCTGGTCTCAGTGGTCTGGACTTGTTCGAAGTTCGTACAAACCACATATATATATATATATATATACACACACACTCTCTTGGTGTCATGTCCTTTATATGTACTACAAATTTTTCAATATAAATAATCGCTTGATCTGTTCCCCTTATGGATCATGATTATCATTAATAGTAAATTAATAAGTTTCATACAAGTTTCGAGATAATAAGAACAAAAACTCTAGTACCACAAAAAAATGCACAATTTTTGTCACAATTATTTACGTGACAGATTATGAATGATAGAAAAAAAGTGATGAGTTTATATGAAAGTTACAGATAACTAACCATAGTCTACTATTTAGGGAGTGCCAAAAGCTTGGAGCCAAACAAAAAGAGGTTGAGAATTTTATTTTTTAATGGAAAAAAAGAGTTTGAGCATTGATAAACTATTACTTGTGCTAAACTTCTAATATTATATGTTGGAAAATTAAGAATTTTAATCATTACTCTTAACACATATATGTTACTTAAAAATGCTGGTCTTTACATCGATTAGCACATCTCTTCCTAGTTGAGGGGTGTGTCGGAAAATCCCTCAATAACTTTACCTTGTAGTATAGCACTATCGAACTATTGAAGAGAGATTGGACAAAAAGAAAAGAAACAAAAACAGAAATAAGCATGGACATATTGCCGAGATGAAAGACATTCTTTTGCAAAAAGTTGAAGTCACGCTTATAATGTGGCTTCGTAGTTCACATATATAGTGCTTCCAAACTTGAGAATTGAAATACCTCGAACCATCTACATGCACCACAAGTCCCAAACACCACGTAGCTGTGCAATATCCTACAGGTAAGCTCAATTATGCTTCGAATTTTTCACATATTGTACAAGTTGTTTATATAGCGAATCTACGGAGTTTGATCAGGGCCTTGCGGGTGATCGTCCCAACCCCCAAACGATTGTCTTGGAATGCTATGGTGATTATTTGGATCCGAGTCTTTCTCATTGTTCAAGCTTCTTACCTCGTTCTCTTTCACCTTGCTTGGTTGCTCAGTCACTGTCATGCTCTCGGAATCAGCTTCGATCATCAACATCCTCCGGTTCATGCCGCAAGCCAAGTTTGCCATCATTAGTAAAAGCAATGACAATGTCATGATCTTCATTGGCCTTGGAGTTCTAGGCTAGCTTGTACACCACTATGATTACTGAAAGAAAAAGAAGAACATAAGCTACTTATAAAAGTGGGAAGAGAGAAAAAGAATTGTCGCAAGGTGATTGGAAAGGCATAGAAAAATATAATGTGGGCATTCCATTAAGGTCGTTTGGTGAGGTGGGTGCTGTAATGTTTTAATATCTCCCTCTTCTGGGATATTTTCTATAAGCAAACAAGATAGAGCAATCTATGTCACCAAATGAGAAATCACCACCTTGCCTGGGCCACTTAGCATCGTGAATCTTTCATGAATGTATCTATTAGCGGCAGATATTGAAAGAAGCATTATACAATAATAATTAATTTGTTTAAAAAAAAAGAAAAAGAGAGACACTTTATATGGAACATCATGAGAGAGACATTAGAGTATCCACACTGTGCTTCAACCGATTTTTGCCATGTTATAACTCGTACACTTAATGCATGCGTCTCTTCCTGTTTAATCAACATTCTCGGGATTCTTTTCATTAAAAAAAAAAAAACATTCTCAGGATTCTAAATCTAGGTCATGACTCATGACTCTTTCCACGTATTACCCAATTTTTGAAAGATAACCTCGATACATTGGTTTCAGTCTGCCTCCTAGATATAAGGATCAACTACTTATAGCTCACCTAGTATTATCCAGTAATTGGTTATAATGGATGGGGTTAGTTGCCAGTCGGATTTTGTAGTATTCTCTACAACTTGCAACTAATTTTAATAAAATTCTCTTACATTATTAAAAAAAAAAAAAAAAAAAAAAGAAGCTTCCGTATGAGGCATTAAGCATTCAATTACTAAAACATTTAAATAATCCACCAACTTTAACTCCAAAGAAGGCAGGGAGTAATGCAAATTTGTCAGTCAAAAGTATGATGGAAATTTGTGAATTATAACTTTTAACTCATAATAATTAGACTAGTAGGCCATGAGGATTAGGTTTAGGATTCAGAACTCATAGATGAGTTTGAAATTTTGTTTTAGTTGTTTCTTTTTTATATTTGGAAAAAATTAACTAATGCCATAAGAGAATTAGTTTAGGAAATATTTATAGAAGCTTTTTATAGAAAAATAAAAAAGTAATTGATTTTTTTTTTTTTTTTTTACAGATTTTTATATTTTTCATAAAACTGATTTTTTTTTTTCTTTCTAAAATGACCTGTTAACAAATAACCTAAAGACACTTGTTAACTAAACTACTTATACCTTTTATAAAAGTTGATGGTCGGGGAATGGAGAGTTTTCATTGCTTCTTTATTTGGTAAAAAAAAGTGCCAAATTACTTAAAGAAAATAATACAGCTGTTACATTTTACCAATGGTGATTTTTTTAATGTGGGTCTTTGGCCTTGCCATGGTCGAAGTCACTGAGGGCGACACCAGTGTGTGAGAGAGAGAGCTAGATGAGAGAGAGCTGGGTAAGAGCGACGAAAGAATAGAGGGTGCTGGTCTGCTGGATGAGAGAGATGATTGCATATAAAGGAAAGTAATAAAAAAAGAAAAATAATAGTTAAAAAATAATAATTTAAATAAAATATACGGTAAAAAATTTAATTTAAGGTGAGTATTTTTGAGAAGTAGTTTTGTAAAATAAAAAAAAAGTTAAGCTAATATAGTCAGAAATTTTTGCACTAACTAATGCAAATACTCTAACCTACTTTTTAAAGGAAATTAATTAACTAAGCCAACTCAGAACCCAATTTCTAATCAGCAGGCAACTCTTATGATCGTCTAAGCCAAATTAAATCTAACTAGTTGCTAAAATCTGATGAAGTTAGGTAGGATTTTCAACCCAACAATATAAGTTTTTTCACACTAATGTCAATCTGTCACACAATGGACGGCCACTCATCAGCAATTGTTGGATCTCCCTAAAAAGATTCTTATCTTATTCTCCTGTTTCATTTGTTCATTTTACACAAATTAATGCGTCATGTTATAACATGTTGATAATGATTTGATCATTATCAACATGTTGTTAATTACCTTTGGTCTCTAAAAAATTGCATACCTTTGGTCGTTAAAAAAAGAAAAAAAGAAAAAAGAAAAAAAGAAAGTTAATTAGTTTCGTTCTGTAAATTTTATTTATTTTTTGTTATAATTTAAGGGTTTGGTTAATGTTTGTATGTGTTTGGCTCCAATTTAAAAAGTCATCTTATTTTACTATTCAGTTTATTTTTACTACTATTTATAGTCTCACTTCACTTTTTGAATTCATAAGTTCGACTGTACTATTTTAATTAATTTTTACCTTTATTTATAATACTTTCAGTAAAAAGTTTTAGTTTCAGGTGGAGTTTGGATAGCATTTTCAACGCTTGTGTACTTTCAGTAAAAAGTTTTAGTTTCAAGTGGAGTTTGAATAGCGTTTTTAATGCTTGTGTTGCGCGTTTGTATTTGTTAGTAGGTCTTGTGCACTGTTTACAGGACCCACAAATCTTTTTTTTTAACAAAATTTTTATTAAAAATAAGTCTCACAGCTATCATAGAAAACAAAAACGTATCAATAATTAGATGATGCCTATAATATAAGTAAGATTATTTTCACGACTATAAAATAACTTGTTTAATAATTAATGGCCCGTTTTTGGTACAATTCAACTGTATTTGTACAAAAGTTATTTTGTTTCTAATTAAAAATAAAAAATAAAAATAAAAAATAAAAAACTCAAATTATTTTTTAAACAAAAAATAACATCTCTCTGTTTGGTGGATATAAGAGTGGGTGCCGATCGTGCTTGGCTGGTGCACAAAGAGTACGAAATTCAAATCATGGAGCCGACACGGATTTGGGTATGGCCGTACAACGTAACACCTGTACTTTAAATACAAAGATTAACACCTGTAATCTATAATAAGACAGCTTACTGTGTCATTTCGATATACTTTCTTATTTTCCTCTAGTCCAGGAGAATCCAGATGGTTCGATACGCAGGTGGGTGATGAGAAACTTCTTTCGATTCTTACACTATATGTCAACAACAACCAAGAAACGTGTGCTTCATTTTGTTCGACCAAGCTTGTCAGCAACATATTTTTAATTTTTAATTAGTAGAATTATGAAATCTAACACACATATATGCACATAAACTTAAAAAAAAAAAAAAAAACTAACAAATGCTCGGAGGGAATTTATTAATGAATTATTTTTAAAAAAAATTTATAATAAAAGAAAAAATAATTAATATTTTAATAAATTTTTTTATTTCTCATAAAATAGTATAAAAAATTTCTTAAAATGGTTTATAAAAACTGTCTTAAGGACACCTATTAAAAAGCGGGTCATGTTAACGGATGTCTTTAAAGCAATTGCTAATAAACCATATTAAGAAAATTTTAACATTACTTTTATAGAAAATATAAAAAGTTATCATTAATTGCTTAACCATTTTTTAATAATTTTTTTTAAAAAATAGTTCCTAAACTAATGCTTTTTCCCTAAAAAATTGTCATCATCCACGTAGGAGTATCTAATTCCCCAAGCCATAGTTATTAATGGTTTTCATAATGATCATCTGAAATGAAAAGGGCCTCTCATTAGAAAGATAGTATTAACGTTGTGGGGCCTAAGAATTCGACAGCCCCAACCCACTTTATATTGGGCCTAAGGCTCATGCCAAGGAGGTAGAAACGTCTGAGGATGAAAGTAGAGGGCTAGAAACGTCCGAGGATGAAAGTAGAGGGCCCAAGTTGCCAAGAGACATTGCCGAAGAGGTTCCCATCCTCGGCCAGCCAAGATTATAGGAGGGAAGCGTTGTACGCCATCAGGGACAGCCTCCCAGAGCACCATAAGGAAAAGGACAAGTACAATGGGACAGCCACAAAAGCATGGTGGAAGAGCAATTCAAGGAGAAGTTGTCACCTCCGCATTAAATGCCCATAGCTAACATTCTGGCCGCATTAATGGGGAAAAGACCCCTGAACAGTGTTAACTAAGCTGCTGCAGTCCACAGAAAACTGAGGAAGGTGGCTAATGGGACAGGCACTTAAGTAGTAGCCTGCATGATCAACAAATAAAGGGCCAAGATTAGCTAAAAGGAAGTATATAATGTAAAAAACCCCTCAGGAAAGGAGGAGGCAATTAGGAGCAAAAAACATTGTAGCAATTCATATGATCTAAGAAACTTTTGTATCCAAGGGTGGAGAAAATAATAAGAACTAAAAGCTCCTCAAGAAAGTGTTGAGGTAAGAATTTCACACTTTGAATCTATTCCCTTATTATTTAATCCACTCATAATCATGTTCAGTTGTTGTAATCCTTATTAAGGCCCCCATTCTCTACAAATTCATTGTATTGGGCTAGTTGGGCTTGAGTCCACTCATCCAAAAACTAAAGTGCTCAAACCCAGTCCCTACAATTGGCGCCGTCTATGGGGAGAACTTGTGTATTAGTAAAGGCAACAATCAAGCATGGTAGGATCAGGCCTTCATCAAGTCGGCTCCTATCAGCCTGAACAGGCCAGAACTCAACAACAGGACTTTCCCAACCCTAAGCGTGATTGAAATTAAGAAAATGGGAGATTTCGAGAGGGAAGTATGCACACCACTCAAACTAGCGGAAGCCACTCTCGCGGGGGTAGTCACATGCCTAGGAGACAAAATAACAACCAGGCCATGCAATCAAAAGAAGTTAAGAGTTACGTATTCTAGAGACAGAATGATATGCTGGCCATGCAACAAGAGATAGATGACTTGAAGAGAAAGCTGCGTCGTGCACAACGAAGACGGCCTCATTCTAGCTCTAACACGCCGTTTGAAGATAAAAGCGATAATGACTATAGGCAAAGATCGAGAACTCCTTCAAGCAAGACATTCTCTCACAAGGAAGAGTACTACCGGAGGTGTAAGCGCAACAACCCATCTCCTAGGGGCTTGGGAAGCGATGCCATGAGCAGAGCACTGGATCAACTCTCCAGATCACCTTTCACACGCCATATAGAAGAGGCTACACTACCTTGGCGATTCCAGCAGCCAACCTTCATCATTTACAACGGCAGAACGGACCCTGTGGAGCATGTGAGTCAGTTCAACCAAAGGATGGCTGTTCACTCTAAAAACGAGGCACTGATGTGCAAGGTCTTCCCATCTAGCCTGAGACTAGTAAAAATGAGGTGGTTCAATGGTTTAAAGGCGCATTCCATAGGTTCGTATAGGTAGCTAACTCGTGCCTTTGGCCCCCGTTTCGTTACCAACAGCAGAGCTCCTCGGCCCTTGAGTGCATTGTTATCTTTATCCATGCATGACGGAGAAACTCTAAAGGCCTACTCGGACAGATATTGGGAGATGTACAACGAATTGGATGACAATTTTGATGATGTCGCCATCAGTACCTTCAAAAGTAGCCTCCCAGCTGGGCACGACTTGAGGAAATCCCTGACTGGCAAGCCTGCCACCAATATGCGCCAGCTAATGGATCGGATTGATAAATACAAACGAGTAGAGGAGGATCAGCTATAAGGCAAAGGAAAGGAGAATGTTATCCCTTAGGAGAAGAGGTATTTCAGGTCAGATCGGTATAGTAGCAATTGCCCGAGGAGGGACTTCGCAGGGCAGTCCGAAGCAGCCAGCACATAGACAGTCAATGCTGTGTTCCGAGAGCCAATACACAGGGTCTTAGAGAAAATCAAGGACAAGTCATACTTCAGGCGGCCGAATAAGATGATGGGAGAGCCCACAAAATGCAATAAGAACCTTTATTGCCAATACCACAAGGACCACGGACATACCACAGAGAACTACAAGAATCTTTGGAACTATTTGGACTAGTTGGTCCGAGAAGAAAAGCTGAAGCACCTCTTGCATCATTCTAGTGGCCATCAGAGCCAAACCCATCAAGAGCCCCAGAGAGACACTGCCTTCAGGCCACCCATAGGGACGATCAATGTAATCTTGGCTGCGTCAGGAAGAACAGGCATGCGTCCTTCACGAGTGTTGTCTGTGGCTCAGATGTCAGCCGAGGAGTCTCAGCCTGAACCAAAGAGGGCTAGAAGAAATTTCCACCCAACCTTGTATTTCTCAAAAGAAGACAAGATCGAGGATTACGATGTGAAAAGAGTAATGGTGGATGATGGCAGTGGGGCCGAGATCATGTACCCCGACCTCTACAAGAGGTTGAAGTTGAAGCAGGAGGACTTGATTTCCTATAGCTCTCCTTTGATGAGTTTCGATGGAAAGCTCATTATCTCAAAGGGCATGATTAGGCTACCCATCTAGATTGGCCCGGAGATAGTGGAGGTGAACTTCATTGTGGTGGACACCTACTCTTCGTACACAGCCATCGTTGTTAGGCCCTGTCTCTATACCTTGTGGGTTGTCGCCTCCTCCTTGCACCAGAAGGTGAAATTCCCATTAGGGGACCAAGTTCTCGAGATCCGTGGTTGCCAATCCACAGCAAGGTGGCTACCATATCATATCGGCTCGATGCAAAATCTTCGGCCACTGTTGAAAAGAGCTTATAGCAATTAAAGGCCCCGTTGGCGCCTCCTGATACAGCTGCCGAAGAAGCAAAATGTGAAGATCTAGAGAAGGTAGTCATTGGTGATGACCTAGAGAAGTTCTTTCAGGTCAGGGCTCAGGTGCTTCTTTAAGAGAAGGAGGAGTTGATTGAATTCCTCAAAAGAAATATTGATGTGTTTGCATGGGATGCCTGTGATGCTTCAAGGATTAATCCAGCCTTCATCTGTCACCATCTTAATGTCAATCCGTCCATCACTCCCAAGAAGCAGCCACCTCGGCGCCCTTCAAGAAAGCATGCTGATGCAATCAGGGAAGAAGTGAAGAAGCTTAAGCGCGCAAGGGCTATTAATGAGGTTTTTTACCCTGAATGGTTGGCCAACACCGTAGTGGTCAAGAAGAAAAGTGGAAAGTGGAGGGTTTGTGTGGATTTCACAGACCTAAACAAAGCATGTCCAAAGGACCCATTCCCCATGCCTCAGATAGACTAGCTGGTAAATGCAACTGCAGGCCATCCTCATATGAGTTTTTTAGATGCCTTTCAAGGCTATCATCAAATACCACTAGCCTTGGAGGATCAGGAGAAGATAGCCTTTGTGACACCTATTAGAAACTACCGCTACAAGGTGATGCCGTTTAGCCTGAAGAACGCAGGGTCCACTTATCAAAAGATGATAACGAGAATGTTCGAGTCGTTATTGGGCAAGAGCATTGAAATCTATGTTGACGATATGGTGGTGAAGAGTAAGGTGGTGTCCGAGCACTTAGGAGACCTCGGTCACATCTTCGATACCTTGAGGAAACACAAGCTACGCCTAAATGCATCCAAATGCTCATTTGGCGTGGGATCTGACAAGTTCTTAGGCTACATTATTACCTATAAGGGAATTGAGGTCGATCCTGACCAAATCAAGGCCATTCATAATTTAAAGCCTTCGTAAAACCCCAAGGAGGTCCAAAAGCTCACTAGAATGATCGCGGCCCTGAATCGATTCATTTCCAGGTCGGCTGATAGATGCAGGCCTTTCTATCTCCTGATTAACAAGTGGAAAGGATTTGAGTGGTCTGAGGATTGCGCGGCGGCCTTCCAACAGCTCAAGGAATACATATCTCGGCCACCTATCATGTCCAATCCTGAGGCCGATGAGGTCCTATATGCATATATTGCTGTGGCTTTTCATACTATAAGCTTGGTGCTAATATGGAACGATAATGGCATTCAAAAGCCAGTCTATTACGTGAGCAAGTCACTAAATGAAGCTGTGGTCAAGTACCTACCCTTGGAGAAAGCCATACTAGCTGTGGTCCACGCTACTCGAAGTCTGTACTTCCAGGCCCACATAGTAGTTGTTTTAACCCAACTACCCTTGAAGTCTGTACTTCGGACTACTGATTACACTGGAAGGATCGCCAAATGGAACACAATTCTGGGGGCTTTTGACATCAAGTACATGCCTCAAACCTCTATAAAAGGCTAGGTCCTAGTTGATTTGGTGGCCGAGTTCGCTGAACTGCTAGTAGAAGCAGTAGCAGAGGAGCGAAATATGGATGGAAAATCAGTCGAGGCAATCTCTATTCCAGGGCCCCCATGTTGGAAGGTGTACGTTGATGGCGCATTAAATCAAAGAGGCTCTGGAGTGGGGCTAGTCCTAGTGTCCCATGAGAAGACTGTCATAGAGAAATCCCTAAGGCTTGGGTTCTCGGCCACGAATAATGAAGTCAAGTATGAGGCATTGATACAAAGGATGGTCATGGTGCAAAAAATGGGCGGAAAAGCAGTAGAGATGTTCTCGGACTCGCGATTGGTAGTAGGCCAGGTAAAAGGAGAATTGGAGGCGAGAGTGTGAGGATGCAAGAGTACTTAAGCCAGGTCAAGCGCTTGCAGTCAGACTTCGACCTTTTCAGCTTACCGCATGTCTCCAGAAGCGAAAACACCCATGCGGATTCATTGGTCACACTCGCTACGTCCTCGACAGGGGATCTACCTCGGGTTAATCTTGTTGAGCATCTAGAAAGGGCAAATGAGGTGGCAAAAGGCATGGTCCATATCCGTCAAGTTGGAGTGGGTCTCAGCTGGATGGATCCTATAGTAAGATTCCTCAAAGATGATGTTCTACCTGAGGAGAAGTCAGAAACTGAAAAGGTACGAAAAAAACGCTCCATGGTTCTGGCTGTCCGAGGACCACAAATTGTATAGGCGCTCCTATTTTGGACTATTCTTACTGTATGTCCACCCTGAGGCATTAGAGCTATTGCTTGAAGAGCTGCATGAGGGGATCTGTGGGAGTCACACAAGAGGAAGATCTCTATCACACCAAGCTATCATCTAGGAATATTGGTGGCTGGGGATGCAAAAGCAAGTCCTAGAGTATGTTAAGAAGTGTGACTAGTGTCAAAGGTTTGCCCCAAATATTCACCCGCTAGAAGGGGTCCTCAACCCTTTGTCCAATCCATGGCCATTGGCCCAGTGGGGCTTGGATATTGTAGGCCCTTTTCCTAAGGTGCCAGGAAATAAAAGGTATCTGTTGATCGGCACAAATTATTTCACCAAATGGGTTGAAGCTAAACCCTTGGCCAACATTAGAGATGTTGATGCTAAGAAATTCATTTGGAGGAACATTGTTACACGGTTCGGGGTCCCTCATACCTTCATTTTAGATAATGGACTCCAGTTTAACAGCAAAGCTTTTAGAAGATACTGTTGTGAACTGGGGATCACAAACAAGTACTCAACCCTAGCTTATCCTTAAGGAAATGGATAGGCCGAGGCTGTCAATAAGGTCATAGTCAATGGCCTCAAAAAAAGACTGGATGATGCCTAGGGAAGATGGGTTGAAGAGCTGCCACATGTCCTATGGACTTACCGGACCATACCACGGCGGTCAACAGGGGAAACACCTTTTGCCATGACCTATGGGGCCGAGGCTTTTATCCCTCTAGAGGCAAACTTCTCAACGCTAAGGACAAGCTCATTCACTTCAACCAGTAATGACGAATTACTGGGGAGGAGCCTAGATCTGATTAATGAACGTAGAGAAAAGGCAATGATCCAGCTGGCCTACTATCACCAGAAGCTCAAGCAGGGATATGATGCCAATGTGAAGATGCTACGACTTGCACCAGGGGACTTAGTATTGAGAAAAGTGGTGGGTGATGCCAAGAGTCCCTCCTGGGAAAAGCTGGACCCAATTGGGAAGGGCCGTATCGAGTTACTTCAATAACAGGGTTAGGGACGTACTACTTAGAGGTCTTAGATGAAAAAACTATACCACGTCCGTGGAATGTAAATAATCTGAGAAAGTATTATCATTAATGAAAGCATTTCTCTATTTTAAGCTCTAAGTCTATTATGATTGTATGCCTTGTGTTTCCTCAAGAAAAATCCAAGTGCTAGACAGAACCAAGGTCTTGCATGGTCCTTGGACTTAAGCCAATGGGGAAACTAGTTACTTCAAGAAGAACCTAGGTGTTAGACAAAACCAAGGTCTTGCATGGTCTTCGGACTCAAGCCTATGGGGAAACTATTTACTTCAAGAAGAACCTAAGTGCTAGGCAAAACCAAAGTCTTGCATGGTCCTCGGACTTAAGCCTGTGGGGAAACTAGTTACTTCAAGAAGAACCTAGGTGCTAGGCAGAACCAAGGTCTTGCATGGTCCTTAGACTCAGACCTATGGAGAAACTAACTACTTTCATCAAGGATGTGAACAAACACAAGCCCATGAGCATCACTTAAGGCATTTCGAAGTACCTTGAACTTAACTCCACAGCGTAATCATAAGCTGACTGTCTTTTTAAGTTCATGAAGTGCAGGATTAATATTGTAAAGCCATCCCCTTAATATTCAATTCAGTAAAAGCAAGTCACATTATTAAGGCTCAATTATTAACCGAAGTTTAAGCGGAAATTATCACTATGCACTTAACATTTTTAGTTGCTGATTCAAAATAGAAAGTAAGGCACTATGGAGATTACTCAGCTAATAATCAAATTACAAGCGATAAAAGTAGCAGAACTCATCACAATGACGGTAGGCGCATAATGTGAAGAATGAAATCTTATACGTTCAATCCAAAAGTCATTTTACAATGTTCAAAAAAAAAAAAAAAAAAAAAGAAAAGAAAAGCCTAAAGCAAGAATACAACTAGAGCTAGCCAAGGAGGCCTATTTCTTCAGCTTTATTTTGATTCCTTTCTTGGGGAGCTGAGTAGAAAGGGTCTCAGGATCCTTGGAGCCCTCACTTGGGGGAACAGCCTGCAAAGGCACCACCATAAAAGCTGTTTCCCCAGCATGAGGGGCCTGGGCATCAGCTGAGAGCTTTGCGGCGTCCTGAGGTGCTTCTTGGTTAAGGCCTTTGTCAGCTTTATTCATCTCGGAAGGCTCAGCTTCCTTGGCCAGCTCATTAAGAGCGATTGTAACTAGGGCAGCTTCTGGTATAGCAGCCACAGCCTTGGAGCTAGATGGGGCAGCTTCCTAGATGGCGGAAGGGTAATATACATTTTCTACCTTTTAAAGGTCAGACAAATCCTCAACTCCAGCTTGTTTGAGGGCTTCATTCCAGACCTAGGAACAGTAGAACTTGCATACCCTAGGTACTTGGGCTTTGAGAATGGCTTGGGTCTCAGCCACACCCAAGGCATAAGCCTCCTCCTCGGCTGCCTCCTTCGAAGCTCTGAGCCTCGGCCTTGGCCCTCTTTGCCTCCTTACGGCCCTTCACTGCTTCGCCCCTCACCTTCTCCAAGGCGCCCTTTTCCCTCTCTGCCTTTTCTAGCTTCCCTTTCAGATCAGCTATCTATTCCTTATCAATGGTAAGATGATCCAGGGCATCACGTAGGGGCTTTGTTTGGTCCTCGACCTGTTTTTGGGCGCTCGCCAAACTAGACTCAGCGCTATTCTTGGCTTTCTCCATCTCTTTGAGGTCCTCTTTTGCCTTCTTGAGGGCAGTATCAAAGTTGTTGAAGGCCTCAAAAGAGGCCACGTGCCTATCTTGCTCCATCTCCAAAGCTCTACTCTGGTGATTGGCCACTTCTTCCAACCTGTAAATGGCCTGAATGGCTTGACGATGAAAACAGACACAAAGTAAGGTAAAAGCTAGTAATAAAATCAACTAAAGTAGAAGGTAGAAGCCTTACCATGCCCAGGTACCTCTTAAGGTTGAGGTAGACCTTGTGCCTCCTCAGGTTCCTCAGCTCGGCCATATCAGTTGGCAGCAGTAAGGACCTTTCTAGTGTATCGGCCACCTGGGTGCCCTCACCTCCTTGGAAGTTCCTAAGGGAGCCCCGCGAAGCATCGGTGCAAGGAGCTAAGCTTAGGGCGCATGTCGAGTATCGACTTCTTTGTTCTGTCCCTGACTCCCGATTTTTGGCTGCTTTAAAGGTCGCCGAGCCTCATCCACTTCCTAGGAGGAGCGAGATCTATCAACTCCCATGGGCTGTTTGCCTTTATCCTTCTTCTGTTTGGGGTCGGAAGGCTCAGGCCTTAGTGGTAAACTTGGTTGAGGAGGAAGAGGTGAAAGCTTGGATCGGGTGGAAGACCTGGTCTAAACAGGCTAAGACTTGGGTGGAGGAGGAGGAAGCTTGGAAGGAGACCTCCCTGGCACATCCTTCCCCGGCTGGCCCTCAATCAAATCCAGCAGGCTGGTCTAGGGCTGTTTCTTGAAACCCATCTCGGCTCGAGAAGGAGTTTTTACCTATAAAATGCCTGCTTCAGTCAGATAGGGGTCACCCAAGTCACCAGAAGGATCCTCGAATAGACAGACTCGGTCAAACGCACCAAATTCGTCCTCGGATGGACCTGAATCAGCAACTTCTTCTTCCTCTTCTGGCTTTCCTCCCTCGGCCTCTGCAGCTGGAGGGGATGAAGAAGGACCTACCAACGGAATGCCTTCTGGAACAGGGGACCTTTCGGGAAGCAAAAACCCTTGCTCCACCTCGGTGATCCCCTATAGCCGAGGATCTCTAGCCCTTATCACGCACTTTGGCGCCGAAAACGATTTTTGAATTGGATCGTAGCCGAGGATCTTGTGGGCCACCCTAACTTGATTATCTGCTTTGTTCATGAAGATCTCCTCCCTGAGTACGATTTCCAAGTCTGCCTTATTGACCAAATGGAAGTGCCATTCAAAAGCGTGCAGATTTGCAAAAAAGAAGGCATATTCTTGTTAGCAACCAAGTAATGTAGACTACGATAACGCAAAAGGTCAAACCCTTTCCTACCCTAAATACCCCACCTGGTGTCCCCTCCACTGTCAGACGATGAAGGCCGTCGTGCCACTCCCCGGACAAAATGAGAAAGTTTTTATTTAACCCCTTGTTGGACTCAGGTAGACATTGGATAAGTCGAACCTTATCTTCCTTCGTCTTAATGTAATAGGACTTACCCTTTAGGTACTGGAGGTTGTAGCACCAGTTTACATCGTGATGGGTTAAACTCAGCCCCATCTTCTCGTTCAAGGCGTCCACACAACCCAAGATTCTGAACACATTGGTGGCACACTGGGTAGGAGCTAGTCTAAAGTGCCTAAGATAGTCTCTCATCACTGGCCCCATAGGGATCCTCATACCACCTTCTAGAAAAGTGATTATGGGGATTACTACCTCACCCTCTTTTCTCATAATATACCACTCCCCTTCCTCACAGTACCTCAAACCTACATTACTGGGTTTTCTATAATCAGCGATGAATTTTTCTATCGCCTCCTCAGACTCAACCAATTTCTTAAACCTACCCATCCTAGAGAACGACCAAAAGATTCAGGGAAAAGCAAAAAGGAGGGAGGAATAAGAGGAAAAGAAACTCAGACGGGAGAAAATATAAGTCAAAAAGAGGAGAAAACTTACAGAAATGAGGAAAGGCTCCTCGGACAGGCTTTTTATGCTGAAAAGAGATGTAAGATCGGTTGGGGACTTGACCAAGTTCAGGGTATGTACGCAAGAGCTCTTAAATGCAAAAGTAAAGAGGCAAATCGCTTCAAATGGGTATTATACCCCCAGTTAAGAAGAACCGTATGGGTTTTCCCGCCCATAAAGTCAAAAAGATCCCTTACCGTTCGATTATTATCACACCATTAAACGTGAGAAGCACAGAGCTGCCAGAATTTAATGCGGGCGCACTCTATATACCGAAGTGCTAGGCATGCACCTTGGACATGTGAAAAGGCTCTAGCACTGAAGAAGGACAAGACTTGACAAACCATGACATAGGCCTGAGGACATCGAGGAGCCGGACAATAGGATTGTGAGGGGCTATTGTGGGGCCTAAGAATTCGGCAGCCCCAACCCACTTTATATTGGGCCTAAGGCCCATGCCGAGGAGGTAGAAACGTCCGAGGATGAAAGTAAAGGGCCCAAGTTGTTAAGAGACATTGCCAAGGAGGTTCCTGTCATCAGCCAGCCGAGATTATAGGAGGGAAGGGCTGTATGCCGTCAAGGGTAGCCTCCCAGAGCACTCTAAGGAAAATGACAAGTACAATAGGATAGCCACAAAAGTATAGTGGAAGAGTAATTCAAGAAGAAACTGTCACCTCCGCATTAAATGCCTATAGCTAATATTCTGGCCGCATTAATGGGGAAAAGATCCCTGAACAGTGTTAACTAAGCTGCTGCAGCCCATAAAAAGCTGAGGAAGGTGGCTGATGGGACAAACACTCAAGTAGTAGCCTGCATGATCAATAAATAGAGGGCCAAGATCAGCTGAAAGAGTATATAATGTAAGAAACCCCTCAGGAGAGGAGGAAGCAATTAGGAGCAGAAAACACTGTAGCAATTCATATGATCTGAGAAACCTTTGTATTCCAGGGTGGAGAAAATAATAAGAACTAAAAGCTCCTCAAGAGAGTGTCGAGGACAGAATTTCACACTTTGAATCTATTCCTTTATAATTTAATCCACTCATAGCCACGTTCAGTTGTTGTAATCCTTATTAATGCCTAGTTTTTAAACTCATTCTCTACAAATTCTTTGTATTAGGCTAGTTGGAATTGAATTCACTCATCCAAAAATTGAAGCGCTCAAACCCAGTCCCTATAAACGTGTTTAATAAATCATCAAGTTCCAAATTTTTCAGGATTTTTCCTTGTCAACCAAGCTTCAGTTGTTTGGCGGGGAGACTGGTTTGTGAACAAACCGTCACGCTATACGAATTTATTGCTCTGGTACTTGATAGTTGAAATGTCTTCCTCAAATTAAATGAGAAATTAATAAGAATCAAAGTCAAATTTGGTGTTTCGAAAACCTTCTACCCCTCGTGTCAAAATGTTTGGTTAGCTTTTAAAGGACACGTATGTTTGTCGTCTACAACATGTACATCTCATTGACCGAAGAAAAAAAAAATTGCTTTTTTTTCCTAAAATTTGGATGGTTTTCTAAAAATCTTAAGAGATTTTTTCCCTCTAATTATTGAAAGGTTATATTTTTATTTTAAAGAGATTTTCTTAATAATTTAGTAACAAAATAATTCTTTTTAATAATTTTGGAAATTGATATTTTATAAAAATTTATGGACATAAAAATATAAGGTTTTTAGTTATAGTATTGGCCATGACTTCGTGTTGTTGGATTTGGATCTAATCCATTTGTCTCATATTCGGCTCCAAACCATTGAGAAACGAATGTGTTAGACGTAGTCGTATATACACCGATAGAATTAATTTTGATTTATCTTCCAATGAATCTAATCAAACTTAGTATGATAAGATATATGTATCTCATGAATTGCTGGTATTAATTTCTAATTGTTGTACAGTGAATTTTTTATATGAATTGCTTGTATTAATTTCTAATTTATAATGGTATATGTAGGGTTAAGGGCCCAAATGGAATATCGGGCCTTAGGCTTTGGCTGGGAGCATAGTAATCCGAGAACAAATGAATGGTGATGAATGGGTCAAGTTTAGAATCTAACGAGCGAGATACGAATGAGAGGGTGGTTCGAGTAGGAATGTCTCTTCGAATAGACTAAGTACGGCTCCAATGTATATCCTAAGGTTCAAGGTAACCTTCCAGAAAACTCCAGTGATAGAGACGTGTATCTCGAGTGTACCAGAAGACTGGGAGTTTAGAAATATCTTAGGGAAAACTGTTATCACCGCGTTAAATGCTCTGTAGCTAACTTTCTGGCTTCATTAATGTAGAGAAAACCCCTAAACAGTGCTGCCTTGGCTATTTTAACTCACAGAAAACCTGAGAGAGTGTCCGATGGGACAAGTACTCAAGTAGTGATTTAGATGACCAATAAATGGAGGACCAAGATTGTTCAAAGAAGACAATATAACATGAAAGACCCTCCATGAGGAAGGGATCGGAAAACGAAAAAAAAAAAAAACACTGTAGCAATCAGGAATCAAACCTGTAACCCAGCTTCGAAAGCAATACATAAGAACCAACCTTCTCGGACATTGCCGATGACATATTTCCTTAGTGTAAATTTGTTATATTCATTCATTTGCTATCAAGAACTACTTACTTGTTGCATTAATTCGTTAAAACCCAAATTTTCAACTCATTATCTACACATTTATTATTTTGGACTTTTTGAGCCTATGTCCATCTATTATTTGGGTTAGGAATCCAAACCGTGTCCTTATAGTGTATGTCTACAATATAAGTCTTTTTTTTTTTTTTAAAGAAACATCTTCCATATAAGTCAAACAAAAAAACCTAAGTATAACTCCTTAATTATTGTACAGTGAATTATTATTTAATTATTATATTGCATTGTCCAATAAACTACTAATCATAAGTTAGTTGAGAAGATATTTTTTTTTTTTATGCATTACTTGGCCTATAAGTTGGTTGAATTGTAAATTTGTGATTAAAAAAAACATTGGATGTTAAATTTTGGTCTTTCACATGGATGAATTAATATTTAAATAAAAATTTCTAAAAAACTAAATTTTGGCCTTAGCGTAGAACTTTAAATTATTGTTAACACAAACAACTCTAATAAGTAGTCAAATTATTATTATTATTATTATTTTGAGAACTTAAGTAGTCAAATTAAGTAACAATAAATCGGCATGAGAGCATCTCTAGCAGACTAGTCAAATTTTTGTACTGTTTGGCTAATGAACAGTGACATTTAGCTTTTGCTTATCTACTTTTCAAATACACTTTTCAACAGACTCTCTATCACATTCTCTATCTCATTTAAATATTATTTTTTCATTCATTATTTATTTTTTTTAACAACTACACATTTTCCAACATTTTTTTACTCAACACCTAATTATTATAATAGAAAATAAGAATTTGAAAAATGAACAGTAACCCATCAGACTTGATGGGCTACTATTCATGAGCCAAAAAAAAAAACTAAGTTTGCTGAGTCTGCTGGAGCGCTAACACAGCACATATTCTCTAAAATTTAGCTAATATATATGGATGCCTCTACTGCTCCGCTGGAGATGCTCTGAGAGTAGGTAAATACACGCATATCAGTCACTAATCAATATATCAGTCTTATGTTCAACAATAAAATACTCCATGTGACTTTTAGTTTTTTTTCGCCACCTGTCCTTTTTGTTCTTCATCAACTTCATTATTTTTTCCCTTCGAGTTTAGCTTTCAAACTTTGGGAAGCTTCCTTTATACCGTGTCTTATTTATTTATAAAGTCATGTTCACATTTGGGAATTTGCAGTTTTTACTTGCGGATTTTACTTTTCTGTCCATCTATGTTTGGTTATATATACTCTATAACTAGAGACCATTATTTCATAGAAAAATATTCAGTTTCCCACCTCCTATTTCTTATCTTGAAACTCCTTTTGGCTACTGCGTACACAAGCCATACAAGACATGAAGAATCCAAGCAAACTGATCTTTGTAGCAAGCTTTGTATTCTTTGCCATTCTTATCAAATCAACTACAGCACAAGAAGTTGGTAATTCAGAAAAGACATACACTATATTCATGCTTGTTCTTCCTTGTTTTTGTTTATATTTCCATTTACTTTGTAGCTGTGGATTTTAATATATGAATGATGATATGGTGCAGAGGATGAGAGAGAGTTTGATTATCTACAAGGAAGCGAGAAGGGCCCGGGTCATTGGGGAGATTTAAAGAAAGATTGGGAAGCTTGCAAGAATGGAAGTATGCAATCTCCCATAGATTTGTCTAGTAAGAGAGTGAAAGTGATCCCCAAGTTATTGGACCTGAAGAGATACTACAAGCCTTGTAATGCCACTGTCAAGAACAGAGGCCATGATATTTCGGTAAGGAATCAAAAACTGCACAACTTTACCAATTTTGTCTAGGATTACTTCTCTTAGCTTAATACCTCCACACACACACATATAATATGCATGTTTCCATTACAAATGAATTGCCTTTTGCATCTTCTTGAACTTTAGAAAATTTTTTGACATTGGTTTTCCTTTTCCATCGATATTTCAAAGAGGTAATTTTTATTTCCTTTTGTTCCATTATCACTCCAAAGTTAACAAAAAACAAAAGCAACAAAAGCAACAAAAGAAAAAGACTCGAAGAAGTCTTGGTCTTGATACCATCCCAACATTTCTCCAAATATGAAAGGACAAAAATTAGTAGGGCATGACTCATTAGTGTCTTACAAAGAAAAGCCTCAAAAACGTGTTATCTTATTAGCTTGGTCCCACTCCCATCACTTCAATTTAGGCTGGGTTTGGACGGCCACGAAAAGCAACAAAACAAGCATTTTTTCGGTGGTTCTGTGTACTATTTAAGGACTCATATGTACGGATTTTATCAAATTTTTTTTTAAAATTGAGTCTCATGATACTATTTATATATTTAAAAATTATTTTATTACAATATTTTTAATTTTTAATAAATAGCTGTACATTTTCATTTGCCAGTTTTCATAATTATAAATTTATAAATTATTAGACAGATGATTTGCCATTTTTTTATTATTTATAATTAGTTCAATTTCCACATTAAAAATATTGTACTTTAATTAGGCCTGTCATTATATAGCTTTCCGATCATATTTTGTTTGTTAGTTAGTATCATATAACTAAATACACTTTAAATGTCATTGGTGCAGTTAAAGTGGGAAGGTGATGCAGGATCAATACAAATCAACGGCACTGATTACTTTCTCGACCAAGGCCATTGGCACTCACCTTCTGAGCACTCCATCAATGGCAGGAGGTCCTCTCTCTCTCTCTCTCTCTCCCTCTCTCGTATTTGTCAATGTTCCTTGTTGTTCAACAACTTAATATGTATTTTTTTTCTTTGTTAGGTATGACTTGGAGCTACACATGGTTCACTTAGCACGAGATCCCAACGTGACAAATAAGATTGCTGTTGTTGGACTCTTTTACAAGATTGGTCGCCATGATGATTTCCTCTCAAAGGTGTAGATTCTCTCCCACAAGAATTTTTCAACTACTTTTTTCATTTGTTTACACAACCCGTTGCACTAGGCACTAAAGGTTAAAAAAAAAGAAATTATAAAATAAAGGTTCCTTGTTAATTAGTGTCATAATAATAATAGCTAATAAATTATTTTAAGGAAATTTTTATAGCATTTTTTTATTTTTTTATGAAAAATTTAAAATGTTGTGAAAATATTAATTACTTTTCCCTTTTCTCATCAAAATTTTTTCTAAAATAATTTATTAATAAAAGCCCAGAAAGCATTCATTGACTTTTCCCACTAATAAAAACAACTCCAAAAACTTCTATTAAGCGAGACTCGTGGAAGTACTAATTCAAAGTCGCCGTAAAAAGTTACTATGTAAGTCGTTACCAAACAACACTGTTCTTGCCATCTGAACAAGCTGAAATTTTGGTACACACTGACTGAATGTCAATGCATTTTCCTCCCAAATGAGTTTTGTAGCTTCGATGGTCATAAAACAAGCACGTGAAATTACATTGTCATCACTGTCATCAAATTATGAAAGAAAGTGCAAAGATATATAGGAAATTCTCTCACTAAGTCAGCTAATGTGACCACAAGATAGATCAAGGTCTTCGAATTAATGGTCAATATCACACTATTACGCACAGAATTTAACACAATTGATACTGTTGAATTTTTAGCACCTTGCCATTTTATTCTCATACCACATAGAATTTGGTCACAACTCCTAAGTCCTTGTCCACATTAATAGATGTTTATCCTCTCTCTCCAAAATTGTTGTCTAACATGTTACTATTCATTTTGAATTTCAGTTGATGAGGAACATATTGTCCATGACTGACAAAAAAGATGAAAGAAATATGGGGGTGATTGATCCAAGGGAAATAAAGATGGGTGGCAAGAAGTACTATAGATATATGGGCTCACTCACTGTTCCTCCATGCACAGAGGGTGTTATTTGGGCAATAAATAAAAAGGTATACCATCGTTAAACATTGTTATTCTCATTCCTTTCGTATGCTCCTTTTATTTTTATTTTTTATTAACCCTTAATTGTATTTGAAAACTACCTTTAGATAAGGACTGTCTCAAGGGAGCAAGTGAAATCGCTTAGAGTGGCGGTCCATGATGTAAGTAACCAAACTTTGTTCTTATTTTATAATTGAAGGCAAAAGCCAAGTGAAAAGATATTTGTTTAGGCATTGGTTTAGCTACTGAGCAAAATAAGCAATCAAGGTTTTTTAACTTTTACAACTTTCTGCAGTATGCTGAGAAGAATGCAAGACCAGTCCAACAACTCAATAATAGGGAGATTCAACTCTACGGCCCAAACCCAACAAGCACGAGAAACTAAATATGTATATCATAGAGTTCAAGCTTCTGAGCTTTTTTTTTATTTTTTATTTTTATTTTTGGGGGGGAGGGTGGAGGATAAAGTCCAGTTTGAATGTAGTCTATGATGTGGAAACTATATAATTATTTCATTTGTTATTTTTGAATTCCTACACCTAGAATGACTGAAACAAGCATGTATGGAGTAACGATGAACATTTGAAGTTAATTTGGTTACAAATCTAATGAGGGCTTTCCATTAAGGTCATGATAGAAATGTTTGGTTAGGTGGGTGCTGTAATGGTTTGATATCTCCTTCTTATGGATATTTTCAATAAGGGAGCAAATTATATCACCAAATAGGAAATCAACATAACAACGCTCATAAAACTTCCACCACATCTTATAGGGGGTCAATTATCAAATCTATTGAATCTTCCACATTGAGACAATCATTCCTTACCTTTGACCATTACCAGTCAAAACCCTATCCACCATACACACATAAAAATAAACCTGCTATAACCGCCCAATTTTAACTTTAGAGAGGGTATCTTGTGTGCCATAATTTTTCCTTCAACAAACCATCACAAAAAACCATCAATCTATCATGCTTATCCCAGCAACCAGAAACCAAGAAAACATGGCATGGAGCCTGGTCCTACTTATTTAATAATAGTACGTTGGCGTACCATTTAATTTTCATCTAAATATCATGGCCTGGGCCCAAATATGGTATGAGTTTTTTATTTTTATATTTGATAATATGAGAGAAATGAAATTTAAACCTTTAATAATTCAAAAGAACGAAAAAAAAAAAAAAGCAAATAAGATTCTAGAATTTTTTGTTCAATAGTATTATTAATAATCATCATTGCTCCGTTCAAAACGGCGAAGTACAAGATTGCATAGTTGAATACCATGAGTGACATGTTCCATCTCTCTCTCTCTCTCTCTAAATTTCTTTCCAATCTCTTTTTATTTCATTTTTTATGTTTTTTTAAAATTTTCATATATTTCTTTCTTCATATATAGATTTTATGATTTTGTTGCTAAAGATTTATTGATTTATTTTATTGGTTAAGAACGGTCCATATTATTTTGAGATTAATGTCAATGTTTTTAAAAAAATTTGGTGTTTAGATTGATTTACTCTAGACTAATCTATAATAGGGTTTGAATGGGTTAAATTTTGATTTGTGGGTAATTTAAAATTTATTATTCTATTTTTTCAAGTTCAAGCACAACCTCCTAAATAATTTTTACATATTATTTTCTATGTTTTTATTTAGACTCACCATATAATTTAAGATATATTGTTTCCTTTTTTAGTTCTTCATATTTCATCTTTCCATTTGATTTTTTTACTTTATTTACTTTGTTATTTGTTTAAATCGATAATTAACATACAATAGCTATATAAATCTGCTAAAGTTTCTAAAGCGGAACTCTTTGTATAATCTATTGCACTGAAATATTAGTTAATGAAAATTTTCTGTAATTGAAACTATAGGGTCACTGATTATCGGTCCAGGCCCAAAAACTTATTTGGACGGTGGTTTGGTGAGTTCAAGACAATGAATTTGTAGAGAGTGAGCCTAAGAGCTAGGTTTTAATGATTCGCGTTAACGGCTAGGTAAGAATTTAATGATAAACAGAAGCGAGCAACACTTAAAGCTTAACGAAATGGCTATCCGAGGAGACTAGATAGGATTCAGTACAATAATTATGAGTTTTCATACAACCCTTAGTGCTACAGTAATTCTCTCTTCCCCTCTTCTTCCCATTTTTTCCGTCTCCCTGTTATGGGAGATCTTTTACATTTATATAGGTCCTTTCAGGCCATCCTGATCTTATACTTGTTGCCCATCTAGATCTTCACTTGAGTACATGTCTCATCAAATATCTTCTTTTGTTATCTATAAGTGACAGTAGCCTAAGATTGTATTGTTCAAGGGTCTCTTCCTTATAAATGCGGCCAAAAGAGTTGCTGCAGTACATTTAATGCGGTGGTAGCAGCTTTTCTTTGAGATATTTCTATATTATCATCTCCTTTGTACGTGCTTGAAGTTCATCCTTATCATCCCAACTTCCTGATCGGTTATCTAAGTCATCCGAGCACTCGCTCGAGCGACACTCGTCCTATCTGAGAAGGACAACCTCCTCGGACTATATTCCTCCCTCTTCTCCGTGCGTGATCCTTCATTTCGTGACCTCTTCTAATTATTCATTGCTACTCGGACATATCCACGAATAGCGCCCAAGGCCCAATATACAAGTTTAGGCTCTTACCCACACAGAAACTATAGTTTATTACCAGTTACACATTTTAGATTGACTTCAAAGTTGTAATTGAGTAGTTAAATATTTTTTCTCTTTCCTCTTTTATATGAAATCTATTTGATAAATTAAAACATATCATCTTCTAAAAAAGAAAAAAATATATCATTGAGTTCTTTTATATATATATATATATATATATATAAATTTAAATTCAACATATTTTTTAGTATTATTTTATTTAAAGTAAATATATATAATATATATATATATATATATGCAACAATATATCTAAGAAAGATTATAAGCGTGTATATATATATATATATATGCAAAAATATGAGTAATTATAAGTATTTTTTAATGGTATTATGAGTGTTCATGAAAAGTTTTGGGATTTTTGGGTTGATTTACCTATATAATCGGTCTTAGAAGTTTTATTTAGGTGCCCAAAATGGCATTGTTGTTGTTGTTGTTGTTGTTATTATCTCTCTAAAAATGAATATAATGAGCAATTTTCATTAAAATACATACTTTCTCTTAATATTTTTTTTTATTGTTTATCTCTCTCTCTCTCCCCTTGATTTTCTATTGTTCATATTGATTAATTGGCAAATGGATTAGTTGTTACTAACTATTTGATTAAATAATAATGGAAAAGGAAAACATTTAATTGGAGGTGAACTCACTAAAGAATGAGAATGTCAACTTAGTTGTTATTTAACTTGGTTCAAATGTAAACTTCTACTTCTATTAAGTAAAGAAATACAATCATTTGATAATACCATATTTCTTATGAAATTTATGTAAAGGAAAAAAAATACTATAACTGTTTAAAGACTAAAATTTACACATTTACAAATAAAAAAATTCGTGCGAAGTATGAATTACTCATTAATAATAGGGTTTTACTAACGTGTGTCTTTAATATATAAATTAATAAGAAACTTTTTATGAAAAAATAATTAATTATTTTGATAATTTTTTAAATTTTTTATCAATTTTTTTAAGTAAATAATTAATGTATGCCTGAACGCTTAGTAATATTCTAATATTCGTACTCATTATAGCTCCATGCAATCATTCGTACTACAAGATTGCAGGTTTGGTTCGATTAGTACAATGACCCGTATAGTTAACTCCACGAGGGTTAGTAAAATGTGTGACTGGGCCAAGCCCACGTGTCAAGGTTGTAGAACATGAGTGACCTGTTCCATTTCAGTGAGTGGACTAAGAGGTCAATAAGTCCAAATGAGGAGTACACAAAACTAATAATGGACCAAGGGGCTCAATCCTCCACCCTTCCCATTCCCCCCCACCCCCACCCCCCCCCCCCCAAAAAAAAAAAAAAAAACTGTGTATATGTACCTAATATTTTAAAAATAGGGTCCAAAATAACTATACTTACCCTCCTTCAACCAGCCAATTCATTAAAACCGATCCAACTCATTATATTTTTTGGCGTTGAGGAGAGGCTTAGGTTGGGTTGGGTTGGGTTAAGGTCAGTATATTGACAAATCTATCTAACCAAACTAAAAACTTATGTTTAATATATATTATAAGTTTTTGTTAGTCACTCTTTTGTCCCCTCTTCCTAATTTAATAAAAGAGAAAATTTAGTTTTAGTTTTTTCTTTTTCTTTTTCTTTTCAAGTGAGTTAGTTAAATTGTAAAATACACCCCTTAAGTTTTGGAGTATTTAGATTTCACACCCTAAAATTTTAAAATTTAGATTTGACCCCTTAACATTACATATGGCTTTGATAATTACACCCTCTATTAGTTTTTTGTTGATGTGTCCGTTAAGTGACATATTAGCTTGCCACATGGACTAATTGATCTAATAGAAATATGCCACATGTACTACACTATTCTTTTTTTTTTTTTAGGAACAAGTGTACTACACTATTCAATATAATTAACTAATTTACAAAATCTTTAAATCTACTAAGTTAACTTTTTAATTTTTAAAAATTTTATCACATGGAGAAATTGGATATTCCCCCTAGGAAAATTCTGAGCATTCAAAATTTTCCCAGGAAAATCAAATTTTCTTTTTCTAACAAACACTCACTGAAAAAAAAAAAAACACTCAAATGAAAAATTAGTCCCGAATCAAACCCAGCACCACGAACACATTTGGACCTAAATTTCTCACACAAACACAAAATTACATAAATTAAAAACAAAATTACAAAATATTACATAAATTAAAAACACCATTACAAAAAATTACATCATTTTCTCAGCATAAAAACAGGAATTTCTCCTATTTACATTCAAATATGGGTTTGGTTAACTATTAAAAAATGATTTGGGTTTGGATATAATGTATATGTGGTATGTGGTCAGATCCAATGAATACAACCCAGTAACAAACAATTCTCTTCTCAACCTTTCTCTTCTCAACCTCTGATCCATGAATTCCACGATATTTAAGCCCAGCAGCCCAATATGGCACCATCTCACCCATGCTCACTATTCTGTCTTCTCAAACATCACACTCTGCAAAACCATCAAAGACTTGAATCAAGTCCATGCCCATATGATCAAAACTGTCCAAATCTACTACCACTATAATCATTAATCAGTGCTCTTGCCGAGAGCAATGACGATGGTGAACCACTTGGGGCCTTGTTATTGTTCGTTTAAATGGTTTGTGATGCTTATGTGGAACCCGTTCAGTTTAAATTTACTTTTAGAAGGGAAGCAAGTTCATGGGTTAGTAGTGAAGTATGGAATGGCTGCCTCCCATGCCGATCTACTTGAGAGTTGAGACACTTCTGTGTTAGTCGTCCAAAAGCTGCTGCTACTGCTCGCATGCCTCGCTCAAGCCACAGCTACACATCATCGCATGCCTGACTCACGTATTTGAAAGCAAAGAGGAGAAATTCCTGTTTAGATGCTGAGAAAATGCTGTGATTTTTTGCAATTGCGTTTTTAATTTATGTAATTTTATGTGTTTTAAATGATAATTTTGTGTTTATGTGAAATATATAAGTCCATATATGTTCTTGGTGTTTGGTTTGATTTGGGACTTTTTTTTTGCTTTGAGTGTTTGTTAAGATTTTCTTTCAGAGGAGAATATCCAATTTGTTCACGTGATAATATTTTTAAAAGTTAAAATATTTATTTAATTAATTTAATAGATTTTAAGATTTACTTTTATTTTTCAAAGATTTTTTTTTTTTTTAAATTGTCTAATTATATCGAATAGTGTAATAGATAGCGTTTTTTTATTAGATCAATTAGTCCATGTGAGCCCATAAAAAAAAAAAAAAAAAAAGTCCATGTGGCAAGTTAATGTGTCACTTAACAGCAAAAAACTCATGGATGGTGTTATTATCAAAATAATATGCAACGTTAGAGGGTCAAATCCAAATTTTGAATCATTAGAATGTGAAATTCATATAACCCTAAACTTCATAAGTGTATTTTGCAAGTTACCCTTCAAATTTATTTTGTTTCTCAACTAAGTTGGGACAAAATTATTTGATTTTTTACTAATTAAATGCATTTGGTTTGATATTTCATCTGTATTATTAATAACATGATTCTCTATTTAGGTTTCATCATTTAATATACTAAAATATCCTCACACAAATTTTTAAAGTCTCTAAAATACTTATATCTTTTAGTTAAATAATTTTAAATTAAAAAAAAAAAGGTTAAAAGAGTAATTTACTATTTTTTTAATAAAAATCCTAAGTTTTTAGCTTTCAAAGTTTTATTGATTCTCACATAGAGAAATGTAGGGACCGGGTTCGAGCACTACCTCAATGGGGTGAGTGGACTCAAGCCCAGTTAACCCGATACAATGAATTTGTAAAGTATGGGTTCAAGAACTGGGCCCTAATAAGGGTTGCAACAACTAAACATAGTAGGGAATGGGTTGGATAACAATAACGTAAGCTAGAGTGTAAAATATGGTTCCTCGACCCTTCTCTTAATGGCTAAAAATTTTTATTTCTCCTTCAGTGCTTGGTTACAGGGTTGATACCAGTGCTACCATCTATTCTTTCTCTAAAAATCTCGTCCCCCTAGTTAATCTTGGCCCTCCATTTGTTGGTCATGCATGCCACCACTTGAGTGCTTGTCCCATTAGTCACATTTCCCTTCTATCTGTGGGTTGCAGCAACTACGGCAGCATTGCTTATGGGCTACTTCTCCATTAATGTGGCCAGAACGTTAGGTGTGGGCATTTAATGTGGAGGTGACAATTCCTCCTGGAATTGCTCCTCCACCATGCTTCTGTGGCTAACCCATTGTACTTGTCTTTTCTTTGGAGACATTCTGAAGGACCACCTCTGATTGTGCTTTGTTCTTCCTCTCCATGGTCTCGGTTGGCCGAGGACATGATTGTCCTCGGCAGTGCTTCTTGGTAACTAGATCTTCTTTGATTCGTCCTCAGACATTTCTTCATCCTCGGTGTGGGCCTTGGGCCTAATATGAAGTAGGCCCGGGTTGTCAAAACCCTGTCTACACAATAGCCTCTCAAAATCCTGCTGTTAGGCTTCTCGTGCGGAGAGGAGGATTTTGATGTCCTCAGTCCTTTACCATGGCTTGCCAAGTCTTGTCCTTCATCAGTGCCAGAGTCTTTTCATCTGTCCAATGCACGTTCCTGACGCTTCGGTATGCGGAGCGCGCTTTCATTAAATTTAGCCTTCATCATGCTCCCCACGTTCAACGATGTGATGATGATCGAACGGTGGTAATTTTCTTGACTTTATGGGTGGGAAAACTCACACGGTTATTTTTAATTGGGGGTATAAATACCGATTTGAACCGGTTCATCTCTTTACTTTCGCATTCAAGAGCTCTTGCGCACATACCCTGAATTCAGTCAGATCTCCAACCAAACTCATGACTCCCTTCAGCATAAAAAGCCTGTCCGAGGAACTTTTCCTCATTTCTGTAAGTCTTCTTCTCTCTCTTTAAATTGCGTTATCCCCTTTTCTAAACTTCTTTCTTCGTGTCTCTTAGTTGTCCCTAGGGATGAGTAGGTTCAAGAAATTGGTTGAGTCTGAAGAGGCGATGGAGAAGTTTATCGCCGATTATAGGATACCCAGTAACGTAGGTCTAAGGTACTGTGCAGAGAGAGAGTGTGGAGACTTAGGAGGCAAAAGGGTGAGGTGGTGATTCCTATAATCCCCTTCTTAGAGGGTTTAGCAGATCCTTATGGGTCAGGTGATGATGAATTACCTTAGGCATTTCCGGCTAGCCTCCACCCAATGTGGTGTCAACATGTTTAGGATTTTGAGCTGTGTGGATGCCTTGAACGAGAAGATGGGGCTGAGGTTGTCCCATCATGACGTGAATTGGTGTTACAACCTCCAGTACCTTAAAAGCAAGTCTTACTACATGAAGACGAGGGATGACAGGGTGCGGCTTATCCAGTGCCTCCCTTCATCCAGCAAGGGTCTGGATAAGGACTTCCTCATTGTGTCTGGAAAGTGGCACGGCGGCCTCCACTGTCCGACAGAGGAGGGGACACCAGGTGGAGTGCCTTAGAATAGGAGGGGGTCTAATATTTTGTGCTATCCAAGTTTGCAATGCTTGATTGTTAACACATATGTGCCCTCTTTTTTGCAAATCCGCATGCTTTTCAGCAGCACTTCCATTTAGTAAATAAGGTGGATTTGGAGACTATATTGACGGCGGAGATCTTCATAAATGAGGCCGACAACCAAGTTAGGGCCGCTCACGTGATCCTGGGATATGACCCCATTTAGAAGTCGTTCGGGGCACCGAGATACATGATCAAGGCAAAGGATCCTCGACTTCAGAGGATTACTATATCCGAGGACGGTTTCTCGATTTCGGAGGAATCTTCCACTCCGGATGGTACCTCGTTGGCGAGTTCTTCTGCCACCCACCAGACCGCGAAGGTTAGGAGGGAGGATAGCGAAACAGAAGAAGGAGTTGCTGATTTGGGTCCGACCAAGGACGAGTTTGGCATGTTCGAACAAGTTCACCTGTCCGAGGATCCCTCTGGAGACTTGGGTGATCCCAACCTAGCCGAGGAAGACTTCTTATCCGCAAAGACTTCTCGTCGATCAGATATGGGTTACAAGCGGAAATTCCAATCCAATTTACTTGATTTGATTAAGAGGCAGCCGGGGAAGTCTCAGCCCAAGCTTCCTCCTCCTCCTCCCAAGTCCTAGCCTACCCAAACTAGATTAACTTCTGTCCAGCCTAGGCTTCCGTTTCCTCCACCTCAGTAGAGCTTGCCATCTCGGCCGGAGCTCACTGGTCCTAAGCAGAAGAAGGACAAAGGCAAAAGGACTATAGAAGGTGACAAGTCTCGTTCACTCCAAGGTGAGGACGACGCTTGGCGGCCTACAAAATAATTGAAGATAGGGCCCTGTTGACACCCCATTTTGCAACCCGTATTTAACCACGCATGGAGGGTAAAAGGGTAATTTTGCCTTGAAAATATGCATCTTGATTCTAGCCATTAGATCCTTGGACTTATTTCACCAAAATAATCTTGATGTTGTAACGATCAAATTGACTGGTCATAAGCCCTAATCGGACCACCAGATTGAAAGTTATCATCAAATTAAGTTTTAATGGGTAAGATGTACTATCGCAAATTGAGTCCAACTATATATGATTATGAA
Source organism: Quercus gilva (assembly GCA_023621385.1). Classification (NCBI taxonomy): domain Eukaryota; kingdom Viridiplantae; phylum Streptophyta; class Magnoliopsida; order Fagales; family Fagaceae; genus Quercus; species Quercus gilva. The sequence goes on along the minus strand of CM042479.1, from coordinate 40,105,118 downwards.
CAATTGATTTCAATTGGTTATAGGAGTGATCAATTTGAGATCAATGATGTGTCATAATTTAATTGATTAGGACTACATTTTATGGTGAGGTTGCATACACCTAATTAATTAGATAGTTAAACATTAATTATTCAATGAGTAATTTGTGTAATTATCTTTTAATTAGAGTAAATTTGGAACCAATTAATTCTGAAATGGGAGTGATTGGAGCCATTTAATGTAAATTGGGAGCTAATTTGGGACCTATTAATGTTAATTGTGCTGAAACCATTTTCTAACAAATGACCTCTGCTTACCATTTCATCAATATCTCTCAGAATATTTTGAATCTATGAATGAGGTTAATTTTCCCAGAAACTAGACATCCGGGGCTTCAATTTGAGTACAAGAACGAGACAATTCCGATTATAATTGGGTCAGATATGATTTTTCAAAGTTGGCTCTACAAGCTGTTACAGCAGTTACGGGAAAACCGAATTTTGGCTTGCTCCCCACTCCCACTAATCTCTCCATTTAATGCACAAGATTTTCCCCAAGGCTAAAATGAGGTCTAGGTTCATAATCCTTGTCAACCCTCATTAAATGGCCTTCCATTCATATTCCCTCCACTACTACTATATAAACCCTCCCTCTCATTCATTCTAGACACCAAAAAAAACCCCCTCTCTTCTTCTCTCTTAAGTTCTAGTGAAGTAGAGTAGTCTTGTCATATCTTGGTCTTCCTGAGACTCAAGGTATTGAGTGAGACTCACTCTCCCTCTCCTATTTCTTCTTTTTTGTCCTCCTCCCTAGGATCTCTACCAAGAGTCTCCTCCTCCACCATATGGATCTTGCATGAAGGTAGAATCTTTTTCCCTAACTAGTTTTTTATATTTCCATGATGAGAGTTTAAGATTAAAGCATGATAGTAATCACTTAAATTCCCTTGAATATGTTTGAATGTTCTTAAATGTTCTTATGTGTTCATCACATGTTCTTGGTTGTTCATCACATGTTCATGCATAAACACTAGTTTTGATCTTAAATCCACATCAAAAATATGAAAAACATGTTTGTTTCATAATTCTTTTAAATCCTTGAATCTAAGATATCACCATACACACACATTCACTAGAATTTATTTTTCAATCCAAATGCAATGCTTAATAAATTGAATTAGGGTTTATCACATGCACACACATTGAATTTAACATGTAAATTAATTGACATATTGGATGATATGATATGAATGTTGGCCACCATAGTCTAGAAGACCGGTTTCACCGGGCAAGGTGGGTGCCTAACACCTTCCCACTTTGTAACATAGCCTCCGAACTTAGATCAAGGGTTAGTAGATCAAGTGCTTATCCATGTAATTTTCGATTTTTAGATTGTAACTAGGAAATAAAGCCATGTACTTTATCTTAGATTGTATCTAGGACCAAAGCCATGTAATTTTCCTATGATCAATGTAAATTCAATTTCAAATTAATAAAATGATGAATTTTTCAATTTTGGTTTTCTTATTTATTCCAATAATTAAATAAGTGGCGACTCCATTGTAAAACCTTTAATCTAAAGGGGAAAATATTACTAGTCGAACCTCCATTTTGAGAGGCAATAACACGACTCCACCCATTCACGTGGGTTTGGCCCGACATTCCTCTAAAAAAGGGGGCCGGGGGCGCGGTCTCTCACAGGCCCCAAGGCCAGGATAAGCAAGTCTCCGTCCAGACCGAGGTTCAAGCTTGGCTTCCCGCCCCGATGCTCCATGGGGAGCCTTTGAGAGACGATGCCTCTCTTAGGGACTTTTGAGGGGGTGAAGGCACGTACGTGGCTGACGCATTGGAGAAGTCCCTGCTGCTCCCTGCGGATATGGCCGAATTGGGGGGCTTGAGGAGTAAGGAGGTCTTTCTCGACCTTAAGAGGTACTTAGAAATGGTAAGACTTCTTGGGTTTCAAACTAATTGCATGCTGAATTCAATTGGCAGGCTGTACAGGCCTCCTTTAGGCTGGAGGAGGAGGCCAACAACCAGAGCAGGGCCTTGGATAGTGAGCGTGACAAGCGCCTGAATGCCACTCGGACCCTTAAGACCTCCGAGGCCGACCTCAAAAAGGCCAAGGAGGCTCTTAAGGAGATGACCAGGGAAAGGGATAGCGCCATGTCAGGCTTAGAGGGCACCCAAAGGCAGGCCGAGGACCAAACGAGGCGCCTGCTTGAGGCAGAGGACCAACTGAGGATCGCGAGAGAGCACATCACTAATCAGAAGGAGAAAGCGGCGGAGGCGGAGAAAGCTAAGGGCATTGCGGAGTTTGCCAGGGACAAAGCTCTAAAGGCTAAGGGCGAGGCAAATTTTGGCAGAGCGGAGGCCTTGGCTTCAAAGGAGGAGGCCGAGGAGGCGGCCTATGACTTAGGTGTGGCCGAGACAGAGGCTGCCCTTAGGGCTCAAGTGCCTAGTGTATGCCGACTCTATTGCTCTCAAGTTTGGAATGAGGCTCTCAGGCAAGCTGGCATTGAGGCCTCATCTAACCTGTGGAAGGTAGAGAACGTGTACTACCCACCGGTCATCCGTGAGGCTGCCCCATCTAACTCTGAGGCTGAGGTGGTTTCTGAGGAAGTGGGTGCTACCTCAAATGAAGAGGCTGAGGGGGCTGTGGTGGCCACTGAGGCGACTACTACCACTTCTGAGGATCCTGCCAAGGAAGCTAATCCTCTTGGGGTAATTGACGCAGCCGAAGGTCCTAACGAGGAAGCACCTCAGGAGGCTACAAACCCCTCTTCTGATGCTCAGGCCTCTACTGCTAAGGGGACAGCTCTCTCCGCGATGCCTCTGTAAGTCATTTCTTTGAGTTAGAGCCTTGAGGACCCTGATGTGGCCAAAGACCAGCCGAAGAAAGTTAAGTTGAAGAAGTAGGCTCCTTGGTACTTTTGCCTTATGTTATGTTTTTTTTTTTTTTTTTTGGACAATGTAATGGCACTTCGCTGTATGTATTTTTTTTTTTTTGAACGTTGTAATGTGACCCCTGTTGTGTAACTTTTGTGGATCTAATGTAGTGCACGTTTTATTTTCCCTTACTTGCATTATTTATCCTCTTCGCTTGCCCAATCATAATTCCAATTGTGCCTCTGCCTATCACAGTTATAATTATGATAACATGGGTATGTTTATGTCAATGGAAATTTACTTCTCTTTTACTTTTGAATTATAGAGAGAGGGAACCCTCCAGGTGTGGGCTCAACCAGGGCCAAGCCCATGGCACCCTAAAACGCTTTAAGTGACGCTCATGGGCTTAATTCCTTAGATTTCGTTATAGGAAAGATCATAATTGTTTGACACCCAGGCAGACTTTGTGTGGTGTAAATGTTACCAAGGCCGACGATTCAAGGATCAGGCACGGCTATGATTCTATCCCACAGTTAAGTTATTCTTGAAGTAGTTAATTTTCCTATAGGCTTGAGTCCGAGAACCATGTAAGACTTTGGTTCTGTCTAACACTTAGAATTTTCTGAAGTGCCTAGTTTCCTTTTAAAGTAGTTAGTTTCCCCACAGGCTTGAGTCCAAGGACCATGCAAGGCCTTGGTTCTGTCTAGCACTTAGCTTTACTGAAGTACCTAGTTTCCCCATAGGTTTGAGTCCGAGGACCATGCAATACCTTGGTTCTGTCTAGGACCTAGTTTTCTTTTGAAATAGTTAGTTTCCCCACAAGCTTGAGTCTGAGGACCACGCAAGGCCTTGGTTCTATCTAACACTTAGCTTTTCTGAAGTACCTAGTTTCCCTACAAGTTTGAATATGAGGACCATGTAATACCTTGGTTCTGTTTAGGACCTAGTTTTCTTTTGAAATAGTTAGTTTCCCCATAGGCTTGAGTCCAAGGACCATGCAAGGCCTTGGTTCTATCTAACACTTAGCTTTTCTGAAGTACTTAGTTACCCCACAGGTTTGAGTCCAAGGACCATGCAATACCTTGGTTCTGTCTAGGACCTAATTTTCTTTTGAAGTAGTAAGTTTCCCTACAGGCTTGAGTCCGAGGACCATGCAAGACCTTGGTTCTGTCTAACACTTTGCTTTTCTGAAATACCTAGTTTCCCCACAGGTTTGAGTCCAAGGATCATGCAATACCTTGGTTCTGTTTAGGACTTGACAGAACCTAGTTTTCTTTTGAAGTAGTTAGTTTCCCTACAGGCTTGAGTCCGAGGACCATGCAAGGCCTTTGTTTTGTCTAACATTTAGCTTTTTTGAAGTACCTAATTTCCCTACAAGTTTGAGTCCGAGGACCATGCAATACCTTGGTTCTGTCTAAGACTTAGTTTTCTTTTGAAGTAGTTAATTTCCTCACAGGCTTAAGTCTGAGGACCATGCAAGGCCTTGGTTCTGTCTAACACTTAGTTTTTCTGAAGTACCTAGTTTCCCCACAAGTTTGAGTCCGAGGACCATACAATACCTTGGTTCTGTCTAGGACCTAGTTTTCTTTTGAAGTAGTTAGTTTCCCCATAGGCTTGAGTCCAAGGACCATGCAAGGCCTTGATTCCGTCTAACACTTAACTTTTCTGAAGTACCTAGTTTCCCTACAAGTTTAAGTCTGAGGACCATGCAATACCTTGGTTTTATCTAGGACCTAGTTTTCTTTTGAAATAGTTAGTTTCCTTACAGGCTTGAGTCCAAGGACCATGCAAGGCCTTAATTCTGTCTAACACTTAGCTTTACTAAAGTACCTAGTTTCCCCACAGGTTTGAGTTCGAGGACCATGCAATACCTTGGTTCTGTCTAGGACCTAGTTTTCTTTTGAAGTAGTTAGTTTCCCCACAGGCTTGAGTTCAAGGACCATGCAAGGTCTTGGTTCTGTCTAACACTTAGTTTTTCTAAAGTAGTTAGTTTCCCCATATGCTTGAGTCTGAGGACCATGCAAGACTTTGGTTCTATTTAACACTCAGATGGTTATCAGGGTACGAAGTATGCAATCATAACAGACTTAGAATTTGAGTTGACAGAGATGTTTTCATTAATAATAATACCTTCGCAGGTTATTTACATCCCATGGACGAGGTATAGGTTTTTCATCTAAATCTTCTAAGTAGTATGCACCTACTCCCGCCACTGAGATGATCCGGTATGGTCCTTCCCAGTTGGGTCCTAGCTTTCCATAGGATGGGTTCTTGGCAGCGCCCACAATTTTCCTCAACACTAAGTCCCCTGGTGCTAGTGGTCTTAACTTCACATTGGCATCATATCCCTGCTTGAGCTTTTGGTGGTAGTAGGCCAACTGGATCATTGCCTTCTCCCTTCGTTCATTAATCAGATCTAGGCTCTTCCCTAGTAGCTCATCATTACTGCCCAGGGAGAAGGAGCTCATCCTCAGCGTTGGGAAGTTCGCTTATAGAGGGATAATGACCTCAGCCCCATAGGTCATGGCAAAAGGTGTTTCCCCTATTAACCGCTGTAGTGTAGTCCGATAGGTTCATAGGACGTGTGGTAGCTCTTCTACCTATCTTCCCTTGGCGTCATCCAGCCTCTTCTTGAGCTTATTGACTATGACCTTGTTGATAGTCTCGGCCTGCCCATTTCCCTGAAGATAAGCTGGAGTTGAGTACCGGTTCGTGATCTCCAGCTCACAACAGTATCTTCTGAAGGTTTTGCTGTCAAATTGAAGCCCGTTATCTGAAATGAGAGTATGAGGGACCCCGAATCATGTAACAATGTTCCTCCAGATGAACTTCTTAGCATCCACATCACTAATGTTGGCTAATGGCTCAGCTTCGACCTACTTGGTGAAATAATCTGTGCTGACCAACATATATTTTTTGTTCCTTAGTGCCTTGGGGAAAGGACCTACAATATCCAAGCCCTACTGGGCAAACGGCCATGGGCTGGACAAAGGATTTAGGACGCTTCCTGGCTGATGAATATTTGGGGCAAACCTTTGGCATTGGTCACACTTCTTAACATACTCAAGGGCTTCATTCTGCATTCTCGACCACTAATATCCCTAAGTGATGGCTCGGTGCGACAGGGACCTTCCTCCTATGTGACTCCCACAGATCCCTTCATGCAACTCCTCGAGCAGTAGTTCTGATGCTTCGGGGTGGATACACAGTAAGTATGGTCTAGAGTAGGAGCGCTTATACAGTTTATGGTCCTCGGACAATCAGAACTGAGGAGCGTTTCTTCGTATTTTATCAGCCTCCGACTTCTCCTCAGGTAGGATATCATATTTGAGGAATCTCACTATAGGGTCTATCCAGCTGGGGTTCACTCTAGCCTAGTGGACGTGAGCTGTGCCTTTTGCCACCTCACTCGTCCTCTCCAAATGCTCAACAAAGATAACTCGAGGCAGATCTTCTATCGAGGATGTGGCAAGTGTGGCCAATGAATTTGCATGAGTGTTTCCACTTTTGGAGACATGTGACAAGCTGAAAAGGTCGAAGTCTGACTGCAGGCGTTTGACCTGGCTTAAGTACTCTTACATCCTCGCGTCTCTGGCTTCCAATTCTCTGTTTACCTGGCCCACCACCAACCTCGAATCCGAGAACATATCCACTACTTTTCTGCCCATTTTTTGCACCATGACCATACCTTACAGTAAGGCTTTATACTCAGCTTCGTTATTTGTGGCAGGGAACCCAAGTCTCAGGGACTTCTCCACAACAGACTTCTCTGGGGAGACTAGGACTAGCTCCACCCCAGACCCCCTTTGATTCGCGGCTCCATCAACGTACATTTTCCAGCGTGGGGGCCCTGGAACAGAGATTGCCCTAACTGATTTTTCATCCATGTCTCTCTTTTTGGCCACTGCTTCTACTAATGGTTCGGCAAATTTGGCCACCAAGTCAGCCAGGACTTGGCCCTTTATAGAGGTCTGAGGCATGTATTTGATGTCAAAAGCCCCTAGAATTGTGTTCCACTTGGCTATCCTTCCAGTGTAATCAGCAGATCGAAGTACAGATTTCAAGGGCAGTTGAGTTAGGACGACTACCGTGTGGGCTTGGAAATAATGGGGAAGCTTTCGCGTAGCATGGACTACAGCAGTAAGGCTTTCTCCAAGGGCAAGTACTTAATCTCAGCTTCATGCAGCGACTTGCTCACGTAATAGACTAGCTTTTGAATGCCACTGTCATCCCGTATCAGCACTAAGCTCATTGCATGAGGGGTTACGGCGATGTAGGCATACAGGACTTCGTCGGCTTCGGAGTTAGACATGATTGGTGGCCGGGATAGGTATTCCTTGAGCTGTTGGAAAGCCACGGCACAATCCTCGGACCACTCGAATCCCTTCCACTTGTTGATCAGGAGGTAGAAAGGCCTGCACCTATTAGCCGACCTGGAGATGAACCGGTTCAAGGCCGCGATCATTCCAGTGAGTTTTTGGATCTCCTTAGGATTTTGCGGAGGCTTCAAGTTATTGATAGCTTTAATCTGATCAGGATCAACCTCAATTCCCCTGTGGGTGATGATGTAGCCCAAAAACTTGTCTGACCTTATCCCGAACGAGCATTTGGAAGCATTCAGGCGCAGCTTATGCTTCCCTAGGAAGTCAAAAATACAACCAAGGTCTCTTAGGTGCTTGGACACAACTTTACTCTTTACCACCATATCATCAACATAAATTTTAATGCTCTTACCCAGCAGCGGCTTAAACATTCTCGTCATCATTCTCTGATAAGTGGACCCAGCGTTCTTCAGGCCAAAGGGCATCACCTTATAATGGTAATTCCCAACAAATGTCATGAAGGCTGTCTTCTCCTGGTCCTCCAGGACTAATGGTATTTAATGATAACCTTGAAAGGCATCTAAGAAACTCATCTAAGGATGTCCCGCAGTTGCATCCACCAACTGGTCTATCCGAGGCATAGGGAACGGGTCCTTTGGGCACGCCTTGTTTAAGTCCGTGAAGTTTACACAAACCCTCCATTTTCCACTTTTCTTCTTGACCACCACAGTGTTGGCCAACCATTCAGGATAGAAAACCTCCTTGATAGCCTCCGCGCGTTTAAGCTTCTTCACCTCCTCCCTAATTGCATCGGCGTGCTCTTTTGATAGGCACCGAGGTGGTTGCTTCTTGGGAACGATGGATGGGTTGACATTGAGATGGTGATAGATAAAGGCTGGATCAATCCCCGGGGCATCACAGGTGTCCCATGCAAATACGTTAATGTTTGTTTTGAGGAACTCGATTAACTCCTCCTCCTCCTAGGGAGGCAGCTAAGCCTCGACCTGGAAGAACTTCTCTGGATCATCTCCAACGACCACCTTCTCAAGATCTTCACATTTTGCTTCCTCGACAACCACGTCAGGAGGCCAACCAGGCTCTTTGATTGCTATAAGCCCCCTTCAACAGTGGTCGAGGACCCTGCATCGAGCCGATGCGATATGGCCGCCACCATGCACTGCCTTCCTGTGGATTGGCAACCACGGACTTCAAGAATTTGGTCTCCCGACGAAAACTTCACCTTCTGGTGTAAGGAGGAGGACACAGCCCCTAGGGTGTGGAGCCACGGCCTGCCAACAATGGCTGTGTACGAGGAGTAGGTGTCCACCACTATAAAGTCCACCTCCACCATTTTGGGCCAGTTTGGATGGGCAACCTAATAATTCCCTTCAGGGTAACTAATTTCCCATTGAAGCTTATCAATGGGGAGCTATAGGGTGCAAATCTTCTGGCTTTTGCCCCAGTCCCTTGTAAAGGTCGGGGTACATGATTTCGGTCTCGCTGCCATCATCCACCATCACCCTTTTCACGTCGTAGTCCCCGATTCTAAGAGTGATCACCAGTGCATCGTCATGGAGTTGGATAGTTCCAACCTTGTCTTCCTCTGAGAAACTCAGGGTCAGATGGAAGTTCCTTTTAGCCTTCTTCGACTCTAGCTGGGTCTCCTTGGCAGGCATCTGGGCTACAGACAATACCCGCGAGGGGCGCGTGCTTGTTCTCCCTAGCGCCGCTAAGATCACATTGATCATCCCTACGAGTGGCCTCAGCGCGGCGTCTCTTCAGGGCTCCTGATGAGTTTGGCCTTGATGACTAGTGGAATGATGCAGGAGGTGCTTTAGTTTTCCTTCTCGGACTAGTTGTTCCAGGTGGTTCTAGAGGTGCTTGCAGTCCTTCATCGCATGTCTGTGGTCCTCATGGTATTGGCAATAAAGACTCTGATTGTGCTTCGTGGGATCCCCCGCCATCTTCTTTGGCTACTTAAAGTACGAATCATTCTTGATCTTCTCCAGCACCCTGTGCACTGGTTCTCGGAATACAGCATTGACGGTTTGAGCGTTGGTCTCCCCAGATTGGCCTGCAAAATCTCTTCTCGGGCGGTTGTTGTTATACCGGTCCAACCTGAAATCCCTCATCTCTTGAAGGATAACCTTCTCTTTTCCCTTGCCTTGCAGCTAATCTTCCTCTATCTGTTTGTACTTGTCTGATTTGATCCATCAGCTAGCGCACACTGGTGACAGGCTTACCAGTCAGAGACTTCCTCAAGCCGTGCCCAGTTGGAAGACCATTCTTGAAGGTACTGATGGCAACATCATCGTAATTGCCATCCAACTCGTTATATACCTCCCAATACCTGTTTGAATAGGCCTTTAAGGTTTCCCCATCATGCATGGATAGGGACAGCAACGCACTCAAGGGCTGAGGAGGTTTGCTGTTCGCAACGAAACGGGAGCCGAAGGCTTGGGTCAGCTGTGTGTACGAGTCTATAGAACACGTCTTCAGGCCATTGAACCATCTCATTACCACTGGTCTCAGGCTAGAGGGGAAGACTTTACACATCAGCACTTTGTCTTTAGAGTGGATGGCCATCATTTGGTTGTATTGGCTCACATGCTCCACAGGGTCCGTTCTGCCGTTGTAAATGGTAAAGGCTGGCTGCTGGAATCGCTAAGGAAGCATAGCCTCTTCTATATGGCGTGTGAAATGTGATTTCGAGAGTTGGTCCAGTGCCTTGCTCATGGCATCACTTCCCAAGCCCCTGGGAGATGGGTTGCTACGTTTACTCCTCCGGTGGTACTCTTCCTTATGAGAGAAGGTCTCGCTTGGAGGAGTTCTTGATCTTCGCCTGTAGTCATTGTCACTTTCATCGGATGGCATGTTAGGGCTGGGACGAGGCTGCCCTTGCTGTGCGTGGCGCAGCCTTCTTTTCAAATCGTCTATCTCCTACTGCATAGCCACCTTATCATCCTTTCTTTGGGATGCGTGACTTTTAACCACGTGGTCACTTGGTTGCCTGGCTTGGCCGCTGTTTTGCTTTTGGGGCGCATGGTTGCCCCCACAAGTGTGGCTTCCGCTGGTTTGTGAGGTGTGCATGCTTCCCTCTCGAAGATTTCCGTTCTCTTTGTTTCGGTCTCGCCCAGGGTTGAGAAAGTTACCTTGTTGTTGTGATCTAGCCGGTTTAGGCTGGTGGGAGCTTGCTTGTTGAGGGCCTAACCCTACTATGCTTGATTGTTGCCCTTACTAACGCACAAGTTCTTCCCACAGACGGTGCCAATAGTAGAGACTGGGTTCGAGCACTACTTCAATGGGGTGAGTGGACTCAAGCCCAGTTAGCCCGATACAATGAATTTGTAGAGTATGGGTTCAAGAACTGGGCCCTAATAAGAGTTGCAACAACTAAACATAGTAGGGAATGGGTTGAATGATAAGAACGTAAGCTAAAGTGTCAGATATGGTTCCTCGGCCCTCCTCTTAGGGGCTAAAAATTCTTATTTCTCCTTCAATGCTTGGTTACAGGGTTGATACCAGTGCTACCATCTATTCTTTCTCTAAAAATGCCCTCCCCCTTTCTGGGGGACTCCTTACATTATATATCCCCCCTTTAGTTAATCTTGGCCCTCCATTTGTTGGTCATGCAGGCTATCACTTGAGTGCTTGTCCCATCAGTCACCTCCCCTTTCTATCTGTGGGTTGCAGCAACTGCGGCAGCACTGCTCATGGACTACTTCTCCATTAATGCGGCCAGAATGTTAGGTGTGGGCATTTAATGTGGAGGTGACAGTTCCTCCTGGAACTGCTCCTCCACCATGCTTCCGTGGTTGACCCATTATACTTGTCTTTTCTTTCGAGACGTTCTGAAGGACCACCTCTAATTGTGCTTTGTTCTTCCTCTCCATAGTCTCGGTTGGCCGAGAACATGTTTGTCCTCAGCAGTGCTTCTTGGTAACTGGATCTTCTTTGATTCGTCCTCGGACATTTCTTCATCCTCAGCGTGGGCCTTGGGCCTAGTATGAAGTGGGCCTGGGTTGTCAAAACCCTGTCCCCACAAGAAATATCCTAAAAATTAGGACATTATCTCTATCTTACTTTTATACATTATTTCAATTAATCTAAAATAAAAAAATAAAAAAGAGTCTAATCGCACTCGCCAAGCATGTGTGATGAGTCTAGTATTGATATAATAATTTGTGTATGGTGGTACAACTATTTAGAATTTTTAGATAGGGGGCAACAAATAGTTATAATATTGCAAATCCAACTTGACTGAAATTGGGTTGGGATTTTTCAATTCATCCATTACCCACTTTATTTGGATACGTTTTTGACCCAACCTATTTGAATATTTGGGTAAATAAAGACCCACCAAGTAACTTAATTAAATGGGTCTTAATGAATAAATTTACTAATACCCACTAAATATCCATTTAAAATCTAAAATTTAAATAAATAATAGAAAAACTAAATTTCGAAACCAAAAACAGTCGTGAGCTTTTCCTTTAAAAAAAAAAAAAAATTCGTGAGCTCTCTGTCTCTCTCCCCTTAACGTCAAAATACAAACATAATCAAACGTTCTTGTTATACAATTTTAGATTGTGCTGTGCTTTGCAACTCAATTCTGTTTCTGATTGGAAATTGAAACCATAAATATGATCTACCTTGCATTTTGAACTAGTTTAATGTAAAAGTTGCAACTATTCTAGTAACACAAACAAAACAGCCCATGTTTTTCCCAGGCCAAGGCCCAAGTTAATCCTCAATTAAGAAGGGCAAATGCCTTTATAGCTTTCAACAGTATCCTTAATAAACTTCTCTTTCCAAAGCTAGTGTGATTTATCTTTGTTTTCTTCTTGAAGCATGAATGGGAATGTTTCATGTGTTATAAAGCACTCGTGGATTCTAAATTGAATTATACATAACCTTTTAAGCTTTTATAGCTTTGCTGGTTTGATATTTGGCCAAATTATTGAAACAGTTTACACTTCATCTTTAAAGATTCAGTTGATGAAACAGTTTTATTCAAAAGCTATTAGATTCTTTTCTTTATAACAGCTGATCCAATTACAAATTTATGAATGCTTGTGCAGATTGTTGTGCTTACAGACATGTGAATGTGAATTATGTTAGTTATTGTTTTTCTTTGTCCAGGCTGCTTCTCCCACTCCTACTATTTACTTTGTAGCATATGATTATTGCCAAGTACCAAAGTCTTAACTTTTTGTGGTGATGTGATTATGCAGCTGCCTTGAAGGTTGTCATATAAGCTGCTACCATACTCTGCCTTAAGCACACTCTTGGTAGTTCCAACTCCACTCAAAGATCCTGTCTACGATTACATTACCAAGCAACTATGAGTGGGGGTGTGCAGCCAACCCACCAATCCACCAAAATTGATCCGACCCAACCCAACCCAACCCGCCGGGTTGGGTTCGTTTTTAGTGGTTGGTGGGTTGGCTTGGGTTATTAAAAAAATTTTAATAGTGGGTCGGGTTGGGTGCGGGTCATAACAATCACAAACCCGCCTAACCTGACCTGACTCACCTATATATTTAAAATTTAAATTATATATATATATAGAAATATATTATATAATTAATAATGTTTTCTCATATTCGGCTCTTCCTATCTAAAACATAATTACCTTATAAACCCTAACAATCTTATTTCTCTCTTTGTTGCCTCCCACTCCCACTCTGCCATTCCACTCCTATTTGTTTATAACTAAATTGGGATACTAGTTCATGTATATTTTGTTTATTAACTTAGTTGGATATGCTTTGTTTATAACTGAGTTAGAATACTAGTTTATGAATATTTTATTTATCAACTCAGGTGGCAAGTGGGATATATATTTTTCCTATTCAAGTTAATAATAATAGTAATAAAAAAAAATTAAAAAAAAACTGTCCAACCCATAGGTTCAACCTGACCCAACCCAATCCGTGTGGGTTAGGTTGTACCCCTGTAATGGGTTAGGTTGGGTTGGATTTTTTTTAACCCACCATGGTGGGTTGGGTCACAAAATCCCCTTAACCTAACCCAACTTGACCCCTGCACACCCATTGACTGGTTTGGGAAGAGTGAAGATTGCTTAGTTTTGAAACTAGCCATCACCCTTTTCATTTAGGGGGAAGAAAAACCAATGGACATTTTAGATACGCATGTTTATCCAATGTCGTGTTGATTTGCATTGAATTTTAATGTTTTTTTACAATAAATGGATTGGAAACTGCCACAAGTTAGGCCAAGATATCCTGTGGCATTCAAGATTTAAATCTAGTTAAGTTATTCGCATTTTGAACTTAAGAAAATTTAATTTGAAAAAGAAATCTTGACAATGAAGATCAGTCTTTGATAGTGTACAAACTTATTTCATATGTGGCAGCATCATCATCTTATCGTCTTGGGGTATTTCCATCATGCCTATGGCTTTTCCACATTCTAGTATAGCTTGGCCCTTCAGGCTAAACTGAAGTGAACGGGAGAAAGAAGAAAGAATAAAAAATAAACAATGGGAGGATTAGTAGTAGTAGTTAAAAAAGACATTTCAAAAAAGAAAAATAGAAGAAATTTGAGGTGAGTTTGATGATGTTGAGTGTTCCAGAGTGGTGGGGCAACTTCATATCTCTTCAAGAAATGAAACCCAGGGACAAGAATGCCACCACCTTCGAGTAAACTCATGTAAAGCCTTAAAATATAGTCAAAGCTAATTATGAATAACTTGAGCTCAGCTCGATAAAAAACTCGTTTATGTTTGTATGTTTATGAATAAACCAAACTTGAGCCTTAGTTTTAGGTTTGTTTAATAAACAAGCCGAGCTCAAGCAAAAATATATGTTCACGAACAAGTTCATGAGTTATTAGGCTTGATACAAAACAATTCAAGTATAGACTCATTTATAAGTTTATATGTGTTATATAAATATACTCATTACACATATCCTAATAATGATATGGCCAACATGGGACCACTACCCATTACCTTAATTTTTTCCTTCCCTTTACACTAACCAAGAACCACTTTAGACTATAATTACATTTAAAATTTAATTAATTAAGTAAGTGGGCCACATATGATCTTTTTCTATCAATAATCTAAAGTAAAGTTATGAAACATATTAGTATTTTCTCATTCATAATAGTTACAATCAAGTATTTTTCTAGTACTTCACCATCTAACGTGAATGTAAAAATTGAATTTTGACCAATTGCTAAAGCTGTAGACAAGAAATGATGAATGAATGAATGAATTTAATTATGTAAAATTTTAATTTGATGAATAATAGCTAATCATAAGTAGGACTATATGCATGATAAAATAAGTATATTATTTTCTTTTTCTTAACTTTAGAGATTTAAGCAGTTGATAATGTAATTTTTTTTTAGATCTCAAGCTCAAAAGCTTGACCTGAGCTTGAGTTTGAGCTTTATATTAAGCTTGAGCTTGGCTTGACTAATTAATCAAGGTAAGCCAAGCTCAAGCTTTTTGGCTTTTCCAAAAGCTTAAGCTCAATCGCTATTTTTAGGCTTGTCACAAGCTCAAATCAAGCTTGGGCTTTGAGCTTTTAACGAGCCAAGTTTGAACATGCACTACTTGACAAAGCTCGGCTAGTTTATAGCCCTAACTCGTGTAATGGAAAAATTAGTCTATAAATGCAAAAACTGTACTAAACCAAAATCAAGAAAAAGAAAAATAAATGGATAATGGTGATTTATTTATTTCCTCAATAAGAGTGATAAAATAAATTGCCTTATTGATTTGCCCATCAAGAAAAGGAAAAAAAAATGATATTTGTCACTAATCAAGTGTTATTGTTTTGGTAAATTTGGGCTTTTAAGTGTTTTTTGGACATTCTAGGGGGATTTTGGTAATTTTGGATGTCCAAGGGTATATTGGAAATTTTAGAAGTGTAGGGTATTTGGGTCATTTTGAGTATTTAGGGGTTTTTTGGTAATTTTGGAGGTCAAGAGGGTATTCATGTCATTTAAGTAGTTTTAGTAGTATTTGGGTCATATTGGGTTAAATAGGTGGGTTACTAAATTAAATGGGTTGAATAGGTAATAGGTATTTAATTTAAATATAAATGGATCATAAATAGATAAATAGGTAATTATACACTCAACTCATTTTGACCAAACCCAAAACCCGCCCATTTACCACCCTTACCCATAACCCAACCCAAGCACAAGAAAGGATAATCATTCCCCTTTCCTCCCCCTTTACTCTAATACATGATAACCGAACATTTCTTAATTCACCTAAAAGGCCCAATTGTACTAACGTCTAACGGGTTGGCCGTTGGTGCATGGAGTAACCATATTTTGTTGGATGAGTATATCTATATTTGGAATTTTATTGTTGGATAGCTTGGATATATTTTTTATTTGGCCTGTGACTTATCTTATGTTGTATGCTCGGAAATTAAAGTACCAATTCTTTAAAATCACCCATAAGATTGTCTAATGTTTAAATCATTTAATATCATTGGAACTTGGGAAGAAAATGCATTCATATTCCTTTCCTTCCCACTATGCAAAGGTCAATCTCTACCTTAAGTAATTCTGAGCCCATTTAGTTAAAGAAATACAAAATACACCCATCCCAAACATCTTTTAGATTTTATATTCAACCATAAGGATAACTTCTTTTGGAATCAGATTGAGATTTTTGTGTGTGTTTTTTTTAGAATCAATGGTCATTGAGATTTAACTGTGAATATACCATAGAAAATTAAAACAAATATAATCTACTTATGTTTAATCACTTAGCTACTAAAAGACAATTTATGTCACAATTAGTTCCTTTATGAGTTATCCAAAAAAAGAAGTAATCTTCATATTTCTTTTTTCTTTGTCGTGTGTTTGCTTTTCATTGTAGAAAAAGAAAAGCATTTTCCCTTATATGATGGTGGGTAGGTCTATATTTCTTGGTTTCAATAGGACTCCTTACAAGCGTTGTTTCGATCTACTATTATCTAAATATAATCAAGTTATTAATGACTAGAAGAAACCAAGAAATAACCCCTCACAATAACCAAGACCAAGTTATCAAGTTATTAGTGAATGAGTATTAATTAGCTCAATTAGTAAAATCTTTTTGTTGTGGAACAAGCAAGACCTAAGTTGGAATCTTTGTTACACCAAAAATTAAATGATGTTTTGGCCTGATAGTAAAAGCTATCAGAATAGAGTGGACAACAACCAACTTTAAGCCCAACCCATTTAAGGCCGACCTAAACCCACCTATTTGACACCCTTACTATACCCTACCCAAATTCTATCCCATACAAGAGCAAGATAAATCAATGGAAGTCAGCACCCTATCCCTTGTGATTCAGAGATTCAAAAATCTGTGTTCTGTGTTTTTTAGTAGAGGGAGGGGTGTCAAATAGGCGGGTTTGGGTGGCTTTGAGATAGGGATGAACCTAGTAGGGGACCCAATAGTGCGTTGAGAGTAAGTATAGGAAGTTTGACAACATTACCTTCAAAAAGCTTCCTATACTTTTTTTTTTTTTAAGAAAAAAAAAAAAAAAAAAAACTTCCTATACTTACTCTCAACGCACTATTTCTAGAGTAAGTAATTTATAGGAAGTTTGAGAGTAAGTAGTAAGTAATTTATGGCTAGAAATAACAAGTTTTAAGAGACCAGAGTTATGATAAAGTTGTGACCCAAAAAAGACATGTGGTTAGGGATGGACCTAGAAGGGGTCCCAAGGGGGTCCAGCCCCCCCAGCCCAAAATTGGTATGAAATTCAAAAGATATTTGAAATGAAATTTATTAATAAATTTTTTTTTGGTTGAAATGACAATATTTATCATTTATATTCTTTATTTTGAAAAGATTATTTATCATTTATAATTACGATGTGAAATAAAATGACGCATAGTTAAAAAGCTGAAGCATCGGTATATATAATAGAATGACAAGTGTAAAGGAGAATTATTTAAAAATAACTAGCCTCATCACACGTTCTTCTTGTTTGCGATGAGGCTTTTATTTATTTTTATTTTTTTATAGTGTCATAATTTTTCATCATTCCAATTAGAGGTTTACACGTTTTCACATTAATATTACACATTTAGAACTACTACTACAACAGGAGTGTCATGAGGCTAGTTTCAAAAAATGAATAAATATTACACATTTATTTTGTAGAAAAAAAAAAAAACTTGGGTTTTTATTTTTTATATATAATTTTTATTTTGAGAATCTAATTTATAAAAACAATTTGAAAATTAACAAGAGAGCGGCCCTATTTTTTAGGCAATGTTTTAGTAGGAGTTAGAGTTGTTTTTTTTACCGGATTGTCCTTTAGTTTTGTCTCTATTTAAACATAGCGGTGTAGAAGCATTTTTGAACAAAAAAAATGAGGATTCCAAATAGAGAAAGCTCCTTAGATAATACTGTAGTATAAAAAAGGAGTAAAAAGTCCAAAATAAACTGCCCTAATAACAAAATGTCTTTTTTGGTAATTTCAACAATGAGGACTATATGAGGTCAAACTGTCACATTGTAATGTTATGGATTTGTTCTAAGCAACTAGTTGAGGTCCTAATTCATGAAGTGATGAAAATGATTTACATAATGTAAGATGTGTCCGTGAATTATTGTAGGGTCACAACTTTATCAAAACTTTGGCCTCTCAAAACATGCTATTCCCAGCCATAAACTACTTACTATTTACACTCAAACTTCCTATAAACTACTTACTCTAGAAATAGCATGTTAAGAGTAAGTATAGGAAGTTTAAAAGTAAGTATAGGATCTCAAAAAAAAATGTATAGGACGTTTTTTGAAGGCAACGTTGTCAAGCTTCCTATACTTACTCTCAATGCGCTATTTGGTCCCCTACGTCTGTCCTTGCCACAAACCCACCAATTTGACACTCCTCCCTCTACTCAAATTTTTTTTTTTTTTTTTTTAATTTTCAAATGGACTTATAGTGGTGTTTCTATAGGCCCATGAATAGCCATGACCTATAGTGGTGTTCATGAAAGCCAATATAGGCCCTTGTAAGAATTTTAATTTTAATTTTTTTTTAGTTAGGATTTAAATATATTTTTTTTAAAGGTTCTATCGTGGCGTTCATGAATGCCACTATAAGCTGTTCTATGATCCAAGATTAATAGTGGAGTTTATAAACGCCATTATAGATAGAAAATATTCACAAGGTCAACCAATTCAAATCCACAAAATTATCCCTACTTCACTGTTTTAAAAGCAAAATCCCATTTCTGACTGGAACAAAACACTCGCTTGAAATCATATCATAGTGTCATCAAGAACATCATAGGCCCTAGTATTTTGTTTATTTATTTGAAGTATAGGGTATTTTTGTGATTCAATAAGTAGGGTTTTAATTTAATTGAAGCCATTGAAAAGAATTTTGGTTGAGAGTGAGAGATTGATGATAATTGGTGGTTGGCAACGGTTAAATGTGATGTATGGGTTGTCCATGTTGTCTGTATGGTCAATTATGATTGGCAGTGGCTGATTGTGGAGTATAGGTAGTTAGCTATGTTCGATTGTGGGCGGTGATAGTTTGTTTGCATAGTTGATCTAGTGCCATGTAAACTAAGAGTAAGTATAGGAAGCTTGACGTGGGGCTGGAGGACGTGGGGCTAGTCGCGGTGCATGAGGTGGTTAGTTAGGACAAAATTAAACTAAAAGCTATTTTAATAATGTAATAAACCCCAAAATACATACCCTCATTCGGCACTTGTTTTGATGCTCATCATTTTCAAATTTGCCTTGGAAGCCAGCTTTGCTGTGAGTGCACTTATAGACATCCTTGCCGTCCACGGGTTTCTTCTTTCCCTTCAGAAAGTAAACAAGAGGATTCCTTTGACCCTTACCCATTTTCTTCCCCAAACCCTAGTTGTGATGTCCGAAATGGTTCTACCAAAAGAATGTCTGAAATGGTGAAACAGGTTAGGTTAGGCTGGGCTAATTTGTTTAAATAGGCTGGACTGGGCTGGGCTAGTCTGGCCTGGTAATTTAGCTATCAAAGAATAGTTTCAAATCATATTTGAGGAATAGTTGCAAAGCTTTTCTTCTCAATCTAATCAAAGTTCAAAAAATAGAACTCAAACACTTCTACGTAAGGCTTCAAAAAATGGGTCCTAGAAATTAATGGGACTATGGGAGACTGAAAACTTGAGTCTGTTTCGGGAGAAAGAGAGTTAGAGGAGTACTGGATTAAGGCTAATATTTTTCCCATTTCCAAAACAAGAAATTAGTTTTGCCATGAAATTAGCAATGGTATTTGATGACTAAAAAGTGCATTAAAAAAAATGGAGTGAAGTGATTAGCTATCAAAGGAAAATTTTTTTTCACACAATGAGATGACATGATATGATTGGTGCACAATAAAAATTTGTTAGGATGGGTCTATATATGTGAGAGTAATATTGCAACAAGCATAACTTTACAACCTTACCAAGTTTTGAGAAAAATCATGTCCCAAGCATTGTTTTTTATCATTTGAGATGTACTGCATGTGTATTCAACTCACCAACTAGACAAAACTAGCCTAACTCAACTCAACCGGACATTTTGAATTGGTTTTTTGGGGGGGTTGGGTTGGGTTCTAAATTTTTTTTTTTTTGTATTATTATTATTTTTTTGAAGCTTGGGTTGGGTTTAAATTAGCACAATTTTCATCCCTATTAAACCAACCCAACCCACACACTATTAATAATTTATTAGATTTTGAGGCTTTGTTTAAATTTGTTAGTTTAATATATTTTGGTATTTTGAGATTTAATTTTGATGAAGTTGGAATTACAGAATATTAGGTCTATTTGTGTAAATCCTAATTTTTTTTTTTTTGAATAGTGAGTTTAAATAGTTTGCTTCTGGGCATGAGCATAAATTTTTTAGTCCATTAGGAGTGTATGCACCTAAATTACCCCGTCAACTAGTATGGTGGGTGGGGTCATATGAGTTGCTTGTAGGTTTTAGTTACTGATTAAAGATGAGTTTAAAGGGATATTTTTAAGAAAGATTTCTTATGTTATCAAAAAATAAAAAAAATAAAAAATAAAACCTCAATTTTTTTTAAGGCTTTGACAAAATGGCTCAACCTAACAACCCAATTTGATCCCTATAGGATGGGTTGCATTAGTTTTTATAATTTTTGTGGATTGAGTTGGATTATAGATTTCTCAATATGAAAATGTTGGATTGGGTTGAAAAAATATCTTAGACCCAATTCAATCCGATCCATACACATCCCTATATCATCACTAGTAACCAATCTTCTATATCTTTGAGAAAGAATTTTGTTTCTAAAACACAACCAAAACCAGCTCAGAAATGGAATTTTGTTTCATATGAAACACAGCCAAAACAAATGGAGCCTAGAAAAGGCGAGTGTACTTGGCTGTCCATGATTCTGTGTGCCTGCCAGAAAATTTGCAAGCGAGTGTATATGCACAGTTCAAATATTCAGCAAAAAGAAATAATTTGATCATTGAAAATTTATTAAAAATAATGATAGCAATGTCTGGGTGGTGTAGTTAGTTATCAAACTAGTCTCAACACTATAGGTTCCTATTTCAGAATTGGATCAGACAACAATGCTTGAAAAGTTTTTAATACTTAAAAAAAAAAAATAGCGAAAGGAACAAATTTTTAATTTTTAACAATTAAAAATAAAAAATAAAAACAAAAGGAAAAGAATAATACAAATAGTTCAACAGTTATCTACTTGTGAGAAATTAAACACCACATGGAGATTTTACAGCTTGTATAAAATATAAAATCTGTACTAGTCCTCTCAAACATAGCTGTCTGACAGTTGAAGACTCATCTGATACGTGTTGACACAACACCTCTACCATTAGCTCTAATAGGGAACCAAGCCCACCCCTGCATTATTGAGAACATTAAGGTTTAATCATTGATATGCTAAAACCATTTAAACACATTAATGAAAGGAATGGAAGAAAAAAAAGGTATTAAACTAACAACAATCAAGTGATAGAAACAGTCTAAAAAAAAGTGATAGACAAATAGATTAAATTCAATAAAGAGGTCGTATTTATAAACCATATGTTTACACCCTTCAATCAAGCATTACCACATCATAGCTTTTTTAAATAAGCGCTCATAGGCCCAATGCTTAGTAGGTGTAATAATTTTTATAATTAATATATTTCCAAAATACTAGGGCCTATGATGCTCTTGATGACAAGATGATATGATTTCAAGCGAGTGTTTTGACCTAGTCAGAAATGAGATTTTGCTTTTAAAACAGTGAAGTAGGGATAATTTTATGGATTTGAATTGGTTGACCTTGTGAATATTTTCTATTTATAATGGCATTTATAAACTCCACTATTAGTCTTGGATCATACAATGGCTTATAGTGGCATTCATGAACGCCACTATAGAATCTTTAAAATAAATAAATAAAAATCCCAACTGAAAAAAAAAAAAAAAATTTAAAATTCTTACAAGGGCCTATAGTGGCGTTCATGAACACCACTATAGTCCTAGCCATTCATGGGCCTATAATGGTGTTTATAAATGCCATTATAGGTCCATTTGAAAAATTAAAAACAAAAAAAAAAATAACAAAAACAAAAACAAAAAGCCTAGCCCAAAAAAAAATAATAATAATAATTAATTTGAGGAGAGAGAGGGGTGTCAAATAGGTGGGTTTGTGGCAAGGATGGACCCAGTAGGGGACCCAATCGCGCGTTGAGAGTAAGTATAGGAAGCTTGACCAAGTTACCTTCAAAAAACTTCCTATACATTTTTTTGGGATCCTATACTTACTTTTAAACTTCCCATACTTACTCTCAATGCGCTATTTCTAGAGTAAGTAGTTTATAGGAAGTTTGAATGTAAGTAATAAATTGTTTATGGCTGGGAATAGCACGTCTCCTGAAAATGTAGCAAACTCAGACTTCACCACCGGCTTTAATTCATTCTCATCTTGAAAGTATCGATCCAAACACTTGCTCCTTTCCATAGAAATTTCATGATCCCGATGTGGAGGGATGCGTTTTGGATTCTCTGAAAGCCATTCAATGGAGTAATACCTAGTTAAAGATTAAAAAACAAATATAGATGAAACATGGGTTTTACTAGAAGGGTGAACTAAGGAAAATAGAAAATAAATGTACTTACTTAGGATTTAAGGAATAAGCCAAGCAATGTAGTGGCGTACAATTTTTAGTCCATCGATCAATGAGTATATCATACACCACACCCCAAAATGAGCTATACTGATCATCTACCAAGCCTTCGTGCTGATATATTACTGTCTTCACCTTCTCTATCATTGAATCCCACATCTCATACACAAGATGAAGACAAGGCTTATCTGTGTCGGCTATGCGTAGCATGTGAATTCAAGGATATAATTAATATTATCCCACCAAAGATCACTTAGAATCAAATCTTTCATCTTTTGAGCTTTTCCAACATCATCCTCCCTATAAGAAGCCCATTGGTTACTACTAGCCATGGCTTGAAGGCATTTTTTTATCAACTTCAACCTTTTTAGAATTACAACAACTGAAGCAAATTTAATATCAGCAACTTGGAGCAATTTTAATGGACAAAATTCATTAAACATTGCCAATCTCATTGAATGGTTCATGATAAAAACATCTTTTCAGTGTTTTTTGCTGCACAAATATTCTTCAAAGCTAGATTGAGAGTGTGGACAACACAGGGTGTCCAAAATATTTTAGAATACTCACCTTCAATAAAAGCTCCAGCAGACTTCATCACATTAGCATTATCAATGATGACTTAGACAACTTTTTCATGTCCAATCTCTTTTGTAGCATCCTTCAACACCCCAACAATATAATGTTTGTCTTTGAACTCACCTGACTCATCAATTGCCTTTATAAACACTAGACCCCCATCTGATACAGCCATAATATTAATAAGAGGCCTCCTTTGTGGATCTGACCATCCATCAGAAATTATACTTACATCATTTTCAAGCCAAGAGTCCTTAATTGGTTTCAAAAGTCTTTCAACATGAGCTTTTTCTTTTTGCAAAAGTGTTGTTCTCAAGGCATTGTATCCAGGAGGAACATAACCCGGAATGTTATGGGTAGCAGCATATGCATAGGAACTACGATAATATGGGTTTCTTGCAAAGTGAAAGGAAAGCCCACCGGTGTAAAACATCCTAGCAATTCTGCTATCCAAATCATGTCTAGCATTATTTTGGAATGCTTTCTCCAAAGTAGAATTCATCACCTTTCTCCTCTTACCATCACCCGAATTTGCACTATCACTCCCTTCATGTCTCCGAAATGGGGAAATAGGTGCAAGCCCACAGCCTGGGGGAGGTAAGGGTAAGGGAATTTGACTTCTCCGATCCCTCTCTAACTTATCATTCTCAACTTGGTCATGCATTCACTGCACTTCCAGCCTATGGCTCGGTGTCACCTTAGGGCATGCTCTAATTCCTTTGCTAGAAATTTTTAATAAATGAGCCTTAACCCTATAATAGGATCCTACATAAACTATACCACAATAGTTACACTTAAAGTATGTGTTTCCACCTGATTTAATAGAGGCACCAGGTGGTTTTTCTACTTTAGTCACATACTGCCAAAGAGGAGATTCATCATTTGGCACTTCTTGATTAGATGAAGGTAAAGTTTTTGTGCTAGTAACTTCGTCCATTGCAAACTCAATAGATTCAATTTAACCTACAAATAATAACTATTAAGTATTAACTAAATAAATTAGTAATAAATCAAACACAGTTCACAGAACACAAATCACAAATCACAACTCACAAATCAAACTAACTAACAAATCACAAATCAAACTATTAACTAACAAATAATAACAAACAAATTTAACCTACAAATAATAACTATTAACTAACAAATCACAAATCAAACTAAGATTGAATACGGTACCTGAGTTGAGAATGCGTGAGAGAGAGCTGAAGTTTGAATGGCTGTGTGGCTGAGTGGCTGTGTCTAAACTCTAGAGTGGCTGGGATGCACGGACTGAGTGAGTCAGTGAAGCAGCCGAGCAACCCAGAGAGCACAGAGAAGAGAGAGACAAGCGATGGAGATTGGAGTGAGGGAGGGTGTTTGGAGTCTTTGGACGAAGTGAGAGTGCGTGAGAGAGTTTTGGGTTTTAGGTTAAGTCAAGCGGTGCGTTTTGCACCTTTTTTTTTTTTTTTTTTTTTTTGAATTTCAGCCTGAACCGGCTAGAGTCGGCCTGATTTGAGCCGCGTCAGTGCGAGTTAGCTTCGTCACGTGGCAAGACACGGCCCGACGCGGCATGGACGCGCGGTCAGCGGTGTCCGACGCACGTCGCCGCGTCCGACGCGGGTGCGTCGCCTCTAGCGCCACACCCATGCTTTCTGGCATTCCTAGGGTTAGATTGGGTTCAGGGCATGGAGGGTAGTAATTAATAACCATTAGTTGGCTCCCATCTTCAAAGTCCTTTAAAATGTCATCTTCTTCTGTCTATAGGGAGAGACCTATTTTGTTTTCTTGTCAAACAAGATAGAAGCCAGTAGAGAAAACCTTCAAAGAAGAAGCTGAAAAACCAGGCATTGTTGTATATGAGAACAAGACTGTCCAAAATTGAAGACAAAATTCCAACATTTTGCAAGAACCCTGGAACCACTGGCAAAATCCCTACGATCAAAGCTGCCATTGCTGCCAAATCATAGCCTCCGGAATAATAGTAAGCCCCATAAGGACTTAATGTGTACAGGTCCTTGATACTCAAATTTGTGCGGTGGACAAGATAGTACTCAGTTAAAATTATGCCCCCAATCGGACCCAACAATGCAGAGTGTCCAACTAGCCAGGTGTAAACAAAGCTCTCACTTGGTCTAAGAAGTTCCCTCAAGGCTGAAAAGCAATCCCAAGCAATGCTGTTAGAATAGATCCTCTTCCGAAGGTGAATTCTAAGGGACTGTGGTTGACTAGTGCATTGGCAGGTGCCACAACATTGGCAGCAATATTGGTTGTAATGGTGGCCAAGCTAATCCCAACAATAGCTAGGATTATAGTTCAGAATCCTCCTATTTGTCCAAGAAGTTGAATTGGGTTGGAGATAACTCAGCCAAATATTACTTTGGTAGAGCAAGTCACGGCTAGGCCAACAAATGTAAATGCCCCCATGAAGATTGGAAGACCTGCCTGACCAATAACTTGATTAGTCTGGCTCTTGGCATATCGATTAGAATCAGGTATGTTAAGTGCAAGAGTAGCCCAAAAGCTAACGTTTGCAGTGAGTGAAGGAAAGAAGAGGGACCAAAATTGTGAGGATAGCCTAGAGGACAAGGAGAGCATGTAGCCAAAGCCACCAGCTTTGACATAAGCCCAAATGAGGAACCAGGATGCGAGTATAATGAGGATAGGAGCTGAGTACTTTTCAAGCTGTCTGATTCCTTCCATGTAGATTCACGTATGGTCCAATATGCCTCACCACGCCTAATGATGCCGAATTTTGCTCCATTGAATGTGATTCCAAAAACAAAACAGTCTATAGAGTTTGGTGGAGAAGAAAAGCACATTGTTTGAAATGCATCTTCTTTGGGATATCTTGGAAGTTCAAGTTCTATTTTGATCCTGTTGAAGGGATGGAAAAAGATACTACAATCTTTTCAAGACAAGAGCAGCCACCCATATTTTGAGAAACGAATAGATGCACCTCACAATCTTGGTATGTGCATTTGGTAAGTGTCATTTTGTATTGGGTGAAAAATTTTGCATGTGTGATTATCCAAGGAGATCAAACATGGAGACTGAGAATGTGGGGAATCCATTAGAGGTAGTAGCGGCTGATTGATGGGAGTAATTGATCGTCATGATTTGCAAATGGCACGAAAAGCTAAGAGGTCCCAAACAAAGAGGTGTGCTGAAACTAGACAAAGAACATCTTGTGGAAGCTCAGACCATGATCCATTTTGCCCTTCTCCCTTTTCTTGGTCTTGCTTGAAAGATTGAACATATTTTGTTGAGGTTCTGCATTAACCATTTTAGTTAGAAAAATAATAATAATAAAAAGGGAGCTAGAGAAGCAGTTTGTGAGTTATTGTGATTTAAAAGAGCAAGAGTCTTTGCTTATGGAGCTTTAGAACATGGTGTTATTGGAGATTGTTCATGTTGAGTTCTTGGATAGGGAAATTTCATCTGCGGAGGCTGAGAATGAAAGACTTCGAAATTTGGTAGTACAATATGTGGGAGTTCTAGAGTAATTAGAACATTGGAAATCAAAAAATGGGTCACTTCAAAAGAAGGTAAAGAGGCTTTTGAGAAGAACCAAGCAGCAATCACGTGTTAAAAGAGACCAAAATATGAAGATTGAAGCTACAGAAGCGGGAATTTTGAGAAATTGTGATGAGCTAGAAACAAGGTCTAATGTCATCAAAAAATTGGAGGAAGAAGTTAGAAAACTGCACAAAATTATGGACCAAATGCAGGAGGAAAAGAACGAACTTTTGAATAAGCTTGAGTTGGCAGAGAAAATTCAGTCCAAGGTTTGAGCATCCTTTGTACATTCGAATGCTTATGCTTATATTTACAACATCCTTTGATATATTAAAATGACTCAATTCCATTTGGAAGTAGATAGCAACTTTAAAAGTCACTAAAAGATAAGTAAACAGAGGCAACAGACATATATGTAGCTATGATGGCAAGGGGAATTTGAACCCAAGCTTTTCATGGGAAAACTGAATAATTCCACTGAGCCACATGGCTCTTGGCATGAACCATTTATGGTTGTGAAAGTGGGATTGAAATGTGCAACAATGTTGTGAGCTTCTATCTTTTTTATTCTTGCTACTGATGGTCTAACTATAATGAGTTCTCATTTTGTAGATTGAAGGAGAAGTTATAGCCATGGAAAATTACAGTGAGCTTGTAAATGAACTAGAACAGCTCCAGAAGGATCGAGCAGCTGAGGTTGGGGAATTGATTTTCTTAACATGGATCAATGCATGCTTAAGGCATCAGTTAATGAGAAATCATGAAGAACAACAACAGAATCATTACAAGAAAAGTGACTCTGAGTCTCTGACCCATGTTTTGAACGTGGCCAAGAAATTGGAAATTATAGCTTAGAGCATGAATTAGGTAACTCTCACTAGGAGCACAATGAGCCTTGCTATGGTGTAGTTGAGACTGTTGAAGAGAGTAGTGAACATGCTTGTTCCAAAAGGGGAAAATTACTTTAAAGGCTTAGAAGATGGGTGGAAGGCAGTTGTAAGGCAAGAGGGAAATTAGATGATAAAAGAAAGCATGAAATTAAGCGCTTTGCTAGGCATTCTGCTTCTGATGGGGCAGAGGAACAACTTCATGCAAGAAGGTCTTGTTCTAGTACATGATAATGGATTATAATATTTCTTTCATATACAGACTTTATATACATAGGAGTAATAAATATTTTCCTGGAAAAGGAGAACTTATTTTTCAAGGGTTAGAAATAATTACAAAACAAAGTTTTTCCCATTTATCAACAAATCACTGTATTAATTTAATTTCCGCTGCATTTTGTTTATTTGGTGATTTGTGATGCCTCAACGATTTACATGTAATTTGACATAATTAATCAATTTTGGTAATTGAATTAATTAACCAAGGCCAATCTATCTTAACCCAATAGTATCTTTGGCATTACTAGTTTGAGCAGTAATGGATATTGGCTTCCAATATAGAAGAAACGGTAAAAACCAACAATTGAAGATTGGTAAACTATAATTCTTATTCATGATATACAAAAAAAAAATTATAAGAGAAACAAATGGCAGGTTAAAAAGTGCAGTTCTTTGTTGGTGAAGCTAATGTCAACGAGCTCTCTAAGCATATCTATATCTATTTATCTATCTATATACACTAAGCATAAACTCAACTATAAGGACACGTTTGATACACTGAATGAAAATTAAGATTGAAATGGTAATCTTTGTTATTGAGAATAAAATATGTTGTAATTGAATAATTAAACATATCCATAAGTTTTGTTGTGAGTTGTAATATTAGAATAAAACTTAAAATATATTTTAGAAAATTTTTTACCCAAACAATTATATTTCCAATTTTTTTAAAAAAAAATTGAGAGAGATGATTTATGTGCATATAAGAAGCTTGTTTATTTGGAAATATATTAATTATAAAAATTATTACACCTACTAAGGATTGGGCTTATGAGTGCTTATTTAAAAAAAGTATGATGTGGTAATGCTTGATTGAAGGGTGTAAACATTGGGTTTATAAATACCACCTCTTTATTGAATTTAATCTATTTGTCTATGGTGTTTTTCAATGGTAAATAGTAATATTAAATTTAGGTACACATACACACACACATATATAGAAAATTACAACTTACCTGCTTGTGATTTGACTCGAATTTAAGTTACCTACTTGTGGTTTGGAATTTGACACTTTACCTATTTGAGCTCTATTCCGTTAAGTTTCCATAACCCACATTTGCATTTGCCATTAAAAAAACAGATTTTAATTTGAAAATATAACATAAAATAGATCAAATAGCTAGGTTTAAAATTTTACAAAAGATGAATGAACATTGTTAAAAAAAAAAAATTCAAACAAATACAAATTAATATCAAAACTTCTCTCAAACAAAATTCTAATTGTGAAAGCCTTTTGTGACAAACCCATCACATTGAAGCAAACCAACCGCAACCATCTAAGGCCATAGTATCCAAGGTCGGTTGGGCCATTTATATGGCCCGGTTCCTTGTAAATTTATTCTGCTTAGGCTCTTCACCAAAAAGAACAGGAAAAAAATCGATTGGTCCTAGACTTCGTGTAAACCAACAAGCTCAGGCCCACAATGAGCAGAGCTTTGATTACCAAAATGTCAAAGCTGAAAAGCGGGTTCAAATTCTCGTAATGATAATGAAGCCGACCCACTCAAGCCTGTAGTGGGCCTTTAGGTGAGATGGGGCTTAAAAAAAAAAAAACCCGGTTACAAAATTATTTAATTATAAGAGCATCCACATCCGATGTAGCAAAAATTATGTCATTTTATCATATCAAAACCCTACTTTATTATTTTACCATATTATTTTACAACATACCATTTATCAGATGTTCTATACTTCAATTTTATACATTAAAATAATATTTACTACCCATTAAAATAATATATTAATTTGTCTATGTCATCCTCATTCTCATAGTCAACAACAACAACGATACAACCACCACTGCCGCAACAATGGCCACCAACAATCACTGCCGCGACAACACCGATAGCCACCACCATCACAAACCGATATCCACCAACGCCACCTCGAAAAAAAAAAACACAACCAGAGAGACCGGCACAAACCCACATCCACCAAGCCCACCTTAAAAAAAAAAAAAAAAAAAACACACACACACACACACACACACACACACACAACCAGAGAGATCGGCACAAACCCGCATCCACCTGCACAAACCCACAAACCCGAGATCAGCGATGGCGAGATTGGTGTGGCCAGAGGGCAATGAGAATGCCAGATAGAGACGGAGAACGATGGCGTCTTCAGATCGGCAATGATGGAGTCTTCAACCTGTGAGAGATCGAGGAGGCGATGGAGTCTTCAACCGGTGTGAGATCAAGGAGTCTTCAACCGATGAGGGAATCGGTGAAGGGAACCGGTGAGGGAATCGGTGAGGGAATCGAGGAACCGGTGAGGGAATTGGTGAAGAGAGAGTAGAGATGGAGGCGGTGAGAGCTAAAGGAGAAGATGAAAGAATGAGGGAGAAAGAGAATAAAAAAGAATATATTTATTTGCCACACCGGTTCCGTACCGTGGCAAATTTATAATGTTACTGTAGCATGTTGCAAAAAAAAAAGAAATATGACACATCTAATAAATGGAGTTAAATGGTATTTGATGTGCCAAATGTGCCAAATATTTAGCATTTGGCACATATGGCACAGCTGATAAAGATTCTCTCTAAGTTAAACAAAATTTAAAATCCGTTGAAACTTCGCTGCCAAAAATACGACCTTCTCAAATCTCACATCTTCTTCGCTGCGTTGTTGTTCTCTCTCAAACCCGTCTTCGTCTTCTTACTTCTTTCCTACATTTCTTTTTTATCACTTCCTCTCTCTCATTCTCAATTTTCGTTACGGCTTCTTCAAGCTCTGGAATCACAATCCCTGCCCTGGCAGCAAGTTATTATTTGGTTCATGTTCTGAATTTTTTGTTTCTGACATCTCCTGTTTTCAATTGGAAGGATTAACATTTCCTTTTTTTCTCCTGATTTCTGTGCTACCCCCTCCTTGGTATCGTTATTACTAAACAGTTGTAGCAATGCTGATGGATGTTGTTTCTTGCCTTAAGCGGTGTCTATCATATCTTTATGCTGTCTCATATTTTGACGATGATAGCTATTCTAATTTGGCACTGGACATCTAGATTTTTATATTTGAATGCATGTTTGCTTTGTGACAGACATATAATGAAGTTCAGCGCTGCTTTCTGACAGTTGGTTTATCCATGTTCCTTCTGAATGTGAGTCCCATTCTCGGTTTTCTTTGTTCTATGCTTTTACAAATGTATTATCTTGTTCTGTAAAGATTATAATCTTATCAGTTACTTTTTGGGTGGATGGTGCAATTCTTTCTTTTTATTTTTAAAATTTTCCTGTATGTCTTTTCTATTTCCACATATTTCTGCTACCAGAAATGCAGGTTGAAGGAAGAACTTTTGACTTTTAGATGAGCAAGATTTAGGGGTGCAAAAGGCCCTCTCAGAGGTAGTTAGTTATGAGCTGATAGTCTTAAGAGTCTTTCTTTCTTTTTCTAATACTGATAGTAAATTATTCCTGTTTCTTATTAGATTCTGATTTCTTTGGTGGTAGTTGATTGTGGTTATGGCTTCTCACTGTTACTTGGTTGGTCCATCTGGGGAGTTGTTTGTTGAATATCTTGTAAAGCATTGTGCTCTACCAGATCAGGACAGAAATGAGCTTGGGACCTCCAAGGAAGTCTTTGGGTCTAGCGGCACATATGTTCCTTCGCAATGCAAGAGATCGGAGGTTTACATCTGACTTCTATAGATGTGAAACTTCAAATTCGTTGATTGATTTGATTTATTTGTCGAAAAGAGAACTTCATATTCACAATTTCAGATGGCCCAAGTGATGGAATGCTAGACTTAAAAAAAATGGTAATTTTTGTTGTTGACAAGATTGGTACATCCAACACTAGTTAGTGTCACATTGTTTCCAGTTTTCCAGTTAAGTACTGTGAATCCTAGTGGATGGATAGCACTTTAAGGGTCAGGTTTGTGGGTTAGAAGCTAGATGTTACCTTACAATATCAAAATTTTGCATATATCTAATCATTTCTGCCTGTTATGGCCATTTAGTAGTAGCTTGTGTTCTTCTCAGGTCAAAATTGGGGCGGTTTGTCCAACAGAGTTGGGAGCAATCTGTGAAAAAGGACTCCTTTTGTTGACTATTACAATTCCTGAAATTGAGGTATGTCAGATAACTAAATCTTTAGTGGTGACTTTACCTTTAGTGGGTTTTCTTGGTTTCTTTATGACTGGTAATGTTGAACTAACTATAACATCTTTCTTCTTCATCTTTTAATATATATCCAAAAAATTTTGCAGCATATTCTTTGGCCTTTTCTGTTAAAGATGATCATTCCACGGGATTATATTGGTGCAGCTGCCACAGTACGACTTTTTCTACAACTTGTTGCATATTCCTTGTATGTGGGGAAATTTTTCTATTCCCAGTCTTTCACTGTTTCTTTTCGTGTATGCTTTTGGCGTTTATGTGGCTTGTTTCATATTCCTTCTTAAATAAGATTCTGCCTAATTCTTGTTGGAAGTAGAAACTGTGAATTTCTGAATTTATGATGCAATTATTATAAGAGTTGGCTGAAAGTTTTATCATTGTGACCTTTTAAAAAAAAAAAACAAAAACAAAAACAAAAAACTCTTTGCACAAATTCACACACATGCTGCTTTTACAGGTTTGCAGATGTATTTCAGAATTATGCAGGCATAGACTATCTCATAGTGATAATATGCGTAGTGAGTGTAAGGCTCATTCTGATATACCAAATCCTGAGGTAGGATCTTTGCTAGCGTCTACGAGGTATTTAGTTTCTGATTTCTTTGTCCACTCTATGACAATAACATCAGCAAAATGGTTGGTGCACATGTTTAGGAGCTTTTAGCTCGCTTGGTGGTGCTTTTGCATGATCCTTTAGCGAGGGAGCAGTTGGCAACTCAGATTTTGATGGTAAGCATCTCCTGGCCATGATCAGTGTAAATTATGTATAAGCTTCTATATGTCAAAATAAATATGTAAATTGAGGGGTCCACTATTCTCTGGTCAAATTCTAATAAAAATAATTGATAGGAATGATCTATTTCCTTATACTTGCGTAGAATATATTAATGTACTCTACTTTCTCTTGAAACTTGAAGTGTTTCAAGTTTTCTTTCTAGTTCTATCTCCTGTCTTTATACTGCGAATGGGTTGTTTTTACTTTGCTTGGGGTCCAACGGATGATGTCTAAAAGAGTTGTAGACTTACTTTTTGGATGGAGGAAAGGGTTTGGTAACCATGGAGGCCCTTTTTCTGGGAATCTGGCTCCTTTATTTTTAATGCGGACACTTAGGAGGGAGATAAATAAGAATAACTGTGTTTTGAAGAAGTCCATGTTCTTGTGATCATTGTTTATGCCGACTTGTATGATTGGATCTACTGATGAACGGTTGATTATAGACTTTATAGATTTTATTTCTGATTATAATTGTTTAGTAGGGTTTGCATCTGCACCCTATGCATTCAAAGTCTTTTCTCTTTTCTCTCTGATCAATAAAAAATACTGCAAGACAATACCACATACACTTCGTAATTCTGAATCAAACTTGAAAAGGAATGTGGGAGAAAGGGGGGGGGGGGGGGGGGGAGATGTTTAAAACCTAAAGACAAAGTTGAGGTTTCTGTATTCAATGAGGGATGAGTCTTTGTCTCTATTTTATGGTTAGTATTCAAAGACTGGAAATTTTGGTTAGAACTTTGGCAATTTTCATGAAATTGGGAGTGTCTGTGACGTGATGTTTTTAAAAATTATTTCTATCATGCTCCTTACGTTGATTTTATTTGGATTCAATTACAATACTTGAATGGAAAAATATGTGTTTATTTGTTTTCATTGACTTGCTGGTCCTTTGTTATCTAGCACCTCTCTTTCCAAAAAATAACAACTTGTTTTGGCAAGATGAGGTATATCGTTATGTGCACAAAACTGATTTGGATTTGAAAGTTCATATTCAATTGAAGTTTTGAAGCTTTCTAATGAGTACATAATGTTGTGTGGGAGTGGAAAACTAATGAAATGTTGTGGCCAGTAATATATATTTGATGCTTAAAGAGAAATCTATTCTTTTGTTTTTGGTTCAAAAAATGATAAGAATTAAAAAAATAAATAAATAACTATTCTATAGATATATGAAAGTGGTAATTGCAAATTAAAAATTGGCTGATCTCTTTACAATTATATTGGGTAAAAGTGGGTTAAGTTCAGTTCATTAGTTGACGAACATTGTGGGATCAGTTAGATCTTTGTCATTGTGAGAAGATTTTCCATACATTTTAGATCTCCCATCCAGCCATTCATAAAAAAATGTTGGCAAAATTGTTTCCTCTTTCTTTACATTCTTGTTTCTTTACTTAAAAGATATAACTTTTCCTGTGACATTCAGAGCATTTATACTGTACTCAAAAATAATATAATCCACCAATCATTCCATTTCCACATTATCACATAATACATCTCTTAATACTTTAAAGTACACGAATTTCATTAGATCCTAAATTACACAATACTACAAAGCTAAACATCAAATTACTAATTTAGGATCTATACATATAAAACTAAAACTAGCTCCTTCCAAACCTTGACTAAGGCTCCCTCTGCTCAAAATAAACCTGTTGACTAAAAGAGTGGAAGGGGTGAACTACACAGCTTAGTAAAGGTAAGATATATGAGAATTCAATAAGGATGCATGTAAATCAAACCATTTCAATTTATAAACGTTCAGATAGGAGAACATTTTTCATGCATAGTATTTTATACTATTTATAATAATAATTTAACGCTCTTTGTAGAAATAATTGTTCTCCCTTTTCTTATCAGAATAATTTTACCAAAACCTTTTAGATTGAATTTCTTTCATTTCTTACAAAGTCACCATATATATTTTCATTACAAAATAATTATTTTAACTTAAATCATATAATCGGTAACTTTGCCTTAAATTGGAAACGTCTTAAAGAATAATAAAACTTCCTTCATAACTTGTTATCGTAAAATATTATAACCTTCATAATCATAAAACTTAACGTTTTATAAAGAAAACAGATATCTGATAACTTCATAACATAAACTTGTACTTTCCTCAGTAGCTTTATCTTTAAAACACGACAGAACTTCAGAAACTTTTATCTTTAATGAACAGCTTTTCTTTTCATCATAAATTTCTTCTTGCCATGAGAGCTTTTACTTTTCACAATGCATTTAGACAAATTAATTCTCTCATGATTAATAACATAACATAGCTGTTCATAACATACTGGTTAGTCCATATCTAATAAATCTGTACAGAGAAGGCCTCATCACATTTGGGTGCCCTCGTGTGTATGATATTGTCCCCTTTGGGAGGCCTGATGGCACATCTCCTCCAGGTTTTGTTCCTCCCCGCCATCCGTACACATTGGGGAGAAGGCCTTAGAGTTACGGGCAACCCCATTTCCTCTACTTTAAATGGCCTAGAGTTACGGGCAACCCCATTTCCTATATTTTAAATGGCCAACTAATAACATTTTTCCATGGAAAGCCAGTAATTAACCCCTACTAGCCGAGTTCAGATCACCAGAGGACATAACCCGAAAACATTTCATACTTATTCATCGTACTGAATTTTCTTATTTTGCATAACATTTCATAATAAAAGCATTTCCATTGTTTTCTTCATCATGTTCGTGGAATTAATAATAGCATCAATATGCTTAAATCATATACATAAAGTTTCGAAAAAGCTCACGAACATATCTTTGTCTGATAATGCTTATATGCTATATCTCTAATCAAAAACATTTTAATGCATAATATACTTTAAAATAACCTCATGACTTACCAAATGCCCATATAACTTATCCCTTAGCCTAAAGTCGAAGGAGCTTAGACCTGACGACTAGTAACACCTAAACCAAAATCAAAACTTATTACTATCCATTATTCCTTATCATAAACTTACACATTTATCTCAAAGCCTATCTCTTAGAATCAAGGACATCCTAATCCCACCTCAAAGAGGTTCCCACAAACATATCATGCATACATAAACAAATGATGTACCAAACTTAAGAAAACCATCATTCTCATATTTATATCATATCTCCATAGGAGCCCACTTCATTTCAAAAGGTACTTGGAGCTTAGGGTAATAATGCATGCATAAACATTAACTCTTTTAAGCATTGTCATGTAACCATAAACACTCTTAAGGAGACATACGCGTGCTGAACAAAACAGCTTCACATATACAACCATCGAATGGTTTAGAACCCCTCCTTTAGGGTACTAAACCTTGAACCAAGTCATACAAAAATTAATCTATGATCCAAACATATCAAATGATGAGCATATTAATTTATAGCTCAAAACGTTCACCCTAGCTTTAGAATTAAATCCTCAAAGTTAGGCATGTCCCTTACTGTTCACTGTTTTATTCCAGCAGCATATACTTCACTTATAAAATACAAACGGGCCATCAAATCACATCCAAACCTTATGAAATTTTACAGAGCAACACCCCTGTATGTCCAGTATATACCATAAAAATTTCATAGCCAAAGCATAAAATCATGATTTATTAAAAATCATACAAGCCAACGTGTTCCAATCTGTCCTGGCAGAAACTCGTGCAAATTACAAATTAAACCATTATTTTTATTTTCATCCAAATGCTGTGAGACCAATTCCATAACAACCGTGTATGTCTTAGCTTTCATAGAAAATAACGCTAGCATCCAAATTCATAGCAACCGATTTACTACAGAATTTTCTTTTGGTAAACATCAAATCTGTCACAGGGACAGCTTCAGTGCATGTTCTTTCTAAAATCATCAACAAATAGCAATAGGTCTTAATTTCATTTGGGTATTTTTATACCTAGAGTATACATAATAAAATATGTTAATAAGCATTCAATAGACCACAATATCATCAACTTTAAGTCAGCTTCTAAAATCAGAACAGAGAATGAAGAAATAGAAATAACAAGACAATTATACTATCCAAAATACACAAAATCAGATGAAGTTTTAATTACTTACCCACAAAACCTTAGTGTTAGGCTCTTAATTTCATCTTTAGAGAGGGATATTTTGTTTTGGTGAGAAAGGGAGGGCTGCCGTGTAAGAGCAAAGAGAGAAGAGAGAAAGAAGAACAAAGAAAGAGGAAAAAGAAGTAGAGAAAGAGGGCTGGACTTCTGATATGATGCAGCCAAGAAAATCAGAAAAGTGAGAAGACTTTTGGGGCACAAAAGGAGATAAGAGATGTGAACAATTGGGGTGGGATACGTGGGATGCTAGGAAGAAAATATCACACCCCCTTTTTCCAACTTTTGACGATTCTTGCATTCACACTCACTTTTCTAAAAAATAATTCTTGCATATACATACATATATATATATATATATATATATATCCTTACCTTTATAAAGTTATATCCATCACACTAAAAGAGCATATATGTTCTAGTTTCTTAAGAAAGTCAAGGAAGAAGTGAGGTGGCTCTTGGTGATTGCATGGCCAAGTCTTGGTCTTTGGGGTTTGTCATCATGCATGAAACTTTGGCATTGTGTGTGTGTGTTGAATTTCCATTATTTATTTTCTTTACAATTCTTATTCAAAGGTATTATAAAATAATATACTTATTAAATACTCTTACGTTAATTTTAGAAAGTAAGTGATTAAAACAATAATTAACCACTTGAACATATAGATTAATTATAAAATTGGGTCGGGGTGTTACACGGAAGACTTGAAGCAGGATATGTCCTATCAAGAGACTTGGGATGACATGATAATAAATAAGTCTCTTTGAGTTTCTATTCATTCAGATGATATATGTTCCTCTTTCCATCAATATATTTTGATTAAATAGTTAAACACTAACAATTAAACACCGTGTGTATATTTTTCCCCTTTTATAAGTCCACTGTAGTTTTTTTTTTTATAAGTATTTATTTATATAAAAAAATAGTGTCACCCAAGTATACAGGAAGTATATGACTAGGGACCATACAATTAATTATGCAAATTACTAAGTCTATTAAATCAAGAATCAAACATAGAGTGTGACTACGTAAATAGATATCCAATCCAACAAAGTTCTTGATGCAGGAGGTAGTGGGAAGACAGATTAATGATTTTATGTCAGATTTTGTTGTTCCCCCTTGTCCTATGTCAGTTCTACAGAGAAAAAAAAAAAAAAAAAAAAGCTTTAGCTCAGGCATAGTGCTCTTTGTATCTTCAAAGCACCAGTTATTCCTCTCCCTCTAGTTGTATACAAGAAGTATACGACCGGGGACCATACAATGAATTACACAAATTACATAAGTCTATTAAATCAATAATATAACATAGAAAGTGAATATGTAAAATGGATATCCACTCCAACAAAGTTCTAAAGAAAAAGAGCTTTTGCTCAGGCATAGTTCTCTTTGTATCTTCAAAGCACTAGTTATTCCTCTCCCTCCAGTCCTATACAGGAAGTATACGATTGGGGACCATCAAATTAAGTATGCAAATTACATAAGTCTATTAAATCAATAATCAAACATAGAGAGTGACTACGTAAAATAGATATCCAATCCAACAAAGTTCTAAAGAAAAAAATGCTTTAGCTCAGGCATAGTTTTTTTGTATCTTCAAAGCACCAGTTATTCATCTCCCTCCAAAGACACCACATCAAGCAATGGTGGGTAGCCATCCATATAGACTCATGTCCTATGACACCAAAAACAAGCTTGCCAACAAGCTAGTAAATCAACCACAGACTTTGGCATCACCTAGCAAACTCCAAACAAACCCAATACCATAGACCATAACTTTAAAGCAATAGGGTAATGGAGTAATAAATGGTCTACTGATTCCCTGTTACATTTGCACATATAACACCAATCCAAAGGACACACTGCCTTCTTCTATGATTGTTGCCAGTCAAGATTTTCCCTAGGGGCTGCAGTCCAAACAAAGAAAGCAATTCTAGAGGGGATCTTTTCTTTCCATATGCTTTTCCAAGGAAAGATTGGATATTAGTATGTAGCAGGACATGATAGAAACCCCATAGGTAAACATTGATAAATTAGCTACACTCCCCTCCTTTGCATGACTAATAGTAAATAATTTTGGAAAACATGTTGCAAGAGAGTTCTCCCCACACCACTGATCGTGCCATTTCACCTTAGTCCATCCTTGAATTCAAATTGAATGTAATGTGAGAAAGTGGACCAACCCTGTCTAACATTCTTCCACAAAATTACTTTGTAAGGACCAAGTGCTGGATTGGAGCACCCAACCCCCGCCCAAAAAAAATCATAGTCATATTACACCTCTTTCACTCTCCTCCAAAGTGTGTCCTTCTCAATTCCATGCATGCACAACTATTTTCCTAACAAAGCTTCATTAAAATGGCTCAAATTTTAGATAGCCAATCTGCCTACTCAAAGAGGAGCGCAAACTTGATTCCAGTTAGAAAACGAAATTTCAACTCATTCCCCAAACAGCTCCATAAGAAATTTTGTTGAAGTTGTTCAATTTAGTTAGCCACCTCGGCGGGAATGAGAAATAAAGATAGGAAATATGTCAGTTAGTTAGATAAATTACTTTTAATTAAAGTGACTCTACCTCCTTGGATAAGTAAATTTGTTTCCATCCAACCAGTCTCCCTATCACCTCCTCTAAAATAGGATTCCGTAATCTCTTCTCTTTAAATTTGGCACCTAGAGGAAGTCCTAAATATTTCATTGGAAGTGAACCTTGCTTGCAACCTAGAACATACAACAACATCTCAATTCTAGGAACTGCTCCCACAGGCACCAATTCCAACTTGCCCAAATTTATGTTCAGGCCCTATACTCCTGAAACCAGAGAAGAATCAACCGGACAAACAAAAGCTGATCAAGATTAGCAGCGCTGAATATCAGGGTATCATCGGTAAAGTGGAGATGAGATACCTTAATAATATTCCCACTGTATCTCCCACACTGAAACCAGATATGCATCCATCGTTTACTGCCTTATCCAGCATTCTACTTAGTGTATCCAAAACAATGGCAAATAACACAGGAGACAGGATCTCTCTGTCTCAGACCCTAGAACTCCCAAAAAATCCACAAGGATTGTTACTTAAAAAAAAAAAGTTCACATGACGGATGTTGAAAACCCACTAGGTGGAGGGTGAGGTCATTCTTCAAGTTTGATTTGTCAATGAGCTCTAGTTCATTGGGCATCTCTTGCAAGATCTAGATAGAGGGTGAGGTCGTGGGTTCAAGACCCACTAAGTGCATGTGTAACTTGCCAATAATAGAAAAAACATTCTTTGAGTTTGATTTACCTGGTATATGACTGGAAACTAATTTTTCTAAATAATCACCAAAGCAGAACAGCAAATTGGTCTAAATTATTTCTGAATGTTGCACAATTTGTTTACTTGTATTAGGTGGATGAAAAAGCAATATAACTCTAATTAAAAAAAAATCTTTATCCTTACAAAAGAATTAGAGAAGACATAAAATTGGTCTAAATTATTTCTTAAAGTTGCATAATTTGTTTACTTGTATTAGGTGCTCAAAAAAACAATACAACTCTAATTTTAAAAAAATCTTTATCTTTACAAAATAATTAGAGGACATTTCTAAGTACCTTAAAAGTAGACAAGATGTGCTGGGAAACTATGGTATCCTGATTCTTATAATTATGTATAATATGTCTCTTTATTATTGGATGACAGTTTCTTGCGGAATCTTTGGATGTGATTCAAGACACCAATGGGGTGATATCTCTTGGAAATGCTTTCACCAGACAATACGAGCTTTATACTTCTAATGATAAACATTCTGCACTCCTTTACCGGTATCAATACTTTTTTAATTCAATATTGCTCCATTAAATTCAGGAAGCATTTTTTAATCGATATTGCTTTCTTTTGCACTGGAAGTGATTTGATTTCTTATTTTCTTCAAGTTGTGACTTGTGAGTGTTTTTGAATACATGATATATAGGTATTAGGGTATTTCCCTGCACATAGATCTTCGGTTATAGATTTACTGGCACTTTTATGAAACCCATTTTGGCCATGAGGATTAGGTTTAGGATTCAGAACTCATAGATGAGTTTGAAATTTTGTTTTAGTTGTTTCTTTTTTATATTTGGAAAAAATTAACTAATGCTATAAGAGTATTAGTTTAGGAAATATTTATAGAAGTTTTTTTTTATAGAAAAATAAAAAAGTAATTGATTTTTTTTTTTTTTTACATATTTTTATATTTTTCATAAAACTGATTTAATTTTTTTTCTTTCTAAAATGATCTATTAACAAATAACCTAAAGGCACTTGTTAACTAAACTATTTATACCTTTTATAAAAGTTGATGGTTGGGGAATGGAGATTTTTCATTGCTTCTTTATTTGGTAAAAAAAGTGCCTAATTACTTAAAGAAAACAATACAGCTGTTACATTTTACCAATAGTGATTTTTTTTAATGTGGGTCTAAGGCCTTGCCATGGTCGAAGTCATTAAGGGCGACGCCAATGTGTGTGTGAGAGAGAACTGGGTAAGAGCAACGAAAGAATAGAGGGTGCTGGTCTGCTGGATGAGAGAGACAATTGAATATAAAGGACAGTAATAAAAATTAAAAAAAAAAAAAAGACAAATAATAATTAAAAAATAATTATTTAAATAAAATATACAGTAAAAAATTTAATTTGAGGTGAGTATTTTTGAGAAGTAATTTTGTAAAATAAAAAAAAGTTAAGCTAATATAGTCAAAAAATTTTGCACTAACTAATGCAAATACTCTAACCTACTTTTTAAAGGAAATTAATTAACTAAGCCAACTCAGAACCCAATTTCTAATGATCATGCAACTCTTATGATCGTCTAAGCCAAATTAAATCTAACTAGGTGCTAAAATCTGATGAAGTTAGGTAGGATTTTCAACCCAACAATATAAGTTTTTTCACACTAATGTCAATCTGTCACACAATGGATGGCCACTCATCAGCAATTGTTGGATCTCCCTAAAAAGATTCTTATCTTATTCTCCTGTTTCATTTGTTCATTTTACACAAATTAACGCGTCATGTTATAACAAGTTGATAATGATTTGATCATTATCAACATGTTGTTAATTACCTTTGGTCTCTAAAAAAGTTGCATACCTTTGGTCGTTGAAAAAAAGAAAAAAAAAAAAAAAAGTTAATTAGTTTCATTCTATAATTTTTTTTTTTTTTTTTTGGTTATAATTTTAGGGTTCGGTTAATGTTTGTATGTGTTTGGCTCCAGCTTAAAATGTCATCTTATTTTACTATTCATTTTATTTTTGCTATTATTCATAGCCTACTTCACTTTTTGGTACTATTCATAAGTTCAACTATATTATTTTAATTAACTTTTACATTTATTTATAATACTTTCAGTAAAAAGTTTTAATTTCAGGTGGAGTTTGGATAGCGTTTTCAACGCTTGTGTTGCGCGTTTGCGTTTGTCAATGGGTCTCGTGCACTGTTCACAGGACCCACAATCTTTTTTTTTTAGCAAAATTTTTATTAAAAATGGGTCCCACAGCTATCATAGAA
This sequence comes from Quercus gilva, assembly GCA_023621385.1. Lineage (NCBI taxonomy): Eukaryota > Viridiplantae > Streptophyta > Magnoliopsida > Fagales > Fagaceae > Quercus > Quercus gilva. The sequence goes on along the minus strand of CM042479.1, from coordinate 40,063,059 downwards.
AACAAAAACATATCAATAATTAGATGATGCCTATAATATAAGTAAGATTATTTTCACGACTATAAAATAACTTGTTTAATAATTAATGGCCCGTTTTTGGTACCATTCAACTGTATTTATACAAAGTTTCTCTCCACTAGAGAACGTGGGTCTTCCCTCTTCTCATAGGGTGTAGAATTTGATGTCCCTTCTTTGGAAGGTGTCGTAGTACCTCTGGGTAACAAGTTACCTGTGAGGCTTTGTGGGTTCTTTTTTTCGAAGGTTACAGGGAAACACAGTTCTTAGTTTTATTTACTCTGAAACAATGGAAGACCTAACAAAATCCTGGAGCTGCCTTACACTATCGGAAAACGAAGGTTCTAGCCTTTGCTTGACAGAAGAATAGGCAGAGATAGAACACGTGTTAGCTGTGAAATTTTTAACCAAGCGTGCTCTTAATATAGATGCTATCGTGAAAACTTTCACACTGTTATGGAGAGCAAAGAACGCTTTCAAGATATAGAAAGAAGGGGAACAAGTAGTTCTCTTTACCTTTGATGATAAAAGCAAGAGGGAGAAGATCGTGGCAATAGAGCCTTGGATTTTTAACAAGCACTTAATGGTGCTGCAAAGCTATGATAAGGAAATAGACCTGACTGAGATGGAGTTCAAGTGGGTTACTTTTTGGGTGCTAATACATGATATACCAATCCGTTTCAGAAATAGACGAGTGGCTGTGAAGATTTGTGAGGCCATTGGAAAGGTGAATGCGATGGCTAATGAAAACGAGTCGGAAGGGGATGGTTTTATTAGAATTAGAGTCACCATTGATGTATCAAAACCTTTGTGCCGTGGAAGAGTGATTTCTCTGGACAGTGGTAAGGAATTATGGGTGTCTTTTAAATATGAAAGACTCCCTAACATATGTTACTGCTGTGGCTGCCTTACGTATGATGAAAGGGATTGTGAACAATGGGTTGAATCAGAAAGAAGCTTGTCGATTGAATCCCAATAGTTTGGACCATGGATTCGTGCTCCACCTTTTTTTCCATCAAGGAAAAATGTCATTAAGGTACCCGGTTTTTCCACTCGTCGGGGAAAAGACTCTTTTGCTACACTGCCACGAGCAACGGGGAAGCCAGTAGTGGTTGTTGTTCGTACAAGGAAGCCGTTGCCGGAGGTAATTAGATCAGAAAAGGAAAGTATAGATACTGAGCAACAGGATAATAATGAAGCAGATTCTCAGGAGAATAATCTGCATGATTCACATTTAACTTCCTATAATTCAGGGATATTAAGGAATTTGAATTTGAAGTCAACGGATTTGGGGGAGACACGTTCAACTGATGAGATATTTGAGGAAAGGATTGAGGAGATTGATAAGGAGCTAAAAAGGTTTGATCTAACAATAGATACTACTGCCAAAAATATAGCTGCCACGGGTAAGGAAAATTTGCTAGAGTCCCTATCACTCAATGATGACCAAACCGTGTACACTTAAATCTCACGTGCACAGCAACCTCTTCTTTCAACGCCACTACCACGTGCACCACTGTCAGTTATTGATGAAAACACAGTGCAAAAAATAGAAAGGGTTGCAACGTGGAAAAGACTTAATAGAACAGAGACAGGGACAAATGTTATTATGGAAGACATTGTAGGGGAAAAAAGGAGGGGGGATAGTAAGGATGACCAATCTGAGTTACTTAAGAAGAGAAAGGTTTCTCAGGGGGGTAAGAAAAACAAATTGATATTGACGGAGGCTGGTTCCCAGCCCTGCCAGAACCAATGAGTATTTTATGTTGGAACTGTCGGGGGCTTGGAAACCAACGAACAGAAAATCAGCTTGCAGAGATGGTGTGGGCAAAAGATCCCTCCGTTATGTTTTTAGCCGAAACATGGACGGATGAAGCAAGGCTAATTTTTGTGAAAGAACGTTTGAAGATGAAGAATAAATTTGTGGCTCCTAGAAGAAATAAAATGGGGTGTTTGGTGATCTTTTGGAAGGAGGATTTTGATTTAACAGTAAAGACTTTCTCGGAGTACCACATAGATAGTACAATAAACAAGAATAAAGAGGGAGAATGGCGCTCTACAGGATTTTAGGGGGAACCGGATAACCCAAAAAGACATGAAGCATAGGGAAGGTTGAGAAGTTTGAAAGCAAGAGGAAAGGCGTCTTGGTTGTGTGCAGGTGACTTCAATGAAGTAACTAAGCAATCAGAAAAAATTGGGGGCAGAGCATGACCACATGGACAGATGCAAGGGTTTAGAGATGTATTGGATAAATGTGGATTTATGGACCTGGGTTTTGTGGGACCTATGTTCACTTGGCATAAGCATTTTGAGAACTATACAGTATGGGAGAGGTTGGATAGGGCTGTTGCAACCAATGATTGGTTCTCAATGTTTCCAGATACAAAAGTGTACCATTTAGACACAACGGCTTCGGATCATAAAGCCTTATTAATTTGGCTTTAAGGTATGGAGTGTAATCAGCAAAAACCATTCAGGTTTGAGCAAATGTGGATGGCAGAGCAAGGGTGTGGTGCAACCATTGAAGCGGTGTGGAAGAAGGATATTAAGGCTACGGCTTGCAATAGAGTGATAAAAAAAATTCAGCATTGTGGTGAAGCACTTTCGAAGTGGAGTAAGACAAGTTTTGGGAGTGTGAGGCGTGAACTAAAAGAAAAGAGAAAACTCTTATCCAAGGCTGAAATGGCAGCAAGCAGAGAAGGAGATGTGGCACGAGTGAGAAGGCTTGAATAGGAAATTAATTTACTGTTGAACCGTGAAGCTCAAATGTGGTCCCAACGGTCTAAGATACAGTGGCTTAGGGATGGAGACCGAAATACCCGGTATTTTCATAGCAAAGCTTTTGAACAGCAACGGCAAAATTACATTAAGGGATTATATAATAAAGAGGGCAGATAGTGCACTGATTAGAGTAGCATGGTGGACATGGTGGTGGATTTCTATCAAGATTTATTTACCTCCTCAAATCCAACCAGCTTTGAGACAATTTTGGAGCAAATCCCACATGTAGTTACAGAGGAGATGAATTCAGATTTGATGGGGGAATTCACGGCACAGGAGGTGGAGGTGGCTCTCAAACAAATGGCACCCTTAAAATCACCTGGACCAGACGGTATGCCTCCAATTTTTTATCAAAACTATTGGTCTTTGGTTGGTAATGATGTGACAAATGCTATACTTATGTATTTGAATATAGGTAATTTTCCACCCTCACTTGGCCACTCCTTTATTACTTTTATCCCAAAAGTAAAAAAACCCAGAATACATTTCACAATATAGACCTATTTCCCTTAGTAATGTCCTATATAGGGTATACTCTAAGGTTCTAGCAAATAGGTTGAAAAAGATGCTGCCTAATATTGTGTCTCAACATCAAAGTGCTTTTATGACAGACCGATTGATTTCTGATAATATCATGGTTACTTTTGAAACTTTGCATTATATGAGAAATCATAGCATAGGAAAGACAGGTTTTATGGCACTCAAACTGGATATGAGTAAAGCCTACGATAGGGTTGAATAGGTGTACATGGAGAAACTGATGAAGAAGATGGGGTTTTGTGAGGCTTGGGTGAAGCTAATGAGAGGATGCATATCTACAGCCACTTATTCAATCTTGATAAATGGGGAGCCATAAGGAAACATTGTTCTAACTAGAAGGCTTCGTCAAGGAGACCCTCTCTCCCCATATCTTTTTCTTCTATGCACTGAGGGCTTTCATGGGTTGTTGAAAAAAGCTGAAGATATGGGAGAAATTAAAGGAGTTTCTATTTCTCGAAATGGTCCAAAACTAACCCATCTCCTTTTTGCAAATGATAATCTTATTTTCTGCAGGGCACAAGAGCATGATTGTCAAAAATTGCTGGAGATTTTAAATACATGTGAAAGAGCTTCTGGGCAGCAGATTAACCAGGATAAGACCACTCTCTTCTTCAGCAAATCCACATCCCCAGCTATGTAAGAATCTATAAAGCATGTTTTGGGAGTTTCGGTGGTCCAACAATACGAGAAGTACTTAGGGTTGCCATCCTTTATTGGAAGGAAGAAAAAGGAGAGTTTTGACAACATAAAGCAAAGGGTGTGGAAAAAGTTGCAAGGATGGGAAGGGAAGTTGCTCTCACAAGCGAGAAGGGAGATTTTAATCAAGGCGGTGGCTCAAGCACTTCCTACCTACACGATGTCATGCTTCAAATTGCCAGTTGGGTTATGTCATGAAATTAAGAAAATTCTTTTGGGGCCAAAGGGGAGAGGGCCGAAAGGTCCATTGGATTAAATGGGAAGAGCTTTGTAAACCAAAGTCCCAAGGTGGAATGGGGTTTAAGGATTTATCAATGTTCAAAGATGCATTATTGGCGAAACAAACATGACAGCTTTTACACGATAAAACATCATTGTTTTATAGGGTGTTTAAGTCAAAATTCTTTCCAAATAGTATAGTGATGGAGGTAGCCAACCCAAGCTCAGCTTCATATGCATGGCGTAGTATAATAAGAGGCAGAGAAGTCATAAAAAAAAAAGGAGCAATATGGCAGATAGGGGATGGACAATCTGTAGACATATGGGCTGATAGTTGGTTGCCAAGAAAATACTCTCCTAAGGTATTATCACCTCGGCTTGAGGCATTGTTAGGTGCCAAAGTGTGTTCATTGATAGATGCGGAGTAGAGGCAATGGAAAACAGAGGTACTGGAGAACACCTTGCTTAGTTTTGAAGTGGAGATCATAAGAACAATACCCCTATGTCGCACTAACCAGCCTGACGTACTCACATGGCCCTATAATCCTGAAGGAGAATATACAGTGAAATTCGGGTATCAATTTCTGCAAAAGAAATTTCAGAGTACACAACCTGGACAAGCTGATATTTCCAGGTTAAAACCTTTGTGGCAAGCTATTTGGAACCTACCTGTGCCGAGCAAAGTGAAGAATTTGGTCTGGAGGGCAACTAAAAATTCCTTGCCGTCTAAGGACTACCTGGTTCGACGAAAGATCATTCAAGATGCTGGCTGTGAAGCATGCCGAGAGCATACTGAAGATGTGAAACATGCTCTGTACAGTTGTCCAAAGCTTGAGGAACTCTGGAAAAAAAAGCCTATATGGAACCATGAAAATTTGAGAAGAACCGAGTCTTTTGTTGACCTTATCGGGACTGTATTTGTAGAAAATAAAGAGCCAACTTTGTTTGCCATGGTGGTGTGGGCATTATGGACTCGGAGAAACAATCTTAGATTGGGTAAAAATGTAGCAAATTTGGATCACTTACTGCAACGAGCCAGAGAAAGGGTGAGTGAATTTTCACAGCACAGCACGGCACAAGTAGCGCCCGTGGAAAGTCCAATAACAAGCTGGCAACCTCCAGGTTCGGGTTAGTACAAGATGAACGTGGATGAGGCTCTTTTTGCTTCAGAAAATACAGTTGGTTTGGGCATGGTCATCAGGGATAAGCATGGGCAGGTAATGGTCTCTCTATCTGAACGCATCCCTCTGCCCTCAACGGTGATAGATGTGGAAGCGTTGGTAGCTCGATGAGGCATGGAGTTAGTAGTGGAAACGGGTTTCAGAAATATAGTACTGGAAAGTGATTCTCAAATCCTCATCACAACCCTGAGGGAAGACTCTTACTCTTTAGCAAGTTTTGGCCACTTAGTGAAGGATATTCAGTTCATAGCCTCTTATTTATCATCGATTAATTATACTCATGTTAAGAGGCAATGTAACGGTCTATCTCACTCTTTAGCAAGACGAGCTAAGAACTTCTCTCAATTTCACGTCTGGATGGAAGATGTACCACCAGATAGTTCATTTGTTTTATAAGCTAATCTTTTAAGCCTTCTTTAATATAAAGCAAAGTATTTCTCCAAAAAAAAAAAAAAAAAACTGTATTTATACAAAAGTTATTTTGTTTCTAATTAAAAATAAAAAAACTCAAATTATTTTTTAAACAAAATAACATCTCTCTTTTTGGTGGATATAAGAGTGGGTGCCGATCGTGCTTGGCTGGTGCACAAAGTGTACGAAATTCAAATCATGGAGCCGACACGGATTTGCGTATGGCCGTACAATGTAACACCTGTACTTTAAAGACAAAGATTAACACCTGTAATCTATAATAAGACAGCTTAGTCTGTCATTTCGATATACTTTCTTATTTTCCTCTAGTCCAGGAGAATCCAGATGGTTCGATTCGAAGGTTGGTGATGAGGAAACTTTCTTTCTATTCTTACACTAATGTCAACAACAACCAAGAAACGTGTGCTCCATTTTGTTGACCAAGCTTGTCAGCAACATATTTTTAATTTTTAATTAGTAGAATTATGAAATCTAACACACATATATGCACATAAAAAAAAAATAAATAAATAAATAAAACCTAACAAATGCTCGGAGGGAATTTATTTATAAACTATTTTAAGAAAAAGTTTATAAGAAAAGAAAAAATAATTAATATTTTAATAACTTTTTCAATTTTTCATAAAATCGCATAAAAACTTTCTTAAAATGGTTTACAAAAATTGTCTTAAGGACACATATTAAAAAGCGGGTCATGTTAATGGGTGTCTTTTAAACAATTGTTAATAAATCATATTAAGAAAATTTTAACATTACGTTTATTGAAAATATAAAAAATTGTTAGAAAAATTAATTGTTTAATTATTTTTTAATAATTTTTAAAAAAAAGTAGTTCCTAAACTAATTCTTTTTCCCTAAAAAATTGTCATCATCCACGTAGGAGTATCTAATTCCCCAAGCCATGCATAGTTATTAATGGTTGTCATAATGATCATCTGAAATGAAAAGAGCCTCTCCCTAGAAAGATAGTATTAACGTGTTTAATAAATCATCAAGTCCCAAAATTTTCAGGATTTTTCATTGTCAACCAAACTTCAGTTGTTTGGTGGGGAGACTGGTTTGTGAACCAACCGTCAGGCTAGACGAATTCATATCTGGTACTTGAAAGTTGAAATGTCTTCCTTAAAGTAAATGAGAAATTAATAAGAATCAAAGTCAAATTTGGTTTTTCGAAAACCTTCTTCCCCTCACGTCAAAATGTTTGGTTACCTTTTAAAGGACACATATGTTTGTCGTCTACAACATGTACATCTCATTGACCGAAGAAAAAAAATTGTTTTTTTTTCCTAAAATTTGGATGGTTTTCTAAAAATCTTAAGAGATTTTTTCCCTCTAATTATTGAAAGGTTATATTTTTATTTTAAAGAGATTTTCTTAATAATTTAGTAACAAAATAATTCTTTTAAATAATTTTAGAAATTGATATTTTATAAAAATTTAAGGACATAAAAATGTAAGGTTTTTAGTTATAGTATTGGCCATGACTTCGTGTTGTTGGATTTGGATCTAATCCATTTGTTCCATATTCAGCCCCAAACCATTGAGAAACGAATGTGTTAGACGTAGGCGTATATACACTAATAGAATTAATTTTGATTTATCTTCCAATGAATCTAATCAAACTTAGTATGATAAGATATATCTATATCATGAATTGCTGGTATTAATTTCTAATTGTTGTACAGTGAATTTTTTATATGAATTGCTTGTATTAATTTCTAATATATAATGGTATACTTCTACAATATAAGTCTTTTTTTTTAGAAATATCTACCATATAAGTCAAACAATAAAACCAAAGCATAACTTCTTAATTATTGTACAGTGAATTATTATTTAATTATTATATTGCATTGTCCAATAAACTACAACTCATAAGTTAGTTGAGAAGAATTTTTTTTTATGCATTAATCGGTCAGTACATTACATGGTTGAATTGTAAATTTGTAATTAAAAAAAACATTGGATGTTAAATTTTGGCCTTTCACATGGATGAATTAATATTTAAATAAAAAGTTCCAAAAAACTAAATTTTGGCCTTAGCGTAGAACTTTAAATTATTGTTAACACAAACAACTACAACTCTAAGTAGTTAAATTAAATAACAATAAATCGGCATGAGAGTAGGTAAAGACACGCATATCAGTCACTAATCAATATATAGGTCTTATATTCAACAATAAACAACTCCATGTGATTTTTGTAGTAGCTTTCAAACTTTGGGAAGCTTCCTTAATGCCGTGTCTTATTTATTTATAAAGTCATGTTCAAACTTGGGAATCTGAATCCGAAACTTGCAGATTTTACTTCTCTTTCCATCTCTACAGTCTACATGCCCATCCTATTCTTTGTTTGGTTATATATACTCTATAACTAGAGACCATTATTTCATAGAAAAATATTCAGTTTCCCATCTCCTACTTCTTATCTTGAAACTCCTTTTGGCTACTACGTACACACACCAGACAAGACATGAAGAATCCAAGCAAACTGATCTTTGTAGCAAGCTTTGTATTCTTTGCCATTCTTATCAAATCAACTACAGCACAAGAAGTTGGTAATTCAGAGAAGAAATACACTATATTCATGCTTGTTCTTCCTTGTTATTGTTTCTATTTCCATTTACTTTGTAGCTGTGGATTTTAATATATGAATGATGATATGGTGCAGAGGATGAGAGAGAGTTTGATTATCTACAAGGAAGCAAGAAGGGCCCGGGTCATTGGGGAGATTTAAAGAAAGATTGGGAAGCTTGCAAGAATGGAAGTATGCAATCTCCCATAGATTTGTCTAGTAAGAGAGTGAAAGTGATCCCCAAGTTATTGGACCTGAAGAGAAACTACAAGCCTTGTAATGCCACTGTCAAGAACAGAGGCCATGATATTTCGGTAAGGAATTAAAAGCTGCACAACTTTATCAATTGTCTAGGATTACTTCTCTTAGCTTAATACCTCCACACACACACATATAATATGCATGTTTCCATTACAAATGAATTGCTTTTTGCATCTTCTTGAACTTTAGAAAAATTTTTGACATTGGTTTTCCATCGATATTTCAAAGAGATAATTTTTATTTCTTTTTGTACCATTATCACTCCAAAGTTAACAAAAAACAAAAGCAGCAAAAGAAAAAGACTCGAAGAAGTCTTGGTCCTGATACCATCCCAACATTTCTCCAAATATGAAAGGACAAAAATTAGTAGGGCATGACTCATTGGTGCCTTACAAAGAAAAACCTCAAAAACGTGTTATCTTATTAGCTTGGTCCCACTCCCATCACTTCAATTTAGGCTGGGTTTGGATTGCGAGGAAGAGCAACAAAACAGGCGTTTTATCTTTGGTCCTATGCACTGTTTAAGGACCTACACGTATAGATTTTACCAAATTTTTCTTTAAAATTAAGTTTTATGGTACTATTTACATATTTAAAAATTATTATACAAGAATATTTTCAATTTTAAATTAATAGCTGTACATTTTCATTTGCCAGTTTTCTTAATTATAAATTTATAAATTATTAGACAGATGATTTGCCATTTTTTTATTATTTATAATTAGTTCAATTTCCACATTAAAAATATTGTACTTTAATTAGGCGTGTCATTATATAGCTTTCCGATCATATTTTGTTTGTTAGTTAGTATCATATAACTAAATACACTTTAAATGTCATTGGTGCAGTTAAAGTGGGAAGGTGATGCAGGATCAATACAAATCAACGGCACTGATTACTTTCTCGACCAAGGCCATTGGCACTCACCTTCTGAGCACTCCATCAATGGCAGGAGGTCTCTCTCTCTCTCTCTCTCTCTCTCTCTCTCTCTCTCTCTCTCTCTCTCTCTCTCTCTCGTTTGTCAATGTTCCATGTTGTTCAACAACTTAATATGTATTTTTTTTCTTTTTTAGGTATGACTTGGAGCTACACATGGTTCACTTAGCACGAGATCCCAACGTGACAAATAAGATTGCTGTTGTTGGACTCTTTTACAAGATTGGTCGCCACGATGATTTCCTCTCAAAGGTGTAGATTCTCTCCCACAAGAATTTTTCAACTACTTTTTTCATTTGTTTACACAACCCGTTGCACTAGGCACTAAAGGTTAAAAAAAAAGAAATTATAAAATAAAGGTTCCTTGTTAATTAGTGTCATAAGAATAATAGCTAATAAATTATTTTAAGAAAATTTTTATAGCATTTTTTTTATTTTTTTATGAAAAATTTAAAATGTTGTGAAAATATTAATTACTTTTCCCTTTTCTCATCAAAATTTTTTCTAAAATAATTTATTAATAAAAGCCCAGAAAGCATTCATTGACTTTTCCCACTAATAAAAACAACTCCAAAAACTTCTATTAAGCGAGACTCGTGGAAGTACTAATTCAAAGTCGCCGTAAAAAGTTACTATGTAAGTCGTTACCAAACAACACTGTTCTTGCCATCTGAACAAGCTGAAATTTTGCTACACACTGACTGAATGTCAATGCATTTTCCTCCCAAATGAGTTTTGTAGCTTCGATGGTCATAAAACAGGCACGTGAAATTACATTGTCATCACTGTCATCAAATTATGAAAGAAAGTGCAAAGATATATAGGAAATTCTCTCACTAAGTCAGCTAATGTGACCACAAGATCGATCAAGGTCTTCGAATTAATGGTCAATATCATACTATTACGCACAGAATTTAACACAATTGATACTGTTGAATTTTTAGCACCTTGCCATTTTATTCTCATACCACATAGAATTTGGTCACAACTCCTAAGTCCTTGTCCACATTAATAGATGTTTATCCTCTCTCTCCAAAATTGTTGTCTAACATGTTACTCATTTTGAATTTCAGTTGATGAGGAACATATTGTCCATGACTGATAAAAAAGATGAAAGAAATATGGGGGTGATTGATCCAAGGGAAATAAAGATGGGTGGCAAGAAGTACTATAGATATATGGGCTCACTCACTGTTCCTCCATGCACAGAGGGTGTTATTTGGGCAATAAATAAAAAGGTATACCCTCGTTAAACATTGTTATTCTCATTCCTTTCGTATGCTCCTTTTATTTTTATTTTTTATTAACCCTTAATTGTATTTGAAAACTACCTTTAGATAAGGACTGTCTCAAGGGAGCAAGTGAAATCGCTTAGAGTGGCGGTCCATGATGTAAGTAACCAAAATTTGTTCTTATTTTATAATTGAAGGCAAAAGCCAAGTGAAAAGATATTTGTTTAGGCATTGGTTTAGCTACTGAGCAAAATAAGCAATCAAGGTTTTTTAACTTTTACAACTTTCTGCAGTATGCTGAGAAGAATGCAAGACCAGTCCAACAACTCAATAATAGGGAGATCCAACTCTTCGGCCCAAACCCAACAAGCACGAGAAACTAAATATGTATATCATAGAGTTCAAGCTTCTGAGCTTTTTTTTATTTTTTATTTTTATTTTTGGGGGGGAGGGTGGAGGATAAAGTCCAGTTTGAATGTAGTCTATGATGTGGAAACTATATAATTATTTCATTTGTTATTTTTGAATTCCTACACCTAGAATGACTGAAACAAGCATGCATGGAGTAACGATGAACATTTGAAGTTAATTTGGTTACAAATCTAACGAGGGCTTTCCATTAAGGTCATGATAGAAATGTTTGGTTAGGTGGGTGCTATAATGGTTTGATATCTCCTTCTTATGGATATTTTCAATAAGGGAGCAAATTATATCACCAAATAGGAAATCAACATAACAACGCTCATAAAACTTCCACCACATCTTATAGGGGATCAATTATCAAATCTATTGAATCTTCCACATTGAGACAATCATTCCTTACCTTTGACCATTACCAGTGAAAACCCTATTCACCATCCACACATAAAAACAAACCTGCTATAACCACCCAATTTAACTTTAGAGAGGGTATCTTGTGTGCCATAATTTTTCCTTTAACAAACCATCACAAAAAAACATCAATCTATCATGCTTATCCCAGCAACCAGAAACCAAGACAACATGGCATGGAGCCTGGTCCTACTTATTTAATAATAGTACGTGGGCGTACCATCTAATTTTCATTTAAATATCATGGACCTGGGCCCAAATATGGTATGAGTTTTTTATTTTTATATTTGATAATATGAGAGAAATGAAATTTAAACCTTTAATAATTCAAAAGAACAAAAAAAAAAAAAAAGCAAATAAGATTCTGGAATTTTTCGTTCAATAGTATTGTTAATAATCATCATCGCTCCATTCAAAACGGCGAAGTGCAAGATTGCATAGTTGAACTCACTAAAGAATGAGAATGTCAACTTAGTTGTTATTTAAGTTGGTTCAAATGTAAACTTCTATTAGGTAAAGAAATACAATCATTTGATAATACCATATTTCTTATGAAATTTATGTAAAGGAAAAAATACTATAGCTGTTTAAAGACTAATATTTACACATTTACAAATAAAAAAATTCGTGCAAAGTACGAATTATCCATTGGTAATAAGATTTTACTAATGTGTGTCTTTAGAATATAAATTAATAAACTATTTTAAGAAACATTTTATAAAAAAAATAATTGACTATTTTGATAATTTTTTTAATTTTTTTATAAATTTTTTTAAAAAATAAATAATTAATGTATGCCTGTGCACTTAGTAATATACTAATATTCGTAATCATTATAGCTCCATGCAATCATTCGTATTACAAGATTGCAGGTTTGGTTCGATTAGTACATGGCTTGTACAGTTAACTCCACGAGGGTTAGTAAAATGTGTGATTGGGCCAAGCCCACGTGTCAAGGTTGTAGAACATGAGTGACATGTTCCATTTCAGCGAGTGGACAAAGAGGTCAATAAGTCCAAATGAGCAGTACACAAAACTAATAATGGACCAAGGGGCTCAATCCTCCAACCTTCCCATTTCAAAAAAAAAAAACTGTGTACATGTACCTAATATTTTAAAAATAGGGTCCAAAATAACTATACTTACCCTCCTTCAATCAACCAATTCATTAAAACCGATCCAACTCATTATATTCTTTGGCGTTGAGGAGAGGCTTAGGTTGGGTTGGGTTAAGATCAGTAGATTGACAAATCTGTCTAACCAAACTAAAAACTTATGTTTAATATATATTATAAGTTTTTGTTAGTCACTCTTTTGTCCCCTCTTCCTGATTTGATAAAAGAAAAAAATTAGTTTTTCTTTTTTCTTTTTCTTTTTCTTTTCAAGTGAGTTGGGTAAATTGTAAAATACACCCCTTAAGTTTTGGAGTATTTGGATTTCACACCCTAAAATTTTAAATTTTGGATTTGACCCCTCAACATTACATATGGCTTTGATAATTACACTCTCTATTAGTTTTTTGTTGATGTGTCCGTTAAGTGACAAATTAGCTTGCCACATGGACTAATTGATCTAATAGAAATACGCCACATGTACTACACTATTCTTTTTTCTTTTTTCTTTTTTTTAGGAACAAGTGTACTACACTATTCAATATAATTAAGTAATTTACAAAATCTTTAAAATCTACTAAGTTAACTTTTTAATTTTTAAAAATTTTATCACATGAAGAAATTGGATATTCCCCCTAGGAAAATTCTGAGCATTCAAAATTTTCCCAGGAAAATCAAATTTTCTTTTCTAACAAACACTCAGTGAAAAAAAAATTTTCAAATGAAAAATTAGTCCCCAATCAAACCTAGCACCACAAACACATTTGGACCTAAATTTCTCACACAAACACAAAATTAAATAAATTAAAAACGAAATTACAAAAAATTACATAAATTAAAAACACAATTACAAAAAATTACATCATTTTCTCAGCATAAAAATAGGAATTTCTCCTATTTACATTCAAATATGGGTTTGGTTAACTATTAAAAAATGATTTGGGTTTAGATATAATGTATATGTGGTATGTGGTCAGATCCAATGAATACAACCCAGTAACAAACAAGTCTCTTCTCAACCTCTGATCCATGAATTCCACAATATTCAAGCCCAGTAGCCCAATATGGCACCATCTCACCCATGCTCACTCTTCTGTCTTCTCAAACATCACACTTTGCAAAACCATCTAGGGGTGTGCTCGGTTTGGTTTCGGTCGGTTTGTATGGGTATGGCTAACCGAAACCGAATATTTCGATTTGTGAAATTCTCAACCAAAACCGATTGAAATGGCTGGAAAACCATCGGTTTCGATGTATTTCGGTTTCAATCGGTTTTGGTCGGTTTTCGGTTTTCCAAAGAGAGGGTTATTAAGATTTTCAAAACCACACTATTTCAAACGATAAAGCAAAAACCAAAGCATATAAAATCATACTCAGAATCGAATAAAACCACAAGTTCAAAACTTTTCACGCAGATCATTTATTTTCTAAGAAGCAAACAAAGAAAAAAAAATTAACAAACCCAGAAAATATTAACAAACCCAGAAACCCAGAAAATATTGACAAACCCAGAAACCCAAAAAATATTAACAAACCCAAAAAAAATTAACAAACCTAGAAAAATTAACAAACCCAGAAAATCCCTTTGCTTTCCCACGTTTTCTCACCACGCAAACACCAAGCACCAAGCAAAGTAGCAAACACAAAACCCAAAAAAAAAAAAAAAAAAAAAAAAGAACAGCGAAGCAGCGTACTGACAAAGAAAGCAAACAAACCCAAAAAATAACGGCAAAGTAGCGTACCGGTGGGCTTTTTTGGTTTCCTTATCATTTATTTTCTAAGAAAGCAAACAAAGAAAAAAAATTAACAAACCCAGAAAATATTAACAAACCCAAAAAAAATTAACAAACCCAGAAAATCCCTTTGCTTTCCCACGTTTTCTCACCACCCAAACACCAAGCACCAAGCAAAGTAGCAAACACAAAACCAAAAAAAAAAAAGAGAGAGAGAGAGAGAGAACGGCGAAGAAGTGTACTGAAGCAGTGTGATAGAGAGAGAAAAACGGTGGCATGATGGAGAGAGAGAGAGAGAGAGAAACGGAGGCATGACACTATGATAGAAAGAGAGAGATAGGGAGGAAGAGAATGACTGGAGAGGGAAAGGGGAGAAGAGAACGGCTGCTGTTGAAGACTTGAAGTGAGAGACAAGTGCTGAAAATAGGATTAATAGGGTTATAAAGCAAACCTCAAAACGACATAGTTTTGGTAATAAGGAGAGGAAAAATAAAAAGGCTATTACCAAGGGTCAAACTTGGGTTGAATGGAGACAAGCACGTGTCCTTGCTGCTAGGATACCAAAAACTTTATTGAAATAATTTGTACAAATTATTATTTAATATATTTCGGTTCGGTTTAGTCAGTTTGGTGTATTACAATTTGCCACCGAAAACCGAACTGAAATTTTTGCATCAATTTGGTCGGTTTGAAGCGGTTTTTTCGATTTGTCGGTTTTTTGCACACCCCTAAAACCATCAAAGACTTGAATCAAGTCCATGCCCATATGATCAAAACTACCCAAATCTACTACCACTGGCTGCCATCGAAGTCCTTCGATTCTGTGTGCTTTACAATCACAGTGTATATAATACGTACCAAGGTGTTCGACCAAATGCCCCAACCAAATTGCTTTTCTTGGAACACTATAATCATTAATCAGAGCTCTTGCCGAGAGTAATGACGATGGTAAACCACTTGGGGCCTTGTTATTGTTCGTTTAAATGGTTTGTGATGCTTATGTGGAACCCGTTCAGTTTAAATTTACTTTTAGAAGGGAAGCAAGTTCATGGGTTAGTAGTGAAGTATGGAATGGCTGCCTCCTATGCCGATCTACTTGAGAGTTGAGACACTTCTGTCTTAGTCGTCCAACAGCCGCTGCTACTGCTCGCATGCCTCGCTCAAGCCACAGCTACAGCCTACACATCATCGCATGCCTGACTCATGTATTTGAAAGCAAAGAGGAGAAATTCCTGTTTAGATGCTGAGAAAATGCTGTGATTTTTTGCAATTGCGTTTTTAATTTATGTAATTTTATGTGTTTTAAATCATAATTTTGTGTTTATGTGAAAGATTTAAGTCCATATATGTTTTTGGTGTTTGGTTTGATTTGGGACTATTTTTTTTTTTTTTTCTTTTGAGTGTTTGTTAAGATTTTCTTTCAGAGGAGAATATCCAATTTGTTCACATCATAATATTTTTAAAATTTAAAAATTTTATTTAATTAATTTAATAGATTTTAAGATTTACTTTTATTTTTCAAAGTTTTTTTTTTTTTTTTTTGAAACCTTTCAAAGATTTTTTTAAATTGTCTAATTATATCGAATAGTGTAATAGATAGCGTATTTTTATTATATCAATTAGTCCATGTGAGCCCATCAAAAAAAAAAAAAAAAGTCCATGTGGCAAGTTAATGTGTCACTTAACAAACACATCAGCAAAAAACTCATGGATGGTGTTACTATCAAAATAATATGTAACATTAGAAGGTCAAATCTAAATTTTGAACCATTAGAGTATGAAATTCCTATGACCCTAAACTTCAAGAATATATTTTGCAATTTACCCTTCAAATTTATTTTGTTTCTCAACTAAGCTAGGACAAAATTATTTGATTTTTTACTAATTAAATGCATTTGGTTTGATATTTCATCTATATTATTAATAAAATGATTCCCCATTTGAGTTTCATCATTTTGCGTATTAAAATATCATTACACAAATTCTTAAAGTCTCTAAAATACCCCTATCTTTTAGTTAAATAATTTTAAATTAAAAAAAAAAAAAAAAAAACCAGTTAAAAGAGTAATTTACATTTTTTTTTTTTTAAATCCTAAGTTTTTGGCTTTGAAACTTTTATTGATTCTCACATAGAGAAATATCCTAAAAATTAGGACACTATCTTTATCTCACTTTTATATATTATTTCAATTAATCTAAAATAAAAAATAAAAAAAAGTCTAATTGCACATGCCAAGCGTGTGTGATGCGTCTAGTATTGATATAATAATTTGTGTATGGTGGTACAACTATTTAAAAGTTTTAGATAGGACCAAAGGCCTTGTAGTTGAATTAGCACCTCTCCATGCACAAAGTGCTTGGGGGTCTAAGAGGGAAAGGGTTCGAACTGTAGGGTTAGTAGCATGTTGTAATTATTTTTAAAAAAAGAAGAAGTTTTAGATATGGGCAACAAATAGTTGTAATATTGCAAATCCAACTTGACTGAAATTGGGTTGGTGTTTTTCAATTCACCCATTACCCACTTAATTTTGATAAGTTTTTAATCCAATCTATTTGAATATTTGGGTAAATAAAGACCCACTAGGTAACTTAATTAAATGGGTCTTAATGAATAAACTTACTAATACCCACTAAATACCCATCTAAAATCTAAAATTTAAATAAATAATAGAAAAACTAAATTTCTAAACCAAAAATATTCCTGAGCTTTTCCTTAAAAAAAAATAAAAATTCGTGAGCTCTCTGTCTCTCTCCCCTTAACGTCAAAATACAAACCTAATCAAATGTTCTTGTTATACAATTTTAGATTGTGCTGTGCTTTGCAACTCAATTCTGTTTCTGATAGGAAATTGAAACCAAAAATATGATCTACCTTGCATTTTGAACTAGTTTCATGTAAAAGTTGCAACTATTGTGGTAACACAAACAAAACAGCCCATGTTTTTCCCAGGCCAAGGCCCAAGTTAATCCTCAACTAAGAAGGGCAAATGCCTTTATAGCTTTCAACAGTATCCTTAATAAACTTCTCTTTCCAAAGCTAGCGTGATTTATCTTTGTTTTCTTCTTGAAGCATGAATGGGAATGTTTCCTGTGTTATCTTTAAAGATTCAGTTGATGAAACAGTTTTATTCAAAAGCTATTAGATCTTGCTTATTTTCTTTATAACAGCTAATCCAATTACAAACTTATGAATGCTTGTGCAGATTGTTGTGCTTACAGACACGTGAATGTGAATTATGTTAGTTATTGTTTTTCTTTGGCCAGGCTGCTTCTCCCACTTCTACTATTTACTTTGTAGCATATGATTATTGCCAAGTACCAAAGCCTTAACTTTTGTAGTGATGTGATTATGCAGCTGCCTCGAAGGTTGTCATATTAGCTGCTACCATACTCTGCCTTAAGTACACTCGTGGTAGTTCCAACTCCGCTCAGAGATCCTGTCTACGATTACATTGCCAAGCGACTAAGACTGGTTTGGGAAGGGTGAAGATTGCTTAGTTTTGAAACAAGCCATCACCCTTTTCATTTATGGGGAAGAAAAACCAATGGACATTTTAGATATACATGTTTATCCAATGTCGTGTTGATTTGTATTGAATTTTAATGTTTTTTTCACAATAAATGGATTGGAAACTGCCACAAATTAGGCCCAGATATCCTGTGGCATTCAAGATTTAAATCTAGTTGAGTTATTCGCATTTTGAACTTAAGAAAATTTAATTTGAAAAAGAAATCTTGACAATGAAGATCAGTTTTTGATAGAGTACAAACTTATTTCATATGTGGCAGCATCATCATCTTATCGTATTGGGGTATTTCCATCATGCCTATGGCTTTTCCACATTCTAGTATAGCTTGGCCCTTCAGGCTAAACTGAAGTGAACGAGAGAAAGAAGAAAGAAAAAAAAACAATGGGAGGATTATTAGTAGTAGTTAAAAAAGACATTTCAAAAAAGAAAAATAGAAAAAATTTGAGGTGAGTTTGATGGTGTTGGAGTGTTCCCAGAGTGGTGGGGCAACTTCATATCTCTTCAAGAAATGAAGCCCAAGGACAAGAATGCCACCACCTTTGAGTAAACACATGCGAAGTCTTAAAATATAGTCAAAGCTAATTATGAATAACTTGAGCTTGGCTCGATAAAAAACTTGTTCATGTTTGTTTGTTTATGAATAAGTTAAGCTTGAGCCTTAATTTTAGGCTTGTTTAGTAAATAAGCCGAGTCCAAGCAAAAATATTTGTTCACGAACAAGTTCGTGAGCTATTAGGCTTGATACAAAACAATTCAAGCATAGACTCATTTATATGTTTATATGTGTTATCTAAATATATTCATTGCACATATCTTAATAATGACATGGCCAGTATGGAACCACTACCCATTACCTTAATTTTTTCATTCCCTTTACACTGACCAAGAACCACTTTAAACTATAGTTACATTTAAAAATTAATTAATTAATTAAGTGGGTCACATATGATCTTTTTCTATTAATAATCTAAAGTAAAGTTATGAAACATGTTAATATTTTCTCATTCATAATAGTTACAATCAAGTATTTTTTTTAGTACTTCACCATCTAACGTGAATGTAAAAATTGAATTTTGAACAATTGTTAAAGCTGTAGACAAGGAATGATGAATGAATGAATGAATTTAATTATGTAAATTTTTAATTTGATGAATAATGGATAATCATAAGTAGGACTATATGCATGATAAAATGAGTATACTTTTTTTTTTTCTCTTAATTTTAGAGATTTATGTAGTTGAAAATGTAATTTTTTTTAGATCTCAAACTCAAAAGCTTGACTTGAACTCGAGTTTGAGCTTTATATTAAGCTTGAGCTTGGCTTGACTAATTAATCAAGTCAAGCCAACCCAAGCTCAAGCTTTTTGGCTTTTCCAAAATCTTAAGCTCAAACGCTATTTTTATGCTTGTCACAAGCTCAAATCAAGCTTGCGCTTTGAGCTTTGAACTTTGAACTTTGAGCTTTGAGCTTTTCCTAACGAGCCAAGTTTGAACATGTTCTACTCAACAAAGCTCGGCTCGTTTATAACCCTAACTGGTTTAATGGAAAAATTAGTCTATAAATGCAGAAACTATACTAAACCAAAATCAAGAAAAAGAAAAATAAATGGATAACGGTGATTTATTTATTTCCTCAATAAGAGTGATAAAAAAAATTGCCTTATTGATTTGCCCATCAAGAAAAGAAAAAAAAAATGATATTTGTCACTAATCAAGTGTTATTGTCTTGGTAATTTTGGGCTTTTAAGTGTTTTTTTGGACATTCTAGGAGTATTTTGGTAATTTTGGATGTCCAAGGGTATATTGGTAATTTTAGAAGCGTAGGGTATTTGGGTCATTTTGAGTATTTAGGGATATTTTGATAATTTTGGAGGTCAAGAGGGTATTCATGTCATTTAAGTAGTTTTAGTGGCATTTGGGTCATATTGGGTTAAAAGGGTGGGTTACTAAATTAAATGGGTTGAATGGGTATGAGTATTTAATTTAAATATAAATAGGTAATAAAAAGATAAATAGGTAATTATACACTCAACCCATTTTAACCAAACTCAAAACCCGCCCATTTACCACCCCTACCCATAACCCAACCCAAGCACAAGAAGGGATAATCATTCCCCTTTCCTCCCCCTTTCCTCCGATACATGATCACCGAACATTTCTTAATTCAACTAAAAGGCCCAATTGTACTAACGTCTAACAGGTTGGCCATTGGCGCATGAAGTGACCATATTTTGTTGGATGAGTATATCCATATTTGGAATTTTATTGTTGGATTGCTTGGATATATTTTTTTGTTTGTCTTGTGACTTATCCCATATTGTATGCTCAGAAATTAAAGTACCAATGCTTTAAAATCACCCATAAGGTTGTCTAATGTTTAAATCATTTAATACCTTTGGAACTTGGAAGGAAAATGCATTCATATTCCTTTCCTTCCCACTATGTAAAGGCCAGTCTTTGTCTCAAGTAATTCTGAGCCCATTTAGTTAAAGAAATACAAAATACACCCATCCCAAACATCTTTTAGGTTTTATATTCAAACATGAGGATAACTTCTTTTGGAATCAGATGGAGATTTTTTTATGTGTTTTTTTTAGAATAAATGGTCATTGAGATTTAACTATGAATATACCATAGAAAATTAAAACAAATATAATCTACTTATGTTTAATCACTTAGCTACTAAAAGACAATTGATGTCACAATTAGTTCCTTTATGAGTTATCCAAAAAAAGAAGTAATCTTCATTTTTTTTTTCTTTGTCGTGTGTTTTCTTTTCGTTGTAGAAAAAGAAAGCATTTTCCCTATATGATGGTAGGTAGGTCTATATTTCTTGGTTTCAATAGGACTTCTTACGAGCGTTGTTTCTATCTACTATTATCTAAAGATAATCAAGTTATTAATGACTAGAAGAAACCAAGAAATAACCCCTCACAATAACCAAGACCAAGTTATCAAGTTATTAGTGAATGGATTTTAATTAGCTCAATTAGTATAATCTTTTGTTGTGGAACAAGCAAGACCTAAGTTGGAATCTTTTTTACACCAAAAATTAAATGATGTTTTGGTCTGATAGTAAAAGCTATCACAATAGAGTGGACAACAACCAATTTTAAGCCCAACCCATTTAAGGCTAACCCAAACCCACCTATTTGACACCCTTACTATACCCTGCCCAAATTCTATCCCACACAAGAGCAAGATAAATCAATGGAAGTTAGCACCCTATCCCTTGTGATTCAAAGATTCAAAAATATGTGTTCTGTGTTTTTGGGTAGAGGGAGGGGTGTCATATAGGCAAGTTTGGGTGGCTTTGTGATAGGGACAAACCTAGAGTAGGGGACCCAATAGCACGTTGAGAGTAAGTATAGGAAGTTTGACAACGTTACCTTCAAAAAGATTCCTATACTTTATTTTCTTTTTTTTTAAAAAAAACTTCCTATACTTACTCTCAAACTTCCTATACTTGCTTTCAAACTTCCTATACTTACTTTCAAACTTCCTATAATTTGAGTAAACAAATCACATGTTTTATTATTGAGTATTCATTGGCCTGAATTCAAGCTGAAGTCCCAACCCATTTAAGCCAAACCGAAACCCACACCTAACGACCCACCTATTTGACACCCTCTACCCTAACTCTATCCCACACAAGACACATAACCACAGACACAGGAAGTTTCTAGGGTTTTGAGAATTTTGAGATCTGAGATGGGTGGGAAGTCCAAGAAGATTTTCATTCCTCTTCGCAGGAAAAAGAAAGACCTTTCACACAAGGAGTTTGAAGAATGTGAATACTGTCAAGCAATGGTGCAAGGTAGCTCAGAACTATTGGCCCACGAAGAAAAATGGAAGAAAAAGGCTAGTTAATTCAAATCCATTTACATGAGTAGGAAACCACCATAATCACTATATTATCCATGAATATCACCTGAAAATAGATAGAAAATATTCATAAGGTCAACCAATTCAAATCTACAAAATTATCCCTACTTCATTGTTTTAAAAGAAAAATCCCATTTTTTATTAGAACAAAATACTCGCTTGAAATCATATCATAGTGTCATCAAGAGCATCATAGGCCCTAGTATTTTGTTTATTTATTTGAAGTATAAGGTATTTTTGTGATTCAATAAGTAGGGTTTCAATTTAATTGAAGCCATTGAAAAGAATTTTGGTTGAGGGTGAGAGATTGACGATAATTGGTGGTTGGCAGTGGTTGAATGTGATGTATGGGTTGTCCATGTTGTCTATAGTGGTCAGTTATGATTGGTAGAGGTTGATTGTGGAGTATAGGTAGTCAGCTATGTTCGATTATGGGCGGTGATAGTTTGTTTGCATAGTTGATCTAGTGCCATGTAAACTATGACCTCAAGCTTAGGGTTAAATATAAATTAACCATAATACACATGTATTATTTATAGTTAACATCATGATACAATTTGACCCAATTACCATTACAACTTAAACAATAGTACTCAATAATAAACATGTTGGAGCTTGTACATTAAGGCAAGTACAGAATGTATAGTTTAATCTATACATTAGCTACAATGAGAATATAACTTGTGCCCTTCAGCATACAAGCGTCTGTGTGTGTGTGTGTGTGTGTGTGTGTGTGTGAGCGAGAGAGAGAGAGAGAGAGAGAGTATATGCATGAATGTATGCTTATTTATCTAAATATATTTATTTGATTCTACATGTCAAACATCAACATCTCCATCAATGCTCACACATGAATATCTAGAAAATCATCAACCAAACTAGAGAAATCTACACAAATAAGGGTTAGTTCAATTGTAAACTTAGATCAAACTTAACAAAACCTTAATAGATGCAATTTCAGATAATTGTTTTCTGCACATTATCTATTTGATTATACAATCTGCTGAAAATTCTCCCTTTCAAAAAATTATGAGAAAGATTTATTTTGGATTGGATTCATGTCGCCGAGTTTGAGCTACAGGCAGATTTTCTTAATCTTTTGTTTTTTACTTGGCCAAAATAAATGTTGAAGATACTATTTGCTAGGTACCATCAAAGAGTGAGCTATTTTTTGATATCATATGCAGTGCTTCTTGACTGCCTATTTGTGCTTTTGTTAGTGTTTTTATGTCTTATTCAGAATCAAAGAGTGAGCTATTTTGTGATATCACATGCAGTACTTCTTGACTACCTATTTGTGCTTTTGTTAGTGTTTTTATGTCTTGATAAAGCTAAAGTCGTCAATCGTTGAAGTCATCCAAATAGCCCTGGTGCAACCTGCAAGAACACAAGAGAAAGTAGCAAAAATGGGTCACCGTTGTGGTGCTTGCCAGCAAGCCTCCAATGATAAAGTTAAAATGAGAGAGAGAGAGAGAATTAGAATGTTGTTGGCTGGTAAGAATAACTCAGTGTTTATACCCTTTACCTTTGGTGAAGCATGGTATTTATATATCTTCCTTCTCCTAGCCGTTGGAACCACCATTAATGGAGGTTTAATTCTTTTCCTGGGTAACGTCCTTGGCATTCAATGTGGGGGAAATGGAATCTCCTGACACTTAATGTGTGAATATAGGAGCCTTTGAGCTGTCGCCTTACTTCATCTGAATCGTAACAGTTCTACTAATAATGGCAGCATTTATGGCTCGACCTTCGTTCTTAGCTATGTCTGGACGAACGAAGTCATCGAGCTTATCAATTGCTGCCCATTCCTTGGTCGTCAAGCTTTTTGACGAACTTGGGAATCTAGAGAGTTGCCCAATGTTTTGTGTACCCCTATTAATTTCATTTCCATTGCATTTATGGCGACATGACAGCGTGGCACACTTGGTGGCCATGTCTCACGCTTTGGTTGGTTGGGCGCAGGCACGTTCCTTGAGACATTTGGTTTTCCAGTGTCTCAGTTTTTTGGGGTGGTTTTTAAAGGCTTTTTCCTTCCTTTTTGCCCTTCTTCACTTTGATTGCCTCTCTCACCTCTGTATGATCTCCATTTTCTGCGATTTTGTGACTCCTCCCTTCTTCGAGCTTCGGACACCCCGTTCTTCCTTTTTCAGGTACGGTACTCTTCCTTTCTTGATTTCACTTCGTTTTGTCTCGAATAGGAGCTTCTTCCTCTATATTTTCTTTCCTTTATTTTTGATGTATGAGGATTCTGAGGTTAGGCGCCACTACCCTCCTGTTTCTTTTTTTTTTTTCACTCGTTTAGGGGCGCTTTTGGGCCTGGCAGTGGCTTTCTAAAGGTTAGGTCTTTTGTTTCTGAGGGTAGTGCTCTAGGTTTGGTCTTGGATGACCTTAGTCCTTTGCTGCGTCAGTCCTTAGATTGGTTTAAGTTTGTGAGGACAATGTCAATGGAAGTGAGATCAAGTGAGTTGGATACAGGTTTGTTATCTAGCGACAAAGCTGTAGAAGTTGATATCGCCGTCTCGGCACCCCCGTCTTTAAACCCTTTGTCTTCCTCACCCACTGTTTTAAGGGCTTTCCATGCCCTTAAAGAAGTGTGTTCTCTAGACAAGGATGCACTCTTCAGATTTAGGGATAGGTTTCAAATTCCTGACGAGACCAGGATCCCTCTGCCTCGTTTAAGTGAGAAGGCTTGCGCTTTCAATCTTGGGGAGGTGTGTTTTTATGAGGCTACCCTTCTGAGCGGCCTTAGATTCCCCATCCATCCTTTTATCATGGAGCTCCTCCACCACCTAGGTATAGCACCGAGGCAACTTATGTCGAATTCCTGGAGGATCGTCATTAGTTGCATGGAGATATGGATGATTGTAACGGAGGGAAATATGATTAGGATGGACAAACTCCTATATCTGTATCGTCTGAAAGAGTCGAAGGAGTTTGGGTACTATGAGTTGGTGCCCTGGGATAGGAAGGCTCGTCATATCGCAAGTCTACCCTCTTCGTTTCGCTATTGGAAGTCTAGGTACTTCTTCGTTTCTAAAGATGGCTGGGAAACTCTCTCGGACGATCTTTGGGGAGATGTACCTGGGTTGCTGTATAGGTGGGGGACACCCAAGCTTGGTGCGTCTTCCTTCATTTCTGTTTTATTTTGTTTTTTTTTTTTTTTTTTTTTGAAAGTATTTACCTTTGGTTTGTCTAACTCTAATGCCTTGCATTTCTTTGTTACTTGCAGCCAAGGCTCGTCCAAAGTTGAAGAACAAGTACAAGAACCGCGTCAAGAGTGCTACGGAATACACAAGGACTATTGACGACTTCGACGAGCTGATTGACCCCAAAACGTTGGCTCATCATTTCTTGGGTCCCAAACCTTTCCCCTACGTCTTGCGTGCAATAGCCAGAAAAGAAAAAAAGTAAGTGCTTATCGTTTAGCATCCTCATCCTTCTCCTTCCAACTATATTGCTAACATCCTATTCATGGTGATCTCTTGCAGAAATGACGACCAAATTTAACCAGGAATTATATGCTGTTGAGGACCAAAATTTGAAAAGAAAGTCCATTCTATGAAAAGTAAGGAAAGACCATGGGCCTTAACAAAAGGAGGTCCAATTCATGAAGTTAAGAAGGACCATGAAGGCTTAAAGTCCCAAAAAGAAGAAAAAAGAAAGAAAGAATAATAATAATAATAATAATAATAATAATAATAATAATAATAATAATAATAAAAGAAAAGGGATCTCAGTCAAGCCAGAGGACGTGCAACAAGAAGAGGGATCTTGGTCAGACCAGAGGACATGCAGCAAGAAGAGGGATCTCAGTCAGGTCAGAGAACATGCAGCAAAAAAAAAAAATCAACATTAAGGCCCTAGAACCTTAATGTGTCCTTTTGAAGCCTTGAGAAGAGGACCTTGGCTGACACATGGGAAAGCCAAGGTATATGTTCCTATTTCCACCAAAAAAGCCATTAAAAATCCAGCAAAACCAGGTATTATCTTTGTAACCCATGGTCCAAGCCCGTGGGATCCTGAGTGGATAGTAAAGAAGAAATGGTTTGGTCGGTAGGGGAGTGATTTATGGTGAAAGGAGGATCTCGAAGTTTCCTTGGTTCATATATTTACTTGGAATGCATGAACCAATGGAAAACTCAGTTCCCTCATGTGCATGACACCTCCCCACAATTTCCTCTCAATTGTCATTTTCAATTAAAGCTGTCATCCAGTACATTGAGCAGCCCACCCATTCCTTTGACTTTCCAATAAGGAATCTTTCATTTATAACTAAAGCCAAATGCCCCTTTTAAGTTATAATTGCCTAATTAAGCTAAACATCTGCCCAATGCACTTTTTCATGTTCCAGGGGACATGGATTTACCCAGCAAACCAGGGACATCCTCGCTCAGGGTACCAGACCATGTCCGCTACAAAAGAAACATTAAGGCATAGCAAAAGAGGTGGAGAAAATAGGGATTAAGATGGAGGAAAAAATGGAGAGTTCAAAGGTTCAAAAGGATGACTCTTAGAGCTTTAATAGCCCAGCAAGGGAGAAGAAGGGGGATTCAGATGGAGCAAAAGGGGGAGAGTTCAGAGATTCAAAAAAAATAATATTTAGAGCTTTAAGAGCCCAACAAGTGAGAAGGTAGAGAAAAGGAACAAAATAAGAGATCCAAGGTGGAGGAATTCGTCCCATATCCTTGAGATTATTCAAAATATCACTTAGCCTCTAAAGAAACATATGCCAAAACATGCACACATCATATATCACTCTCTCCTACAAAATCCTCCTCACCTAACTATCTTGGAAGGCAATGCCCAAGCAAAGCTACTTGGACTTGAGTTCCAAATCCCATAATTCTTGTGCAAAAGCACTAAGTTTGTGAGAATTGGGGTCAGGATCTTCGTGGCTGACTCATACTCATGAAATTCATTTACATATATGTATATGTATTAAAATTATATCCTAATTTAAGAAACTAACAATTATTTAAAGATATGTGTATTGTATAGTGTGTTTTTATGCAAGACCTATAGAGGTAAAGGGAAAGGGCAAAACTGCATTGCGTGACAAGTATGGAGAAAGATCTTAGAGTTCAAGGAATCAGCATTTTGGGTTCCATGGATTACAGGCCTAGTACCCCTAGGAACCACACCATCCCGTTTGAGGTACCATGACATCACGCTCAAAGAACCAATTGAAGGAATTCTTTTAAATGTTCACACAATAAAAGATAAGTCCTAAACCTTCTATTTTAACCTCCTTCTTATTGTGAATATTATGTATAACTATTTTACTTATTTCATAAGAGTAAAATGTCATTTTATGACACTAAAACACTTACAATGGTATTTTATTACCTAGGAGGAAATCCAATTTTTGCCTTGAAGAGCTTTATGTGACTTGCACATAAACCGATTCATATAACGACCCCAATAAGCCGCAGAGAACCGAACCCAGTCCAACCATCCATCCTTGGAGGCCTAAGATCCATTGTCATCAATGGACTTGGGTACCTTCCAAAAAAAAGAACCTACACATATGCTAAGCTAAGGGCCAAGAAGAACGAACCTCTATCCAGCCTCGCTCAGAAACGTCCCAGGGTTGCAAAGGAGGTCGTGGAGACCACCACGTCTACTCCCGTTGCTTTTGACCCCAAGGCTGCTTCTCCTGCTACTTCCGTCAAAGAGATTAGTCCTGGTCCAAAGAAAGCTTGTGGTAGCAACAAGGAAAAAAGTAAGGTTGACTCCAGCGTCTGGGACGATGCTGCCACTACCATAGGGAGGGCTCACAACGTCATTACTCTTGAGGAAGTGAAGGATCTGAACGCTGTTGCTTCTCATGAGCTTGTGAGTCGCCACATCCATAAGCTCGTCCAGGTACACTCTTGAACTTTGTTCTTGTCATAAAAATTTTCTTTTTTTAAATGATTCCTGCTCTGTTCCTTATTGTAGCTACAATTTCTGTTTAAGGTCTTGGGAGAGGCCATCCATCTTACTACTGAGTACTTGACTAGTAAGGAGAAGGCCGTCATCGCCCACTCCAAGGTTGATGTCCTAAAAGCTGAAGGTTCCACCTTAAGGAAAGAGCTGATAGCAACGATGGATGGCGGGAATTAGATGAAGGAACAGATCAAAGTCCTGACTGACGAGCTAAAGGCGGAGAAGCTACTGACGGAGCAAAAATACGAACAGCTCCAAGCAGCTAAGCACGTGGCTTCTAAGGCTGGGGATGAGGCGGTGCAGGCCTTTCAGCAAACTAAGGAGTAGAACGGCGTCCTCCTTAGCTGGTACTTCAAGGGCTTTGAGTTGTTGAGGAGGTACTTAGCCAAGCATAACCCTGGGGTGGACCTGGAAAACTTGGACTTTGAGGCCGTGGAAAGAGAGATGGAAATTGAGGAAGCCGTTGCTGGAGATACTGCAAACGAAGGGGCTGGTGATGGTGGTGACAATCAAGCTGCTTGAGCTCTTCCAGAAAAAAGTTTACTCTAATTTTTTTTTTTTTTTTTTATTGGTTGCCCCATCTATTTTAGGGCCATTTGCATTTATTTTTGAACACTTTAAGGTTTTGGGTGCCCTATTGTTGTTTGGGCTTTTACTTCTACACATTATGCTTTTGAATACTGCATTCTATCTAATTCAAGTAACTTCGTCTTTACTTGGCCTTGTAAATTTTATTTTTCCTTTCGTAGAAATTTTGCCTTGTTGTACTAGCCTCAACGTTGTGATTTTCTCTAAGGGATTCACCTTTTTGAATTCGTTATTAGACATAAATCCTTTGAAGGACTTATGTTATTGATTTTGTCGTTAGACTTATATCCTTTGAAGGATTTATGTCGTTGGCCTCATCAATAGACTTATATCTTTTGAAGGATTTATGTCACTGGCTTCGTCCTTTGACTTACATCCTTTAAAGGATTTATGTCATTGTGAGTTGTTAGTGCTTTTGAGGAGACTTTATGAGTTGAATAACTCACAATGTTCTTCCATACTAAGCTTTGTACTTTTGCCTCTATGATTGTTGTCAGACCCTCTACTTCTACCCACTTCGTAAAATAATCAATTGCCATGAGTAAAAATTTTACATGTTTTTTTATCTCGAGGCAGGGGGCCCATTATGTCGATCCCCCATTGCACGAATGGCCATGGAGAGGATATGATCGTCATCTTTTCTCCTGGAGTTCTTTGGATGTTCCTATACTTCTGACACTTGTCACACCTCTTGACGAAGTCCTTCGCTTCTTTCCGCATTGTTGGCCAGAAATATCCTGCTCTGGTAATCTTAGATATCAGGGATCTTGGTCCTGAGTGATCTCTGTAAATGCCTTTGTGGACTTCTTTCAGGATGTATCTTACTTGGTCCTTAAGTAGGGGAGAGAAAATCCCCTTTTGTAGAGTGCGTCATTTAGGAGTGTGAATCTGGTAGCTCGCTTCTTTATCTTCCTTACCTCGACTGGGTCTGATGGTAGGTAGCCATCCTTTAGGTAAGAAATGAAGGGTGTCATCCAACTCGTGCTCCCTTGTATGGCAAACGTATGAAACTCTTCTATACTGGGGAATTTCTATACCTCCATCCTAATTCCGAATGGGTCGTCCGTAGCTTCTAACGATGCTTGTCTCGCCACTTCATTTGGTTCCATATTTAAACTCCTTGGAACTTGCACAAATTCTACTTGTTCCAAATCTCTGGCAAGCTGGTTTGTCAACTTTAAGTACTCCTGCATCCTCTGCTCTTCTACTTCATAATCCCCTTTGATCTGCCCAATTACTAACCTGGAGTCACTTTTTAAGAGTGCCTTTTTGGCTTCCATGGACTTGGCTAATCTGAGCTCCGTCAGTATCGCTTCATATTCAGTCTCATTGTTGGTGGCTGGGAACTGTATCTGGACCCCATACTTTAAGGCGGCCCCTTCAAGTGAGGTTATATATTTCACAATAAAATTGAGTTGGCAATTTGGTAAGGAACGTGTTTAGTGCATTGAGACGCACCAAGTCATTATGGATTTTTGTCATGAAAATAAGGGGAAAAATTGTTGGATTTTCATCATAGAAATTTAGTAGGAATTCCTATCAGGTCACAAAGCACGCATTGTGGCCACACACGATTTTCAAATACCCAAAAACATTTTTGTCCTAAAAGATAATGTCAATAGCTTGTTGTATATGTTAATAAACAATTCAAAATAGAGTGTTGCGGAGAGATAAGCATCACAGGTTTTGAGACCTGATTTTTGTTACCCTCGTGTAAATTAGAGTTTGATAGCCATTCGTGACCCACTCAAGAAAAAAGAAAAAGAAAAAAGAAAAAACAGAAAAGAAAAAAAGGAGATAGAATACATTCCATCTAATCAAGTAAACAACGTAAGATAATTGATGCTACAAACTCAACATAATTAAACATCTTTTATCCATTACTCTTTCACCTTCCTTCAGCACAGTTTCCTAGACTCCAAGAAATTCTTCCTCTTGATTGACGAGTTTAGGAGAGAGAATACAAGTCAGTGTCCTTGTAACGTCTTGATTCTCTTCGTTGACGAGTTTAGGCGATAGCCATGCAATTGAAAGAATGACTATGCAAAGAAGCCACTGATAGCCGAGACTTCATAGAAATATTTGCCGAGACTCTATGTAAAATACTCTTGTACCACCCGTTGCTAAAGATCTACAAAATTTAATAGTACTATTTTTAGCATGCATGTGAGATAATGATACGTACAAAATTTATTATATAATTCTTACAAACTTATGTGTCATGTCGGCTAATCCTTCTTTAATTTAATTTGATAAACCCACCTCAAGATGATCACCAACATTGACAACAAAGGCATTAGCGATTGGTTCAACGGTGACCCATTTGTCTTGGTGTTGTATTTGTAATCCCTCAACTAGGGTGGCAAATGGGCAGGTTGGGCCATAAATGTGTTGGGTGTGTAATTACTCATTTATCCATTTATGACTCGTTTATATATAAATTAATTATCTATTATCAACCCAACCCATTTAATTAGTAACCTGCCCATTTAACCCATTATAAAATTCATATTCAGCAATTCAACAAGAAATTCTCTTGTGAAAAATTTTCACACCCATACTATGCAAATCTTTTGATGTTTTTTTTTTTTTTTTTTTTTTTTTTTTTTTTTTTTAATGCAAAACTAATTCACATTTCCCTCAAAATATAAGAACACTGAAACTAACCTGTAAATTTTCTTTTCTCCCAACTTTTCTTAGCAACCAAACAGAAGATAAGTAAAAAAAATAGTAATTAAATCATGAAAGATAAGTAAAAAAAATATTAATTAAATCATGAGAATTGAGGTATCATTCTCAAGTCTTTATCCACCTTGACATAAAATGTGCAAAATTACAAATCACATAGATTTTTCAATCCAAAACAAATTCAAATTTTCTCCAGAAAATATTTTCCCTCAAAACAAACTATGCCCTAAAACAGAGCAAAATAGCAAATACACAAACGTCAATTTGAACCTAAGATAGCTAGTTTTCCCTTTCTCATAACTTTTCTCCGCAACCAAATATAGGATTAGCAAAAAATTAAGGAAAATATAGAATAATTACAGATTGGTAAGACATATTCGAGTGGATGAGATCCATGGTTTTGATGCCATGGAGTTTGAATCATAGCACATCGTCTTGGATCCCTCCAATGTTGCTTTTGACGCCAAGAATCCAAATCATAGCCCAACGATTTTTCTCCCAATTTTTGTTTTGTGATCTTCTTCTTTCTGCCTGAGTGAGGTTTTGTCAGTGTTTTACAAGGCAAAGTCGAAGAGGGAAAGGTGTTTAGATTTTGTCTAGTTTGGTAGCTAAGAAAATGCCTAGAAAATGGAGGAGAAATTTTTTACATTGGATAGAGGAAGAGGCAGCTATGTAGAAGGGGAGAACTCTATATACGGTTGCTGTGATGTTTTATTGTTTGTTAGGGTTTTTGGCTTTTTGTTTTTTTTAAGTATTAAACTTTAAATTTTAAATGGGTAATTGGTTACCCATTGGTTTAACCATCAAAGCCCATTTAATTGAATTATCCATTTAGGTCTTATCCATTTAACTCAAATATTTAATTAGGTTGGGTCAACACTTATCCAAATGGCGTAAATGCACTTTTGGTCCCTACATTTTGGGTTCATTTCTATTTTGGTTCCTACATTTCTATTTTACCGTTTTTAATCCCTAAAATGAAAAATGTGTTCCATTTTGGTCCTTACCGTCACTCACTTAATGGAAATTGCTGATATGGCAAACGAAGTGCGCTGCTAGCACTTTAAACACTGACGTGGCCATTAAAAAAATATTAAAAAATTTTAACTATTAAAAATATGCCATGTCAGATTCTAAATATAAAAAAAATTACTAATCAATTTTAACAAAAGAAAAAAAGAAAAAACAGAATCAAAAACAATAAAATGCAATAATTCAGATCCAATTCATTTTAAACAAGAACACAATCATATATTTAAACATCAACACAAGAACATAAGAGCGCAAACCCAGAACTAAACGCAAAAAACACAAACTCAAATTTAAACATTAACATAGGATCACAACACACAAAGAACCCAATAACAAACACAAACCCAAAAAATCATACAAACCCTTGATTCCCTTTGTCACACCATGATAGAATCAATAACTCTATTGTAGGAATGGTGATGTACATAGTATCTAGCCCTAGCTTCTCTCTTGCAGTATCATCCCTTTGATAGTGCTAGGATTTGGTGTGAGGAGATTTTGCTTGATGCTATGCTTGCTAATAAACTCAAAGGCTGTTCAGAATTTAGTGCACATAAAACTAAAATTAGTTATTTGTGAAAAGAAAAAAGTAGAAGCGAGATTTGTATATTCCACAATGTGTGTATAAGGAAAAAGTTAAAAATAAATAAATAAATAAATGTGCCAACAGATCCTGTCACTCGAAGCCCACGGTTTTGAATCTCCAACAATAGAAAGTGCTTTTTCTTCTTCTTCAGCTAGTGATCGGAGATTGAAAGCTCTCGCAAGATAGGATGGGTGGGTGGGGTCAGATTTGGGTTTGTGTTTGGTTGCTTTGTTTGGATTTGAGTTTTCTGGGTTTGCTAAAAATGGATTGCTGGGTTTGTGTTTGTTGTTTTTGTGTTTGGTTGACAAGAAATGGCAAGAAAATGCTAGAAAATTTGGACTCTATTCACAACCACCAACAACCCACAATTAAACCAATCTCTAACAAACCCAAAAGATCCAGAATACCCACAAGAAAAACAAACCAAAAACCCCATCAATCATTAGATCTCAAAGACCAAAAATTCCAAAACCAAATCTGAAAATTCAACCCAGCAAAAATTGTGTTCTTCATTTTTCTTTAGAATAAGAAGGTTTGAAAATTTTTTATTATTTTTATTTGATGTGGTTTTTTTTTTTTTAATTAAAATGTTGAAGTGGCATATTTTAAATGCCAATTAAATTTTTTTACTATTTTTTTAATGACCACGTCAGTGTTTAATATCCCAACAGTGCACTCCGTTTCCCACATTAGCAATTTTCGTTAAGTGAGTAACGATAAGGACTAAAATAGAACGCATTTTTCATTTTAGGGACTAAAAGCGGTAAAATAGAAATGTAAGGACCAAAATAGAAATAACCCTTAAATGTAGGGTCCAAAAGTGCATTTATGCCTGTCCAAATTAAGTGAGTTTTGGGTAGATTCATGGGTTTGGATAAAAATTGCCACCCCTACCCTCAATCTCATCCTGGAGAAGAAGAGTGAGGAATCCATAGTAGGAGTAGGGTGGCATTCCTAGGGTTAGATTGGGTTCAGGGCATGGAGGGTCGCAATTAATAATTATTAGTGGGCTCCCATCTTCGAAGTCCTTTAAAATGTCAGCTTCTTCTGTCTATAGGGAGAGACCTATTTTGTTTTCTTGTCAAACAGGATAGAAGCCAGTAGAGAAAACCTGCAGAAAAAAAGCTGAAAAACTAAGCATTGTTGTATATGAGAACAACACTGTCTGGGATTGAAGATAGAATTCCAACATTTTGCAAGAACCCTGGAACCACTGGCAAAATCCCTACAATCAAGGCTGCCATTGCTGCCAAATTATAGCTTCCTAAATAATAGTAAGCCCCATAAGGACTCAATGTGTATAGGTCCTTGATACTCAAATTTGTGCGGTCGATAAGATGGTAATCAGTTAAAATTATGCCCCCAATCGGATCCAGCAATGCATAGTGTTTAACTAGCCGGGTGTAAACAAAGCTCTCACTTGATCTAAGAAGTCTCCAAGGCTGAAAAGAAATCCCAAGCAATGCTGTTAGAATAGATCCTCTTCTGAAGGTGAATTCTGAGGGACTGAGGTTGACAAGTGCATTGGCAGGTGCCACAACATTGGCAGCAATATTGGTTGTAATGGTGGCCAAGCTAATCCCAACAATAGCTAGGATTATAGTTTAGAACCCTCCTATTTGTCCAAGAAGTTGAATTAGGTTGGAGATAACTCGGCCAAATATTGCTTTGGTAGAGCAAGTCACGCTAGGCCAACAAATGTAAATGCCCCCATGAAGATTGGAAGACCTGCCTGACCAATAACTTGATCAGTCTGGCTCTTCGCATATCGAGTAGAATCAGGTATGTTAAGTGCAAGAGTAGCCCAAAAGCTAACATTTGCAGTGAGTGAAGGAAAGAAGAGGGACCAAAATTGTGAGGATAGCCTAGAGGACAAGGAGAGCATGTAGCCAAAGGTGTTGGGCTTTGTGGAGCCTAGTTTATTTTTGGGCTCGTTTTGTAGCCTATTGTAACCCTGTAAGCAGGATATAAAAGCCGCTTTTATAATTAGGGTTTGTTAAGTCTTGTTGTTGTGTTTCAGAGAGAGTGAGAGAAACACTATAGCCGCACTTTGTATTTTTCCCTGATAATAGTGAAATCCCTGCAACTCCGTGGACGTAGGCAAATTGCCGAACCACGTAAATACTGTCTTGTGCGTGTGATTATTTTCTTTGGCGTGTGTTTTCTCTATTTTTTTTGTTTCTCACAGGTTGGGAATCGGGTTGAATTCCCTACAACTGGTATCAGAGCCTAGGGTTAGGTTTGAGTGGGAGCAATGGCAGAGGAAGTAGGAAAGGCGTCTGGAATAGAAAAGTTCGATGGCACAGACTTTGCGTATTGGAGGATGCAGATTGAAGATTATCTCTACGGGAGGAAATTGCATCTGCCTCTTTTGGGGACAAAACCTGAGGCGATGAAGGCTGAGGAATGGGCTCTTCTTGACAGATAGGTATTAAGAGTTATCAGGTTAACTCTGTCTAGATCTGTTGCACACAATGTTGTGAAGGAGAAGACCACAGCAGATCTGATGAAGGCTTTGTCTGGAATGTATGAAAAGCCGTCGGCAAACAACAAGGTGCATCTGATGAAGAAACTGTTTAATTTGAAGATGACAGAGAATGCATCAGTAGCACAACATCTGAATGAATTTAACACTATCACAAATCAATTGTCATCTGTAGAAATTGATTTTGATGATGAGATTCGTGCTCTGATCGTTTTGGCTTCTTTGCCAAACAGTTGGGAGGCAATGAGGATGACAGTAAGCAATTCTATAGGAAAGGAAAAGCTCAAGTACAATGATATAAGAGATTTAATTCTGGCTGAGGAGATTCGCAGAAGAGATGCAGGTGAAACCTCAGGATCTAGTTCTGCCCTAAACCTTGAGATAAGAGGCAGAGGTAATAACAGAAATTCAAATCGGGGCAGATCAAAATCTAGAAATTCTAATCGGAATAGAAGTAAATCTAGATCAGGCCAACAAGTACAATGTTGGAATTGTGGGAAAATAGGTCACTTTAGGAACCAATGCAAAAGTCCTAAGAAGAATAATGAAGATGATTCTGCTAATGCTGTAACAGAAGAGGTACAGGATGCATTGCTTCTTACAGTAGACAGTCCACTTGATGATTGGGTTTTGGATTCAAGAGCTTCGTTTCATACCACTCCACACCGAGAAATCATACAGAATTATGTTGCAGGTGATTTTGGTAAGGTGTATTTAACTGATGGTTCAACCTTGGATGTTGTGGGTATGGGAGACGTCTGGATATTGTTGCCCAATGGGTCTATTTGGTTACCGGAGAAGGTTCGACATATTCCTGACCTGAGGAGGAATCTGATTTCTGTTGGACAACTTGATGATGAAGGACATGCAATATTATTTGTTGGTGGTACTTGGAAGGTTACAAAGGGAGTTAGGGTATTGGCTCGTGGAAAGAAGACTGGTACTCTATATATGACCTCAAGTCCAAGAGACACAATTGCAATTGTTGATGCAAGTACTGATACAAGCTTATAGCACCGCAGGCTTGGTCACATGAGTGAGAAAGGGATGAAGATGCTGTTGTCAAAAGGAAAGCTACCAGAATTGAAGTCCATTGATTTTGACATGTGTGAAAGCTGCATCTTAGGAAAGCAGAAAAAGGTAAGCTTCTTGAAAACGGGCAGGATACCGAAGGCTGAAAAATTGGAGTTAGTACACACTGATTTGTGGGGGCCTTCTCCGGTTGCATCCCTTGGAGGTTCAAGGTATTACATTACCTTTATTGATGACTCAAGCAAAAAGGTATGGGTTTATTTTCTGAAAAATAAATCTGATGTATTTGAAACTTTTAAGAAGTGGAAGGCCATGGTTGAGACAGAAACAGGTTTGAAAGTAAAATGTTTGAGATCAGATAATGGAGGAGAGTACATAGATGGAGGGTTCAGTGAGTATTGTGCTGCACAGGGAATTAGGATGGAGAAGACCATTCCCGGAACACCACAGCAGAATGGTGTGGCTGAGCGCATGAAGAGAACACTTAATGAGCGTGCTAGGAGTATGAGATTGCATGCTGGACTACCAAAAACTTTCTGGGCTGATGCTGTTAGCACTGCAGCTTACCTGATAAACCGAGGGCCATCAGTTCCCATGGAGTTCAGACTTCCTGAGGAGGTTTGGAGTGGTAAAGAGGTAAAGTTTTCAAACTTAAAAGTTTTTGGTTGTGTTTCTTATGTTCATATTGATTCTGATGCTCGTAGTAAACTTGATGCAAAGTCTAAAATATGTTTTTTCATTGGCTATGGTGATGAGAAATTTGGCTATAGGTTTTGGGATGAACAAAACAGGAAAATCATCAGAAGTAGAAATGTGATATTTAATGAACAGGTTATGTACAAGGACAGGTCAACTGTAGTGTCAGGTATTACAGAGATAGATCAAAAGAAATCTGAGTTTGTCAACTTAGATGAATTGACTGAAAGTACTGTCCAGAAAGAGGGTGAAGAAGATAAGGAGAATGTAAATTCACAGGTAGATCAGAGTACACCTGTAGCTGAAGTCCGTAGATCTTCCAGAAATATTAGACCTCCACAGCGTTATTCACCCGCTCTAAATTATCTCCTGTTGACTGATGGTGGTGAGCCAGAGTGTTATAAAGAAGCCTTGCAAGATGAGAATTCAAGCAAGTGGGAGTGCCATGAAGGATGAGATGGATTCCTTGTTGGGAAATCAGACATGGGAACTAACTGAATTGCCAGTGGGAAAGAAGGCTTTGCACAACAAGTGGGTATACAGAATAAAGAATGAGCATGATGGTAGCAAACGTTACAAGGCCAGATTAGTTGTTAAAGGGTTCCAGCAGAAGAAGGGCATTGATTACATAGAGATATTTTCTCCAGTTGTGAAGATGTCAACAATTAGACTGGTGCTGGGAATGGTGGCTGCAGAAAATTTATATCTTGAGCAGTTAGATGTGAAGACGGCTTTCCTTCATGGTGATTTGGAGGAAGACCTTTACATGATTCAGCCAGAAGGGTTCATTGTTCAGGGACAAGAGAATCTAGTCTGCAAACTGAGAAAGAGCTTGTATGGCCTAAAACAAGCTCCAAGACAGTGGTACAAGAAATTTGACAGTTTTATGCATAAAATTGGGTTCAAGAGATGTGAAGCTGATCATTGTTGCTATGTCAAATTCTTTGACAATTCTTATATCATTTTACTGTTGTATGTGGATGATATGCTCATTGCAGGGTCTAGCATTGAGGAGATTAATAATCTGAAGAAGCAATTGTCAAAACAGTTTGCAATGAAAGATTTGGGAGCTGCAAAGCAAATCCTTGGTATGAGAATCATTAGAGACAAGGCTAATGGTACATTGAAACTTTCACAGTCAGAGTATGTGAAGAAAGTTCTCAACAGGTTCAATATGAATGAAGCCAAACCAGTGAGCACACCCTTGGGTAGTCATTTCAAACTGAGCAAGGAACAGTCGCCAAAGACAGAAGAAGAAAGGGACCATATGAGCAAGGTGCCCTATGCCTCAGCTATTGGCAGCTTGATGTATGCTATGGTGTGTACAAGGCCAGATATTGCACATGCAGTGGGAGTTGTGAGCAGATTCATGAGTAGGCCTGGAAAGCAACATTGGGAGGCAGTTAAGTGGATTCTGAGATATCTGAAGGGTTCATCAGATACATGTCTTTGCTTCACAGGTGCAAGTTTGAAACTGCAAGGTTATGTAGATGCTGATTTTGCTGGTGATATTGATAGTAGAAAGAGTACTACTGGGTTTGTATTTACTCTGGGTGGTACAGCTATATCATGGGTTTCAAATCTGCAAAAGATTGTTACTTTGTCTACTACAGAAGCTGAGTATGTTGCAGCAACTGAAGCTGGAAAGGAGATGATTTGGCTACATGGTTTCTTAGATGAATTGGGTAAGAAACAGGAGATGGGCATTCTACACAGTGACAGTCAGAGTGCAATCTTTCTTGCCAAAAATTCGGTTTTTCATTCAAAGTCGAAACATATACAGACAAAATACCACTTTATCCGGTACCTTGTTGAAGATAAACTGGTAATACTTGAGAAGATTTGTGGATCTAAGAACCCGGCAGATATGTTGACTAAAGGTGTCACTATTGAGAAGCTGAAGCTGTGTGCAGCTTCAGTTGGCCTTCTAGCTTGAGGACAGGAGGATGAGTTGCAGGGATGAGGGATTGCTTTTGGAGGATAGCGGCTGATGTTGGTGATTGAACTAGTCTCCAAGTGGGAGATTTGTTGGGCTTTGTGGAGCCTAGTTTATTTTTGGGCCCGTTTTGTAGCCTATTGTAACCCTGTAAGCAGGATATAAAAGCCGCTTTTATAATTAGGGTTTGTTAAGTCTTGTTGTTGTGTTTCAGAGAGAGTGAGAGAAACACTATAGCCGCACTTTGTATTTTTCCCTGATAATAGTGAAATCCCTGCAACTCCGTGGACGTAGGCAAATTGCCGAACCACGTAAATACTGTCTTGTGCGTGTGATTATTTTCTTTGGCGTGTGTTTTCTCTATTTTTTTTGTTTCTCACAGGTTGGGAATCGGGTTGAATTCCCTACAAAAGGCACCAGCTTAGACATAAGCCCAAATGAGGAACCAGGATGCAAGTATAATGAAGAAAGGAGCTGAGTACTTTTCAAGCTGTCTGATTCCATCCATATAAATTCACGTATAGTCCAAAATGCCTAACCACGCCTAATGATGCCTAATTTTGCTCCATTGAATGTGATTCCAAAGACAAAACAGTCTATAAAGTCTGGAGGAGAAGAAAAGCACATTGTTTGAAATGCATCTTCCTTGGGATATCTTGGAAGTTCTATTTTGATCCTGTTGAAGGGATGGAAAAAGAAGATACCACAATCTTTTCGAGACAAGAGTAGCCACCCATACTTTGAGAAACAAATAAATGCACCTCACAAACTTGGTATGTGCATTTGATAAGTGTCATTTTGTATTGGGTGAAAAAATTTGCATCTATGATTATCCAAGGAGATCAAACATAGAGACTGAGAATGTGGGGAATCCATTAGAGGTAGTAGCAGCCGATAGATGGGAGTAATTGATCGCCATGATTTGCAAATGGCACAAAAAGCTAAGAGGTCCCAAACAAAGAGGTGTGTTGAAACTAGACAAAGAACATCTTGTGGAAGCTTAGACCATGATCCATTTTGCCCTTTTCCCTTTTCTTGGTCTTGCTTGAAAGATTGAACATATTTGTTGAGCATTTTAGTTAGAAAAAATAATAATAATCAAAAGGGAGCTAGAGAAGTAGTTTGTGAGTTATTGTGATTTAAAAGAGCAAGAGTCTTTGCTTATGGAGCTTGAGAACATGGTGTTATTGGAGATTGCTCATGTTGAGTTCTTGGATAGGGAAATTTCATCTGCGGAGGCTGAGAATGAAAGACTTCGAAATTTGGTAGTACAATATGTGGGAGTTCTAGAGTAATTAGAACATTGGAAATCAAAAAATGGGTCACTTCAAAGGAAGGTAAAGAGGCTTTTGAGAAGAACCAAGCAGCAATCATGTGTTAAAAGCGACCAAAATATGAAGATTGAAGCTACAGAAGCAGAAATTTTGAGAAATTGTGATGAGCTAGAAACAAGGTCTAATGTCATCAAAAAATTGGTGGAAGAAGTTAGAGAACTGCACAAAATTATGGACCAAATGCAGGAGGAAAAGAATGAACTTTTGAATAAGCTTGAGTTGGCAGAGAAAATTCAGTCCAAGATTTGAGCGTCCTTTGTACATTCGAATGCTTATGCTTATATTTACGAAATCCTTTGATATATTAAAATGACTCAATTCCATTTGGAAGTAGATAGCAACGTTGAAAGTCACTAAAAGATTAAGTAAACAGAGGCAACAGACATATATGTAGCTATGATGGGAAGAGGAATTTGAACCCAAGTTTTTCCATGGGAAAACTGAATAATTCCACTGAGCCACATGGCTCTTGGCATGAACCATTGGTGGTTGTGAAAGTGGGATTGAAATGTGCAACAATGTTGTGAGCTTCTATCTTTTTTATTCTTGCTAGTGATCTTCTAACTATAATGAGTTCTCATTTTGTAGATTGAAGGAGAAGTTATAGCCATGGAAAATTACAGTGAGCTTGTAAATGAACTGGAACAGCTCCAGAAGGATCGAGCAGCTGAGGTTGGGGAATTGATTTTCTTAACATGGATCAATGCATGCTTAAGGCATCAGTTAATGAGAAATCATGAAGAACAACAACAACAGAATCATTACAAGAAAAGTGACTCTGGCCCATGTTTTGAAGGTGGCCAAGAAATTGGAAATTATAGCTTAGATCATGAATTAGGTAACTCTCACATGGAGCACAATGAGCATTGCTATGGTGTAGTTGAGACTGTTGAAGAGAATAGTGAACATGCTTGTTCCAAAAGGGGAAAGTTACTTCGAAGGCTTAGAAGATGGGTGGAAGGCAGTGGCAAGGCAAGAGGGAAATTAGATGATAAAAAAAAAGGCATGAAATTAAGTGCTTTGCTGGGCATTCCGCTTCTGATGGGGCAGAGGAACAACTTCATGCAAGAAGGTCTTGTTCTAGTACATGATAATGGATTATAATATTTCTTTCATATACAGACTTTATATTCATAGCAGTAATAAATATTTGCCTGGAAAAGAAGAACTTATTTTCCAAGTGTTAGAAATAATCACAAAAAAATGTTTTCTCCATTTATCAACAAATCACTGTGTCAATTTAATTTCCGCTGAACTTAGTTTATTTGGTAATTTGTTGGTACCTCCATGATTTGTATGTAATTTGACCTAATTAATCAACTTCGTTTATTGAATTAATTAACCAGGGTCAATCTATCTTAATCCAACAGTATCTTTGGTATTTTACCGGTTTGAGCAGTAATGGATATTGGCTTCCAATATAGAAGAAACGGTAGAAACCAACAATTGAAGATTGGTAAACTATAACTCTTCATGATATACAAAAAAAAATTATAAGATATACAAATGGCAGGTTAAAAAGCACAGATCTTTGTTAGTGAAGCTAACACCAACGAAGCAAACCAACCCCAACCCCAACCATCAAAAGGCCATAGTATATAAGGTCGGTTGGGCGATTTATATGACCCGGTTCCTTGTAAATTTATTCTAATTTTGCTCTTCACCAAAAAGAACAGGAAAAAAATCGACTGGCCCCAGACTTCACGTAAACCAACAAGCTCAGGCCCACAATGAGCAAAGCTTTGATTCCCAAAATGTCAAAGCTGAAAAGCGAGTTCAAATCCTCGTAATGATAATGAAGCCGACCCACTCAAGCCTGTAGTGGGCCTTTAGGTGAGATGGGCTTAAAAAAAAAAAAAAACCGGTTACAAAATTATTTAACTATCGACCGGTAATGCGACCTTCTCAAATCTCACATCTTCTTGGCTGCGTTGTTGTTGTCTCTCTCAAACCCGTCTTCGTCTTCTTACTTCTTTCCTATATTTCATTTTTATCACTTCCTCTCTCTCATTCTCAATTTTCGTTATGGCTTCTTCAAGAGCTCTGGAATCACAATCCCTGCCCCAGTTACCCTTCCATTTTTTGCTTTTGTTTTTTTTCTTCTTACATAAACACACTCCAATTCTCAATTCGCTTAATTTTACTTCTTTTCACACTCTTTAATTTCAAATTTATGGTTTTTTCGGTGCTTCTATATATATACACACACACACACACACACAGAGGCCATTCATGGCAAAGCTCGCTAAGATTTACTCAGACTTGTCCCTTCAATTTTGGAATTGTAAGATTTGATATATTAATTGATGATGCCGAAAATCTCACCAGTGAGTTGCACAATTCCTACGAGCTCAAATGTAAACCTACACAACAAAAAGAAGAGAGAACCTTGCGAAGAGCACCGGTGTGGTGCCGACCGAATACCCTCTGAAGGTTAAGTCAGAAATATTCTCACAACTCTAGAGTGCTAGAGAGGGTAAATTATGCGTACCTTAATTTGTGAAGGCGTTGGGGTTTTTATAGTAGCAAAGAGTCGACCTTTCTTCCTTGGGGGAGAAGTCTTTTCCATATAGGAAACCCATGTATGCGCGGATTGAAGAATCTTTTCCTTATAGGACTCTTCTTTATAAAATCTTATACTTAATGGACAAGGTCTTTCCTTGTAGAGAGAACTCTTTAATGATCGCATCTAATAAAATCTTACTGGCACTAGGGTTCCAGCCATGGTCCTCGCGACTCAACTAGCCCACATAAATTCGGCCCACAATATATAGCCCGTCAGGGCTGCGGCCCGTCATGAGTATAGCCCGTCATATATGCTCAGGTTTCCCCACTTACAGTTGCCCCCTCACACCGTGAATCCGTCAGAATTTATAGGGTGCACGGGGTGACACAGAGTGCTGAGATATGACGGTCAATAATTATGACGGGTGAGGCGCATGATGGGTAATCCATTCGTACTCCGTCGGTTTTTCCGCACAGGATTGATTTCGATCACATAACGTGACACGCGTCACTGCGCTATTGGGGGTTGTAGTAAATCGAAGTGTCGCATCGTCTCCCGTGC
Source organism: Quercus gilva (assembly GCA_023621385.1). NCBI lineage: Eukaryota > Viridiplantae > Streptophyta > Magnoliopsida > Fagales > Fagaceae > Quercus > Quercus gilva. Next base: position 40,019,729 of record CM042479.1, on the reverse strand, counting down.
AGTTTCTTTATAAATATGAAGCCCTTGCCTCCCATTCGCTACTTTTGTTTAAAAACACTCTGTCAGAGCTCAAACCGTCATAATTGTCAGGCTAGTAAACCGCATCCGTCTCCATCAAGTTTCCTCCGTTCACATTCTATTAACCGGTAAGTAATTTCCGTTATTTCATTCCTCCATCATATTGTATTCCTCATTATACATCCGTCATCACTTCTATTGTCGTCAACAACTAGGAAATGTCTAGTGCGTCGAGTAACCAATCATTTGTCCGTGATGGTGCGGACTATGAGGATGTATATCCGTCAGGTCATAGGGATATAGATAGTCTTAGCGACGATAGGAGTCCGTCTTCATCTTCTCCGTCCTCAACAAGTAAGGATGTAGAGTTTGTCGAAAATGTAGAGTTTGATGACAACCAGCAAATAGGACCCGTCGTAGGGGCTGACGGACCAAGGGAGTTCATCATGCTCCCAGAATGGACGGTAAATGCCTTCACATCAACCATAAAGGAAAACCACTTCAGAACACTTAGGGATAACTACCAGATCCCAAATCATATTCCCCTCCGTCTACCTTATAAATCAGAGAAATGTTACTATGAAGGGGTGGACGGTGTTGGTATATATGAGCAAATGTTGAAGGCAGGACTCAGATTCCCCCTGAGCTCCCTTCATCGTGAGCTGCTCAGATATTTGGGTTTGTCCGTCAACCAAATATCTCCAATCGCCTGGAGGATCTTCATTGCGATGGAGGTTCTGTATGGGGCTATGTCGGACGGAGCTAGGAGATTGACGGTGCGGGAATTTTTACATTGCTACCGTCCTGACGAGATCGACAAGTCTAGGGGTATATACAGTTTTGTACCTAGGAGTACACTACTAAAGGTTATATATGAAATCCCAGACTCCAACAGAGACTGGAAGAGTAGATACATCTTTTTAGAAGGTAACGGATGGATGTGCCGTCCAGGAGAGTCAGCTCATATGCCCGTCGATACTACTTGGGGCATAATATCTGAGAATGGTATGTGTTCGTCCTAGTTAGAATGCCCCCCCCCCCCCCCCCTTCCTTCTTCTTTTTTTTTTTTTTTTTTTTTTTTTTTTTTTTTTTTTTTAAAACCGTTCAGCTTATCTTGTAAATTTTTCTAACCGTCCTCTTCATTTGCAGTACGACGGCGCCCTCAAATCAGTATTGAGGAATTCAGCTTCCTTGAAAGAATTTTCAAGAAGACCACGCCGGAGGAGAGGACTTGGGCGAAGTTAGTCAATCCTGATACCATCTGCTGGTACTGTGACGGGCCTGTACCTTCACCACAAGCCATCAAGTACGAGAAAAGGATCCGTCAACGTACGTCCGTCGCCTCTCTATTTCCTTACAACGGGACTTATTTCACGGAGCTAACCTTTTTTCCTTTATCCTTTCAGAAATGGACGCTGCCAAGAGAAGGGCGCTTATACGAGATAATGCAGCAAAAAACAGGACGGCTAAAGTTGCTGAACAGAAAGATGCGACGGCCTCCAAGCGCAAGCAACCGTCCAAAGGTGACCGTCCGCCCAAGAAGCCCAAGGTTCCCCTTGAGCCCGTCGTAGGGCTCATGGCTGAAGGTGCTAAGACGGCTACTCCTCCTAAGCACGGTGCTGGTAAGGGGCTTATGAAGGATCCGTCATCCACCCTTAAGAAGCCACCTCCCCTCCTCCGTGATGATCCCAGCTATGCCTTGGACAAGCTGTCTTCTATCCTTACCTCCGAGGATTATGAAGACCTGGGCAATCACTCGACGGAGGCAATGGGTGAGACGAGCTTATTCAGTATTGCTCAGGTTAGGCTCGTCTAAGTATTTTTATGTTCTATTCTTTTATCCGTCTTACTATATCTGACTTTCAAAATATTTCATATTTCAGACTATGGTCATGGTTAAGGGCCTTATGGGACGGTGTCTCAACCATGAGACGACCTTGGATCGAATCCGGGAGAAGGCCAAGAGGACGGAGGAAGAGCTTGCCGAGCTGAGGGCATGGAAGGTTACCCAGGAGAAAAAGTTCAAGTTACTTGAGACGGACCGGAATGAGCTCTACAAGTTGACGGAAGAGTTGAGGCAGGTTATAGGAGATAAAGAAAAGGAGGTCCGTCATGCAAAGGATGTCGCCGTTCAAGAATATCGTGACTCCGATGCCTTACTGTCAGAGCTCGGAGATTCATTTAATGATGGCTTTGACGAGGCTATTCGTCAAGTAAAGGCGTCGCATCCGGACCTCAACTTGTCATCCGTCAATGTCAACGCTCAAGAGCCTACCTCCACCCGTCCAGCTCTCTCTGAGGATACTGAAGAACTCTTTGGAGAGCACCCTCCCGTCAGCGCTCCCGGGGATCAGCAAGTTGCTGACGTCGTTCCTAAGGACGGAGGAAACGCTCCTGAGGATCCGTCGACTGTTGAGAGCGATCCTAAGGATGGCCGAACCTGTCCAGATAAAGAAAAAGAGGCATCCGTCGTAGTTTGACTTGTACTTTTTCAGTTTATTGAAATGTAGACATTGGAGAATTTAAGTCTCCGTCCACTTTTTACTAAAAAATTTCTGTTATGTATAATTTATCCGTCAATATTTTCTTCCCTATCCGTCGTATTTTGTTACTTTATTTGTTGATCATACGTGTGAGTTAATAGAGTTTTTTCATATTTTGATCCGTCGGACAAGGAGGAAATCACCGTCGTATTTGACTTAAGGTTTTAAAAGATATCCGTCCTTTTTTGAGGAGGTTTATTTTTTATTTTAAACCCCTTGGATAGTCCGTCTGTATTTTGGATATAACATTTTATCCTTCTATATTGAGGATTTACTCCGTCCGTCTAGGACATGCTATTGTTGGCCCGTCCACTGTATGGAGCAGGTTTTCATTTTTATTAACTTGGGATGATCAACCCGTCATAATATTTTTGATTTTCCTCCGCGTTTTGGCAATTTTTACCCGTCGTATTCTTGTTCGCGTTTTCAGGATTTTGAGAGTATCCGTCCAATCTTTGGACCTGATAAAATTTGATACCTTTTTTGGGGTAATCCGTCTAACTTATAGCTTTAAGATTCGTCCGTCATTTTGTGGACTTTAAAAAATTTTAGCCCACTTGGACTGTCCGTCTTTGTTTCGGACTGAATCATGTTCCTCTTGCGGAGGTCCGTCCACTTTGCAGATTTTTGTCCGTCTACGTTGTGGAATTATAAGAGTTTAACCCCCTTGGGGCTGTCCGTCTTAGTTGCGGACTGAATCATGTTCCTCCTGCGGAGGTCCGTCCGCTTTGCAGACTTTTGTCCGTCCACGTTGTGGACTTATAAAAGTTTAACCCCCTTGGGGCTGTCCGTCTTAGTTGCGGACTGGGATCTTATCCCTCTTGTGGAGATCCGTCCACTTTGTGGGCTTTTGCCCGTCCACTTTATGGACTTTGGAGAATTTTAACCCTCTTGGGGTTGTCCGTCTATATTGCGGACTTAGGCCTTTTATCATGTAGGGAAACATAGTTGAATCTGAATAAACATCATGCATTTGTAGAGAGTATATGCCCCCTTAGGCTTAAAAAACAAACTGTAGCGAAACCAAAGTAACAAACATGCCCGTCGGGCTTATTGTAGTTGCTAAAAAATAAGCAGTAAAATTCTAAAAAAGATAGGCGTTGTTCTCCAAGACATCGCCTCTACTGGTAGTACTTTCGCAGGTGCTCAGCATTCCAAGGATGCGGTAGCTTCCGTCCGTCCAATGTTTCCAGATGGTAGGTACCCTTCCTCTTCCATGCGGTGACTCGGTAAGGTCCTTCCCAATTTGGGCCGAGTTTTCCTTCGGAGGGGTCTCGTGCTGCTCCCATGACTTTCCTTAGAACGAGGTCTCCAACCAGAAAGTCTCTGTGCCTTACCCGAGAGTTGTAGTGCTTGGCCATGCGGTCCTGGTACTGTGCGAGCCTTTGTTCTGCTGTTGACCTAACTTCGTCCACTAGATCGAGCTATAGACGTATAGCTTCGTCATTTTTCACTTCATCATAGTTTTGCACTCTGTAGCTGGTGAGGCCGACTTCGGCTGGGATGACAGCCTCGCATCCGTATGTTAGTCGGAATGGAGTCTCCTGTGTTGGTGTCCTTGCCGTTGTCCTGTAGGCCCAGAGTATGCTCGGCAATTCTTCAGCCCATATGCCCTTTGCCCCCTCGAGCCGAGTCTTGATGATCTTCAGCAAGGATCGGTTCGTGACTTCAACCTGTCCGTTGGCTTGAGGGTGGGCGGGAGAGGAGTAATGGTTCCGTATCTCTAATTGCGAGCAGAAGTCTCGGAAGGCTTTATTGTCGAATTGCTTCCTGTTATCCGAGACTAGGACTCTAGGGATGCCGAATCTGCAGATGATGCTTCTCCAAACGAAACTGCGTACGTTCTTCTCCGTGATGGTGGCCAAAGCTTCAGCTTCTACCCATTTCGTAAAGTAGTCGATGCCCACTACCAGAAACTTCAGCTGTCGTATAGCCGTAGGAAACGGTCCCATGATGTCCAGGCCCCATTGGGCGAACGGCCAGGGCGCCGTCATTGGGGTAAGTTCTTCAGGGGGTTGTCTGACGATGTTGCTGAACCTTTGGCACTTGTCGCATTTCTTTACATAGGCCTCGGCATCCCTCTGCATAGACGGCCAAAAGTACCCTGCTCGAACCAGCTTGTGTGTTAATGATCTTGACCCTGAGTGGTTTCCACAGATTCCTTCGTGCACTTCCCTCATGATGTAGTCTGCTTCTTCCGGACCTAAGCATCGTAGGTAGGGGAGGGAGAAGCCTCTCTTGTACAAGACGTCTCTTATCAGGACGAACCTTGCCGCTTGGACCTTCAGTTTTCGTGTAGCCTCCTTTCCGTCCGGTAGTACGCCGTTCTTCAGGTAGGCCACTATTGGCGTAGTCCAATTACTCTCGGACCTAAGCTCCTGTATATTGGCAGAATTTATAAGCGGAGAGAACTGAATGAAAGAGAGTACGTTACCAAGGGTGGCCATGTGCTCAGCTGAAGCTGCTTTGGCTAGGCGGTCAGCCTGTTCATTTTCCCCTCGCGGGACCTGTGTGATTTCGGCCCTCAGCTCGTCTACCCTCCGTCTGGCCTGGTCCAGATATTTCTTCATCCTTTCGCCTTTGCATTCATAATCCCCGTTTATCTGGTTGACCACAACTTGAGAGTCGCAGTGAACGATTACTCTTTCGGCTCCTGCTGCCTTGGCGAGGTCAAGTCCTGCTATGAGAGCTTCGTATTCTGCCTCGTTGTTAGTAGTAGGGAATTCAAAGCGGATCATACATTCGACCATGTCTCCCTCGGGTGAGTATAGCACAACGCCTGCCCCCCCAGCCTGCCTGTTCGAAGACCCATCGACATGTATGCTCCATGTAGGAGACTCTGTTGCCCCCCCGTCGTCTCCATTTGTGAACTCAGCTATGAAATCGGCAACGACCTGTCCCTTAATGGCGGTTCGAGGCCGGTATTGGATGTCGAACTCGCTTAGCTCTATTGCCCAGAGGGCCAATCTCCCGGCCGTTTCAGGGCTGCTCATTGTCCTCCGCAAAGGCTTGTCGGTGAGGACGATGATCGTGTGGGCTTGAAAGTACGGTTTTAGCTTCCGTGCTGCTGTAACTAGTGCAAACGCAAGCTTCTCCATTGGCGGATATCTCTCTTCGGCCCCTCGTAGCGCCCGACTGGTGTAATATACAGGTTTCTGAACTCTTCCTTCTTCTCTGATTAAGGCAGCACTGACGGCAGCTGGTGAGACGGCAAGATAAAGAAAGAGTTGTTCACCTGGTTGCGAGGGACTGAGCAATGGGGGGGAAGAGAGGTAATTTTTCAGTTCTTCGAATGCTCGTTGGCACTCGTCAGTCCACTCGAAAGACTTCTTTAACGTGCGAAAGAAGGGTAAGCACCTGTCCGTCGCCCTCGAGACGAACCTATTTAACGCTGCTATCTTGCCGTTAAGGCATTGTACCTCCTTCACATTTTTCGGTGGCGTCATCTCCATTATAGCCCGAATCTTATCCGGATTGGCTTCAATTCCCCTTTGGGAAACCATGAACCCTAGGAATTTTCCAGCCGTCACCCCGAATACGCACTTTCCTGGATTCAGCTTCATGTTGTATGAGCGGAGGGTGTCGAATGTTTCCCTGAGGTCGTCCAAGTGATCTTCTTCCCTCCGGCTCTTTACTAGCATGTCGTCTACATAGACTTGGACATTCCTCCCGATTTGCGGTGCAAACATCTTGTTCATGAGCCTCTGGTATGTTGCCCCCGCATTTTTCAAACCAAAAGGCATTACTTTGTAGCAAAATAGGCCCTGGCTGGTTACGAACGATGTCTTTTCTTGATCGTCTTCGTGCATCTTGATTTGGTTGTAACCGGAGAAAGCGTCCATAAAACTTAAAAGTTGGTGTTGGGCGGTGGAGTCAACTAAAGTGTCGACCCTTGGGAGAGGGTAGCTGTCCTTTGGGCACGCTTTGTTTAGATCGGTGAAGTCTACACACATCCTCCACTTCCCACTGGCTTTCTTGACCATCACTACGTTGGCTAGCCAGTCGGGGTAATATACCTCCCTAATGAAATTTGCCTCCTGCAGCTTGCGGATTTCTTCAGCTATGGCTTGATCCCGTTCAGGGGCGAATACACGCTTCTTCTGTCTGACGGGTAGAAAGGAGGGAGATACATTCAGCTTATGCACCATTACTGAAGGGTCTATCCCAGGCATGTCTTCGTGACTCCAGGCGAATACGTCCCAATTTTCTCTGAGGAAGGCTGCAAGTGCTTGTCGGGTCATGGGGCTCGCGAGAGTCCCGATTTTTGTTGTTTGCTCAGGTCTGGAGTCGTCAAGAGATATATCTTCGAGCTTCTCTACCGGTTCCGTCGTACTCTGATGTTCTTCTATGCTCAGGGCTTGGAGTTGATCGTCCATTTCCATCATAGCTACATAGCACTCGCGTGCGGCTATCTGGTTTCCACGTAGTTCCCCTGTCCCGTATTCCGTAGGGAACCTGACCATCAAGTGGTAGGTCGATGTCGCCGCCTTCCATGAATTGAGGGTTGGTCGCCCCAGGATGGCATTGTAGGCCGACGAACAGTCGACTACGAGGAACGTCACGTCCCTTGTTATCTGCTGAGGATAGTCGCCAGCCGTTACTGATAATGTGACCGCGCCAAGGAAATACCCTTGTTCCTCCAAAACCGACAAGTGGGGAATCCGTCGGAATCAATCGTTCCTTGCTGATTCCCATTTGCTGAAATGCCGGGTAATACAGGATATCCGCCGAGCTCCCATTGTCGACCAGCACCCGGTGCAAGTTGTAGTCTCCTACAGGTAAACTGATAACGAGTGCATCATCGTGCGGGTGGTGAAGTCGCCGTGCATCTTCTTCAGAGAACCCGATGACGGGGCTTGCTGCTTTTGGTACTGTGCCTGTCAGCTGGACATTCTGTACCATCCTGAGATATGTCTTTCGAGCCTTTTTGGATGATCTGGCGGGCGTCCCTCCTACTATCATTCTGATGTCGCCAATGGGCGGTCTAGGGCGGTCGTTTTCCCGTCGGGGGGGCTGTTCCTGATGTGGTGGATCCGTTCTTTCCTTGCGTACAAACCTCTGCAGTTTCCCTTGTCTAATGAGGGCCTCAATCTGCTGCTTTAAGTCGTAACAATCGGCTGTGTCGTGGCCGTGATCTCGATGGAAGCGACAGTATTTGTCTCTGGAACGCCTGCTAGGATCTCCCTTCAGCTTTCCAGGGAAGGTCAGATCCCCTTCGTCCTTGATCTGCATTAGGACTTGATCTACCGGTGTAGTCAGCGGGGTAAAGCTTGAGAATCTTCCGCCCTGAGGCTTGGGATGCCTCTCGTCCCTTCGATCTCCTGTTCTTGGTCTCTTCCGCCCTTGATCTTGTCGCTTATCTTCCTGCCTTTCCCTTTTTCTTGGTTTCTCCTCTCGAGCTTGCAACGCGTCTTCAGCATTCATATACTTAGTAGCCCTGTAGAGTACTTCCGACATGGTCTTCGGGTCATTCTTGTATAGGGAGAATAAAAATTTGCCTTTCCGTAACCCGTTTGTGAAGGCTGCTACCAGTATTTTGTCGTCGGCTTCGTCAATCGAAAGCGCTTCCTTATTAAAACGCGCTATGTAGGATCTCAGGGTCTCGTCCTCCCGTTGTTTGATACTCATCAAGCATGCCGTGGACTTCTTATACCTGTGGCCCCCAATGAAGTGTGTTGTGAACTGAGCGCTCAGGTCCTTGAAGGTGCTGATGGAGTTGGGCGCCAGTCGGCTGAACCATACCCTCGCGGAGCCCTTGAGTGTTGTAGGGAAGGCCCTGCACATGATCTCGTCTGCGACCCCCTGTAGGTGCATTAGGGTCTTGAAGGTTTCTAGATGGTCCAGGGGGTCTTTCAATCCGTCGTAGCTGTCGATATGTGGCATGCGAAATTTGTGCGGCAGGGGGAAGGAATTCACGGTTGCGGTGAAGGGTGAGTCGGTGCGGTTAACTAGGTCGTCAAGGTCACTAGAAACTCGCCCTTTGAGCGCGTTCATCATAACCTCCATCTGTTCTTTCATCGCTTGCATCTCTGCAAGGACGTGTGGAGGGGTTGCATTCGTGAGAGATGGCATGCTTACGTTCTGTCTCTCCGTCCCAGTTGGGGCGTGGCTGGCTTCAACTCTCTCCTGGTTTTTTATTGCTGCACTGGTCCCTTCCTGGTCTGCTGGTTGGCCATCCGGTACTGCATCCTTCCGGCGCAGCTGTTCTTCTAAGTCGTGGTTTTGCTTGGTGAGGCGTTCCACGGCGGCACTGAGCGTCCGAACTTGCCTCTCGAGGGCAGTCGTAGGCGGCTCTTCTTCTTGAACGTTGTTAGTGGTTGCCATCGAGCGGGTGAGTACCATGCAACCTTTTAGTCCGGGAAGAGATAGTATGGCTTTTAACTAGTCTTTCCCACAGACGGCGCCAACTGATGATGCCGAAAATCTCACCAGTGAGTTGCACAATTCCTACGAGCTCAAATGTAAACCTACACAACAAAAAGAAGAGAGAACCTTGCGAAGAGCACCGGTGTGGTGCCGACCGAATACCCTCCGAAGGTTAAGTCAGAAATATTCTCACAACTCTAGAGTGCTAGAGAGGGTAAATTATGCGTACCTTAATTTGTGAAGGCGTTGGGGTTTTTATAGTAGCAAAGAGTCGACCTTTCTTCCTTGGGGGAGAAGTCTTTTCCATATAGGAAACCCATGTATGCGCGGATTGAAGAATCTTTTCCTTATAGGACTCTTCTTTATAAAATCTTATACTTGATGGACAAGGTCTTTCCTTGTAGAGAGAACTCTTTAATGATCGCATCTAATAAAATCTTACTGGCACTAGGGTTCCAGCCATGGTCCTCGCGACTCAACTAGCCCACATAAATTCGGCCCACAATATATAGCCCGTCAGGGCTGCGGCCCGTCATGAGTATAGCCCGTCATATATGCTCAGGTTTCCCCACTTACATTAATAATGCTTCAAATTACATGAAGCCAAAAGGGATGACATTCTCAAAACCCATTAACCATATGAAAGTCAAAAGGGATGACATTACTATTTTCAGTTGTGTAAATTCTTTCAATATAAGAACTTCCATTTCTTCTAGTTAGTGTTGAAGTCTGCCACTTTTTCAAGGTTTCAAATTTGTTGAATTTATGAGGGTTTTTTTTTTTTTTTTTTTTTCCTTTAAATTAGTTTTAACCAGTGGTTTGACTTTGTTGCTTCTTCATAGGACTGGCAGCAAGTTATTATTTGGTTCACGTTCTGAATTTTTTGTTTCTCACATTTCCTGTTTTCAATTGGAAGGATTAACATTTCCTTTTTTTCTCCTGATTTCTGTGCTACCCTCCTCCTTGGTATCGTTATTACTAAACAGTTGTAGCAATGCTGATGGATGTTATTTCTTGCCTTTAGCGGTGTCTATCATATCTTTATGCTGTCTCATATTTTGATGATGATAGCTATTCTAATTTGGCACTGGACATCTAGATTTTTATATTTGAATGCATGTTTGCTTTGTGACAGACATAATGAAGTTCAGCGCTGCTTCCTGACAGTAGGTTTAGCATACCCTGAGGATTTATCCATGTCCCTTCTGAATGTGAGTCCCATTCTCGGTTTTCTTTGTTTTATGCCTTTACAAATGTATTATCTTGTTCTGTAAAGATTATTATCTTATCAGTTACTTTTTTGGTGGATGGTGCAATTCTTTCTTTTTATTTTTAAAATAAGGCAAGTTTTAAGTTGGCATCTTTTCCTGTCGGAGTAGGAGTTTTAAGATATAAATAAAATTTTAATGTACTGTCTTTTCTATTTCCCCATATTTCTGCTACCAAAAATGCAGGTTGAAGGAAGAACCTTTGACTTTTTAGATGAGCAAGATTTAGGGGTGCAAAAGGCCCTCTCAGAGGTAGTGAGTTATGAGCTGATAGTCTTAAGAGTCTTTCTTTCTTTTTCTAGTACTGTTAGTAAATTATTCCTGTTTCTTATTAGATTCTGATTTCTTTGGTGGTAGTTGATTGTGGTTATGGCTTCCCACCGTTACTTGGTTGGTCCATCAGGGGAGTTGTTTGTTGAATATCTTGTACAGCATTGTGCTCTACCAGATCAGGACAGAAATGAGCTTGGGACCTCCAAGGAAGTCTTTGGGTCTAGCGGCACATATGTTCCTTCCCAATGCAAGAGATCGGAGGTTTACATCTGACTTCTATAGATATGAAAATTCAAATTCGTTGATTGATTTGATTTATTTGTCAAAAAGAGAACTTCATATTTCAGATGCCCTAAGTGATGGGATGGTATACTTAAAAAAATGGTAATTTTTGTTGTTGACGAGATTGGTACATCCAACACTAGTTAGTGTCACATTGTTTCCAGTTTTCCAGTTAAGTTCCGTAAGTCCTAGTGGATGGATAGCACTTTAAGGGTCAGGTTTGTAGGTTAGAAGCTAGACGTTACTTTACAATATCAAAATTTTGCATATATCTAGTCATTTCTGCCTGTTATGGCCATTTAGTAGTAGCTTGTGTTCTTCTCAGGTCAAAATTGGGGCGGTTTGTCCAACAGAGTTGAGAGCAATCTGTGAAAAAGGACTCCTTTTGTTGACTATTACAATTCCTAAAATTGAGGTATGTCAGATAGCTAAATCTTTAGTGGTGACTTTACCTTTAGTGGGTTTTCTTGGTTTCTTTGACTGGTAACGTTGAACCAACTATAACATCTTTCTTCTTCATCTTTTAATATATATCCAAAAATTTTGCAGCATATTCTTTGGCCTTTTCTGTTAAAAGATGATCATTCCACAGGATTATATTGGTGCAGACTTTTTCTACAACTTGTTGCATATTCCTTGTATGTGGGGAAAATTTTCTATTCCCAGTCTTTCACTGTTTCTTTTCGTGTGTGCTTTTGGTGCTTACGTGGCTTGTTTCATATTCCTTTTTAAATAAGATTCTGCCGAATTGTTGTTGGAAGTAGAAACTGTGAACGTCTGAATTTATGATGCAATTATTATAAGAGTTGGTTGAAAGTTTTATTATTGTGACCTTTTAAAAAAAAAAAAAAAAAAAAAAGGAACAAAAATTATTTGCACAAATTCACACACATGCTGCTTTTACAGGTTTGCAGATGTATTTCAGAATTGTGCAGGCATAGACCATCTCATAGTGCTAATATGCGTAGTGAGTGTAAAGCTCATTCTGATATACCGTGGAGGCCCTTTTTCTGGGAATCTGGCTCCTTTATGTTTAATGCAGACACTTAGAGCATTCACAGCAGTGGAGCTAAAAATTTAGCTTTTTAGTTCCACCAAAAGTTACTTTATCTATTTTACCTACACACATGCTGCAGCAGTGGATCTATTTTAGCTTTCAACACAATAAAATAATATAAACATCACAATAAAATAATATATCAACTACAATAAAATAATATATCCACTACAATAAACAACAATAACAACCACCTACAACCACCACCGCCGTCTCCGCTGCTGCCTCCGCCGCCGCCATCGCCGCCGCCGCCGCCTCCACCGCCATCGCCATCGCCATCGCCGCCGCCGCCATCGCCATCGTCGCCACCACCGCCGCTGCCGCCACCATATGATAGCAAATAATCGTCTAGTGTAAACAAGTGATTTTTTTAACTCCCAAATTATACTTATACATTTTTTTTTTACTAAAACAAATTTTCAATCATCATGATAGTCTATTATAATAAATTTTTTTTAAAATTTTTTTGACAATTTTTTTAATTTTTCATAAAATTTTTCAAAAATAAATGAGCACACGTTAATTTCACCTACTTTTGCTATATATTTTACTAGATATCGAAGATGCAAGTTCAACGTACGTATTACTCTAATCAAAATTCAAGTTTATTAATTGCATGTTTTGTGCCATGAAGCACATTCCCATTTACCAATCCAAGCCAACTCAAATACTATGCCATATTCTTTTACCCAAAATAATAATAATAATAATAATAATAATATGTCATATTCTATTACTCAAAATAATAATAATAATAATAATAATAATAATAATAATAATAATAGTGTAATATGCCATATCGGCATATCCTATATATCATTCATAAATAGGCAGGGAAAAAAATATTGTAGCCATTGTTTACACAAAATGAGTTTTGTGTGAGAAATGCCTCAGTGAGCTTGAGAGGTTCTGTGAGAGAGAGCTGAAGAAGAGAGTGAATGTGAGGAGAGGCTGACCGGATTTGATTGAATAAAAAAAAGTAAAGAAATAAAGTTGGACCGAATAAAATAGTATTATAATTTTTTGCTTCAAGCTACAGTGCACATGTATCAATACATGTGCACTGTAGCAAATCATGTATAAATTATACCTATAGCTCCACTGCTGTGAGCTTTTTTTTGTGATTTTGGAGCTAAATTTTAGCATTATAGCATTATAGCTCCACTGCTGTGAATGCTCTTAGGAGGGAGATGAATAACCATGTTTTGAAGAAGTCCATGTTCTTGTGAGATTGTTGTTTATGCGGTCTTTTCTCTTTTCTCTCTGATCAATAAAAAATATTGCAAGACAATACCACATACGCTTTGTAATTCTGAATCAAACTTGAAAAGGGACGTGGGAGAAAGAGAGGGGGGGGGGGGGGGGGGGGTGGGAGGTGTGGTTGGGGTGTGTGGTTGTTTAAAACCTAAAGACAAAATAGGAGGTTTTTGTATTCAATGAGGGACGAGTCTCTCTCTATTATATGTATAGTATTCAAAGACTGGAAATTTTGGTTAGAACTTTGGCAATTTTCATGAAATTGTGTGCATCTGTGATGTGATGTTTTTAAAAATTATTTCTATCATGCTCCTTACATTGATTTTATTTGGTTTCAATTACAATACTTGAATGGAAAAATATGTGTTCATTTGTTTTCATTGACTTGCTGGTCCTTTGTTATCTAGCACCTCTCTTTCCAAAAAATAACAGCTTGTTTTGGCAAGATGAGGTATATCATTATGTGCACAAAACTGATTTGGAATTGAAAGTTCGTATTCAATTGAAGTTTTGAAGTTTTCTGATGAATACATACTGTTGTGTGGGAGTGGAAAACTAATGAAATGGTTTGGCCAGTAATATATATTTGATGCTTAAAGAGAAATCTATTATTTTGTTTTTGGTTCAAAAAATGATAAGAATAAAAAATAAAATAAAAAAACTATTGTATAGATATATGAAAGTGGTAATTGTAAATTAAGCATTGGCTGATCTCTTTACAATTATATTGGGTAAAAGTGGGTTAAGTTCAGTTCATTAGTTGACGAACATTGTGGGATCAGGTAGATCTTTGTCACTGTGAGAAGATTTTACATACATTTTAGATCTCCCATCCAGCCATTCATAAAAAAACTGTTAGCAAAATTGTTTGCGGTTAAGCTTCTTCTTTGTACAACTTGTATAGTTTACAAAAGTATACAAAATGGTTTTGCATTAGAATCTAACTATTGTAGTCTTTGCTAAGCTCTAGATTCCAAAAATGAAGGCATATGTTAGTGACACGGAAGACTTGAAGCAGGATCTGTCCTATCAAGAGACTTGGGATGACATGATAATAAATGTTAAGTCTCTGAGTTTCCATCAATATATTTTGATTAAATAGTTAAACACTAACAATTAAACACCGTGTATATTTTTCCCCTTTAATATGTCCACTGTAGTTTTTTTTTATAAGTAATAAGTATTCTTTTTAATAAAAAAAATAGCTATCACCCAAGTATACAGGAAGTATATGAATGGGAATAAAACACTTAATTACGCAAATTACATAAGTCTATTAAATCAATAATCAAACATAGAGAGTGATTGTGTAAAATAGATATCCACATACATAGTTTGGTACCAACATGCATACCCTCATTCAACAGTTATCCTCATGCTCCGTATGTTCAGATTTACCTTGGAAGCCAACTTTGCAGTGAGTGCAACAATAGACATGCTTGCCATCCACGAGTCGTTTCTTTCCCTTTAGATAGTAAACGGGACCCTTACCCATTTTCTTCTCCAAACCCTAGTTGTGATGTTTGAAATAGTTCTACCAAATAAAAATGTCTAAAATGGTGAAAAGTTGTCCGAGAATGAATAAAGAAATATTAAAAAAAAAAAATTTATTTTGATTGAGATAGAAAAAGATATAGCGTTGAAAAGTGTATTTGAAAAAGTAAGCAAAAATCAAAAATATTATTATTTTTATATGTTTTTTTTAATATTTCCCTACCCTACCTTTGCATTTGGAGTAATTATGGGTCTCACTTTTTTTTGTCTTTAGTTCTATTTCATATAATTTACAGGGTGTTTGGATTGGGTGAAAACTGAGTTATATAACTTAGGGCCTATTTGATTTTAGGCTCACTCATATCTCATAATTCATATCTCAATTTTCTTTGCTCATAACTCAATCTCATGTCTCAGTTCTAATTTCCTTTTTTCTCATAACTCATTCCAGATCTTGTTTGGCACTCTAAACTCACCCTAAAATCCCCTCGGTTTTTGGTTTGGAGATGCATCTTTGATCTCAATTGGTGGAACCCACTAGTCATAACGGCTTTTTGCCCTTCACTTCTAACCCACTAACCACAGTTGAGACAAACCCACTAAGGAACCAAAGAAGCCAAACCCAACCACCACTCTATAGAACAACCTAGCAACCAACACCCTCTCTCTCCAATCGACCCAGCTGCCCAGCCTCCTACCGCCACCAATTAACCCAGCCGCTACAGAAACTCACCACTGTTAAATGCATAAACTAACAACCACCGCAACCCAAAAAAACCCAACAACCACCGATCTTAAATCTATCATAAACAACCCACAAACACACTAATCTTAACCCACAAACCTAACACTACCATAAACCCACTGAGAAACAAATCCACAAAGATCATTGAGTCCTAACAGCTTTATTTTTTACAAGTTTGCCATTAAACTCAGTTTTTATATCTTGAAAATATCTCAAATGTGTTTTCAGTTTTCATAATTACACACAAATCCACAAGCATTTAGCTAGTTTCCACAATCAAACTCATGAACTTAAACATGAACACAAACTCACAATCACGCACAAATCCACAAATACTTGAATTTTGATTAAACTCAAAACATAAATCCACAAATCTGCAAGCTAGTTTCCACAATCAAACTCATAAACACAAAAATGAACACAAACTCACAAACACTCAAGTTTTGATCAAACTCAAAACATAAACCCACAAATTCGCAAGCTAGTTTCCACAATCAAACTTAAACAAAAACATGAACACAAACTCAAAATCAAGCACAAATCCACAAAACACTCAATTTTTTATCAAACCACATAAACCCACAAACCCACAAGCTAGTTTTGACGGTTGCCTCTACCCCTAAGTGTACGCCTGCGCAAAGTGGCAGCGACAGTGGCAACAGCAGCAGCAACACCACCTCCTCTGGTTTGCAGAACAAGTTTCATGCGTTATTAGAAATCTAGTGTATACTTTGAGGTCAAATATGCTACAATGTTGTAGGCAACGAAAAGAAACCATAGCCCAAACAGAGGAGAGTTTTTGCTTGGAAAATAGGGGTCCAATTGTTAGGATGAGATTGAAAGCAATATCCAATCCTACTTGAAGGCTAATCTGTTGGATGGAGGGAATAGGAAGCAACAAATTGAATGTGCAAAAAATGAATTCAGGAAGTTACACTAATCTCTTAGAGAGATCAAAAGGCTCCTAGATCCTCCAACATGATTTTTTAGTCCTGTCACAATAATAAATATCATCATTTAATAAAATCTAGTTCATGAGGATAATCATTTGCAACAAAGAATGTGACATGTGGATCCGTTTAATTTGCAAAAGGGTTTTTGTTCTTTTGCTGGGATTTGTATCTTTTCTAGTTCATTCATTTGGTTAGCCCCTACAAAGAACTTCTCTATCATATATATAAGAACATTTATAACTCATTTTTCTTCATATATATAAGAACATTTATAAATCATTTTTCTACATCATTTCTCAAAGTATACATACACTATGTCTAATAAGGGGAACTCTGGAAATAGCTAATATAGGTAATGATTTTTTCCCCCCTCTAATGAGAAATTTATACACCTAGCACTATAATGAATTGCAAAGACAAAGAAAGTGATAAACCCTAAAAAATAGTTTGGTAACAACATACATATCCTCATTCGGCAGTTATCCTCATGCTCCGTATGTTCAGATTTACCTTGGAAGCCAGCTTTGCAGTGAGTGCACTAATAAACATGCTTGCCATCCACGGGTCGTTTCTTTCCCTTCAGATAGTAAATGGGACCTTACCTATTTTCTTCCTCAAACTCTAGTTGTGATGTCTGAAATGGTTCTACCAAAAATAATATCTGAAATGGTGAAATAGGCCAAGTTAGGGTGGGCTAATTTGTTTAAATAGGCTAGCAAGGCTGGGCTGGTCTGGCCTAGCTAACCTATTTAAACAAATTAGCCCACCCTAATCTAGCCTATTTCACCATTTCAGATTTTTTTTTTTTTTTTTTTTTTTTTTTTTTTTTTTTTTGGTAGAGCCATTTCAAACATCACAACTAGGGTTTGGGGAAGAAAATGGGTAAGGGTCCCGTTTACTATCTGAAGGGAAAGAAACGACCCGTGGACGGCAAGCATGTCTATTAGTGCACCCACTGCAAAACTGGCTTCCAAGGTAAATCCGAACATACAGAGCATGAGAACAACTGCCGAATGAGGATATGTATGTTGGTTCAAACTATTTTTTAGGATTTATCACTTTCTTTGTCTTTGCAATTCGTTATAGTGCTAGGTGTATAAATTTTTCATTAGAGAAAAAAAAAATAATTACCTATATTAGTTATTTCTAGAGTTCCCCTTATTAGAAATAGTGTATGTATACTTTGAGAAATGATGTAGAAAAATGATTTATAAATGTTCTTTTATATGTATATATATATATATATATGTAGAAAAATGATTTATAAATGTTCTTTTTTATGTATATATATGATAGAAAAGCTCTTTGAAGGGGCTTACCAAAGGAATAAACTAGAAAAGGTACAAATCCCAACAAAAGAACAAAAACCCTTTTCCAAATTAAACAGATCCTCATGTCACATTCTTTATTGCAAATATAATTATCCTCTTGAACTAGATTTTATTAAATGATGATATTTATTATTGAGACAGAGCTAAAAAATCATGTTGGGCCATGGTTTCTTTCCGTTTCCTGCAACACTGTAGCATATTTGACCTCAAAGTATAAACTAGATTTCTAATAACGCATTAAACTTGTTTTGTAGACCAGAGAAGGTGGTGTTGCTGCTGCTGTTGCTGCTGCCACCGCCGCTTTGCGCAGGCGTGCACTTAAGGGCAAAGGCAACTGTCAAAACTAGCTTGCAGGTTTATGGGTTTATGTAGTTTGATAAAAAAATCGAGTGTTTGTGGATTTGTGCTTGATTTTGAGTTTGTGTTCATGTTTGTGTTTGAGTTTGATTGTGGAAACTAGCTTGCAAATTTGTGGGTTTATGTTTTGAGTTTGATCAAAACTTGAGTGTTTGTGGATTTGTGAGTTTGTGTTCATGTTTGTGTTTATGAGTTTGATTGTGGAAACTAGCTTGCAGATTTGTGGGTTTATGTTTTGAGTTTAATCAAAACTCGAATGTTTGTGAATTTGTGCGTGATTGTGAGTTTATGTTCATATTTGGGTTTATGAGTTTGATTGTGGAAACTAGCTAAATGTTTGTGGATTTGTGTGTAATTATGAAAACTAAAAACACATTTGAAATGTTTTCAAGATATAAAAACTGAGTTCAATGGCAAACTTGTAAAAATTAAAGCTGCTAGGACTCACTGATCTTTGTGGATTTGTTTTTCAGTGGGTTTATGGTAGTGTTAGGTTTGTGGGTTAAGATTGGTGTGTTTGTGGGTTGTTTATGATAGATTTAAGATCAGTGGTTGTTGGGTTTTTTTGGGTTGCGGTGGTTATTAATTTATGCATTTAACAGTGGTGAGTTTGTGTAGTGGCTGGGTTAATTGGTGGTGGTAAGAGGCTGGGCAACTGGGTCAATTGGAGAGAGAGGGTGGTGGTTGCTGGGTTGTTCTACAGAGTGGTGATTGGGTTTGGCTTCTTTGGTTCCTTAGTGGGTTTGTCTCAACTGTGGTTAGTGGGGAGCGACAAAGCAACTGCTTCACACGAGTTAGAAGTGAAGGGCAAATAGCCGTTATGATTAGTGGGTTCCACCAATTGAGATCAGAGATGCATTTCCAAACAAAAAACCAAGGGGATTTTAGAGTGAGTTTCGAGTGCCAAACAAGATCTATAATGAGTTATGAGAAAAAAGGAAATTAGAATTGAGACATAAGATTGAGTTATGAGCAAAGAAAACCGAGATGTGAATTATGAGATATGAGTGAGGCTTAAAACCAAATAGACCCTAAGTTATATAACTCAATTTTCACCCAATCCAAACACCCTATAAATTATTTGAAATAGAACTAAAAGCAAAAAATAGTGTGAGACCCACAATTACTGCCAATGCAAAAAGGAAGGGTAGGGAAAAATTTTTAATATATATATATATATATATACATATATAAATAATAATAATATTTTTATTTTTGCTTATCTACTTTTTCAAATACACTTTTTAACACTATATCCTTTCTCTATCTCAATCAAAATATATTTTTTTAATATTTCTTTATTCTTCCTTTATTCATTCTCTGACAACTATATTTTAAAATTTTTCCAAAGTAACATTTTTCAAATTTTCCAAGATTTATATTTCCCATCGAATTTTTTTAACTGTAATATTTTTTAAATGGTCATTTCTTTTTTAATATTAATTGTAATCTAAAATTTATCAAATTTATGTTAGTCTTTGTGCAAATTCTTTAAAAATTCTCTGTAATTTGAAATTTATCAATTTTATGTTAGTCTTGTTAGTCTTGACAGACCAACAAAACCTTAGCCTATTAATTTCATTCTGCCTTACCACACGAGCGATTTACCCATCCTCTTTGCTCTACTCAGATCGTCGATTTACACATGGTCTGATCACACAGACAAATGGCATCTCTGAGGTGTTCTTAAATAAATTTATTAATGAGAAATGGAACAACCAAATTATTATATAAAATGAAGAACAAAATTTAGCTACAAATTTGATTGTAGCCTAAGATTACAACCTTACTCAATAAAATAAACATTGCTATATATTTTGAAAATTTAACAGTTAAATTACATGTTTTTTACGCTTTCAATACACATGTCAAATTTTATGTTAATCGAATATTATTTACTATATGATCTATAAGCTTATATATTTTATGAATAATTTTAAACTATAAAAACTTGAAATTTAAACAATTTATTGATGACATAACTATTAATTTTTAATTTTCTAGAAATTTTGCACGCAATAAGGATATAAGAAAAAGATGTAATTCAATGGTGGATTTGTCAAAATTCACATCCAATACAAATTTATTGAGTAAGGTTGTAGTTTTAGGCTACGATCAATTTTGTAGCTAAACTTGGTCCTAAAATGAAATATATAAAAAAAACTATATAATTCATATAACATTAGATAAGCCCTACTTTTACAATTTTAACACAAAAATAGCAATTTAAGTCGTTGACTACTTCCATGTAATATCCTTTTTTAAATCTCCAACATCCATAATGCACTACGACTAATTAATAATATTAGTTAATAATTTAATCACTTAATAACTATAAGTCTATAAGAATTAGTCTACTATATTCAACATCAACTACTAAAGTAACTAAACAATTACCACAAATATATTATATCATACTTTGTTTTTCTTGAATGAGCTAAAAATACGAGGATATAGCAATATGGTATTTGGTACCATGCAGATATCTAAAAGGGAAAGAATAGAATAAGAAGAAGTTGTGTGGGTTACTTTTTCAAGGAGAAAAAATAAAAATAGAGAAGAACTAGGAGGTTGTGAGTTTCAGGACAAGTTACACACAAAATATTTTTACTTTGATAAGTTATACTAAAAATATGCCAAATCAATGTTTTATATTAGAGAGGGGCTACATCCACAACATTCTTACAACATTTTCACAACAAACCGTATGTAACAAGTAGTTATTGGTTTTAGAGAAATGCTAAGTTCACAACATTTTCACGACTCTCAACAAATTCTATGTAGCAGGTTGTTACAAGTTATTATTAGTGGGGTAGAAAAGTAATTTCAGTGGTAGGTTCAAATTAGAACCAATAACAACTAATCACCTATGATTTGATGAGAAAATATTGTAAAAATATTGTGGATATAGCAACTCCCTTGGTTTTAATTTGAATCCACAACTTAAAATCACTTTTTTGCTCATCCATAACAACTAATAACAACCTACTACTTAAAATTTATTGTGAAACTGTTGTGTTAAAAATATTGTAAAATAATGTCAATATCTTATAGTTTTAATTCAGTTTTGGTATTTTTCTTAAAATATAAAAAAGATTCAAAAAGAGCGCTTGGAGTTTAATACATGGACTAGTTACCCGTTGCTTAAATTGGGGTGCTGTGAGAAACTTTTATCTAATGCATTTGGAAATTGCTTATTTCAAATAGCTTATTTGCATAATGTGAGAAAAAACTGACTTATTTTCAAAAAATTGAAACTTAAATTATTATAGATAAAACTAAGACAAAAAATAGTGTGAGACCCACAAATTTGGAGATGAATTTAGTTAACTTAAAAATTGTAGTGATATAGTATTTTCTTTTTTTTGGAATTTCAATTGTGAGGAAGACCAAATTTTTTTATTCAATTTTTTTTTCTTTTTTACTAAAGTTTCAGCATTTGGCATCCTCTCCTAATGTAACTACACACACGCATATAATCAAAGATTTATTTCATAAAAAATGACATCATGTTCACAATGGAGAACATTCCGATCTTAAAACATAATCACATATCAAATATTAAAATAAAGCTATTTGCTAGTATTATTGTAGGTTGTGTTCCACTATAAAGTATTTTCAAATCTAAAACCGAGGATTGAGGCATAGGCCCGATTCAAGCATTTGAAACGAAAAAGTAACACTTGCCAAGAAAACAAATAAATATAATAAGAATATGGTTTCCCAATTATTCCAAATGCAAAAAGGTATGGTACATAGGGTCCCGTGGTACGTAGTTTACTACTTTACATTATGTTAAAAAGAGACTATGTAGTACATTAGGTTAAAAATTTTAAAAATAAATAACAAATAATCAAAATACATAAGTAGAAGCAAGAAAATGTAAAGCCTCTCTAGGGCTCTATAATATTTGGAGAGTCACTAGTTACTTTTTATTTTTGCCTAACTATTTTTTCAAATACAATTTTTTAATAGGCTCTCTTTCTCTTCTCTATTCCAATATTTTTATTTTTTTAATATTTCTTTATTCTTCCTTTATTCATTCTAAGGAACTATATTTTTTAAATCATCCAAAATAAAAATTTTCAAATTTTCCAAGGTTTATATTTCCTCCCTTCTTTTAACTGTCATATTTTTCAAAAGGTTATGCTTTTTAAGAATAAATTGTAATTTGAAATTTATGTTAGTCTTTGTGCAAGTCTTTTAAAAATTCTCTATAAATTTGAAATTTATCAATCCTATGTTAGTCTTGATATTTATCAAATCTTTGTAATTTGGAATGAATTTATTCATTAAATTTTCTTTAAAAATTCATTAACTGTTGTTTAGTTCTTATTTTTTAAGATTATATTCATTATTTATTAACTTATAATAACCCATCTCTATTTTTTCTCAAGAATTAAAATACTGTATAATTTTTTTATGGAACTTATCTAATTTTAAAAACCACACATTTCACTCAAAAAATAATAGTTAAAAATAAAAAAATAAAAAAAAAAACAGTAAAAACTAAGGCATTGACTAGTCTGTTTATTACTCAACCACACATTTTCATACTCCAATTCCTCTTCACCATAACCATCAACTCCCCTAGAAAATCCAAAACAAAACACTTTTAAACCAAACTTTCAGCTCGGCGTTCACCTTGTTTTTCATGCCCTCACTCTGAAAAAATAGGGCCTATGATAGTTTCTTTAATCTAAAGTTTCAATAGGAAGACACCTAAAACAATGAAGAATATGACATGGCAAATCTGGAAGGAAGAAAAGATAGAGAAAAAAAAACCAGAAAATATAAAAGAAAACACAACTGATCTAGAAAAATAAAAGAAACAAAGAACACAGGTACAACACAGACACAAGTTCATCATAGCAACAGATATAATAGATCAGAAAGAGGAAAAAAAAAAAAAAAAAGGAAGGAAGGAAGCAAAGACCATACCTTCTACATCAAAGCATAGATAGGTCTTGACCGGGCAACAAAACCTCAGCCTGTTAATTTTGATCTGCCTTCCCACACGGCTAAGATCTACCCATCCTCTTTGCTTTACTCAGATCGGCGGATATACACATGGTCTGATCTGATCACACAGACAGCAGGCATCGCCGAGGACAAAGGTGTTCTTATTTTGGAGAAACTGATATCATGATCTCGCTGCGTGTGGTACAAAAATAACTCCTAAAAAGGTCAAACAGCGTTTAGAGACAGACACACACGTAGATATGTAGAAAGAGGCCTTCCACACGGCTATCCGACCTATCCATCCCCTTTGCTCTACTCAGATTGGCTTGAAAAAAAATCAATCTCACCGATGAATCTCTCACTTATAGGTATTTTTTGACAGAAAGAGACGATCTAGAGAAGCAGAAGGTTGAAGAAGAAGAAGAATAATAAAAAAAAAAAAAGACTAGGATTGTTATTGCGTAAAGAGTGAGTAATGATAGAGGCACATAAATTTGCACAATTTTGTATAATTATTCACCACTTGATGAATTATGATCGGTAAGAGTGTGCCAAAACACATTTTTACCGATAATAACTTATCACGTAGTAAGTTGTATACAAAATTGTATCAATTTACGTGTCTCCCGCAATACTCTTGGCTAAATGTCATGGAAATGACATTTCAATTAAAACAATCCATCAACTCCAGTTACCAACAAAAGGGTTCTCATGTTCATCCAAAAAAAAACAATAGGGTTCTCAAAAAAAAAAATACAATAAATAAAAAAAATTCTCACCCTGGACAAAAAAAACCCAAAATGAAATGTAAGAAAAATAGTAAGAACACGCAAAACTTACTAAACTTTTGCCACAACTCAGCAAAAAAAAAAAAAAAAAAAGTTATATAAATTCTGTGACAAAAGTTCTATAAATTTTTTTGTTCCTAGCATTGCTTGAAATATAAAATCATCTTACCATCTTTGTGATCTGCTTGTGTGTGGATCTGCAGCTAATAAATGGATCGGTGATGTAGGCAAAGATAACGAAGAAGAATGGTGGAGAAGAAGCCGTGGCGCCTGCAGGATGTATATATAACGAGAGAGGATTGAGAAGATGTGTCATGTGAGTGGTAACTGAGAAATTATGAGCAGTATGAGCGGTAGCTGAGAGGAGCTGCTGCAGAATTATGAAGAGTAGTAAAGAGAGAGAGAGTGAGAGTTACTGAAGAGTTCCATGAAAATTAAAGAGAAAGAATCAAAATGAGAGAGAGAGAGATGGAAGATAGTAATGGGTAACGGACAAACCCGTGAAAGAGAGAGATCAGATCGGTTCTTGTGTTGCCACGTCACCGATCCGTGTGCTTCTCACCCTCAGATTCAGAAACTCTCTTGAACTCATTTTCATATCTTTATATGTGTGTTTGTTTCCTCTCACAAAAGTTAAGAAACTCTTTGTAGGTATTCAGCCTCTCAGGCTAATTTTTGGACTACTAATCTTGCCAGTAATTATTAGTATATTACAGATCACGTGCTCAAAAGTCTTTTTATATTTTTATATAAATATTAATAATTTATATTTATTATAATTTAAAAATATTTTTTTTTATTTTTCAAATAAATAAAAATAATAAACTTTAGAGATAAACTTAACTGTAATTTCTTTTTTAAAGATAAAAAAAAAAAATCTTAAATTTTAGAAAATTTTTTTAATTTTAAAATAAAATTTGTTATTTAACATTTATGATCCTATTTTTAAATGAAATTTTTATTCATTAATGAAGGTATTTTAGAACTATAAAAAAATCCAGTTGAAAAAGAAGAATCTTCTTATATATAATATAGATGAATGAATGAGTCAGTACGCGGCTACATGTTCAATGTGATAAGAGAAAAAAAATTGATATATATATATAGATAAATAAATGATAAATAATGTCATTTCAACCAAAAAAAAATTTTATTAATAAATGTCATTTTTATTCATACATTTTAAAATTTTTAATTTTCTTTTGAGTTAATTTAGTCCTTATTTTTTATACTATATTTTAATTTTGTTCATAACTTTTTAATTTTGTTAATTTGGTCCTTAACTTTTCACGTATAAATTTAATCTATATCGTTCCTTCTTGAATTACAGTTGTTGACATGACAAATAACAAAAATAAATTAAAAAAATTAGTTTATTATCATACCACAATAACTAAATTGACAGAACATTAAAAAATTAGAGATCAAATTAAAATATAATGTAAATGATAATAATTAAACACGTATGTATCAATAATCAAATCAGTAAATATGACTTTGTATTCACATCTCACCTCATATTAGTATGTATTTATTATAGACTACTACTGATATAGAGTATCTAAATTATACAAAATTAAAATAAAATTAGGTTCTATATGGATAATTTTGTAATTTTATTAATTATTAAATGTACAAAAGTAATTGTCAATTTTTTTTCCTAATAAAAGTGGATCTTATGCTCCTTTATCTTATCCATGAAACCCCTCCATCAATCCTAAGTATGATTTTGATTTTTATAATTTTGGATTCATTTGAGTTGATTATGTACTTTTAGGGTTTAATTGATATAATTTGTAGTTGAATGACTAAATTGACACAATTAACATTTGATGAACCAAATTTAACACTACCCTCTAGTTGAGGAATAAATTTGTAATTTAATATCTGTTTGGCTAGCTTATTTTTTGTTAACTTATTTTACTATTCAACTTATTTTTGCAACTATTCATGGGTCTCACTGTACTATTTCAATTAACATTTACCTTTATTTACACTACTTTCAGCAAAAAAGTTTTCAGTTTTAGCAAAATAAGTAGATTCCAAATAAACCCTTAGTGTGCGTTTGGCTCCAGCTTAAAAAGCTAGCTCATTTTACTATTCAGCTCATTTTACTATTCAGCTTATTTTTGCTACTATTTATGAATCTCACTGCATTTTTTTGTACTATTCATGAGTCCCGCTGTACTATTTTAGTTAACTTTTATTTTTATCTACAATATTTTTAGGAAAAAATTTTCAATTTTGGTAAAATAAGCGGATCCCAAATGGACACTTACTATGCATTTGGCTCCAGCTTAAAAAGCCAATTTATTTTACTATTTAGCTTATTTTTGCTACTATTCATGAACCTCACTGTACTTTTTGGTACAATTCATGAGTTCCATTGTATTATTTCAGTTAACTTTTACCTTTATTTACAATAATTTCAGTAAAAAATTTCCAGTTTCAACAAAATAAATAGATCACAAATAGACCCTTCGTCTTTTTTTTTTTTCATGCTAACGTAAGTGTCAAGGGCTCTTAGAGTTCATGATTACTCCTCAAGTGAATATAACCAGTGTCCCATGCACATTGAATAATTAAAAAAACTAATCCCTTAGGGGTAGCCCCTTATGATGATTTTAATTACAAATACAAATCCTAATTAAAGTTTAGCAATCCCAATTAGGCTAGATTATGGTTGGGTTAAGATTATCTAACAAAGTGGGTTTTTACATTAGATTAGTGCTTTCAATCTAATTATGGTTTAAAGCAAGATGACTTGAATAAAATGTAATTATGATTTATAATTGGGGTTTTATTACTTTGTTTTTTAATAGATATAATAAAATTTCAACCTACAACATTCATTTCAGGATGATTGTTTTCTATTATCAAGTTAAAACACCAATTGGTTTTTGGCGTTGGTAGGGTTCAAACCCTAGATTTCTTATTCGACGACAAAAGATTTTACTAGTTGAGCTAACTAGACATTATTATGTAATTTTTGAGAATATCAAAGATTTTTTTCTTTGAGAAAGAGCCTAGAAAATTTTATTAGAAAACTTTAGCAAATATCGGCTTCCAATACACAATGAAGGTGTGGAGGAACATCCTTTATCCACACCATATACCCACTAACACGTCTAGTATGTTTAGTTAGAGTATGAACAACAGAATTACCAATACGACGAACATGAGAAAATGAAATATGGTTGGCTTCTGTCATATTCTTTGCCGATTCAAGAATATGTCCAAACGAAGAAAGGGACCTCTCTTCACTGCACAGGGACTTGATTACCAATTCTGAG
Source organism: Quercus gilva (assembly GCA_023621385.1). Taxonomy (NCBI): domain Eukaryota; kingdom Viridiplantae; phylum Streptophyta; class Magnoliopsida; order Fagales; family Fagaceae; genus Quercus; species Quercus gilva. The sequence continues at coordinate 39,992,742 of CM042479.1, read as the reverse complement.
TCACCTTCAAGAATAATGGGTGAACTCATTAAGTAGGATTGTTTTGAATTTGCTAGTCCATGTTCAACCAAGATCTATTCTTATATAGGGTTAACTTCGACTTCTGTAAATTTGTTGCATCATCTAACATCGAATGCCAACCAAGAGCTATTCAATCTTTTCTCTTGGTGTATCATCTATTTACTCTCACCAGTGGCGGCTCTAGGAATTTTGTTTAGGAGGTTCATTAAAAAAATTTAATAAAAAGAGATCTTAAATATATCGAGTTATCGACAAATAATAATAATAATAATAACAATAATAATATGTGAAGTTTTATAATTTTATTCTACAAGTTTTCAAATTTTGAATGTTACATGATAGTTCATTACGAGTATCTATTACCAATGTGCATAGCTATGAGCCTATGACCATTTTATTTTGTTAAGTTTGTCTAACATTTTTTTATACAGTTGTTATTATCTATTTGACTTTGTTTTTATAAAAATATTTTAGACTAAATGACTAATCTCAACTCATTGGCTCCGTATTAATTATTAATGCACACAATCACACTCATTCATACATAAAATTATACACTACGTGTCTACTTAACTAATCAAATACTTGAATAATCACAAACTTTACAACTTTTTCTTGAATTTTACTTACTTTATAACAAAAAGTTATTATAATACGATAACAATACACACACATGTAAAAAAACTCTCTCTATTATAAAGTTATATTATATTTATATTGTATACACAAACAACCACATACATCATAATTTATAAAAATAACATTATAACAAAAAGTAATGTACACAATCAATATTAGACACACTCACACACATATAATATAAATTTATAAAAAAAAAATTACACTTACAATTCACAAACACATACTTTTTAATCTTAGAGTCGAAAATACTTGTAATAAGAGTGTGCAAGATTTAAGTTTAGGGTGTGCAAAAAAATATTTTTAAGAATAAATTAAAGTATTAAACTAACAATTTTTTTTTTTTTTTTGAAGTCAGGGGGTTCATTTGAACCCCCTGATTAAGCTATAGCGCCGCCCCTGACTCTCACTTCAAAATATGGATTTTTTTTTTAATTTTTTTTTTATCAATATATTATGACAATGGCAATTGTGACACAATACAAACAAAGTTGAGACACATAAGCCTTGAGAGACTAAATTGACAAAGTTAAGAGTTGATGGACCAAATTTAACTTTATCACGTAATTGGATGACCAATTTAGTAATCTAGCTTTAAAATACATTTCACATGAATGACCCTCAACTTGAAGCCAAAACTGAATGTTTTTCTTTCAAACAAATCAATTCATAACTTTAATAATTTAATTTACCTGATTACTCTCAGCTTAATTAAAATTTCAATCGATTAAAGGTTCAAAACCACACTTAATATTATTCTAGTCAATTTGCTTATGAATCCCCCCCCCCCCCCCCTTTTTGAGTAGAAGAAGAGAAGAATGAGTTCCCCTATTTAGTGTAAACAATATAATACTTGATGCTTTTGCAAAACTACAAAGTTATATTTGTTTTTTGTTTTTTTGTTTGTTTGTTTTTTTTTTTTGTTTTGTTTTGTTTTGTTTTTTTTTTGTTTATGATTGTGTAATTGTAATTAATGAATTATAAATTAATGTTTTAGGTGGTAAGCTATTAATGGTAGATGATAAAATAGTGTGAGTAATAGGTTTATATTATAATATTTATGAGAATCACTATTAAGAAAATGGTTGCATTACATATATGATATACCCACCTCAAAGGAAAACCAAAATCGCTAGTGGGAAATTTCAAATTTCCCTCCTGCAAGGGGAAAAAAGAAAATAGCACTATGCATTAGCATTCAAATATGTAAAAAAAGACTTTTTTTTTTTGGTTAAACCACCTGGTATCCGGAACCACAGGGGCTCTGACTAAATCCGGATTCGAGCCGGGTAGGACCACAAGGGCGGCAAAACTCTCCCAACTGAGTTTTAACGCAGCTGCATATCCAAGGATCGAACACGAGACCTTGGTTAACCTAGGACAACCCCTTACCAATTGACCAACACGCTGGGTGGTAAAAAAAAAAAAAAAAAAAGACTTATTTTACACACTCAAAGAATTACTTTATTTATTTTATTACAACAATATTTTACAAATCACCAAATATTCCATTTCTTATTTTTCAACTCTACTTTTTTTAACGAAGAGAAACTTTTTAAATTCTTCATATATCTCTATATTTAGTATAAATTTTAAAATTTTAACTATTAAATTACATTTTTTTATTATATTTTTTATACTTACTAAATTTTAAAAAGATTAAAAATTAATTATTATGTTACCAAACAAATTTTAAAATTTAAAATTTTTATAATTTAAAAAATTATTTATAAAAAATAAGTATATTAATAGAAATGCACACGAAATTTTATATGACACAAGCTTTTCAAAATTCAAACACGATAGTTCGAAAGTTTCTCTCTCCCTCTTCAACACTTTCTCTTTGTTCCACTCTGTTTCTATCTCTTCCTCTAAAACAATCCAAACAACACATCAACATCCAACGTTCAAATACCATTGCCGAGCAACCCAATCGCACCACCCACCACCACAACATCCGATTCAAACCCAAAAACAACGCATCACCCACCACCACAACCTCTGATTCAATTCCAAAACTCAACCCAAAATTAAAGTTGAGCGGCAACCAAAACGTCTCGAACGAAATCATCCACCACCACCGCGAACAAAACCCCAGCAACCGAAACTCAAACAAACCCCCAATAACAACCACTGAAACTTGAAGAAACCAACCCAGCAACCACCGAAACAGCCGGCCGATTCAGACCCATAACCACCGATTCAAACCCACCCAGCAGTCACAAGCAAAACCCAGCCAATCCATTATCGTCGCTAACTCGCCACTACCACTGCTATTACCCACCACCACCATCACCACCAAACAGCCACAAACACAGCAAATCCAGATTAACAAACATGTCCCACATACAAATCGAAGGACAATCTTGGTCTTCGTTGCTCTTCGGGCTTTGGTTTGAGAGAGAGAGAGAGAGAGAGAGAGAGAGAGAGAGAGGGCGAAGGATGATAGAGGAGGTAGAGGTGAGATTTACTGATCGATTGATTGAATCTAGTGACTAGTGGGTTCGGCTCTAACTTGGTTTGCGCAACTTTGAAGCCCAGGTATCGATGTATTGATGACAAAGTTGTTGCTGAAGATTTAATATTTGATGCTCATATATTTGTTCCATATTTCTCTCTCTCTTAAATCTTAAATCATCAAACTTGTGTCCAACTTGATCAAATTATAGTTAACGTTAGCAGTTTTTTAGAGGGCTACAATGAAAGTAGTTTTTCTTAATTCCTAGTTTTGGAATTGCTTTTAATCTTCTTTTCATTTTCCTTTGAGTAACTGGTTTCTCCTACATTCTCTTATGACACGTAAACTTCAGATGATTTTAAATGCTGAACAATTTTACAATATAGCAACTGAACATGTGAAAGTAGGACAAGATTTCATTTAATTTTGCTAGATAATCTCATTCTGTATATCTTTCCATTTATCTCTTTTTGTCAAACACAATTTGATCTTTAATTTATTTTGTTAATCCTACTGTCATTTTTTAATTATGTATTTGTTTCACTCTAAAGTTTTCGTTGGTTTCAAGTGGTTACATACTTACATTCAAGTTTCAACCTTGTTCCCAATATATAAGAACAACTTGGATGCGCTGCGCGTTCTCTGGGGTTTCTCATCATCAAAAAAAAAAAAAAAAAAAAAAAAAAAATGAACACCTTAAATTCTAGCCAAAGTGAATTTCTAATGAATTTTATTATTTTATCTAATGATTTGCTTTACTCAATTATGCATATCATTGTTACTTGTTAAAATATATATATATATATATATATATATATCATTGTTGATTTAAGTTCAAATCTGACCGAGATGTATATATGGGTTTCTCAAATTGCTTAGTTATTGTTATATTTAATCATTGTGAAGAACTCATCGCGTTTTTTTCCGGTCTAGCAAAAAAAAAAAAAAGTAAAGACTCATAAAAGGATTGAATCTAAAGCAAGAATGTCAAGCGTTTCAATTTAATGTACATATCAGGTTCCATAGTGCTTGCATTTTATCTTTTTGTTAATTGTGCAGAGTGCAGAAAGAACAGCTGAGCAACCCTGAAGTCCCGTCCAATAACCATCCATGAAATGTTAAAGGTTTATATCATTCACACCCTTTACATATATGTCTTTGTGTATGTATTTAGGTTTTGGTATTTGTTTTGGAGGGTCTTGTGATGATTGATATCCTGTAGGTTTGTGTTGTGTTGGATCAAAGCCCAGCTTCTTGTCTTAACAAAGTGAGCTAGGACGAGATGATAAAAATGGGTGACGGTGTCTCTGTCCAAACTAGCTACCATGGGTATTCTACTCTTTTCTTTATTCCATTTTCTTTTTTCCACAATCTTCTTTAATCTGCTCTCTCAGTATTTGAACTTGTTATACTTCCATGTGATTTTGGTGAAGTGACTTCTGTTGATTTGGACAAGTCACTTGTGATTAGTATTGATTTTTGTGAAATGGATCTTCTTTGTTTGTTTTGAAAGTATGAATATATAAATTTTGCAGGGAAAAAAAAGTAAAAAAAGAGTTTCATAATCATTCATTGTTGCTGTTGAGATGTTTAGATGCTAATTGCAATTGTTCTATTTACAAAACAATTTTACATTGTGTTTCAGAAGATACCAACAATTGTCTTACTCTGATAAACTAAATAATTTTAGCTGCCTAAATGTAATGATTTCAACTTTGAAGATATATACTGTTTGAACTTCGAACAACTTTTGAGAATTGAGTACCTAAGTACAACTTGAATTTTTAAAGATATTGTTAGGCTTTTAATTTAACAAAATAACAAATTAGCCACACCAAAAAAAAAAAAAAAAAAAAAAAAAAAAAAAAGAATCCCTCTACCTCAACTGATATGTAGTCATGAAGAAATAATTCTAATGCTGACTTATCTATTCCTAATACTATATGTACAGATAAGTGATGAATATGAGAGTCAGAAATAAATGAACTTCCTAGCTTGTTTGATAGACAATCATCACAATTGAGCAGTAGGACATGCAAGGCTTATTTTTTATTTATTAACAAATAAATTGAAAATCTACTTGATTAGTTTATTCAGAAATATAACCTATTATTAATTTGGTGCCTTTGTTGCTTATGTAGATTGATAGAAATGGTACTGAGTAGCATTTGTAGTTTATGTTTTTGTATGACCTTTTCAATTTTTCCCCCGTTTAAATTATCATCATGTGCTGTCTTTGTTGTTAATGTTGATTGATTAAAATAATACAGTTTAGAGTATTCTTCTTTTTAAATTAATAATTTATTCTGCTCGAATGGATAAATATTATTAGAGAGTAGACTTTTCTTTGTGTTGCTTTGGGATTTATATAATCTAAATGATATTGCTAATGGTTTGTTGGAAATTGGAAATCAAAAGGTTTAAGACTTTTGTACTGGGGGGCCTTTTAAGGATATGCTACCTTTGATTAATTTTCATTTGCCACTGAGCATTGAATTTCTGTATTTCTTTTTGTTATGAAAAAGTATCACTTTTGCTTCAATTATTTGAGAATCTTACTTGCTGCTGCAGGGATTACCTTTGTGAGTCTTATATTGATGAGGGATAGCTTTGTGGATTTGTTTTAATCATTCTTTTTCTTTTCTTTTCTTTTTCTTTTTTTTTTTCGCCTTTAACTGTTTCCTTTGTCCAACAATGTACCATTTTGTTCTCTTATCTTCTTACTCTTATAACTCATGTTCTATGCAATACTTTAACTAAAAATCTTTTTCTCCTATGTTGACCATGTTTGGAAATTCAGGACTATGGCTATGTTTGATGGGAAGAATGACAATGCTTATCAAGACCTGGAGGGTTTAATAACAAGAGGCTGACAATGAGATTGAAGGGGAAGTTAACTAACTTGGGCAAATTGACAGAATTTCTATCATTCATTACAGGTGTGCTATCATTCACTTTATAGGTTTGCCATTATTCACACCCTTTACATATATTTCTTTGCATATGTATTTATGGCTTTGGTTATGGGGGGTCTTGTGATGATTGATATCATGCAGGTTTGTTTTTGTTGTGTGTACCGTTGGATCAAAGCTCAGCTTTTCTCTCGACAAAGTGAGCTGGGGGGAGGAGATAAAAATGGTTGACCAAGTCTTCAAACAAGCTACCATGGGTATTCTACTCTTTTCTCTATTTCCTTTTCTTTTTCCCACAATTGTCTTCTATCTACTCTCTCAATGTTTCAACTTGGTTATACTTTCATGTGATTTTGGTGAAATTGATTTTGTTGATTTGGACATCCTTAATCACTTGTGATTAGTTCTGATTTTTGTCAAATGGATCTTCCTAGTTTGTTTTTTATGAATATATAAATTTTGCAGGAAAAAAGGGAAAGAAAGAAAAAAGTGAGTTTTGTAATCATTGTAAGTCTTGTGTTTACTTCCTTGTTCAGTGTTTAGATGCTAATTGCAATTGTTCTATTTACAAATTAATTTCATATTTTGTTTTAGAAGATGCCAACAATTGTCTTACTTTATGAAAATTAAATAATTTTAGTTTCCTAAATGTAATGAGTTCAACTTTGAGGGTATATACTGTTTGAGACTTGAGGACATAATTTTTTACCTTAAATGATGTATAAGGAAGACCAAACAGAAAATTGTTGTTGGTTATGTTCTTGGATTGTAAGTAACTAAGTAGTTGTTTGAATGTACTATTTTTAATCTTTGAGTTATTAGTTTTTAATTTTTTTTCCTCAAAGCAGATTATAGATGCATTTGAAGCTATATCAACTATGTTATTGCCAATCTAATGCCATGCTTTGCCATTGAGAAGTCAAGATTAAAAGAAAAGAATGAGAAATTTAAAACTGATATTGCTGTTATGTTGGTACTAGGAAAGGTTATCATGTTTTTTTTTTTTTTTTTTTGGGGGTAAGTTAGACATGCACCTAGTGGGTCTTGAAATCAGAATTTCACCTTTTATTGGTTTAACGTGAGCACATTGACAAAGGCAGACAAAGCTTTTCATTCTATTTTTCCCTTCTCATTTTTCTTAAATTAATTTCTTGGCTTCCATATAGAGGAAGCAAGCCAACAATGTGCTTGGCAAAATAGAATTGCATCACTCAAATTGCAATTGGGTTGCCTAACTTAATTATTGATATCAAGGGGCCTCCAATCCTATTCGTTTCCAAAACCAAAGCCCAGTTCCATACTGAAAAGTGAAGTATGAGGGCATTTGAGCTTAAATTTGGAAGCCAAGAAATTGTTCTAAAAGAAAGGGAAACAAATTAGAAGTCTCATTTCTTGTTTACACCACTGTATATCCATGGTACCATAGAGGCTTTTATGGCCCGTTTGGATTGAGGGGAGAAGGAGGGGGAGTGGAGGGGAGTAGAGTAGAGTTGGCTAAAAATAGGTTAATTTTGAGTCAAATATGCTCTACTCTACTCCACTCTCCCTCCCTCCCTCTCAATCTGAACGGATCATTAAGCTTAAGTTTGGAGTCCATGGCTTTTAGTTTTCATGCCATGTAATCTACTGATGTAACTAAGATTTTGGTAGTTTTTTTAGTTCAGTTTTCGTTACTCTATCAATTATATCAAATGGTATATTTGCGTTATTTATATGTATTTGCAATTGTTAATAGTCTTGAAAGAAATTATTTACAGTTTTAATGAGGGAGGAGACTGTATATTAGAAACAATCTTTTATGATACCTTAGAAGAAAGTAATGATGTTGAGATGCTTGAGTTTGGGGAAGTAGAATTTGAGCATAATTGGGTTTACACATATTGCATATTTGAGCATATGCTAACGTTTGATATGTATTCCTTTATTTATTTTTTGCTAGATATTTTGATATATATTCATCAATTTTTGAAGAAGGAAACTTGTTTAAGCTGCTAATATAGCTATTGGCTAGCCTCTTGACATTTTGAAGGCTTGTGTGTTCATTAGGAGGAGAAGATAATCGGCAAGTGATAGTGCGAAAAAAGTCTAGAATCACTAAATTTTTCACAACTTTTTGCTACAACTATGATGTGACAATGTGTGATTGATATAGAAAAAAATAGTGGATCCATATGTAAGTGATGGTTAACCACTCATAGTCTACCACGTCAGAGTTGTAACAAAAAAATTGTAGAATAATTTGTGGTCTAAGAACTACTCGTGGTATTGCAGCCGCCTAAGATCAGCCATCCGAATTTGTTGGGAACCATTTTGAATATTTTTAGGAGCCACCACTTACCCAAATTATCCAAACAAAAAGAATGATTGACTAGTTTTTGAAGGATAGTTAGGCTTGAGATATGAGGGCCACTAGATGATAAGAAATATTTGGTGCATTTTTTTTTCTTGGCATTTATCCATACATTATTTCCCATTACCCAAAAGATCAAGTGGTGAATTATACTTGCAAACACCGTATAATTATGGAAAATACCCCGTTAGATTCAATGTTCTTATTCCAAGATAAAGAATATGAGAAGCTATGGATGAACCAAGTTTCCATTAATTCTATTATCTTTGCCAATGAACATTCCTTTTGGTTATTTGGAGCTCATGAACTAGAACATATTTCAAGCTGGCTGGTCCGATTTAGGAATCATGATAACTCCCAAGTCATTTGTGAAAATGTAGAGTTAGTTTTGGCTCTAGTCTCAACATCGAGACCAGAATGTGTTCCTCAGTATGCTGTAAAAGTACCACCAAGTAGTAACTCGTAGGGGACTTTTGACTTCTGGAAGTAGGACCATATTCACTTTGAAGGGAAATTTCTTTTTAGTTCATTCTCACGTCAAAGTGGGCTGAGTGATGGCCTTAAATGGCTAAACCATTAAATTCTGTCACGAAGTCTGGATCTTGCTGAGTTCAAAACCAAGACCGAGGCAGTACGAGACTAAGCTAAGACCAATAGCATGAGGTCTACCATTTAAATCGATCAAATGGGTCTCGAGATTTAAGACCGGCAGATTTTATATTCCAAATTCTTCGCATGGCTTTTTAAGGTTCGGTGAGGTTACCATGTTCTTCTTATGTCCAATTAAATACACAATGCATAATGAAATTCATTTTTCCAAAAGATTTGGATATCATATTATTCAATAGAAAACATGACATATAACAATTTCAAATGATTGTACAAAATCTAAAAATAAACTAAGTAACAAGAACTAAACTTCAGTATTTCACAATAAGTTGAAACCTTCCTGCCTTTGAACTCAAATTGTTTACAATACAATATATATATATATATATATATATATATAACGTAAGCAAAGCAATAGACATAAACAATACTGGAAAACAAAATTAATCTTTAACCCACTAAACTTTCATAACAACAATCATAAGCCTCTTTGAAAAGTCTTCAACTTAATTAGTTATATTTCTCACCATTCAAACTCTTCATCCAAATCTACGCGCATAGGGTTAATCCAAGTGCAGTTGATGGGTTCTTCTCCGTGAGATAAAGTCCTACACGAATGATCTTTGCAAAAGTAGTGGTATTTCTTAGTTCTGAAAGAGTAGAATGCATTACTGTTGCCTTGAACTGTTGGCATGTAAATCATATTTCTCATACCTTTTATCACAGCCAATTCTGAGAAAGAACCTCCAGAACTAACATAGAGCAATTTATTTCCCATATTTCTCTTTGGATGCCATTTCATTTTTGGCCTAATCGAGGAGAGATTTAATGAGAAAATGAAAAAAGATGGCTCATTATCATGGAGCTCAAACACTGCTAAAAGCTTCCCAGCACTTTCCAACAAATAACTTCTGTGGAGTGAATCATATAACTTTTCTGGAAGAATAGAAGAATGATATGCCCATCGACACAAGTATTCATTATTAGTATCTAGTGCTCTCATGTATTTTTGCAGATCAAATACTCCCACCCGTCCTGCGTGACCTAACCAGTGGCACTTCCCTTTGTATAATAGGGGACTGCAACTAGATATACCATAAGGTTCAAATTCCAGTATAAATTCGCGTATGGTCCAATATACCTCACCACGCCTAATGATGCCGAATTTTGCTCCATTGAATGTGATTCCAAAAACAAAACAGTCTATAGAGTTTGGAGGAGAAGAAAAGCACATTGTTTGAAATGCATCTTCTTTGGGATATCTTGGAAGTTCTATTTTGATCCTGTTGAAAGGATGGAAAAAGAAGATACTACAATCTTTTCGAGACAAGAGCAACCACCCATACTTTGAAAAACGAATAGATGCACCTCGCAATTCTGGTATGTGCATTTGATAAGTGTCATTTTGTATTGGGTAAAAAAATTTGCATGTGTGATTATCCAAGGAGATCAAACATGGAGACTAAGAATGTGGGGAATCCATTAGAGGTAGTAGTGGCCGACTGATGGGAGTAATTAATCGCCATGATTTGCAAATTGCACGAAAAGCTAAGAGGTCCCAAACAAAAAGGTTTGCTGAAACTAGATAAAGAACATCTTGTGGAAGTTCAGACCACGATCCACTTTGCCCTTCTTCCTTTTCTTTGTCTTGCTTGAAAGATTGAATATATTTGTTGAGGTTCTGTATTAACCTTTTTAGTTAGAAAAAACAATAATAATCAAAAGACCAAATTAGGGGTGCGTAGTTAACCCCCATAAAAGACCCAATTCAACTTAACTCACCGAGTTGGGGGTTAGGTCATAAGATTTCACAAATCCGCATAATCTGACCGACATATATTTAATAATATATTATACAATTTTATTATTTACTTTTTTGCTCCTCTTTCTAAATTCAATGTAACCCTAAGTTCTCCCCATATAGTTTGTATTAATTTGGTGTTATACTTAGGATAATTTGGTTTTAAATTTACTCTTATTTGTTGTGTATTTTTTTTTTAATGCTCAATTTAACAACAACAACAACAACAACAACAACAACAATAATAATAATAATAATAATAATAATTATTATTATTATTATTATTATTATTATTTAAAAAAAAAAAAAAAAAAAACCATTCAACCCATGCATCTAACGTTCCATGGTGGACTGGGTTGAAAAACCCTCAATCTAACACAACCCATCTCATGCATATCCTTAGAGCTTTAAATATAAATAGAGAACACGAGAATTGTTGAGGAAGAAAAGAAGATTTAAAGTCATAGAAAAGGGTACCATCTTTGGTTGAGTGTTATGCTCGTGGTGGTGCAGATGTGGAGGACGTAGAGGGTTGAAGAGCAGCTCAGAGCTAACAACGAATTCCAAATAATAGAGCTGTGCGTTTTTTCAAAATTCCAAACGTAGGAGAAATTCTTTAATTAAAAAAAGGCCTTCAGGTCCGGTCAATATATATATAAACGATGTTAGTCTAGGATTTCCTAATCCTAGCTTAATTGGGATTGCCTAGTCCTAGTTTAAATGGGATTGGGATTTCCTAATCCCAGTTTAATTGGAATTGGGATTAGGGTTTCCTATTAATATTGCATGGTTGCCTGTCACCGCTCTAGCTTTTATAAAAACCCCAAACTTTTCTGCTAAACTTTATTGTAGAATCAGAGAATCAGGTAAGATACTTAAAATTTAGCTAATGTGCAGTGTAAATTTCTTGTTTATTGTTCTTTTCGTAACTTTGACTTTGGATTTGTTGTTGGCTTTGTTTCACTTGTAAATTTCTTGTTTATCGTTCTTTCTTCCCTTGAATTTTAATTTTTGAATACTTCCATATTCTAGCAATCAAGGAATTAAACCATTAATGATGTTGTTTTAGAGCCAAAAACCTTGAAGTCATTAATCTTTTTGAGTTTGAACTCAATGTATAGTTAGGGATGTATATGTAATTAACCTTTCTGTTTTAAATTTTTTCTGCGACCTTATACTTAAATTATTGATGTTTATAACAGTTTTAAGCAATTGATTGACTGATATTCGATTTGGTGATACATCATATAATCTTATATTCGATCGCTTAGGTTTCCTATAAATCAAACACTAGATTAGGTGAAAAAAAATCCCCATATTACCATGTTACTTAAAGAACTATGAGAATATTGCTTTACTATGATAAATTAATAATGTTATTCTCACAAATAATTAGTAATTTTTTTTCTTTTCAATTAAGTTTGAAAAATTAATACCGCATGACTTTTGATTCCAAGAAAAAAAAGTACATCGATCAGTGATTGCGAGATAGCTCTATTCTTTGATTATTTTTAGCTTATTATGTATGATAACAAATTTTTTTGAGAAAAAGAATTGTTGGTAATTTGGTATAATAACAGGGGAAAGACAAATAACAATCATATCCTTACTCGTATTTTTAAGAAGAATATTGAGCTTCCCAATTCAACCTTTTATATTGAGTTGAAAGGTGTCCCACAAGCCTGTCCACGGGTCGGTTTTGGACCTAACTCGGACTTGACCTGCTAGAGTAGGGTGGAGGGCGGAGGAACTCAAAACTGATCGTTGAAAAAATCAGTCGAGTTGGTTTCGGGTGAGGGGTGAGCGTCGGTCAGTTCGATCAATTGTCGGAATAAAAAAAAGTCATCGAAATCTGAAAAAAAAAAAGTCATCGACTTTTCCAGATTTGATCAAGATCTCACCAAATCTGGTCTAGATCTCATCAAATCTGGTTTGTTTTTGTAGGATTTGGCTAGATTTTTTAATAGCTTCGGTTAAGTTTGGGTTGCTTAGGTTTTGGAGAAACAAACCCACCACTCAACCCACCGGTGTCGGTTCTTGAGAACGGAAACCCACCGCCGACCGGCTGAACCTTTGGTCGGGCCGAGATCGGGTCGGCATTTGGCAGTTTGGTTGGGTTGTCGGGCTACGGTCGGGTCTAGACAGCCCTAGTGTCCAATGCATTAGGTGGTTAACAGTGACATTTATAAAAAATTTCTTGAATGTAGAATAATTTAATAAGAATTTCTATACCAGTTAAGCTCTTATTTCAACTAAAATTTTGAATTTATTTTCATTAGCCTCGTGTTTTTCATTTTGTGATTTTAAAAACTGCTTAACGCTTTTCTTTTTTCTTTTTTCTTTTTTTCACACAGTGACTTGGAAATGGAATCTACAAATAATATGGAACAGTATATGCAATCTCATCCTCCTATCATCCCTCAATCTTATCCTTGGCTTGTAATTCGTGATGGCAAACATCTAGAAAGGCAAAAAATTTTCAACATATCTAAGGATAAATATTACCCAATAACAATTCCTGAGATGCACAATAAAATGATATGCACTAGCACCAACGAATGGCTGTTGTTAAATGATCTTGATTCAAAGGATCTTTCTCTTTTGAATCTTCTTTCGTTGGAGGTGGTGCAGCTCCCAAGGTTGAAATCCTTTACTAATTCAGATGTTTGTATTCTATCCCCACCAACAATTGAATCCAACCAAGATTGTTATGTAATGATCATTCATCGTTCGCCATGTAGATTTTATTTCTGCCAACCCGGTGATGAGGAATTTAGTGAACAAGAGTTTGAATTTGATTTGGAAGAACAAGAGTATGATTTTGGAGCAATGGGCATTTCTGCCGCAACAATGTTTAGAGGGAAGGTTTACTTTTTGACCAGATTTTCAAGCATAGATCTTGTTTCTGTTTATGCATTGTTTACGGCTGAATTTGTGGGTTCAAATCTTCATTTTACAAGAATTACAAGGGAGGAATTTCCTCGACCATCACCTCCAGAAATACCCACAACTAATGACTATCTTATTGAATCTGGTGGTGAGCTCTTATATATTCATAAGATGAGAGGTGGATGGGATGCTAAGATGATTCTTGGCTTCATCATTTTACGAATGAATTTTTTAAGACAAGCATGGGAGGAAGTGAACGACATAGGAGGGTGGACTCTTTTTCTTTCTCAAGATCGTGGTTTGGAGCACAAGGCTATATCTTGTTTTGCAGCAGAAGAGGGAGTTAAGCAGAATTCAATCTATTTTACAAAGCCTTTTGATAGATTCTATTATGTTTTTGACCTAGAAAATAATTGTATTTCGAAGTCTTTACCTTGTCCCACTGTAAGCAAATTTATGTCACGACTGGATTGGGTCTTAATTCCTATAACAAAGTCATAAGATCAATGCTATACTTTGGTAGTTTCACTATTTTTTATTATCGTTTCTTTTGGTTATTGAAGATGTAAGTATTGTTATCTCTATCAGTATTTGTTAATTTATCGTACACGATATACAATTTGGTGTCATTCACTATTTGTTAATCTATCTATAAATACTAATGGTCAAAGTTGTTTGACCATCAGTTGACTTCCTTATAGACTAGATGGTAACATTAAGCATGGTCGAAGTTGTATTTACATTTGTGATCTAATGTTTGATAGTCTAATCTAACAGAAGCAATCAAATCTTTTGTTAACAACCAAAATTAGGCCACCTTGATTTCACCTTCTAATTTCAGTGTTTGACTATTTCTTTTCTTTGTAGCTTTGATTTGTTTCTCTCCCTGCCAACCACCCCTCTTAAAAATAGTGCTTTATTATTTTGGTGTCAACATTTGTAAAGCAAAAGGACAATTGTGAACATAAATTTCTTCACTGTCTAATGTAAACCAATTGTTACTTTCAATTCTAAAAATATTGAAAAATCTACAAGTTTCAACTTAAGAAGTGAGAATTCTTGCTATTTTGAATAAAAGCCAACAACAAATGAAAGCCAAAGAAGATGATAATACAATTTGTACAAGTTTACAATTTTGTTCTCTAAGTTTCTACACTATGAATCAACTTAACTGAAAAACAATGTAATTTGTGTTAGAATGATGACCTTATTTATTCCATCACATCGTTTACGAATGTCAACCTTTCCACAGCGGGAAAGCCAGCAATGAATTGAGTGAGAAAATTACATGAAATAGAATGATTTGTACTATTTTTGTTTTTGTTCCTTCACCTCAATGTTATTCAACTGGGACCTAAGCTGGTGCCTCCATGATATTTGAAGTTCCAGCCTGAGGCTTTCCATGCGGCTTAGCTTGATGCTGAGACCAATAACCATGAGCAGCCAGGACTTGGTCTAAAAAGACCTAATTATCAACAATTCCTTTGTTATCTAATTATCTATTTTATACCTATGCAACCAAGCTTATTTCCGATAAAAACCAATAGCCAATCACATAAATTATTTAATTAATTTTAATTGTTTGACTAATTAGAATTAATTTCATTTAATTACATGTGATTAGCTTCATCCTCATACAATGCATACAGATCATGCAAACTTGATCTTGTGATATCTTTCAATCCGACGATCTGATTTGAGAATCGGGCATATTGTCGCAACAGTTTGAATCTCAAGATCATTTTTATGATATACAATGAATGATTTAATGCATGAAATGCTGCATGATTTTTGGGTATTTGAAAAAGTCATTTTAGTCATCTTTCAAAATTAAATTATGGATGCAAAATTGACACAGTTTCAAGGATTAGTCTTATCAATAATTTTTTTTAAAAAAAAGTTCATGGCATTCAAATGATTTCACAAAATTAAAGTAATCTAAGAGATTCTTTGATCTGAAAACTTGATCTTAATATATAATGCATTTTGCTAACTATCTGGTTCATTGCACGGGATAGTGACTAGTGTATAGTATACTAAAATACACAATCAAAGATTAGAAAAAAAAATACAAGTGTTTGAATTTCTAACCGTGAAAGATAGAACATTGAGATAGAAATTTTCATGTATTACCTAAATTTTGGGGCTTAATTATTACTCCTCCAAGATAATTAATACTCCAATTTTTTTCTTTTACTACTATTTGACTAATATTTGAGATTTTTTTTTTTTAATATTACCCCTCCAAGATAATTAATAGTCCAATTTTTTTTTTCTAATTTTATCAAAATTTCTACTTTTTATTTTTATGCAAGTATTAGTTTATTAGTTGTTCATTGCATGATTAATTGGTTATGTTTGGTGCATGAATGATTTGTTATGATTATTAGTTAATGAAATAAAACTGTTATGTTATTCCATTGACTAGACTTAAAACTTGATTGTCTTAACCCATTTTTAACCCACTTAAAATGACCTATTTTTTTATTTGAATCAATTAACTCGACTCGACCCGTTGGCCACATCTACTACTGATGAAATATTCCCCGTCAATCAATCCAAAATTACATTATAATTGCCATCTCTCCTTGAATTGTTAATTTGTTCTCAACAGACAGGGAAAAAAAAAAGACATGGACGACAAGGTTTGGGTTTTTTTTTTTGGAGTTACATTAAGCGATTGCAAAAAGCTGACTTCATCCCCTCGCCATGCTAGTTTTAGCCATACGAAATGCAATGGTAACAACCTTAGGGTTGCCCATGCTCATGCCAAAAAGGTAAAGTCCTTCTAGGAATATCAAGTTTGGTTAGAAGATGTTCCGGCATATATAATTTTTTTTGTAAACCGTGATGTTTTTTAGTTTCTTGATCAATAAAATTCCATGACTTAGTTCTCAAATAAATAAATGATCCCAATTGACCCCAAGTAAAACCCTAAAAAGAAGTAAGCTCATCCAGGGGCTTTACTCTTGAATCATTAAATTTAGGGCCATCTCAATTAGTTGTCTTTCATCATAACCCGAGTGAAGACTAACTTGAAGAAAAGCATCAGCTAGTGTCCTAACTCCTAAATATAATAAAAAGCATGGTTTTCATTTCCGGAATGTTCAAAGAATAGGCAAAGGGAAAAGTTTAAGATTTTTAAGATTCGACCAAGGTCGAACTGTAATAATGTCATAATTAATTTAGTAATTAATTAAAATAAAATAAAGGTATTAAATTCGTAAATATTAGCAAAATTAACTAAAATATCTAAAAAATTGACACAAACTTTTAAATAAATTTTTATGATATTATAAGTTAATAAAAAATAGTATAGCATTACTCAGCATGAATAAATATTGTATAATAATCCCTCCAGTAGAAATTATTTTGATTAAATAAAAATCATTTTTAAATAATTTTTTAAATAGTAAATTCCTATGCAAAGGTTTTATTCTTAAATCAAAAGTTAATTTAGCAATGAAAACAAATTTGATAGTATTTAATACATTGAGATAGAGGTGATATAGAAGTCTAGAAACTATCAATGATGTAAATCTAATATAAATTTAATAATACTTCGTATTAGCTCACAAGGAGCTTGCCTAGTCTGTTGGTTTTTCTATGGATTTAGGCTTAAAGAGAGAGAAGCACTAAAAAAAAAAGAGAGGCAAAAATGCCAATTTTGGCTGGATTTTCTTTCACATTTTTCAAGCTAGTCAACCATACACAGCAACACCCTAACTTACAAAAATTTATATATATATATATATATATATATATGGATTGGATTACACCAATCAATATTTTTTAATTGGAAGTGAATTTTGACAAATAGACGTTAGATTATATTATCTTTGTATATTTTTCGTACTTGCAAAATTTCAAGGTGATCAAAGATCAGTCATGTCATCTATCAATTGTATAAATTCAAGTTTTTGTAGTTTAAATAGAACATGTAATCCAACGGTGAAATTTGCAAAATATAAATTCATTAACTAGTTATTAGGTGGTGTAATATTACTTAGAGTTACACTAGCTGTAACTTGAACCCAACCGTTGAATAACATGTTCTATATGTTCTTAATATGAACGCCAATTTTCATGGCAATTGGAAGTAATTTACCCTTTAGTCTATAAATTCATATTTTATGCATTATTTTAAACTACAAAAATTTAAATTTAAACAATTAATTGATGTTATGGTTATAATCTTTGATCACCATGAAAATCTGCAAGCATAGAGAATATACAAAGTTAATGTATTCTAACGGTAGATTTGTCAAAATTTGCATCTAATTAAAAAATATTGAGTAGTGTAATATTGTTTAGAGCTACACAAAGTGTAATTTAAACCCAAAATATATGCACACACGTGCGCGTGCGCACACACACACACATTAAAATAGCCTATTTTCACCATCCTAAAAATATTTCGAATACCCTGACTTAATAATCACAAGAATTTAGGTTCAATAAAAATAAGAATAATGAAGGTAATGTTATATCCACAACATTTTCATAACAAATATTTTGTGGCAAGTTGCTATTGATTTTAGTTTAGGTCCAACACTAACATCTCTTTTATACCCACTAAAAATTTATCATATAAAATTTGTTGTGAACATATGGATGTAAAATTACTCAAAAATAAATTATGGCCTCCCAATCATAATGCTTTACTCTGTGTATCCAAGAGTTAGACTATTTTGGATATACATCACTGTCAGTTTCTTTAAGACCTTCTCATTTCTCCCCATGTGTGTGTATGTGTGTTAAAATATTTAGTATTCTCAAAAGAAAATACAGTGGGTAAATCCCACATTAGAAAATGAGTGTGAGTTAAAAAGGTTTAAAACCTGTGCTATATATCCAAGAGTTAGGCCATTTTGAATATACACCACTGTCAGTTTCTTTAAGACCTTCTCCCCTCTCCCCGTGTGTGTATATGTTAAAATACTTAGTATTTTCAAAAGAAAATACAGTGGGTAAATCCCACATTGAAAAATTAGTGTGAGTTAAAAAAGTTTAAAACCTGTGTTGTGCATCTAAGAGTTAGGCCATTTTGGATATACACCACTGTCAATTTTTTTAAGACCTTTTCCCTTCTTCCCGTGTGTGTGTGTGTTAAAATACTTAGAATTCTAAAAAAAAAAAATTTATTATACCAAACAAAAATAAGACTAGATCAAACAAGTGAACAAATAATTCAACACAAAGCATATTCAAAAACAAAATAAAAGTAAAAAAAATCTAATATCATTCAAATTTGTTACTTGTTCGACCTATTACAAAAAACTAATACATAATTTCATTATTCCTAAAAAAAAAGGTACCAAGAAAAATATTGTGATTATGAGTTTCATTTACAATGCCGACATCTATTCTTTCTTTGGCTTTACAGTCACAACAATTTTGCTCTTCTCAGTAACTTAACTCATAGTTTATTATCACAAGTTTACTAGACTTAAAAATAAATAAATAAACAAAGATACAGTTGTACTAAAAATAAAACTTAAAAAGCTATATATAAGTTAAATAAACTAAATAAATTTTGATAAATGTGCCCTAATTGATCTTTAAATTAACTCATACAATCCATTGAGATGGGATAGTTGGAGAGGAGAGGGAAGTTGAAGGGTAGTGGTTGTGCAAGAATGACTATTTAACAAAGTGGCCCATGGAGGATAACGCCATCGCCATCATAGCAAGGTGGCATAGAGTGGAGGAGGATGATAGGTCTAGGGTTCGATCTCTCTCTCTCCAAACTGTAGACTTGGAGATTCAAATTTGATTTGGTTAATTTAGGTTACCCATTTGATTAGTGAAGGTTCTTATGAGTAAATTCAATTTTTCAATTTTTTAATTAAAAGATATACTACGTCATTAAAAAAATAAAAGCAAGATCATTATTCCATGAGAGATGCTACGTTTACAACAATTTTACAACATTTTTACAACAAATCACAAGTGGTTAGTTATTATTGGTTCAAATTTGAAACTAACACTAAGATTACTTTTTTGCCTCAACAATAATAACCAATAACAACCTCCCACTTAGGATTTGTTGTAAAAATGTTGTAAAAATGTTGTAGACATATCATTTCTCTTATTCCATTAGTCAAGTAATGCTTAACTTCTAAAAAAGAGTTTAATTAATAACAATTACTAAATCAAACAAAAATAAGACTAGATCAAACAAGGGAACAAATTATTGAACAAAAAGCATATTAAAAAATAATAATAAAAGTAAAAAAATCCAAAATCATTCAAATTTGTAACTTGTTCAACCCATTACAAAAAACTAATACATAATTTCATTATTTCCAAAAAAAGGTACCAAGAAAAATATTGTGATTGTGAGTTCTCACTTACGGTGCTGACATCTTTCCTTTCTTTGGCTTTATAGTTGCAACAATTTTGCTCTACTCAGCAACTCGGCTCATAGTTTATTTTCACCAATACTTAAAAAAAATAAATAAATAAAAAAAATAAAAAAACAAAGATGCAGTTGTACTAAAAATAAAACTTAAAAATTTATATAGAAGTTAAATAAACTAAATAAATTCTAATAAAGGAGCCCTAATTGATCTTTAAATTAACTCATACAATCCATTGAGATGGGATGGCCGGAGAGGAGAGGGGAGGTGAAGGGCAATGGTTGTGCAAGCATGACTATTTAGTGTGCAGGACGACGATAAGTCTAGGGTTCAATCTCTCTCTCTCTCTCTCTCTCCAAATTGTGCACTTGGAGATTCATATTTGGCTTGGTTGATTAAGATTAGGGTTCAACTCTCTCTCTCTCTCTCTCTCTCTCTCTCTCTCTCTCTCTCTCTCTCTCTCTCTCTCTCTCTCTCTCTCTCTCTCTCTCTCTCTCTCTCTCTCTCTCTCCAAATTGTGCACTTGGAGATTCATATTTGACTTGGTTAATTTAGATTACCCATTTGATTCATGAAGTTTCTTACGAGTAAATTCAATTTTGCAAATTTTTAATTAAAAGATATACTACGTCATTAAAAAAATAAAAGTTAAGTCATTATTCCGTTAGTCAAATAAGTAATATCACTAAAAAAAGTTAAGCCTCATATGAAAACATAAGAAACCAATTGTGCTCACAAGGTAAACTTGAGAGACCAATTCTAAAATACAATTTCTGTTAGCTCCAAGCCATGAATTATACTTTTGCTAATTCAAGAGTGGAAATTTTATTATTGTGGCGGCCAAAAAAGAATTAAGCGAAAATTATTGGCAATATTTAATTGCCTGTATAATTCATAATTCTCATTACGAACTAGAACTAGAGTATTCCTAATTACAAACTAGCACAACTTTTTTTTAGAGGTATTCAATAAGGCAACTAAAAAAGTGCCCAAATTAAATAGATTTTTTTAAACGTTTGTTGGGTTTTTTTTTTTGTTTTTTTTTTTTAATGCTTTTTGAATGGTATAATAGAAATTTAGTAAATTAAAGGTTTTTAATTTTACAAACTTGACAATATTTTGAGACATTTGTAAATAGAATAGACGAGTAGATGACCAATAATTTGAGATAGAAGGAGTAAAAGGAAAAACAAAAAAAACAAGAAAAATTAAATTTAAAAAAAAATTCTTATGTGAACAAAATGTCATAGTTTTAATGACAGTTTCAACTAGCCACCGAACTAACAGTGTTAGTTCAGTAGCTAATTGGGTTTTCTTCAAGGGAATAGGGAAACACATTGTCTTTCTTTAACTTTCTTCCTACTGCCTAGATAATTTTTAGACAATGGAGGAATTATCACAAAGTTGGACGAAACTATCGCTTTCGGAGAGAGAAGGACCAGGTTTCTGTTTGGAATATGAATTTAGCTCGAAAGAACATATCATAGCAACAAAGTTTCTCACGAAAAGTGCTCTTAACATTGAGGCCATTGCAAAAACGTTTACCCCATTGTGGCATTCAAGGAGCTGATTCAAGATCAAAAACCTGGGTGATCATGTGATTCTTTTCATTTTTGAAAATGAAAATGAAGTGAAGAAGGTCCTCAATGCTGAACCATGGTGCTTTCATAAGCACTTGGTGATCATGCAGAAATATGATAAGAGCATGGCAATGGAAGAATAGAAATTTGAGAAGACTCGTTTCTGGGTTCAAGTTCATGGACTCCTCTATAAATAGTAAATACATGAATGTTAAGGCGGCCAAGAAAATCTGTGAAGTTGTTGGACAAATTGTCCACTCTAACGATCCAGCTGAAAAGGACGGGGGCAATTTTATGAGGATTCGAGTGGAGATGGATATATCTTTACCTCTTTGCCGTGGTCGAGTTGTGTTTATGGAGAATGGAAAAAAAATCTTAGATCACTTTCAAATACGAGCGCCTTCCTAATATTTGTTATTGGTGCGGAAAAATGGATCACTTGGACCGTGATTGTGAGATTTGGCTGGACAGTGAAGGAAGTTTAGCAGAAACACAAAAACAATTTGGGCCGTCATTACGTGCTCCACCATTTTTCCCGTCAAAGAGAAGTGTGGTGGCTGTCCCAGGTTTTTACAGTTAGAAACGTGCAGCCCCAAAGTCGCATGCTACTGAAGCTAGACCTGAAGATGGCGGCAAGATCAATGATG
This sequence comes from Quercus gilva, assembly GCA_023621385.1. NCBI lineage: Eukaryota > Viridiplantae > Streptophyta > Magnoliopsida > Fagales > Fagaceae > Quercus > Quercus gilva. The sequence goes on along the minus strand of CM042479.1, from coordinate 39,970,474 downwards.
ATTCACGAGCTAGGGAGGAGCTCACGGTGGTGCACAACATGGACTCAGCTGATAGCTCATTAAAGGCTCATTTATGGGAGAAAACCGATATACATAATGCTCCTCATTATTTAGGAAACGGTTACACGGGTAATAAACCTCAAGACCCTAATAATTCTCCACAATATCCGGACCACTTAAATGCAGAAATTATAAGGATTAATGTACCCAAAAATTCTGGTGATATATAGCTGTCCATTGTTTTCCAACGGAACCAATTGGAATTAATCCAATTAATGACTCGAGTAAATCCATCAGAAGCAATCAAGTCAAGGAGGCGGCTCAATCAAACCCTAATGCTAATTCTTTCACTCTTAACTCTATGTCACGTGAGGGGCATGAAGTTGCTAGGGCAACCAAAAAAATAAGCATGTGGACTAGGCTGGACAGAGGCAAGATCACGCAGCAGGCACTTCAGACAGATTTCACAGGTCCAAAGCTTTTCAACAATTGATGATCACCCCAATTTACCTTGCAGCAAGAAACAGGTTTTGACAGATGAAGCTGAATTTTCTTTTCAAATGGTGGAGGCCAATGCTTAGCCCCGCCAAGAGCCATGAATCTCTTAGTGTGGAACTATCATGGATTTTGGAACCTACTTATAGAGAAGGAGCTTGGGAACATTATCCGGACAAAAGATCCCTCTGTCATGTTTTTAGTCGAAACATGGCCAGATGAAGCTAGGCTAGGTCGTCCTTCACAACATAAATTTTGATCACAAGTGGGAGGTTTGTAGTGGGAGGAGAGGTGGAGGATTGGTGCTGTTTTGGAAAATTGATGTTCATGTAACCATTGAGGATTCACATAGGTATTTTATTGATGTAACCCTAGATAAAAATAAGGAAACATAATGGAGATTTACTAGGTTCTATGGTGAGCCAGAAACTCATTGAAGAATGGAGGCTTGGAATAAATTGAGAGGTTTAAACAATAGGCCAAAAGTACCATAGCTTTGTGCGGGGGATTTCAATGAAATCAGTAGACAAGATGAAAAATTGGGGGGAGCAATGAGAAGTCACAACCAAATGCAACAATTCTGAGACGTAATTGACGAATGTGGTTTCAGTGATTTAGGTTTTGAGGGATCCAAATTTACTTGGAGCAAACATTTTATTGATGGCCACTCATTATGGAACGATTGGATAGAGGATTGGGGAATAGTGAATTTCTTATAAGATTTCCAGGTACAAGGGTGTCTCATCTCAGATGTATGTCATTAGATCATATTCCACTTTTGATCAATCTTTCGGGATTGGAAGCTCCACCTAGAAAGAAAGTGTTTCATTTTGAGGAGATGTGGTTATCTGATTCACACTGTGGAGAAATTGTGGAGGTGGTATGGAGGAATGGTGAGGAAGGTGATATCATGAAAAAAAAATTGAAAAATGCAATAAGGATTTGGGATGGTGGGAAAAAAAAGTTTTGGGAATGTTAGGCGAGAATTGGAGAAAAAAAAATTGTTGGCCAAGGTTGAGGCCGAGGCAATGAGGAGGGGAGATAATTCTCGGCTTAGAGAATTGAAGGATGAAATTCATGTTCTCATGGACAAGGAAACCCGAATGTGGAGCCAAAGATCAAGAGTGTCATGGTTGAAAAATGGTGATAGCAATTCCAAATTTTTTCACAACAAAGCAACTCAAAGATTTAGGAAAAATTCCATTCTTGGAATTAAACATAAAAGGGGTATTTGGCAAGAGCAACCAGAAGTGGTTGGAGACACCATTGTGGAGTATTTTGGAGACCTATTCACTACAAGGAATTTGACCATTGAAGAAGGTTCACTATCTTTTATTCCAAGGCTGGTCACAAATGAGATTAATGAACAGCTAATGGGGAAGTTCATGGAGTGGAAAATTCAGGAAGCACTTGATCAAATGGCGCCCCTAAAAGCACCAGGTCCTGATGGGATGCCACCCCTATTTTACCAACACTTTCGGGGGATTATGAACAGAGAGGTGACTTCTACAATACTGGCATGGCTGAATTAAGGTAAACAACCTCTCCCAATAAATCATATTTTTGTCACTTTAATTCCAAAAGTCAAGAATCCTACTTTAGTCTCTGAATATCGCCCTATTAGCCTATATAATGTATTGTACAAAATATTCTCCAAAGTTCTTGCAATCAAATTAAAAAAATTCATGCTAGAACTTATAACTGAGCATCAGTCTACTTTCGCAAAAAATAGGCTTATTTTAGATAATGTTTTAGTTGCTTTTGAAACCTTGAATTGTATGAAAAATCACAATTCAAGGCAAATAGGTTTTATGGCTCTAAAACTAGACATGAGCAAGGTATATGACATGGTAGAATGAAATTATCTTCAGAAACTGATGAAAAAAATGGGCTTCTACTCAAGGTGGATAGGTTTGATAATGAAGTGTGTTTGTACTGTCTCATACTTAATTCTGGTGAATGGTGAGCCGAAGGGGTTACTTAATCCAACACAAGGCATAAGGCAAGGGGACCCTCTCTCCCTTTTCCTTTTCTATTATGCACGGAAGGATTACATGGCTTAATCATAAGAGCTGCAAGAGCTAAGGAAATCAACGGCTTCTCAATTTGCAAGAGAGGCCCCAAACTAACTCACTTATTTTTTGCAGATGACAGCTTACTTTTTTGTAAGGCAAATCCTCAAGAATGTGGCAATGTGCTCAAAATTTTGGCAGAATATGAAGAGGTGTCAGGCCAGAAAATAAATAAACAAAAGACATCTCTTTTCTTTCGCAAGTCCACAAAAGCCGATGTTAAAGAGAAGATTAAAAATGTGTTGGGGGTGAATGAAATAAGGTCATATGAGAGATACTTGGGGCTGCCCTCCTTGGTAGGAAGTGGTAAAAAAGCAAGCTTTAACTATATTAAGGAGAGGGTTTGGAGGAAATTACAAGGGTGGGAGGAGAAGCTCCTTTCTCAAGCCGGTAGAGAAGTTCTTATCAAAGCAATTGCTCAAGCCATTCCAACTTATGCCATGGGATGTTTTAAGGCCTATGCCATGAAATTGAAGCTATGGTAAAAAAATTCTTTTGGGGGCAGCGGGGTGACAAAAGAAAAATACATTGAATCAAATGGTCGGAATTGATAAAACCAAAATTAGAAGGAGGATTGGGATTTAGAGACCTTGCCCTTTTCAATGACTCTCTTCTTGCCAAGCAAGCATGACAGCTTCTACATAATGAAGACACTTTCTTTTACAAAAATTTTAAGGCGAGATTTTTTCCCTATTGTTCATTCATGGAAGCACAAGAATCAGCATCCGGATCCTATGCTTGGAAAAGCATTTTGAAGGGGAGAGAGGTGATCCAAATGGGAGCAAGATTTCGAGTGGGCAAGGAAAAAAGCATCAAAATATGGCGGCATCATTGGCTGCCCATAAAACATCCACCATTAATTTCTTCCCCAGTCATAGAGTCTATGGAGAATGCCACAGTGGACTGCCTCATTGACACTAACACAGGTAAATGGAATGCTGAAATGATTGAAGGTGTTCTCATGCCAGCTGAAGCGGAGCTTGTCCAATGGATTCCATTGCCTAGAAGCCAAACCGAGGATGTTTTGTATTGGCCTTTCACTGTAGATGGACAGTACAACTGCAAGTCGAGGTACAAGTTTCTCAAGGACTTAGAGGGGAATTCTGAAGTGAGAACCCAATCGAAGGTGGAGAGGAGAGCTTGGAAGAATATCTGGTCTCTAGAAGTTCCTAACAAACACAAGAATTTGATGTGGCATGCATGTAGAAACTCCCTACCAACAAAACAAAACCTGGTCTGGAGAACTATAATACAAGATTCCAGTTGTGACCAATGTTCCATACAAGTTGAGGACACTTTGCACGCACTGTGGAGCTACACGGGTTTGAATGAGGTGTGGAAAGGTGACAAATGGAGTTTTCAGTCCAGAATGCAAGTTAATGACTTTATGGAGTTGTGTAGCTGGATTATTGAGAATGGCAAGCCACTGGACCTATTTGCTATTCAGGTTTGGAATATTTGGAACCAGCGAATTCTGAGGCTATAGCTCTCGCGTAGCCTCTAATCCATGCCCCATTTGCATCCCTTATAAGACTAACCCCCCCCCCCCTCTCTTGCTCGACTAGGGTTCCCCAAAGAGGACCCATCAGAATTTAATTTAAACCAATTAATTGGCAACAGAAACCACTTAACTTGAATTGTTTACTTGGTAGGTGCATCATGACAGTTTGCTCCAACAAAAACATACTTCGTCGCCTTTGCCATCACGTCCTCTTTAAGGTGTAGAGAAGGCTTGGCATTCTGAAAAACCACCCTCTTCCTTCAGATCCAAAGGCACCACAAACCTATCAGAAATACAATATTCCAATCAATCCCCAAAGGTCCATAGCAAGCCGCATTACACATATTTAGTCTAAGCCAGTCCATTAAACTCATCCCATAGAAGCAGTTTGCTTGCATCGAGGGAGAGAGAGATTCCCAAAAGGATTTAGCAAAAGTACACGATCTCAATAAATGGTTAATGGTTTCCGAGGAGTTGTTGCACAAAGGGCACGTATCAGAAGCAAGGACTCCTCTTTTTGCAAGAACAACTCGCACCGGGATACTCCCATGACAGCACTGCCATAAAAAGCATCTAATCTTGGGGATAGTATTTGCTTTCCAAACCCAAGCTCCTCTAAATTGCCCACTTTCTAGATTGCCCATTTTGGTACAAGCAATGTGATACGCATCTTTGGGATCAAAATCTCCATTTGGTGAGGATATCCAAGCCAACTGATCATTAATGTTGGCAAGAAGAGGAATGGGTGTAGCCTTAATGTCCAAAAGGACGTGTCTTGGGATGGGAAAAGAACATTTAGACCAGTCCCACCCTGCAGTGGAAACCATATACTTAATACGGAGAAATTCTTCCTCCCGTTGAAGAGGACCATGAAGTAGGCTTTTAAGAGTGCCTTTATCCAGCCACCTGTCAAACTAAAAAGACAGATTACTATCTCTGCCAGCCACCCACTTGGATTCTTCTCTAAACACTTCGTGACCCTTTGTCATTGCACTCCAAACTTTTGAGCAAGCACGCCTAAGAAGGCTCCTGGCAATGGATCTTCTTCTCAGATACTTTTGATTGAGCACCTGAGCCCACAAGGACTCCTTTTCATGTCAACATATTCATGATCTAAAAATGGAGAAATTATAGAGTCCTTTAGTGGACCACGTTACTTGTCCACCATTCCACTAAACTTCCACTTGTTTAAAATTGCTGAGTCAGTAATTAATTTCTGTTTAAAAAAATTTTCTAACTAACAATTTTAAACAAGTGGCAATTTTTTAGTGGAATGATGGACCACATCACTTGTCCACCATGTTGATCTTATAATTTCTCCTAAAAAAGACCCATTTACATCCATATAGCCCAAGCAGAAAATTAATATGGAATCCAAACCCAACTCACAAATGACCTAACCTGAAAACCCGTTCCAATCCAATTTAAACCCAAAAGACTCAAACACATTTAAAAATGAAAACTCATTTTGATCTGCAAGGCCCAACTGGAAATCCACTTAAATTGCAAGTCGTTTAGTCTCACTGTGTAGGTTTTGTTACACTAACGCATAAACAAAAGCTGTAAAGATCATACGTTCATCAAAAGTGTTTTCCCCAAATCCAAAGATCAAACATATAGCTAAAGGTTTTTCTCCAGATCCCCAAACCCTCTCTTCAAGCATGCATGGGAAAGTCAAAGATCACTTATGAGAAAGTGTCCAAGAAGAGGCCGGCATAAGGGAAATAAATTTAATAACTTGTTTGGATAGAGGGGAGTAGAGGGGAGTAAAGTAGAGGAAGAGAGAGTAATATTATGTTTGGAAGTTTGGAGGGAGAGGAGAATAGAGGGGAGTAGAAGAGAGTAATTTCAATTCCATACCAACCACAACCAACTAAGGCTCTTAGCAGAGTAGGAATATGGGCACCACAGATTCCAAAAGAGGACCTAGCAAAGACTGGAAAAGAAATACCATAACGGGTGCCAGGGTGACCAGTGAGGACTAGTGGGATTAATAGGATTATATTGGCATTAACAACTGTGGCAATTCCTTGCCACCAAGCCATGCCAAGATCAACAAGGTTACCGGCAAGGTATCACAGGAGCTCTTGTTAGCTAGGTTGGGTCTATATATAAAAGATTTTTTGGAGTCTGGGAATTCCTAATCCTAGATTGATTAATTAGGATTGGAATTTCCTAATCCTAGATTAATTGGGATTGGGATTTCCTAATCCTAACTTAATTGGAACTAGGATTAGGGTTTCCTATTACTAATTGAAGTCGTATTGGAATTTGTACCTAATCGACTCAAGGTTTAATTAGAAAAAACCCAACCCCAGCCCCAACCAAAAGTACTCCTCCCTCCCAAGCTAAGCTGATTCCATCGCTTATATATAGAGGCCCTTCTCTTTCTCCATTTTTTTTTTTTCAAGTAATAAGGTTCTCACACACACAGCTCCATCATGCCCTTCAACCCTTTGTGTTTATACTTTTGTTATTTACTATTGTCTATTTTTTTATATCAATAATTATTCCGCCATGCAGTACTAGTTAAAACTATTTTTTGTAATGTATTTCTAAGAATATCATCAGTTTTCAGGAGAGGGAGTAGGATTATTGTTTTCATTGTGTCATACTGCTAAACTGATGATCTCCGGACTCTTTTAGAGTCTAAATATATATTCTTTTGTTGTTCAATAACCCTCATGTCGTCTATTCATATTTCAGAGTTCTAAAGAATTACTTTATTTCATTGTTTGGCATTTTGAGTTTGACTAATTTTACTTACTGTTTTCTCTCTAAAATATTCAATACAATACCTCGTACGTTCCTATCAAAAAAAAAAAAAACCTCGTACGTCAAGGTCCTCAACAGAAGTAATAAAGGAGGTCACAACGATATATCTTCCAAATATATGATTGAAAATATTGATCAATCTTTCAAGCAAGAGAAAGAGAAAGAGAAGGAAAAAGAGCTAGATAAATCATGGTCTGAGCTTCCACTTCATCTTCACTGTCAATTTTCAGCACACCTCATTCTCAAAGACTTGAATACTTTTCGTGCCATTTGCAAATCATGGTGATTAAGTAGTCCTATGAGTCCACTTGGACCATCATTGGAACCCCCATATTCTCATTCTCCATGTTTGATGTACTTGGCTAAACACAGATGCACATTCTTTCATCCAATGCATGATAATGGCTGTTATCAAATGGATATTTCAGTGTTGCAAGATGCATTTATCCGTTATTTAAAGTATGGTTGGCTTCTCTTGTCTAAAATGGATGGAATTGTCTTTTTCTTCCATCCTTTTGATAGAATTAAAATAGAACTTCCAAGTTATCCTTGCGAGGAAATATTTGAATCAATGAGTTCTTCGTCTCCCCCAACTTCTACTAACTGTACTTTGTTATTGGAATTATATTTTGTGGATCCAAATTCAGCATCATTAGGCATGGTGAAGTAGCTTGGACTTTATGCGAATTTACAGATTATTTTCAACCTATGGGTTATTTCACCAATAGCAATCCCCTACTATACAAAGGTCATTGCTATTGGTTGGGTCTACAAGGGGACGGCCTCCTAATTAAAGTGGGAGTATTTGATCCGCATAAATACTTGAGACATCCTAATCAATATAGATGTCGATGGAAGTATCTTTCCTATATTTTTCCTCCGCAAGATTTAAGATTACTCTCTCCAAAGTAGTTATTTGTTGGAAAGTGATAGGAAGTTTTTTGTAGTGTTTGAGCTCCATAAAAGTGAGCCAAGTATTCAGGACAAAATTGCCCTTTGCTTTTTTCGGGCAAATTAAATAGTTTTATGTCTCATTTCCCAAACTAATTAGGAAAATACTTTTATTTTAAAACTCAATTTGTGATAAATCGAGTTTAAAAGAAAAAAAAAAAAAAAAGAGTTCTATAGTGGCGTTTTAAGGAGCCTATAGTAACGTTTTTTAACTTGACTTCAATGAAATTAAGTTATAGGCAATTTTTTTTACCTATAACTCGATTTCATTGAAGTTGAGTTACAAAACAGCACTATAGGTCCTTAAAACGTCATTATAGGCTCCTTAAAAACGCCATTATAGGGCCTAACTCGATTTATCACAAATTGAGTTTTAAAATAAGAGCATTTCTCTAATTAGTTGGAAAAATGAGCATAAAACTATCTAATTTGCCCGAAAAGAGCAAAGGGCAATTTTGTTCCAAGTATTTATATTTACTCATTGAATCTCTCCTCAATTGGACCAAGGATGAAATGACATAAAGTGACAAATATTGAGAATAAAATGTTTTATGTTAGTTCCAGGGGTTCTTTCTTTGAATTGAGTGTGGCAAAAGGTACAGCAATAAGATTTACGTGCCAAGTGTTCAAGGCAACAATAACATATTCTACTCTCTCAAAACTAAGAAGTACCACTCTTGTTTTACTGATTATTCGAGTAGAAATAAATCTCACGGGAGAGAACTACCCAACTGCACTTGGATTAAACCCAGTTGCATAGATTTGGATGAAGGATATAAATGGTGAGAAGTGGAATTATAAAGTATGACGACCTTCCCAGAAGCTTATGCTAGATGGGAAGTACTTCACAAGTTTAAAGTTTAGTTTAGTGTTTTTGTAGGCATCGATTATATCTTCTTCTTCTTCTTCTTCTTCTTCTTCTCTTTTTTTTTTTTTTTTTTTTTTTTTTTTTTTTAAATTAATTGTACTGTAAACATTTTGAGTTCATACGTGGAACTTTGCCAACTACAACCTATTATTTTCAAGTTTCAGCATTATTTTTAATGAGCTTCTCTTCTCTTTTTTTTTTTTTTTTTTTTTTTTTTTTTTTTTTTTTGGTATAATTATTAGAAATAGTTATATATATGGCAGATGTTATTTTGAATAGAAAAATGCTACGTCTATAACATTTTTACAATATTTCATAACAAATCCTATGTGACAGGTTATTACGGATTGTTAATAGTAGGGTAGAAAAATAATTTTAGTAATAAGTTCAAATTTGAACTAATAACAACTAATCATCTCTAATTTGTTATGAAAATATTGTAGACATAGCACCTCTCTTTTAAATAATATCATCATCATGAAACAAAATCAAATCTTTGTAATAAAAATCGATAATGAATTGTTTAATTCAATTGGACATAAGAAGAACGCATGGTCACTTATTGGTCGAAATCCAAAAAGTTTCTTGTTCATTGTCCTAAATCGCCTTTGCTTCATACCTACCATGAATTCCCTGCTCCTCCTAACCCAGTTTAACCCAGATTCCCAACTCTCTAGTCTTTTATCCCATTTTGCACTAGAATATGACCACCCCACCCCCCCCTCTCACTATTAGTTTTAACTTTTTAAGTAACATCAAGTGTTTACTTGAGAAATTCGAGTTGGGTTTTTAATATGCATAACATCACAAGTTCCCAACAACTTGGCGATGGCCAAGTTGGATGGTCAAGGTTAGCATTGATTAATGATATTCTTGGGCAACACGTGTATAGCTAGTGATCTATTCAACCAAGGAACAAGAAAAATAAATATTAATAAAATCAGTGTAACACTTTGTATATTTGGAAGTAATATTTTACATGCAAAATTTTTCTTGAAAATATTTTTATTTTACTGTGTTTAGCTGTATACATGGAAAAAATGTATAAAATGTTTTCTAGACTTTCACAAAAAATAAAATAAAATTGTAGTAAAAAAAAAAAAAAAATCAAGTAGAATTCACGAAAAGAAAAAAGAAAACTCAAACCTAAGTAGAATATTCTATTATCTAGAGAATTTTTTTTCCAAATAACATTAAATATAAAAAAATTTAGTTTGTTGTCACGTTTCAAAACAATGTTGGAAACTAGCATTTCGAGTGTTTAAAACTTGAGTTCCAAGATAAAACTCGAGTTTTTAAGTCTTGATTTGTAAGTGGTGGCAGCTGATGTGGAAGGAAAATCCACATGGAACTCGAGTTTTTCAGACTCGAGTTTCACCATTTTAATACTTCTTCTTCCTCACATTCTTCTGAGTCAGACCCAACGTTCTTCTTCGTGTAGATCTGAAGACCAGATCGTTCAATCGCCCACCCAACGCTCAATCGTCCAATCGAAGCTCCAACGTTCTTGGTTCTTCCTCTGTTCTTCGTCTATGTTCTTTGTTATTAGATCGTTCCTCCTTCGTCGTCAGATCGTTCTTCGTTCTAGGTTTCTTCATCTTCTTGGGTTCCTTCTTCTTCATCTTCTTTCTGTTCTTCTTCTATTGGGCTTCATCTTCGTTCTGTTCTTGTTGTTTGATTTTCGATTGGTTCAGGTAACGGCTAGCCAATCCCAGACCGACTCAGTCCACAACTTCATTGTTCTTCATTGGTTTTTTTTTTTTTTTTTTTTTTTTTTTTTTTTTTTTTTATGTGGAGATGCTTTTCTTGTTTTTTTTGGTTTTTGAAAAAAATTTCATGTGGGTTTCTTCTTTTTGTTCTATTGGATTTCTTCAACGTTCTGCTGGGTTTCTTCTCCTTCTTCGTTATTCTTTGTGGAACTCGAGTCTTACAAACTTGATTTCCACGTTTTTCACTAAGAGACTGAATTTTGATTTGGTAGAACTCGAGTCTTTAAGACTCAAGATCTATGTGGCATTTTCCTGTCCAAGTCATCAAGTATAAAGCGAGTTTTTGATACTCAAGTTTTATATACAACTCAAATTTTTAAAACTCGAGATGCTAGTTTACTAAAACCTTTCAAACATGTATTAGTGTGCGTTTGGGAAGCGCAAACGCGCTTCCCATACGCACGTTTTGCATTTCAAATTTTTTTTTTTTTTTTTACTTTTCAACTTTATCAGACAAAATTTTTCACTGTTCATCACTGTTGCGGCTACTGTTCATGAACAGTAGCCGCAACATTTGACTTTTTCACACAAATTTTACTATTCATAGACTCACAAATTTCATTTTTCAGCAACTTTTTCATTAAAAATGGCTTCCACGATACTATTTACACATTTAAAAATTATTTGCTACAATATTTTTCAATTTTCAGTTTTCAGTTTTCAGTTATATCCAAACGGACCCTTAACTTACTATTTTGTACTCCCTTACTATGCTAGTATGTATATTCCCTAGTTATCTAAGATAATATAACATATTTTAGCCAAAGTACATTAACCAAACGTGCTAGTTTAAATAACAATATTTGCCAATAGGGGCTTGGCTCAGCTGAGTATGGTTCGTTCGCTCTGCCTAACATGCTCAGGTTCAATTTCTGCTAGCCGCAGGAATCCGTTGGTGGGCATTACATCGCTAAGACTGTGTGCTTTGCTTGGGCGTAATATAAACATAAAATCTCCCTTTTTTTTTTCTCAAAAAAAAAAAAAAAACAATATTTGATTAATTTATTTAAATTTTAACGTTGAGTAGCACCCAAAACTCCACGAACAAATCCCACCACCAACGCGAACAAAACCCCGGCAACCGAAACTCGAACAAACCCCCATTAACAACCGCTGAAACTTAAAGAAACCAACCCAACAACCACCGAATAACCGAAAATAAAAGCAGCCGGCCGATTCAAACCCACCCAGCAATCACAAGCAAAACCCAGCCAATCCATTATCGTCGCTAACTCGCCTCCACCACTGCCTATTACCCACCACCACCACCACCACCAAACAGCCACAAACACAGCGAATCCAGATTAACAAACATGTCCCACATAAAAATCGACGGATAATCTTGGTCTTTGTTGCTCTTCGGGCTTTGGTTTCAGAGAGAGAGAGAGAGAGAGGGCGAAGGATGATAGAGGAGATAGAGGTGAGATTTACTGATCGATTGATTGAATCTAGTGACTAGTGGGTTCGGCTCTAACATGGTTTGCGCAACTTTGAAGCCCAGGTATCGATGTATTGATGACAAAGTTGTTGCCGAAGATTTAATAGTTGATGCTCATATATTTGTTCCATATTTCTCTCTCTCTTAAATCTTAAATCATCAAACTTGTGTCCAACTTGATTAAATTATAGTTAACGTTAGCAGTTTTTTAGAGGGCTACAATGAAAGTAGTTTTTCTTAATTCCTAGTTTTGGAATTGCTTTTAATCTTCTTTTCATTGTCCTTTGAGTAACTGGTTTCTCCTACATCCTCTTATGACGCGTAAACTTCAGATGATTTAAATGCTGAACAACTGAACATGTGAAAGTATGACAAGTTTTCATTTAATTTTGCTAGATAATCTTATTCTGTATATCTTTCCCTTTATCCCTTTTTGTCAAACACAATTTGATCTTTAATTTATTTTGTTAATTCTACTGTCATTTTTTAATTATGTATTTGTTTCACTCTAAAGTTTTCGTTTGTTTCAAGTGGTTACATACTTACATTCAAGTTTCAACCTTGTTCCCAATATATAAGAACACCTTGGATGCCCTGCACGTTCTCTGGGGTTTCTCATCATCAAAAAATTGTACATATGAACACCTTACATACTAGCCAAAGTGAATTTCTAATGAATTTATTATTTTATCTAAAGATTTGCTTTACTCAAATATGCATATCATTGTTACTTGTTAAAAAATATATAAATATATATATATATATATATCATTGTTGATTTAAGTTCAAATCTGACCGAGATGTATATATGGGTTTCTCAAATTGCTTAGTTATTGTTATATTTAATCATTGTGAAGAACTCATTGCGTTTTTTTCCAGTCTAGCAAAAAAAAAAAAAAGTGGAAACTCATAAAAGAATTGAATCTAAGGCAAGAATGTCAAGCGTTTCAATAGTTTCAATTTAATGTACGTATCAGGTTCCATAGTGCTTGCATTTTATCTTTTTGTTAATTGTGCAGAGTGCAGAAAGAACAGATGAGCAACCCTGATGTCCCGTCCAATAACCATCCATGAAATGTTAAAGGTTTTGTATCATTCACACCCTTTACATATATGTCTTTGTGAATGTATTTAGGTTTTGGAATTTGTTTTGGAGGGTCTTGTGATGATTGATATCCTGTAGGTTTGTGTTGTGTTGGATCAAAGCCCAGCTTCTTGTCTTAACAAAGTGAGCTAGGACGAGATGATAAAAATGGGTGACGATGTCTCCAAACTAGCTACCATGGGTATTCTACTCTTTTCTTTATTCCATTTTCTTTTTTCCACAATCTTCTTTAATCTACTCTCTCAGTATTTGAACTTGTTATACTTCCATGTGATTTTGGTGAAGTGACTTCTGTTGATTTGGACATCCGTAGTCACTTGTGATTAGTATTGATTTTGGTGAAATGGATCTTCTTTGTTTGTTTTGAAAGTATGAATATATAAATTTTGCAGGGAAAAAAAAGTAAAAAAAGAGTTTCATAATCATTCATTGTTGCTGTTGAGATGTTTAGATGCTAATTGCAATTGTTCTATTTACAAAACAATTTCATATTGTGTTTCAGAAGATACCAACAATTGTCTTACTCTGATAAATTAAACAATTTTAGCTGCCTAAATGTAATGATTTCAACTTTGAAGATATATACTGTTTGAACAACTTTTGAGAATTGAGTACTTAAGTACAACTTGAATTTTTAAAGATACTGTTAGGCTTTTAATTTAACAAAATAACAAATTAGCCACACAAAAAAAAAAAAAAAGAAAAAAAAAAAAAGAATTCCTCTACCTAACCTGATATGTAGCCATGAAGAAATAATTCTAATGCTGACTTATTTATTCCTAATACTATACATATAGATAAGTGATGAATATGTGAGTCAGAAATAAATGAACTTCCTAGCTTGTTTGAATTGTTTGATAGACAATCATCAAAATTGAGCAATAGGACATGCAAGGGTTTTTTTTTTTTTTTTTCATTAACGAATAAATTGAAAATCTACTGGATTAGTTTATTCAGAAATTTAACCTATTATTAATTTGGTGCCTTTGTTGTTTATGTAGATTGATAGAAATGGTACTGAGTAGCATTTGTAGATTATGTTTTTGTATGACCTTTTCAATTTCTCCCCCGTTTAAATTATTATCATGTGCTGTCTTTGTTGTTAATGTAGATTGATAGAAATAATACAGTTTAAAGTATTCTTCTTTTTAAATTAATAATTTATTCTGCTCGAATGGATAAATATTATTAGATAGTAGACATTTCTTTGTGTTGCTTTGGGATTTATATAATCTAAAAGATGTTGCTAATGGTTTGTTGGAAATTGGAAATCAATAGGTTTAGTTTTGGTTTAGAATTTTTTACTGGGGGGCCTTTTAAGGATAGGTCAGGTCTACCTTTCCCTTCCAATCACCCATGTGTAGCTCCACTGCACGAGCTACCTTTGATTAATTTTTCATTTGCCACTGACCATTGAATTTCTATAGTTCTTTTTTTTTATGAACAAGTATCACTTTTGCTTCAATTATTTGAGAATCTTACTTGCTGCTGCAGGGATTACCTTTGTGAGTCTTATATTGATGAGGGATAGCTTTGTGGATTCGTTTTAATCATTCTTTTTTCTTTTTTTTCACCTTTAACTGTTTCCTTTGTCCAACAATGTAACATTTTGTTCTCTTATCTTCTTACTCTTAGAACTCATGTACTTTGCAATACTTAACTAAAAATCTTGTTCTCTTATGTTGACCATGTTTGGAAATTCAGGACTATGGCCATGTTTGATGGGAAGACTGTCAATGCTTATCAAGACCTGGAGGGTTTAATAACAAGAGGCTGACAATGAGATTGGAGGGGAGAAAGTTAACTAACTTGGGCAAATTGACAGAATTTCTATCATTCATTACAGGTTTGCTATCATTCACTTTATAGGTTTACCATTATTCACACCCTTTACATATATTTCTTTGCATATGTATTTATGGTTTTGGTTATGGGGGGTCTTGTGATGATTGATATCATGTAGGTTTGTTTGTGTTGTGTGTACCGTTAGATCAAAGCTCAGCTTTTCTCTTGACAAAGTGAGCTGGGGGGAGGTGATAAAAATGGTTGACCAAGTCTTCAAACAAGCTACCATGCGTATTCTGCTCTTTTCTCTATTCCCTTTTCTTTTTCCCACAATTGTCTTCTATCTACTCTCAATGTTTCAACTTGGTTATACTTTCATGTGATTTCGGTGAAATAGCTTTTGTTGATTTGGACATCCTTGGTCACTTGTGATTAGTTTTGATTTTGGTCAAATGGATCTTGCTAGTTTGTTTTTTATGAATATATAAATTTTGCAGGAAAAAAAAGAAAGAGAGAAAAAAGTGAGTTTTGTAATCATTGTAAGTCTTGTGTTGACTTCCTTGTTCAGTGTTTAGATGCTAATTGCAATTGTTCTATTTACAAATTAATTTCATATTTTGTTTTAGAAGATGCCAACAATTGTCTTACTTTATGAAAATTAAATAATTTTAGTTTCCTAAATGTAATGAGTTCAACTTTGAGGGTATATACTGTTTGAGCCTTGAGGACATAATTTTTTACCTTAAATGATGTATATGGAAGACCAAACAGAAAATTGTTGTTGGTTATGTTCCTGGATTGTAAGTAATTAAGTAGTTGTTTGAATGTACTATTTTTAATCTTTGAGTTATTAGTTTTTATTTTTATTTTTTTCTCAAAGCAGATTATAGATGCATTTGAAGCTATATCAACTATGTTATTGCCAATCTAATGCCATGCTTTGCCATTGAGAAGTCAAGAGTAAAAGAAAAGAATGAGAAATTTAAAACTGATATTGCTGTTATGTTGGTCCTAGGAAAAGGTTATTGTTTTTTTTTTTTCATGTTCTTTTCTTTTGGGAAAGTTACACATGGACCTGGTGGGTCTTGAACTCAGAATTTCACCTTTTATTGGTTTAAAGACAAGGACGTGAGCACATTGACAAAAGCAGACAAAGCTTTTCATTCTTTTTTTCCCTTCTCCTTAATTTCTTGGCTTCCATATAGAGGAAGCAAGCCAACAATGTGCTTGGCAAAATAGAATTGTATCACTAGAATTGCAATTGAGTTGCCTAACTTAATTGAGTTGCAATTGAGCACATTGACAAAAGCAGACAAAGCTTTTCATTCTTTTTTTCCCTTTTCCTTAATTTCTTGGCTTCCATATAGAGGAAGCAAGCCAACAATGTGCTTGGCAAAATACAATTGTATCACTAGAATTGCAATTGAATTGCTTAACTTAATTATTGATATCAAGGGGTCTCCAATACTATTCGTTTCCAAAACCGAAGCCCAGTTCCATACTGAAATGTGAAGTATGAGGGCATCTGAGCTTAAATTTGGAAGCCAAGAAATTGTTCTAAAAGAAAGGGAAACAAATCAAAGTCTCATTTTTTGTTTACACCACTGTATATTCATGGTACCATAGAGGCTTTTAAGCTTTAGTTTGTAGTCCATGGCTTTTAGTTTTCATGCCATGTAATCTACTGATGTAACTAAGATTTTGGTAGTTTTTTTTAGTTCAGTTTTCATTACTTATCAATTATATCTAATGGTATATTTGCGTTATTTATATGCATTTGCAATTGATAATAGTTTTGAAAGAAATTATTTACAGTTTTAATGAGGGAGGGAGACTGTATATTAGAAACAATCTTTTATGAAGATACCTTAGAAGAAATTAATGATGTTGAGATGCTTGAGTTTGAGGAAGTAGAATTTGAGCATAATTGGGTTTACACATATTGCATATTTGAGCATATGCTAATGTTTGATATGTATTCCTTTATTTATTTATTTTTTTTTTCTGGATACTTTGATATATATATCATCAATTTTTGAAGAAGGAAACTTGTTTATGCTGCTAATATAGCTATTGGCTAGCCTCTTGACATTCTGAAGGCTTGTGTGTACATTAGGAGGAGAAGATAATCGGCAAGTGATAGTGCAAAAAAGTTTAGAATCACTAAAATTTTCACAACTTTTTGCCACAACTATGATGTGACAAGGTGTGATTGGTATAGAAAAAATAATGAGTCCATGTGTAAGTAATGGTTAATCACTCATAGTCTGTCACGTTAGAGTTGTAGCAAAAAAGTTGTGAAATAATTTGTGGTCCTAGAAGGGTACTGCAGCTGCCTAAGATCAGCCATCCGAATTTGTTGGAAACCATTTTGAATATTTTTAGGAGCCACCACTTACCCAAATTATCCAAACAAAAAGAATGACTAGTTTTTGAATGGTAGTTAGGCTTTGAGATACGAGGGCCACTAGATGATAAGAAATATTTGGTGCATTTTTTTTTTCTTGGCATTTATCCATACATTATTTCCCATTACCCAAAAGATCAAGTGATGAAATTTATACTTGCAAGCACCGTATAATTATGGAAAATACCCCATTAGATTCAACGTTCTTATTCCAAGATAAAGAATATGAGAAGCTATGGTTTTCAAACCGAGTTTCCATTAATTCTATTATCTCTGCTAATGAACATCCCTTTTGGTTATTTGGAGCTCATGAACTAGAACATATTTCAAGCGGGCTGGTCCGATTCAGGAATCATGATAACTCCCAGGTCATTTGTGAAAATGTAGAGTTAGTTTTGGCTCTAGTCTCAACACGAGACCGGAATGTGTTCCTCCGAAATTGTATGCTGTAAAAGTACCACCAAGTAGTAACTCCTAAGGGACTCTTGACTAGGGGTGTGTAGAAAATCCGCCAACCCGCCAAGCTGGACTCAACTCAATTCGCTGGGTTGGGTTGGTTTTTAGGGCTTGGTGGGTTGGATTGGATTACAAATTTTTTTTTTTTTAATTGCGGGTCGGGTTGAGTTTGGGTCATAAAATTACAAACTTGTCAAACTCGACCTGACTCATCCATAATTTAATATATGTTTAAAATATATTATATATTTAATAAATTTTTTAAAAAAACTAGCTGTAGAACACTTCTCGGTTCCTACTACCATATATAATATAAAATCCTATTAGTTCATTTAATATATATTTAAATATATTATATAATTAATAAAAAATTTTGGATATATTTTGTTTATAACTAAGTTAGGAACTCATGTATATTTTGTTTATAAGTGAATTAAGATATTAGTTCATTTATATTTTGTTTATCAACTCAGTTGGATACTTAAACATATTTTGTTTACAACTAAGTTGGAGTATTAGTTTATATATTAATGTATATTTTGTTTATCAACTCAGGTGGCAAGTATGATATATTTTTTTTCTGCTCAATTTAATAATAATAGTAAGAAAAAAAATTGTCTAACCCATGGGTTCAACCTGACCCAATCCAACTCATGTGGGTTGGGTTGGACTTATGTGATGGGTTGGATTAGGTTAAATTTTTTTTATCTACCATGGTGGGTTGGGTTAAAAAATTTCCTCAACCCGTCCCAACTCGATCTATGCACACTCCTACTCTTGACTTCCGGAAGTAGGACCATATTCACTTTGAAGGGAAATTTCTTTTTAGTTCAAAGTGGCTCTCTTTTTAGTTCATTTTCACATCAAAATGGGCTGATTGATGGCCTTAAATGGCTAAACCAACCACTATCAAAGTCTGGATCTTGTTGAGTTTGGTGTCAAAACCAAGACCAAGGCACTACGAGACTAAGCTAAGACCAATAGCATGAGGTCTACCTCAAATGATTGTACAAAATCTAAAAATAAAACTAAGTAACAAGAACTAAATTTCAGTGTTTCACAATAAGTTGAAGGCTTCCTGCCTTTGAACTCAAATTGTTTACAATACAATATATATATATATATATATATATATATATATATATATATATATATATATATAAAACCTAAGCTATAGACATAAACAATACTGGAAAACAACATTAATCTATAACCCACTAAACTCTCATAACAACAATCATTAGCCTCTTTGAAAAGTCTTCAACTTAATTAGTTCTATTTCTCACCATTCAAACGCTTCATCCAAATCTATGCGCATAGGGTTAATCCAAGTGCAGTTGATGGGTTCTTCTCCGTGAGATGAAGTCCTACACGAATGATCTTTGCAAAAGTGGTGGTATTTCTTAGTTCTGAAAGATAATACATTACTGTTGCCTTGAACAGTTGGCATGTAAATCATATTTCTCATACCTTTATCACAGCCAATGTTGAGAAAGATCCTCCAGAACTAACTAGAGCAATTTATTTCCCATGTTTCTCTTTGGATGCCATTTCATTTTTGGCCCAATCAAGGAGAGATTTAATGAGAAAATGAAAAAAGAAAAAAGGGCAAATAACACTCCCCTCCCTTGAGATTTAGAGAAATGACACTTACCCCCCAAACTTGAAAGGAAAAAACACTCCCCCCCCTGAGATTTAAAAAAAATAACACTCCCCCCCTTCTGTTAATATTAGTAACGGAATATAAAGCATATTATAAAACATGTTGCTTATGTTGATTTTTTAGTCTCTTATAGCACCTTTCCAATTGATTTTTTAAAGTTTGATGATCCTCTTAGATTTTTTAATCGCTCCTCTCTCTAACACTTTGGATCAAAATTTATGAAATAAAACAATTTGCTGAAGCTTTCAAGCTTTTATTGTTTAAAAATGAGTTTGAAATTTTCAAAGTCACTTATCAATATAAAAAACTTTCAGAGTCAATTTTGGGAATACATTATTAACCAAAGGGTTCGTTAGTGCACAACATTTTTAACGCCAATTTAACAGAGTTTAGATAAATAAATGTCAAAGGGGGGAAAATGTTTTTTTCCTTTAAGTTTGGAGGTGAGTGTCATTTTCCTAAACCTCAAGGGAGGGGAGTGTTATTTGCCAAAAAAAAAAATGGCTCATTATTGTGGAGCACAAACATTGCTAAAAGCTTCCCAGCACTTTCCAATAAATAATTTCTATGGAGTGAATCATGTAACTTTTCTGGAAGAATAGAAGAGTGATATGCCCATCGACACAAGTATTCATTATTAGTATCTAGTGCTCTCATGTATTTTTGCAAATTAAATACTCCCACCTGTGCTGCATGACCTAACCAGTAGCACCGCCCTTTGTGTAATAAAGGATTGCAACTAGATATACCATAAGGTTCAAATCCCCATATAAATTCACATATGGTCCAATATACCTCACCACGACTAAGAGCATTCACAGTGGGCTTGTCATATGCCAAATGTAAGATGCATTTGGCATATAAGCCCAACAAATGCTCAGCAACCGGAATGCCAAACTTGGGGAAGGCTAAATTTTTTTGAGATATTGCTACAGTACCATCTTATTTGTAAGATGGTACTGTAGCTGAATGGTATAAATTTTTTTTTTTTTAATACTCTCTCCCCTTTTTATTAATCCGGGAATTTCTCTCTCCTTCTCATTATTTCTCTTTCTTTCTCTCTCTTCCTTCTCTCTTTCTCCTTTGCTTTCTACTTTCTTCAGACCCAAGACCCTGTGGCTCCCTCAACGGTGGAATTGGATGGCTCTGATGGCTTGGCGTGAGGGCTTTGATGGCTCTAATGGGTTTGAATCGGAACTCCGATGGCTCTGATAGTGATTCCGACAAGGCATCGGTGGTGGGTTTCTTTGGAGGTGTGGGTTTTGACAACGATAGAGATTGTGGGTTTTGACGACGGTGGGTTGGTGGGCTGGGTTTAGATTGGCGTGAGGGCACTGATGGGTTTGAATCAGAGCTCCGATGGTGATTCCGACGAAGCATCGGTGGTGGGTTTCTTTTTCATGTTTGATTCATCTTTTTTTTTTTTTTTTTTTTTTTTTTTTGGGGTTTGAAACTCTTGGATTGTGTTCTGTTTTTGTTTGGTGTGAAGATGAAAGAAAATAAGAGAAGGCTTTGGGTTTTGTTGTTGTTTGTGAACTGTTTGGTTTCCTAGAAAGAGCATCTCCTTTCCATATACTGGCGAGGTGGTGGCTATTGTGGTTGTGGTGGTGGTTGCTAGCTGGTGGTGGTGAGTTTGCTGGGATGTGAGTGATAGTGGCTTGCTGGTTGTTTTTTTTTTTTCCTTACCTGTTCTTATGCTAGAGGTTGAGGGAGAGAGACGAAAAGGAAAAGAGAGAGAGAGAGAGAGAGAAATAGTAAAAAATAATAATAAAAAAGAATATTTAAATAAACTGAGGAAAAAAATAGAATTTTGGGATGTTGGGTGTATTGAAAAATGGTATGTTATAATTGATAAAGTAGCTTTTTGAGATGGTAAAATAGGATGGGATGAGATTTCCGGATGGAGATGCTCTAATGATGCCGAATTTTGCTCCATTGAATGTGATTCCAAAAACAAAACAATCAATAGAGTCTAGAGGTGAAGAAAAGTACATTGTTGGAAATGCATTTTCTTTGGGATATCTTGGAAGTTCTATTTTGATCCTGTTGAAGGGATGGAAAAAGAAGATACTACAATCTTTTCGAGACAAGCGCAGCCACCCATACTTTGAGAAACGAATAGATGCACCTCACAATCCTAGTATGCGCATTTGATAAGTGTCATTTTGTATTGGGTGAAAAAATTTGCATGTGTGATTATCCAAGGAGATCAAACATAGAGACTGAGAATGTGAGGAATCCATTAGAGGTAGTAGCGGGCGATTGATGGGAGTAATTGATTGCCATGATTTGCAAATGGCACGAAAAGCTAAGAGGTCCCAAACAAAGAGGTGTGCTGAAACTAGGCAAAGAACATCTTGTGGAAGCTTAAACCATGATCCATTTTGTCCTTCTTCCTTTTCTTCGTCTTGCTTGAAAGATTGAACATATTTGTTGAGGTTCTGTATTAACCATTTTAGTTAGAAAAAATAATAATAATCAAAAGGCCAAATTAGAGGTGTGCAGTTACCCTTATAACTGACCCGATTCAACTTAACTCGACGAGTTGGGTCGGTTTTTAAGAGTTGGTGGGTTGGGTTGGGTTTGGGTCATAAGATTTCACAAATCCACATAATCTGATCAACATATATTTAATAATATATTATTCAATTTTGTTATTTACTCTTTTACTCCTCTTTCTAAATAAAATGTGTAGGGACCGGCCTTTTTCCCACGCGACACGGGGGTTCAGGATTTTCACCCCACCAAGGGCTTGCCTTGTAGTGTAAGGCTAGACACCTTAATCCTACGTCGGCGAGTGAAGCACCCCGATACAATAAATTTGTAGAGAGTGGGTAGAAGGACTAGGAATTAACGAAAGATACAACAGTCGACGCGAGTTTACAGGATCAATAACTGTGATTTGGCTAAGTGTTCTAAGGGAAAGTTAGTCCTTGGCCCAGTCCGAGGAGCTCTTTCCTTAGAACTAATGAATACAAGGGTTGTCCTTAAACACCCCGAAAAACCCCTTAACCTCCCCACCGCCGGAGGACCCTCTAACCCTTGGGGGTTCATTCTATTATATAGTCTTGTTTAGTTAATCTCTGCCGTCCACTTGTCGGTCATCTGAACCTATGTCTGATCCATCGGCCACCTTTGCAGGCTTTCTGTTAGTTGAAGTAACCAAGGCATCACTGTTCGCTGGTCAATTTACCATTAATGCGGCCAGAGTGTTGGTTGCGTACATTTAATGGGTGGATGACAGCTCCCTTTCTTTAATGTCAGCCTGCCGAGGATGTGGTCATCCTCGGCGAAGTTCCTTGATGACTTGGGCCTCTCCCATTTATTCTTAGATTCTGTACTTTCCTCGGCATGGGCCTTGGGCTCGATATGGAGTGGGCCGGGGTAGCCAAATCTTTGGGCCCCACAAAATGCAACCCTAAGTTCTCCTCATATAGTTTGTATTAGTTTGGTGTTATACTCAGGACAATTTAGTTATAAATTTGCTCAATTTAATAATAATAATAATAATAATAATAATAATAATAATAATAATAATAATAGTAATTAAAAAAATAAAAAATAAAAAACTATCCAATCCATGCATCCAACCCAATCCATGTAGGTTGAGTTGGACGATGGGTATTCAACCCACCATGATGGATTGGGTTGAAAACCCCTCAATCCGACCTAACTCAATCCATGCATATCCTTGGACCAAATAGTGAAATAAAGTAAATCTTTAGAGCCTTAAATAGAAGCTGTGGAGTAACCATCGCATTAAGGGTGTGCGGTAGTTATGAGTGTTTATTTAAAAAAAGTATGATGTGGTAATGCTTGATTGAAGGGTGTAAACATATGGTTTATAAATACAACCTCTTTACTGAATTTAATCTATTTGTCTATAGTGTTTTTTAATGGTAAATAGTAATTTCCATAATAAAAAAAATGGTAAATAGTAATATTAAATTTAGGTACACACACACACATATAGAAAATTACAACTTACCCACCCGTGGTTTGACTTGAATTTAAGTTACTTACTTATGGTTTGAAATTTGACACCTTACCCATCTGAGCTCTGTTCTATTAAGCTTCCGTAACCCACCTTTGCATTTGCCGTTAGAAAAACAGATTTTAATTTGAAAATATAACATAAAATAGATAAAAAAAGGCTAGGGTTTAAAATTTTGCAAAAGATGTATGAACATTGTTAAAAAAAAATTCAAACAAATACAAATTAATATCAAAACTTCTCTCAAACAGAGTTCTAATTGTGAAAGCTTTTTGTGACAAACCCATCAAAATGAAGCAAACCAAACCCAACCCCAACCCCAACTATCAAAAGGCCATAGTATCCAAGGTCGGTTGGGCCATTTATATGGCCCGGTTCCATGTAAATTTATTCTACTTTTGCTCTTCACCAAAAAGAACAGGAAAAAAATCGATTGGTCCTAGACTTCGCGTAAACCAACAAGCTCAGGCCCACAATGAGCAGAGCTTTGATTACCAAAATGTGAAAGCTGACAAGCGGGTTCAAATCGTCGTAATGATAATGAAACAGACCCACTCAAGCTCTGTAGTGAGGCTTTAGGTGAGCTGGGGCTTAAAAAAGAAAAACCGGTTACAAAATTATTTAATTATCGGTTAAACAAAATTTAAAATCCGTTGAAACTTCGTTGCGGAATCTTTGGATGTGATTCGAGGGGGTGATATCTCTTGGAAATGCTTTCACCAGACTATATGATGAACATTCTGCACTCCTTCACCGGTATCAATACTTTTTTAATTCAATGCTGCTCCATTAAATTCAGGAAGCATTTTTTAATCGATACTGCTTTCTTTTGCAGTGGAAGTGATTTGATTTCTTATTTTCTTCAAGTTGTGAGTGTTTTTGAATACATGATATAGAGGTATTAGGGTATTTCCCTGCACATAGATCTTCGGTTATAGATTTACTGGCACTTTTATGAAACCCATTTTGGCCATTGTCAATGGAAAGTGAGGTTAACCTTTTAACTTTGGAAGGGTATATGTTATTGTTTTTGCAGGTGCTTCGGTATTCTTCTTCAAAAGGTCAATGACAGGGCTTATGTTTGTGATAGGATAGATTGGATGTATAAACAAGCTGACATTTCAATTCAAACAAACAGGCTCAGGTTGGCGTAAGCCATGGGACTGGTATCTTTAGAGTTTGGTGCGTGTTGTTTTCTGTTTCCATTTGGTTATGTGTTTATAATATATATTGCTTTTGACTACTTTTAGATTGCAGCATCCCACTTGGATACTGTATTGGACAAGCTGAAAGATATTCTGGATAATGTTGGGCAAGGCATATTTCAAAGGTACTATCTTCTAAGATAAATTTATTCTCTTTTTTTTCTTTTTTTGGTTACATATATACACACAAATGAATATGTACAAATATAGAAATATACATGCAAGCTATATATATGTAAGATGAGTTTAGAGGGACACTCTCTTCTCTATGCCCTCGGTTAGTTGCTTTTTGATATGGCTTTCTTGATAGCATGAGATGCAATATAATTTTTTTCTTTTCTATTATTGTTAATATGATTGAACGTAGTACCATAAAGAATTAATTGATAACAAACATCGCTGAAATGCCTTTTAGACACTGAGTTTATGTTTAATTTCGTTTGATAGATTCTAACAGTTACTGCAGGTTTCTTATCAAGATTTGGGGCTGAAATTAGATTATATAGAAGTGCCTATGCTTTTGTTTCAAACGACTATGTTTTCCCCCTTTTTTTAATGCAGGCTGGATGCTTTAATTGCGCCTTAATTGATTCATTAGAAGGATGTAGAACCCCACCTGCCCCAAAAGAAAAGAAAGATATTGTCACATTTTTTTTTCTTTTATTTTTGAGTGGTAATTTTCATTGGGTATATAATATCTTCTAGGTCAGTGTAATACTTTTTGGTATTTTCCTTTTTTTTAGCCAAGTGTTAGCACCCCCCACCACCAACCCCCCCCCAACCCCCAAAACAGCAGCTCCCTTTTTCGTGTGTTTGTGATTTTATATGAAAAACGTGTATCAATTAAGGATATTCATGTGAACAAGCTCGATTCCTATCCATTTCCTCTGACAGTTTAAGAGCAGAAGAGTCTAATGATATACATGCTGCTTTGGCTCTAATGTATGGCTATGGTGCGAAATACTCCATCAACAGTTATTGAAGCCAGAATAGATGCACTTATTGTATGAGACCTTGTCTTTTCTCATAATGCTTCTCCATGGAGATCTCAGTATATACTATAACTAATGTATTCAGTTTCTGATGTCTCGTCTTTGTTTATTCCTTTTGCAGGGGACTAATTTGCTCTCACAGTTTGTGCAGATAATGGCATTATTGTGATGGTGATAATACGGGTTGTGGTGTCAGCAAGAAGGGACATGATGCATGACTATATTTTGACCTTAACGGGCCGAGAGGCCTGAGATGACAACGAAGACTTTGTTGATTCTAATCTTGAACTTCTCCATACTCAAGTATGTTACTTATCAAATCATTATGTCTTGTTCTAAAGCTATCAGTTATGGTTTACTTTTGTTGGAACTGTTTTAACTTTTCCTCTTTATTGATGCTTTTGTAGGCCCTTGCTTTAAGTACCTGCACTACCTTGGTTTCTGTGGAGCTGAAACTAATGGTTGAAACACAAAATCATGTGATGAAGGTACAGAATTTTGATAAATTGGATTATGTGTCATTAACAATGGGAATTTTACTCTATAACATTTGTTTCGAATTCATAAATTTTGTGACAAATTCTGCAGGCAATGCTTGGGTTCCATGCTTTGCCTAATGATTCAGTAGATGTTGTCAATCCCCGTATTGACAACCTTATCACTCTCTTATGTGCAATTCTTGTCACAAGGTATTCTAATCAAAAGGTCTTTGCTTTTCCTGACTTGCTTATTCCTTTGAAAACGTTAATGTTTATTTGTCTCTAGAAGTTTTGGTTAAATGTATTATATTAATTGATGACATAATTTGCTTTGCCATTACTTTTTTCTAATTTCTGAATGGAGTATTTACATATAGATAATATTTGGTTCCATTTTTTGAATTCTATATTTTGAACTGGACTTTAAAAAATTAAGCAGATGTATGTTATTGAATTTTTCAGGGTTGCTTTTTCTTCAATAAGGAGCACTAATTCTGTGGAAGCACCCCAGTGGCTGAAGTTTCTAAATCAAACCCGTGTAATATGTTACTTCTTGCATGCACTTGGTAGCTTTTATGAACGTATAAGTGATCCCTTAATACTGATCTATCTTTTTACTGAAAGAGTGAAGAACAGTGGGGCTTATAATACAATCCATTTGCATAGAACTGTATATTTAACTCTATCTGTATGCGTATGTGCTAATTGATCTGTCATGTAAGATTTTACATTTTTCTCATCTAATTTTCAAAATTATAAAAGTCAGTGGAGAGGATGGGAGAAGTTGAGCAGAGCAGCTATTGCATATGTTGAGACAAATTGATCAGTATGTTTCTTCACAAGTGGAGTATCAAAGGTGAAGAGGTTGTTGGGCAGTATATGAGATGCTTCTCAAGTTTAGGACGGTTTGCATCAGTGGATATTGTGCGCTAGCCTGCTGTGGAAGTTGCATGCATAGCAAGCAAGTTGGCCATACTGTGCATGGGAATTTTTCCAACTTACCATGTAAAATTGTTTACTGAGACAACTTCCTAATCGCTTGTTTCTTTCACTGTCTTATGCCAGTTTTTTTATTTTTTATTTTTATTTAATTTCAACTTTCAGCGGCATTTGTACTACCAAGTCGTGAAGCATTGTGTTTAGGAGATAAGGTTGTCATGTATCTTCCACGTAGTGCAGACACTAATTCTGAAGTTAGAAAAGTTTATGCTCAGGTAAGTTATTGGCAGGCAGCTTTAATAGTGTCAAATAAGTTGATTCTCTATACTGCATTATGAACCATCATTAATAGGTGCAAGTGCGTAGGCTGTACAAGTATACTTCCCAATTTTCTCTTACATCTGGCAGAAAAATCTCATAAACCTTAGTTTGGGTAGATCCTTGATCAACTCTTCAGCATCTCTCTTTCACTTCCAAGTTTTCTGTGGGCATAGTATTGTCCTATGGTGCTTTGTCCTCCCTTGAGGATGTTATAGCCATATTGAGGAGTGTAATTTTGTCCAGAAACTCTTTGTATTATTTTCATTGTTTATTCAGTTTATTTTTTTTCAAGCTGTGGAAGGGGAGTTGTGAAACTAGGATGAAATTTTTGGTTTTTCTATATGTATAATTAGGATGCATCTATTGATCCATCAGAAGTATTCAACAGAGTTATATCCTGTCTGTATTTTGTTGACAAAGGATGAGGTAAATTTTTTTTTTTTTTTTTTTTTTTTGTAGAAATACAGTTGCTTGTGTTCCCAGATTATTGTACTTTTTAGTTGTTATATTTGCCTTTGAGTACACTACCTGTATTCTTGCTTGTAGTCTTTGATTTATTACAAAAAAAAAAAAATTTACATATCAAAAAACAAAAGAAAAATTGAAAATTGAGAATCAATGCGGCAATTGCTTCTTCTTACATGTCAAGAGCTTCTTGCAGCTTGTTGCTACCCTCCACGGTTTCTCATCAGCTATATGTGATAAAATCAAGCAGTCAGCTGAAAGGGGCCATACAAGCTGTTGTTGAGTTTGTTACAAAGAGGGGCATGAGCTGGTCAAAATTGATGTTTCAAGGTTTTCCTACTTAAAAATTTCTGTAGTATTAAAAGATTTCAGAATTTTGGAACTCTGTGTATATCTTCTTCTTCTTCTTTTTTTTTTTTTTTTAATTATTTTTATTATTTATTATTTTTATTTTAAATAAAAAAATTATGAATGCAGTTGTGTGTATATCTTCTGATAAGTAGATTGCTGTATTTTTTAGTAAGACTGATGATTTATTGCTAACCGAACAACCCAATCTTTGCTTTCTGCTACGGTTATGTAACTGAGAAGCATTTACGTTTGGAAACTCTTGGTGCAGTATCCGTCTTTCATTTAGATTCATTAACCTGCCTGTTGCTATAGTTAGCACCTATTTTTTGCTTAACTGTCTGTGGCTTTGTTGAATCAACTATGCAGTTATCCTTTTTCTTTTTCGTGGTTCCTTTGTCTCTTAAGCATATCCTTAACTTCCTAAATAGTTCTTCCTTATCTGAGAACACTAGTTCAAAAATTGTTTTCAATGATGTATTGGCTACTGCTGGAAGGGATGTAGTCGCAAAAGATATATCTAGACTACATAGTGGCTGGTCAATGCAGGATGCATTTTATGTAAGTTATATTTGTTTTACAGTAAGAAAATTGTTGTTGTTAGATATTTATTTTATATTGTCTGTGACATTACCAGTAATCATAAGTGAGTGTTAAGTTCACTAATAAGCAGAAAATATAAAATAAATGCTCAAGTGATTTGCCTCTAGCCAGAGTACACTTATGATTATGAATCGTGTTTGTACGTCTTTTTTTTTTTTTTTTTTAATTTTTTTTTTCTTTCTTTATTATCATAATCTTTGTTTTTTGCCCCTCAATTAAATAATCCATTTCGATGATTTATATACTAAACCAACTGTTTATTTAGTTATCTATTCTATACTTTTTGTAATAGGCATTTTCCCAGCATACAGTGCTTTCATCTTTGTTCCTGGAGCATGTGATATTTGTCCTTAGCCAGCCTCCAATTCTGAGAGGTGATTCCTGGAAAGGAGAGAACTCTAGCCATCTTGTTGACGGTCAGATGAAAGATGACGTTCTGCAAGCCGCTATTTTTTCTCTCAATGCATTTTTCGGGTCCGTACAATTGGCTACATTCATCAAGTCTCCACTGTATTATACAGTTGAACAAATTTTGCATTGTTTTATGTTGTTGCAGAGGTGGTGGTAAAGTCGGAAAGAAAGCCATTGAACAAAGCTATGCTTCTGTTCTTGCAGAACTGACTCTCCATTTGGGTAGTTTTCATGGTCTCGTGAGCACTGGTCAGTATGAACCACTATGATGAGGACTTAGCTTATACTACTTGGTAGACCTATCATCATTTAGTTTTCTGGTTATAAAGCTCACTGCTTTTCTTTCTTTCTCTCTCTCACTCTTTCTTCTTTTTTTTTTTTTTTTTTAAATTTTTTTTAAGAAAAAGAGTCTTGTAGGCTGTAGCTCGGTGGCATTACTTGATCTCTTATATTAAGAGAACCAAGGTTCAAATCCCTCCACCACCACTTGTAACAATGAATTTTCAAAAAGAAAGATATTGACTCTTCTTTTTGTTTATAGATTTTGACCAGAGATGGAGAGCTAACTGACAATGAGAGGTGGATCAATCTTGTTGGAGACATAGCCTGCTTCATTTCCATAAAGAGACCGGAAGAGGTAATAATCCACTTGGGATATTATTTAATACTGTTATATATATATATATATATATTTGTGTCTACATTTATTTTTAGTATGACAAGTGGAAAATTCTAACAATTGGTGGAAAATGAAGTATGAGAACAAGGACACTAGGTATAGGGAATAAAACAATTCAATCATTTTGTATTATACTGATGGTCAATTTCATGTGAAATCGGTGACTTGGCAATAAAAACTGATAGGACAGATGATTTCTAGCATCAATTTTCTTCTTTGGGGCTATAAAGAGTCAGGGTTTTGCT
Organism: Quercus gilva; assembly: GCA_023621385.1. Lineage (NCBI taxonomy): Eukaryota > Viridiplantae > Streptophyta > Magnoliopsida > Fagales > Fagaceae > Quercus > Quercus gilva. Next base: position 39,940,508 of record CM042479.1, on the reverse strand, counting down.
CTAATCTTCACTCCAGTCTAGAAGTGGTTTATATGATGGAGATGGGAACTAAAATTAGAAATGAAGTACATACTTATGGTTAATTTCATGTGAAAATGGTAACTTGGCAATGAAAAATGATAGGAAAGATGACTCCTTCTCTTTCCATTTCTTTGGGTAAATAAAGAGTCAGGGTTTTGCACTTTTGATCACTCTAGCCTAGAAGTGATTTACATGATGGAGATGGGAATTGAAATAAGAAATGAAGGGTTTGCAAGAAAAATGCTATAAATTCTAATTTCTTACATCTCTGAGAATATGTTATTAATGATTTTTGTGCTTGAATTTACCTTCCAAATGAAAGTAACTGCAGTTCAATTATATATATATATAGTAACTGCAATTCTTCTGTTTAAGTGGGCTAAGTTTGTAGTTAAAACCTTATATTCCTTTATTGAGATCCAAAACCTTTCATGAAAGTTTTTAAGTTGATGCATGAAGCTTTAATGGGGTAACTGTATTCAAATTTTTAAATGATTGGTCTTAAGCATTGTAGCTTATTAGTGAATTTACATTTGAGATCTACACCAAATTTCAGCGTAATATTGTTTTCAAAAAAAATTCCATTGACAGTTCGTAACAGCTACTATTATTGTAGTAAATTTATAGGTTCAAAGTATTTGTATAATTTTGAGTAAATCCCTAAGTTGACAACAAAAATACCAAAGAGGAGCTGCATGTGGAGAAGGTCCCCTAATTCCCTCTAATTTTTTGTTAGGAGTGAGACGTGGCATTTATTTGATTTCATGCAGTTTACATGAAATTTCTAAGACCACTGGATTTTTTAAATGCCGAGTATTTCACATCCAGCTAAAAATTGGAGGATTTAAATGGGAGGGGAGACCACACCAATGCTCTCTTTTTTGCGCTGTTTTGATTTGCTGTATTTTATGTAATTTTATATGGAATGTTGCCACTATTAGTATTTTAATTGTTCCATTGATGGTGTGATGGTTACTATTTACCTTGCAGTTGCAGCTGCCTTTTCCCTTGTTTTTATTTATAAGTTTTTAAAGAACCAATTGTGTTTAAAGAATATAAGGATGGAGATGATAACGGCCACCGGACAGGGTTGGATTCATATTTGTCCCAATATGATGTGCGGTAGCTGCCTTTTGTGTACAGCTTTTTAAAACCTTTTTTTTTTTTCCTCACTTTTTCAATTTTTTTAAAGGTACAAGTATATTTTAGTACACCTTTATTAAAAAGTTTTCAGCAAAATGCTAAATAAGCTATTTTCAAATGGACACTTAATATGTATGTGAATCTCTTGTCGGCATTGTTGTGATTCAATTGTTTTGGGCCAAATAAGGATAATGCCCTCCAACATTTTTATACTGATAAATTGTGTACCATGTAGATAGCTATCTAGCCCTGTGTGTTTGATTCAAGTATTTTGTCCCAACTCTTATCTTGATTTTGTCAATATACCATTTGGACTCCTTTCCTATAAAGTGGGGCCAAACTAAATGTTTGGAGCCTGAGGAGCAAGTTTAATGGTACGTTTGGATGGAGGGGGTAAGGAGGGAGAGTGGAGGGGAGTAGAGTAGTGTTTGTTGAAAATAGTTTAATTTTGGGCTAAATCTACTCTCCCTCTCTCCCCCTCAATCCAAACGGATCATAATTTATTGAGTATCAATTACTTGTGATTTTTCAAAAATTTCTAATTTTATTTATCAAAAAAAAAAAAACTTTTGATTTTTTTTAGATATATAAGAGAGCTTTGCTCTTTTTGTTTCTATCACTTGATTGTTGTTAGTTTAATACCTTTTTTTTTCTTCCATTCGTCTCATTAATGTGTTTAAATGGTTTTAGCTTGAGAGGACTAGTACAGATTTAATATTTTATACAAACTGTAAAATTGCCGTGTGGTGTTGAATTTCTCACAAGTAGATAAGCGTTGAACTATTTGTATTATTCTTTCCTTTTGTTTTTATTTTTTTATTTTTATATGTTAAAAATTAAAAATTTGTTCATATCACTTTTCATGCTTTGTTGTCTGATCCAGTTTTGAAATAGGGACCTATAGTGTTGAGACTAGTTTGATAACTAACTACACCACCCAGACATTGCTATCATTATTTTTAATAAATTTTCAATGATCAAATTATTTCTTTTTGCTGAATAGTTGAACTGTGCATATACACTTTGCAAATTTTCTGGCAGGCACACAGAATCATGGACAGCCAAGTACACTCACTTGCCTTTTCTAGACTCCATTTGTTTTAGCTCTGTCTTATATGAAAATGGGTTTTTGTAGATTACTTTTTATGATGTAAACTGCTTTGTATTGAGAGAAACAGAACCTTAAGAGAACTGTTGGGTTAATTTGGCATTGGAAGATGCATTGTACAAGCTGAGTTCCATACTAAATATTTGATGCATACACAATGGCAAATTGTTGGGTGTAGTGCATTATGTTTTAAAAAACTGGATTTGCATTGGTGTATATGTTTCGCATTTTCTTTCTTCCTAACTGTTAAGAAGTGACTTTTGCAAATTTTGGATTTCCAGATACCATCTTTTGATATTCTGCAGTATACAAGTCAAGTCTTAGGGGTAATACTAGCTTTACTTGAAGATCCAGATGAATCCGTTCAATTAACTGCAGTTTCATGCTAACTCATGGTGAATTCCCTTGTTTGTGTTTATTTCATAAAATAATGTTGGTGATTACATTTTTATTTATCTTGTACCTCAAAATGACCTAATCAAACTAATGTCTTATATGTTAAATAACCTAAGCTATCATCAATATAGCACCACAACAATTCACCATTTCCATGTGTAAGAACAGGTTAAATGCTAGTTAAAAATAATGTTGAAACTTAAAACCAATAGGCTGCAAAGTTTGCATAAAAAATAAAAATAAAAGTCGCAAAGTTCCATGTATGAAAGCAAAATGTTTACAATAAAATAATTAATTAAAAAAAAAAAAAAAAAAAAAACTAAACTAGAGATATAACCAATGCATAGTAAAAATAAACTAAACTTTTTGTGAAGTTCTTTCCATCTAGAATAAGCTTCTCTGTCAGTCTTCAACGTCTATAATTCTTCTTCTCACCATTTAAACCCTTTATCCAAATCTATGTAATTGGGTTTAATCCAAGTGCATTCGGTTAGTTCTCTTCCGAGAGATATACTCTTACTCGAATAATCACTAAAACAGGAGTGGTACTTCTTGGTTTGGAGAGTAGAATATGTTATTGTTGTCTAGAACATTTGGCACGTAAATCTTATTACTCATACCTTTTGTCACAGCCAATTCTGAAAAAGAACCATGAGAACTAACATATAGCATTTTATTTCCAATATTTGTCACTTTATGCCATTGCATCCTTGTCCCAATCGAGGAGAGATTCAATGAGTAAATCTGAATACTTGGCTCAATATCATTAAGCTCAAATACTACAAAAAGCTTCCCATCACTTTCCAACAAATAACTATTGCATGATTTATTTAAGTGTTCTGGAGGAGTTAAATAGGAAAGATATTTCCATCGACATTTGTATTGATTAGGATGAGTCAAGTATTCATGCGGATCAAATACTCCCACTTCAGCTGGGAGACCATCCTCTCGTAGACCCAACCAATAGCAACGGTCTTTATATGGTAGGGGATTCCCATTACCAAGAGGTTGAAAACGCTCTGTAAATTCGCACAAAGTCCAAGCCACTTCATCACGCCTAATGATGCCAAATTTGGATCCATTAGATATGATTGCAATAACAAAACAGTCAGTGGAAGTTGGGGGAGAAGAAAAACTCATTGATTTAAATTCTTCCTTGCAAGGATAACTTGGGAGTTCTATTTTAATCCTATCAAAGGGATGGAAGAAAAAGGCACTTCCATCCATTTTAGACAAAAGAAGCCATCCGTACTTTGAATATCGGATAAATGCATCTTGTAACTCTGGAATATCCATTTGATAACTGCCATTATCATGCATTGGATGAAAGAATGTGCATTTGTGAATACCCAATTGCATTAAACATGGAGAATGAGAATATGGGGGATCCAATAATGGTCGAAGTGGACTCATTGGACTACTTAATCGCCATGATTTGCAAATGGCCCGAAAAGTACTCAAGTCTCTGAGAATGAGGCGTGCTGAAAATTGACAAAGAAGATGAAATGGAAGCTCAGACCATGATCTGTGTAGCAATTCTTCCTTCTTTTTCTCACAAAGAAGATCTAATGAAAACTCAGAACATGATCCATCAAGCTCTACTTCATTTAGACTAAGAAGATGAAATGGAAGCTTAGACCATAATCCATCTAGCTCTTCTTCCTTCTCTTTCTCTTTCTCTTCTTCTTGCTTGAAAGATTGAACAATATTTTCTATCATATATTTGGAAGATATATAGTTGTCCTGTATTGAATTTAATAGGGAGGAAACAAATAAGAAAAATTATTCAAACTCGACCAAACAATGAAATAAAGTAATTCTTTACAGCCATGAAATACGAATAGACGACATGAACAATATATGTTTAGATTGTAGACTCTAAAAGAGTCTGGGGATCAATTTAGCAATATGATACAATAAAAACAATAATCCTGTTCCCTCCCCTTAAAACTGATGATGATATTTATTAAAAATACATTACAAAAAGAGTTTTAACTAGTACACTGCATGGCGGAATAATTATTGATATAAAAAAAAAAAAAAAAACGATAGTAAATACCAAAAGAATAAATAACTATGGTTTCTGATTTCTTTGAAAAAATAATGTCTATAAGACAATAAATCAACAACAAAATTTATAAGAAAAGAAAAGGTACCATCTTCGGTTGAGGGTAGTGCGGCGAAGGACACAAAGGGTTGAAGAGCGCGATGGAGCTGTGCGTGTGATCCTTAGTTGAGGAAAAAAAAGAAGAAAAAGGGCCTCTATATATAAACAAAAGAATCAGCTTAACTTTGGAGGGGTTTTTTATATTACAACCTTGAGTCGGTTAGGTCCAAATTCTAATACCATTTCAATTAGTAATAGTAAACCCAGTTACAATTGATCTAGGATTAGGATATCCCAATCCTAATAAATTTAGGATTAGGAAATCCCAGAGTCCAAGTAAACATCGTGTACATATAGACTCGTTAACCTAGCAACATGAGCTTATGAACAAAAAGAAAAACTTACAAGCGAAACCAAGGGCGCTCCTCAAGTTGAATTAGACTTTCATCTCTGAGAATATTCGCTCAACCACTGTGTCCTCCACAGAGAATCTCAGAAGGTACGTATAATTTTAAATTTTGTTCTATTATTTTCCAAAGAATACAGTTCAATCATCATTGTTTTACTTATAAATCCCAAAAATTTATTCCTTAAATAAAATAAGAATAATAATCATCTATTGTAAATTGTGTTTTTGTTCTTTTCGATCATAATTTTGACTATCGATTTGTTGTTTGCTTGGTTGCGCTTGTTTACGTGCTTTCTCCTAGATTTTTAATTTTATAACACTTATTTAGATTCTAATAATCAAGGGATTAATTTGTTGGTACGTAATTGATTTTATTTTAGAGCCAAAAATCATTAGGCAACATGTACAGCGTTTTTTTTTTTTTTTTTTTTGGAGGGGGCAACATGTACAGTGTTAAGGGACGTACTAGACAGTGGTTATAAATATTATTAATTGACATAGTATTTTGGTTTTAGGAAATAATGATTCTAGCACTCGGACTCTCTTCCTTTTTCTTTTTATTTTTTTTATGAATTCTGTTTTATATGATATCAATGGACTGTATTTCTGTTTTTTAAATTTTTCAATGAATTTGTACTTAAATTGTCAATGTTTAAGGAATATTGATTGCCTGAAATATTATTCCTTTTGAAGGCAATAGGACAACTTTTCTTGATTGAAAGTATTCTAAATCGGGGATGCAACATATAATAAGACTCAAAAATTTAATTATTTGGGTTTCCTGAAATATTGTTCATTAGGTTTTTTAGAAGCCAAACTCTAGATTAGGGTTTTTTTTTTTTAGACACTAGATTAGGTATAAAAGATTACCGTATTACCATGTTAAAAATCATTATGACAATATATATATATATATATATATATATATATATATATATATTTGTTATTCTTTGAAGGACAAAATTTAGGTGCTTAATTTAAAAATACATTTTTATCTCATGAGAAAAAAATTTACATGACAAAATCTTAAGAGAGAAATTTAAAGAATAACACCTAAATATTGTATATGAGTCTTGACATTCTTTAAAAAGTTGGGATAAAAAAAATTTGAAAGTACTCCACAAGTTCAGTATGCATGACTTATCATTTCAAGAAAAAATTTTTGCAAGAATATCAATCGATATTTGTGAGAATATACTGTATAAATTTTTTTTTTTTTGATGAAAGAATATACTGTATAATTACTAGTTAACAATTTAACCAATTTTATAACATAAGTGTTAATGTTTGGACCCGTACTATTATATTTGGAAAAGATCTCGAGTTTCCTAACTCAAACTTTTATTTTATTTTGATGATAATTCAACCTTTTATTTTGAGTTAGAAATTAGAATAAGACGTGGATCAAGAATATTTAAATAAGACTGTCATACCAAATTTCCTTCTTTTTATTGGACTCTAGTTTTTCATATTTTAATATTAAAATTTGCTTTTTTTTAACTTATACACAGGCTTGGAAATGGAAGCTACAAAGCATCCTCATATTATTCCTCAATCATATCCTTGGCTTGTAATTGCTGATGGGAAAAATCTAGAAAGGCAAACTTTGGTTAACATATCAAACCACCATTTTGACTCAGGCACAATTCCTGAGATGCATAATAAATCAATATGCACTAGCTCAAAAGAATGGTTGGTGTTGAAAGATATTGACTCAATGGATCTTTGCCTCTTGAGTCTTACCTCTAAAGAGGTGGTGAAGCTCCCAGGATTGCAACTCCCACAATTCGAATTTATTTACGATTTGTATATTTGTATTCTATCCTCACCACCAAGTGAATCCAAGCATGACTGTTATGTAATGTTCATTAATCGTTCCAAAAGCAAATTCTATTTTTGTCAACCTGGAGATAAGGAATTTAGTGAACAAGTGTTTGAATTTGATTTGGACGGTAGGTTGATGAGCATAACTGCAGCAACAATGTTTAAAGAGAAGGTTTACTTTTTGGCATGGTTTTCAGGACAACCTCCTATTTATGAATTGTTTACAGCTGAATTTGTGGGTTCAAATCTTCATTTCACAAAGTTTACAAGGGAGAGCTTTCCTCAACCATCACATCCTGAAATCGACGTAACCAATGAATATCTTGTTGAATGTGGTGGTAAGCTCTTATATATTCATAAGATGAGGGGTGGATGGAATTCAACAAAGATTCTTGGTTTTCTTATTTTTCAAATGGATTTTTCTAGTCGAGTGTGGGTGCAAGTGAACAACATAGGAGGGTGGACTATTTTTCTTTCTCGGTATCATGGTATGGAGCATAAGGCTATATCTTGTTTTGTCGCAGAAAGGGGAATCAGACAGAACGCAATCTATTTTACAAAGTCTTTTGATAGGTTGATTTATGTTTTTGATCTAGAAGATCATAGTATTTCGAAGTCATTGTCTTGTCCCATTGTAAGCAAATATAAGTCACGACTTGATTGGGTTATGGTTCCTAATACAAAGCCATAGGATCAATGTTATATTTTGGTTATTTCATTATTATTTAATTTTTTTTTACTTTTTCTTTTTTGTTTCTTTAAGTCATTGAAGTTGCAAGAATATTGATTAAATAATGATCAAAATCATTTAGTCTTATAAAATAATATTATGCAAGAAAAAAAATGTAATGATTTGATAAATTTATGTGCCAAAGTTATTTTCTTTTCCAATATAAATGGCAATAGTACAAAATTAGTTAAGAGGACTTATGGATAAGACATACGAATAGCTGAGTTAGTTTCTGTTTAGAATCTTTTTGTACATTTGATTTTTGAGTAATTAGATGAATTACATTGTTGACTTGTGTTATTGGATATGAAAAATTTCCCTTAAAAAGTACATACATGTGTTTGCTGACTATCACGGTTTGGTATATGCAACTATTAAGTTAAAGGATAGCTGCCAAGTTGGCTTGTGCAAAAACTTGGTCAGTCTACCAATATTGTCTAGTCCGCACGAATACGATATTGATATCCAAATTGGTTGGGCGGGTTAGGTTGGGTTATAAATATAGCAATTGGTTAGTTCAAGACCATCCTTGAAGATCAATCTTAGATGCTTAGTGATGGTTGTGGGTGTCGGAATGCAAAAGTGTGTTCAGTGTCAACTTTCATATGCAAATTAGTTGTTCCTTCAGTTACCATTTCCCTTTTCTTTTTTCTTTTAGAGTTTGTAAGAAATTAATCTTGTTACTGCACAGGATTCTGGGATAACTCTGGAGTTAAAAATCGTGATAGCAATTCAACCTTTTAAACTTTGGTGATGCATAAAGTTTAATTAAGGAATTTGAATGCCATATATAGTCATGGTCCTGCCTTTTGTCATTCCTGCTTGTGTGCATGTGATGGATATTTTGCCTAGTTTAAGGGAACTGGTCAATTTTATGTTAGTAGAACTATAAAACTTTATCAGTACTTTGGGCCACCTACAATCATACACAGGTTTAGCAAAAAAAAATCAGATAAAGGTATTCAGGGTGGTCTAAAGGGATTTTGCCTTGGTATCCTGTACTTACTAGAACGGAGCAGGATTGGAAAATGACTTTCATATTAGGCCTTTTTAAAGCTCATACTGTGGGTTTGGCTTCACACCAATAACACAATTTTTTTATGGGTTGGCTTATTGCAGAAACTGATTTTCCTCTTGCACTACGAAATCTGATTTCCTAACAACAATTTTAACTACAATAGTGAGCTTGGTTGTGAACAGGTAAATACAGTTGAATAGAAATTTAGCACAATTATGGCGATTTTATTGTTTCATTAAAAGCAGATGATAAATTATTGCTAATGCATGATATACTTCCATTAAGTCCTTTTGATTTCCTATTCTTTTGCTCGTATTTTCAAAGGGAACCTGTCAATTTTATGTTAGTAGAACTATAAAACATTATCAGTACTGGGTCACCTACAAGCATGCACAGGTTTAGCGAAAAAAAAATCAGATAAAGGTATTTAGGGTGGTCTAAAGGGATTTTGACTTGGTATCCTGTACTTACTAGAACAGTGCAGGATTGGGAAATGACTTTCATATTAGGCCTTCTAAAAGCTCATACTATGACTTTCACATTGATCCTATGAGGACTTAGTATTAGGAACCATAACCCAATCACGTCATGACTTATATTTGCTTACAATGGGACAAGACAACGACTTTGAAATACTGTGATCTTCTTGATAAAAACATAAATGAACCTAATTTTGTACTATTGCCATTTCTATTGGAAAAGAAAATAACTTAGCACAAAAATTATAAGATACCAAATCATTACATTTTTTTTCTTGAATAATATTGTTTTATAAGACTGAATGATTTTGATCACTTAATCAATATTCTTCAAACATCAATGACTTAAAGAAACAAAAAAAGAAAAAAAAAGTTTTAAATAATAATGAAATAACCAAAATATAACATTGTTCCTATGGCTTTGTATTAGGAACCAGAACCCAATCAAGTTGTGACTTATATTTGTTTGCAATGGGACAAGATAATGACTTTTGAAATACTATGATCTTTTAGATCAAAAACATAAACCAACCTATCAAAAGACTTTGTAAAATAAATTTAGTTCTATTTGATTCCCTTTTCTACTGCAAAACAAGATATAGCCTTATGCTCCATACCATAATATTCAATACAGTACCTCATCAAGGTCCTCAATAGAAGTATTAAAGGAGGCGACAACGATATATCTTCCAAATATATGATTGAAAAGACTGTTCAATCTTTCAAGCAAGAGGAAGAGAAAGAGAAGGAAAAAGAGCAAGATGGATCATGGTCTGAGCTTCCATTTCATCTTCTTTGTCAATTTTCAGCACACCTCATTCTCAAAGACTTGAGTACTTTTCATGCCATTTGCAAATCATGGCGATTAAGTAGTCCTATGAGTCAACTTCCACCATTATTGGATCCCCCATATTGTCACTCTTCATGTTTGATGCAATTGGTTGAACACGAATGCACATTCTTTCATCCAATGCATGATAATGGCAGTTATCAAATGGATATTTCAGATTTGGAGGATGCATTTATTCGTTATTCAAAGTATAGTTGGCTTCTCTTGTTTAAAATAGACGACAATGCCTTTTTTTTTTTTTCATCCCTTTGATAGGATTAAAATAGAGCTTCCAAGTTATCCTTACAAGGAAATATTTGAATCAATGAGTTTTTTGTCTCCCCCAACTTCTGCTAATTGTTTTGTTATTGGAATCATATTTTATGGATCCAAATTCGGCATCATTAGGCGTGGTGAAGTGGCTTGGACTTTGTACGAGTTTATAGAGTATTTTCGCCCTATTGGTAATGACAGTCCCCTATTATTTTAAGGTCTTTGCAACTGGTTGGGTCCACGAGAGGACGGTCTCCCAGTTGAACTGGGAGTATTTGATCCACATGAATACTTGAGTCATCCTAATCAGTACAAATGTCGATGGAAATATCTTTCCTCTTTTACTCCTCTGGAACACTTAGATGATTCATGCAATAGTTATTTGTTCTTTTTGTAGTGTTTGAGCTTAATCAAATTGAGCCAAGTATTCAAATTTACTCATTGAATCTCTCCTCGATTGAAACAAGGAAGAAATGACATAAAGTGACAAATATTGGAAATAAAATGCTAAATGTTAGTTCCTTTGGTTCTTTTTTAGAATTGGCTCTAACAAAGGTATAAGTAATAGGATTTACGTGCCAAACGTTCTAGACAACAGTAACATATTCTACTCTCTCAAAGCTAAGAAATACTACCCATGTTTTAGTGATTATTCGAGTAAGAGTATATCTCTTGGAAGAGAACCAACCAAATGCACTTGGATTAAACCCAATTACATAGATTTGGATGAAGGGTTTAAATGGTGAGAAGAATTATAGAGGTTGTCGACTTTCAAAGAAGCTTGTTCTAGATGGAAAGAACTTCACAAAAAATATAGTTTAGTTTCACTATGCATGGTTAAATCTCTTGTTTAGTTTTTTTTTTTTTTTTAATTAATTATTGGGTAAATTACTTAGTTGGTCCCTATTTTTTACATCAAATGTCAATTTGATTCCTAACCTTTCAATTGTGTCAATTTAGTCATTTACCTTTCAATGTCATGTCAATTTAGGTTTTACCGTTATCTTTTGGATGAAAAAATCTAATGTGTCAAATAGAATAATAAAAAATTATTTTGCCTTCCATGTCAATGGTCAATTGTGACACATCAGATTTATAAAAGAAAAAAAAAATTTATGTTCACACAGTCGGATCGATATTAGAATCCACCGGCCACCACAAAACAAAGAGAGCGACCAACAGCTGCTGTGGAAGTCTCCTATCTTCTAGCTGAGTGCGTTGCAGATGGTTTTTCTCTCTTTATCAATCGGCGGGGTTATGCGGCTGCATTACATGCCTCAGTGTCAGCAAGCTTAGCTAGTGGAGAAGGGTCTCGTAGTAGGAGTAGAATCCTGAGTAAAATAGAAGAGAGGGCTTATTGTGGACACGTGGTTTTTTTAGAGGATTCTGTGCTGCCCTTGGACTTACTGTAGGACCATTTCTGACTATGTTTTTTTGTATTGCTCCTTGTTCAATTATCTATGGCAATGAATGACTATCTAGTACTGCTGTTTCAGTTATTTACATGAGGTAACCAATTAATTTTTATGTAATAATAATGATGTTCTTTGTCTTAAAAAAAAAAAAATTAAAATTAGAATACACCTCTTAAAATTTTCTAAAATGCCTAAAAGGCTGAAAACCCAGCCCAAGAGCACGAGAAATTATAGAGACTTCTAGTAAACCATGTTATTTGTCTACCATTCCATTAAAAAACTTTCACTTGTTTAAAATTACTGAGTTAGTAATTAATTTTTGTTTAAAAAAATTTTTTAATTAAGAATTTTAAACAAGTGGCAGTTTTTTAATGAAATAGTAGACCACATCACTTGTTCACCATGTGGATCTTATAATCTCTCCAAGAACACGCTCTTGTCAACATCTAATACCTTCTCAACATATCTGCCATCGATTCCATTTGCTGCGGCATCATCCTCCTCTCCATCAAGCTCCGCAGCAACCACCGTCGAATCCCAGATCCCATCGATCTCGTCACCGAATTCCTCGCTGTCTAGCTCGCCACATGTCACCAGAACGCTCGCCACTGCGGGGTTGATGCCGCTCAATTCCTCTTGATCAAAGGAGGAAGTTTCACCGTCCTATCCTCTATCACTCTCCTCTCAATCTTCCTAATTCTCCCTATCAACCTCTACGCCGCAACCGCTTCTCTAAAAGATGATCAGTTCATCAAAACGACAATCAACCACATCACCAAAGCCTCTCCTTTACTCTGGATCCTTTTCCTCTTTGTCGTCGTTGTCATATTGGTTCATTTCTTTCTCTACGCAACCTTTAATCCAGTGTGTTCTTGGGTTGGGTTTTTAGGGATTTTTGAAAATTTTGAGGAAGATATGACTCCGTGGGAACATAAATTTTAGGTTTTTTATTTTTTATTTTTATTTTTTTTCCTTTCTTTTTTCTTAGGAATAAAAAAACAAATAAAATCTGATGTGGTTGCACAGTTGATATTGATGTGTAGGAATTTTTTTTAATTTATTATTAATCCGGTTGACACATCAAATTTTTTCATTTAAAAGATAACAGTAAGAATCGAATTGACACAACACTGAAAAGTTAATGATCAAATTAACACAATTAAAATGTTGGGGACCAATTTGACATTTGATGTAAAAGATGAGGACCAACTATGTAATTTACCCTTAATTATTTTACCGTAAACATTTTGCTTTCATACATGGAACTTTGGAACTTTTATTTTTATTTTTTATGCGACCTTTGCAGCCTATTGGTTTTAAGTTTCAAATGTTATATTTATATAAATATATATATATATATATATATATATTCAGCTAATTAGATTTCAAATTGGAATTCAATTATAATCTAATTTTGTGCTATGCATCCCATCTAATCTAAGCTTTTAAATTTTTGTACCAAGTGAGTTAGTTCAGTATAAAAATTGGATTTAAATTAAAGTTTAATTTTGCGCTACTTGTCTCATCTAATCTAAGTTTTTTAATTTTTGTATCAAGTGACTTAATTTAGTATAGGAAACAAGAAGTCTAACATAAATAAACCATAAAAAAAAACTAATCATATATCTAACTCTCTCTCTCTCTCTCTCTCTCTCTCTCTCTCTCTCTCTCTCTCTATATATATATATATATATAATTAGAGAAAAAAAGAGTTTGAATGGTTTTTGTGGGGCTAAAGGCCCAAAATACCACATTGGGCCTTGGGCTCTAACTGGAAACATGACATGTCTGAAGGGGTGTGAGCAATTAAAAGAAGGCCAGTGTCTAGAATCGTAAAGAACAAAGCAAAGGAAGACTGTCTGAGGAGAATATGTTCCTCGGCCGTGGCCAATGCTACTCGGCCGTGGCCAATGCTACTCGGCCTTGCACTTCAGCGACTCAAAGGATTCTTCAGGAGAATTCCACCATAGGGGAGGTTCTTATGCACGCACAGAAGGGAGGGGCCCAGAAATGTTCAAAAGAGGTGCTACTGCCACCACATTAAGTGCATTACAACCACTTTCTTAGCCGCATTTATGTGGAGAAGACCCCTAAACAGTGTTTCCTTGATCACTACAACTCACAAAGAGGCTAGAGAAGATGGCTGATGGGATGTGTACTTAAGTGAGGGTTTGGATGTTTAACAAGTGTATGATTAGGATGTCCTGAAAAGAACTATATAATGTAAAAATATCTATCAGAAGAGAAAGAAAAAGTGAAAAAGAGAGAAGAGAGGAGGGGAGAATCAATAGCGGGACTGGCTTTGAGAACTGTCATATGAATTCATAATTTGTCTCCTCGGACAATTTCCTTTTTAGAAGTTTTACGTGTAGTTCATATTCGTTTATCTTGAACATATTTTTTAGCCGTTATTGTTAATCACTAAAACCTGGTTCTCTAATCCACTCTTTATAAATTTATTGTGTTGGGCTTAATAAATCAGTGTTCGAATCCTATTTGGGCTTGGGCTAAAAATTGTGGCCCTATAGTTTTATATTTATGAGTCATTTTTTTTAACTAAAAATAATTCAAATTTATAAGTTATTTATATAATATACCATAACTATGTACGGTCCATTACTAACTAGGTATGTATATATATATATATATATTAAACTAAAGTTTAGAAAAAAAAAAAATCAATTAGAATCAAAATTAGATTTTACTTTTGTTAGCTTTCCATAAAAATTAAATTGTTTAGATTTTTATTGTTATTTTTTTCCTAAACTAATGAACATATTTTTTATGCTATTTCTATTAAGATATTTAGTATGTGAACATCTTGAACTTAAAAAAAAATTATAATTAAGCTAAACGATCTTATGCACCTATCCTCATTCAGTTTAGGAGATACTATTGGACTAATATATTCTTTTTATTTGTGCTGTATCAAGTAGGATTTCACGTACAATAATTATGAATTGATATTGTTTATGTAATATTCAATAATGATCTTCAAAATTATATACATAATAGAAATATAACGAGAAACTTGGCATAACTAATATCATGAAAAAGCAAGGAAACACCATGTTAATACCTCTAAATGTCCTATTTCATTTTGATGGGTTTGTCACAAAAATCTTTCACAATTAGAATTATGTTTGAGAGAAGTTTTGATATTAATTTGTATTTGTTTGAATTTTTTTATGCAATGTTCATTCATGTTTTGAAAAATTTTAAACCCTAGTTTTTTGATCTATTTTATGCTATATTTTTGAATTAAAATTTGTTTTTCTAACGTCAAATGCAAAGATGGCTTACGGAAGCTTTACGAAACAAAGCTCAAATGGATAAAATGTCAAATTTCAACTTACATATAGTTAATTTAAATTCTAGTCAAACCACAGATTAGTAAGTTATAATTTTCCCATCAAAAGGCCATAGTATCCAAGTCGGTTTGGGCGGATTTTTGCGTTTGGGCCCTTTTAAAGCAAATGTTGAAATATATATGTTTTTGGACTTTAGAGATAGTGTAAAAGTCATCTAGTTCTTCTCCCCCCACCCCTCTCTCTCTCTCTCTCTCTCTCTCTCTGGTTTTATAGCTAACCTGGTGTATCGATCAGTGACAGGTTTTCTTTAAATTTAAACTAGCGATTAAGATTAAAACATCATCAAATCTATGATCAGAATTAGACGTGGGTACCATACTCACTGAAAAACTAGATTTAAGAAAGGGATATCTAGAAACTTTTAGTGTAAAATTAATTATAAATTTATTAAAGTATAATAATCTTCAACGTGGAGGAAGAATTACTTTATTAATATAGAATAACTCTTTTCTTGCCATAGAGGAAGAATTACTTAATTACAGTAGAATGCCTTTTTTCTTCACCATAGAAGAAGGATTAATTCCTGCGTTTGAGAGAGGATAGATATCAATCTTTTGCTTGATTTGTTAATTGTTGTTTCTTCGTTGGTTCTTAAGTCTACTCACAAAAACTATTGAAATAGAAAATGGTTTGTTTCAAAATTTTATCAGGGTTTGCTTTTGGAGTAGAATGAGAGGTTTTTTAATTATTTTAAAAAAATATTTCTGATGTGTAAATTTGTGAGAGCTTCAAATCCTACTTGGCAAGCTCTTAAAAAGTAAAAAAAAAAAAAAGAAAAAAGAAAAAAAAAGTCATAGAAAAGTCAAAAACTTCAGTTTTATAATATATATAGATATATAGATTACGAATCGAGGCAAGGGATGGGGGAAAAAAAGTTTATAGTGATTTGTTAGCTACTACAAATCTGCAAATCAACAAACTTATATAGTAGAATTAACAAATTTGGTTCCATTAGGAAAAAGAAAAAAAAAGAAAAAAAAAAGTATTTTCAAAACTTTGTTTAATAATTACATATATACTTGCACAAGAAACAGAGTAAAATTTAGAAAAATAAAATAAAAGAACTAGAAACATGCACTGTGGTTTGTTTTCACTCTAGCTTATGAGATAACAAATAACCATAAAAAAATACCCAAGCGCCTGACCTGACCTTGTCATAGTTGGGAATGGAGGAGAGAGGAAGGATGTGGATTGGTGAGAGATGTTTGTGGGTCTGTGTTTGATAGCAATATATCGCAAAGTAGTCGAATGGTTTGGTTTGGCTTGATTGTAACAAAGAGGTTCTTGGGTTTTTGTTTTTGTTTTCAAAGGTTTCTTGTATTTTGTAGTTAAAAAATTAAAAAATTTTGTTTTTAAAAAAATGATTTGGAAAATTGTAAGGCGTCCAAAGCTTACATGGCAAGCTTTAGTAAGGTTAAAAAAAAAAAAAAAAAGTCAAAAATTTCAGTTATATATATTTAAAAATTTGGAGGGTTTACACCCTCATATGCTAATGCTCTAAGCAACTAGTTCTATCATATTTCAAGTTAAAGGGCATTCTCACAGGCCACAACACATGTAATCGTTTTAGGGACTCGTTTACATATTTCACATGTAGGGTCGCTTCGAAATTGGCATGTTGTGTAAATTTGAGTAGGTTGGAAGTGCATTGTTGCATGTGTGATGACTAACAAGATTACTTGACATGAGAACAAGTTATGAAATCTTGGATGTGGAATTTTTGGAGTTCCTAAACTTATTGCCATCCAATCTTCATAGTTGTCAAAACATAAATGGTTTCATGAATCAATTTTTTATTTTCCTATATTGGGTATTGTATTGTATATCTTAAAATATACAAACACTTAATAAATTTATAAAATAGATATACATATATAAATGATATATTCATTATAAATTTGGAATAAATTCAACTAATGACTAATTTAATCATCACTAATGTAATAATATTTAACAAGCTTGCTAAATAAATTAAATTAACATGTGTTTATAAAATACACATTCAAATTGATTAAACTCAAAGGTGATAATACATGACAAATTACCTAAAGTAATAATTTATTTTCACATATTCATCATCATGCCTAATCAACTCCATCTAAGTCAATGTTATCATGATATTCATCATTTTGCAAATTTATTTCTTTGTTAAGATTTGATTCATCATCGTCAACATTTACTATCTCTTCTTATTTTTTTTATTTTAATAATTTTTTTTAATATGTCTTCTTGGCATTATATCTTCTTAGACTTTTAAAAATAGTGACAAAATAAAAAATAATTATATTGTCAATTTATAACTTATTCATAGAATAAAAAATAAATTTGCAAATATGAAAGTAAAGTGTAAGTGTGCAGTCCAAATTTTGTAGGAGAGAGAAAAAAAAAATTATGACATGTTATCTAATTGGGCTAAATTAAGTGACATAATAATTTTGTGTTAAAAACAAGTCTAACAACATGATGGATTGAAAAACACACACACACAAATTTTAACAAAAAAACTCATTTTAAAGCATATGTCTATGTATTGTACGATACACATTTCTGTCTCGTATGATTCATGAGCACTTTTGATATGCTCTTACGGCGTGAAACATTTTTGTACAAAATGATATGTATCATACGATATGTATTGAGTATCGTATGATACTGATGACTATGCCAATCTTACCAATTGTAAATTACAATTGGTAATATGTATCAATAATCAAATCAGTAAATATGACTTTGTATTCACCTCTCACCTCAAATTAGTATGTATTTATTATGGACTACTACTGATATAGAGTATCTAAATTATACAAAATTAAAATAAAAATTATGTTTTTTATGGATAATTTTGTAATTTTATTATTTATTAAGTGTACAAAAGTAATTGTCAATTTTTTTTTCCTAATAAAAGTGGATCTTCATTATGCTCCTTTATCCAATCCATGAAACCCCTCCATCAATCCTAAGTATGATTTTGATTTTTATAATTTTGGATTCATTTGAGTTGATTATGTATTTTTAGGGTTTAATTGATATAATTAGTGGTTGAATGACTAAATTGACACAATTCACATTTGATGAACCAAATTTAACACTACCCTATAGTTGAGGAGTAAATTTGTAATTTAGCGTCTGTTTGGCTAGCTTATTTTTGCTACTATGCATGTGTCTCATTGCATTTTTTGGTACTATTTACGGGTCTTATTGTACTATTTTTATTTCAACTAACATTTACCTTTATTTACAGTACTTTCAGCAAAAAAATTTCAGTTTCAGCAAAATAAGTGAATCTCAAACAAACCCTTAGTGTGTGTTTGGCTCCAACTTAAAAAGCTAGCTCATTTTACTATTCAGCTTATTTTTACTACTATTTATGAGTTCCACTGCATTTTTTTGCACTATTCATGGGTCCCACTGCACTATTTTAGTTAACTTTTATTTTTATCTGCAGTACTTTCAGCAAAAAGTTTTCAATTTCAACAAAATAAGCGGATCTCAAACGGATACTTATAGTCTTTATTTATTTATTTATTTATTTTTCTTGCTAACATAAGTGTCAAGGGCTCTTAGAGTGCATGATTACTCCTCGAGTGAATATAACCTTGTGTCCCATGCACATTGAATAATTACAAAAACTAATCCCTTAGGGGTAGCCCCTTGTGATGATTTTAATTACAAATACAAATCCTAATTAAAGCTTAGCAATCCCAATTAGGCTAGATAATGGTTGGGTTAAGATTATCTAACAAAGTGGGTTTTTACATTAGATTAGTGCTTTCAATCTAGTTATGGTTTCAAGCAAGATAACTTGAATTAAATGTAATTATGATTTATAATTGGGGTTTTATCACTTTGTTTTTTAATAGATATAGTAAAATTTCAACCTACAACATTCATTTCAGGATGATTGTTTTCTATCATGAGGCTAAGACACCAATCAGTTTTTGGCTTTGGTAAGGTTCAGACCTTAGATTTCTTATTCGACAATAAAAGATTTTACTAGTTGAGCTAACTAGGCATTATTATGTAATTTTTGAGAATATCAAAGTTTTTTTTTTTTTTTTTGTTTGAGAAAGAACCTGGGAAATTTTATTAGAAAACTTTAGCCAACATCGGCTTCTATTACACCATGTACCCACTAACATGTCTAGTATGTTTAGTTAGGGTATGAGCAAGAAAAGTACCAATACGACGAATATGAGAAAACGAAATATGGTTGGCTTCTGTCATATTCTTTGTTGACTCAAGAATATGTCCAAACGAAGAAAGGGACCTCTCTTCATTGCACAGGGAATTGATTACCAATTCTAAGTCGCCTTCAAGAATAATGGGTGAACTCATTAAGTAGGATTGTTTTAAATTTGCTAGTCCATGTTCAACCAAGATCTGTTCTTATAATACTTGATGCTTTTTTAAAACTACAAAGTTATGTTTTGTTTGTTTGTTTGTTTGTTTGCTTTTTGTGTTTTTTGTTTTGTTTTGTTTTTTTTTTAATTTTTAATTTTTAAATTTTATGATTTTGTAATTGTAATTGATGAATCATAAACTAATGTTTGAGGTGACAAACCATTAATGATAGATGATAACATAGTGTGAGTAATAGGTTTATATTATAATAGGAACATTAGTAAATTAATAACTTTTATTTTTAGAAATAAGACAATATTTTGAGTCATTCTAAAATAAAATAGAGGACAAACAAACTGGGACAGATGAAATAATATTTATGAGAATCACTATTAACAAAATAGTTGTATTACATATATGATATACCCACCTCAAAGGAAAACCAAAATTGTTGGTGGGAAATTTCAAATTTCCCTCCTGCAAGGACAAAAGAAGGCACTATGCATTAGTATCCAAATATGCAAAAAGAACGTCTGTTTAGATACCGATTATTGCTGAAAACTGAAAATACTGTAGCAAAATTATTTTTAAATGTGTGAATAGTACTGTGAAACCTAATTTTAAAGTTGTTTTTCTAAAAAAGTACTTGCGGATCCTATGAATAGTACACATGACTCACAAAAAATGCTAAAAAATGCTGAACGTGGCCGCTATTTAGTACCCATTTGGACTGTGTTGAAACTGCGTCTATTTTTTTTTTTTTTTTTTTAGAAGCACGTTTATGTGGCTTTTATATTTTTTTAGTGGGTCCCATGCATTATTCACATGACTCACAAATCTTTATTTTTAACACAATTTTCATTAAAAATAATTTTTATAATATTATTCATACATTTAAAAATTATTTCACTTCATTATTTTTAATTTTTAATTTTCAGCCAAATATCTACGTGCAAGCAACTCTTATTTTGCATCATGGCTTATTTTATTTACATCCAACAACCACCGAAACTTAACGCAGCCGGCCGATTTAAACCCATAACCACCGATTCAAACCCACCCAGCAATCACAAGCAAAACCCAGCCAATTCATTATCGTCGCTAACTCGCCACCACCACCACCACCAAACAGCCACAAACACAGCAAATCCAGATTAACAAACATGTCCCACATACAAATCGACGGACAATCTTGGTCTTCGTAGCTCTTCGGGCTTTGGTTTCAGAGAGAGAGAGAGAGAGAGAGATGGGGCGAAGGATGATAGAGGAGATAGAGATGAGATTTACTGATCGATTGATTGAATCTAGTGACTAGTGGGTTCGGCTCTAACATGGTTTGCGCAACTTTGAAGCCCAGGTATCGGTGTATTGATGACAAAGTTGTTGCTGAAGATTTAATATTTGATGCTCATATATTTGTTCCGTATTTCTCTCTCTCTTAAATCTCAAATCATCAAACTTGTGTCCAACTTGATCAAATTATAGTTAATGTTAGTAGTTTTTTAGAGGGCTACAATGAAAGTAGTTTTTCTTAATTCCTAGTTTTGGAATTACTTTTAATCTTCTTTTCATTGTCCTTTGAGTAACTGGTTTCTCCTACATTCTCTTATGACGCGTAAACTTCAGATGATTTTAAATGCTGAACAATTTTACAATATAGCAACTGAACGTGTGAAAGTAGGACAAGTTTTCATTTAATTTTGCTAGATAATCTCATTCTGTATATCTTTCCCTTTATCTCTTTTTGTCAAACACAATTTGATCTTTAATTTATTTTGTTAATCCTACTGTCATTTTTTAATTATGTATTTGTTTCACTCTAAAGTTTTCGTTGGTTTCAAGTGGTTACATACTTACATTCAAGTTTCAACCTTGTTCCCAATATATAAGAACAACTTGGATGCTCTGCGCGTTCTCTGGAGTTTCTCATCATCAAACAAAAAAAAAAAAAAAAAAAAAAAATGAACACCTTAAATTCTAGCCAAAGTGAATTTCTAATGAATTTTATTATTTTATCTAATGATTTGCTTTACTCAATTATGCATATCATTGTTACTTGTTAAAATATATATATATATATATATATCATTGTTGATTTAAGTTCAAATCTGACCGAGATGTATATATGGGTTTCTCAAATTGCTTAGTTATTGTTATATTTAATCATTGTGAAGAACTCATTGCGTTTTTTTCCGGTCTAGCAAAAAAAAAAAAAAAGTAGAGACTCATAAAAGGATTGAATCTAAAGCAAGAATGTCAAGCGTTTCAATTTAATGTACGTATCAGGTTCCATAGTGCTTGCATTTTATCTTTTTGTTAATTGTGCAGAGTGCAGAAAGAACAGCTGAGCAACCCTGAAGTCCCGTCCAATAACCATCCATGAAATGTTAAAGGTTTATATCATTCACACCCTTTACATATATGTCTTTGTGTATGTATTTAGGTTTTGGTATTTGTTTTGGAGGGTCTTGTGATGATTGATATCCTGTAGGTTTGTGTTGTGTTGGATCAAAGCCCAGCTTCTTGTCTTAACAAAGTGAGCTAGGACGAGATGATAAAAATGGTGACGATGTCTCTGTCCAAACTAGCTACCATGGGTATTCTACTCTTTTCTTTATTCCATTTTCTTTTTTCCACAATCTTCTTTAATCTGCTCTCTCAGTATTTGAACTTGTTATACTTCCATGTGATTTTGGTGAAGTGACTTCTGTTGATTTGGACAAGTCACTTGTGATTAGTATTGATTTTTGTGAAATGGATCTTCTTTGTTTGTTTTGAAAGTATGAATATATAAATTTTGCAGGGAAAAAAAAGTAAAAAAAGAGTTTCATAATCATTCATTGTTGCTGTTGAGATGTTTAGATGCTAATTGCAATTGTTCTATTTACAAAACAATTTCACATTGTGTTTCAGAAGATACCAACAATTGTCTTACTCTGATAAACTAAATAATTTTAGCTGCCTAAATGTAATGATTTCAACTTTGAAGATATATACTGTTTGAACTTCGAACAACTTTTGAGAATTGAGTACTTAAGTACAACTTGAATTTTTAAAGATATTGTTAGGCTTTTAATTTAACAAAATAACAAATTAGCCACACCAAAAAAAAAAAAAAAAAAAAAAAAAAAAGAATCCCTCTACCTCAACTGATATGTGGTCATGAAGAAATAATTCTAATGCTGACTTATCTATTCCTAATACTATATTTACAGATAAGTGATGAATATGAGAGTCAGAAATAAATGAACTTCCTAGCTTGTTTGATAGACAATCATCACAATTGAGCAGTAGGACATGCAAGGGTTTTTTTATTTATTTTTTATTTATTAACAAATAAATTGAAAATCTACTTGATTAGTTTATTCAGAAATATAACCTATTATTAATTTGGTGCCTTTGTTGCTTATGTAGATTGATAGAAATGGTACTGAGTAGCATTTGTAGTTTATGTTTTTGTATGACCTTTTCAATTTTTCCCCCGTTTAAATTATTATCATGTGCTGTCTTTGTTGTTAATGTTGATTGATTAAAATAATACAGTTTAGAGTATTCTTCTTTTTAAATTAATAATTTATTCTGCTCGAATGGATAAATATTATTAGAGAGTAGACTTTTCTTTGTGTTGCTTTGGGATTTATATAATCTAAATGATATTGCTAATGGTTTGTTGGAAATTGGAAGTCAAAAGGTTTAAGACTTTTGTACTGGGGGGCCTTTTAAGGATATGCTACCTTTGATTAATTTTCATTTGCCACTGACCATTGAATTTCTGTAGTTCTTTTTGTTATGAAAAAGTATCACTTTTGCTTCAATTATTTGAGAATCTTACTTGCTGCTGCAGGGATTACCTTTGTGAGTCTTATATTGATGAGGGATAGCTTTGTGGATTTGTTTTAATCATTCTTTTTCTTTTCTTTTTTTTTTTTTTTTCTTTTTTTGGCCTTTAACTGTTTCCTTTGTCCAACAATGTACCATTTTGTTCTCTTATCTTCTTACTCTTATAACTCATGTTCTACGCAATACTTTAACTAAAAATCTTTTTCTCCTATGTTGACCATGTTTGGAAATTCAGGACTATGGCTATGTTTGATGGGAAGAATGACAATGCTTATCAAGACCTGGAGGGTTTAATAACAAGAGGCTGACAATGAGATTGAAGGGGAAGTTAACTAACTTGGGCAAATTGACAGAATTTCTATCATTCATTACAGGTGTGCTATCATTCACTTTATAGGTTTGCCATTATTCACACCCTTTACATATATTTCTTTGCATATGTATTTATGGCTTTGGTTATGGGGGGTCTTGTGATGATTGATATCATGCAGGTTTGTTTTTGTTGTGTGTACCGTTGGATCAAAGCTCAGCTTTTCTCTCGACAAAGTGAGCTGGGGGGAGGAGATAAAAATGGTTGACCAAGTCTTCAAACAAGCTACCATGGGTATTCTACTCTTTTCTCTATTCCCTTTTCTTTTTCCCACAATTGTCTTCTATCTACTCTCTCAATGTTTTAACTTGGTTATACTTTCATGTGATTTTGGTGAAATTGATTTTGTTGATTTGGACATCCTTAATCACTTGTGATTAGTTCTGATTTTTGTCAAATGGATCTTCCTAGTTTGTTTTTTATGAATATATAAATTTTGCGGGAAAAAAAAGAAAGAAAGAAAAAAGTGAGTTTTGTAATCATTGTAAGTCTTGTGTTGACTTCCTTGTTCAGTGTTTAGATGCTAATTGCAATTGTTCTATTTACAAATTAATTTCATATTTTGTTTTAGAAGATGCCAACAATTGTCTTACTTTATGAAAATTAAATAATTTTAGTTTCCTAAATGTAATGAGTTCAACTTTGAGGGTATATACTGTTTGAGACTTGAGGACATAATTTTTTACCTTAAATGATGTATAAGGAAGACCAAACAGAAAATTGTTGTTGGTTATGTTCTTGGATTGTAAGTAACTAAGTAGTTGTTTGATTGTACTATTTTTAATCTTTGAGTTATTAGTTTTTAATTTTTTTTCCTCAAAGCAGATTATAGATGCATTTGAAGCTATATCAACTATGTTATTGCCAATCTAATGCCATGCTTTGCCATTGAGAAGTCAAGATTAAAAGAAAAGAATGAGAAATTTAAAACTGATATTGCTGTTATGTTGGTACTAGGAAAGGTTATCATGTTTTTTTGTTTTTTGTTTTTGTTTTTTAGGGTAAGTTAAGACATGCACCTAGTGGGTCTTGAAATCAGAATTTCACCTTTTATTGGTTTAACGTGAGCACATTGACAAAGGCAGACAAAGCTTTTCATTCTATTTTTCCCTTCTCATTTTTCTTAAATTAATTTCTTGGCTTCCATATAGAGGAAGCAAGCCAACAATGTGCTTGGCAAAATAGAATTGCATCACTCAAATTGCAATTGGGTTGCCTAACTTAATTATTGATATCAAGGGGCCTCCAATCCTATTCGTTTCCAAAACCAAAGCCCAGTTCCATACTGAAAAGTGAAGTATGAGGGCATTTGAGCTTAAATTTGGAAGCCAAGAAATTGTTCTAAAAGAAAGGGAAACAAATTAGAAGTCTCATTTCTTGTTTACACCACTGTATATCCATGGTACCATAGAGGCTTTTATGGCCCGTTTGGATTGAGGGGAGAAGGAGGGGGAGTAGAGTAGAGTTGGCTAAAAATAGGCTAATTTTGAGTCAAATCTGCTCTGCTCTACTCTACTCTACTCTCCCTCCCTTCCTCTCAATCCGAATGGACCATTAAGCTTAAGTTTGGAGTCCATGGCTTTTAGTTTTCATGCCATGTAATCTACTGATGTAACTAAGATTTTGGTAGTTTTTTTAGTTCAGTTTTCATTACTCTATCAATTATATCAAATGGTATATTTGCGTTATTTATATGTATTTGCAATTGTTAATAGTCTTGAAAGAAATTATTTACAGTTTTAATGAGGGAGGAGACTGTATATTAGAAACAATCTTTTATGATACCTTAGAAGAAAGTAATGATGTTGAGATGCTTGAGTTTGGGGAAGTAGAATTTGAGCATAATTGGGTTTACACATATTGCATATTTGAGCATATGCTAACGTTTGATATGCATTCCTTTATTTAGTTTTTGCTGGATACTTTGATATATATTCATCAATTTTTGAAGAAGGAAACTTGTTTATGCTGCTAATATAGCTATTGGCTAGCCTCTTGACATTTTGAAGGCTTGTGTGTTCATTAGGAGGAGAAGATAATCGGCAAGTGATAGTGCGAAAAAGTCTAGAATCACTAAATTTTTCACGACTTTTTGCTACAACTATGATGTAACAAGGTGTGATTGATATAGAAAAAAATAGTGGATCTATGTGTAAGTGATGGTTAACCACTCATAGTCTACCACGTCAGAGTTGTAGCAAAAAAATTGTAGAATAATTTGTGGTCTAAGAACTACTCGTGGAATTGCAGCCGCCTAAGATCAGCCATCCGAATTTGTTGGGAACCATTTTGAATATTTTTAGGAGCCACCACTTACCCAAATTATCCAAACAGAAAGAATCTAGTTTTTGAAGGATAGTTAGGCTTGAGATATGAGGGCCACTAGATGATAAGAAATATTTGGTGCATTTTTTTTTCTTGGCATTTATCCATACATTATTTCCCATTACCCAAAAGATCAAGTGATGAATTATACTTGCAAACACCGTATAATTATGGAAAATACCCCGTTAGATTCAATGTTCTTATTCCAAGATAAAGAATATGAGAAGCTATGGTTGAACCAAGTTTCCATTAATTCTATTATCTTTGCCACTGAACATTCCTTTTGGTTATTTGGAGCTCATGAACTAGAACATATTTCAAGCTGGCTGGTCCGATTCAGGAATCATGATAACTCCCAAGTCATTTGTGAAAATGTAGAGTTAGTTTTGGCTCTAGTCTCAACATCGAGACCAGAATGTGTTCCTCAGTATGCTGTAAAAGTACCACCAAGTAGTAACTCGTAGGGGACTTTTGACTTCTGGAAGTAGGACCATATTCACTTTGAATGGAAATTTCTTTTTAGATCATTCTCACGTCAAAGTGGGCTGAGTGATGGCCTTAAATGGCCAAACCAACCATTAAATTCTGTCACGAAGTCTGGATCTTGCTGAGTTCAAAACCAAGACCGAGGCAGTACGAGACTAAGCTAAGACCAATAGCATGAGGTCTACCATTTAAATCGATCAAATGGGTCTCGAGATTTAAGACCGGCAGATTTTATATTCCAAATTCTTCGCATGGCCTTTTAAGGTTCGGTGAGGTTAACATGTTCTTCTTATGTCCAATTAAATACACAATGCATAATGAAATTCATTTTTCCAAAAGATTTGGATATCATATTATTCAATAGAAAACATGACATATAACAATTTCAAATGATTGTACAAAATCTAAAAATAAACTAAGTAACAAGAACTAAACTTCAGTATTTCACAATAAGTTGAAACCTTCCTGCCTTTGAACTCAAATTGTTTACAATACAATACAATATATATATATATATATTAACGTAAGCAAAGCAACAGACACAAACAATACTGGAAAACAAAATTAATCTTTAACCCACTAAACTTTCATAACAACAATCATAAGCCTCTTTGAAAAGTCTTCAACTTAATTAGTTATATTTCTCACCATTCAAACTCTTCATCCAAATCTACGCGCATAGGGTTAATCCAAGTGCAGTTGATGGGTTCTTCTCCGTGAGATAAAGTCCTACACGAATGATCTTTGCAAAAGTAGTGGTATTTCTTAGTTCTGAAAGAGTAGAATGCATTACTGTTGCCTTGAACTGTTGGCATGTAAATCATATTTCTCATACCTTTTATCACAGCCAATTCTGAGAAAGAACCTCCAGAACTAACATAGAGCAATTTATTTCCCATATTTCTCTTTGGATGCCATTTCATTTTTGGCCTAATCGAGGAGAGATTTAATGAGAAAATGAAAAAAGATGGCTCATTATCATGGAGCTCAAACACTGCTAAAAGCTTCCCAGCACTTTCCAACAAATAACTTCTGTGGAGTGAATCATGTAACTTTTCTGGAAGAATAGAAGAATGATATGCCCATCGACACAAGTATTCATTATTAGTATCTAGTGCTCTCATGTATTTTTGCAGATCAAATACTCCCACCCGTCCTGCGTGACCTAACCAGTAGCACTTCCCTTTGTATAATAGGGGACTGCAACTAGATATACCATAAGGTTCAAATCCCTGTATAAATTCACGTATGGTCCAATATACCTCACCACGCCTAATGATGCCGAATTTTGCTCCATTGAATGTGATTCCAAAAACAAAACAGTCTATAGAATTTGGAGGAGAAGAAAAGCACATTGTTTGAAATGCATCTTCTTTGGGATATCTTGGAAGTTCTATTTTGATCCTGTTGAAAGGATGGAAAAAGAAGATACTGCAATCTTTTCGAGACAAGAGCAACCACTCATACTTTGAAAAACGAATAGATGCACCTTGCAATTCTGGTATGTGCATTTGATAAGTGTCATTTTGTATTGGGTGAAATAATTTGCATGTGTGATTATCCAAGGAGATCAAACATGGAGACTGAGAATGTGGGGAATCCATTAGAGGTAGTAGTGGCCGACTGATGGGAGTAATTAATCGCCATGATTTGCAAATTGCACGAAAAGCTAAGAGGTCCCAAACAAAAAGGTTTGCTGAAACCAGACAAAGAACATCTTGTGGAAGTTCAGACCACGATCCATTTTGCCCTTCTTCCTTTTCTTTGTCTTGCTTGAAAGATTGAATATATTTGTTGAGGTTCTGTATTAACCTTTTTAGTTAGAAAAAACAATAATAATCAAAAGAACAAATTAGGGGTGTGTAGTTAACCCCCATAAAAGACCCAATTCAACTTAACTCACCGAGTTGGGGGTTGGGTCATAAGATTTCACAAATCCGTATAATCCGACCGACATATATTTAATAATATATTATACAATTTTATTATTTACTTTTTTGCTCCTCTTTCTAAATACAATGTAACCCTAAGTTCTCCCCATATAGTTTGTATTAATTTGGTGTTATACTTAGGATAATTTGGTTTTAAATTTACTCTTATTTGTTATGTATTTTTTTTAATGCTCAATTTAACAACAACAACAACAACAACAACAATAATAATAATAATAATAATAATAATTATTATTAAAAAAAAAAAAAAAAACCATTCAACCCATGCATCTAACGTTCCATGGTGGACTGGGTTGAAAAACCCTCAATCTAACCCAACCCATCTCATGCATATCCCTAGATTAAATAATGAAATAAAGTAAATCCTTAGAGCTTTAAATATAAATAGAGAACACGAGAATTATTGAGGAAGAAAAGAAGATTTAAAGTCATAGAAAAGGGTACCATCTTTGGTTGAGTGTTATGCTCGTGGTGGTGCAGATGTGGAGGACGTAGAGGGTTGAAGAGCAGCTCAGAGCTAACAACGAATTCCAAATAATAGAGCTGTGCGTTTTTTCAAAATTCCAAACGTTGGAGAAACTCTTTAATTAAAAAAAGGCCTTTAGGTCCGGTCAATATATATATAAACGATGTTAGTCTAGGATTTCCTAATCCTAGCTTAATTGGGATTGCCTAGTCCTAGTTTAAATGGGATTGGGATTTCCTAATCCCAGTTTAATTGGAATTGGGATTAGGGTTTCTTATTAATACTGCATGGTTGCCTGTCACCGCCTCTAGCTTTTATAAAAACCCCAAACTTTTCTGCTAAACTTTATTGGAGAATCAGAGAATCAGGTCAGATACTTAAAATTTAGCTAATGTGCAGTGTAAATTTCTTGTTTATTGTTCTTTTCGTAACTTTGACTTTGGATTTGTTGTTGGCTTTGTTTCACTTGTAAATTTCTTGTTTATCGTTCTTTCTTCCCTTGAATTTTAATTTTTGAATACTTCCATATTCTAGCAATCAAGGAATTAAACCATTAATGATGTTGTTTTAGAGCCAAAAACCTTGAAGTCATTAATCTTTTTGAGTTTGAACTCAATGTATAGTTAGGGATGTATATGTAATTAACCTTTCTGTTTTAAATTTTTTCTGCGACCTTATACTTAAATTATTGATGTTTATAACAGTTTTAAGCAATTGATTGACTGATATTCGATTTGGTGATACAGCATATAATCTTATATTCGATCGCTTAGGTTTCCTATAAATCAAACACTAGATTAGGTGAAAAAAAATCATCATATTACCATGTTACTTAAAGAACTATGAGAATATTGCTTTACTATGATAAATTAATAATGTTATTCTCACAAATAATTAGTAATTTTTTTTTTCTTTTCAATTAAGTTTGAAAAATTAATTCCGCATGACTTTTGATTCCAAGAAAAAAAATACATCGATCAGTGATTGCGAGATAGCTCTATTCTTTGATTATTTTTAGCTTATTATGTATGATAACAAAATTTTTTGAGAAAAAGAATTGTTGGTAATTTGGTATAATGACGAGGGAAAGACAAATAACAATCATATCCTTACTCGTATTTTTAAGAAGAATATTGAGCTTCCCAATTCAACCTTTTATTTTGAGTTGAAAGGTGTCCCACAAGCCTGTCCACGGGTCGGTTTTGGACCTAACTCGGACTTGACCTGCTAGAGTAGGGTGGAGGGCGGAGGAACTCAAAACTGATCGTCGAAAAAATCAGTCGAGTTGGTTTCGGGTGAGGGGTGAGCGTCGGTCAGTTCGATCAATTGTCGTAATAAAAAAAAGTCATCGAAATCTAAAAAAAAAAAAGTCATCGACTTTTCTAGATTTGATCAAGATCTCACCAAATTTGGTCTAGATCTTATCAAATTTGGTTTGTTTTTGTAGGATTTGGCTAGATTTTTTAATAGCTTCGGTCAGGTTCGGTTTGCTTAGGTTTTGGAGAAACAAACCCACCACTCAACCCACCGGTGTCAGTTCTTGAGAACGGAAACCCACTGCCGACCGGCTGAACCTTCGGTCGGGCCAAGATCGGGTCAGCATTGGGTGGTTTGGCTGGGTTGTTGGGCTACGGTCGGGTCTAGATAGCCCTAGTGTCCAGTGCATTAGGTGGTTAATAGTAACATTTATAAAAAATTTCTTGAATGTAGAATAATTTAATAAGAATTTCTATACCAGTTAAGCTCTTATTTCAACTAAAATTTTGAATTTATTTTCATTAGCCTCGTGTTTTTCATTTTGTGATTTTAAAAAGTGCTTAACGCTTTTCTTTTTTCTTTTTTTCACACAGTGACTTGGAAATGGAATCTACAAATAATATGGAACAGTATATGCAATCTCATCCTCCTATCATCCCTCAATCTTATCCTTGGCTTGTAATTCGTGATGGCAAACATCTAGAAAGGCAAAAAATTTTCAACATATCAAAGGATAAATATTACCCAATAACAATTCCTGAGATGCACAATAAAATGATATGCACTAGCACCAACGAATGGCTGTTGTTAAATGATCTTGATTCAAAGGATCTTTCTCTTTTGAATCTTCTTTCGTTGGAGGTGGTGCAGCTCCCAAGGTTGAAATCCTTTACTAATTCAGATGTTTGTATTCTATCCCCACCAACAAGTGAATCCAACCAAGATTGTTATGTAATGATCATTCATCGTTCGCCATGTAGATTTTATTTCTGCCAACCCGGTGATGAGGAATTTAGTGAACAAGAGTTTGAATTTGATTTGGAAGAACAAGAGTATGATTTTGGAGCAATGGGCATTTCTGCCGCAACAATGTTTAGAGGGAAGGTTTACTTTTTGACCAGATTTTCAAGCATAGATCTTGTTTCTGTTTATGCATTGTTTACGGCTGAATTTGTGGGTTCAAATCTTCATTTTACAAGAATTACAAGGGAGGAATTTCCTCGACCATCGCCTCCAGAAATACCCACAACTAATGACTATCTTATTGAATCTGGTGGTGAGCTCTTATATATTCATAAGATGAGAGGTGGATGGGATGCTAAGATGATTCTTGGCTTCATCATTTTACGAATGAATTTTTTAAGACAAGCATGGGAGGAAGTGAACAACATAGGAGGGTGGACTCTTTTTCTTTCTCAAGATCGTGGTTTGGAGCACAAGGCTATATCTTGTTTTGCAGCAGAAGAGGGAGTTAAGCAGAATTCAATCTATTTTACAAAGCCTTTTGATAGATTCTATTATGTTTTTGACCTAGAAAATAATAGTATTTCGAAGTCTTTACCTTGTCCCACTGTAAGCAAATTTATGTCACGACTGGATTGGGTCTTAATTCCTATAACAAAGTCATAAGATCAATGCTATACTTTGGTAGTTTCACTATTTTTGTTGTTATTGTTGGGGCAAAAAAGTAATCTTAGTGTTAGTTTCAAATTTGAACTAATAACAACTAACTACCTGTGATTTGTTGTAAAAATGTTGTAAAATTGTTGTAGACGTAGCATTCCTCTTTTTATTATCGTTTCTTTTGGTTATTGAAGATGTAAGTATTGTTATCTTTATCAGTATTTGTTAATTTATCGTACACGATATACAATTTGGTGTCATTCACTATTTGTTAATCTATCTATAAATACTAATGGTCAAAGTTGTTTGACCATCAGTTGACTTCCTTATAGACTAGATGGTAACATTAAGAATGGTCGAAGTTTTATTTACATTTGTGATCTAATGTTTGATAGTCTAATCTAACAGAAGCAATCAAATCTTTTGTTAACAACCAAAATTAGGCCACCTTGATTTCACCTTCTAATTTCAGTGTTTGACTATTTCTTTTCTTTGTAGCTTTGAATCCTTTGATTTGTTTCTCTCCCTGCCAGCCACCCCTCTTAAAAATAGTGCTTTATTATTTTGGTGTCAACATTTGTAAAGCAAAAGGACAATTGTGAACATAAATTTCTTCACTGTCTAATGTAAACCAATTGTTACTTTCAATTCTAAAAATATTGAAAAATCTACAAGTTTCAACTTAAGAAGTGAGAATTCTTGCTATTTTGAATAAAAGCCAACAACAAATGAAAGCCAAAGAAGATGATAATACAATTTGTGCAAGTTTACAATTTTGTTCTCTAAGTTTCTACACTATGAATCAACTTAACTGAAAAACAATGTAATTTGTGTTAGAATGATGACCTTATTTATTCCATCACATCGTTTACGAATGTCAACCTTCCCACAGCGGGAAAGCCAGCAATGAATTGAGTGAGAAAATTACATGAAATAGAATGATTTGTACTATTTTTGTTTTTGTTCCTTCACCTCAATGTTATTCAACTGGGACCTAAGCTGGTGCCTCCATGATATTTGAAGTTCCAGCCTGAGGCTTTCCATGCGGCTTAGCTTGATGCTGAGACCAATAACAATGAGCAGCCAGGACTCGGTCTAAAAAAACTTAATTATCAACAATTCCTTTGTTATCTGATTATCTATTTTATACCTATGCAACCAAGCTTATTTCCGATAAAAACCAATAGCAAATCACATAAATTATTTAATTAATTTTAATTGTTTGACTAATCAGAATTAATTTCATTTAATTACATGTGATTAGCTTCACCCTCATACAATACATACAGATCATGCAAACTTGATCTTGTGATATCTTTCAATCTGACGATCTGATTTGAGAATCGGGCATATCGTCGCAACAGTTTGAATCTCAAGATCATTTTTATGATATACAATGAATGATTTAATGCATGAAATGCTGCTATGATTTTTGGGTATTTGAAAAAGTCATTTTAGTCATCTTCCAAAATTAAATTATGGGTGCAAAATCGACACAGTTTCAAGGATTAGTCTTATCAATAATTTTTTTTTAAAAAAAGTTCATGGCATTCAAATGATTTCACAAAATTAAAGTAATCTAAGAGATTCTTTGATCTGAAAACTTGATCTTAATATATAATGCATTTTGCTAACTATCTGGTTCATTGCACGGGACAGTGACTAGTGTATAGTATACTAAAATACACAATCAAAGATTAGACAAAAATACAAGTGTTTGAATTTCTAACCGTGAAAGATAGAACATTGAGGTAGAAATTTTCATGTATTACCTAAATTTTGGGGCTTAATTATTACTCCTCCAAGATAATTAATACTCCAATTTTTTTCTTTTACTACTATTTGACTCATATTTGAGATTTTTTTTTTTTTTAATATTACCCCTCCAAGATAATTAATAGTCCAATTTTTTTTTTCTAATTTTATCAAAATTTCTACTTTTTATTTTTATGCAAGTATTAGTTTATTAGTTGTTCATTGCATGATTAATTGGTTATGTTTGGTGCATGAATGATTTGTTATGGTTATTAGTTAATGAAATAAAACTGTTATGTTATTCCATTGACTAGACTTAAAACTTGATTGTCTTAACCCATTTTTAACCCACTTAAAATGACCTATTTTTTTATTTGAATCAATTGACTCGACTTGACCCGTTGGCCACATCTACTACTGATGAAATATTCCCCTTCAATCAATCCAAAATTACATTATAATTTCCATCTCTCCTTGAATTGTTAATTTGTTCAGCAGGGAAAAAAAAAAGACATGGACGACAACGTTTGGGTTTTTTTTTTGGAGTTACATTAAGCGATTGCAAAAAGCTGACTTCATCCCCTCGCCATGCTAGTTTTAGCCATATGAAATGCAATGGCAACAACCTTAGGGTTGCCCATGCTCATGCCAAAAAGGTAAAGTCCTTCGAGGAATATCAAGTTTGGTTAGAAGATGTTCCTGCATATATAATTTTTTTTGTAAACCGTGATGTTTTTTAGTTTCTTGATCAATAAAATTCCATGACTTAGTTCTCAAATAAATAAATGATCCCAATTGACCCCAAGTAAAACCCTAAAAAGAAGTAAGCTCATCCAGGGGCTTTACTCTTGAATCATTAAGGGTACGTTTGATACACTGAATATAGATTACATTAGGAATAGTAATCTTTATTACTGGGAATATAAGACATTGTAATGAAATAACTATTACTATTTATAAGTTTGGTTGTTACATATGGAACACTTGTAAAAGATGATGTATAAAGAAACTTTATATTTTTGAAAATATATTAATTTTAAAACCTGTTATATATAATAAGGAATAGCTATTACATCCATTTTAAAGAGGAATAACTATTCTTCAATTTAAAGAATAATTATTCCAACGTAATAACTAATCCTTATAACAAAGATGCAACCAAATAACCGAATTGATATTACACATGAATAGCTATTCCATTACAGGAGCTATTACAGCGTACCAAACATACCCTAAATTTAGGGCCATCTCAATTAGTTGTCTTTCATCATAACCCGAGTGAAGACTAACTTGAAGAAAAGCATCAGCTAGTGTTGTCCTAACTCCTAAATATAATAAAAAGCATGGTTTTCATTTCCGGAATGTTCAAAGAATAGGCAAAGGGAAAAGTTTAAGATTTTTAAGATTCGACCAAGGTCAAACTGTAATAATGTCATAATTAATTTAGTAATTAATTAAAATAAAATAAAGGTATTAAATTTGTAAATATTAGCAAAATTAACTAAAATATCTAAAAAATTGAAACAAACTTTTAAATAAATTTTTATGATATTATAAGTTAATAAAAAATAGTATAGCATTACTCAGCATGAATAAATATTGTATAATAATCCCTCAAGTAGAAATTATTTTGATTAAATAAAAATCATTTTTAAATAATTTTTTAAATAGTAAATTCCTATGCAAAGGTTTTATTCTTAAATCAAAAGTTAATTTAGCAATGAAAACAAATTTGATAGTATTTAATACATTGAGATAGAGGTGATATAGAAGTCTAGAAACTATCAATGATGTAAATCTAATATAAATTTAATAATACTTCGTATTAGCTCACAAGGAGCTTGCCTGGTCTGTTGGTTTTTCTATGGATTTAGGCTTACAGAGTGAGAAGCACTAAAAAAAAAAAAAAAAAAAGAGGCAGAAATGCCAATTTTGGCTGGATTTTCTTTCACATTTTTCAAGCTAAAGTCAACCATACATAGCAACCCCCTAACTTACAAAAATTTATATATATATATATATATATATATATATATATGGATTGGATTACACCAATCAATATTTTTTAATTGGAAGTGAATTTTGACAAATAGACCGTTATATTATATTATCTTTGTATATTCTTTGTACTTGCAAAATTTCAAGGTGATCAAAGATCAATAGTCATGTCATCTATCAATTGTATAAATTCAAGTTTTTGTAGTTTAAATAAAACATGTAATCCAACGGTGAAATTTGCAAAATATAAATTCATTAACTAGTTATTGGGTGGTGTAATATTACTTAGAGTTACATTAGCTGTAACTTGAACCCAACTGTTGAATAACATGTTCTATATGTTCTTAACATGAACGCCAATTTTCATGGCAATTGGAAGTAATTTACCCTTTAATCTATAAATTTATATTTTATGCATTATTTTAAACTACAAAAATTTAAATTTAAACAATTGATTGATGTTATGGTTATTAATCTTTGATCACCATGAAAATCTGCAAGCATGAAGAATATACAAAGTTAATGTATTCTAACGGTAGATTTGTTAAAATTTGCATCCAATTAAAAAATATTGAGTAGTGTAATATTGTTTAGAATTACATAAAGTGTAATCTAAACCCAATATATATGCACACACGCGCGCGTGCACACACACACACACACACACACACACACACACACACACACACTAAAATAGCCTATTTTCACCATCCTAAAAATATTTCGAATACCCTGACTTAATAATCACAAGAATTTAGGTTCAATAAAAATAAGAATAATGAATGTAATGTTATATCCACAAAATTTTTATAACAAATCTTTTGTGGCAAGTTGCTATTGATTTTAGTTTAGGTCCAACACTAACATCTCTTTTATACCCACTAAAAATTTATCATATAAAATTTGTTGTGAACATATGGATGTAAAATTACTCAAAAATAAATTATGGCCTCCCAATCATAATGCTTAACTTTGTGTATCCAAGAGTTAGACCATTTTGAATATACATCACTGTCAGTTTCTTTAAGACCTTCTCCTCTCTCCCCATGTGTGTGTATGTGTGTTAAAATACTTAGTATTCTCAAAAGAAAATACAGTGGGTAAATCCCACATTAGAAAATGAGTGTGAGTTAAAAAGGTTTAAAGCCTATGCTATATATCCAAGAGTTAGGCCATTTTGGATATACACCACTGTCAGTTTCTTTAAGACCTTCTCCCCTCTCCCCGTGTGTGTGCATATTAAAATACTTAGTATTTTCAAAAGAAAATACAGTGGGTAAATCCCACATTGAAAAATTAGTGTGAGTTAAAAATGTTTAAAGCCTGTGTTGTGTATTTAAGAGTTAGGCCATTTTGGATATACACTACTGTCAATTTTTAAAGACCTTTTCCCCTCTTCCCGTGTGTGTGTGTGTGTTAAAATACTTAGTATTCTAAAAAAAAAAAAAATATTAAACCAAACAAAAATAAAACTAGATCAAACAAGTGAACAAATAATTCAACAAAAAGCATATTCAAAAACAAAATAAAAGTAAAAAAAATCTAATATCATTCAAATTTGTTACTTGTTCGACCTATTACAAAAAACTAATACATAATTTCATTATTCCTAAAAAAAAAGGTACCAAGAAAAATATTGTGATTGTGAGTTTCATTTACAATGTCGACATCTATTCTTTCTTTGGCTTTACAGTCACAACAATTTTGCTCTTCTCAGTAACTTGACTCATAGTTTATTATCACAAGTTTACTAGACTTAAAAGTAAATAAATAAACAAAGATACAGTTGTACTAAAAATAAAACTTAAAAAGCTATATATAAGTTAAATAAACTAAATAAATTCTAATAAATGTGCCCTAATTGATCTTTAAATTAACTCATACAATCCATTGAGATGGGATAGTTGGAGAGGAGAGGGAAGTTGAAGGGTAGTGGTTGTGCAAGAATGACTATTTAACAAAGTGGCCCATGGAGGATAACGCCATCGCCATCATAGCAAGGTGGCATAGAGTGAAGGAGGATGATAGGTCTAGGGTTCGATCTCTCTCTCTCCAAACTGTAGACTTGGAGATTCAAATTTGATTTGGTTAATTTAGGTTACCCATTTGATTCGTGAAGGTTCTTATGAGTAAATTCAATTTTTCAATTTTTTAATTAAAAGATATACTACATCATTAAAAAAATAAAATCAAGATCATTATTCCATTAGTCAAGTAATGCTTAACTTCTAAAAAAGAGCTTAATTAATAACAATTATTAAATCAAACAAAAATAAGACTAGATCAAACAAGTGAACAAATTATTGAACAAAAAGCATATTAAAAAATAATAATAAAAGTAAAAAATCCAAAATCATTCAAATTTGTAACTTGTTCAACCCATTACAAAAAACTAATACATAATTTCTTTATTTCCAAAAAAAGGTACCAAGAAAAATATTGTGATTGTGAGTTCTCATTTACGGTGCTGACATCTTTCCTTTCTTTGGCTTTATAGTTGCAACAATTTTGCTCTACTCAGCAACTCAGCTCATAGTTTATTTTCACCAATACTTAAAATAATAAATAAATAAAAAAAAAAAAAAAAAAAACAAAGATGCAGTTGTACTAAAAATAAAACTTAAAAATTTATATATAAGTTAAATAAACTAAATAAATTCTAATAAAGGAGCCCTAATTGATCTTTAAATTAACTCATACAATCCATTGAGATGGGATGGCCGGAGAGGAGAGGGGAGGTGAAGGGCAATGGTTGTGCAAGCATGACTATTTAGTGTGCAGGACGACGATAAGTCTAGGGTTCAATCTCTCTCTCTCTCTCCAAATTGTGCACTTGGAGATTCATATTTGGCTTGGTTGATTAAGATTAGGGTTCAATTCTCTCTCTCTCTCTCTCTCTCTCTCTCTCTCTCTCTCTCTCTCTCTCTCTCTCTCTCTCTCTCTCTCTCTCTCCAAATTGTGCACTTGGAGATTCATATTTGACTTGGTTAATTTAGATTACCCATTTGATTCATGAAGTTTCTTACGAGTAAATTCAATTTTACAAATTTTTAATTAAAAGATATACTATCATTAAAAAAATAAAAGCTAGGTTATTATTCCGTTAGTCAAGTAAGTAATACCACTAAAAGAAGTTAAGCTTCATATGAAAACATAAGAAACCAATTGTGCTCACAAGGTAAACTTGAGAGACCAATTCTAAAATACAATTTCTGTTAGCTCTAAGCTATGAATTATACTTTTGCTAATTCAAGAGTGGAAATTTTATTATTGTGGCGGCCAAAAAAGAATTAAGCGAAAATTATTGGCAATATTTAATTGCCTGTATAATTCATAATTCTCATTACAAACTAGAACTAGAGTATTCCTAATTACAAACCAGCACAACTTTTTATTTAGAGGTATTCAATAAGGCAACTAAAAAAGTGCCCAAATTAGATAGATTTTTTTAAACGTTTGCTGGGTTTTTTTTTTTTTTTTTTTAATGCTTTTTGAATGGTATAATAGAAATTTAGTAAATTAAAGGTTTTTAATTTTACAAACTTGACAATATTTTGAGACATTTGTAAATAGAATAGACGAGTAGATGACCAATAATTAGAGACAGAAGGAGTAAAAGGAAAAACAAAAAAAACAAGAAAAATTAAATCTAAAAAAAAATTCTTATGTGAACAAAATGTCATAGTTTTAATGACATAGTTTCAACTAGCCACCGAACTAACAGTGTTAGTTTAGTGGCTAATTGGGTTTTCTTCAAGGGAATAGGGAAACACATTGTCTTTCTTTAACTTTCTTCCTACTGCCTAGATAATTTTTAGACAATGGAGGAATTATCACAAAGTTGGACGAAACTATTGCTTTCGGAGAGAGAAGGACCAGGTTTCTGTTTGGAATATGAATTTAGCTCGAAAGAACATATCATAGCAACAAAGTTTCTCACGAAAAGTGCTCTTAACATTGAGGCCATTGCAAAAACGTTTACCCCATTGTGGCATTCAAGGAGCTGATTCAAGATCAAAAACCTGGGTGATCATGTGATTCTTTTCATTTTTGAAAATGAAAATGAAGTGAAGAAGGTCCTCAATGCTGAACCATGGTGCTTTGATAAGCACTTGGTGATCATGCAGAAATATGATAAGAGCATGGCAATGGAAGAATTGAAATTTGAGAAGACTCTTTTCTGGGTTCAAGTTCATGGACTCCCCTATAAATAGTAAATACATGAATGTTAAGGCGGCCAAGAAAATCTGTGAAGTTGTTGGACAAATTGTCCACTCTAACGATCCAGCTGAAAAGGAGGGGGGCAATTTTATGAGGATTCGAGTGGAGATGGATATATCTTTACCTCTTTGCCGTGGTCGAGTTGTGTTTATGGAGAATGGAAAAAAAATCTTAGATCACTTTCAAATATGAGCGCCTTCCTAATATTTGTTATTGGTGCGGAAAAATGGATCACTTGGACCGTGATTGTGAGGTTTGGCTGGACAGTGAAGGAAGTTTAGCAGAAACACAAAAACAATTTGGGCCTTCATTACGTGCTCCACCATTTTTCCCGTCAAAGAGAAGTGTGGTGGCTGTCCCAGGTTTTTACAGTTAGAAACGTGCAGCCCCAAAGTCGCATGCTACTGAAGCTAGACCTGAAGTTGGCGGCGAGATCAATGATGATTCACGAGCTAGGGAGGAGCTCACGGTGGTGCACAACATGGACTCAGCTGATGGCTCATTAAAGGCTCATTTATGGGAGAAAACCGATATACATAATGCTCCTCATTATTTAGGAAACGGTTACACGGGTAATAAACCTCAAGACCCTAATAACTCTCCACAAAATCCGGACCACTTAAATGCAGAAATTATAAGGATTAATGTACCCAAAAATTCTGGTGATAGCTGTCCATTATTTTCCAACGGAACCAATTGGGAATTAATCCAATTAATGACTCGAGTAAATCCATCAGAAGCAATCAAGTCAAGGAGGTGGCTCAATCAAACCCTAATGCTAATTCTTTCACTCTTAACTCTATGTCACGTGAGGGGCATGAAGTTGCTAGGGCAACCAAAAAAATAAGCATGTGGACTAGGCTGGACAGAGGCAAGATCACGCAGCAGGCACTTCAGACAGATTTCACAGGTCCAAAGCTTTTCAACAATTGATGATCACCCCAATTTACCTTGCAGCAAGAAACAGGTTTTGACAGATGAAGCTGAATTTTCTTTTCAAATGGTGGAGGCTAATGCTCAGTCCCGCCAAGAGCCATGAATCTCTTAGTGTGGAACTATCATGGATTTGGGAACCTACTTATAGAGAAGGAGCTTGGGAACATTATCCGGACAAAAGATCCCTCTGTCATGTTTTTAGTCGAAACATGGCCAGATGAAGCTACATCGTCCTTCAAGAACTTGATGATAGGATCCATCCAGCTTAGGTCGGCCCTGATATAATGAATCTGGACTGCCTCGTTTCTTAATTCCGTAGGTCTAAGCATGTCCTCAATGAGGATAACCCTTGGTAATTCTCGCGCTGAAGAGGTGGCGGGCGTGGCCAAAGAGTCAGCATGCGTGTTACCACTTCTGGGGACGTGCCGTAGGTTAAAAGATTCAAACTCTAATTGCAGGGACTTAGCTCAGCTCAAGTACCCCTGCATTCTTTCGTCTTTCACCTCGAATTCACCTTACACTTGGCCAACAATTAATCTTGAGTCCGAGAATATCTCAACTGACTTTTCTCCCATCCTTCGTACCATCGTCATTCCCATCAATAGAGCCTCATACTCTGCCTCATTATTCGTCGCTGAGAAATCCAGCCTTAACGCTTTTTCAATGACAATTCTCTCGGGGGATATCAACACTAGTCCCACTCTTGAACCTCTCTGATTCGATGCGCCATCTACGTACACTTCCCAGGTCAAAGGGCTTCGAAGAGAAACCATGCCAACAGACCTTCCATCCAGGCCTAGTGTTGGTGTTATTTCTTCTAAATGGGGCTCCGTGAACACGACCATCAAGTCCGCAAGGATCTGGCCCTTCACTGATGTGCGAGGCATGTATTTGATATCAAAAGCCCCTAGGATCGTGCCCCATTTGGCAATCCTTCCAGTATAATCGGCGCTTCGGAGTATGGCCCTGAGTGGGAGCTGGGTGAGGACTATAACGGTGTGGGCTTGAAAATAATGAGGTAGCTTCTTCATACCGAGCACACCAGCCAGGATGGCCTTTTCCAGTGGCAAATAGCGAATTTCTGCTTCATGCAGTGATTTACTTACGTAGTAAATTGGTTTTTGCACACCACAGTCTGTCTGTATCAATAACAAGTTTACAGCATTAGGAGCTACAGCGATGTAAGCAAACAAGACCTCATCTGGCTCAGGACTGGACATGATTGGAGGTCGAGCTAGGTAGTCCTTAAGTTGCTGAAAAGCAACGGCACATTCCTCAATCCATTCAAAACCCTTCCACTTATTGATCAATAAGAAAAAAGGTCTACACCTATCTGCTAATCTGGAAATGAACCTATTAAGGGCAGCAGTCATCCCAGTCAGCTTCTGAATTTCCTTGGGGTTCTGAGGAGCTCATAAGTTATTGATGGCTTTTATCTAATCGGGGTTAACTTCAATTCCCCTGTGAGTCACCATATATCCTAAGAACTTGCCCGATCCCACACCAAACGAACACTTGGATGCGTTTAAGCGTAGTCTGTGTCCCCTTAGAATTTCAAAAACATCCTTGAGATCCCCAATGTGCTCAGCTATGACCTTGCTTTTTACCACCATGTCATCAATATAAACCTTCATGCTTTTACCCAATTGCAACTCAAATATTTTGGTCATCATCCTTTGATAGGTAGCCCCTGCGTTTTTCAGGCCGAACGACATTACCTTGTAGTGGTAATTCCCCACAGGGGTCACGAAAGCTGCTTTCTCCTGATCACTGAGAGCCAGTAGTATTCGATGATAATCTTGAAATGCGTCCAAGAAACTCATCCGAGGGTGCCCAACGGTAGCATCAACTAGTTGGTCTATCTTTGGCATTGGGAACGGATCCTTCGGACAAGTTCTATTAAGGTCAGTGAAATCCACACACACCCGCCATTTTTCGCTTTTCTTCTTTACCACCATCGTGTTAGCCAGCCATTCAGGATAAAAGATTTCCTTAATAGCCCCTGCTTGCTTGAGTTTCATCATTTCTTCCCTGACCGCATCTGCGTGTTCCCTTGAAGGACGTCGGAGCGGTTGTTTCTTGGGGACGATGATGGGATTATCCAGCACCGAAGTTCTTAATTGCTATAAACTTTCATCGTTACGGTCTGAGGACTTAGCCTGAGGTTTGTGCTGGATAGCTGCCACTAAACATTGTCTGGACGTAGATTGATCTCCTCGGATCTCCTCGACTCGCCCTCCGGACGGGTATTTAACCTTCTGATGAAGAGTGGAAGATACGACCTCGAGGGTATGAAGCCAAGGTCTAGCCACAATCGCGGTGTAGGGTGAGTAGGCATCCACCATTATAAAATCTACCTCTACCGTCTCAGATCTGGTTTGCACAGGTAGTTTGATCTGACCTTTCGGGATGACCACTTTGCCATCAAAACTCACCAGAGGGGAACTGTAGGGCGTTAAGTCTTCGAGAGCTAAGTTCAGCCCCTTATAAAGGTCTGGGTACATTATTTCAGCGGCGCTGCCCTGATCTACCATCACTCTCTTCACGTCGCATCCACCCAGGGGCGTGGCCAGGAATTTGTACATGGGGGGGCCGACCACTTGTGCATAGAGGTGTTGACCTATATGGACCCACTACTTTTTCCTCACCACTTACAACTCACCGAATGGTGAGTTGTGGCAAAAATTGTGTAAGTTTTTGTGGTTCTTGCATTTTTCAATAACT
Source organism: Quercus gilva (assembly GCA_023621385.1). Taxonomy (NCBI): domain Eukaryota; kingdom Viridiplantae; phylum Streptophyta; class Magnoliopsida; order Fagales; family Fagaceae; genus Quercus; species Quercus gilva. The sequence goes on along the minus strand of CM042479.1, from coordinate 39,897,091 downwards.
TAAGCCCAACCCTATTTTCTTGTCTATCTCCCTCCTACTACACACCTTGACTCAAATGACTGCTAGGTTTCTTTAATGGCTTCTAGGGTTGGATTGGAAGTCTTTGATACCAAGTTGGAGTTGAGTTGTAAAGTGTGGAAGATTAGAAATAGGTGACAAGTAAGAGAGAGAGAGTAGTTTTGATATATAACCTAAGCAGTTTGAGTCTTTTTTTCTTCTTGGGTACTAATTCTGCATTTGGCTAATTATGACAATGTCAACATTCAACAAACATATTAATTTCATCATTTCTCAATACTTAATTAAGTCAGAGATATCTAAAAAAAAAGTAGCACAAAAATATAATCCAATGCGCAAATGAATGGTGAGGAAGAATTCAACGGAGAAAAGGAGACTGAGATAAGAGGAAGTAATATTGTGAGACAACACCTAATTACCTATAAGCTTGCCATTAATGAAAACACGCAACACATCACGCATGCTATCAATTGTCAGTGTTGGTCTAACTTCCTTTTCCTCCCACAGGTGTCCTAATTTCTGAATTGTTAACATCTTTTTTCTTAAAGAATGCATTAATTTTTTTTCGTTTGCTCATAATTCTTTTAGCTTTAATAATATGACTCAAAAATTAACCTGAAAAGAATTTAAAAAAAAATTTAATTAGAAATTTTTATTTAGTTATATGAATGTTATTCATACTCAAGAAAAAAACAAAATTTTCACCATAATTTAAACAGTCAGCCCATTTTTAATACAACTTTAATTAATAATAACCCCTCAAACAAAAACAAAAATAATTTAATTAATTTGTCTTTTATAATGTATTAGTTAATTTAATTATATAGCTTTAATTATTATTGTTTAGTTTAACAATAAACTATATTGCTTAAATTTATTTGCTATTAATTATACTGCTTTAATTTGTTATATTGTTTTAATTAAAGCAATGTAACGTGCTGCACATTACATTGCTTTAATATATTGGTTAATTTAATTATATTGTTTTAATTTATTTGTTATAATTAAAGCAATGTAATGTGCTGCACATTACATTGCTTTAATTATTATGCTGCACCCAGCCCCATGTGCCCATAGCCCATCTACCCCCTCCCTACCCCACTCAACAGCCAACAAACAAGCACAAAATGCGCCCCAATCACAATAGCTAGCTGCAATCAGAAAATTTCGCAATGCCAATCACAAATTATAACACACGTTATACTAAATGACAATTAATATTTTAACAAACACTAATGAGTCACTGACCAACAACAAAAAGTGACAAGATAAAGCGAAATTAAAAAAAAATGAGTCACTGACTGACCAACAACAAAAAGTGATAACATAAAGCCAAATTAAAAAAAAAAAAAAGACAAAAACATTAAAACAGAAAAAGGCAAATTCGGCCAATCAGATAGGCACAATTCAAAAGAGAGAGACACGAGAATCTGAGATTAGAATTTAAAGATAAGAATAAAGAGGAGACTTCATATATATTCTTTCATTTTTTTTCCTTCAGTGAGATAAAGAGAGAGAGAGACTGAGAGAGAGTTAGAGAGAAAAACTGGAGCAGAGGCAAAGGCGATGAAGATCTCTGCGATCTCCAATGGCGATGAGGCAGAGAAAAACGATTTGAGATCTCTGCGGACTGCGATCTCCAATGGCGATGAGGCAGAGAAAAACGATTTGAGATCTCTGCGGACTGCGATCTCCGATGGCGATAAGGCGATGAGGCGATCTTTGCGATCTCCGATAGCTGGTCCGCTACGATCTGCGAAAAAAAAGATTTCAAATGTTCAGTGAGATAAAGAGAGAGAGACTGAGGGAGTCAGAGAGAAAAAGTGAGAAATACCTTGAGGGAGGGCCGGAGGAAGCATCGTCTGAGGGAGGCTGAGCACCGGAGCAGAGGCAGAGAACTCTGCGATCTCCGATCTGCGATTTGTGGACTACGATGAGCGGCGACCGAGCTGCGGCAACGACGACGGCGACGTCAACGTGACCGTGGGTTACTGGGTTAGTGGGTTTGGTTTGCTGGGGACCTGGGGTTTGGTTTTGGTTTGTGTATTGGGGTTTTTTTTTTTTTTTTGATAAACACTCTGTTTTAGTTTTCTGAGTTTGATGAGCTTTAGTATTGGGGAATTGGGGGTTTGATGAGCTTTAGTATTGGGGATTTGGGGTTTGATTTCTCTGCCACTGCCACCGATGTGATGGATTTCAACTCTGCTAGCGACGACGCGACGTGTTCTGTACTGGTTTTTTTTTTTGGTTAAGAATTCGTGGGCTGGCCGTGAGCGAGCTTAGGCTCGTCGTGGGCTTGGCCTGCCGTGGGCTTGGTCTGCCATGGGCTCTGTTACATTTTTTTTTTTTTTTTTTTTTCAGATTTTAGTTCAAATTTTTTTTGGGCTTTTTTTTTTTTTGCTTGAAAGTAGAACAGATATATATATATATATATATATATTAATTTAATTTGAGGTGTTCCTAATTTTTGATTGAGGGCTGGGAAAATGGGTGAGAAATGGGTAAGGGGGCCAGCTGTGTAATGTTGGGGAGGCTCAATTATTTTTTCTCCCTACTCTAATGGGAAAATTTTTTTTTTTGCAGGGGCCTTGGCCCCCTCAAGCCACTATGTGGCTCCGCCCCTGCATCCACCTATTCTGAGAGTAACTACCAGAGCATCATCATGCGGCTGTATAGTCCCGATTTTGTCCTCGTCTAAAAAGCCCAAAACTGGTTGAGCCTCTATCCTAGGCCTCTTCGGCTCTCTGGTAACAATCTCCGAGGGCAGCCGAGCGACTGATAGTATTCTGGATGGGTAAGACCCTGTCCCCCCGGTGCGGCAAAGATAACATTTATCGTGCCCAATGGGGGTTTTACAGAATCATTTATCCGAGACCCTGCATTTGCCTGGTTTTCTTGACCATAGGAGTGGTGTAAAAGTTGTTTTAACTTGCCTTCGTTGACAAGTTGATCCAAATGGTCCGACAGGCTCCTACAGTCCTCAGTAGTATGCCCATGGTCAAGATGATATTGGCAGTAGAGATTGTGGTTGCGCCTTTCAGGGTTTCCGATCATCTTGTTTGGCCTCTTGAAGAAAGGCTCATTCTTGATTCTCTCCAGGACTTGGTGCACTGGCTCACGAAACACAGCATTGACTGTCTGAAGGTTCGCTGAACCCTGCCTGACCCAATCCTTCCTCAACCTGTTATGGTTCTGCCGGTCCGACCTGAAATCCCTCCTCTCCTGAGGGATAACCTTATCCTTTCTCTTACCCTGTTGTTGGTCTTCTTCAACTCTTTTGTACTTGTTAATCCTATCTATCAACTGGCATACACTGGTAGCAGGTTTGCCCGTTAGGGATGTCCTCAAGCCATGTTCAATGGGAAGGCCTAGCTTAAAAGAGCTGATGGCCACCAGGTCACAATCTTCCTTCATCTCATTATACGTTTCCTAGAACCTATCTGAATATGACTTCAAAGTTTCACCCTCTCTCATGCTGACGGACAATAGGGAGGCCATAGATTGCGAAACCCTTCGGCATGTGACAAAACGCGACCCAAATGCCTGAGTTATCTCTTAGAAAGAGCTTATGGAGTTCGCTTTCAGACTATCAAACCATCTCATAGCGATCGGCCCCAAGCTGGATGGGAAGACCTTGCACATTAGGGCCTCGTCTCTGGAGTGAACGGCCATCCTCTGGTTGAAATGACTCACATGTTCCACAGGGTCTGTCCGGCCGTTGTTGATGGTGAATGTAGGCTGGTGGAAACGTCAAGGAAGTCTTGCATTCTCGATGTTACGTGTAAAAGGAGACCTGGAAATCTGATCCAGAGCTTTACTAATAGCATCGTTCCCTACGCCCCTAAGTAAGGGGCTCCGAGGATTCCTTTCACGATGGTGCATCTCCTCATAGGGAAAGGACTTGCTGACCGGTGTTCGAAGTTTCTGCTTGTAGACAACGTCCTGTTCGTTCTCAGAATCTTCATCAAAGTATGAGGAAATGCGTTTCCTCTTTACATGGCGCAGCACCCTCTTTAGCCTTTCAATTTCTAACTGCATGCTTTGGTTTTTTTCTGCATGGGACATGTGGCTCTCTCCATGCGACTGGTTTCGATCGTCATGTGCGGTGTGTACGCTACCTTCACGATCCTGCCTCCGTTCCAGATTAAGAAAAGGACCGGTGTGCTGAGATGCCCTGGATTCTGCTGGACGTTGCTTTGGTTCAGCCATTTTCGAGGTGTTGCTTCCACCTTTGCTCAAGCTATTCCCCACAGACGGCGCCAATTGTAGGGTCCAAATTTGATGGGCCAAGCACAAACTTTGCAGACTGTGAGCCCAATGAACCCCGAATAATAAATTTGTAGAGAATGGGTTAAACAGCTGGGCTGGTTATGGATTTAGCAACGATTCGTACATGCAAGTAAGGATAAAACGATGTTCAGACTGGTATTCAGTGAAAAATCTTCTTGAATCCGAAGAGGCTTAATATTTATAGACCAAATGAATACAATTTTTTTCTCCTTTTTTCCTTTATTTCAGAAACCTACTTCCTTTATATATCTTCTTCCTTTATATATCTTCCTCCTTCCTCATCTTCACCGTACACTTGTTCTTCATCCAAGCATTCACTTGAGTGCATGTCACATCAGGCGTTTGCTTTAGTCTGCTGTGAATGGTAGTAGTTGAGGTTAAACTGTTTAGGTGTCTTCTCTACATAAATGCGACCAGGAAAGTTGCTGTAGTGCATTAAATGCGGTAGTAGCAGCTTTTCCTTTAAGATATTTTATATTCTTCTCATCCCTAGGGATGCCCAGAGTTCACCCTTTACTGTGGAATCAGTTGGGAAGGTTGCTCAAGTCTTCAGTATATTTGCTTGATCAAGTTCTCTAATGATCCGATGAGGGAGAGCTCTTCGGACCAACAGAATTGTCTTCGGACGTATCCCATCATTCTTTTTCAAGTGCATTTCCACCAAACGAACTCAGCCTGATCTCTTTTATCTCTTTGGACAAACAGTGATATTCAGATTGGGCCCCAGGCCCAATATGTAGTGCTGAGCTTTCACACTCACAATAATAATAATAATAATTATTATAATAATAATAATAATTATTATTATTATTATTATTATTATTACCCTACTTCAAAAATATTTATACTAGCTTGGATAGCTCAAGTCTGAATCTATATTTCTAACACAGAATATATAGCCCATAATATTAATACGTTGTCACATGACTATGTAATCTTTCATAACAAAATTAATTACCACTTAAAGTACATTTGGTATACTGTGACAGTTTTTACATAGAAAAAAATATTACAAGAAATACAAATGTAATAATGTAATATTTATTACTATTCATTTGTTCGGTGACAACACAATAATAGAATTCTGAAGACAATGAAATGAAAGTATTTTAAATCAAACTTAAGATATATTTTAGGAAGTATTTTACTCATATAATTATATTTCCTAAAAAATATTATTTTAAAATTTGAAAGAGAAATTAGTTATTTTTTATGATTTTTTTTATTTTCATAATTGTTATATGTATATGGAAAATTTGTTTATTTAAAAATATATTAATTGTAGAAATTAATACACCTACTAAGGAATAGATATTACATCTATTTTATAGATGAATAATTATTCCTTATTTTAAACAATAACTATTCATAAGGAATGACTATTCTTTATAATAAAAACATAATCAAATTATTAAATAACTAAACCATAGAAATAACTATTATATTACAATGCTTATTATAGTCTACCAAACATACCCTTCCAGTATTTAATACAAGTTTACTGATTAATACCCTTTGCATATATTCTCATACCAGGATATATTGGAATGTCAACCTCAACCTCCTTTTCACCACCTTCTAGCACAAAGTCAGTTAACCCTAGTGATGAATCATGTCCAATCACTTTCTCAGTCGATATCTCTAGACTCCAACGCCTTAATTTCCAGGGAAACAAGTATGTTGCAAGACTGATCTAAATTTAAGAAGTTTCCCATGGAGAGCTTTTGATCAATGAAGCATGATGAGATCTCTGGTTCCCACCAACCTTGACATTTGCCATATATATACACAGAACCAGCATGATGAATATGTGCAGGGATTTGCATCGAGGTAAAAAGTTCAGTTCTTGTACAGCAGGGAGTCAGCTACCTTTTGGATAAAATGGTCCTTTTCCATCCTTCAAACCCGGTGTCGAAGTTCCCACATAGCAGCCTCCATCACTCCATGTATATGCTCCAAATCCATGCATCATGCCAAGTAAGAGTTCCTTTCCACTATATGAACTTGGCGTGGTATGTATGTGTGTGTGTGTGTGTATATATATATATATATATTAATTTATAAACTGATTTAAAGGCTAAACATGCGGAAAATTGTACTTGGATTTTCTAGAATTCTTATTGGCCCACTTGGTGATTATCTTCCATACGGAATCCGGTCGCTACTGTGAGGGAAAGAGACTGATGTAAATATATATATACTAGTATTATGCCCGTGCGATGCACGGCTTAATAAAAAAAATCATATGTAAATTAAGTGATTGATAAAAAATTATATATAAATTAAAAAATATATTTTGATGTTGAATATAGATTATAAAAAACAACACTATTTCAAAAGTACTAAGAATTAACTTCCAATTCCTATTAAAAAAAAAAATAAGTATGAGAATCACTAACCTTTGTTGTTTGTTGTTGGACTGAGATTATGATAGGATGGTAGATCGAACATATTAATAACACAAATTTCCTTAACTTTCCATCTTAATGTTACAAATTGCATCTAGATTATACCTACCTTTCATGATGATTGATATAGAATTTTAAGAGAGAGAAACCGTACAATTTTTTTGCAAAAGATTATTACAAATTAGTTGTACTTTTCTTTAGTTGCTTTATAACTTCTTTGGATAGAGTTATGTTGATAACAACTTCTTCTTCTTTGTGGGTTTTTATTTTATTTTATTTTAATTACAATGATTTTTTAGATAAATATAACATATTATTTGTTCTTATCAACCTTTCTTCTATTGTTTTATGACTTCTTAAGATAAATTAGTCTTGTTCTTTGTGTATTTATTTTATTTTGTTTTTAAATTAGGTTTTAATTAAAAAAAAATCATATTATATTTCCTTACAGATCAATCACTTTTTTTTTTTTGCCTTTCATTCTATTCATAATTTCATATGACCTTTCTTTTTTTTATTTATTCAATTTTCTTTAGTTTGGTAATATAAGACATTGATTAACAATTCTATTTTCAATAGGATTTAAATTTTACGTCAAATGGGACCATAACAATATATATTCTTAAAAAAAAAAAAAAAAAAATCTCTATCTTATATCCTTATGGCGTCATTCACGTGTTTTTATTTTTATTTTTATTTATTATTATTATTATTATTATTATTATTATTTTACATTATGTTGATATCAACATTTTTTTTCATTCTATCCATAAAAATATGACCTTTTTTATTCTATTTTTTTCATGGGATAACAACAAACACGTTAATTAGAAATCCTAATTATAATAGCATATAGTGATATACATAATATTTAATTTTTATTTTTATTTTAAAAAATTCTTTTATTTTTCTTCAATCTTGTGCAACCACTTGGCCCAGTCATGACTTCTAAGCCCAACTTTTATTATATAATATATGATTAGTTAAAATCCCTTGCGTTGCATGGTTTTACTCATCAACTTATATACCATATAATTAATTTGAGAAATATTGAGTAAATGAATAATATATATATATATATACATATATTCAAAAATCACAATGATGTGATTAAATCTAGAATTAGGCTATACATGAAAAAAGTATATCATATTATCTTAATAAGGTTAAAGAAATTAAAGTTGTACCTTGTGAAAGAGAAAAAAATTGTGATAGTTTAAGCATTATAAAGTATAAACTTTGATAACCTTGTGGTGTGCAAATAATATTTTCTTGGGTGTGTTCAATACTTATTTTGAGATTAAATATAGAGACAAAGAGAGATTAATATTTGAAAACAAATCCATTTAATGGTTTTTGTTTACCGGATAACTTTGAGGCTTTTTTCGAGTGTGAGTATTGCTACAAAATTACTAATGTTATGCTTGTAAGCGAAGCTTGTCTTCTTCCTCAATCGCATTCAATGATTTTTCTCCAGAATCTTTTGTAACCATAATGTAAAAACAAAAACAAAAACAAAAAAAAATTAGTAGATTGAATTCTAAGTAAATAAATTAGCAGTTTCTCAAAAAAAAAAAAAAAGTAAATAAATTAGCAGATAAAACAAAAAAATTACTTAAAAATAATATTAAAAAATTCATGTAGTCTACACATGAGGTTTAGAGAGGAAAAAAAAAAGAGAAGGATGAAGATAACTGATGAAATACTAATGATAATACGGAGTAGGACTTTCAACAGAAAACATGTATAGAATTCTCAAGGTACGGAGAAACAATTGAACTATAAAAATGTCTTTAGGGCTGGGATCTTTCGGTTTCGTAGTTTTTTTTTTTTTTTTTTTTTTAAATGCTTTGTAGTTGAATTGCTCAATATGTGTTTAGAAAATCTAAACTACAATTTATAATCTTCCAAATTAAAGTAGAGTATAGGATTGGAATATTGGATATTTGTTATCCAATTAGTGGAGAAGAAGTATAATTCCTTTTCATAGGGAATCAAGTAGTTTCTCTTTTTTGGACTCCAAACTTAATCTATCCTCTTTCTTTCTCCTCGGAAGATTAAGATTGTGTGAAAAGAAGAAGAAGATTAACATTATCTAGAATTTATACACTTGGAAAATTAAGATCATTCGGGGATCTATGGTGACAAAACATAAAAAGGAAAAGAGAGAGAGAGAGAGAGAGAGAGAGAGAGAGAGAGAGAGAGAGAGAGAGAGAGAGAGAGAGAGAGAGAAGAAGCTATAAGATAGAATAAAAAAGTGAAGAAAAAAAAACGTTAATATCAATTTTTATTTACATTATTTAACATTTTTGTTCATTCTAATATCCATTCCGTATATTGGCCTAACAAATAAAAAATAATGTTAATATAATTTTATTTAATGATAAAAATAAATTAGAGTCCTGGTAGTCGTAAATTTAATTTTATTTAATGATAAGAATAAATTAGAATCCTGATAATATACTATTCTTTTTTAGTTCTTTAAAAATCTAAAAATTTAATAAAGGCCCGTGCGTTGCACGGTTTTATCATAAACTTATAGAATATACATTTTATTTGATAAACAAAATCTCCCAAATAATTATTATAATAAAAAAAAGGAAAAAATGGTATAATAATTATCAAATATAAAATGATAACACCTAATAAAATTATTATTTTGTAACCTACCAATTGTGCTCTAATGAGAATTTTGTATCTTTGGGAGATATTGTTGAATACTTCTTTGTACACTATATCCTTGTTCTTGTTTGTCATTGTTCTTTATTAAAAAATTTTACGATTGATAAAAAATCATGTCAAACCATATTTAATGATTGATAAAAAAATAAAAATAAAAACTAAATGGATAGATTGACTTCTTTTATAGATCAAAGTGTACAACTCTAATAGTTAGTCAAAGCTATTTCAATTAGGAAAAAAAAAAAAAAATCAAATTGTTATGAACAATTTATAATCAAATTTATATCAAAACATGCTTAATTGTAAGATAAAAAGAAGATTTTTCTCTAAATCAAAATTGAGAGGGTGAAAGAAACATATCACCATTAGAACCCATGTCATAAAACAAAAAATATTTTAAAAATCATGATGAAATATATTTAATGATTAATTCTCAAACCATAATCATATAAATTGTATAAATCATAAGAAAATTAGGTTAAATGAAAAACAAAAAAAATACACAAAACCTATTCGATTTAATAAAAAAAAAATTAGAGCAAACAAATACGTACCTAAAAGGTTGTAGGTAGATGAAGAGAAGTATAAAAAAAAAGAACCGTAAAGTACATATTCATTATAAATTATTTAGTATATATACACTCCACATTAAAGAAATTGATATGAATAAAAAGTCTAATGTTAGTCTAATTTGTGGGAGTATAAAGCTGAAGTCTAAATCCTAAAAAAAAGTGGCAAGAGGAAATTCAAAGAATTTAGTGTTTTATTTAAATACTAAAAGTAGTTGCTGGTTTTTTTTTTACATGTACTACCTTACTTTTTTTTAAAGTGTACAGCGTTGCCTTTTTTTTTTTTTTTTTTAATATACGTGTAGTAATATAATTTAAATTAAAAAATAAGGATAAGTTGAAGATTTTGGATTGTAATCAAATTGATATTATTTATCAACTTATAAATTATAATAAGAAAATGATTAGATGAAGAATTTGGATTGTAATCAAATTATCAACTTAGAAATTATAGGAGAAGAAGATAAGAACAAAAAAATTATGTTTATTTTTTTTAAAAAAAAATCTAACAAAATTTCTGCAATTTGATGGAGAGTGAGATAATTTTCAATTGTATGAAAATTAGATTTCTAATCATTTTAGGAATTATAAGAGAGGAAGAATTAACATAGGATGTATGTTTATCCAAAATCTTCATCTAATACTTTACTTTTATGTGAACTATGTTGTTGTTGTTGTTGTTTTTTTTTTTTTTTTTTGGTTACACGTGATAATATAATTTAAAAAAAAAAAAAAGGATTAGATGAAGAGTCTATTGATTTTAGACTTTGTTGATAATATTTTAGATAAACACAACTGCTATAGTTTTAAATCAAATACTACTTTCTTTCGTTACTTGATTTTTCATATTTATCAAAAAAATATGTATATATCTATTTTCAAAATCTAAAAATTTATTAAAATTTCTGCAATTTGGTGAAGCCACTTGGCGTAACCGCGGCGTCTAAGCCCAACTTTTATTATATATAATATGATATATATATATATATATATATATATATATATGTAAGTACGTAATTGGTAGAGGAAACAGTGGGAATTAGTCATTTACAAAAGGGGTTGTCAAATGTAATAGTAGTATGACTGTTATGTTCAATAGAATTTTGTATTCAATATAACTACGTGTGAGGTTGAGATGAAGCATCCAATCTAGTACACCATGACTTAAAGGTTATACGTACGTCCATAGAGTTTTTACTTGGGAGATTTGAAGACAATCTATTATGTTTTTAGACCCCTTAAAACAACAATTGTACTAACCTAGTTGATTAGCCAAGTGATTAACTTAGCTAAATTATGCAAATTTAGGTTATCACAATCAAACAATCATATCAAGAATATATAACAGCGAAAATATAAATAATACAATGATATGATGACCTAGGAAACCACACAGTAAAAACCTGAGGAGGATTTGACCTCGCTATCCTTAAGGTAAACTTGAATCCACTATGCGAAAGAATCGAAGTTCATACAATAAGACTTACAAGCTCCCCTTTTGACTTCCTATTACTACCTACCAGCAGAACTTACTGACACGACTACGTGCAAGCTCCGAATCCACGGACTTTTTCTTTCTTGGATTCTCCACAAGATACAAGCACTCCTGCTTGTGTTTTTTTAAGCTCCAATGGCAGCAACTGAGTTTCTTTAGAACCTAACACAACCCTATCCAAAATGTACGTGGTGCCAAAACTAATTTGTCTGATTTCAACATGGGAATGGTTTGATGCTTTGAACTCAAGGTGGCTAGAGATATTTACGGGTCGTTGAGCTGCATATGGAGCCAATTTGTAGGGCACCTAATCTTGGTATCTAGTAAGGAATAAAGTTTCTCTCTAAACTAGTTGGGAGAAAATTCTTCAAACTTCTCATAAATCTTTATATTGAGTGTAAATTTTGAAAATCTAACCGTTAGATTACATATTCTTATCATATCCTTAATGCTTGCAAAATTTCAAGAAAATCAAAAATCAATTGGTATGTCATCAAACAAATGTAAAAAAGCTTCAAGTTTTCAAAATTCACACCCAAAAATAAAATATATGAAAAGTTTGAAAAGTTTCTCTCCAAACTAGTTTGGAGAGAAACTTTATTCTCTAGTAGGTACCGATTCTTCTCCTTCGGCCAAAAATATATCGTCATAATTTTAAAAGTAAAATTTAATCATTGAAGGACTAAAATCTAGAGTTCTTAGAGTAATTTTAACATACATTATCAATATTAAAAAAAAAATTAATTGTCATCTTTTTTGTACCCATTTAAATTATTGTTGACATAGAAAACTTTATTGGTTCTTGGTCCATTCACCACACAAAAGGGAAATGATCAAATTAAAGCTTTGACATAGAACCGGTTCTTGCTTAGAGCTGAGATAATCATTTTCTTTTTGTTTTCTTTTAATTGCTGCATTTTTTTTTTCTACTTCTTCTTTAGTTTTTTGCTCTTTATTTTTCTTAGCCTTAGATTTTCTTTATTTTCCTTTTTATTTTGAATTATTATGACTAGAAACATGCTTAGGTTAGAATAGGGGTTTCTAACCTTAGTCATTTGTAGGTAGGCTTTTTTAGAAAATCTAGATTTTTTTTTTTTTTTTTTCTATTTTCAACAAATGTTAGAAATATGCTTAAGATGATTGATTCTTGGTAGAAGCATGCTAAGGATTTGGATGTGTTGAAAACATGGTAGCTTTTAAAACCCTGGAAACTGGAATAGAAATTTTATTTTTTAATTTGAGAAACGATGTGTTTAGAATGTGTGCTTTTGTTTGTGCCTTACTCTTAATTCTTGCATGCATAGGAGAGGTCCCTCTTGGGGGGTGGATCCTTATTGAAACAACATGACTATGAGGTCCATTAATGGAGGCCACCCCACTTCAACTAAAGAGGTTTGGGTGTCCTATACCTTTCTAAGCTCATACACTAACTTCATACTCATTTTTGGTTTGTTAGACCTCTATATAAAGATTCAAATTGATTACTGGATCTAAATCAAGTGGAAACTCCTGCCCATAAGGCTAGTAGCATACCCCTAATGTCTAAGATGGACCTTATATGACAAATAAACCTAAAAGCTCTCTACACAAGAAAATCTTAACCAAATCTACCCCAAGTTTCTATTAAAAAAATATATCTAAAAAAGAGAGCCTCATTACATGCATGCAGTGCATGTGATAAGGTTAAGATCACATAAAATGATATTTTTGTCACAATTTGTTACAATTTTTCCTATAACTCGCCAAGTGACAAGTTGTAGCAAAAATTGTATCATTTTATGTGATCCTGACATTACTCAAATAAGAATAAGGTTAGTAAACAAATTAGACAATTGCTTTATGATGTGTAGTTGAGAATATTGAGGAGATGGCCCAATTTTGTATAGTGCGTCGGTCTATTAAAGCTTTATGTTGGGACATATGTGATTCATGTTAGGAACATATGTCAACATTTTATGTAATTGACTAATTCTTTGACAAAACGCACTTTACTTGTAATTTGGTAGATTTAGAATGTGTTTAGTGCTTTAAGAAATAATGTTTCAAGTTCAAGTGTTAAAGTCATGCAAGTTTATTCAAGAATCAAGTGAAGAAGTGCTGTAGAGCTGTTTTAGCCCAAGGCTCAACAGTTTCTTGACAGATAGGGTATCTGTCTATCTGTCGAGATTTATGAAAATAGATTTTCAGTTCTGATTTTTATCCAATCTGTGAATATGTGTTTGGGTTTTCTTTTCTCACAACCCTAAACATATATAAGGATTATCTTAAGGGCCATCAAAGGTTACGCATATTGCACAAGTGTAGAGCAAAGTCTTGTTCATGCAAATTGTGACCGGAGACAGAATTTGCCCTAATTCATCTTTCTCTTGAAGAAGCTGCTGTGTTTGTACACCTTAGGGTTTTGTGACCAAGGAGTTTTGTGATCTTCATCGTGTGATGAACTGAAGAACTTTATAGCCAACATCTTTCTCAAGTTGCTGATTAAGTTGCGTACTGGAATTCGTGCATCTATTGGTTAGTCACGTACTGGGAGTCGTGCATTGAAATGAGAGATTGTCACTATAGAACAAGTCCAATTGGGTATTGGGATTCCTTTACTTGTAACCGCTTATTTTGATAATAGTGAATTCTCGAGAGTGGTGACCTTAAAATCACTCGGTGGGGTTTTTGCCGTGTAGGTTTTCCCTATTCGTAAACAAATCACCATGTCAATTTATTTTCTGCTGTATACTTTAGATAATTGGTGATTTGTTTGTGTTACCACGTGCTTTGCATGTTAATTTGATTAATTTATAAACTTGTCTAATTAATCAATTAATATATCACAAGGAGTCAATACATTCTTGGCCTATCACTTTTCAAGTTGGTTGAAGTAACAAAAGGTTAAGTAGAATGCACGGTTGAAGTAACAAAAGGTTAAGTAGAATGCACGATTGCATTGTTGTTGTTCTAGAATCCCATTAATAGGGAGACATGGATGACTTTTCAAGACTGGTCCTGGTTATTTGGTGGCATTTCATGCAAACCACAATCTTTCCACCCAACATATTGCTGCAGCATAATTATCACAATGGTCCTTCCCAAAGACAGCTGGGTGTTCATACATGTCATAGTCAAAGTTACTCATCCTCTGACTCCGATAAGTTATGAAATTTTTATCTTGATTGATTCTCATTTTAAAGCTACAATTACTGTATTGGAACTTTGATGGCGTACAGTTGTTGAGAGTTTCGATTATAAGGTGTACGACCTAAAAAAAATCTAAATTTTCTGTAAGTGATTATAAAAAAATTATGAGTGATTAAAAAAAAAGGCACTTAGGAGGGGTTAGATCCAACAATAGACTTAACAAATGACGTGTTCCAACCAGTAAAAACCGATTAGTTAGTGGCAATGGCAAATGCTTTTTCTTGAAATAGTAAGAGCAAATGAGGCAAGAGTTTGTTTGATTTATGGTGGTTAACATGCTCTAGCTTAACTTCCAAGATAGCCATATAGATCCTCAAAAGAAAAAAGAAAAAAAAGATGGCCATATAGAGTACATTATCATAGTGGGAAATGGATTGGTTGAGTTGCGAAATCTAGGAAGAAGCGAGAGTTGTCAACATTAATGCCCTAAGTTGTAATCGTAAAAGACTAAATTTTATGTGGACAAAGTTTGGCAATAAACTTAGTTATATACTAAGTCTACAACTTTTTTTAATATTTTTTTTATTATATGTGAATTCTGATAAATCTATCATTGGATTACATTTTCTTCTTATATCCTTCATGCTTACAAAATTTCAATAAGATCAAAGATCAATAGTTATGTCATCAATCAAATGTTAAAATTTCGAGTTTTTGTAATCTAAAATTACACATAAAAAATAAGTTTATAGAACTATTAGTAAATAACATCTAATTGACATGAAATTTGACTTGTATTTTAAAAATATAAAAAATATAATTTAACAGTTAGATTTTTAAAATATGTAGTCATATTAATTTATTTAATAAGAATTATAGCCTTAGGCTACAACTAAGTTTGTAATTAAATTTTGTCAATTTTATACCAATCCTCCCTTTATTACAACGGCTCTCCTTTTTCTTGGCTTGGGACCAACAGTGTAACTATCCTTGTCGCTTTTGACACAATAGGTAGCTGGAATTAACATCTTTCTCTATGGAAGGAATTCCTCAAGAAATGGATGGTTAATCTACTGAAATTAATTACAGCATCTAAATTTGATTTCTAATTCCTTTGAGGGCAACGTTCCAACAATCCTAATTTGACTTTCAATTCCAATCCAACTCAGTTGGTGCACCTTAGTTGGTGCAACTAATTTGATTTCTAATTCCTTTAACATTTCATCTCTCTCTCGCTCTCTATCAAAATCAAAATCATAGTGCATTTTTTTTCCTTCTCTTTTCATATATTTCAGAAGTCTATTGACTCCAATTTTTACTTTCGTTGGTGTAAAGTGGTAAAGTGGAGTATGGATCACTATTCTCCAATCCATTAAAGTATTAGCATTGGAATACCTAGGTACCTAGGCCAAGTAAAATTTGAATACCTAACCCAAAAAATCATGCCATACTGGGCTAACTTTCAGCAAGGAAAAATGTATATTCCCTATTGTGTTTATTCAAATCTAACTAGCATTATTGTAGCTTTCAACTAGACAAAATGTATGTTTGTTTACTTCCCAACAAAATTATGTTAAAATTTAACAAAAATAGAAGAATAAAAATTTTAAATTGAGTTTTAATTGACCTTGGCAAGAGAATGCATTGTATGAGGAATAAAAACTGACATCGGATTTCTAATTTTTATTTTGGTAAAAACTGAAATCAGATTTCTAATTTTTATTTTGGTTTTTAGAGAGAGAGAGAGAGAGAGAGAGAGAGAGAGAGAGAGATTGTTTGGCATGTGACTGTATGGAAGATTTAAGGTTCGTTTGGATACCGTTTATTTTGCTGAAAACTGAAAAAAAAAATAAAAAATAATAAAAAACTTACTGTTCACGCATTTGGCACTGTTCATAAACCTAAAATCACTGTTCATGGACAATGAACAGTGTCAAACATGTGTCCAAAAAAAAAAAAAAAGAGCCACAAACGCTGAACGTGGACACGCAAAACGCGCAATACAAACGGATACTTAGTGATTAATTTTGACAATCTACCATGTCAAATACTAGCTTACAAAAATTGAAGCCTCAAGGAGTTGATGGAGGTTTTTTGGGTGCTAGCGACGTAGTTTTTTTGGTGAACCAATTTGGGGGTTAAGACAAATTGAAGTGGTGGTGGTGTGACTCTTTGGTGGCAATTAGGGTTTTGTTTGGTTGATTTTGGGTGGTGGTAAAGGTTTTTTTGGTATTTGGTGGTGTGTATGATGTCTTGAATGATTATGATGGTTTAGACGGAAAAAAAATGAGTGGAATTGTAGAAAATCGTTGTCCACTATTAATTTCGTATGGTTGTGAGAAATTGTGAATAATATGAGAAAAAAATTGTATCTTTTTATGTTTTGGTTTCCTCTCACAAAGTTGATAATTATTTTTTGAAAAAAAATATTCAATATATATATATATATATATATATTTGTATATATATGTATACAAATATATTTTGTAAAATAAAATTTTAAATATATATATATATATATATACAAAATTTCATTCTAAAAATAAAGAATGTATTCTATTAGAATTCCTACTTCCAAAATACATTCTATTAGAATTCAAAATATATTTGTAATAGTTTGGCCAAACACAACCTAAATAGATTTAGCCACTATTGTTATTGGTCCATTAACCAATTGTTAGGTTGGGATGTTCTTTAATATTGAAAAACGATGGTTTTTGGAGAAGGTGGAATTTGAGCCTAAGTCTTTTACTTGATGATAAAAGACTTTACTTACAATTATGTTTTAAGTATTACATTATGTATGTGCTGGATCAATCTAAATTATAGAAATAGGTGTTACGAGTTTCAATGATAAGTATTACCGTCTAAAAAATGAGTTATAAATAATTACTTATGACTTGATGTGTGCCAAGTGGTATAAATTATTTTTTTAGTGTCAACGGAAAATGTTTAATCTTAAACACAGAATAGTAAGAGCATAAGAGACAGAATATTGTTTAAATTATGATGATTAACAACTTAACATGCGCAAACTTAATTTTCGAGAGTTCATTATTTTGAAAGAAACAAATATATAAAAAATGCAATGTGTATTAATTGTAAGGAAAGAAATTTAAAAAAAAAAAAAAAATTGCAGTATCTATCTCTCCCTATGTAGGAGTTTTAGCAAAGCCCTAAGAAATGGTCAATAGATGAAAATCATTTTCAAAAAATTCTCTCCCAAAATCATAGTGCATTACTTCTTTCTTTCTTTTGTTTTAGTTTTCTTTCTTTTATGACTTGCAAAGTCAATTGACTCTATTTTGTACTTTTGTTGGTTTAAGATGGAGTCTGGACCAATTTTCTCCGACCAATTTAAGTAATAGCACCGAACTACCGATTTACCTTGTCCAGCTAAAATTGGAATGCATAACCCAAAAAGTAAAGCCATATGAGGTGGGCTTGCAACTAGGCATATTAAATGCATAATACCTGCAATTAATGTTTATACCAAATTTAACTATACCTAGTATTGTACGTAGCTTGCTATTAGAAAAAACTAGTCGCTAACTCGTGCGATGCACGGAATATATTTCACTTTGCTTAAAATAAAATTTAAAATGAAAAAACATCATAACTTATCAAAATAAACATAAAATATACAATATTCATCGCAAAATGTTATTTGAGAATAAAATTACCATCAAAATGATATAAAGAAAAATTTCATGTCTAAACAACTCATCAAGGTGGAATCTGGTAATTGAACTTGTCAAGATATATAACCACAAACCAAAAATTTTAAGAACCAAAAGGGGATTATCATAAGAAATAAATGTGCCTTAGTTTGTATATGAATTTAATTTGTGGAAAATTTATAGCCACATACCAAAAGATTTATAGCCACATACTCAAATTTCTATATCACAACTGCAAATAATAATTATATAAAACTGATACAAACCAAGCACAGACAATCAATAGGCTTTGTTGCTGGTCTTAAGCACTAAGATTTGAATCGCATTGTAATCATAACTGCATAATACATAATTAAATGTCAAGGCTTTCTAGGGCTTCACATATACTCCTTTAGGATCCTCTACAACACTTGTAGCAATGCAAAAGTTAAAAAAAAAAAAAAAAAAAAAAAAAAAAAAAAAAAGTAGTAGAGATTGCAAATAGAGAAGAGAGAGTACCAAGTTTTTGTTGGGTTTTATGCTTCCACACCTTGGGCTGGAAGACATAGGTTGCAGCTTTGATTTTTCTCTAAAAAATAGAGATGCTTTATCTGCCATATACAATATAAAATAATTATTAGAATTTCAATTCAAAAACCAAACCCATAAAAATACTATCAAAATATAGAGATTAACCCAAATACTTATAAGAAAATCAATTCTAAACATAATAAAACAATAAGATAGAATGAAAATTTCAGGCACATATGAAAGCAAATAAAAAAAGACAAAACCTACGTTTTTTTTTTTTTTTTTTTTTTACGTGAGTCTCTCTCCTTCTTATTTTTTTAATCTTAAAGTGAAGTTGAGTTTAGGGTTTTGAGATGGTAATTGCTAGGGTTTTAAGGAGAGAAGAGATTTTGGTATTTTTATGCAAAAAACGTTATTTTAGGTTTAGGTGATTTATTTCCTTGTTTTTAGGCTCTTTTAATGTTTTTTTAGGTCAAATTTGGTTCCTATTATGGTTAGATATTAATTAGGGCTTATTTTAGAATATATTTTCTTGTCCATCAAGTTTTATGGAGCCCTTAAATAGGCCTCCAAGTTTGTATACGTTTTTCAATATTATTGTTATAAGATATAAAACCTAAAATAAAAAGAATTAAAAATAAAAAGAAAAAGAAAATAGTGATGATGTGGAAAATTGTGAGAGCTTCAAAAGCTTCGGTTTTATATATATATATAGATGAATACGTCACACGGCAAAACTTTAAACTGTTATAGTTGAGTTTCTGCCTAGTATATATATATATATATATATATAGATATAATTAGAGAGCTCATTGACTTTAACTTGCCATTGGTTTCTCCTATCATTTTTTCTATATATCATGAAGAATTATAGTTTACCAATCTTCAATTGTTTGTTTCTACTGCTTCTTCTATATTGGCAGCCAATACCTGTTACTACTCAAACTGGTAATGCCAAAGATTCTTACGTGTCATGCTATTAATGTTGTTGTTTTTTATATATAACAAGAATTGCAATATTATTAATTATCACCTATGTTGAGGATGTGATGTTTGATATTTACGTGGCAGGTGAAGAACCTGAGTTTAACTATATTGAAGGAAGTCCAAAAGGACCCGAACACTGGGGAGAACTTAAGCCAGAATGGAAACTGTGTGAGAATGGGCGACATCAATCTCCAATTGATATATGGAATAAGGATGTACAAGTTAACATAAATGCAGGAGATCTGAGATTGAATTATATGGCATCTAATGCAATCATAAAGAATACAGACAGTTATGTCGAGGTAAGAAGATAACTTATAAGCTTTGTCAATGAATAAGTTTACGAATACTAATCATAACTTTTCATCCATGGAATTTAAAAAGAATAAGAAATATGTTGTGCACTTCACATTGCTTATAAGTTTTATAAGCAAAAGTTACATAATAAAGACATAGTATGCAGGGGCGGCTCTACAGCCAGCCCAGGGGGTTCAAATGAACCCCCTGGCTTTGCCCCAAAAAAAAATTATATATAAAATTTTTAATTTTTTTGTTTTTGTTTTTTGTTTTGACCCTTAAAATAAAATTTTGAACACCCTAACACTAAATTTTGTTTAAACCCAATTGAAATAAACTTGAAATATGATCATGTTAGTGTTATTTTCACAATATTTTTACAATAAAGGTTAAGTGACAAGTTGTAATTAACTTTTTATCTAAACCCATATTTGACATCATTTTTTTAAGTACTTTTAACAACTTGCCATCTAGATTTTATTGTGTAAATGTTTTGTCAATAGTACTACTCTTAAAATTGCTCCTTTGTTAAAAAATAAATAAACCTTCTCTCTAGGCTCTGGCTTATTTTACTGTTGAGGGTAGAGTAAAACTGTTTTTTTCCTGCACTTTTCTTCTTTATCAACAACAATATTACACCACTTGTACAACCAACTGATTTGTATTTACATCTATGATTCTTTTCTCATTTTCTATTTCTCCCTTCTGTATTTTCTTTCTATCTAATCAAGTAGTTCGATAAGTGTTCTATAGTTTTTTGAGTCCAAAAAGTCTTTTAGTGCGTGCTCCAATTCCAAGAGAATGACCACATGTGTGGTTAAAAATCCATACACTTCAAAAGCAAAATCTTATATAAGTTACTATTTATTTTGCTTAGTTTAATGTTTACTCTCAGGCCCACTCTTTGGTGTGTTACTATTCTTCTTTATCATATATTTTTATTTAATTGATATTACATATGATTATAATAAATTAATATTAATTTGACATATATTATGATTATTTATTTATTTATATTTATTTATATGCATTATATTGTTGTTTTCTTACCGATTTTTAAACTATTAATAATTTTTTTAGACTATTTTACAATATAGTTGTATTGTATACTATTTAGAATACTATGTTAGATTATTGCATGTAATATGACAATTGTATATACAAAAATAATAATAATAATAATTATTATTATTTTATTTTTTACTCTCCACAACAAAATCCTAGCTCAAGACACTATTGACACCCCTAAAAGAAAATTCTGGAGCTGCCACTGATAGTATGGTATTTATGTATTGTTGTATGATGTATCCAATGTTGGAGACCAACTTCTCCTGCTCTTTAAGAGCGCTATTCAAAATTTAAATAGCTGGTTTTGCCTAATTAATTAGTAATTAGAATGGACAAAGGGTTAATTAGAGGTAAAGTTCAGGTTCAATCTATTCAGGCCAGGTTTATAATCAAGTCTTGGAACAAAATTACTCAAAAAAAAAAAAAAAAAAAAAAACTATAATAGGTGTTTCTAGAATTTGGTTAAATGAAGAGGGTCAATACTGTATGGAGACTTTCGATTTAAGTAAGTGAATGAAATATTTTGATACCTATAAAAACCGGTTTCCTGTTTAGGGGTTACAACCACATATATTTTAACGAGCCTCTAACTTGTTATGGATCTTTAAAAGCCCCAATATAAAAATGTCTAATCAATAAGTCTTAAGAGTTTCTTAAAAAAAAAAAAAAAATTCAATGCAAGAAAAGAAGTAAAGTAAATAGTGCTTCAATGTGTGGGTAGAACCATAAAAGACTTAGTTGGGTAAAAAAAAAAGTTAAATTATTAAAAAAAAAAAAAAAAAGAAAAGTAAGTGGGTGATAAAACCAAAGCATCCAACTTAAAGGCTAACGTGTATTTTTTAAATTTTCACGTCTTCCTCCAAAGTAACTTTTTCAGAATTTTTACTCTACAGTACGCTAACTTTAATTTGACAAAACTTCTCACTTGGCTGCTTCTCTTCAAGATAATTTAAATTTGGCGTAAATATATTTTTAGTCTTTGTATTTTGGGTCATTTTTTTATTTGGTTCTTAAACTAATTTTGCTCTTAAGTTAGTCTCTGACTTTTTAAAATCATTTTTAAAATGGTCTCTATCGTCAACCCAGTTATGGAAAAAGTTGAGGTGACAAACGGCGTGTCCTAGTCTTACTTGCTGACATGACGCTGACGTGAATATTAAAATATTATTAAAAAAAACTTATTTAGCATTTTTAAAATGCCATGTCAGATTTAAATTAATAAAAAATTAATAAAAAAAAATCTAGGTCAGAAATTTTAAAATAAATAAACATTAATTTAATTAAATTATGGAAAAAAAAAGTTTTTTCAGTTTAAAAAATTGAGTTCCTATCACAAAAAATCCCGTGAACCCCAACCCAGATCAAAATTGAGTTTCTATCTCTCTGATTTCTTTTTCATCTGCTCCAAACCCAGACCACCCATGGCCAGAAAACCATCCCAAAATCCTTACCCTAACCTGATTGAGAGAGAAAGAGGGCAGAGGAGATTGAGAACATGAGAGAGAGGGAGATACAGATTGAGAGAGAGAACCAAGGAGTAGATGCCGGAGAGGGTTTGAGTGGTGGATCGGTTTGGAGCTGCCAAGTTTTTGGCTTTCCTAGAGAATCCGAATCCTGGAGAAAGAGAGTAGCTAGCTCCGAAATGGCTATGGCGATGGTCCGATCTGGGCTTCTGCAAACCGCTCTGCGTGGTGGCTCTCGACCCTCTGCTCCTCCCAAGCGCAACTTCGCCTCTTCTACTCACCACGACAATGCCTGTAAATATGATTTGTCATCTTTGACTTGTTTCGGTTTTTGTTTTTTATTTATTTATTTATTCAATATTAGGGTTTTGACTCGCTAAACGATCAATTCAATTTAAGTAATCGTATTTCGTGGTTTTTAGGGTTTGGTTTTCTTATTTGATTTGTTTGGAAAATGATATGTTTAATTGCTAGAACTTTTATGGATTGGTTTGGAACTTTTATAGATTTGATTGCTGGAGATATGGGTTTGGGGTTTGGCTCTTTGCTCTAGAGATTGATTATGGGGAAGAACACAAAGAACAAGATCATGTTTAGAAAAAAATAATGAAAGGAATTTAAATAATAATAATAATAATAATAATAATAATAATAATAATAATAATGAAAAAAAAAAAAAAAACAAGAAAGACATTCAATTAATTTATTTTGTTTTGATGTATTTAGTTATAAAGAAAGCACAAGAAAGATACAGAAAATGATAAGAAAATAAATATTAATTTGCTAAGAATATGAATCATACTATGAGGAAGAACACAAAAAACATGAGTATGTTCTTCTGAAAAAAAAAAAAAAAAGATTTAAGATTAAAAAAAATTTAGATTAAATTTTTTTTTTTTTTGGAATAGGATCTCAATTTTTTAAACTGAAAAATCCTTTTTTTTTAAATTTAATTAAATTAATATTTATTTATTTATTTATTTTAAAATTTCTAACATGAATTTTTTGTTTTAAATTTTTATTAATTTAAATCTAACATGGCATTTCAAAAATACTAAATAAATTTTTTAATAATATTTTAATATCCACGTCAGCGTCATGTCAGCAAGTAGGACACGACGTTTGCCACCTCAGCTTTTTCCGTAACAGAGTTGACGCTAGGGACCATTTTAAAAAGTCAGGGACTGACCTAGGAGCAAAACCAGTTTATAGACCAAATCAAGAAATGGCCCAAAATGTAGGGACCAAAAATGTATTTACGCTTTAAATTTTAGATCTTGTTTTCACTCACTCTCAGTTTCCTGCCTCCGTGAACGCTGGTGCTACTGTTCACCACTACTATGAGCCGCGCGGAAGAAAAAGAGATGAAGAAATCTCAGTCCGGCGCCGTGAGGAGGAGAACTACAGTCAATCGACGAAGTTTTTGGGAATAAGTTCATACTGGTCCAGTATATTAACCGGCCAGAATTTGGTATTTACTCCAGTACTACCGAAATGGTCTCGATATGACTGGTGTTTTAACTGGCACAAAATCATTGTGTTTTTGTACCAGTTTACCTGCTAGTGTGGTAATTCTGGCTATACTACCCGGTATTGGACAAAATCAACTCCACTCTCACTTTCCACCCTCCCTTTAAACATTAAAATGCTTTAATCCAACAAGTAGTAAAATGAGAATTGATGAATCATCAAATATCCAAAATAGTAGATGGTCTTTCACAAGATTATATGTCTTACAAACATTCAAGTCAATTAACTTCAACAATTTACAGCCAAAAAAATAAAACAAAATGTGTCCTAAACAAAGTTTTGAATGCTATTTTGAAGGCCACCTCTGATTGACCATTGGAAAATATATTTTGAAATCAGTGCATACCAATGTACAACTTCAAAAATTCCATATATATAACAATAATAATATTTTTTTTAAAATAAAGGACAAAATTTAGTTACAAAATTCTTTCTAAAAAAAAAATTTAATTATAAAATTAGTTGTAGTCTAAGGTTACAAACCTTACTTAATATCTTTTTATTGGAGGTGAATTTTAACAAATTTATCATTGAATTACATCTTCTTATATCCTCCACGCTTGCAAAGTTTCTAGAAAATTAAAAATCAATAGCTATGTCATCAATAAATTATTTAAATTGTAAGTTTTTATAGTTTCAAATTATGTATAAAATATAAGCTTATAAATCATATAGTAAATAATAATATCTGATTGACACAAAATTTGATATGTATATTAAGAATGTAAAGAAAATGCAATTCAACGGTTAGATTTTCAAAATATGTAGTAATATTTATTTTATTAAGTAAAGTTGTAGCTTTAGGCTACAAACAATTTTGTAATTAATATTTGTTCGACAATAAATATAAGAACTTCATAATTTATGTCATACGGAAGGCTTTATTATAAGAAAAATAATAATGAACTATAACAAAATTATTTCATATATCCATTTTAGAATTTTTCTAAAAAAATTGGTTCTAATTAACTCAATTAGTAAAGTCTCTGATAGTTGAATAAGAGACCTGAGGTTCAATTCTCGATTACACCAAAAATTGAATGGTGTCTTGGTTTGATGAAAAAACAAAGTTTTCACTTTTCTTTTTCTTTTTCTTTTTCTTTTTTTTTTTTTTGAGAAAAAAACTGAGTTTTCCCCTAAAATGGCTAGAATAGGCTAAAATGCCCAATACACACTGATGTGGCCTGGTATTTTTTAGCCAATTCAAAATAATGGTTGATGTGTACAGATTTTATACACTAATAAGGCTTGAACATAACAAAATTAAAATTTTAAATATTCACAAAAATATTCTTATCAAAGAATGCAAATTTAAAATGTAATATATATTTTTTAATATTGGTTCAATTTTAATTATGGACACAGGTTGAATGGGTGGGTGATGCTGGATCAATTCAAATCGATTACAAGCAATACAGCCTCTCTCATTGCCACTGGCACTCACCTGCAGAGCATCTCATCAATGGCAAGAGGTCTCTCTCTCTCTCTCTCTCTCTCTCTCTCTCTCTCTCTCTCTCTCTCTCAAATTAAATGTCTCACCGCCAACAAATTCATCTACAATGATTTCTTAACCAGGTATGACTTGGAGCTGCATGTGGTTCACGAAAACACGTCAAATCAAGTTTCTGTTGTACGTGCCCAGTTTTACCAAATTGGTGAGCCCGATTCATTCCTGACAAAGGTAAAGAATTAAGCACCAAATCAATCCACTTTGAGTTCTTCACACATTATAACTTCTTAATGTTTTTTAAAATTATTCCCTTTTTTTTTTTTTTTTTTAGTTCACAGAAGAGCTAAAAACTTTGGTTAATAATAAGGGAGAGAGAGCCGTAGGGGTAATAGATCCTAGAGAGACGAACACATATACATTCAAGTATTACAGATACAATGGATCACTCACAACACCTCCTTGTAGTGAAAGTATTACTTGGATCGTCAATGGAAAGGTACGGCTAAACACCTTCACTATAACTCCAATTAACTCTTCTATTATTATATTAGTTTCCCCTTTACTTTGTAACTTGACTATTTACCTTATCTTGACCTTGCCTCAGATAAATACTGTCTCAAGCAAACAATTACAATTACTTCGTGAAGCTAATTTCAATGTATGTGTTATATACATTTAGCTCAAATTGAGTTAATAGCTTTTAAATTTTTTGTTAAATTGAATATTTGGTCCTTAATGTTTGACATTTGTTTCAAAATTGTTTTTATATTTTAAATTATTTGATTTTAGTTTCTATGCTTTCAAAAATATTTTTAAAAAGGCAAAATGGTTGACATGGCGAACAGAATTTATGTTATGTTGTTGGTTGATCACATCATCAAAGTGACTTCGATTTCACAAATTTCATTTGTTAAGTTAGTAAGTTCTATGATTCTATCTATCAAATAACATGGCAAATAACTTTTTTTAAATATAAATACATTTTCAAAACTAATTTAGGTTGATGATAAAGAAAAAGAAACAAACATCATGTGTTAAGGACCATGTATATAATTTAACCTTATTTTTTAAAAATTAAATCCTCGATTTAATTGGTTAATCTATTGCAGTTTCGCAGAGAGGATAACGCAAGGCCTGTACAGGCTCTCAATGACCGGAAAGTCTTCCTATGGCTACGGTGAAGGTCATTATACTGTAGTAAAGTACTTCTTTCTCTATGGCAAGAAAAGGGTTATTCTACTGTAATAAAGCAATTCTTCCTCTATGGCAAGAAAAGAGTTATTCTACTGTAATAAAGTAATTCTTCCTCCATGATGAAGAAAAAAGTTATTCTACTTTAATAAATAGATAATTTATTTTACATTAAAAGCTTTTGGATATCCTTTTTCTAAATTTAAGGTTCATTTGGTAATGTTATTCTAATAACGTTATTTGTATTTTTTTAAAATACGTGTGGGTGAAAAAGTGTGTAAAAATACGTGTAGTGTAGCTGCAATCTTTTGCCAATTTTACTTTGTACTGGTCTCTTTTAATAAAAGTTTTGAGTTTCCCCCTCATCAAAAAAAAAAAAAAAAAGAAAAAAAGAAAAAAAAAGAAAAAAAAAACTTAAAATGTCAACTTTTTTTTTTAATATATAGTTTTTAAAATTTTTTTTTAATTAAATTACAACATTATATTAAATATGTTATTTTTTAAAACAAAATAAGCTATTGAAATAAATTCATTCAAACATAAGGAATGTACGTAGTTAATTTATCTAAAGTTAATTAGAGTTAATTATTATTATGATTTTATTTTACCCTAGTTTATTTTAGGATTTAATATCTAAAATATTAGATATTAGATCTAATATCTAAAATATATATTGGTGAGTTATATTGTCATTTAGGGCATTACAAATTTGCAATATGTAGATGTAATATCTAAAATATTCCGCAGCAAGAAACTAGAATTATTGGTGTCTTCTCCCCTTTTCCTTAATTTGTTGGTATATTTGAACCTTTTTAATGCGTTCGATAGCATAGAACCATATTTATTTCTGCACCCCACCAGCTACCTCAAACCTTCAGTCCTTTGAAGCTAAAAATTGGTTCCATAATTTTCGGAGCAAAATTTTTTTTTTTTCCTGATTATCACAAAAGATTAAAAACCACCTCTTTGATATAATGATAAATTATCGATTATCTCAAAACTTTTTAAGTTGTTAAAAAATATTAAATTTAATCATTTAATCAATATCTACTTAACCACCTAAGCTTTCCTCCTCTCCATCAAATAGGTGCTGACTCTCATAATGTACACACGCAGCACAAAACATTAACATTCGGAATGATTTTGTTCTGTTTCTAGCTACGCATGTAGTTTCATTTTCTAAGAAAACATAAAACATGCAAAGTCTCTTAATTGAAAACTCCAATCACCCTAATTGGCACTTTCCTCCACAAGCAACAGTTCCTACATCCAGTGCCAATATAACCCATTGCCTTGTAGCTATGGAGCGAAACACATGGGTCAGGGAAACTCCAGCAGCATATCCAGGAAGTAATTCATGTGTCGCGCACATATGGTAGAATGCTAAGCTCTAAGACTTGTGATGATCATTCATTCCATGCTTTGCATTTGAATATTTAATGCATAAATTAAGAAGCAACTGAATACTTTGAATGGACATATTGGAAAAACTAAGCAACAACAATAACCAAAATAAACAACTTCTCATTAAAAGCAAACCACAAACGGATTTAGATGATTTATTTTGTCTATCTAAAATAAACACACTTTGTCCTATTTAATTGTTACAAATTAGATTTTTATTTAAAGGTAACACTGCATGCCAATCATATTTTCTAAATCCATAAGGCCAGGGAAAAGTTTTACCAACATTTTTACAATGAGAATTGTCAAACAAATTACTTTTGTGTTGGTAGAACTTATTGTGATGAATTGCATCCTTCCCAAAGGCAATTTTCTATCTCTACCAAATATCAATTAATAATTTGAAAAAAAAAAAAAAAAAAACAGTAATAAACTGACTTAGGGTGGACAAATACTTTATAGCTAAATTGAGTTAAACAGAGTATTCATTTGAATGACTAACGTATGATAAATTGAGAAAAAAAAATATACAGTAATAAATTGGCTTAGGGTAGACAAATATTATATTAAGTTAAATAGAGTATTCATTTTCAATGGCTACGGGTGTACATAAAACTGACCTACGTTGACTACCAAATGGGGCAACTACAAAATTGGTTATAGTAATCGGTGAAAATTTTAAGAAACTGACACCAATGGATACACTGACACAAATAGTCCATAGTGCATCCACCAATGGATGTTTTTGTAACCCCCTCCCCCCCCCCCCCCCCCCCAGACACACACACACACACACACACACACACACACACACACACACACACACACACAAAATAACGGCGTTTTGGAAGATTAAACTACATCATTTCAAGTCTCCAAAATGACATTATTTTGGTTTGAACAATGTCTTTAATCTTCACTTCCTTTTCAAGAAGACTCCACTCTCTCTCTCATATATCCCTATCGTATGATCTCCTTTTTCTTTATCTCTCTTTCTTCGATTTTAGTTTGTTGGTGATTAGACTCTTAGATCTCTAATATTGTCAGCTGGTCTTCATTCTCCTTAATCCCATGTTGAAGTAATTTCTCCCCTATCTCTCTCTCTTTCTCTCTCTCTCTTCAATCTTAACTTCTTTTTCGAGATGGTTTGACCATCTCTCTTGTATATCCCTATTATATAAACTCTCTCTCTCTCTCTCGTATTAATATATATATATATATAAATTTCTTTGAAATTTTTTTGGGGTTTTCATGTTTGCAAGTTAAATTGATTGGACATCCCTCTTATTTTCCTCAAGCTGATCAAACAAAGTTATGAAGGATTAAGAGGTTAGTATTTTCAGTTCATCGTTTTAGTTTCAATGGCTATTAGTAATTTAGTATTATGATCTTTGTGTATCCCTCTTGCATACGGTACATGTTTGTTTTGGATTTTGTGAGTCATTGATTTCTACTTTCTGCTGTATAGATTTGTAAATGGTTGAAATCTAGCAATGTTTTTGGTTGATCTACAAACCAATCAACAAGACCTACCATACTATTTGGCCTAAAGCCTATTAAGCCACCCTGTCAAAACAAAATTTTCAAATTAGGATGATGCAGTTTAAAAAAAATGAGCACCAATGATGTCAGTGTGGTGCAAAAAAAGTGTTAGGTTCTAAGTACTTAAGAACTAATGTATTAGAACTCTAATTTGTATTGTTGACAAACCATGATAAAAACAGGTTGTTAGTCTTGTTTAGACTTGCTCAAAGTATAGGTCTTTTATGTAAAGTTGGAATCGAGTTAACTGCAGAATTAAGTGTGCAATTTTGTCTGGCTTGATCGATCACGAATTAGACTCGACCGATTGAAAGTCGTGCAAATTGTTTTTTTTTTGCAGAATTTTCAACTCAGCCCTAAGCCCATATGACGTGTAGAATTTTATGTTTTGCCTTAAGTATAAAAGGGAAACCCTAGCCACGTTTTAGAGGTTGCTCTTTTACTGTGTGTGTGAATCTCTTGTGAGATCTAAGAGGTGGTTGCCTTCACACATGCTTAGGATTATCAAGAAGGAGATTTCATTGAGAGCTTAATGATCATTCGGTTGCTGCGCAAAAGAGCTTAAAGATATATAAGCGGGAGTGCTTGTACTTGCTGGAGAATCTAAGAAAGAAGGACTTTTATGAATGAATGTTTATTTCCATCTTCATTCTTTGTTCTTTGTTAAAAATGCTATAGTTTGTTCATGGATGAGTTTTCTTTTGTTTACATCGTCCATGTTATATCTAATGGTTTAAGTTTGATCCATCTTCTTTTCCAAGTGTGGTACCCTATGTGAAACGGTACCCTTTGAGTGATTCTCACGCTCAGTATCTTCTCCTCTAACTTCTTGACTCTGGGCTTGCCCTTCCACACAGCTTTCATGATGTTGCCTTCTATGATTGATCTCTCGAGTCAACTCCTAATTCTAACGGGTTAGCTCTGCCATAGCAGCTGTCATGGACTGCATTTGTTAGATGGAAAGCGGTTGCATAACAGGTGCTGACTGGTGAGCACAATTGGGGTGACTGGAAGCATTTCCGCTCTTCTGGTGGCCTGGACTAGTGGCCATTGACCTTGTCCAGACCATACAACCTTTTTTCAAAGAAAGGTAAATTGCAAAACACAAATTTAATCTTTCCCATAGACGGCGCCAACTGATGATGCACAAAAAATTAGTAGGCTAAATGCTTTGAGTTTCAATGGACTCGTGGTTGCTTGGAAGGCCGGAAAAGAAAGAAAGAATTATCAAAGGTGACCAGTGTGACCTGACTAAGGACCCTTCGACGGTTAAGTCAATTTTCTCTCTAGGACACCAGGAAGGAAAATAGCAAATGGTTAGAACTTACCCTTTGTGAATGGAATCTTCTTCTTTTATAGAGAGTTAGATATGGGTCTACTTGTTTGGATCCATTACCATCATGGGTAATGTTGGCAGGTAATAAAGAAAATGGATTACATCAAGCATTGTATATGGAATTCCTTCCACGTGCCATGCAACGTGTCATATTTTGTTTATGTGAATTTTGTGGAATTTTTTTCCGTGAAATTCACCAAGTGTTATTCACTCGTCTATGACCATGTCATCCATAAAGACACTCGTCCACGAAGAATTATCTTCATGGCCTGACCTGGTTACCTTTGGACGATTTTTCTTACGTGTTCTTGTTCCTAGACAAGACAAATTAGTTTCTTCTGTGATGTGGATGACAACTCAAGGACGAATTATACTTAGCACTCATCCCCATCAACAAGCATGAAAAATATAAGAAGAAGATATAATCGAATGGTTGTTTTATTAAAATTTATCTCCAATAAAAAGATATTGATTAAGATTATAGCCTAAAACTACAACCAATTTTGTAACTGAACTTTGTTCAAATTTATATTAAAAAACTTGGAAATAATGATCCCACTAAAGAATATTACAGTTGGAATGCTTAGTTGTCTTTCCTTTGATGCAAAAAGATTGCTCAACCCTTGAAATGGGGGCCTGAGTGGAGAGGTATTTAATATTAGATAAAGTTTAGTTACAAGCTTAGTGGTAGCAATTGACTATAACTTTCAATAAAAAAATTATTAAAACTATATATTTTAAAAAATCTAACCATCGAGTTGCATGTTCTTTATATACTTAACATGTATATCAAATTTCACGCTAATTGTATATTATTTACTATTCAATTCATAAATTTATTTTTTATACATAATTTTAGATCAACTACAAAATTTGAAATTTAAACATTTAATTGATGACATAGCTATTGATCTTTTAAAAATTTTGCAAGCATGAAGAATATAAGAAGAAATGTAATCTAATGTTGGATTTGTTAAAATTCACATCTAATAAAAAAAATATTGAATGGAGTTGTAGCCAAATTTTATCCTTTAATATTTATAGAGGGGTTTGGAACTTGGAACTCCTTAATTCTATTAGGAACTCGTGGGTAAAACTCACTCTTGAAAACCGACTTGCAAGGAAAGGGTATCCAAGAGCTTATATACACATGTTTAAGTTTACACTTAAGCAATGTGGAACACTAGGATCATAACAAATTCTCCATATAAATATTTAATATTTGTAAAGGGGTTGGGAACGTGGAACTCCTTAATTCCCCCTATTAATGGGGTGTTTGGTGAAGGATTTTGTCCAATCATGCTTCCTTTTGTTAGAGTCAAGGAATGAATTAGTTTAGGATTTGATTCTACTATCCCTACTATGGATTCCCTCGATATAATGGGTTACCATAAGGTTGCATGGATCTCAGTAACAAGTTGGCAATTTGTAGATTTGATGTATGAATTATGATTCCATTTGGGAAAAAAAATAGTGAAGCAAAAGATACATGAAAGTTTAGTGTCATCCAAAAAGAAACATGAGCATGACGCTCGAGATTCATACAACCTATACCTCAAAAAACAAAAACAAAAACAAACAAACAATATATCTTAAAAGGATTAAAATTTTCTAAAATTAATATTTTTTTTTTACTAAAACTATCTATCCATTTTTGACTTATATTCCACCAAGCAATCTTTCAAATTAAGTCAAATTATATGGGTTCAAGCTATACATAATATAACTTAACAAAAATTACATATTTTTTAGGCTATAAATTTCTAAAAGATCTTATGGTTAAAATAGGTCAACTGTCTATTAATATTGTATTGTAACACATTTATGATTTACCACATTCTCTCTCTCTCTCTCTCTCTCTCTCTCTCTCTCTCTTATTTATTACAACTAAAGAAATATATAGGTTTATTTATATGGCAATGGTTAAAGTGCATTTAATGTCGTTTTAAATACTAATATATTTATACATTTTCAAAAATTAAAGTTAAACCACACACCAGTAGATTGATCTCATTATATTTTTCCACCTAAAATTTTAAGTCCACACAATTTTTCACTTATTTATTTATTTATTTTTGAGAATCAATCAAGTTTGTAGCTCTCTATCCTTGCTCATTAATGAACCACATTAATATTCTAATTATATATATATATATATATATATATATATAATTAGAATATTAAATAGTAGAATAGATAGTTCCATATACAAACATAATTATAATGAATATTTTTTATAATTACCATAATTATATATTAATAAATACCTATTAATACTATGATAAATATCTATTAATTATAATTATCACAATAAATATCTATTAAGAACATCATAAATATCTATTAATAACTCCTATAACTATACAATTTCATACTTAACATTGAGTATTTCATATACATACGCAATCAAAATAAATGTCTATTAATTACTGTTAGGTTTTTAGACTCCTTAAAACAACAATTGGATTAATCTAGAGAATTAGCCAAATGATTAACTTAGTCAAATTATACAAAACTAGGTTAACACAAACATATAATCATATCAAGCATATAAAGCAGTAGAAATATAAAGAACACAAAGATATGATCACCCAGGAAAACCAAATCGGTAAAAAAACCTAGGGAGGATTTAACCTAGCTATCCTCAAGGTAAACTTAAATCCACTATATGAAAGAATCGAAATTCATACAATAAGACTTACAAGCACCCACGCTTAACTTCCTATTGCTACTTACCAGTAGAACTTACTGACACGACCACGTGCAAGCTCTGAATCCACAGACTCCTTCTTTCTTGGATTCTCCATAAGTACAAGCACACTCGCTTGTGTTTTTTTAAGCTCTAATGGCATTAACTGAGTTGATCATTAAGATGTTGAAGTTATCTCCTTCTTGATAACCCGAAGTTATCTCCTTCTTGATAACCCTAAGTTTATGTGAAGGAAAATTTCTCAAGGATCTCATAAGAGATTCACACAAACCGCAAATATGAGCAACAAGAGTAGCAAGAGCAACTCTAAAAAAGTGGCTAGGGTTTGCCTTATATACCTAGGGCAAAAATATAAAACCCTAAACGTTTTAATGAGATAGGGCTAAGTTGAAAATCTGCAGAAAAACGCAATCTGGCTAACTTTCGATCGATTGAGTCTAAGCTTTGATCGATCAAGCCAGGCCGAAATGCACAGTAACTTTTACATCAACTCGATTCCACTTTACATGAATTACACAACTTTGAGCAAACTTAAACAAGACTAAACAACTTATTTTGATCATGGTTTGCTAACATTACATATTAGAGTTCTAAATGCATAAAATTCTAAGTTTTTAGAACCTAACAATTACAATCATAATTATAAAATTTCACATTTATATGAAAAATAAAAGTGAATTTTTTTATAGATAAAAACTCCTTTTTTTTTTTTTTTTTAAATAGTTACAATATGCTGTTAATTCCGTAGTTTTAACTCCTCCTTTAGACCCTAAGAACTTTATGCATAAGGAGGTGCTATTTAGATAAAATTATATTTTATTGAACTTTCTTGCTCAGTTCACTAGTTGTTGACTAGTATACTTTACAAAATAATTATTTTTTAAAGTCCCTTGATATTATACCATGGAATCCATGCAACCTTATGGTAACCCACTAGGAGATGTTCTCAGTGACAGCTGGTAATTTGTGTGATTCTATGAATGAATTATGATTCCATTTGGGGAAAAAAATATTGAAGCAAAAGGAAACATTAAAGTTTAGTGTCATCCAAAAATATATACACATGAGCACGACAGATCGAGACTTATACAACTTACGTTCTAAAAGAAGCCAGTATATCTTAAAAGGATTAAGATTTTCTTAATTTTATTTTTAACTAAAACTATCTTTCCATTTTAAAATGAGTGAATTGAAATCTGCAATTCCTCATTGTTTATATTTGATATTTTCTTCCAATTCAGATGTTAAAAATTATTATTATTTATTTCTTTTTATTCTCCTCGATTTATACAATTATACATGGGAGTTAAAAACTTCTTAGTAGATTCTCCTTGGCATACAAAAACACATTGACCATATGTGAGTGATACTTCTTTTATTTCCAAATTGTTAGGTCGCTATTTTGCCTTGGGATGTCCCTAATAAAGTCATCTTTGAAAAATCAACATAAGAATTTTCTAACATACACTTTAATTTAATTAAAAATTCAATATCCCTCTTTCCTTAAAGTTTAAGTTAACGAGGATAGTTTTTGAAACTTGTACTTATTTATGCAAAAACAATATATTAAATGATGGTCCCTTGAAATATTGGATTTTTTAAACAGTCTTAACAAAATGGAACTGAGGGAGTATTACATTAAATGCCTCAATTAATTAGAAATCCGAGTTATGATTTCATCCTTCTAATGTGATTGACACTGATACAATTTCAGTGATTGATATTTGATATGATAAAAATGGTAGTGCAATCACTATTATTATATAAACATAAACATTAGATACCTCTCAGGCATTAGCATCTCCAACAAATACCTCTCCTATTTGACCTGCAATTAGTTTCTTTTAGCACTTTGGCTGTATATCATGAAGAATTATAGTTTACCTATCTTCAGTTGTTGGTTTATATTATTTCTTCTTTACTGGGAGCCAATACCCATTACAGCTCAAGCTGGTAATGCCAAAGATACTTATTATTTACATTCACGATGCTAATATTTTTGTAGTTGTTCATAATAAGAATTGCCAAATTATTGACTTATTGTTACTTATGATGATGTGATGTTTGAAATTTATGGGACAGGTGAAGAGCCAGAGTTTGATTATATTGAAGGGAGTCCAAAGGGACCCCAACACTGGGGAGAACTTAAGCCAGAA
Organism: Quercus gilva; assembly: GCA_023621385.1. NCBI lineage: Eukaryota > Viridiplantae > Streptophyta > Magnoliopsida > Fagales > Fagaceae > Quercus > Quercus gilva. The sequence goes on along the minus strand of CM042479.1, from coordinate 39,861,176 downwards.
TGGGCAGAATGTAAGGATGGGCGATCGCAATCTCCAATTGATATATTGAATAAGAATGTCACAATTGCCTCAAAGACAGGTGACCTGAGGTTGAATTATAAGGCATCGAATGCAACTGTAAAGAATACAGGTTTTTCTATAGAGGTAAGGACTTATCTTATTAGCTCTGCAACAAGTATATTTATGTATACAACCTACTTCACATATTTTATTTTTTATACAAAATTTACGATTTCTTGAAGTGTTATGTAATGATTGATAGATGAAAAATTGATAATAATGATGGACCTATATTCCCACCAATCATAATTTTGTGCATCAACAAATTTTTATCATAAAAAAATTGTAAAAAATGATATACGTACCTAACATTGTTCATTATTTTGTATAAACATGACACAAAATAATATTTATGTACAATTATGCGTATTGTTGGAGACTAGCTAGACCTCTCTTGCTCTTTAAGAGGGACATCGAAAATTTAAAGAGCTAGTTTTGCCTGATTAGACACATCGAAAGTTACCTTGTTATAAAAATTCTCTACTAACATTTATAGTTATAGTTTGAGAGGTGAAGAATTCAACTGTAATGTCGTTTTTATTTTATTTGGTATTGGTTCAATATCAAAATTTCATGGACCCAGGTTGCATGGGAGGGTGATGCTGGATCAATTCACATCGATGGCAAAGACTACCCCCTCCAACAATGTCACTGGCACTCACCCTCCGAGCATCTCATCAATGGCAAGAGGTCTCTCTCTCTCTCTCTCTCTCTCAAAATTAAATGTCTCACCGCCCAAAAAATTTCATCTACAATGATTTCTTAACCAGGTATGAATTGGAGTTGCACATGGCTCATATAGATGCATCAAATAAAATTTCAGTTGCTCATGCCCAGTTCTACCAAATTGGTGAGCCCGATTCATTCGTGTCAAAGGTGAAGAATCCCATATCAATCCACTTTCACTTCACTCAAAATTGCTTTTAAATGTTTCTAAAACTATTCCATTTGTTTAAATTTCAGTTCACAGAGGAAATCAAATCTTTGGTTAAAAAAAAGGAAGAGAGACCAAAGGGGGTGATAGATCCCAGAGACTCAAATATGGAAGCTGTCAAGTATTACAAATACAATGGATCACAAACATTTCCTCCTTGTGCTGAAGGTATTACTTGGATCATCAATGAAAAGGTACGGATGAACACTTTAATTAACTCCAATTATCTCTTATAATCTGCACATTTTATTTTTCAACTTGACACTATATATACCTTAACTTAACCTTGCCTCAGGTAAATACTGTTTCAAACGAGCAAGTACAGTTACTTCGTGAAGCTAATTTCGATGTATGTACTCTATATCTAGCTTAAACTTATGTTAGTTGTTGCTTTATCTTCTTTTTTTCCCTTAAATGATATATTTGGTCCTTTAATGTTTTGATTTTGTTTCAAATTTGTTCTTATAATTTAAAATGATTGAATTTAGTTCCTATAATTTCGAAAATGTTTTAAAATTTTCTTATGCCCATGAAAAAAAAAAATCACATGTGAAAAATTGAATTTATGCCATGTTATCGCCTCCATTTCAACAAAATGATTTTGGTTTCATAAATTTCATTTGTTAAGTCAACAATTTTCATTTATATATCAAATGGTGGTAAAAACTAAAAACTCCTTTTTAAAACATTTAAAAGTATTTAGCTATTTATTCAATTTTGAAACACACAAATGTCTTGATGTAATGATAAGAAATAATTATTATAGAGTGGATGCTATAAGATTTCAAATTCTATCATATCTATTTAAAAAAAAAAAAAATCAAATGCCAAATATTAGGGATCTAATATGTAATTTTCTTTTAAAAAAAATTATATTATTGAAGTAATTGGTTAATTTATTTCAGTACGCAAAGAACAATGCAAGACCTGTGCAGGCTCTCAATGGCCGAGAAATCTTTCGATATTGTTGAGTTAGTCAATGACTAAGAAATCTTCCAACATGGGACAAAGGGATTTTGTTCAGGAAAGAAGTAACTCTTCCTCTCTATGGCTTGCAAAGAAGTTACTTTATTGTAATAATATAATGATTATTGAGAGTTAGGGATTTAAAATAAAAGCTCTTGGATTTCCATTCCTGTTAATATTGATAGAAATTTAGACCCCTTAAAACAACAATTAGATTAACCTAGTTAATTAGCTAAGTGATTAACTTAGTCAAATTATGCAATTCTAGGTTATCACAATCAAATAATCATATCAAGATATAAAGCAGCGGAAATATAAAGAACACAAAAATATGATCACTCAGGAAAACCAAACCGGTAAAAAACCTGGGGAGGATTTAACCCACCTATCCTCAAGGAAAAACAGAATTCACTATGAAAGAATCGAAGTTCATACAAAACGACTTACAAGCTCCCCGCTTGACTTCCTAATGCTACCTACTAGTAGAACTTACTGACACGACTACGTGCAAGCTCCGAATCCACGAACTCCTTTTTTCTTAAATTCTTCAATCAGCTACAAGCACCCACGTTTGTTATTCTTTAAGTTCCAATGGCAGCAACTTTGTTGATCATCAAGATGTTGAAGTTATCTCTACCTTAAAAACCTTAAGTTTATGTGAAGGAAAACTCCTCAAGGATCTCACAAGAGATTCACATAAACCGCAAATATGAGCAACAAAGACTTAGAGAGGTTTGGGTATAAAACCCTAAAAAATAAAAGGAGGCACAAGAGGCACTCTAGTCTCTCTCTTAAAAGTCTCGAAAACGTTTTAGGGTTTCCCTTATATATATGAGTGTTTTACTTGATCCCTAAGACGTTTAAGTAAAGTTTGGGTTGAGTTGGAACTCTGCAGAAAACGCAATTTGGCTGACTTTCGATCGATCGAGTCTGTCATTTGATCGATCGAGCTAGGTCGAAATGCACAAATACATCTGCATTCTCTCGATTCTAACTTTACAATAATTAATCAACTTTGAGTAAGCCTAAACAAGCCTAAACAAGACTAAACATATTGTTTTGATCATGGTTTGCCAACATTACACATTAGAGTTCTAAATACATAAAATTCTAAATCTTTAGAACCTAACAAACTCCCCCTTTGGCAATCCGTGACAAAATACAAATTAAAAGCTCAAAGTTTACAAGTAAAAGCCTATTACAAAAATAATGCTCATAACAACAAATTCAATTCTAACTACTATCCATCAGTTGCAAGTGTAGATAGCAGCTCAATTGAATCAACCTGTATATTCCTGAAACACTAAACAAAACGCATGTATGGAAAATACAAGTGAACAAAAATAAATTCTTGACTTCACAAAACACAAAACAAAGACATATATCATGAATAACTCATAAATATAAATCAATGAGCAGTGAACAAGAAACAGAAATAAAAACAAATTCTAACTCTCCCCTTAAGTAAAACAAACAGGTCATCTATGTTTTCCCCTTTTTGTCACGTATTGACAAAGACTACCTAATCAAAAGGTAGACAGAAAACATACACAACAGAGTAAGAGAAAATAGAGACAACTCCTCCTATGAAGAGCAACAACTCCCCTTATAAAAATAGGAAAAACAAAATATGTTTTGGGAAAACAGATTTGGGGAAACATAAAGGGAGTGGGGATAAATAAAAAGACACAAACCAAGTTTTTTTTTTTAAAAAAAACTAAGTTGTGGATACACATGAAGAAAAAATATTCTCTCTTTTAATAAAATACAAACATTTCACTATGTGACCCATAAACAGTTGCATGAGTAGAGAAAATATTTGCACATTGATTATCAATCATATCTCTTAAGAAAAATATTTTTTACAGTTCACACATAAGAAATAGCATATACTAGAATGTACAAAACTCAAAAATTAATCAATCAATTTTTAAATCAAGTTGAGTACCCAATGTAGCAAAGTGTATGCATGTTATGTGTGAAAACAATGAGAGATATGACTGCAAAACTGCAAGATGGATACAGAAATCAATGTAATGCATGTGAATCATAAACACAAATGATGCAAGAACAACCACAATGTCATGATGCATGTTCTAATGCAGTAAAACTAAGTTCAATTTAAGTTCAAATTAACAAAATTGGCTTGTGCACGAAGTTTCTAACAAAAACCCCAAAAATTTGAAAACCACTTGTTGAATTTTTTAAACAAATTGATGAATTGAGCATCACATAACACAACATATAGAATATAATGCTTAGTTACATCAAAACAACAAACCAATTTCATCAATTAAACCCAATTTGAACAAAATCCCCAATTCGGGTACATTCAAGCTCTAGAATTTCCAATTTCTCAAACATTAAACACATTTTGCATAAAGATCAAGGAACTTTTAATTTTGAATGGCCACAATAAGATCACACACAATAAAATGTACCAAGTTTAGCAAAGAGTAACTTATGTAGTGTGTGTAATTACCGAAGACTTGAAATACATGTGAGGTGATATGTGAATAGAAATCAAACACAAAATCTACAAAATTCATCACATAGAATTTGAAAGAGACTATCACCAAAAGAGTTACATCATATAACTCTCACATCTCTTAGAACAAAAACTTGCAATCATGTTAGTTTCTTGATTTTGTCTCATAATATACACACCAATTTTAATTGTTCAGAAGCTTATTAAATAGCCGAGATAATGTACACACCAATTTTAATTATGTGAGTTGGCATCAAGCCTAATAGTACACACCAATTTTAAGCATTAAGCAATTAATCCGAGGCTATACCTATGTTCTTTTTGTGCATGTGCTACACTTTTTCGAGCACAAAATCTTATGATATGCACTAAGATATTCATGATTGACTAGTGAACAGTAGGGAGATGGTTATTTATGTCTTTCTCAAAAGGATCAAGTCCGACAATCAAAGGCATGTGATTTCAAGATTAAGACAAAGTGATCAAAGACTATAAATATCTTTCCCACACAACATGCACTACAAGGCTTCAACTAGTCAAGTGCAATAAATAAGCTCATCCGAACTAAACAAGGTACATAAACTTGTTATGTAAAAATAATATGGCCAACCCTGATTTCAAATCCAATAAAAAATAATGCAAAACACAAAAATCTTTTTGGTTTTAAAAAAATTTATAACCACCTGTTGAGATTTTGAAAAAAATTTATGACCAAAAATAAAAAACACTCATTGTGCTAAATGAATAATGCAAATGCAATGCATGACAGTGCTTAACTAAGCTATAGAGGGTACACAAACAAGAAATATTTATTTCCTAATTAACCCTTGAGTACATGTACAAACTAGTACATACTCACACAAAATCAGAAATAGCTTAGCACAAACTATTCAAGTTTCTCCACAATGTCAAGCATGTTCTAAATCAAGAGAGAGATATCATAATCCATGTAATCCTCAAGAAAAATAAAACAAGACTCAAAATAAAATATTTTTGTCTTTTTGAAAATTTTCAATGTTTTTGGATTTTTTTTTTAAAATAAAAAAAAACAACCTAAAAAACAAAACAACCAAAAACAGAAACAAGACATGTCCACAAACAATTGAAAGAATTAAAACAGGGACAAGTTAGCAACACTCACCTTAAAGGATCTTTTCTCACCCATATAGCACGAGTCTTCAGCTTTGTAGGTGAAAATCCATGAAAAGTAGAGTGTATTTGAGGGATTACACCAATCTTCTGAGAAAGACTAAAATCCTGCAAATTTCTTTCATAAGCCAACAAGCTTAAATTTTTCAAAAGAATATGAAACAATTTATATGGACTTATGGCAGGAGAAATATCATCACATATCCTAGATTGACATATAGAATGCTTAAATTTCAATTTATAACAATTAGGACGAATGTGACCACGGACACCACAAAAGTGGCAAACAGGAACAAATTTAAGAACATCAGTATTCCTAACAACAAATCTAGTCTCAGATTTTGGTTTTTGCCTCAACAAAAAACAATTTGGTCTAATATGACCAACAATACCACAACGGTGACAAGTAGGCACAAAAACAGATTTATTATGCTCTCCAACAGTAAGTTTAGACTTAGGTTTAGAAATTTCAGCGTCTACATCAGAACTTTTACCTTTTTCTAACCTAGCAAAATAAGCATTTTCTTTATTATTTCTCTTAAAAGGAGGGATATAAACTTTTTCAGTTTTAAGTTTAAGAAAAACAGAAACACTTCTATTATCATCAGTAGGCTTAGAACTAGTCAAATTTTTAATTTCAGCTTTAGATTCAACTAACTCTTGTTCCAAGCTTTTCATCTTCTCATCTTGAGAGGAAATTTGATTTCTCAAAAATTTATTCATTTTATTAGATTCATCTAATCTCACAATCAAATTCTCTTTTTCAAGATTAGCCAATTTTAACTCTTCCTTGAATTTCTTAGCAATTTTCAAAGATTTAGATAATTCCTTACGAAGAGTTTCAAAAGCATCAAAAAAATCAGCAGAAGCATAAGCAGAAACATGATCAGAAAGACATTTCAAATTATCCATGACAACAGGGGTCAAAGATTAGCTCTTAAATCAAACGATCTATAACAAGAGAGCTACCTGCTCTGATACCACTTGATGAAAATTTAGACCCCTTAAAACAACAATTGGATTAACCTAGTTAATTAGTCAAGTGATTAACTTAGTCAAATTATGCAATTCTAGGTTATCACAATCAAATAATCATATTAAGATATAAAGCAGTAGAAATATAAAGAACACAAAGATATGATCACTCAGGAAAACCAAACCGGTAAAAAACCTAGGGAGGATTTAACTTACCTATCCTTAAGGCAAAACAGAATTCACTATGAAAGAATCGAAGTTCATACAAAAGGACTTACAAGCTCCCCGCTTGACTTCCTAATGCTACCCACCAGTAGAACTTACTGACACGACCACGTGCAAGCTCCGAATCCACGGACTCCTTCTTTCTTGAATTCTTCAATTAGCTACAAGCACTCACGCTTGTTATTCTTTAAGCTTCAATGGCAGCAACTTTATTGATCATCAAAATGTTGAAGTTATCTCTACCTTAAAAACCCTAAATTTATGTGAAAGAAAGCTCCTTAAGGATCTCACAAGAGATTCACATAAACCGTAAATATGAGCAACAAAGACTTAGAGAGGTTTGGGTACAAAATCCTAAAATATAAAAGGAGGCACAAGAGGCATTCCAATCTCTCTCTTAAAAGTCTCAAAAACGTTCTAGGATTTCCCTTATATATATGAGTGTTTTACTTGATCCCCAAGACGTTTAAGTAGAGTTTGGGCTGAGCTGGAACTCTGCAGAAAATGCAATCTGGCCGACTTTCGATCGATCGAGTCTGTCCTTCGATCGATCGAGTTAGGCCGAAATGCACCAATATATCTGTAGCCTCTTGATTCCAACTTTACAATAATTAATCAACTTTGAGTAAGCCTAAATAAGACTAAATATATTGTTTTGATCATGGTTTGCTAACATTACACATTAGAGTTCTAAATACATAAAATCCTAAATCTTTAAAACCTAACAAATATCTTTGATTTAATTCTAACAAGCATCGGTTGCACTACATAGACTCAGGTTAAACGAAATCCAGTAATGTTTAATCAATAGCTAAAGCACGACTCGTAGCAATGCTTCGTCTGGCTTGGAACGACTTGTAGCACATGAATTACCTATGTAAACTGTGTAGCTTTTTGGCTTTATATATGTCTCTTCAACCCAATGCCATCGCACCCTTCACGCATGACACACCGATCAGTATCACTGCACAACCAATAATGTCGTAACCCAACTTTCCTTTCTCGGGTCACCCTTCTCTCACTTCTTCCATTTAGCTTGGACACCACTGCTCCGCGACGGTGAACTGGACTTCTTAGATCTAGTGGTAGGGAGCTCTTGGTGGAATAATATAGGTTTGATATGGTAGCTTAATTTGCATGAATAGCGGCATTTTGTAATGAACCAGATATAGCAATTGGCATTTGTGGGGTTTTTTTTTTTTGGGTACTAGCAGTGTAGGTTTCAAGTAAGAAGGTGTGTACGTAGGTGTTTTTGTAAGGTGTTCGAGTGGTGGTTGAAAGACAATAAAGGTTTGGTGTGGTTCGATTGGGTGGTTGATGTTTTGATTCGACTAGGTGAACCAATTTAAGGTTCAAGGAAACTTGAATTGGTGGTGGTGTGACTCTTTGGTAGTAATTAGTGTTTGGTTAAAGCCTTTTTTGTGCTTCGGTGGTTTTGCTTGTGATGCATGTTTGAATGATTATGGTGGTTTTGATGGAAAATTGAATAGGAAATTGTAGAAATTGTGAAAAAAGGGGGAGAAAACTTTTGTGGCTTTTTAATGTTTTATTTTCCTCTCACAAAGATAGACGATTATTTGAAAAAAAAAAAAAAGTATTCTATTAGAATTCATGCTGCTAGAATTCAAGGTATATATATTTGTAATAGTTATACCAAATGCAACCTAAATCAATTTAGCCACTAGTGTCTTATTAGTCCATTAACCAATGGTTAGTTTCAGGCGCGCTAAGATGATGTTTTTATCTTTATGTTATAAGTAGGATTTAAACCTACGTCTCTTATTTCAAAATAAGAGATTTTACTTGTGAAATTAACTAGTACTTACCTATGATTATGTGTTAACTATTAAGTATTACATATTATATATATATATATAGATATATAATAGATCAATCTTAATTATATAAACCTATCAAACAAAGTATTCTGTGTGTGTTATGTTTGTAGACAACTATAAATTTAAAATTGTGGACGGTTACAAGCTATGCATGATAGTAGGCTAGCTAGTAGCTGAGATTTTATTTTGATGACATTGTATAATTTTTTTTTTTTTTTGATACAGACATTGTATAAATTATGTTAAATGCGGATATATAGGTATATGTCTAAGACAACAACATTATATTTGTACATGTAGAAGTGGCCACATGTGTTTTTACATAATTAGGATAAGACAAAACCATGTTAGATGGTTTTATTGACGTCCATTGCAGATGATATGCTACATTTTGAAAGAAATATTGTGAATGATTTAATATTTTATATGTGCAAGTAGTGAAAATGCGAGTTGTTTTTTGCTTGTTTTTGTTGAATAGAATCACAAGAATAGCTCCGTTTAAACCACAAATTTAGGGGATCAATACAACATCACATTGGGCGCACACACACAAATACACAATATTATGCAAGCACATCATTGTTGTTGTGTGCCTAGCTTTGTAATTTCACTGGCATTATGTATTTTGTTATTATTATTCCTATTATTAAAGGTGATTTATGTATTTTGCTATTATTATTCCTATTATTAAACGTAGGGATGGCAATGGGGCGGGGCGGAGCCGAAGGATGGGATATTCGTCCCCGCCCCGCATGATTTTGTCTTTCCCCATCCCCGCCCCGCCCCGCATGACGGGGAAAACTTTCTCACCCCATCCTCGCCCCTTGGGGCCCCGCGAAGCCCCGCCCCACCCCATAAAACTCTACTTTTTGTTAATTTGCCTTACAATTAGTACAAATTTTTTTAATGAAACCTATTTCATTAATAAAAATACACTTGAAATTATAACTTAATTTATCTCGTCAAATCAAATCAATTTTTAGAAAAAATTGAATAGTATATCCAAGTGTTTAACAAGACAATCATAAAAAAAAAAAACAAAACTTATAGTATAACACATAACAAAATAAAGGTAGATAACCACATTGGGGAGAATAAAATAAGTTAATATTGATATGTTATTTAATTAGTAAGGTTTTAGGGTATGAAAATTTACAATTATAATCCTTAGCAATGTGGGTGGGGCGGGGACGGGGAGGGGCGGGTCTAAAAAGTCTAAACCCATCCCCGCCCCGCCCCGTGGTGCGGGGCTAAAATCTTGCCCCATCCCCGCCCCATCACCTTTGCGGGGCGGGGAAAACCCGCGCGGGGCGAAGCGGGGGAGGGGCGGGTTAAGCGGGGCGGGGCAAAATTGCCATCCCTAATTAAACGTGATTGTATTTAAGTAGATATTAAAAAACTTTATAAATTTTATTAATTTTCTGGATTTTTATGTGCACAATTTATTTATAAGAAATCAATAATATTTTTTTTTTTGTTATCATGTAGTCATCTTATTATAATTTTGCTTAATCTGGAACAGAAAATGCATTCTACACTTCAAACCAAATCCAATTTCATTAAGAATAATTACTTTTTAGTAAAAATCTCAACATAATACCAAATGTATTTTTTCAAGAAGGAAAAAAAAAAAAAAAAAAAAACATTTGGTCAGAATGTATTCTCGACTACAGTTCCAAAATCTAGCATTGATTTATGAATTTAATTTCTTAGAGCATTAGTATCAGTCTCAATACAATTTTAGCTAAACTGATCCAAAAAGACTTTACTTTTATTACTTTAGCTAATGTAATTTTTATAACAAATACATCTTCCTGAATACTTTATCACTATTTTATTAAAATATTATTTTTCCCACTCAATTAATAATCTTTTTTTTCACTTATTTCTTTCCCATCACTTCTGCAAGCTGTATCACCAATGGCAGAGTCAGGAATTTCCTTTTAGGGGAGGGACGAATAAAAAAATGAGAACTAAAAATTCTTTTCTCTATATAATTTAATTATTTTCACATTATGTACAATAGTCTAAAATGGTATTGTAAATGCAATTTAATATACAAGTTAATTATTCCCACTATTAATGATTCAAAAGGTTGTTCTTCGGGGTTCAATCCTTAGAGATTTGAAATAATGCTCATTGAAAGTTAAAGTTTTAATATTATAACCCAAAGGTGTATTACTTTTTTTATTACCATCTTCCTTTCATTGGAACTATAAATCAATATTTTATTTTACTTGCCTACAAATCAAGTTTTTAAATTAAACAATGGATAAAAATCATTTAAAATCTCAATAGATAAAAAAATCTAATCAAATGATTAGTTACATTATTTTTGTTTACAATGATCAATTATTTTGCTTAGCAAAAAAAATAACGTTACATTGTATTTTATTTATATATTTTAGTTTAATAATAGTTTCCTTCCTAAAAAAATAATAGTTTTCATTTCCCTTTTTTTTTTTTTCTTTTTTTTTTTTTTTAATACAAGATGGAATTTCTACTCTGTCCTAATCTAAGGGTATATGTGTGTGAAACTTCCTCCTAGAGACTTGAACCTTGACCCTTTCCCTTTACACCTCACAAATATTTATACTTGTGGAGTGATCACCGCACCAAGAGTGCGCGGTATAGTTTTCATTTCTTCAAAGAGAATAAAATAGTTTTCATAAATGATGATGTCATGTACTATAATATATTTATTATTGGCGTAAATGCACTTTTAGTCCCTACATTTTGACTTTTTTTTCATTTTGGTCCCTACATTTTAATTTTACCACTTTTAGTCCCTAAACCAATTAACGCGTGTTATTTTCGTCATTTCTGTAAGTTAACCGATGGAAATATCTGAGGTGGCTACTGGTGGAATTAAAATATTATAAAAATGCCACATCAACTTCTAATTTTTTTAAAAAAAATTATTTGTCAATTTTAACTAAATAAAAAAAGAAAAAACAGAATTAAAACAATAAAATACATAAATTTAGAGCTACTCATTTTGAACAACAACACACAAGAGTACAAACCCAAAAAATCATACAAATCTAGAAAATCATACAAACCCCATCAACAACACACAAGAGCACAAACCCAAAAAAATCATACAAACCCAGAATCAAACACAGAAAAATCAAATCCACATCATATTAAACATGAACAAGAAATTAAACATGAACACATTAAACATTTGAAAAAGAAGACAAACCCAGAAAATTTAAAACCCAAAAAATTAGCATTAGATCCACATCAACACAAAATTAAACATGAACAAATCCAAAAAAACAAATCCCTATACCACCAAAGCATCAAACACAAAACTCAAACCCATAATTTCTGGCCCCCAAACACAAAAACACTAAACTCTAAACCCAAAATTTCGGGCACCAAAGAAAATAGAAGAAAAGAAAGAGTATAATTCTCTTATCTTTCCGAGAAACCAACACAAAATCAACTCAAACCAACACAAAACTCAACAATTTGAAATCCAATGATCAACGACCCACCAATCTGAAACTCAACTCAAACCATCAATTCGAAACCTCCAAACCCACCAAATCCACCACCTCTGATCTTTACTTCTGTTTCATTGCAAGGAACCCAGGCCGAAGCTCCTCAAGCTTCAATCCTTCGTTGTTAAACACGACAGCCACGAACGGTAGTGAGTCCTTTTTGGGATTGGTCTATGGGTTTCACATTAATGGACCTAGCCAATCCAGACTCAAAAAACCCAAATCTACCTAGAAAACCACCACCACAAACCCACCAACCACACCACAGCCAACCACCACCACATCATAACCCAACAACCCAAATCAGCCAAAAGTCACGAATCCAACCAAAACCAGATTCACGGCAGCCCACGGCTGACCCACCAAGCCCACGACAACCCACCATCGCTACATGTCCATAACCCACGATTCACAGCCACTAAACCCGACCCACCACCAACATCAAGAGTAGGGGCCATTGAAGACGAAGGAATTGGCCTCGGATCTGCCCAAAATGACTTGACCAATATGCTCACAGTCATAGCAGTGAACACAACCTTTGCATCCTCCGAACAAAAATTCAAAATCTTCGACAACCAACCACTCTTCTTATCAAACTTCGATTTTGCCGCTGCCATCTTCATCGTCATTGCTATTGTTGTCAATGAAGTCAATGATGTTAAGAGAAAGGAGGAAGAAAGAAAGAAAAATGAAAGGGAGAAGACTGAAACGGTGAAGAGAAATAGGAAAAAGAGAAAATCTGTGATCATGTTCTTATGTGTTCTTGTTCAAAATGAGTATATCTAAATTTATGTATTTTATTGTTTTTAATTATGTTTTTTCTTTTTTTATTTAGTTAAAATTGACAAATTATTTTTTTTAAAAAAAAAAAATTAGATGCTGATGTGGCATTTTTTATAATATTTTAATTCCTCTACGGCCACCTCAAATATTTCCATCGGTTGATTGACGAAAAGGACAAAAATAACACGCGTTAATTGGTTTAGAAACTAAAAATGGTAAAATTAAAATGTAGGAACCAAAATGGAAAAAAAATCAAAATGTAGGGACTAAAGTGCATTAACGCCTTTATTATTTTAATAAGAAATAAAGTTTAAAGAGAACTTAGAGAAGTCTTACCTATGGGCGGCTGTGGCCACTTAGGGATTCTACCTCAGTTGTGATGAATTAAAATCTAACCATACACAAACTCCTTGGTATCTTGGAAGTTGGAGCAAAGCAAACGAGAGAGTGTCTCACCACATGTGGCGTGGCAGTGTTTGTTTGCTTAATATTTTTTACCAATTTAGCTATATATTTGCTGAAAATTAAAATAGCTACATTGATTTGAATGCTCTTGTTACACTAAAGGAACTCATAATTCCTCTTCGAATAATCGAGAGAAATAATGAAACTTAATATATAGTTTCTTATTACACTTGGAGAGAAGGGAACTCATAATTCCTTTCTGTAATTCATGGATAGAGAGTGATAACGTAATTGGGTCTACCAGAGCAAGTAAATGTGCTATTCTGATCATCATAAGCATAGCTATAAGCTTAAGGACATTGGTTCTCAAAGATTCAAGAATTGTCCGTGGGTGGACATGTTTGTGGGGGTGTTATATGAGTCAGTGCAACAATATTGTGGTTGATGGAAAGCAGTATAAGCACTCTTACATGCAATAACGCTCCCATCAGACCCTTTAACTTGCAGCTCTGCTGGGCAAGCTGCGTTCACATTGCCTAGATAGCTCGAGGTCTTGCATTCGCCAGTTCCACCTTGTGTGGCTACTGAAACAGGCAATTTGAACCCATCTACAAGGCTAACATTGTAAAAGTCCTTTAATTTTCCTGAGTTGTAAGGCAGAGCCTACTTTTGTTAGAGATGATGTCTCTTTTTCATTGAGCTTATGTTTGTGTTGGAATTAAGATTATTTAATGAAATCTACCTTCTATTTTTTGTGTACATTAGTTATATTTTGAGATTAGTCAATGACAAATTATAGTTTGTGATAAATTTTTTAATTTTTTTTTTAAACATTGTTAATGCCAATTTGCCTAACCCAGCGAGTTGAAACCCCCAAAATTTGTAATCAATCCATCAAATTTAGACTTTGGTGGGTTGGGAATTGAGTGCCAGGGTTTTCATCATTAATTATTTGTATGATACCTACACTGTTGCTTCAAAGTGGTGGTAAAAACTAACAAGTATGATGAACTTGTGCGTGGTATGGTGGTTGCTAATCCGAAGAACTTGGTTTGGTATATATAGAGCCTTATAAGTCAGATATCAAGGCGGTCCAAAGCTAGAATTTGACTTTTCATTAGGAATTCTTATTGGCCTACTTGGTCGTTATTCTTTCATACGTCGTCGACTCGCTACTGCGGCTGTGTCAATATTTCATTGGTATTTTACCAAAAAAAATATTTAAAGCAGATCGGATTTGGTATTTTACAATTTGGTTATCAAATGTATTAGTAGTACGACTATTATGCTGAATAGACTTTTGCATTCAATTTAACTACGTCTGAGGATTGAAACTAAGCAATCAGTAGTAGTCTATTTCATCATTATGACTAATTAAAGGTTACGTACATAGATTTTTCACTGGGGAAATTGAAGACAATCCCACGCTAACTCCAAGTACTAGCTATGCCAACATTAATTTGTCTGATTTCAACATGAGACCCTACACATGGTTTGGACCCGAGGCTAGAGATATTGATGGGAATATACTGCAGATGCATTTGAAGTGAATCAATTCATAAGGCATCTGAATCTGATAGACTAATATATAGCTAGTATCTGCTAGGTTTCTTTTCTTTCTTTTTCGCCAAAAAGAAAAAGATCTTGTAATTTTCAAAGAGTAAAAATGAACCATCGAAAGAGTTGAATCATGCAAAGACTTTAAAATACATTCACGGTCTAGAATAGTCCATTTCCGAGTAATGTTGTGGCAAAATCTAGTGAAAAATATTAAAGAATATAAGAGCTCCCTTTTGTGGATAAAGAAGCTGAACAAGAGGAGCCTATTTAAATTCTTTCGGTTTTTAAATTTGGCTATATGAGGGCTTATTTCTTCAAGATTTGAAGAGATTGTGAATGCATGGTAGTAAATAATAATAATAATGATGATGATGATGATGATTCTCAAAAAAAAAAATTAATAATAATAATAATAATTATTGTTATTGTTATTATTATTATTATTATTATTATTACCCCACTTCAAAAATATTTATACTAGCCAGGGTAGCTCAAGTCTGAACCTATATTTCTAACACAAAATATATTTACCCTACTTCAAAAATATTTATACTAGCTAGGGTAGCTCAAGTCTGAACCTATATTTCTAACACAAAATATATAGCTATATATTATACGTCGTCACATGACTTTGTAATCTTTCATAACAGAATTTACCACTTACAGTATTTAATACAAGTTAACTGATTTATACCCCTTGCATATATATATTGTCGTTCCAGACTTCCAGGATATACTGGAATGTCGACCTCAACCTCGTTTTCACCACCTTCTTGCACAAACTCAGTTAACACTAGTGATGAATCGTGTCCAATCTCTTTTCTCAATCGATATCTCTAGCTAGACTCCAACGCCTTTCCAGGGAAACAATTATGTTGCAAGACTGATCTAAATTTAAGAAGTTTCCCTTGGAGAGCTTTTGATCTCATGAAGCATGATGAGATCTCTGGTTCCCACCGACCTTGACATTTGCCATATGCACAGAACCAGCATGATGAATATGTGCAGTGCAGGGATCTGCTTTCTCAAGCCGGGCAATAGCCCTCTTTTCCTCAAAGCATTTAGGTTATGTTCAGTTCTTGTACAGCAGGGAGTCAGCTACCTTTTGGATAAAATGATCCTTTTCCATCACTCCATCACTACATGTCTATGCTCCAAATCCATGCATCATGCCATTTAACCAGCTTCCTTCAAATGAGTCTCCATTTGTCCAAGTAAGAGTTCCTTTCCACTATATGAACTTGGCGTGGTATGTGTATATATATATATATATATTGGTTTATACACTGATTTAAAGGCTAAACATGCGGAAAATTGTACTTGGATTTTCTAGAATTCTTATGGACCCACTTGGTGATTATCTTCCATACGGAATCGGATCGCTACTGTGAGGGAAAGAGACTGATGTAAATGCATGTGTAAGTATTTGGTAAGGAAAGCAGTGGGAATTAGTCGTTTAAAAAAGGGGTTGTCAATTGTAATAGTAGTATGACTGTTATGTTCAACAGACTTTGTATTCAATAAAACAACGTGTGAGGTTGAGACGAAGCATCCAGTCTAGTACACCATGACTAAAAGGTTATACGTCCATAGAGTTTTTACTTGGGAGATTTGAAGACAATCCTATCCAAAATGTACGTGGAGCCAAAACTAATTTGTCTGATTTCAACATGGGAATGGTTTGATGCTTTGGACTTGAGGTGGCTAGAGATATTTACTGGTCGTTGAGCTGCATATGGAGCCAATTCGTAGGGCATCTAATCTTGATATCTAGTAAGGAATAAATTTTCTTTCTAAACTAGTTTGGAGAAAACAAACTCCTCATATATTATATTGAGTGCAAATTTTGAAAATCTAATCGTTAGATTATATGTTCTTACCGTATCTTTAATGCTTGCAAAATTTCAAGAAAATCAAAGATCAATTGCTATGTTATCAAATAAATGTAAAAGCTTCAAGTTTGTGTAATCTAAAATTGTGTATAAAAAATAAGTTTATTGATTGAATAGTAAATAACATTCAATTTGAACAAAATTTGATATGCATGTTAAGAACATAAAGAACATGAAATTTAATGATTAGATTTTCAAAATTCACACCCAAAATAAAATATATGAAAAGTTTCTCTCCAAACTAGTTTGGAGAGAAACTTTGTTCTCTAGTAGGTATTGATTCTTCTCCTTTGGCCAAAAATACGTCGTCATAATTTAAAAAAGTAAAATTTAACCGTGGAAGGACTAAGATCTAGAGTTCTTAGAGTAATTTTAACATACATTATCAATATTAAAAAAAAAAAAATTAATTGTCATCATTTTCATACCCATTTAAATTATTACTGACATAGAAAACTTTTTTGGTTCTTGGTCCACTCACCACACAAATGGGAAATGATCAAATTAAAGCTTTGGTTCTTGCTTAGAGCTGAGATAATCATTTTCTTTTTGTTTTCTTTTAATTTCAGCATTTTTTTTTTATTTTTTTTACTTCTTCTTTAGTTTTCTGCTCTTTATTTTTCTTAGCCTTAGATTTTCTTTATTTTCCTTTTTATTTTAAAGTATTATGACTAGAAACATGCTTAGGTTAGAATAGGGGTTTCTACCTTAGGGCGTGTTACGCAACCTTAACTTTACATATGCACCCTAGGAGTCCCGTGTACAATGTACATAGCCTTAGTCATTTGTAGGTAGGCTCTTTTAGAAAATCAGGATTTTTTATTTATTTTTTATTTTTTTATTTTATTTTTTTATTTTCAACACAGGTTAGGAACATGCTTATGATGATTGATTCTTGGTAGAAGCATGGTAAGGATTTGGATGTGTTGAAAACGTGGTAACTTTTAAAATCCTGGAATAGAAATTTTATTTTTTAATTCGAGAAACGATGTGTTTAGAATGTGTGCTTTTGTTTGTGCCTTACTCTTAATTCTTGCATGCATACGAGAGGTCCCTCTTAGGGTGGTGGATCCTTATTGAAACAACATGACTATGAGGTCCATTAATGGAGGCCACCCCACTCAACTTAGGAGGTTTGGGTGTCCTATACCTTTCTAAGCTCATATACTAATTGTAACGATCCAAGAAAAAGCGCTAACCACATCTGCGCTATACCTCAAAAGACTAGTTACAATTGAGGCTCCTTGTAGTTGTTTATAAAGCCCAGATTTATTTAATAAATACTCGACGTGAGACTCATCACACAATCAATCAAATTAGGGCATCACAATCTCCCCTACTTAAATTCCTAACGTTCTCGTTAGGGCCCACTTTGTGGGGTAGTGTCTTTGATATAATATAATGTAGAATGGTTATCATGATACTTTTGAGTTCCAAATAGGGGTTATATTCAATGGTGTGTTTCCATGTGGAAAAGATATGATGCATAGACAATAGGCGATTGAATAGGATGACCGTAAGGAAAAACATATATATATATATATATATATATTGATTACCCAAGATTGTCCTTAAATCAGGTTACCATCAACTCAAAGTTAAGAAGGAAGATATTCTTAAGATTGTCATTCATACATGTTATGGACAGTATTGAATTTTAGTGATGCTAATTTGGTTTACTAATATCCCTCTTTGTTCAAGGACTAAGGTTGTCAAGTTTAGAGGACTAAACTTATTTTAAGGGGGGAAGAGTGTAATACCCCAATTTTGTTTTTATGATTATCACTGCACCTTGTCATTTTTAATATAGAGTTGAGATACTATGTGTGTGTGCATAGTAAGATGGGAGTAGACAATTTTGTGGTGCTACAAATAGGTGAGAAAATTAAAGTTTTAGTGCATACAATTTAGTGCAACAATTAAACTAATAAATAAATAAATAAATAAAAGATGAAGATGTTTTATGGGCTTTTTAGAAACTAAAGGGATAAGCTCAAGTGAATTTTAAACTCCAACCCACTACCCCACCAAACCCACATCTTTGATGTGTTAAAATACAAGGTGGAGTAAAAGTTAAATTAGGGTTTTCATATAAAGGGTTTTATCAAAGAGGTTAAGAGGTGTTTTTCCTTGGAGTTAGAGCACATACAATTGAAGAGGCAATTAGATTGTTCAAGGTATGATTTCTCACCATTAGAAACAAAGAATTAAAAGTTTATAAGGTTATCTTGGAATCAGTTGTGATGTTAGATTGATTAGAAGTTTGATTTTTGGTCCTAAAATTCTACTTATATTTTATGGTTAGATTTGCCGTTGTGTATCCATGAACAAAGGCATGACTATTACGTTTTCACTAGGATATATATATATATATATATATATATAATCCTAGATTGGGCCACGGAATTTCAAGAATTCGTGATTTTGGCTTAAGTCTTCCTTCGGTTTTGTACATATAAATTATATATATAATAAGTCAATGATGCTGCCACCATTTCATTGAGATTATGCTATTAAAACCA
The DNA here is from genome assembly GCA_023621385.1 of Quercus gilva. Classification (NCBI taxonomy): domain Eukaryota; kingdom Viridiplantae; phylum Streptophyta; class Magnoliopsida; order Fagales; family Fagaceae; genus Quercus; species Quercus gilva. The sequence goes on along the minus strand of CM042479.1, from coordinate 39,841,870 downwards.
GTGAGGTTATATATTAAAGTTTGGAATTGGCTTTTGTGGGAGTATGGTTCTCACTTTGTTCTCTGTGGGTCCCTAGAATAGGTATATATATTGCCATTAGGTCTTCTATTAGATTTGTATATATTAGGTCCTATTAGATTTGCCATGTTTTCTTTGATTATATTACTAGTTTAGGATTGACCCTCAAGAGAAGGTGGCGTTCAATAATAACATGAAGTCTTGTAGTTGGTTTAATTTGATTATTGATATATTGGTCGATTGTTTTAGAATAAATAATAGGTATATTCAAATTTGACGTTTCTAAGTATGGGAACTAGTTCTGCCTATATTATGACTCTAGGAAAAAAAGAGAAGGTATTTTCTAAAGTTTGTCAAAAGTATTTTTGCAACATTGAAAAAGAAATTTTGACTATTAAATAATGTTTTTAAGAGATACTTCGAATTTTAAATAACGTTTTGAATGTCCAAATCTCATTTAAAAGATAATTTCTAAACTAAACTATTTTCTGCAAATAATTGAGTTTCAATGGAAGTTTTCTAAAAATGTTCTTGTTCTTAAATTTGTTAAAACCAAGTGATTTCAAAGTCATATTCCTATTCTCCAAATGGTATTTAAAATGTTTCTTTTAGCAAATTGAATTTTCAGATTTACTCGAGAATTGTAATATATTTATATAAACTCTTCAGTTTCTATTTGTTCACCAAGAGAGTCAAGCATCCTTTGATTTATGTTCTATTCGATATAGTAATCTTTGATATGCCTCCGTATTTGGAATAATTATTAATATCAAGTAAATTATTATATTTTGTATAAACTTTGCTTTTGTGATATGTGACTCAAAAAATAAGTGTTTTTAGAATTGATCAAATATATCAAATATATGTGTAAATCTACTCACAGGATTGTATGTGAGAATATGTGTTGATCCCTCATCAGCAGGGGTTAGATGTTGGTATCCGCTCACAAGATTGTATGTGAGAATATGTGATGTGTATATGTGACACTGTGCTCTGATCAATTATATGTATGTGTTTTCTAATGATTTTAAGATGTGATTACATATATATTAAGTGATTTATTATATATTTTGGAATAATTATTTTTGATATTATTTAATGAGTTTGTGAAAAATCAAAATACTTGTACTTTGCTTGACTCTATCCTGTTGTATATTCTGTATAATTACTTACTGGATGTGTGGCTCATCTCATCAATTACAATTTTCATATTAAAGTTTAGTTGGAGAACAGAACCTTTGGATTGCTTCGTAAGGTGCAAGGTAGAGCGTGGGAGTTTTAGGCGAAGTTAATAATACTTGGAAGTCTTAAAAGATTATTAGTTTTTTTTTTTTTTTTTTTCCTGCTTTAGATTTTACAGTATTTTGAAGATTATTCTAAATTGTGGATTTTAGTATTGTAAAAGATTGATTAAGAGCATTGTCTATTTGGAGTTTTATTGAATTATGTTTAAATTATTTATGTTTTTTGAGTTATGTAAGATCAGCAAGTTAGTCATGCATCTAAATTCATGTTCTATGGATTTGGGCCGTGACACTAACTTCATACTCATTTTTGGTTTGTTAGACCTCTATATAAAGATTCAAATTGATTCCTGGATGACTGGATCTGAATCAAGTGGAAACTCCTACCCATAAGGCTAGTAGCATACCGCCATGCCAATGTCTAAGATGGACCTTATATGACAAATAAACCTAGAAGCTCTCTACACAAGAAAATCTTAACTAAATCTACCCCAAGTTCCTATTAAAAAAAAAAAAAAAAAACTATCTAAAAAAGGAGTCTTATTACACACACGAAACACGTGTGATGAGGCTAAAATCACATAAAATGACACTTTTGTCACAATTTATTATAATTTTTGCTACAACTTGCCACATGATGAGTTATGACAAAAATTGTGTCATTTTATGTAGTCCTAACATTAACGAATGCAAAAAAGACAAATAGGAATAAGGTTAATAAACAAAAGGTCATACTATTAATCATTGTTTTAAGGACATCCGTTAGCATTTCTCATAAACAAATTAGCCAACTACTTTATGATGTGCAGCTGAGAATATTGAGGACATCGCCCAATTTTGTATAGTACGTCGGTCTATTAAAGCTTTACAAAGTTGGTTGAAGTCACAAAAGGTTCAATAGAGTACACGATTGCATTGTTGTTGTTCGTTCTTGAACCCCATTAATAGAGAGACATGGATGACTTTTCAAGACTGGTCTTAGTTATTAGGCGGAATTTCATGCAAACCACAATCTTTCCACCTAATACATTGCGGCAGCATTATGACAATGGTCTTTTCCAAAGACAGCTGGGTGTTCATACATGTCATAATCTACGTTACTCATCCTCTGACTCCGACAAGTTATGAAATTTTTATCTTAATTGATTCTCATTTTAAAGCTACAATTACTGTATTTGAACTTTGATGGCGTACAGTGACTATAAAAAGTATTATGAGTGATTAAAACAAGAGTAAACATTAGGTCCAGAGCTGGCGTAAAACAGCTCTTTTATGTCACCAATAATAATGCACCATGTCAGCCAATAACTTTAAACTTAATACATCTTATTACACATGATTATAACTCACAAAATATCCCAAAACTCAAGTGTATTCTTCTCTCTGATCCCTCTCATCTCTGTTGCTCTCTCCCTCTCATCAAAACCCAGTGTCGATCTGCCATCACTCAAACCACCCCACTAATCTTACACATGCATGCCAGTAAATAATAAAGCTTTTCCCGTCATTACATTAATTTAGTTAAATCACAAATGCATGCCAAGTGCGTCCCAAAGTTAACTAATCTTACACATGTATGCCAAGTGTGTCCCAAAGTTAATAAAACATTAAAAATAAAAATAAAAATAAAAATTCTATCATTCAAAAAATGGATAATTTTTTTTCCACTGATAAGTTAAAGACACCAACTGATCCAAGTTGTTGGTGATTAACTAGTGAGTGGATGGAGCGATCAACAATATAAGAGTTGTCTCTGTGTTTATGAGGTGGAGTCATTTGAGAAAGGCATAGAGTTCTCAAATAAGAGGGAGAAATTAGGTAAAAGTTATTGGGTTTTTGTGATTTGTTTTGTTAGGATTTGTAATTGATTTGTTGTTATTGTTTTTGTTTAGACCATATTTATGATTTGTCCAAAGATTTTTCTTATTATCCGGGTATGTGTTTTTTTTTTTTTTTTTATAAATATTTTTCTTATTATCTATTTTTTAGATTTATGGGTCATCTTGTCAATTTTTGGGGGGAGGGGGGCCAAATATATAAATTTTAGAGCTTAAAGTAAATTTTTTGTGTAAATATATATACTATAAGATTTTTTTTGAATATTCTCCGATCCATTGAAGTAATAGCACCGAACTACCCATGGACCTTGTTCAGCTAAAATTTGAATGCATAACCCAAAAAGTCAAGCCAAGTTGGCTTGCAACTATACAAATTAAATGCATGTTAGCTACAATTAATGTTTATACGAAATTCAGCTAGCTATTATTGTAGCTTGCTACCATTGCATACCATTGACGTGATGGTCACTTCACACGTATAAGTGCTTGTGGGGTGTGAGAGGCAAATGCTAGAATTCAAATCTCTAGGAGGGAGCTTCATATACATATACACTTATACTCCATTAGACTAGAGTAGAATTTTTATCTTGTATCAAAGTATTGTAGCTTGCCATTAGAAAAAATAAATGCGTCACACGAAAAAACTTTAGACTATTATAGTTGAGTTTCTGCTTAGTATATATGGATAGATACATAGATAGATATAGATATAATAAGAGAGCTCATTGACATTAGCTTCTCCAACAAAGATCTGCTCTCTTTAACTTGCCTTTAGTTTCTCTTTATCATTTTTTCTATATATCATGAAGAATTATAGTTTACCAATCTTCAATTGTTTGTTTCTACTGCTTCTTCTATATTGGCAGCCAATATCTGTTACTACTCAAACTGGTAATGCCAAAGATTCTTACTTGTGTCATGCTATTAGTGTTGTTTTTTATATATAACAAGAATTGCAATATTATTATTACCTATGTTGAGGATGTGATGTTTGATATTTACGTGGCAGGTGAAGAACCTGAGTTTAACTATATTGAAGGGAGTCCAAAAGGACCCGAACACTGGGGAGAACTAAAGCCAGAATGGAAACTATGTAAGATTGGGCTACATCAATCTCCAATTGATATATTGTATAAGGATGTACGAGTTAACAAAAATCCAGGAGATCTGAGATTGAATTACAAGGCATCTAATGCAATCATAAAGAATACAGACAGTTATGTCGAGGTAAGGAGATAACTTATAAGCTTTGTCAATGAATAAGTTTACGAACACCAATCATAACTTTTTCATCCATGGAATTTTAAAGAGTAAGAAATATGTTGTGTACTTAACATTGCTTATAAGTTTTATAAGCAAAAGTTACATGATAAAGACATAGTATGCTATTTATGTATTGTTGTATGATTTATCCAATGTTGGAGACCAACCTCTCCTGCTCTTTAAGAGCGCTATTCAAAATTTAAATAGCTGGCTTTGCCTAATTAGTAATTAGAATGGACAAAGGGTTAATTAGAGGTAAAGTTCGGGTTCAATCCATTCAGGCCAGGTTTATAATCAAGTCTTGGAACAAAATTACTCAAAATTAAAAATAAAATAAAAAACCTATAATAGGTGTTTCTAGAATTGGGTCAATTAAAAAGAGTCTGTATTGGAGACTATTTCGATTTAAGTAAGAGAATGAAATATTTCAGTATTAATAAAAATCGATGTACCGTTTCATGATTACAACTACTCATATATATTAATTACCCTCTAGCTTGCTATGGATCTTTAAAAGCCCCAATATAAATGTCTAATCAATAAGGCTTATGAGTTTTTTTAAATAAAAAAAAAAAAAATCAATGCAAGAGGTAAATAGTGCTACAGTGTGTGGGTAGAACCGTAGAAGACTTGGTTAAAAAAAGTGATAAAACCAAAGAATCCAACTTAAAGGCTAACGTGTATTTTTCAATTTTTCACATCTTCCTCCAAAGTAACTTTTTCAGCATTTTTACTCTACAGTACGCTAATTTTAATTTGACAAAACTTCTCACTTAACTGCTTCTCTTCAAGCTAATTTAAATTTTAGATCTTGTTTTCATTCACTCTCAGTTTCCTGCCTCCATTAACGTTGGTGCTGCTGTTCACCACCAGTGGCGGCACCACATGGTGTTCAGGGGGTTCAAATGAATTACCCCCTGACTTGTGATTTTTTTTTTTTTTTTAACATATAACATTTTAAAATATTTTAGTTTTGAATACCTTAAAATTAAATTTTGAACCCCCTAAAATAAGTCCAAAGAACAAATCAATTCAATACTAAAATTTATCTTGGCCTTCTTAAACAAAAAGAAAAAAACCTAACATCAAACCAATTTGATCTAAAATCTAAGGAAAAAAAAAAATAGCAACTCCAACAACAAAAATTAGTAATTTGTTGATCTTAAATCTTAGAATAAGACAATTAAATGAGTTGTAAAGTGTAAACACTAAAAGAAAATTAAGTGTGAGGTAGTGGAAGTGGGGCATGAGACAGTGAAAAATGAAGACACACACACACACACATATATATATATATATATATATATATTTTAATGATTGTATTGTTGCGTTGAATTCTTAATAGAGTAACGTAAAAAACACAACAAAATTCTTCTTAATGAATTACAAAGACCTGAAAGTTGTCACAATTGAGTTGAATTGTTAAATAAAAGAATTGAAAAGAGTAAAAACAAAAACTAATAAATAATGAATTAGAGTATTCAAAGTAATAATAATTAAAATTCACTTAACAACAATAATTAATAACTTTATTATAGTAATAGAGAATAGATAATTTACAAGATTTAATCTTAGCAATAATAACTAATATCTTCATTATACTAAGAAAACATATGCCCAATGAACTTATAATTTATCTTTAATTCTCTTGCTAATATTATATATAAATTTTTGAAAAGAAAGTCACATATACCACAAGATTTATCTCCTACCTAAGATTTATTATCTAAAAGAACTCATGTTGACTTAAAAAAACCTTCCTTTGGATCATAGGTCACGAAAGATCTCATTAATATTATCATAATGATCAAGATGAAAAAAAATATATTTACAAAGAGGCCTTATCAACCTCTTCAACACAAATTTGAATGACCCCCCTAAAAAATATTCTTGGAGCCGCCATTGTGAATCACCACTACTCTGTGCCATGTGAAAGAAAAAGAGATGAAGAAATCTTAGTCCGGCGGCGTGAGGAGGAGACCTATAGTCAATTGACGGAGTTTTTCGGTATAAGTTCATACTGGTCCGGTATATATTAACTGGCCAGAATTTGGTATTTACTCTGGTACTACCGAAATGGTCCCAATATGGCCAATATTTTAATCGGCATGAAATCATTGTATTTTTGTACCAGTTTACCTACTGGTGTGGTAAATTTTGGCTGCACCAACCGGTATTGTACAAAATCAACTCTGCTCTCACTTTTTGCCCTCCCTCTAAACATAAAAATGCATTAATCCACTAAGTAGTAAAATAAAAATTGATAAATCATCAAATATCCAGAATAGTAGATGGTCTTTCACAAGATTATATGTCTTATAATCATTCAAGTCAATTAACTTCAACAATTTACAGCCAAAAAAATAAAACAAAATGTGTCCTAAACAAAGTTTTGAATACCATGTTGGAGGCCACTTCTGATTGACCATTGGAAAAAATATTTTGAAATCAGGGCATACCAATGTACAACTTCAAAATTTTTATATATATAACAATAATAATATTCCTTTAAAAATAAATGACAAAATTTAGTTACAAAATTCTTTCTCAAAAAAAAAAAAAAGTTTAGTTACAAAATTAGTTGTAGTCTAAAGTTACAAACCTTACTTAATATCTTTTTATTGGAGGTGAATTTTAACAAATTCATCATTGAATTATATCTTCTTATATCCTTCATACTTGTAAAATTTCTAAAAAATTAAAGATCAATAGCTATGTCATCAATAAATTATTTAAATTGTAAGTTTTTATAGTTTCAAATTATGTATAAAATATAAGCTTATAGATCATATAGTAAACAATATCCAATTGACACAAAATTTGATATGTATATAAAGAATGTAAAGAAAATGCAATTCAACGGTTAGATTTTCAAAATATATAGTAATATTTATTTTATTGAGTAAAGTCATAGCCTTAGGTTACAAATAATTTTGTAGCTAATATTTGTCCTACAATAAATATAAGAACTGCATAATTTATGTCGTACGGATGGCTTTATTATAAGAAAAATAATAATGAACTATAACAAAATTATTTCATATATCCATTTCAGAATTATTCTAAAAAAAAGTGGATTCTAATTAGCTCAACTGGTAAAGTCTCTGTTGGTTGAATAAGAAACTTGAAGTTCAATCTCCGATTACACCAAAAATTGATTGGTACCTTAGTTTGATGATAAAACAAAGTTTTCACTTTTTTTTCTTTTTTGGAGAAGAAACTGAGTTTTCACCTAAAATGACTAGAATAGGCTAAAATGCCCAAAACACACTGATATGGCCCGGTATTTTTTAGCCAATTCAAAATAACGGTTGATGTATACAGATTTTATACACTAATGAGGCTTGAACAGAACAAATTAAAATTTTAAATTTTCACAAAAATATTCTTATCAAAGAATGCAAATTTAAAATGTAATATGTTTTTTTTTAATATTGGTTCAATTTTAATTATGGACACAGGTTGAATGGGAGGGTGATGCTGGATCAATTCAAATCGATTACGAGCAATCCAGCCTCTCTCATTGCCACTGGCACTCACCTGCAGAGCATCTCATCAATGGCAAGAGGTCTCTCTCGCTCTCTCTCTCTCTCTCAAATTAAATGTCTTACCGCCAACAAATTCATCTGCAATGATTTCTTAACCAGGTATGACTTGGAGCTGCATGTGGTTCACCAAAACACGTTAAATCAAGTTTCTGTTGTACGTGCCCAGTTTTACCAAATTGGTGAGCCCGATTCATTCCTGACAAAGGTAAAGAATTAAGCACCAAATCAATCCACTTTGAGTTCTTCACTCATTATAACTTCTTAATGTTTTTTAAAATTATTCCCTTTTTTTTTTTTTTTTTTTTTTTTTTTTTTTTCAGTTCACCGAGGAGCTAAAAACCTTGGTTAATAATAAGGGAAACAGATCCGTAGGGGTAATAGATCCTAGAGAGACGAACACAAATACATTCGTGTATTACAGATACGATGGATCACTCACAACACCTCCTTGTAATGAAAGTGTTACTTGGATCGTCAATGGAAAGGTACTGCTAAACACCTTCACTATAACTCCAATTAACTCTTCTATTATTACATTTTTTCCCCCCTTTACTTTGTAACTTGACTGTTTACCTTATCTTGACCTTGCCTCAGATAAATACTGTCTCAAGCAAACAATTACAGTTACTTCGTGAAGCGAATTTCAATGTATGTGCTATATAAATTTAGCTCAAATTGAGTTAATTGCTTTTAAATTTTTGGTTAAATTGAATATTTGGTCCTTAATGTTTCACATTTGTTTCAAAATTGTTTTTATATTTTAAATTATTTGATTTCAGTTTCTATACTTTCAAAAATATTTTTAAAAAGTAAAAATAGTTGACATGGCAAACAAAATTTATGTTATGTTGTAGGCTTCACATCATCAAAGTGACTTCGATTTCATAAATTTCATTTGTTAAGTTAGTAAGTTCTATGATTCTATCTATCAAATAACACAGCAAATAACTTTTTAATATGTAAATACATTTTTAACACTAATTTAGGCTGATGATAAAGAAAAAGAAACAAACATCATGTGATGAGGACCATGTATATAATTTAACTTTATTTTTAAAAAATTAAATCCTTGATTTAATTCGTTAATCTATTGCAGTTCCGCGGAGAGGATAACGCAAGGCCTGTTCAGGCTCTCAATGACAGGAAAATCTTCCTATGGTGAAGGTCATTATATTGTAGTAATTAAAGTCCTTCTTTCTCTATGGCAAGAAAAGGGTTATTCTACTGTAATAAAGCAATTCTTCCTCTATGGCAAGAAAACAGCTATTCTACTGTAATAAAGTAATTCTTCCTCCATGACGAAGAAAAAAGTTATTTTGCTTTAATAAATAGATAATTAATTTTACACTAAAAGCTTCTGGATATCCCTTTTTTAAATTTAGTATGCGCTTGGCTTCGGATGAAAAATGAAAATTATTTAACTATTCAATTTATTTTTGCTACTATTCATAAGTCCCGTTGCACTTTTTAGTACTATTTATGGATCTTATTATATTATTTCAACTAACTTTTACCTCTATCTACAGTACTTTCAGCAATAATTTTTCAATTTCAACAAAATAAACGGTCTCTAAACATACCTTTAATATCCTTTACAGTAATTATTTTGAAGTAAGTAGCTTCGTTTGTACTGCATAGTATTCATTTTAGTTTGCATTCTTTTGTCAATTTTACTTAGTACTTTAGGCTGATTTAACTGGTCTCTTTTAATAAAAGTTTCAAGTTTCCTCAAAAAAAAAAAAAAAAACTTAAAATGTGAATTTTTTTTTTTTTTTATATATATATAGTTTTTAAAACTTTTTTTTATTAAAGTACAACATTATATTAAATACGTTATTTTTTAAAACAAAATAAGCTATTGAAAATAAATTCATTCAAACATAAGGAATGCACCTAATTAATTTATCTAAAGTTAATTAGAGTTAATTATTATTATTATGATTTTATTTTACCCTAGTTTATTTTAGGATTTAATATCTAAAATATTAGATATTAGATCTAATATCTAAAATATATATTGGTGAGTTATATTGTCATTTAGGGTATTAAAAATTTACAATATGTAGATGTAATATCTAAAATATTCCGCAGCCAGAAACTAGAATTATTGGTGTCTTCTCACTGTTTCCTTAATTTGTTGGTATATTTGAACCTTTTTAATGTGTTCGATGGCATAGAACCATATTTATTTATGCACCCCACCAGCTACCTCAAACCTTCAGTCCTGTGAAGCTAAAAATTGGTTCAATAATTTTCGGGGCAAATTTTTTTTTTTTTTTTTTATTATCACAAAAGATTAAAAACCACCTATTTGATATAATGGTAAATTATTGATTATTCAAAACCTTTTAAGTTGTTAAAAATAATAAATTTAATCATTTAACCAATATCTACTTAACCACCTAAGGTTTCCTCCTTTCCATCAAATAGGTGCTGACTCTCATAATGCACACACATCAGCACAAAACAGCAACATATTCCGAGTGATTTTTTTTCTATTTCTAGCTACACATGTAGTTTCATTTTCTAAGAAAACATAAAACATGCAAGTCTCTTAATTGATAACTCCAATCACCCTAATTGGCACTTTCTTCCACAAGCAACAGTTCATACATCCAGTGCCAATATAACCCATTGCCTTGTAGCTGTCGAGCAAAACACATAGGTCAGGGAATCTCAGCAGCATATCCAGGAAGAAATTCATGTATCGCGCACATATGGTAGAATGCTAAGCTCTAAGACTTGTGATGATCATTCATTCCATGCTTTGCATTTGAATATTTAATGCATAAATTAAGAAGCAACTGAATACTTTGAATGGACATATTGGAAAAACTAAGGCTGTGTTTGTTTCGTGTAAAACGTTTTCCGGAAAATACATATTTTCCGGAAATGCTATTTTCCGGAAAAGGAAAATATTTTTAAGTATTTGGTTGAATTATGAAAATTGTTGTGGAAAATATTTTCATGTGTTTGGTTCTATTAGAAAAATACTATTTTCCTACAATTTTTTCACATTGATTCCAGCAACAACAACGCAACAACAACAACAACAACAACAAATTGATTCCGGCAACAAACAACAACAACAACAACAACAACAACAACAACAACAACAATCAAACTTTAAACAAACAAAACTAAGATGGGTCTGGGTCTGGGTCTTGGCGATGGGTCGACGACGACATCTGGGTCGAAGGTCTGGGTCATCGGTCGAAGGTCGAAGGCGATGGATCGAACGCCTGGGTCTGGGTTGAACACTTTGGGCTTTGGGTTCATGAGTCGCCGGCAGAGGCGAGCTCGAGCGGAGGCGAGATCGCGCGACAGAGGCGAGCTCGAGTGGAGGCGATCAAAGGCGATCGCCGGGGATTGAAGGCGAGATCGGCGTGGTGCTTCGTGTGGATCGGAGCTTGGAGCTCAACGGTGTGTGGATCGTCGGTGTGAGCTTGGAGCTTGGAGCTCGTCGGTGTGAGCTTGGAGCTTGGAAAGCAGTTGGTCGAAGAGTACGTGTGAGAGATGAGAGAGCTCTTTTTTGGAATTTGTTTGAAGTGAAAATGAGAACTGAATTAATTTTCCACCTTCGTGCCTCTATTTTACGGTCAAAGGGGAAATGCATTACAATTGACCGAATTTTACAAACCAACCAAACACACTAATTTTCCGGAAATGCTTTTCCGGAAGTGGTTTGAAGCCAAACCAAACGCAGCCTAAGCAACAACAATAACCAAAATAAACAACTTCTCATTATAAGCAAACCACAAACGGATTTAGATGATTTATTTTGTCTATTTAAAATAAACACACTTTGTCTTATTAATTGTTACAAATTAGATTTTTATTTAAAGGTAACACTGCTTACCAATCATGTTGGGTTCTAAGAAATTAGGAATTAATGTATTAGAACTTCAATTTGTATTTTGTTGGCAAACCATGATCAAAACATTTAATCTAGGTTTAGGCTTGCTCAAAGTATGTTTATTTGTAAAATTGGAATCGAGTGATTGCAGAATTTACTGGACTAAATCTGTAAGTCTCGATTGATCGAAAATTAGACTCGATCGATCGAACCACGTACAGATTTATTTTTCTGCAGAGTTCCAGTTTAGCCCAAACTCTATTTAAACGTCTTGGGGTTCAAGTAAAACACTCCTATATATAAGGAAAACCCTAGAACGTTTTTTAGACTTTCAGAGAGAGAGATTATAGTGCCTCTTGTGCCTCCTTTTATTAGGGTTTTGTATCCAAACCTCTCTAAGTTTTTGTTGCTCATATTTGCGGTTTGTGTGAATCTCTTGTAAGATCTTTAAGGAGCTTTCCTTCACATAAACTTAGGGTTTTCAAGGTAGAGATATTTTCTACATATTGATGATCAACAAGGTTGCTGCCTTTGAAGCTTAAAGAATATCAAGCGTGGGTGCTTGTAGCTAATTGAGGGATTCAAAGAAAGAAGTAGTCCGTGGATTCGGAGCCTGCGCGTGGTCGTGTCAGGAAGTTTTACTGGTGGGTAGCATTAGGAAGTCAAGCGGGGAGCTTGTAAGTCCTTTTGTAAGAACTTCAATTATTTCTTTGTGGATTTCGTTTTACCTTGAGGATCGGTGGGTAAAATCCTCCCCAGGTTTTTCCGTGTGGTTTCCTGGGTGATCATATCGTGTGTTCTTTATTATTTTCGCTGCTTTATATGTTTTACATGCATGATATGATTATTTGATTGTTTTAACCTAGAATAGTTAATTTGACTAAGTAACAACTTGGCTAATTAATCTAGGCTACGCAATCCAATTGTGGTTTAAGGGGTCTAAATTTCCATCAAATCATATTTTCTAAATCCATAGGGGAAAAGCTTTATGCACTGTATACCAACATTTTCATTATGAGAACTGTCAAACTAATTACTTTTGTGTTGGTAGAACTTATTGTGATGAATTGCATCCTTCCCAAAGGCAATTTTCTATCTCTACCAAATATCAATTAATAATTTGAAGAGAAAAAAACAGTAATAAATTGACTTCTTTTTTTTTTTTTTTTTTTTTTTTTTTTTTTTTTTTGAGAAAGTAATAAATTGACTTAGGGTGGACAAATACGTTATAGCTAAATTGAGTTAAATAGAGTATTCATTTGAATGACTACCGTATGATAAATTGAGAAAAAATATATACACAATAATAAATTGGCTTAGGGTAGACAAATACTATACCAAGTTAAATAGAGTATTCATTTTGAATGACTAGGGGTGTACAGAAAACTAACCTACCTTGACTACCAAATAGGGCAACTACAAAATTGGTTATAGTAATCAGTGAAAAACCTAAGAAACTAACACCGATAGATACACTGACACCAATAGTCCATAGTGCATCCATCGATGGATATTTTTGTAAAACACACACACATATAAATATAATAACGATGTTTTGGAAGATGAAACTACGTCATTTCAAGTCTCCAAAATGATGTTATTTTGGTTTGAACAATGACTTTAATCTTCACTTCCTTTTAGAGAAGATTCAACTCTCTCCCTCTCTCATATATCTCTATCGTATGATCCCCTTTCTCTTTATCTCTCTTTCTTTGATTTTAGTTTGTTCATGATTAGCCTCTTAGATCTCTGGTATTGTCAGTTGGTCCTCATTCTCCTTGATCCCGTGTTGAAGTAATTTTCCCCCTCTAGCTCTCTCTTCAATCTTAACTTCTTTTCTGAGAAGGTTTGACCCTCTCTTTGTATATCCCTATTATATGAACTCTCTCTCTCTCTCTCTCTCTCGTATTAATACATATATAAATTTCTTTGAAAATTTTTTGGGGTTTTCATGTTTGCAAGTTAAATTGATTGGACATCCCTCTTATTTTCCTCAAGTTGATCAGACAAAGTTATGAAGGATTAAGAGGTTAGTATTTTCAGTTCACCGTTTTAGTTTCAGTGGCTGTTCGTAATTTAGTATTGTGATCTTTGTGTATCCCTCTCGTATACGGCACATGTTTGCTTTGGATTTTGTGAGTGATTGATTTCTACTTTCTGCTGTATAGATTTGTAAATGGTTGAAATCCAGCCATGTTTCTGGTTGATCTGCAAACCAATCAACCAGACCGACCGCACTGTTTAGCCTAAAGCCAAATAAGCCAACCTGTCAGCACAAAATTTTCAAATTAGGACGGTGCGGTTTAATAAAAATGAGCACCAATGACGTTGGTGTGGTGCAAAAAAGGGCCAAAAGGTCAATTGCACGTTACGGATTACACAACCATGCATGAGCTTAAGACTATACCTTAAGCTCCTCACACTTACCTTAGAAAGAAAGAATAATCATACTGTTTGATTTTCTTACTAGTTTGAAACCGCAATAATTGTAAAAATGAATTGATTTTATTAAAAATTTAAAACCTTCCCTACAATTCACCCCAAAACTTTGTACTCCGAATAGAACATCTTTATGTTTAACATTCCGGATTCAAATCTCTCTTCTATCCAAAAACATCCTTGCTACGAGGCTATGACTCAACAAAGGAGTTTACATGTGTATGTAACTATATATGATCAGTCTTTACAATATTTAATTAGAAGGAAACTTTTTCAAATAATACATAGTTATCTAGAGAGATTTATTCATAGTAAGCTATCTGTTATAATCAATCCTTATTGAAGAAATCCTTAATCCATGCGATGACTGGAGCTGACAGTGTGTTGAGATCTTTTTTCCAATATTAGAGGGTTTGATTTCTCACTTGATTCTCCATACAACTGAGCATAAATAGTGGGAATGCAAATCCTTTGTACTACTTTTTGTGTACTACTCTATATTCCACCAATCACTATTTACTATGTGTATGTTTGCTTTCTATTTTAAACTTTAGTTATTTTATAAAGAAAGTAAAATCAAAACATGGCATGTAGTGATTGGTGGAACATAGAGTGGTACCCAAAAAGTAGTACAAAGGATTTGCAAGACCAAGTTTGTTTTACCATTGCAAACTCATCTCAATTCATAGGCAACTTCCTATAATGTTACTTATTTTCGCCTCCGTGAGGATTGATAGAGCTGAGTATTATGTGATACAAATATAGAATTATTATTCTTATTATCAGCAAGGGAGAGAGAAAGAAAAAGTGGTGCTCCAAACAATTCAAAGTTCACTATTTTGGCTTTCACGTGGTGTCACTGATCTGGGTAATTAAGGAGACATTGGCTGTAATATCTTCCTTTCTCCCACAATCTAAATCTAAATCTAAATCTAAAAATAAAAATCCCCTGCCGATTCGAAATTGAGATTATAGATATATACATAGATAACCAACCTATACAATTAAAAGAAACTCAAAATAGAGAAGTAGACTTCAGGTTGAAATAGGCATGGTATGAATTCTATCGATTTGCCATGTAGGTGACTGAAAGTTTTGAGTGTAACTGTTAACTATTTCATATTTCCTCGTAAAAAATAAAAAATAATAATCTTCTAATACTAGAATTTGTGAGTAGCCAAATTTCGTTAGTTGTATTACTGCTAGTTTTTCCCCCTTTTTCCTACACTCATCAATGTGTCTATTTCAAGCATTTTTTTTCCCCATCTATTTCAAGTACTTTAAATCAATTGTTGCACGTTATCACTTTGTTTGTGTACATATAAATAGAAAGCCCCAACGATAGAATTAGAGATTCACATAATATCCTTGCTTCACTTTTAAATACTTATTTTGTTTCCATGGGCTTCAAAAACTTTCATATAAAAGTTTATCACATAATCCACATAAAAATTTGTATTACTTATCTCGCCGAATTATTTTCCAGAGAGAATGAAGATTCATTTTTGGATCACACATGATTATCAAAATCTCAAAATTAAAATAAACTCCATTTCTACATCTGTGAAGCCAAGTTCATTGGATTACATTCTTTGAAAAGGTAATTTATTAGAGTAACTAATAATAAGTGCCCGTTTGGTTGGGCGTTTTGAGCCCACGTTTACCATTTATGCGCAGTTGCAAAATGCTGAGCCAATTTTTGCGTTTGGCTCAGCCCAAAACGCAACTTTTTGAAAAAAGTTGCGTTTTGAGCCAAGGCAAAAATTGATCTGAAAACGCGCATGAAAAATGCAGCTGAAGAGGTCCATAATCAAAAGGAAATGCGCGTTTCTACCCGTTGCCTCTTTCAGATTACGAAATTACCCTGCGGAGGTCCATCTCTTCTCTGCTCTGCCCTCTCCGTGAACCTTCTTCCTCTTCTTCTTCTTTCTTTCGTCTTCTTTAACGCGCACAAAATCAACAAAATCAAACCAAACCCAACTCAAAATCAACCCAAAACAAAATCAACTCAAAATCAAACCCAAACCCAAAATCAAAATCAAACAGAAAATCAACTCAAAATTAAACTATTAACTGAAAATCCATAACCCAAACCCAAAATCAAAATCAAATACAAACCCAATGTTTCAATCATCTTCATCTTCATCATCATCATCTTCTCTCTTCCTCCCGGCTTTCGAATTGTCAAAAAAAAAAAAAAAAAAAAAAAAAAACAAGAGCTCCGGAACGTTGTGGAGGAAGTGAAAGGGAAAAAGGGAAAGAATGAAAAGACAAAAAATGAGAAGTAGAATGTTCTGGAGTGGTAGGAAAAAAAAAAAAAAAAAAAAAAAAAGAAAAAGGCTCACCGGACCGGAACGTTCTGGAGGAAGTGAAAGGTTTCAATCATCTTCATCTTCATCATCATCATCTTCTTCTCTATTCCTCTCAGCTTTCAAATTGTCAAAAAAAAAAAAAAAATGTTGAGATAGTGATACCTCAAACAACTTGAGTCGATCACAGTCTTGGTAATCCTATTGAGCATGAACAAGTTTGTCATTGCACCCTCTCAGCAATCCTAGATGAACATGAAACAGGCCCTCCTTGTGTCTGCCTTACGTTGTAGGATTTAAATTTTAAGCACTTGCAGGCCACAATGCAGAAATTCACCTCTGACAATTTCCCACAGTCGTTGCAGAGGATCCAAACCAAAGAAAATTGTGGAGGTGTTATAGGTTGATAAACCTAGTTGCACGAATCATTGACACCTTATCAAAATATTTCTTACCACTTTATTTTGGCATGTTTGAGGCATAGGCGTTGCTACAACCTGAGTTTGGTTCTCAAAACAAGCTAGTATATATATATATATAAAGGACCGGTTTTACATGTATAGAATTACTCAAAAACGTAAACCTAACTATTTTGGATCTTCATAAGAGCATATTATGTAATATTTTGGGTATATTTGATAGACTGTAATAGATACCGTAATATAATGGTTATTCTTATGGTTTAGCTATTCAGTAATTCGGTTATATAATATATTTTTAGAATAAATTACATAGTCCTTATCCTTTATACCATTTTTTTTTTTTTTGATACACACCATATTTCAATTTAGTTCTCAACCTTTCAATTGCGTCAATTTAGTCCTCAACATTTCAGTGTTGTGTTAATTTGATCCCTACCATTAATCATTGGATAAAAACATCTAATGTGTTAAATGGAATAATTAAAAACTATTTTTCCTGTCACGTCAATTTCCAATTGTACCCGTCAGATTAAAAATATATATTTAAAAAAAGCCAAATTTTATGTTCAGATATGAGTCATACTACATCTCCTTAAAAGTTTCTAAAATCCCTAAAACCCAGTCCCATGCACTATAAAAATCGTAACGCAACTGGCAAATCGTAAAGCTAATGGCAGGAACAACAACATTATCCTCGTTAATCAACCTCAACGTCATAAACCTCCGCTCCTCACTCTCACCGTCTGCACATTCTCATTACCACACCACATCCACACCCCTCGTTTAAAAGCCAACTCCTCTCCTCGATCTCCTTCACTCTGTACAGATCCCGAACTACAGCCCATGAATGGTACAGGACACTAGAACTTACCACAAAATTTGCCAATTCTAACCCACTGCCAAATCTGTCATTAAGGAACAAAAAAAAAAACAAAACAAAAAAATTAAAAAATCATGCATCAAAGAAGGAAAACGAGCCAGACAAAAGAAATGAAAAAGGGTTTTTACTTACAAGTGAATTTGGCTTATACTCTATAACTTTGTTAGATACTTTGATCTGCTTTGAAAATCATTAACAAATAATATTAGAATATATTATAACACCAATGTGAATCAATGCCAATATTAGCTGGATTTTTAGCCTTTTAGAAATTTTAGAAACTTTTAGGGAGATGTTTATCTAAATCATGTGTGAACATAAAATTTGTATATTTTTTTTAATCTTATGTGACTACACAGTTGGCAATTAATGTGGCCGGAAAAATAATTTTTTATTATTCCGTTTGATACATCAAATTTTTCCATCCAATGGATAATGACAGTGAACAAATTTATACAACATTGAAAGGTTAGAAACTAAATTGAAATATGATATAAAAGATATGGACGAACTATGTAATTTACCTATATTTTTATTACAAAAAATAGTCATTTCTTATAAATAGTTATTCTTTTAAATAAATGATAATTATTCCTCTTTAAAAAAGTTGTAATAGTTATCTTTTAGCAGGTGTAATAATTTTTAAAATTGATATACTTCCAAATAAACAAAATTTTTGTATGCACATAACGATTATGGAAATAAATAAACATCATAAAAAAAAAATCAACTCTCTCAAATTTTAAAAAAATTATTTTTTTAGAAATATAATTGTTTGAGTAAGATATTTCATAAAATAGATTTTAAGTTTTATTATAATATTACAACTCACAACAAAACTTGTAGATATGTTTAATTAGTTATTCAATTACAACACATTTTATTCTCAGTAATAAAAATTACTATTACAATCGTAATTCTCATTCTATACCAAATGTACCCTTATAGTTGAGTTTTTGCTTAGTATATATAAATAGATAAATAAATACATATATGATCAGAGAGCTCGTTCATATTAGCTTCACCAACAAAGAATTGTGCTTTTAACCTGCCATTTGTTTCTCTCATCATTTCTTCTGTATATCATAAAGAATTATAGTTTACCAATCTTCAATTGTTGGTTTCTACCGTTTCTTCTCTATTGGCAGCCAATATCCATTATTGCTCACACTGGTATTGCCAAAGATGATGCTAATAGTGTTTATATATATATATATATATATATATAAAATAAGAATTGCAATATTATTATTACTTATGATGATGATGTGATGTTGAAATTTACGTGGCAGGTGAAGAGCCTGAGTTTAACTATATTGAAGGGAGTCCAAAAGGACCCGAACACTGGGGAGAACTTAAGCCGGAATGGGCAATGTGTAAGAATGGGCGATCGCAATCTCCAATTGATATATTGAATGAGGCTGTGCAAGTTAACATATATCCAAGAGATCTGAGGTTGAATTATAAGGCATCTAATGCAATCATAAAGAATACAGGTCATTCCGTCAAGGTAAGGAGATAACTTATAAGCTTTGTCAATGAATAAGTTTACAAACACCAATCATTACTTTTCATCCCTAGGAATTTTAAAAAGATTAAGAAATAGGTAGTGTACTTAACATTGCTTATAAGTTTTATAAGCTAAAGCTACATAACGACATAGTATCAGTATGGTATTTATGTATATCTGTATCCAAATTAAGTTGGAGACCAACTTCTCTTGCTCTTTCTTCTCCAAAAAAAAAAAAAAAAAAAAAAAACCTTCTCTTGCTCTTTAGAGCGCTATTTAAAATTTAAATAGCCAATTTTGCCTAATTAAACTGGACAAAGTGTTAATTAGAGGTCAAATTCGGGTTTGATCAATCCATTTAGTCCAGGTTTGTAATCAAGTCTTGGAACAAAATTACTCAAATTTTAAAGTATCATTACCTTTTGAACCTATAATAGGTTATTCTAGAATTGGGTCAACTCTCACTTTCCCCCCTCCCTCTAAACATAAAAAAAAATTAATCCACTAATTAGTAAAATGAAATTGATAAATCATCAAGAATTCAAAATAGTAGATGGCCTATCCACTACAACAAAGTTGATTTTTTTCGAGGATCAAAACCATTGGAAAAGGTATTAAAAGCCCTCAAAATAATATATTTTTTGAGGGTTTAATTGACCTTTATGACCTTTGAAACAAATTCCCTCGAAACGGAAATTTCTACGGCCTTTGTGACCCTTGAAATTGAAATTTCAACAGCCTACATGACCATTGAAACAAATGTTTTATCTCTATCAAGATAAAAGAACAATAACCTTTTTTTGAGGGTCTCCCAACCCTCAAAATAAGGTTTTTCTCTTTTAAAAAAAAAGTTAAATAAAAACCCACAGCCATGCACATAAACTTTAAAGAACCACATATTAAAAAATCTATATTATACCAAAACACAAATATCAAAACAAAATTCAATTAGCTTTCCAAGTTACTAAATTCTTCATTCTTGAAGTTTATATAGACATTTTCTTATTAACATAAAAGAACTTAGTATTTTAACTAGATAAAGGAGAAAAAAAAAAAAAAAAAGATGTAAGTCCATATTGACAAGAACAAGAAGATGTAAGTTCGATAATCAAATCTCTGCAACCAAGTAAATATCCTGACCCAAAATGTACTGCCGACATTATCTATATGGTATTTATCAATAAAAATTTTATTCAAAGTTGAAAAAAAATGAAGTTTTCCTTTCTAACTATTCTTGGGTTTCATCCCTTCCTATGAAATCTGTTTCCAGGTTTTTCAATTATTAGCCACACAATTTCAATCCAAATCAAAGCAAATAATTGACTCACTCCCAATTCTTAAAGGCATCATGCAAATAGGTCAAGTTCTCTCTTATAAAATGCATAATACAAACAGTTAAGTACATTTGAAATAAGAATAGACAAGTATGAACATGCACATACCTATTTCATAAACAAAATGCACAAGACATTAACAAGTATTCAGCAGGATGTAAAAATGGTAAGGAATGATCAAATGATGATGCTCTTAGAAAACTAAACTGTTAATCCCTTGACTAGAACTTACATGAATGCAACCTTTGACAGCAGCACGATGGCAAAAAGCCTGTGGTAGTTCCCCGTGACCATAAATTGGATACATAAAAGCCCCAAGTCCATTTGGAAACCTGAGAGGGACAAGAACCATAAAAGCACATACTTGTGGTACCTTGCTTCATAAAATAAAAACCAACCAAACATTCTTGATTCAAGGATGCAAACAAGAAACATAATGCTCTAGTGATACAGTCAAGACAAGCCCCAAAACCATCCATTATCCAGACAAAGATTACATTCACCTGATGAACCTATTCACACCATTTTAACAAGAAACATATATGTAATGGTTTTTTTCATATGCAGGCTACTATTGATTGATGAAATTGATGTCCATATAAACTCACACATACAAAGAGGAGGTCCAATCAAGTTTTATACCTTGGGCTTATTTGTTTAGAAAACTAAGACATGAACTAAAAAGAGAATCACTCGAAAACAAAGCATGTATTACGAAGTTAAAGAAGTAAAAACAAGCATGTTTTGTAGCGAAAAGACCTACTACTGTTGTTTCTTGGGTTTCAGCTGAAGGATAGGGCCCCTGATCTTTTGTAACAGAATCACTTGACAATTAGTATATTATTTCCTTCCAATAAGCATAAATTACCACTGTACTGAAAGTGCTGTGTCACTGTTGATATTAATAACTGAGAGGAAGTTCCAGGTTACACGCCCAACAAGGCCCCTAAATTAAGGGTTCTCACATCAATATGGAGAATTAATTTAGGTTACTTACACTAAATGTTTCATCAAGAGTTTGTCACTGCCATCAAGAAAGAATACAATGAAGAATAAACAGGGTATAAATTCATTTTTCTTCACAAGCTTTGTGGAATACAAATGTCCTACATGTAGAACGCTCCCTTGTTTCAAATTCTCATGGTCAGTTTCTTCACGATTAATTTGCAGGATTTCCTTATAAAGCAGAATTGTTTCATGCCAAATGTTTAACAAATGTGACTCTGTGATATTTTCCCTTCCACAAGAAAGGTTTCCATGAAAGTCAGCCCGATATTAAGACATATGAGGTGGAAAAGGCAGAGTGCCTACAAAACTTGTACATGCTGGCTCCTCACATTCTCACAATTTATTGTCAAATGAAAACTACTGTCTAATCTATAGACATCAATCGCAGAAGCACAATTTATACAGATACAAGAATCAGAATTTGATGGCATAGAAGTTTTTAAGTTATAATTAGTACCATACAGTAATTATAATGCATTAAGGTTTTCTGGCAGAGAACTTGCTAAGGGGATCATTATGCACCATGACTGTCCTTAAACTGTTAACAAGGAATTCCAATGTGTATATGAAAGAACTGAGGATATATAGTTAAGGAAAGAAACAAGGATCAACAGTCTATAAACAAAGAGGGAACAAATGAGAAAACAATCCAAGAAAGGCCAATAATCTTATTGACTTCATTGCAGGCCTGTAAAGAAAAGCGGGAAAAAACAAACTTTACTTACTGCTTCTATTTTTCTGATATCATAGCGAGCATATTGAGCCACCAAATATACAGCTGTCACAAAAAACAAGTGTTTTTAGATAGTAGCACCAACCCTAGAGACATGTCTAAAAATAAATCCCAACAAGACATGCCTAAAAATAAGTGTTTTGTATATGTTAAGATGTATAAATTAACATACCCAAGGAAGGCATACAGGCAAAGAAGAATTGTACCAGATGGAAATCAAACCGGACCATGGAAGAGACATGTAAGAATATGCATTGATAATAGAAATGAAAATGCAAAGAGGGTTTTAGATATAGACAATATGACTAATATCTCATTCCTCTGGGAAATAATTTACAGTATAAAAACATTAACACACAAGCACGCAACATTTTTGTAAACACTAAAAAATGAAATGTTGCTCATTCCAGGCACTCAAAAACATTAAGTATGGATATGGAATATGCAGCCAGAACATGAAGTAGGATACATTCAAAAGTTCAGCAGACAAAAGCAGATTTGCAGTTTACTTTACTTTCCTCAAAATACATTCTCAATTTATTTGTCAACTACATGGATATCTCAAACAATGTGGAGTGTTATCATAAGCAGAGAATGTTACATATTTTATTTTACCTGTAGGGTGCAGACTAAGAATCACAAGGTGCCAGAAAAAGCACTCTTTCATACAATATCCTAGATTTTGTGGAATGAATGTAGCATATTGAGCTATGAACCAATAGATTACATTAGAATAAAACCCCTAGGATATAAATGTGGATCCATTTTGACAAGTATGAAACCAACTGAAAAGATCTAAATTTATGACATTCCAGGGTATACACATGATATGATGCAAAACTGAAGGTGTGAGCGGGCTAGGTATTGTTTTAACATTTTCCTGATATACCTGTATAAAGTTCATTGAACATAAGTTGTAACTTTAACATAGCAAATCAAATCAGATCTATTTGGTAGGGCTCCAAACAAGCAAAGGGAATCAATAAAGCAAACAAAACCAAATTTAGTTCCCTACAAGTACTCAAATCTCTATTTATTACTAGAGTTGCATGATGTTTCAACATCTTTTGCTAATAAGAATTTACCAACCTCATTTGCCAGTAGCACAAGACCTTTCCTGCAGAATTCCGCAATATCACGCTGGTTCTCCTCACCAAGAACCTGCAGGTGCAACAGAAAAATCATATAATGTACAGGGACAAAAATAGACACATAGCAATGCATTCTCTTTTACGTGAAATTTAGGTACTTTGCTAGACAAATCTCTACTTCTTCAAACCTACTAATAGCACGCCTGGCTTGTTGGGTTTCTGGGATTTATAACATTTAAAGCCCTAACTATGATGCCTTGGGACTTGGCAGCCTCCAATTGCTTCTTAAGTGAAGAGACTTCCAATCCCCATCCTGTTGCTTCATTGAAATAGTAAGGAGCCTGAAATGACCATACTTCAAGATTGAATGAAAATTCAAAAAAGAATAAATCAAATTTCCATTTTCCAACTTCCAAGTTACCAAGTCAGGTCAGTGTTAAATCTATGCTGAAAAAAAAATAAAGTCTTTTCACTTAGTAGTTGAATACAACCAATCTTGAGCCTCTGAATAAAGTGCTACAAATTAGAAGCATACCAGTGTGCCACCATGGAGATCAATTGAAGCAGAGTATAAAGGGTACTGAGGAATGGGACAAAGAATTCCATCATTTTCTGATCTTATCAGTAATTGCATCATCATATGGACCTGGTAAGAGAGAAACACAATCTGTTATAAATGTATCAATTGGAAATGGAAAATACTGGCAGTTATAGAAACAAAAAGAAAGTGAAGTCAAAATTTACAGCTGGGCTTGCTCCATTTGTCAAGAAGATATCATTTGGATCAGCTAAGAAAACCATCACGAGCTTCAATACCAGCCGCAATAGTATCACATAAGAATAACCCAAAAAATATCATTTTTATTTCCTACAATAATACAGAGCTACCAAACACTTTATTTAAATGAGAAGCAGCAATAACTATGGATTCAACAATCAAACAAAACGAATCAGAAGTTAAGAGAAAAATATACCGTATATGATATTTTGAGAGGCAATATCTCCCTCACTTTCCTTTGGGAGTAAATGCGTAGAGTTTATGCTCATTTTGTTTCTCAGCTAAATCCTTGACCTTCCTGATGGGATTTTCTCTTTGAGATTGATCTTCATTACCTACCATAAATAATCTATCCGTATTGTATAAGTTAATCTGTTGGCAAAATGATTAAAATCTAAAAGGCTTTGTCTATGATCTGAATCATGTGTGACAATCAAATGAAGATTGTTTTGTGATTTAATAATAGATTAAACTAGGAGGAGCCAGATATGACATTGTTAGTGATTTTTGGAAGTCCGGCTACAAAAGCTTTTGTGTATACTCCAAATTTCCTACAGAGAAGAGTACTCTTTAACACAAGTTTCAAATGTATAAATTATAAATTTGTAGCAACTTCTTGATATCACATAGTCCAGTCCTTTCAAAATTAGGGGACTCAAAAAAACTCTAATTTATACTCCATAACACAAAAAACCAATAAAAATGGTTAATCAAATCGCATTGATTTTAGCTTAAATAGCTTGAGAAACACAAAGACTTGCACTGCACTGGTATAATCAATATATCCATTCGGGAAACCTATATGATAGCTGATTTTCAATACACATAGAATTTTCAAAATCAGCTTCAAACTCTTAGATAAAATACTGGAAAACAAAAAATAACAAATATAGCTCCACCAGAAACCTCATAGATCCAACCCATACTTAAATTGATACTATTGTTATACCACACCATTAACACTTAGAAACTCCTTTTTAAGCATTTCTTCAATATAATATGTTCAAGCCTCTTAGATCCAACCCATACTTCAGATTCCAAAGGACATGTAATCCAAACCCTAGCCCCCAAATTATACCAAAGGACATGTAATCCAAATCCTATAGCCCCCAAATTATACCAATGGTGAGGAAGAGAAATATCTGCAGATGGAGAGAGAGAAAACGAGAGAGAATACCAAAAATTGTTAGGATAGTTCTGCTATGTAATTTCCGTAATTTCTCGGGAAACAAACAAAAAAAGACAGACCTGTAATCGGAAAATGGGGTGGCGAAGACTGCTCAGTCTGTCAACCGCTCGCTTGTCGTTGGAGATGAGATAGCTGACCACCGCAAATCAACCCGTCGGAGATGAGATGAGCTCCGATCTTTGAGTTTTCTGAGATGAGCTCAAATCGAATTTGAGAGAATTTTCTGAGATAGCTCCGATTTTGAGAGAATTTTCTGATTGTGGAGCGTGAACAAAAATGAGCTTTCCCTTTTGTATTTTAATTTTGGACTTTATTTCAAGGGTTGGAAATTTTGAGATATGTTTTTTCAAAGGTTGTGATAGAATGCGTTGAAAAATGTTTAAATTTGGAGCTACAATTAGCGCTGGAGCGTAGACACTAGCCCGGTTAATTTTAATAGAATATTCCGAGGGTTGTATATGTTTATTTCGAGGGTTTTAATGACCCTCGGAATAAAGCTAATAAAACTTATCCACGCACCCCGCTTTTTAGTGATGCTTTCGGCACTTTTTAGCCAACTCTTGGGAAAAGTAGATTAAAACAAATCAAGTTTGTTGTAGTAATCACAAGATTATACATCTTAGTATCTTACAATCATTCAAGTCAATTAACTTCAACAATTTTTTTTTTGAGTGTCATAAACAAAATTTTGAATACAGGCCACTTCCGATTGACCACTGGGAAAAAAAATGCGGTATTAGTGCATGCCATATATACGGCCTCAAAATTTCTGCATATATTATAATAATAATAATAATAATAATAATAATATATAAATATACGAACTACATAATTTATGTTATCTCACTCTCACTACCCAATATGGAACGTTTCTAACATAAGAAAATAATAATGAACAGTAACAAAATCATTTCATATATCCATTTCAAAATTATTCTTAAAAAAAAAAATAAATAAACTAGAAATCAAAAAATAAACCAATTGGAAATTTAAATATACTTGGATTAGATCTGATTTGGAGTGGGAAAATTACCAAAATTCCCAAAAAAAAAAATTACAAAAATAATTACAAAAAAAAAACACACTGATATGGCCCGGTATGTTTTAGCCAATATAAAATAATGGTTGCTATGTACTGATTTTATGCACCAATAAAGTTTGAACAAAAAGGAATTCAAAACATTAATTTTAAGTATTCAAAAAATATTGTTATCAAAGAATGCAAATTTAACATGTAATATGATTTTTTTTTTTTTTTAAATATTGGTTCAACATCTAATTGTGATGGACACAGGTTGAATGGGTGGGTGATGTTGGATCAATTCAAATCTATGGCAAGAAATACTCCCTCCAACAATGCCGCTGGCATTCACCCGCAGAGCATCTCATCAATGGCAAGAGGTCTCTCTCTCTCTCTCAAATTAAATGTCTCACTGCCAACAAATTTCATCTACAATGATTTTTTAACCACGTATGACTTGGAGCCACATGTGGTTCACGTAAGCACATCAAATCAAGTTTCTGTTGTACATTTGTACGTGCCCAGTTTTACCAAATTGGTGAGCCCGATTCATTCTTGACAAAGGTAAAGAATCTAGCACTAGATCAATCCACCTGGAGTTCTTCACACATTATAACTTCTTAATGTTTTTTAAAATTATTCATTTTTTTTTTTTTTTTTCAGTTCAGAGGAGCTAAAAACTTTGGTTAATAATAAGGGAGAGAGAGCCGTAGGGGTAATAGATCCTAGAGAGACAAACACAAACACATTCAAGTATTACAGATACAATGGATCACTCACAACACCTCCTTGTGATGAAGGTGTTGCTTGGATCGTCAATGGAAAGGTACGGCTAAACGCCTTCACTATAACTCCAATTAACTCTTCTATTCTTACTTCTTCTTCTTTTCCTCTACTTTTTAACTTGACTATTTATCTTATCTTGATCTTGCCTCAGATAAATACTGTTTCAAGCAAACAAGTACAGTTACTTCGTGAAGCTAACTTCGATGTATGTACTATATATTTAGCTCAAATTGAGTTAATTGTTTTTTATTTTTTGTTAATTTGAATTGTTGGTCCCTAATGTTTGACATTTTTTCAAAATTGTTTTTTTATTTTAAACTATTTGATTTTAGTTTCTATATTTTCAAGAATATTTTTAAAAAGAAAAAATGTTGACATGGTAAACAGAATTTATGCTATGTTATAGGCTTCACATCATCAAAGTGACCTCAATTTCACAAATTTCAATTATTAAGTATGTAAGTTATATATATGATTCTATCTATCTGATAACGGCAAATGACTTTTTAAAACTAATTTAGGCTGATGATAAAGAAAAAGAAACAAACTTTAGGCATTGAGGATCACATATATAATTTAACTTTTTAAAAAATAAAATAAAATCCTTGATTGGATTGGTTAATCTATTGCAGTACCGCGGAAAAGATAACGCAAGGCCAGTGCAAACTCTCAATGACCGGAAAATCTTCCGATGTGGGACAAAAAACTAAATGTCAAAGAAGGAAGTAATTCTTCTTCTATGGTGAAGGTCATTCTACTGTAATTAATTAAGTACTTCTTCATCTACGGCAAGAAAAGGGTTATTCTACTGTAATAAAGCAATTCTTCCTCTATGGCAAGAAAAGAGTTATTCTACTGTAATAAAGTAATTCTTCCTCCATGACAAAGAAAAAAGTTATTCTACTTTCCCTATCACAAATTTAATATCTTTGAATTATTTTGAAGTGCGTAGCTTCATTTGTACTGCAATCTTTTGTCAATTTTTAACTTAAAATGTCAACTTTTTTTTTAGTACAGTTTTGAAAACTTTATTTTTATTAAAGTACAACATTATATTAAATACATAACTTTTTGAAACAAAATAAGCTATTGAAAATAAATTCATTCGTTTCTCAAAAAAAAAAAAAAAAAAAAAAAATCATTCAAACATAACACAAGTGAATGTACGCAGTTAATTTATCTAAAGTTAATTAGAGTTAATTATTATTACGATTTTATTTTACCCTATTTTATTCTAGGACTTAATATTTAAAATATATATTAATGAGTTGAGTTCAAGTTATGCTTATTGTAACTTTAAACAATATTACATCATCCAATATTTTTTAATTAGATGTGAATTTTGATAAATCCACCACTGGATTACATTATCTTTGTATATTTTTCATGCTTACAAAATTTAAAGATAATAAAAAATCAATAGTCATGTCTTCAATTAATTGTTTAAATTCAAGTTTTTATAGTTTAAAATAATGCATAAAAAATGAGTTGATGGATCGAATGGTAAATTATATCCGATTGGCATAAAATTGGCATGCATATTAAGAACATATAGAATATGTACTTCAACGATTGGATTTTCAAAATATGAATTCAATAATAAGTTATTGAGTGATGTAATATTACTTAAAGTTACACCTGGTGTAACTCTAAATAAAGTTACACTACTCAATATTTTTTAATTGAATGTGAATATTGACAAACTCACCGTTAGATTACATTATTTTTATATATTCTCTATGCTTGCAAAATTTCAAGGTGATCAAAGATCAATAACCATATCATCAATCAATTGTTAAAATTCAAATTTTTGTAGTTTAAAATAATGCATAAAAGATGAGTTATATAAATCAAATGGTAATAACATCCAATTGATATGAAAATTGGCGTGCATGTTAAGAACATATAGAAAATGTAATTTAACGGTTGAATTTTTAAAATATTAATTCAATAACAAGTTATTGAGTGATGTAACACTACTTAAAGTTACACCAAATGTAACTTGAACCAAACTCATATAGATATATATATATATATATATATATGAGTTGGGTTCAAGTTACACCTGGTGTAACTCCTTAGAATTACATTTTTTTTAAACCATTAGATTTAAGTAGATCCAACGGTTAAAAAAAGACCCTCATTATTATAAATATTCTTATTAGGATCTCATTAATTATCCTCATTTATTACATTTTAAACCTATCTCTAAACCCAAAAACGTTTGACGTCTGACTCTCTCTCTCTCTCTCTCTGTTTCTCTCTCTTTGTCACCGCCACCATTGTTCCACCTCTACAAGTTGCCAGCAAAAAAAAAAAAAAAACCAAGCCGGACACTAATGATCACAAGTTACCAGTAGAAGCAAAAATAATCTGTTATACTAGTACTCCTTAATTGAATTTAGGTCAAGAGCAGTGGGCATAGAGAGGCATGGCCATGACATTGCAGATTATGGATATGGGATATAGAAATTTATGATGCATATAGGAATTCTATAAATGAAGGTGCTTGATGTTGCTATATATGACAAATATTTTCTTAATATAGGGCTCTGATCAATAATAAAATGTTTATTATATGAAAATTTTGTATTCAATGATTTGGATTCTCAAATCTCAACGTCTAAATCTCACGTTTCTATCTCTTGTGTGTTGAATTTTCTTGGTCAAAATAAGAGGTGGCTTACAAAATCATCTCATCTACTGTTCAACGAGTTTCTTATCTGGCCAATTTCTATATATATTTCCACCCTAGCTAGGCGATTCAAGTAAAAACTCAGCACTCACAAACCTCTATTGTTAGTGTTCGGCTTGGTGTTTTTTTTTTTTTTTTTTTTTTTTTTTCTGCTGTCAAGTTGTAGAGGTGGAACAATGGTGGAGGAGCAATGGTGGAGGAGACAGAGAGAGAGAAACGTCAGATGTCAAATTTTTTTGAGTTTAGAGATAGGCTTAGAATGTAATAAATGAAAGTAATTAACGAGATCCTAATAATAATATTTATAATAATGATCGTCTTTTTTTAACTGCTAGATCTACTTAAATCCAACGGTTTAAAAAAAAATGTAACTCTAAAGAGTTACACCAGAAAATAATGAACTTAATCATTTAATTAATATATACCTAACTACCAAAGGTTTCCTCCTTTCCATCAAATAGGTGCTGACTCTCATAATGCACACACATCAGCACAAAACTGCAACATATTCCGAGTGATTTTGTTCTATTTCTAGCTACCCTGCATGGAAGTCTCTTAATTGAAAACTCCAATCACCCTAATTGGCACTTTCCTCTACAAGCAACAGTACCTACATCCTGTCCCATTATAACCCATTGCCTTGTAGCAATCGAGCTAAAACAAATAGGTCAAGGAAGCTCCAGCAGCCTATCCAGGAAGTAATTCATGCGTCACACATATATAGATAACAGAATGCTAAGCTCTAAGACAGTAAGACTTGCGATGACCATTCATTCCATGCTTTGCATTTGAATGTTCAATATTTGATGCATGTAAATTAAAGAAGCAAACGAATATAAATGGACATATTGGAAAAACTAAGCAACAACAATAACCAAAATAAACAACTTAGCAAACCACAAACAGATTTAGACGATTTTTTTTTTTAACCTTGACATGCCGAGATAAACTTGTATTTATGCATAGGTTTTATTTATTAGTCTATTGTAACTTGTATTTATGCATAGATTTTATTTATTAGTCTATTAGTTTCCCGAGTTCTTACCAGATCACTTTTTCCCTTAAATGATATGATCAAAGGTGAACATAATATGACAACATGTCAACATTCATATTCTGCTAGATTTTGGACTACTATTTCATTCTAGTTAGGGCAAACAGAAAATTTCTTTTATTTTTTCCTAGGGTATCGTTTCCCCTCTTTTTACTATATGGATCAATGGATGGATCTCCCAGCTATACGTGGCACAAGTTTCTGCTAATGCCTTATCTACCGTAGTAAAAGCTTTAATGGAATATCTTCACTTGTTTATACTGAAAATAAATGTTTAGCAGCAATTTAAGAGTTTAATGCATATATATGTGGATGTGTTTGTGGGTGATGAAAAAACATATAAAAAATGACATACCCAGCGGCTTGAATTGCAGTCCATTACAAGGCATACGTCTGTCACCTTCCCAACAATATCCTACTTAGGATAGGATTTCATTAAAAGCAAAAAATAATAAAACTTCGGATGGACCTATAAGGAAATCTTCATCCCAAACTTTGTCTTATTAATTATTTATCCCTAAAAAAATTACATTTTTATTTGGAGGTAAGACTAGCTCCAATCATATTTTCTAAATCCGTAAAGGGAAAAGCTTTATGCACTGTATACCAACATTTTTATTATGAGAATTGTCAAACTAATTATTTTTGTGTTGGTAGAACTTATAGTGATGAATTGCATCCCTCCCAATGGAAATTATCTATCTCTACCAAATATCAATTAATAAATTGAAAAAAAAAAAAAAAAACAGCAATAAATTGAATTAGGGTGGATTTTTTTTTATTAACTAACTCCTTTAAAAAAAAATACTTTACTGTTAAACTGAGTTAAATAGAGTATCCATTTAAATGACTACCATATATTAAATTGAGAAAAAAAAAATACAATAATAAATTGGCTTAGGGTGGACAAATACTTTATTGCTAAGCTGATTTAAATAGATTATTCATTTTGAATGACTAGAGGTGTATAGAAAACCAACCTACACTGAATACCAAATGGGGCAACTAAAAAATTGGTTATAGTAATCGGAGAAAAACTTAAGAAACTGACACTAATAGATGCACTGATACCAATAGTCCATGTTTTGAAGGATAAAATTATGACATTTCAGGTCTCCAAAGACGTTGTTTTGGTTCTAAGATTTAATCATAATAATGATTTCAATATTCACTTCTTTTTCGAGAAGATTCAACCCTCTCTCTCATATATCCCTATCGTATGATCCCTTTCTCTCTCTCTCTCTCTCTCTCTTTCTTTGATTTTAGTTTGTCAGTGATTAGACTCTTAAATTTTTGGCACTGTTGGTTGGGCCTCGTTCTCCTCAATCTCGTATTCAAGTAATTTCCTCTCTCTCTCAAGTATTAATATAGAAATTTCCTTGAAAAAAAATGGGGGTTTTCATGTGTGCAGGTTAAATTGATTGGATATCCCTCTTATTTTTTGAATATTCTCTCTCCTTATCAAGTATTAATATAGAAACTTCTTTGAAAAAAATTGGGGGTTTTCCATGTGTGCAAGTTAAATTGATTGGATATCCCTCTTATTTTCCTCAAGGATTAAGAGGTTAGTATTTTCAATTCACCGTTTTAGTTCCAATGGGCTGTTAGTAATTTAGTATTATGATCTTCGTGTATCCCTCTTGTTAGAGATTTATTACTTAATGCCAAGAACGAAGTCTCATTTATATATGGTTCATGTTTGTTTTGGATTTTGTGAGTGATTTTGGTGGCAATTAGGGTTTTGTTTGGTTAATTTCGGGGGGTGATAAAGCTTTTTTTGGTATTTGGTGGAGGTGTGTGATGTTTTGAATAATTATGGTGGTTTAGACAAAAAAATGAGTGGAATTGTCGAAAATCGTTGCCCACTATTAATTTTGTCTAGTTAGTGAGAAATTGTTGAACGGTTTTTAGACCCTTTAAATTACAATTAGATTAACCTAGTTAATTAGCCAAGTGATTAACTTAGTCAAATTAAGCAATTCTAGGTTATCACAATCACATAATCATATCAAGAATATACAAAGCATCGGCAAATAAATGAACACAAGATATGATGACCTAGGAAACCACACGGTAAAAACCTAGAGAGGATTTGACCTAGCTATCCTCAAGGTAAACCTGAATCTACTATGAAAGAATCGAAGTTCATATAAAAGGACTTACAAGCTCCCCGCTTGACTTCCTAATGCTACCCACCAGTAGAACTTACTGACACGACCACGTGCAAGCTCTGAATCCACGGACTCCTTCTTTCTTAGATTCTCCAATCAGCTACAAGCTCCCCGCTTGTTTTTCTTTAAGCTCCAATGGTAGCAACCAAGTGGATCATCAAGATGTTGAAGTAATCTCTACCTTGAAAACCCTAAGTTTTGTGTAAAGGAAAGCTCCTCTAGATCTCACAAGAGATTTACACAAAACAGAAATATGAGCAACAATACAACTGAAGCAACTCTCAAAAATGTGGCTAGGTTTTTGCCTTATATACTTAGGGCAAAAACATAAAACCCTAAACGTTTAATGAGGTAGGACTGAGTTGGAAATTCTGTAGAAAAAACGATCTGGCCGACTTTTGATTGATCGAGTCTATCCTTCGATCGATCGAGCCAGGCCGAAAGTCACAAAGATTTCTGCAGCCTCTCGATTCCAACTTTACAATAATTAATCAATTTTGAGCAAGCCTAAATAAGACTAAACATATTGTTTTGATCATGGTTTGCCAACATTACACATTAGAGTTCTAAATACATAAAATCCTAAATCTTTAGAACCTAACAATTGTGAATGAATAATATGAGAAAAAAAATTGTATCATTTTTATGTTTCGGTTTCCTCTTGCAAAGTTGATAATTATTTTATGAATACAAAAAATTCAAAAAATGTATTTATGAATACAAAATTTTATTCTAAAAATAAAAAATGTATCCTATTAGAATTCATACTTCCAAAATACATTTTATTAGAATTCAAAATATAGTTGTAATAGTTTGGCCAAACACAACCTAAATTAATTTAGCTACTATTGTTATTGGTCCATGGACCAATTGCTAGGTTGAGATGTTCTTTAATATTGAAATATGATGGTTTTTGGTATAGGTGGGATTTGAACCAAAGTCTCTTATTTGATGATAAGAGACTTCACTTACAATTATGCTTTAAGAATTACATTATGTATGTACTAGATCAATCTAAATTATAGAAATAGGTGTTATGAGTTTTAATTATAAGGTTTATTGCCTAAAAATGAGTTATAAAAAAATAATCACTTAGGATGGGAGTGGTCGAGCCCAACAATAAGAGACTTGATGTGTGCTAAGTGGCATAAACTACTTTGTTAGTGTCAACGGAAAATGCTTTATCTTAAACACAAAATAGTAAGGGCTTCAGAGACAAAATATTGTTTAAATTATGATGGATAACAACTTAACATGCACAAACTTAATTTTCGAGAGAGCTATTAAAGTTTTTTATTTTGAAATAAAGAAATAAATAAAAAGTGTAATGTGTATTTTAAGGAAAGAAATTATTTATAATCAAAAAACAAGAAAGTGCAATATCTATATCTCTCCCTATGTGGGAGTTTTAACTTTTAACAAAGCCCTAAGAAATGGTCAATAGATGAAATCATAGTGCATTACTTCTTTCTTTTTTTTTAGTTTTCTTTCATTTATGACTTACAAAGTCAACTGACTCTATTTTGTACTTTTTTGGTGTAAGGTGGAGTGTGGATCAATTTTCTCCGATCCATTGAAGACTTAGCGCCGAACTACCCATGTAGCTTGTCCAGCTAAAATTTGAATGCATAACCCAAAAAGTCAGGCCATATTAGGCTGACTTGAAACTGGGCAATATTGAATGCTAGCTACAATGTTTATCCCAAATCTAACTAGCTAGCATTGTAGCTTGCTATTAGAAAAAATGAATGCGTCACATGTTAAAACTTTAAACTATTAGAGTATGTTTATTAAACTGTAATAGTCACTGTAATGTAATAGTTATTCCTATGATTTAGCTATATAGTAGTTTGGTTATGTTTTTATTACATATAATAGTCATTTTTAATGAATAACTATTCTTTAAAACGAAAGATAATTATTCATTTTGAAAGGACTGTAATAATTATTCCTTAGTAGGTGTAATAATTTTTAAAATTAATATATTTTCAAATAAACAAACTTTCCATATGCACATAACAATTATAGAAATAAAAAAATCATAAAAAAAATAATTTTTTTGAAATATAATTGTTTGAGTAAGATATTTCCTAAAATAGATTTTAAATTTTATTCTAATATTACAACTCATAACAAAACTTATGAATAGATTTAATTATTCTATTATAACATATTTTATTCTCAGTAATAAACTCAGTAATAAATATGACCATTCCAGTCGTAATTCTCATTTAGTGTACCAAATGTGCCCTTATAGTTGTGTTTCTGCTTAGTATATATAGATAGATAGATATAGATATGATCATAGAGCTCATTGACATTAGCTTCACCAACAAAGAACTGCACTCTTTAACCTGCCATTTGTTTTTTGTATATCATGAAGAATTATGGTTTACCAATCTTCAATTGTTGGTTTCTACTGTTTCTTCTATATTGGCAGCCAATATCCATTATTGGTCACACTGGTAATGCCAAAGATACTTACATGTAGGATGCTAATAATGTTATTGCTTTTTTATATATAATGAGAATTGCAATATTATTATTACCTATGGTGATGATGTGATATTGAAATTTACTTGGCAGGTGAAGAGCCTGAGTTTAACTATATCAAAGGGAGTCCAAAAGGACCTGAACACTGGGGAGAACTTAAGCCGGAATGGGCAATGTGTAAGAATGGGAAATCGCAATCTCCAATTGATATATTGAATAAGGATGTGCAAGTTGACATAAATCCAGGAGATCTGAGGTTGAATTATAAGGCATCTAATGCAATCATAAAGAATACAGGCCATTCTGTTGAGGTAAGGAGATAACTTATAAGCTATGTCAATAAATAAGTTTACGTACACCAATCATAACTTTTCATATATGGAATTTTAAAAAGAGTACAAAATATGTTGTGTACTTAACATTACTTATAAGTTTTATAAGCAAAAGCTACATGATAAAGACATAGTATGGTATCTATGTATTGTTGTATGATGTATCCAATGTTGGAGACCAACTTCTCTTGCTCTTTAAAAGCGCTATTCAAAATGTAAATAGCCGGTTTTACCTAATTAGTAATTAGATAGGACAAATGGCTAATTAGATGTAAAGTTCGATCTGCTTCAATTCATTCAGGCCAGGTTTATAATCAAGTCTTGGAACAAAATTACTCAAATTTTAAAGTATAACCTATAATAGGCACTTCTAGAATTGGATCAACTCTCACTTTCCGCCCTCCCTCTAAACATAAAAATGCATTAATCCACTAATTAGTAAGAGGAAAATTGATGAATCATCAAGGCCCTGTTTGGTTATTATTGGGGGTGGATTCATTTTCTCTTTTCATTTTCTAAACTCATTTTTTGTTTCTCAAATCTTGTATTCATTTTCTCTACCCAACCCATTTCATGTTTGGCATTATTTTCTAGTCTAGTTTTTGCTTCTTCTTTTTTTTCACTTTATATTTTTCAATTAAAAATTCAACAAAATTGAGAAAGTGTGTATTTTTTTATGGGACAAGTCAATGTTAAAGGGACCCACATATTTGGTTTTTTTACGAAAATTCATTGTATTCATTTTCAAGAAAATGAAAACACCAAAAAGTTGTATTCAGTTTTTTGTATTCAAATCCTTTTTTTTTTCTCAAAAAAAAATCCTTTTATTTTGGAAACTAAAAATGAAAACTGAATACAAATACAAAATTAAACATGTTTTTTAGTGATGGGTCTCACAAAAACTGAAAATGAATACAAAATACACCCTTTTTTTGCTCAAATTATACAAGCATCTCAAAAATAGTAGATGATCCATCACATGATTATACGTCTTACAATTATTCAATTCAATTAACTTCAATAATTTACAACCAAAAAAAAAGGGTGTCCTAAACAAAGTTTTGAATACTATTTTGGAGGCCACTTCTAATTGACCGTTAGGAAAAAAAAAATTCAAAATTGGGGCATACCAATGTACCACTTTGAAATTTTTGCATATATAATAATAATAATAATATTCCTTATAAAATAAATATAAGAACTACATAATTTATGTCATCTCACTTCCCAATATGGAAGGTTTTTATCATAAAAAATAATAATAATGAACTATAACAAAATTATTTCATATATCCATTTCAGAAATACTCTTTAAAAAACAATATAGAAACCAAACTTTTAGAAATAAGACAATTGAAAATTGAAATATAATTGATTAGATCTGACTTGTAGGGGGAAAATTACCAAAATACCCAACATTTAAAAAAAAAAAAAATTACAACCTCTACTAAATCATATTCTAAGCCTAAACTTACGCTCTGTTTGTTTCGACGTAAAATATTTGCAAAGGTAAAATATTTTACATGTAAAATATTTTACTGAAAATATTTTCATTTTACCATGTTTGGTTTGTATTCCTGAAAATGCAAAAAAAAAAATTGTATATTTTAAAAGAATTTTAACAATATCACAAAACAATTTTAAGCAAGTCCAGGTCCACCCGAAGACAATCCTTGAAGGCATCAGTGGTTTTTTTGGATGAATATCAACAACTAACGACTACACAAGTTTGAACGAGCTGAGTATAATGTTTTTGGGGTTGGGTTTTTCATTGTATTTCGGTGCTTTCTCTGGGGACACCACTCCATGTAGTTGTTAGTTACTAGTTTTACATGTAATTTCTTCAGTTAAATAAAGACTTTTGATCATTCAATCTCACAAAACTGCCACTCCACTACCCAAATCACCACTAGATCGGCACAATCCCACCCACCACCACCTTGACACTCCACTGACCACTCAAATCCACAAATTGGAGAATTAAAAACAAAAAAAGAGAGGCCAAAGCTGGCCAACCACCCACCATAACCCACAAACCCAGTCCTCACTAGCCCATAAACCATTCCACCCATCCAAAAACTCAACCATCAACGGATCTACAAACATCTCAGCCACCCAAAAATGCCGCCACCCACTGCAACTCAAATACCCAGCCACCCACCACAACCCATAAAACTAGCCAAAAGGCCCAAATCAATAAACTCATGTAGTGGTAAAAAAAAAAACTAGATTTAAGAACCAGTGGGTGAGTTGATGTAGGTGGAGGTAGAGCTGATGTGATGGTGGTAAGAGAATCGGTGGAGTAAGAGCTAGTGTATGGTTAGATCAAAAAAAGAATTGGTGGGTTTGAGTGGTTGAACCAAACTTGGTGTGGAGGCGAGTCAGACGATGATGGCAGAGGTGAGCCGGTGATGAGAGCTACCAAAGATGAGTGGCGCTGACAAAGCTGAGAGTGGCTTGGTGGCTTTGGTTTGTGGGAAGGAGAACTTGAGAGTGGAGAGGGAGAACTTGAGAGTGAGAAGGGAGAGAGCGTGAGAGGGACTGAGTGAGGTCTGATGGAGTATCGGGGTAAGAGCTTGAAAGAAAATGTAAAATGTTTTACCAAAATTTTAAGTGTAAAATATTTTACATAAATTTGCCTAGTTGATTTGGTTGACTGAAAATATTTTACTTTGACTAAATATTTTACTGCAAAACAAACAATGTAAAATAGGAAAATATTTTTCTGAAAATGTTTTACGTCAAAACAAACAGAATGTAAGTTTTCATATGAAATGGCTAGAATAGGCTAAAATGCCCAAAACACACTGATATGGCCCGATATCTTTTAGACAATGCAAATAATGGTTGCTGTGTACTGATTTTATGCACCAATAAGATTTGAACGAAACATAATTCAAAACATTAATTTTAAATATTCACAATAATAATGTTGTCAATAAATGCAAATTTAAATATAATACGGTATTTTAAAAAAATATTGGTTCAATATCTAATTGTACGTGATGAGTGATGACACAGGTTGAATGGGTTGGTGATGCTGGATCAATTCAAATCAATGGCAAGCAATACTCCCTCCGACAATGCCATTGGCACTCACCCGCAGAGCATCTCATCAATGGCGAGAGGTCTCTCTCTCTCTCTCTCTCTCTCTCTCAAATTAAATGTCTCACCGCCAACAAATTTCATCTACAATGATTTCTTAACCAGGTATGACTTGGAGTTGCATGTGGTTCACATAAACACATCAAATCAAGTTTCTGCTGTACGTGCCCAGTTTTACCAAATTGGAGAGCCCGATTCATTCTTGTCAAAGGTAAAGAATTAGGTAGTAGATTAATCCCCTATGAGTTCTTCACACATTATAACTTCTTAGTGTTTTTAAAATTATTCCACTTTTTTTTTTTTTTTTTTTCTTTCAGTTCGAAGAGGAGCTAAAAACTTTGGTTAATAATAGGGGAAAGAGACCCATAGGGGTAATAGATCCTAGAGAGACAAACACAGATACATTCAAGTATTACAGATATAATGGATCACTCACAACACCTCCTTGTCATGAAGGTGTTACGTGGATTGTCAATGCAAAGGTATGGCTAAACACCTTCACTAACTCCAATTAACTCTTCTATTCTTACTTCTTCTTCTTCTTCTTTTTTCATTTTCATTTTAACTTGACTATTTACCTTGTCTTGAACTTGCCTCAGATAAATACTGTCTCAAGCAAACAAGTACACTTACTTCGTGAAGCTAATTTCGATGTATGTGCTATATATATTTTGCCCAAATTGAGTTAATTGTTTTTTATTTTTATCTTTATTTTTTAAAATGTTTGACATTTGTTTCAAAAAAAATTTTGTATTTTAAACTATTTGATTTTAGTTTTTATACTTTTAAAAATAATTTTTAAAAGCAAAAACTTTGACATGGCAAAAAGAATTTATGCTATGTTGTAGGCTTCACATCATTAAAGTGACCTCCATTTCACAAATTTCAATAGTTAAGTGAGTAAGTTCTATGATTCTATTCCTTAGACAACAGCAAATAACTTTTTAAATATAATTATATTTTTAAACTAATTTAGGCTGATGATAAAGAAGAAGAAACAAACATCAAAGTCAAGGACCACAAATATATAATTTAACTTTCAAAAAAAAATTAAATCCTTGATTTAATTGGTTAATCTATTAATTGCAGTACCGTGGAAAGGATAACGCAAGGCCTGTGCAGGCTCTCAATGACCGAAAAATCGTCCTATATGGGGCAAAGAACTAAATGTCAAAGAAGGAGTTAATTCTTCTACTATGTTGAAGGTCATTCTACGCACTGTAAAATAAAGTACTTCTTCCTCTATGGAAAGAAAAGGGTTATTCTACTATAATAAAGCAATTCTTCCTCTATGGCATGAAAAGAGTTATTCTGCTGTAATAAAGTAATTCTTCCTCCATGATGAAGAAAAAAGTTATTCTACTTTAATAAATTGATAATTTATTTTACACTAAAAGCTTCTGGATGTCTTTGAATTATTTTGAAGTACGTAACTTCGTTTGTACTGCATACTGCATAGCACTCATTTTGGCTTGCAATAATTAATCTTCTGTCAATCTTAACTTAAAATGTCAACTTATGTTTATATATAGTTTCTTAAAACTTTTTTATTTTTGGCTAAAGTGCAACATTATATTAAATGGGTTATTTTTTAAAACAAAATAAGCTATTGAAAATAGATTCAATCAAACATAACATAAGTGAATGTACCGCGCAGTTAATTTATCTAAAGTTAATTAGAATTAATTATTATTATGATTTTATTTTACCCTAGTTTATTTTAAGATTTTTTATCTAAAATATTAGATATTAGATCTAATATCTAATAAATTATATATTGGTGAGTTATATTGTCATTTAGGGTATCACAATATGTAGATTTAATATCTAAAAAATTCCACAGCAAGAAACTAGCTAGGGTTATTGGTGTCTTCTCACCATTTCCTTAAATTGTTGGTATATTCGTATCTTTTTAATGTGTTCCACCATAGAACCAATTACATTACTTCGATCTGCAGCCCACCAGCTGCCTCAAACCTTCAGTCCTTTGAAGCGCAAAATCGGTCGAATAATTTTTAGAGCCAATATTCATTTTTTTACTGATTATCTCAAAAGATTAAGATCACCTATTTGATATTATAATAAATATTAATTATCTCAAAATCTTTTAAGTTGTTAAAAAATAATGAATTTAATCAATATTTACTTAACCACCAAAGGCTTCCTCCTTTCCATCAAAACAGCAACATTCGAAGTGATTTTGTTCTATTTCTAACTACACAGTTAATTTCATTTCATTTCTAAGAAAACATAAAACATGCATGGAGGTCTTTTAATTGAAAACTCCAATCACCCTAATTGGCACTTTCCTCCACAAGCAACAGTTCCTACATCCAGTGCCAATATAACCTTTAATTGCCTTGTAGCTATTGCGCAAAACACATAGGTCAGGGAAGCTCCAGCAGCATATGCAGGAAGTAATTCATGCGTCACGCACAGATAATATTTGATAGAATGCTAAGCTCTAACACTTGTGATGATCATTATTCATTCCATGCTTTGCATTTGAATATTTGATGCATGTAAAAGAAGCAACTGAAAATTTTGAATGGACATATTGGAAAATCTAAGCAACAACAATAACCAAAATAAACAACTTCTCATTAAAAGCAAACCACAGACGGATTTAGATGATTTTATTTTACTTGACATGCCGAGATAAACTTGTATTTATGCACAGGTTTTATTTATTAGTCTATTGTTTCCCAAGTTCATACCTGATAGGCCAAAAACGTATTGAACCCTTATGATGAATTAATTGATTAATTAGTCAAGTTTATTAATTAATCAAATTAACATGCAAACGCGTGGTAGCACAAACAAATCACTAATTAAACTAAGTGCAGCGAAAAATAAATTGACACAGTGATTTATCTACGAATGGGGAAAATCTACACGACAAAAACTCCACGGGATGATTTTAAGGTCACCACTCTCGAAAATCCACTATTATCAAAACAAGTGGTTACAAATAAAGGAATCTCAGTACTTTATACCAACCTACAGTTGAACCCTTACCCCAATACCTAATTGGACTTGTTCTGTAGTGACAATCTCTCCTTTTAATGCATAGCTTCTAGTACGTGACTAGCCAATTGTGCAGATCTTAGTACGCGACTTCAATCACCAATTAAAGAAAGTTATTGGCTACAAAATTCTTCAATTCATCCACACGATGAAGATCCAAAAGATGCTTGGTTACAAAACCCTACGGTATACAAATACAGCAACTTCTTCACAAGAATGATGAACTATGGCAAATTCTGTCTCCGGTCACAATTTGTTTAAACAAACGTTGCTCAACACTTGTGCAACTTGTGTCTACTTTGATAGCTCTTAAAATAATCTTTTTATATGTCTAGAGTTGTGAGAAAAAAAAAAGCTCAAACACATAATCACGGATTAAAGTCGAAACAGAACTAAAAATCTTTTTTTCTTAAACTTCGACAGATGTCTAGCTGTCGAGATGCTGTCAAGCCACGGGGCTGATCAGCTCTTTCAACCTCAACAGATGGCTAGTTGTCGAGCTTTAATAACAGGCACTTTCTTGGCTTGAAACTTGGATAGACTTGCATGACTTCAATACTTGATCTTGAAACCAAGTTTCTTGGAGTATTAAACATATCTTAAATCTACCCAAATACAAGTAAAGTGCGTTTTATTAAAGGATTAGCTAATTACATAAAATAGTGACATATATTCCTAACAAGTGAATCACATATGTCCTAACAATACCAGATCATTTTTTCCCTTAAATGATATAATCAAAGGTGAACATAATATGACAAC
Organism: Quercus gilva; assembly: GCA_023621385.1. NCBI lineage: Eukaryota > Viridiplantae > Streptophyta > Magnoliopsida > Fagales > Fagaceae > Quercus > Quercus gilva. The sequence goes on along the minus strand of CM042479.1, from coordinate 39,798,964 downwards.
AGTCATATTCTGCTAGATTTTGGACTACTATTTCATTCTTTCTTTTTTTTTCTTTTTTCTTTTTTTTTAAATTAGAAGTAGAAGGTAACTGTTTCATTCTAGTTAGGGCAAACAGAAGATTTCTTTTATTTTTTCCTAGGGTTTTGTCCCCCTCTTTTTACAACATGGATCAATGGATGGATCTCTCAATTGTATGTGGCATAAGTTTCTGCTAATGCGTATCTACTGTAGTAAAAGCTTTAGTGAAATATCTTAACTAAAAATAAATGTTTAGCAGCAATTTAAGAGTTTAATACAATATATACATATATATACATATATATATATATATATATTAAGAATTCCCCCAATCCGGGATAATTTATTCAACAGGCAAATCTTTAGACACAAAATTCAAAACATTTGGTGGAGCATCCTTTATCCAAATACGTAAAGGAAAAGACATTCTAACCTCCCTAGCTAAAGCATAGGCTACACTATTACCCTGCCGCCTTACATGAGAAATAAAATAAGTTTGAAACAAACCAGCTATAGACTTAAAGTCTTTTACTAAATGCCCTACAAAAGCATTGGAGCTATCTTCCTCCCTTATACTTTTCACCACCCCCTTGGCATCACCCTCAAAGCAAACATTCTTGAACCCCAGCTCATTGGCGAAGATGGTAGCTCTCCTAGCAACCAACATCTCGAGTACCTCCACCGACAATGGCAACACTATTTTCTCAGATAAGGTAGCCCTCACCTCCCCCCTTTCATTCCGAATTAGAACTCCCACCCTTACCTCATACAAATTACTAAAAACTGCACCATCGAAATTCACCTTTACTGAATCAGGTGGAGAAGGCTTCCAGTGATTTGGACTTGATTGGCGCTAACCAGTTATCCTCAATTTCTTTTGCTGGAACTCAGCTAGGAGTGTCAAGGCTGATTTATAGATTTTGTGGATCGGTGTGCTATCTTCCTTGCTTCGAAGCTTGCTACAAAGTTGCCATATTTCCCATGCTACCATTGCAAATTTTTTTAACTCTCTAGTCTCTTCAAGTATGAAACTAACCAGGTCACACATGGTATTCATCCTCAGGTTTTTCATCCTAGCTACTGCAAACAGGGCTTCCCAAACTATTTGGATATAGTCACAACTCCAGATTACGTGAACTTAATCCTCAATTTCCAACGAACACTGATCACAGATTTTGTTATCAATAATCTTTCTTTTGTGTAACCCCACCTTAGTAGGAAGTGCGCTTGAGCATGCTCACCAAAGGAAGACTTTAACCTTATTTGGCACCTTGAGACGCCAAATACTCTTCCAGAATCTTTTAACTCCCTCATCCGTAAACCCCGATGGTGCACCTGTTGCCTAAGCTTCACACAATAATTGATAACCCAATCTGACAAAATAAGACCTAGTTATGCATTTAGGCCATGACACACGGTCTTCTTGGCTTATGACATAAATAGGAATACCTTTGATCCTTCGAGCCTCAAAAGGAAGGAACATGGCATCCACCAATTGATCATTCCAGCCAGCACCATTCGAATCTAGCAGCCTACTCACTGTCCAATCTGCAGAAATACTATTTGAGGGTGAAATCACCTTAGCTAGTTCCTCCCATGGCAGCCACCTCTCCCCAAAAAATTTTATTTACTTGCCATCCCCAACCCTCCACAACATACTCGATTTGATCAATGGTATTGCTTTCATAATGCTTTGCCAAGCATATGAACCCGAGGAAAGTTTAGCATCCAAGACCGAGGCATTAGGAAAATACTTGGAACTAAAAACTTGGTAGAACAAGGATGTGTGATCCGTTAACAACCTCCACACTTGTTTCGCCAACATCGCCTCATTGAACTTCTCTAAATCCTTGAATCCCATTCCACCCAAAGTCTTTGGTTTGCACAAGGTCTCCCAATCTTTCCAATGGATTTTGCATTGATCTCCTCATTACCCCCACCAAAACTTCCTAATCAATCTCTCAATATCTTGTATGAGTCTCTTTGGAAGCTTGTAGCAATTCATTGCAAAAGTGGGGATTGCTTGAACTACTACATTAAGCAAGACCTCCTTACCCGCTTGAGATAGAAGCCTCTCTTTCCACCCTTAAAGCTTATTCCACCCTTGAAGCTTATTCCACACCCTTTCTCTAATGTAATTAAGACTCTCTTTCTTGTTTCAACCCACCACAGTTGGTAATCCAAGATACTTCTCATACTCCCTAACCTCATTTACTCCCAAGAACTCCACCAATTCTACCCTTCGTTCTTTAGTAGTAGCCTTACTAAAAAAACACCATAGTTTTTTTCTCTATTCAACTTTTTCCCCGAAGCTAGCTCATACAGCTGTAATAATTGAAGAATTACCTCCAAATCACCCCTTGATGCATGGCAGAATAGCAAGGTATCATCGGCAAAGAACAAGTGACTGATTCTTGGGCCATTTTGATACAAAGAGAATCCTCTAATTACCTCAGATCTGGCTGCATGTTATAATTGCTGGTTTAGAGCTTCCAAACATATCAAAAATAAATATGGTGAAAGCGGATCACCCTGCCTAATCCCCTTTGTTGGCCGAATATCCCCTCTTGGAACACCATTCACCAAAACTTGATAGGAAGCTGACCCCACACAAGCCATGATCAAATCCACCCACCGGTAAGAAAATACCATTTTCTTCATGGTTAACTCCAAGAACCACCATTCAACCCTATCATACGCCTTGCTTATATCAAGTTTAAGAGCCATAAACCCTCCCTTTTTTGACTTTTGATTTTTCATATGATGTAAGGGCTCAAATGCTACAAGAATATTATTCGAAATTGCCTTATCAGATTGAAAGGCACTCTGTGATTCTAAGATAATAAGAGGTAGTAAACCCCTCATCCTGTTGGCAACAACCTTTGAAACAAGCTTGTATACAATGTTACATAGAGAAATAGGTCGAAATTTAGATACTTTGATAGGGCTTTTTACCTTGGGGATAAGAGTGATGAATGTACTATTGAGAGAAGAGGGAATGACTCCCTTGGATAGGCAACTCAACACCGCCTCAGTCACATCATCTCCAACGACCTGCCAATACCGTTGAAAGAATAAAGGAGGTAAACCATCCAACCCCGGTGCTTTCAAAGGTTCCATTTGCTTCTAGGCCACTACCACCTCTTCCTTTGTGAAATTAGCCAAGAGCTCGGCATTCAACTCATCTGTAACGGAGCAAGGAATGTGTGCAACAACCTCTTCTATCATGGATGGATTGGATGAGGCAAAGAGCTGCTGATAGTAGTCAACCAAAATATTTGAGATGCCCTCTTCATCACTACATAAGTCTCCATTTGTATCCTCCAAATTATCAATCCGATTCCTCCTAAATCTATGAGATGCTCAACTATGAAAATACCTTGTATTGTTGTCACCTTCTTGCAGCAACAAGGATCGAGATCTTTGCTTCCACATTTGTTCCTCCCTCACTAAGAGTTTGGAAATTTCTTTTTTCAACCTCGAAACCCCAGCAAAGTTGCCTCCCCTTGTTGCTTCAGCTTCAACCAGCCCCAACAATCTCTTCTTTTCCTTCAATTTTTGGGTCACATTTCCAAAGGCAACCTTACTCCACCATTTTAGATTTCTAAGGCACCTATCGACTTTCCTTTTTAATCTGTTTATAGCACTTCCCTATGAATCATAAGCCCATGCATCTTCCACCACTTCCTTACATCCCTCATTCTCCATCCACATTTGTTCAAACCTCCACGGTTTGTTAATCTTCTTTGGTATACCTACTAAGTAAATCATAAGAGGCTTATGGTCTGAGGAACCACTTTCCAAAGGGACCACCTTGGATGCCGGAAACATATCCATCAATTCCACCGTACCCACTGCTCTATCTAACCTTTCCCACACCATGTGGCTTTCCCCATGGCCATTACACCAAGAAAACTTATTGCCACTAAAACCAAGATCTTGAAATCCACATTCGTTGAGTACATCTCTAAAATCCTCCATTTGTTTACTCGGCCTCAACCTCCCTCCTAACTTCTCATGTGCCTTGATAATTTCATTAAAATCTCCAGCACATAACCAAGGCAAAGAGTATTTTTATTTTAATCTCCTTAGAATGGCCCAAGAGATGTGGTGGTTTCTTGTGTTGGGTTCGCCATAAAACCCAGTGAACTTCCATTCATCCTTCTTGCCCTTATTTATAATAGCATCTATATGATTCGGCGAGTAAGTATCAACCGAAAGATCTACATCTTTTTTCCACATGATAGCCACCCTGCCACCTCTCCCTTCTTTTGAAAAATCCAACAAGCCTTCAAACGTGAGCTTGTCTCGAATGAAAAGTAGCCTAGCTTTGTCAAGCCATGTTTTGTCTAAGAACACGACTGAGGGACCTTGAATTTGAATGATATCACCAAGCTCTTGCTCTATCTGGGGTTTCCCAAGCCCCCGACAGTTTCAGCATAAGCGATTCATTATTGTTGGCGTGGTTGCTTAACAGCCTCCACCATTGATGAAAGTGTAGTCTGATCATAGAAAGAAACTGCTCTTTTCTTACTTGGTAACCCATTACAATCCTCCTCACAAAGTCTCTTTACCCTTGTCAAACCCGAAGAAATCATGTTTTCATCTGTACTAACCCGACCTTGCTTCTTCTTTTGTTTTCTTAACTCCACCGTGACTGTGTTATTGGGTTTGTCTAGGGCATTTGTGATATCACCCAATATATTTTGAGTGATTGGGACACTTACCAGATTAGCTTCATTGACACATGGCTGCCTACTCAGCTTTTGACTCAACTAACTTCTAAAATGATCTTCATAAGGAAACAGTGCCTCAACATGCATGATCTGATCAGAATCCAGCTGTGTTACATGGTCAGCACTAGCATCTTCCTATCCTTATCAAATCCCGATTTTGAAATTTCATCCTTACCAAACTTATTCAATTCCATATCAATTTCCTCAATTCTTTCCTCAAAATCCTCCCTAGTATCTTAGTTTTTCTTCACTCTCCCACCCATGATCCTCTTCTCAATTTCAGGACCTGATCCCTTGACATTATTCTCCTCCTGAAAATCCTCACCTTCCTCAGCTATTGGCTACACCACCATCGGAGACTTCTGCGAACCCAAAACCACCACCGGGATCGGACTTGGTTCTTTGTTGTTCGGCTGTTGCCTTTCTTTTTTCCTTGCCTCATAATAACCTAGTACTTTAATCACCGAACTACTTCCCTTAACAAATGGTGGAGCACGGATCCAAGACCCATACGCTTGCTCTTCCTTCTTCATCCAACCTTCATTATCTAGCCATAGCTAGCAATCTCTATCCACATGGCTCAAACACCCACACCAATAGCAAAGATTTGGTAACCTTTCATGTTTAAAAGAAACGCACCCTTATTCCCCTTGAGAAGAAAAGAAACGTCGCCCTCGACAAAGAGGTTTGTTAATATCAATAAGAACCCTAACCCTCATAAAACTCCCTCCATCCATTTGAGTAACATCATCCACTCGGCATACCAAGCCCATAACATCTAGCAAATTTTCAACAACCTTACAGTTTAAAAATCTCACTGGGATATCATGGACTTGAACCCAGACTGGAATCTTATCAAAACTTAACGCCCTAATCAGACCTCCTCTATCATACCACTATATCACCACCAGGTGTTTATCAAAGCTCCATGGAGCTTTGCTTAAAATTTTCTCTGCCTCCTCCTTATTGTCAAACATAAACAATAAGACATGATCTCCTGCTCTTCTCACCTCAAACCCCCCTCACAGATCACCACAAAGGGCTAAAAGTTTTAATTACTGCCTCAACACTTAAAGCCCTTTTTGTTAGGAATTTCACAGCCAGGATGAATTCAGTAGTTGAATTCTCATCGGGTAGTTCTAGGTTTTACTCCTCTCTATCATTCAACGACAACTTCTGCCAATGCTTGGCCAAGCTGTCCATCTCAGAGTCACTTCAACCCTTGCGTTTCTCCAATACCCTAGAGAAAGGAAAAGAAAAGAGATAGTCCCCCAAGAAACCTCCAAGTAAAACGTGTTTACTTGAGGTACAAAGTAATCCTCACACAAGGAACAACAATTCTACAGGCTAAGGGAAGCTTCCATGGGTTCCAGAGAGAACTTACTTAGCGACAGAAAAACTCCAGATCTTTAACACAATATATATACAATATATATGTGTGAAATGAAAAAGCATATAAAAAAAATGACGCATACCAGCGTCTAGAATTGCAGTCCATTACAAGGCATACGTCTGTCACCTTGCTAACAATATCCTATTAACTTGGGATATATAGACTTTCATCAATAAATAAATAAAACTTCGGCTGGACCTATATAATATAAAATCTTCATCCCAAACTTTTTCTTATTAATTGTTGCCCCAAACAAATTATATTTTTATTAAAGGTAAGACTGCTGACCAATCATATTTTCTAAATCTGTAAAGGGAAAAGCATTATACACTGTATATCAACATTTTTATTATGAGAATCGTCAAATTAATTATTTTTGGTTGGTAGAACTTATTGTTATTAATTGCATCTTTCCCAAAGGCAATCTTCTATCCCTAACAAATATCAATTAATAAATTTTTTAATAAAAAACAGTAATAAATTGAATTAAGGTGGATTTTTTTTATTAACTAATTCTTTTGAAATTTTAAAAAAATTAACACTTTATTGTTAAACTGAGTTAAATAGAGTATTCATTTAAATGACTACCATATAATAAATTGAGAGAAAAATATATACAATCATGAATTGGCTTAGGGTGGACAAATCGACTACACTAACAACCAAATGGGGCAACTACAAAATTGGTTATAGTAACCAGTGAAAAATTTAAGAAATTGACACCGATGGATGCATTGATACCAATAGTCCACAGTGCATCCATCAATGGAATTATATATATATATATATATATATATTATATACTCATACAAAACAATGACGTTTTAGATGATGAAATTACGTAATTTCATGTCTAAAAAACGATGTTGTTTTGGTTTGAAGATTTAATCATAATAATGATTCAATCTTCACTTCTTTTTCGAGAAGATTCAACCCTATCTCTCATATATCCTATCGTATGATCCCTTTTTCTTTGTCTTTCTTTCTCTGAATTTAGTTTGTCGGTGATTAGACTCTTAGATCTCAGCAATGTTGGTTGGGCCCCATTCTCCTCAATCATGTATTCAAGTCATTTTCCGCCTCTCTCCGTCTCTTCAATCTCCACTTCTTTTTCAGGAAGGTTCAACCTCTCTCTAATATATCCCCTATTGTATGATCCATTTTTTTGGCCTTTCTTTCTCTCCGATCTTAGTTTGTTGGTGATTAGACTCTTAGATCTTCAGTGCTGTTGTTTGGGCCTTGTTCACCTCAATCTTGTATTCAAGTAATTTCCTCTCTCTCTCTCTCTCATTAATATAGAAATTTCTTTGAAAAAAATTGGGGTTTTCATGTTTGCAGGTTAAATTGATTGGATATCCCCTTGTTTTCCTCAAGTTCAGACAAAGTTATAAATGAGAATGAGGTTAGTATTTTCAGTTCACCGTTTTAGTTCCAATGGCTATTAGTAATTTAGTATTATGATTTTTGTGTATCCCTCTCATATACGGTACGTGTTTGTTTTGGATTTTGTGAGTGATTGATCGCTGCTTTCTGCTGTATAGATTTGTAAATGGTAGAAATACAACCATGTTTCTGGTTGATCAGCAAACCAATCAACCAGACCGACCGCACTGCATGTTTGGCGGGCCTAAAGCAAACTAGGCCAACCTGTCTGCACAAAATTTTCAAAAGGACGGTGCGGTTTAATAAAAAGGAGCACCGGTGACGTCGGTGCGGTGCAAAAGGAAGGGCCAAAAAGCCAATTGCACCTCACGGATTGCACCACCATGCATGAGCTTAAGACTGCACCTTAAGCTCCTCACACTTATCTTAGGAAGAAAGATTAATCATACTATTTGATTTCCTTTCTAGGCTGAAACCGCAAAATTGTAAAAAGGAATTGATTTTATTAAAAATCTAAAACCTTCCTTACAACTTACCCAACAGCTTTGTAGCCTGAATAGCACTTCTCTATGTTTTTAACGAAAACTTCCAAATTCAAATCTCTCTTTACCCATTGTAGCTATTAAATTTATCCAAAAAACCCGTCCCTATAACTCAACAAAGGAGTTTACATGTATATATAACTATATATAAACAGTCTTAAAGAAGGAAAGTTTTTCAAATAATACATAGTTATGTAGAGAGATTTATACATGGTAAGCTATCTGTTATAATCAGTCCTAATTGGGCTGTCAGCCTGCCACTAGTGACTTATTTTCGCCTCCATGACGGTTGATATCCGAGTATTATGTCATCTTTTTGATACACATATAGAATTATTATTCTCATTGTCAACAAGGAAGAGAGAAAAAGTGGTGCTCCAAAGTCCAAACAACTCAAAGTTCACTCTTTTTGGCTTTTAGGCGGTGTCACTGATCTTGGTAATTAAGGAGACACATTCTGTAATCTCTTCTCCTCTCCCACAATCAAAATCTAAAAATAAAAAATAAAAAACCCCTGCAGATTGCAATGTCTTCCACAGACTATTTTGGGTTCGTTTGGTTAGGCGATTTGGAGACTAAAAGATCGTTTTTAAAATCCAAAACTCAATTTCGCAACAACTTCTTATAACTTTTTTACAAACACTCATTTTAAATCTAAAAGCTCAACAGCTTATCCAAACACCAAACGCACTATTTACAATATTTTTACAAATTATTGATTTAGACTCATCACTAACATCATTTTTTTTTTCTTACCAATAACCTCTCATTACATCAACAATTTGTAAAAAAGTTTGTAATTACAACATTTTCCAAGTATTAACTATTTCTTATTTCCTTGTAAAAAATAAAAAATAAAAATCTTCTAATACTAGAATTTGTGAATAGCCAAATTTTGTTTGTCATATTATTACTAGTTGTCGGGGGCGAAAAGGTTTCCCTTCCAACAAATGAGATTTATGTTAGGTTGGGGGCCTAAACCGAAACTCGACGATGGGTTTGATACACAACCCAAAGGAGTATTAACTATTTCTTATTTCCTCGTAAAAAATAAAAAATAAAAATCTTCTAATACTAGAATTTGTGAGTAGCCAAATTTTGTTTGTCATATTATTGCTAGTTGTCGGGGGCAAAAAAGTTTCCCTTCCAACAAATGAAATTTATGTTAGGTTGGGGGCCTAAACCGAAACTCGACGATGGGCTTGATGCACAGCCCAAAGGCTATCGGTGAAGATCCAAAGAATTCACTGTATCTTATGCCTTGGGCTTAGGTTGAGACTGACAAGAATGACTCATAAACAATCCCTACAACAGACATGTCAATATGATTAAAAAGCATACTATAAGAAATAGCCCAGTAGTAAGATGTTTATGCAGAAAATGGCCCAACTGTAAAATGTTTCTGCAGTAAACTAGCCCAGCAGTAAAGTGAGCCAAAACAGAATAAACCTCCAGCTGTTAACTATTTCACAAATTAAGGAAAGTATCTACATTTTCAAACTCATCATCTGTTAGCTCTGGAGAAGAGTCTTTTAATACAATAATATGAGGCAAAAACTCTATAGTAACAGTCACATCATAACTTTCAATAGTAAATGAATAAGTAAATATCATGGGTTCCATTATAACAAATAATGAGAAAAACTTAGTGTGAGATGAAGGGAGAAAGAGAGATCCTAGCTAGTGCAGCAAGATCATTATGGTGCCAAGACATGCTCGTGAAGATAATAAGTAATGAGGGATATTTCAAGTAGTATGAGTAGTGAGAGAGAATGTGTATAGTAAAGCTATTGGGGCTTTCTGCTGAGGGTAAATAAGTGTTTATAAGTAGAGCTATGAGGAGTATTCATGAGCTAGGAGTTGGGGAACTTAGTTTCTAAGCTTGAAACTAAGAGCTCAGTGACTTTTTCAGAGCTTAGAGAAAGCTTAAACAAAGAGGTTAATGAAGAGTTCCTCTCTATGGGTGTATTTCTTAGTGTGTTGGTGAAGCATTAATGGAGAGTTTCATTTATAGTTGGGTTTTATGGGGTAATTAGCAAATAATGTCAGCTAAATCTTCCCTAATCTTCATAAAATCCTTAGAGAATCGTTCCTAGGATTTTAGCTAAGAGTGGTAAGCTTAACTTTAAAAAGGTTCTTGCTATTTTGGATAATAACAGCTAGGGTTCTGACTTAGCATTGAATGCTGATTGGCCTTGGCTGATGGGATTAAAGCATGCTTTAGGCTAATGATCTTGATTATGCTGCTGCTATGAACACAGCTCCCTAGGGCAGCTTGTATCACCTCAAGCCAGGTGTCAATCTTGGTGCCCTTACTGGGAACTCATCTGGGATCCCCTTGGTGCCCTCCAAACTACATTTCTCTAAGTTTTCCCAATTAGGGTTCATGTGCTTGGTCCATGAACCAGAGAGCACGCATTTTTGGTATGAAAATGAATTAATTTCAAGTTGTTTCAGGAGCTTTCATGGCCTGGTCATGGCTGCTCTTGATTCTTGACCGAATGGGCTGGAGAAAAAAGAAAGGACAGCTGGCTGAAGCTTCCCATCTTTCTATCATGTCACTTTTAGTTATATGTCACACGAGAAATGATGAAATTTCATCTTGTGAAGGAAGGGTTCAACCCTAATGGACATGTGTCCTCTTCTGATCTGATTAGACAAGTTAGAACTTGATAGCAATGGGCTCCAACTGTTAATTTGTGCTAAATTTTGGCTGGTCAGCTCACGTGAGCTTCAATTGCTAGGATTTGTGTGTGGGCTGGGCTGGCTCAACTGGGCTTTGTAGTTGAGCTTCTTTAGGCTTTGTTATCCCTACAAAATGAAGAGTTTTGCCATAGGTGATATACATAGGCTTTTGTAGTTAGTTGATTATGGAAAAATAAGCATAATTCCCATAAATTTTGTTGAGAGAAATATTCTTAAGAGATAAGTAATTTATATTTCCCATGAGTTAGGGGTTTTTGTATATATTTTGCCAAGAAATAGTTTTAGGCTTTGAGCGTAATGTAATTGTTTTTGCCAAAATAGTATTTTGGGCTTTTATAAATAGTTGCCAAAATAGATTTGGGCTTTGTAAAGTAGTGCCAAAATAGTACTTGGGTTTTGTGAAATAATACCAAAATAATATTTGGACTTTGTAAAATGGGTGCCAAATTAATATTTGGACTTTGTAAAATAGGTGCCAAATTATCATTTGGGCTTCATGAAAATAAGTGCCAAATTATTATTTGGGCTTTGTAGGATTTTGTAAAAATATTGTCGTATCGTAACGGGTTTTAGAGGTGTCGTATCGTAACGGGCTTTTAAAGTGCTGTGTCGTAACGGGTTTTAAAGGTGTCATATCGTAACAGGTTTTAGAGGTGCTGTGTAGCAACGGGCTTTTAGAGTGCCGTATTGTAACGGGCTTTTAGAGTGCCGTATTGTAACGCACTTTTAGAGTGCCGTGTCATAACAGGTTTTAGAGGTGCTGTATCGTAACGGGCTTTTAAAGTGCCGTGTTATAACAGGCTTTAAAGGTGTCATATCGTAACAAGCTTTAAAGGTGCCATATAGCAACGGACTTTAGAGGTGCCGTATCGTCACGGGTTTTAGAGTGCCGTATCATAATAGGCTTTTAGAGTGCCATATCGTAATGGGCTTTTAGAGTGTCGTATTGTAATGGGCTTTATAAGAAGGTTTTGTTGGGCTTTTAGGCTTTTTGTGGAGATAGTGTAATTCTGTGGCCCAATTTTGGTAGTAATGTGATAAGTAGTTTTTGTGGAAAATCTAAGTTGAATAATATGTGAGATATAATGGGTAATATTTGTGAGAGAGCCCACGGTAATGTGTGGGGCTTATATGGAAAGTATTTGTGGGAGCGCAATAACATGAAGAATATTTGGATAATATATGGGGAATATTTATGTGAGCTCAAAATAATTTATGAGCTTGTGTGGGTATTTTTGTGAGTGGGCTAAAGAAATTAGGGCCCGAAAATTTGTACCTCAACACTAGTTTTCCCCTTTTTTCCTACACTCATCAATGTGTGTCTATTTCAAGTTGCTAGTTTTCCCCCTTTTTCCTACACTCATCAATGTGTGTCTATTTCTTACACTCTTTATCACCACACACCCTTGGTGCGATGGTTGTGTGAGAAGTAATGGCCGGGGTTCAAGTCTCCAAAAGGGAGCTTCACACACATATACACTTAGATTATGTTATAGTAGAAATTTTATCTTGTAAAAAAAAAAAAAAAATAGTCTTCTTTTTTTTTTTTTTTTTTGGGTCCATTCCAAATCCAAGCACTTTAAATCAACTGTTGCACGTCATCATATATTCTGTTTGTGCACATATAAATAGAAAGCCCCAACCATCTAGAATTCGAGATTCACATGATATCCTCGCTTCTTTTAAATACTTGTTTCCATGGGCTTCACAAACTTTCATATAAAAGTTTACCACATGGTCCACATAAAAATTTGTCTTACCTCTCCGAATTATTGTCAAGAGAAAATGAAGATTCATTCTTGGATCACACACATGATTATCGAAATCTCATAAAAACAAACTCCATTTCTACATCTGTAAAGCCGAGTACACTGGATTACATTCTTTGATAAGGAAATTTATTAGAGTAACTAATTATAAGCCCAAGAACGCACATACTACACAACAAAGGAAGAGAGGAATAGAAAAATTAATACCCCCACTCTTCACCTTAGGTAGAAATCCCTGGCTCCCTGCTGTAATGGAACTGTTGCATTTGAATCTTGAGATAGCGATTCCTTAGATAACTTAAGTCGATCATCTCACCGTCTAGGTAATCCTATTGAGCATCAAAAAGTATGTCACTACACCCTCTCAGCAATCCTAGATGAGTATGAAACAGACCTTCCTTGTGTCTGCCTTGTGTTGTAGGATTTACATTTTAAGCACTTGTGAGCCACAATGTGGAAATTCACCTCGGACGTTTTCCCACAGTCGTTGCAAAGGATCGGAACCTAAGAAAATTGTAACAAACAATTCTGGAGGTATTATAGGTTGATAAACCTAGTTGCACAGATCATTGACACCTTATCAAAACATTTTTTACCATTTTATATTGGTATGTTCGAGGCATAGGCGTTGCTGCAACCTGAGATTGGTTCTCAAAACAAGTTAGTATATATAAAGGACTGGTTTTTACAAGTATAAAATTACTCAACATAAACCTAACTATTTTGGATCTTCATAAGAGCATGTTATGTAATTTTTTTTGGGAAAGTTAAAACTATTATCGAAGTACCTCCTCATCAAGTTTTTCCCACACACGGGACATATCGCAATAGGATTTTGAGCAAACAGGGCATGAGTACCTGCCAAAAGTTTATACATTTCAAGGGTGAATAGAAGGAACAAAAAAATTTGTACAAGTAATCAACATAAATCAACAGCTTCTTTAAAAACATACTGAAAATGACGCTCCATCTCTTTTACGCATTCCAAATGTATAGTGTGTCCACATTGCAAGACAGTAATGTCTTTTGTAGTATCAAACAGAAACTGCTCAATAAGGTGACATATATCAATTCATTTTGAAATAGAGCCTTTCCCCTTTCTAATTAAGCATTTCATTCTCCTAAATTTACCTCAAAGCAAACCGAGCAATTGTGGTGCATTGCTTTTTCAATACAATTGTGTGAATCCTTCAACATAATTGAATAGCAACATCCTGATACAATGAAAACTTCCAAACTAAATTATCAAAAAACAACAAACAATACAGTCTCTGAGGCAATGAATAAGGAGTTCAACACTTTACCGCATTTATTACAGTGGAAAAAATTGTCCTTGCCCCCAGTTCTGCAATAATAGACTCAATAAACATATATTATAGAAGTAATAACAAAGACAAGATAATGAAAGCAAAGAATTGGAATAGAGTTTAACCTGCATATACCACACTCATCACAATGGTATTGCTTCTTAGAAACCTAGCAAAAGAATTATTATTATTATTATTATTATTTTATATTACAAGTTACAGAAACTTTCTTGAGTTTTCAAAAAAGAAATTGATTCAGGAGGCTTACATCATCATCAAACAAGTTGCATTTGGAACAAAAGTACTTCCCCATGCAAGCCCCACACTGAATGCAGTTCTGTTGAATCTGATAAGTTATCAAAGAAAAATCAGAACCTTATTATGAACTTTATATTTATCATTATCCTTTCAAAAGAATAATGAAAACACTATAATGCAGTTCTGGAGACCTACATCTTGCTCTGTACTACACATGGAGCAGATCACCTGAAAGACAACAATGCTGAATTTTAGTGTGCTAATTGTAATTTTCTATATTATTTAGGAGTTCTATAGATGAATGAAACTAAAAAGTAAATTATCAAATCATCAATAAACAAGAGAGAGAGAGAGAGAGAGAATTTGGGTGGTAAAGTTTGCATCTTTTGATAGGACCCTTATTTTGCCGAATCAAGAACTTCCTACCAAAAATAGTTAGAGATCCCAAACATAAATTAAATGAATAAATCCATTTAAAGCAAGACCCTAAAAAAGTCACATGCCACAATTTTTACCGCTAAGAGTATAGGGAAAAAAAGTACTATACTTTTTACTTGCATTAAAAGAATAAAAGTTTACGCTCTACCTAGTAAAATTTCAAGCCATATATTTATCCCATTAACAAAAAAAATAAATAAATAAATAAATAAGCACCAAAATATTGAGTGAATAAATATAAACTTACTAACCCTTTTCAAATCATGGCGGGGAACGTCGTGGCGATCAACAGGATCGACTTCCAATGAGTTCTGTTCCAAAATCATCCAAAAGAAGGTTTAATTTTAAAAAAAAAAAAAAAAAAAAAACAAAATTAAAGAGCTAATCTAAAATAAGTTTTATTAGTAATAAATAAAAAAGTAAGGGAAATTAACCTTAGACTTGTTATGGCAATGCCTGCAATCAAATATCTCATCGCAACAAGGTGCTCTGATCTTGCATCTCCTTCTATAATGCGAGCACCTTCAAATTTTTAACCCAAAAAAAAAAAAAAAAAAAAAATCGGAAACAGCACAAAAAAGTTTTAAAATTGAAAAAATACAAAAGCCCAGAACAAATTACTGAAATTAAAGACAATCCCTAAACTTAAAAATAAAAAAACAAAAATGACATACCCGAATTTCCCAGATTCCAGCTCCACCATAGCCTCACATTTCTTATGATAATCATCATTAGTGGACAAATGGGGCTCGTAATCGCTCTCCATTCTCTTCAGTTTCTACTTGATTTTCTCTTTATGGTTCAAAAAACTACCTGATACCCACAACATTCCAATTCATAAATCGTAAATTACTAAAAAAAAAAGCGCATATCAAAAGTCAAACTAAACTGAATTACAAACATATGTGAAGGAAAGTTTTGAAAAAGCAAAAACAGACCCTAATGAAACGGGTAAATTGGAAAGGAGAGAATTTTCTTGTGAAGAGAAATGGAGCCTAAAGAACGAGCATTGAAGCCACAACGTGGAACTCGCACACAAACGGAGAGCAAGAAGAAGAAGAAGAGCTTGCACGCTTATTATAGAGAGATATATCAGATGGTAATTAGTAATTACAGACATAGAATTCAATTGAATACCACATTTACCCCTTTTTCTTTAGAATTATTTGCCTGGTATAATTTGGATGACGAGACGACACGCCAGGCCTTTGCTTTACTACCGACCAACCTGAATTATTAATTCAACTGTTTATTTATTGCGCAACAAAAAGGATAGTGGGTGATTGATGAATTAATATATTTTGATCTTATCAAAAAAAAATTTTAATTTTGACTGATTAGTGAAAGAGAAATGGAGAGAGGAAATTGATGATATTGGCAATGCCAAAATATGATCACACGTAAACGACACCCATGTTTTTCTGGGTAGGAAGAAGAATATAGGGTAACGTGGGACGGTGGGAGGAAATTCGTTTCTTTGTTTACGTACCAGCAATAAATAATGAACCGTACCAGCAATAAATAAATAATGAACCGTGTTTCGCGGGCTCAAGTTTTCTACTTCTCTTTGGTAATTTTGGTATGTTTAAGGAAAGGTCAAGCTTTGTGGGCAAGGCTTTTATAGTGGGGTGAAGCTTGTGTCCAGTAGTCACTTCATTAGACACATTGTGATACAGATACATGTCTAAAATTGGATATGTGTCCATATCTTAACGGCTCCAGTGGTCACTAGCCACTGGACACAAGCCAGGCCCTTTATAAAGAGGGCTCGAGTCGTTAATAATTTTGGAAGTAATACTATAGTCACAAATTATTTTACAACATTTTTACAAAATGTTAATGTAACCAACCTTGTATTGTTTTTCATCTAGATTCACCATTAATATCACTTTTTCATTTATCAATAATAATTCACCACATTAGTAGTTTGTAAAATAGATTGTATCACTAATATTATTCTAATTTCGATACACAATAATATATTAGCTATAACCTAAAATGACACAACCCTCTGCAAAAATTTATTTCCATTTAGTATAAAAAAATAAACTTTTTCTATTCTATATATTCACTTTTAAAATACCCCACATCATATTATTTATTTTATACTATATTTTTTTAAATATCAATTTTTATTGATTGTTAAAATTGTTTATCTTTCTTCACACATAACAATCCTCATCCATTTTATTCCTTCATCCTCGGAATACGAAAAAAAAGAATAAAAAACTAAATGCAAAATAAATAGTATCTATATAAATTTACAAGGTTACACAATTATATATAGAATGATATTCATCTTTTTAGGCAAAACTGTTTCTATTATACACCCATTTATGTGAGTGCTCTTCTGCTACATAACATCAATAAATTTCTTATATAGGTGGAATTCAAATCTAAATTATTTATAAATGATAACAATGAGTCAACGGAAAGTCATTAATCGTAAGTGGGAATTAGTTAAAAAGCATTTACATCAAAACTATATCCAAAACACTAAATACCCCCCCCCCCCCCAAAAAAAATATTAAAAGTATCAAATCTGTAATTTTTTTCCCATCTATACAAAAAAAAAAAAAAAAAAAATTATAAAAATGAAAGTTATGAGTAGTAAGAGAGAATAAAAAAATAGAGAAATAATATTTAAAAGAAATTGTAAACAATATATATATATATATATATATATATAATAATTTAAATAATTTTACTTGAATACTGAATAAAGGTAATTTGGGAGGTAAAAATGGCTGTTAAACACCACCGCACACCCTTAAATTAGATTAAAGTATAATTTTTATCTTGCAAAATAAATAAATAAATAAATAATTTAAAATTAAAAAAAAAAAAAAAAAAAAAAAAAAAAAAAAAAAAAGGGGGATGTTAAACACTTTAAGCTTTGACTCGGCTTGGAGTGTGAACTATGGGCTATGGGGCCCACGGGGGTATTGGGGTGGTAATATTTTGTTGAACAAAGTAGATGAGGTTCCTTGAATTTGCTGACGAGATATGGGCCCGGGTTATAAGTTATAACTTACTCACTGTCGTCTTTTGATGGCCATGCGCGCACCGAAGCCAATGCAACTTTAATAGTATTTTTCAAAAAGGTTAAGTGGCTGAGCACGTTTCAAAAAGTGAAAGGGATAAGCTCATAAATATTAATGGCTTGTTTGGAAGTTTAGAGAGGAAGGAGAGTAGAGGGGAGTAGAGGGGAGGGGAGTAGTGGAGAGGAGAGTAGAGGAAAATGATTTCCCTCCATCTTGTTTGGATGTTTTTAAAATTAGTAAGGGGGAATGGAGTAATTAGCCCTTCCCCTTGTGTAATTTTGTTAATATAATAAGGATAAATTAGGTAATTTACTTGGTTAATAGTTTATGTATTCTACTCTCCCTCCAAATCTCTCCAATTTGGGGGAATTAAAAATGGGAGGCTAGAGGGAGTTGAAACCCCTCCAAACCCCTCCCCCTCCTTCTTTAAAAAACTTCCAAACAAGGTAATTGGATTACTCTCCTTCCCTCTACTCTACTCTCCCTCCTTTTTTAAACATCCAAACAAACCATAAAAGATCCAAGAAGAGAGCCATTGGGCTTGTTTAAGACAGTGATTGATGGCTTAAAATGAGGCCCAAAAAGCAAACAAAAATATCACCTTCATACTACCCATGCATCTCGTAATGTTACTATCAAATTTGATCAACTAGCAGCCCAAACCTTCTTCTACTATTCAAAAGCAGCCCAACTTACACATTAGACTCGTGTTGGGAAAGCACCACACAGGCCTAACAAAATTGACTAGCTTTAGCTGCATTGGGTCAAAACAATTGCAGTCTGTTCAGTACAAGTAAATTTGAAGTGATCGAAGTCGAAGAATAGCTGCAGAGGGAAGAACATTGGAGGACAAATATGGTTTTGTGTGGATTTTAGTCAGTTACTTTGAAGGGTTTTGATTCTTCTGAATATCCCACGCTAGTTAAAAAAAAAAGTCTCATGATTCATTAAGGTAATGTTTAGCGTATTTATTAAAAATACATTTCATAAATTATAGAAAGAAAAATGTATATTGTAATTTTTTTTGTTTGACATTTTTTTTTTAAAATGTGCGGAATGCATTTTCCGTGCAATGTATTTTGTATTTGGACAAAGTTTAGCTATAAAATCGGTTGTAACCTTAAGTTACAAACTCACTCAATATCTTTTTATTGGAGATGAATTTTGACAAATTCATCATTAAATTACATCTTTTTCTTATGTCCTCCATGGTTGCAAAATTTTAAGAAAATTAGGGCTTGTTTGGATGCTTTTTTTTCATTACTCAATTTCCGTCACTCATCACTCATCACTCATCACTCATCACTTTAAAATACCCTACCCATTTGGCACCATCTCTCACTTGCCATCACTCAATATTTTTCACACTGTTTGTGGGCCCCATACATGTCACTCAGTGCAGTTTTTTTTTTTTTTTTTTCCAATACCCAAACTCACTGAACCCAGTATATATATATATATATAAAAAAAAAATAAAAAAAAAAAGACCAAGAAAACCGAACCCAGTGAAAGAAGAAAAAAAAAAAGAACTGAAGACTGAAAATTAGAGGTGATGAAGAACCAAAAAAAAAAAAAAAGGAAGAACGAACTAACCGAACCCAGGAGAAGAAAGAAAAGTGGAAAAAAAAAAAAAAAAAGGTTAATAGGTGCGACTGACCTGATTAGAAGGTCCCTCCATGTGTGTTTAATTACAAAAATGCCATTGAAAACAGAGTTATGGAAATTGAAAACAGCTAAAATGTGTTTTTAATTTCCATAACTCATAACTAAAAAATAAGAGAATTGAGTAATAGAAACAAAAAACTGGAAATAGAGTTATGTGGTGCCAAACGGACTTTTCAACTGTGGGTTCCACCATTTTTGAGTTATGAGTTATCAAAACAAAGTTATGAGTTATGAGTTATGGAAATCACTCATCCAAACAGCCTCTTAAAGATTAATAGCTATATTATCAATAAATTTCTAAATTGCAAGTTTTTGTAATTTAAAATTATGCATAAAATATAAGTTTATAGATTATATAGTATATAATATCCGATTGACACAAAATTTGACGTGTATTAAGAGCGTAAAGAACATGCAATTCAACGGTTAAATTTTCAAAATATGCAATAATATTTATTTTATTGAGTGAATTTGTAGCCTAAACCTACAACCAATTTTGTAAATAAACTTTGTTCTTTGTATTTCTCACATTCAAAATAAAATTTTTGAAAAACTAAAACTACATTTGGTAACTATTTTTGTATTTTGTTTTCAAAAACTTGGTTTTGAAAATGAAAATGAAAATGAAAAAAAAAAACTCAATGTGTTTCCAAAATAAGGGTGAGCATTTATTATTATTATTATTATTATTATTATTAGAGTAAATTACAACTTACCCACATGTGATTTGACTGAAATTTAAATTACCTATTTGGGGTTTGAAATCTCATGATGCAAGTATTCCGTTGGTTTCTTTTTAAATTTATTTGATCTTGTCATTTATGTTTTTTGTGTTTTTGAAGGGGGAGAAACATAAAAGTGGAGTAAATTTGCATATTTAGCCATGTTTTTAATAGGTGTGGGTTACAAAATTCTAACTGAACTAATCTCAGGTAGGTAAAGTGTTAAATTTCAAACCACAGGTAAGTAACTTAAATTTTAGCCAAACTACAGGTGGGTAAAATTTAGAGTAAATTACAACTTACCCACCTGTAGTTTGACTGAAATTTAAGTCACCTATTTGGGGTTTGAAATCTCATGATGCAAGTGTTCCGTTGGTTTCTTTTTGAACTTATTTGATCTTGTCATTTATGTTTTTTGTGTTTTTGAAGGAGAGAAACATAAACGTGGAGTAGATTTGCGTATTTAGCCATGTTTTTAACATGTGTGGGTTATGAAATTCTAACTGAACTAATCTTAGGTAGATAAAGTGTCAAATTTCAAATCACAGATAAGTAACTTAAATTTTAGCCAAACCACAAGTGGGTAAGTTGTAATTTTCTATTATTATTATTATTATTATTATTATTATTATTATTATGTACAATCAATATAATATAATATAATAGCATACATTTATATTTATCAGTGTTTGTTTAGATATTTTACAAAGTTAAAAAGTGAACATGTAATAGGCCAAGAAAGGGCCACATTGACTAGATTTAACCTGAGAGCGGGCGGAGATTTGAAAAGGTTTTAACTCAATTGGCAATGGACAAATAATGCATTCTGCTTATTTCAACATTAAAGTTTTTTAAAAAATAAGTCATTTTTTAAAAAGAATTTTCTATAAAACTATTTTATTTTCCTATATATAATAGAAACTTTAAATAAGTTGAAAAATCATTTCCTAACTTCTTTTTATTTAGCTTATTATGAGATAGATTTGTTTTCCAACAAAAATTAGTGGAAAACAATTTCTACAAAATAAGCCATACTTTTTTAATTTTGACCAAAGATAATTTTACTTTTACTCATTTTTTATAATGCTAACAAATAATAGAAAACACGGAAAACTATCTTCACAAAAAATTTTCCATCGAAACAAGTAGAATGTAAGAAGAAGAATAAGAATAAGAATAAAGGTCAATGGCTGGTTCAACAACGGGAGTGCCGCAATGATGATTTCAAGGATAACAAGAGGAAGTGGAGGAAGGGGAAAGAGAGTGGTGGGTTTGGTTTTGGCCGCACGTTTTGAACTTTGTTATTGTGCTTTTGATTTTATTTTTGTTTCACCAAGATTCGAAGCATATCATGTTTACAAAATTAAAAAGAACTCTTTGGTAATTCTCAAGTTCCTTTGAAAATAGAGAAGTGGAAACTGTTTTTATTTTCTATCAATTTTTAAGGTTGTGTTGGTTCCATAAAAATTGATTTTTGGAAAATACTTTTGACATTCATGGGTGTTTAGGGCAACGAAACATGTTGGTCAATCAAGTTCCAACCCTAAAATAATGGCATTTATAGCGAAAATTGGTTTTGCGTTCATATTCAGTAAATCAAATTTTATCATACCCAAAACTCATCAATTGGACCTCCACCCTCCCACTATCAGTCACCTAACCATAGCCTGATCCACATCTCGGTAAGTCCCTCTCTCTCTTTTGAACTGTGACTCTCTCATTGGCTGAGTTTTGTTTTTTTTTTTTTTTTCATTTTTTATCTTTTTAAATGTGGCTTTATCTTTTTTTCTTTTTTTTTTTTTTTTTTTTGATACGAAATGTGGCTTTATCTTATCCAGTTAGTGACTCTCTTTTCCTATTTTTGTCTTTTTAAATGTGGCTTTATCTTCTTCTTTTTTTTGTTGGTCAGTGACTCAGCGTTGGTATTTGGTGAATATTATTATTTTTGCTTATAAAGTAACCAAAACACCAACAAATAAAATAAGATGTTTCCAAAGAATATGTACATAGATTGAAAAGAGAAAGGGATCAGGCGCAAAGCCACCTTATTGCAAAATTTTAAATTGATTCTCTGAAAAAATATTAGTGCCCAGATGTCCTCTGAAAAAAGAAAAAGAAAGTACTTATTTATAACAAAAATAAACTATGAAATTTTTAACCCATAAAAATGAAAAATAGTATGGCTAGAATAATAGAATTTTCTTTTATTTTCTTATCCCGTGAATATAAGCTTGATTAAGAGCGTGTAATTAATGTATAGAATTAATTTTATAAAAGATAAATTAATTAAATCATTCATAAAAGACAAATTAATTAAATTATTTTTTTTGAGGGGTTATTATTAATTAAAGTTGTATTAAAAATGGGCTGACTGTTTAAATTATAGTGAAAACTTTGTTTTTTTCTTGAGTATGAATAACATTCATATAACTAAGTAAAGATTTCTAATTAATTTTTTTTTTTAAATTCTTTTCAGGTTAATTTTTGAGTCATATTCTTAAAGCTAAAAGAATTATGAGCAAACGAAAAATAATTGATGCATTCTTTAAGAAAAAAGATGCTAGCAGTTCAGAAATTAGGACACCTGTGGCTGTAGAAACAAATCTTAATACTTCAATACCTGATGAACACCCCTCCAAATGTCCAAAACTTCAATTTGAAGAGATAGATCGTGATCCAGGATCACGTAAACAAATATGTGAATTTCCTATCAACCAACAAGATGAAATCCGACGAGCTTATCTCAAAGAAGGTCCATATCAACCTGAAAATATAAACTATCCATACAATGATGATACTCATCATCGTCGATTTCAACCAAAAACACTGTAGCCGCACATTGTAATTTTTTTTTATAATAGTGAAATCCCTGCAACCCCGTGGACGTAGGCAAATTACCGAACCACGTAAATACTGTCTTGTGCGTGTGATTGTTACAATCCAGCCCCCCCATGTATTTATTCCTGGCTACGCCCCTGAGCTTGATGTACTCTCAGCCAAGTTTGATAGCATCTACATCGACAAGGAGCAGTGACCCTTTGGCCATTCCGGTCAAAAAGGGGGAGAATTTTTGGGTAGCACTTGAGGGGGAGTGCTTATTTGAGGAAGAGCATTCATAATTTGTCATAATCATATGTGCTGTTTTGGTTATAGCTTTGATACTATGTTTTGGCTAACTGTTGTTATTATAGGTTTTAATCTTGGTTTGGATTAAACTCATAACTCTTGGATGGTTTTGAAACTTTGGATATTTTTGCTTTGTAGTCTTGCTTTGTGGCTTAAGTACTTAATGTTGAATGCTGTGCATTTTTTCTTTAGTATATCACTCTTGTGCCCTTGTAGGATTGTTCCTAGATGCATAAATGTTTTATGCATTGGTTGAGTGTTAGACATGTAAATGACACTTTGCAAATAAGCTTGTCAACTTGCATGTCCGGATGTTCATTCCCTGTGTGAATGAACATAGTGATCACTTTCATATAGTGATTGCATGTTTTTGGTCAAGCCATGATTTATTACTTTATTGCTTAAGTCCATTTCTACTTGATCTTTTTATGCTTGCTCCATATGCATTTCAAGTTTTTCTGCATACAATGATATTATTGTGTTATTGTGTTTCAGGAGATACTTGTTCATATGTTTCAAGAGCTTAACAGAATCTAGAATTAGGTGTGAGTGAGTTTTGCTCAACTGTTCCCAACTCACGCGTTAAGTCTAGAGTCTGTTGTAGGGTTTTGTCACGGAATAGCCAAAGGGGGAGATTGTAAGGTTGAATTTAATTAATCATCTAGTTAGCTTTATTCCGTGTCAAATTTGCTTGTATTTTAGCAATTAGTAACCCTGTATTTATGTGGGATTATTGTAAGGGTAGTGAGTGAGAAGATATGAAGAAAAGCTCAAGTTTGTGCAAGGATGCAGAGTTTCGCGGCTAGGACTCGCGGCTTACTCACGACTGGCAAGCCGCCAACTGTAGCACACGTGAGAAGCATGCGGGGATGTGAAGGGTCATGCCAACTGTCGCACTACAAGACAAAAGTCCCAGGCTGGTTAGGCCGTTAACTCGCGGCTTAAACTCGCGACTCAAACCAGTCGCGAGGCCAAACCGCCAAACCACCCTGTTTGGGAAAAACTATCTCTTCGTATTCCAAATACTCACCATTATATATAGACCCTTATACCCACTAAATGTAGAGAGTTTCCAGAGAGAATTTTATGAGAGAAACCCTAGAAAAAAAAAAACAAGATTGATTCATCCCCAATCTTTACCTTAAAGACTCTTTAAATTCCTCTACTCTCTTCCTCTCCATTGTCAAATCCTTGAGAGGTCTTTAGCCAAATCCTTTTCTCACCATACCCATATCCGTGAGAAAGTTTATTTGGTGCTTTGAGAAGCAATTAGGAAGGAACCAATTCACATTGGTTGATGCTATGGTCTAGTAGCGGAATCCGGTAAGCTAGAGAAGAAAAATGGTCGGCGCAACCTCGTTGGAACAAGAAGCTTGGACGGCTTATAACTCGATTTCATGGAGGTCGAGTTCCAAAACGCCATTATAGGTCCTTAAAACATCATTATAGGCTCCTTAAAACGCCACTATAGGGCTTCAGAATTTTTTTTTTTTTTTTTTAACTCGATTTGGAGTAAATCGAGTTTTAAAAGAAAGGCATTTCCCTAATTAGTTTGAGAAGGGAGGCATAAGGCTATATAATTTGGGTGAAAAGGGCATTGCCCAATTTTGTCCATAGAATTAGAGATTCACAAGATATTCTTGCTTCACTTTTAAATACTTATTTTGTTTCCATGCATGGGCTTCAAAAACTTTCATATAAAAGTTTATCACATAATCCACATAAATATTTGTATTACTTATCTCGCCCAATTATTTTCCAGAGAGAATGAAGATTCATTTTTGGATCGCACATGATTATCAAAATCTCAAAATTAAAATAAACTCCATTTCTACATCTGTAAAGCCAAGTTCATTGGATTACATTCTTTTAAAAGGTAATTTATTAGAGTAACTAATTAATAATAAGCCCAGGAACGCACATACTACACAACAACTGAGCATACAAAGGAAGAACAACTTGAGATAGCGATACCTCAGACAACTTGAGTCGATCATCTCACAGTCTTGGTAATCCTATTGAGCATGAACAAGTTTGTCATTGCACCCTCTCAGCAATCCTAGATGAACATGAAACAGGCCCTCCTTGTGTGTGCCTTTTGTTGTAGGATTTACATTTTAAGCACTTGCAGGCCACAATGCGGAAATGACTATTTCTCACAGTCGTTGCAGAGGATCCAAACCTAAGAAAATTGTAACAGAAAATTGTGGAGGTGTGTTATAGGTTGATAAACCTAGTTGCACGAATTATTGACACCTTATCAAAATATTTCTTACCATTTTATTTTGGCATGTTTGAGGCATAGGCGTTGCTGCAACCTGAGTTTGGTTCTTAAAACAAGCTAGTATATATAAAGGACTAGTTTTACATGTATAAAATTACTCAAAAACGTAAACCTAACTATTTTGGATCTTCATAAGAGCATATTATGTAATATTTTGAATATGTTTGGTAGACTGTAATAGATTCTGTAATATAATGGCTATTCCTATGATTTAGCTCTTCAGTAATTTGGTTATGTAATATATTTTTAGGGTAAATTACATAGTTTTTTTTTTTTTTTTTAAGTTCAAGGTAAATTACATAGTTGGTCCTTATCCTTTACACCATAATTAATATGTTTATTGTATTAGAAAAAAAATATGTCAAATGAACTTATAATCTTATTGACCCCCTTAGACAAAAATTCTGGAGCCTCCCCTAATATGAGTCATATTACATCTCCTTAAAAGTTTCTAAAATTTCTAAAATCCCTAAAACCCAGCCCCATGCACTATAAAAATCGTAACGCAATTGGCAAATTGTAAAGCTAATGGTAGCAGGAACAACAACATTATCCTCATTGATCAACCTCAACGCCATAACCCTCCGCTCCTCGCTCTCACCGTCTGCACATTTCTCATTACCACACCACATCCACACCCCTTGTTTAAAAGTCAACTCCTCTCCTCGATCTCCTTCACTCTGTACAGATCCCGAACTACAGCCCATGAATGGTACAGGACACCAGAGTTGACCACAAAATTTACCAATTCTAACCCACTGCTAAATCTGTCATTAGGGAACAAAAAAAAAACAAAAAAATTAAAAAATCAAGATGCATCAAAGGAGGAAAACGAGTCAGACAAAAGAAATGAAAAAGGGTTTTTACTTACAAGTGAATTTGGCTCATACTCTATGACTTTGTTAGATACTTAGATCTGCTTTGAAAATCATTAACGAATAATATTAGAATATATTATAACACCGATGTGAATCAATGCCAATATTAGTTGGATTTTTAGCCTTTTAGAAATTTTAGAAACTTTTAGGGAGATGTTAATCTGAATCATGTGTGAACATAAAATTTTGATTTTTTTTTTTTTAATCTGACGTGACTACACAGTTGGCAATTAATGTGGCAGGAAAAATTATTTTTTATTATTTTGTTTGACACATCAGATGTTTCCGTTCAATAGATAACGGCAGGGACCAAATTTATACGACATTGAAAGATTAGGGATCAAATTGACATAATTGAAAAGTTAGGGACCAAATTGAGATATGATTTAAAAGATAAGGATCAACTATGTAATTTACCCATATTTTTATTATAGAGAATAGACATTCCTTATGAATAGTTATTCTTTTAAATAAATGATAGTTATTCCTCTTTAAAACGATTGCAATAGTTATCCCTTAGCAGGTGTAATAATTTTTAAAATTAATATATTTTCAAATAAACAAAATTTTTGTATGCACATAACGATTATGGAAATAAATAATCATCATCAAAAAATAAATCAACTCTCTCAAATTTTAAAAAAATTATTTTTTTAGAAATATAATTGTTTGAGTAAGATATTTCATAAAATAGATTTTAAGTTTTATTCTAATATTACAACTTAGAACAAAACTTATGGATATATTTAATTGGTTATTCAATTACAACACATTTTATTATCAGTAATAAAGATTACCATTTCAATCGTAATTCTCATTCAGTGTACCAAATGTACCCTTATAGTTGAGTTTCTGCTTAGTATATATAAATAGATAGATAGATATAGATATGATCAGAGAGCTCGTTGATATTAGCTTCACCAACAAAGAACTGTGCTTTTTAACCTGCCATTTGTTTCTCTCATCATTTCTTCTGTATATCATGAAGAATTATAGTTTACCAATCTTCAATTGTTGGTTTCTACCGCTTCTTCTCTATTGGCAGCCAATATCCATATATTACTGCTCACACTGGTAATGTCAAAGATGATTCTAATAGTGTTGTTTTTTTTATATATATAATAAGAATTGCAATATTATTATTACTTATGATGATGATGTGATGTTAAAATTTACGTGGCAGGTGAAGAGCCTGAGTTTAACTATATTGAAGGGAGTCCAAAAGGACCCAAACACTGGGGAGAACTTAAGCCGGAATGGGCGATCGCAATCTCCAATTGATATATTGAATAAGGCTGTGCAAGTTAACATAAATCCAAGAGATCTGAGGTTAAATTATAAGGCATCTAATGCAATCATAACGAATACAGGTCATTTCGTCAGGTAAGGAGATAACTTATAAGCTTTTTCAATGAATAAGTTTACGAAAACCAATCATTACTTTTCATCCCTAGGAATTTTAAAAAGATTAAGAAATATGTTGTGTACTTAAGATTGCTTATAAGTTTGATAAGCTAAAGCTACATAACGACATAGTATCAGTATGGTATTTATGTATTGCTGTATCCAAAGTTGGAGACCAACTTCTCTTGCTCTTTCTTCTCCCAAAAAAAAAAAAAAAACATTCTCTTGCTCTTTAGGGCGCTATTTAAAATTTAAATAACCAATTTTGCCTAATTAGACTAGACAAAGTGTTAATTAGAGGTCTAATTCGGGTTCAATCCATTTAGTCCAGGTTTATAATCAAATCTTGGAACAAAATAAAGTACTCAAACTTTAAAGTATCATTACCTTTTGAACCTATAATAGGTGATTCTAGAATTGGGTCCACTCTCACTTCCCCGCTCCCTCTAAACATAAAAAACATTAATCCACTAATTAGTAAAATGAAATTGATAGATCATCAAGTATTCAAAATAGTAGATGGCCTATCACAAGATTAGTGCATGCCATATATACGGCCTCAAAATTTCTGCATATATTATAATAATAATAATATATAAATATACGAACTACATAATTTATGTCATCTCACTACCCAATATGGAACGTTTCTAACATAAGAAAATAATAATGAACAGTAACAAAATTATTTCATATATCCATTTCAAAATTATTCTTAAAAAATAAATAAATAAGTAAAAACTAGAAATCAAATGTTTAGAAATAAACCAATTGGAAATTGAAATATACTTGGATTAGATCTGATTTGGAGTGGGAAAATTACCAAGATTCCCAAAAAAAATTAAAAAATAATTACAATCTCACCAAAATAGGCTATGTACTGATATTATGCACCAATAAAGTTTGAACAAAAAGGAATTCAAAACATTAATTTTAAATATTCAAAAAATATTGTTATCAAAGAATGCAAATTTAACATGTAATATGGTTTTTTTTTTTTTTTTTTTTAATGAAACGTAAGTTAGTCAGTCAAAGTGGTCAAATGGAACCAATCTCCAGCCCATATGAATGTATCCTCAACGATGGTCACCGATGTAGTGCCTGTCACAACGCCTCCGATGCCAAAGTTAGTACAATAGAGGCTTTAGTAAATCAAAGCAGGATAACAATAGAATTTTTTTAGTTCTCTTTTGTACCTTGTGTTGGTAACGTGAGGGCTTTATATACGTTGCCTTGGATTCTGACCTTTGTGGCTAATAATGGGATGTTAATGCCTTTCTTGGTAACACCTCCTGCTTAGTAATGGGGCTTTAATGTGCTCTCAACGGTTTGTGTAGCTATTGTTGTAACCGTCCGAGGTATTACTGGTGGTATTGAATGGTCTTGATACCTTCGTCGATAACGTGGGCACTTGTTTGGGCTTGTCTAAGAGAATGGTCTGGGCTGTCTTGCTGGGCTCGTCTGTAGTTGATTTCGTCAGTCCCATCAGCTGCCTCCAGATTCTGTGGTTGTCATGACATGTCATGACGACCATGGAAGATGAAAAAGTTTTTTTTTTTTTGGAACTGTAAACAACTATTGGGATTTCGCACCGCATTAAATGTGTAATGGCGACTCTCTGTAGGTCGGCCACATGGCGCTTTTCGATTGGTGGAGTTAATGCTCCATTTCGTGGGACTATTGGGCTTCCCGCTGGTTTTTAGTCATTTTGAGCCCTAATTTTAAAACTTCTCCCCTTCTCATTTCTTTCACTTTTCTCAAAAAACTCCCAATCATTATTCTAAGCGATTTTTTTGCGAACCTCACTCCGCAACTCTCCTTCAAACTAGTGTGTTGCGTATTGGTGCTTCCTTTATTCGCCATTGTTAAGGTACATTTCTTCTCTCTTTCATGTTTTACTTTTCCTTTCCATCTTATTGCAATATAGCTTCTGATTTTCTTCTTCTCTTCTTCTTTTTCCTTTTGTTTGTCTTTGGTTTCTTGGGGATTTAGCTTGTGTTGTTTCCCTTTGCGCTTCTTCTGTGTTTCCATGGTTAGCAGCTCTGAGGTTAGGATAGTGTGCCCATCAATTTCCTTCCTTTTTGCGCGCTTAAGGGGGTCTTTGGGTGTTTTCCCACATTTAAAGGATTTCATTTTTAGGGTAATTGTTTGAGCGTTGCATTGGCCGACCTGTTGCCTTTGCTTCATCAATCGATTAATTGGTTCGAAGGTCTGGTGAGAGAGAGGGAGACGATGTCTGAAGTTAGGTCTAGTGATCTCGAGACTGGGTTATCATCTAATGGTGGCCTAGTGGAGGGAGATACAACCGTTTCTGCCCCTTAAGAGGTTTGGGCTATTCATGCCCTCGAGGAAGTGTTCGGGCAAGATGCCAATACCGTGGGCAAGTTTAAGGATAGGTTTCAGTTTTCGAAGTAGGTTCGTGTTCATCGACCTAATGACGAGGATAGGGTTTGCCATTTTTTCCCTGGTGAGGTATGCTTTTATGAGGCAGCCTTCACCTGTGGGCTTAGGTTCCCCGTCCACCCGTTCCTGATGGAGCTTTTGGATCATTTTGGTATTGCTCCCGAGCAGCTTATGCCCAACTTGTGGAGAATAGTGGTTAATTGTATGGAAATATGGTTGGCTACTAACGGAGACAAGATTAAGCTAGGTGAACTCATCTATCTATACCGTTTGAAAGAGTCTAAAAAGTATGGATACTATGAGTTAGTTCCTTGGGAGAGAAGAACAAGGATTGTCAAGGGTTTACCTTCGTCCTCCAAGTATTGAAAATCAAGATTTTTCTTTGTGTCCGAGGATGATTTTGAGACTCAATCCAGCAAGGATTGGGGCGATATCCCGAGGTTGCTTCGTCGATGGGGAACCCCGACCTTAGGTGCGTCAGTATTTCTCCCCGCCATTTTAGTTTTGTTGTATTTGCTGTTTATCGTCACTGACTCCTTTGCCTTTTGTTTTGCACAGTTAAGAGACGGCCTAAGCTTAAAAGCAAGCATAAGGAGCGTGTTGAAACTGCGATAGGATACGCCCAGACGATCGAAAGTTAGGACGATCTAGTTGATCCACGAACCTTTGCCTTTTACAACCTTAAACCTGACTCGTCTCCTTACGTTCTACGTAGTATTGGTATTGAAGGAAAAAATAGTAAGTATTGACCTCGTCAGTATTAACTCTTCCTGTGCACACTTGGATTTTCTTTTAAGTGTTTTCCTCTTGCAGAAATGACGACCAAATTCAACAAGGATATGTACGCAAAGATGAGGTCTAAGAAGGATGAGCCACTGTCAAGCATTGGGAAGAAGATGATGCGTGTCACCGGGAAGGGTCCTTCCGTCACCCCCACTGCCTGCGTCAATCCCATAGTTTCTGTTATCGAGATGATGAAGACGGCTTCTCCTGCCACCTTGGTTGAAGAGACCCCTACTCCAAGCTCCAAAAGGCCGCGCATATCTGGTAGGGATAAGGAGAAGGCTGATTCTCAATCGTCTACTATATGGGATGACGAGAGATTGGCGGTGGATAGGGCTCATGAGGTCATGACTGTGGTAAACTTAAAGGCCTTCTCTAGCGTGCCTTTCAACAAGGTTGCATCTTGTCACGTCCACAGGCTCATTCAAGTAGAGTGGTCATGTAACCCTTCTCCTTTTTTTTTTTTTTTTTTGGGTGCTGACGACTTCAGACTACTTTCCAGGTGTTGGGGGAAAGTCTTCACATCACCTCTGAGTATTTTACTCAAGAGGCTAAAGTGGCATCCTTGACATCTAGAATGGAGACCTTAGAAAAGGAGATTTTGAGCTGAAGAAGGATCTTATTGATTCTATGGACATGGCCACCAATTTAAAGGAGAAAGTTAAGACCCTGAATGACGAACTCAGAGCCGAGCGTCAGTTAACTCTGGAGAAGGACGAGCAACTTCTTAGTGCCAAGGAGAAGCTTAAAACAATTGCTGCCAGATCTGTTGAAGCCTTCCAAACAACTGATGAGTACAACATAGTACTCTTTAGCTGGTACTTTAAAAGCTTTGAGCTTCTCAGGAGGTACCTAGTTAAACATCCTACTGGAGTTTATATGGAGAGCTTGGACTTGGAGGAGGTTGACAAAGAAATGGCGATTGACGAAGCTACTCAATCCTCAGCTCTTGAAGGTGATGTCCCTAAGAATGCTACTGACACTCTGGCTGGTGACCCCCCTACTGGTGACAACTCCGCTGTTGATGCCTGATCTTGTTACTTATGAAAATTTCTTTTCATTTTTGTGGATGCCCGTCATGTGTGTGTGTGATGAAAAAGCATATAAAAAATGACATACCTAGCGGCTTGAATTGCAGTCCATTACAAGGCATACGTTTGTCACCTTCCCAACAATATCCTACTAACTTAGGATAGAATTTCATTAAAAACAAAAAAATAATAAAAATTCGGATGGACCTATAATGAAATTGTAGGGACTGGGTTTGAGCACTTCTCTAGTTTTGGATGAGTGGACTCAAACCCAACTAACCCAATACAATGAATTTGTAGAGAGTGGGCCAAAGAACTAGGTTTTAGCGCATGGACAACAGTTAATATGGCGTTCATAGCAACCAGACAAAGATGAACTGAGATTAAGAAAATTCGTCCTCGACACAATCCGAAGAGCTTTGCTCTAGTAATTAATGAATAAGAGTGGTTACAGGAATTCTCCAACCCCCATTCTATGGGGGGTTTCTCCTATTATATAGTCCTCTTTCATTGATATCTGTCTTCCACTTGTTGATCATCCAAGCCTATACCTGAATGCTTGTCCCATCAGCCGTCTTTCCAAACCTCCTGTGAGTTGTAGCAACCAAGGCAGCACTGTTCAGAGGTAATTTCCTCATTAATGCGGCCAGAATGTTAGCTGTGGGCATTTAATGTGGAGGTGACAACTTCTCCTTGAATTGCTCCTCCACCATGCTCTTGTGACTGTCCCATTATACTTGTCATTTTCCTTGGAATGCTCTAAGAGGCTGCCCCTGATGGTGTACCGCCCTTCCCTCTTGTGATCTCAGCTGGCCGAGGATAGGATCGTCCTCGACAACGTTTCCTGGCAATTTGGGCCTTCCTTGTTCGTCCTCGGACATTTCTTCCTCCTCAGCGCGGGCCTTGGGCCTGGTGTGAAATGGGCCGAGGTTACCAAATTCTCAGGCCCCACAATAACCCCTCAAAATCCTACTGTTTGGCTTCTCGGACGAAGAGGAGGATTTTGATATCCTCGGGCCTTTGTCATGGCTTGTCAAGTCCTGTCCTCTGTCAGTGCCAAAGTCTTTTCATCTGTCCAGGGCACATTTCTTGCGCTTCGATATATGGAGCGCGCCTTCATTGAATTCTAGCGGCTCTGTGTTCCCTTACGTTTAACGGTGTGATGATGATCAAATGGTGGGGATCTTTTTGACTTCATGGGTGGGAAAACCCGCACGGTTATTCTTAACTAGGAGTATAAATACCCATTTGAACCAATTTGCCTCTTTACTTTTGCATTTAAGAGCTCTTGCACACATACTCTGAACTTGGTCAAGTCTCCAAACGATCTTACATCTCTTTTCAGCATAAAAATCCTGTCCGAGGAGCTTTTCCTCATTTCTGTAAGTTTTCTTCTCTTTCTGACTCATATTTTCCCCCGTCTGAGTTTCTTTTCCTCTCATTCCTCTCTCTCTCTTTCGCTTTTCTCTGAGTCTTTTGGTCGTTCTTTAGGATGGATAGGTTTAAGAAATTGGTTGAGTCTAAGGAGGCGATAAAAAAATTCATTGCCGATTATAGGATACCCAGTAATGTGGGTTTGAGGTACTGTGAAGAGGGGGAATGGTATATTAAGAGAAAAGAGGGTGAAGTAGTGATTCTCATAATTGCCTTCTTAGAAGGTGGTATGAGAATCTCTATGGGGCCGGTGATCAGGGGCTACCTTAGGCACTTCCGATTAGCCCCTACCTAGTGCGCCACTAACGTGTTTAGGATTCTGGGTTGTGTGGACGCTCTAAACAAAAAAATGGGATTAAGGTTAACCCACCACGATGTAAACTGGTGCTACAATCTCCAACACCTAAAGGGTAAATCCTTTTATATGAAGACGAGGGATGATAAGGTCTGACTTATTTAGTGCCCCCCTGAGTCCAGCAAGGGGTTAAACAAAGACTTTTTCATTCTGTCCGAGGAGTGGCACGACGGCCTTCATTGTCCAACAGTGGAAGGGACACCAGATGGGGTATTTAGAGTAGGAGAGGGTTTGACCTTTTGCGTTATCGCAATCTACATTACTTGGTTGCTAATACGAACATGCCTTCTTTTTTGCAAATCCGCAGCTTTTGAGCGGCACTTCCATTTGGTCAACAAGGCAGACTTGGAAACCGTACTTAGGGCGGAGATCTTCGTGAACGAAGCAGATAATCAAGTTAGAGTTGCCCACAAGATCCTTGGCTAGGATCCAATTCAAAAATCGTTCTCAGTGCCAAAGTGCATGATGAGAGCCAGAGATCCTCGGCTAGAGCAAGGGTTCTTACTTCCTGAAGAGTCCCCTGTTCCAGACAGCATTCTGTTGACGGGTCCTTCTTCATCCCCTCTAGCTGCAGAGGCCGAATGAGGAAGGCTAGAAGAAGAAGAAGAAGTTGCTGATTTAGGTCCATCCGAGGACAAATTTGGTGCATTCGACCAAGTCCATTTGTCCGAGGATCCTTCTGGTGACTTGGGTGACCCCCATCTGACTAAAGCGGACCTTTTATTGGCAGAAATTTCTCCTCAGGCGGAGATGGGTTTCAAGAGACAACCCCAGACTAGCCTGCTGGATCTAATTGAGGGCCATTCGGGGAAGGATATGCCAGGGAAGTCTCAATCCAAGCTTCCTCCTCCTCCACCCAAGTCTCAGCCTGCTCAAACCAGGTCCTTCACCCGATCTAAGCTTCCACCTCCTCCCCCTCAGCCAAGTTTGCCACTAAAGCCTGAGCCCTCCGACCCTAAACAGAAGAAGGATAAAGGCAAACGGCCCATGAGAGCTGATAGATCTCGCTCCTCCCAGGAAGAGGATAAGGCTCAGTGACCTTTAAAGCAGCCAAAAACCAAGCATCAGGGACAGGACAAAGAAGTTGATACTCGGCCTGAGCCCCAAGCTTGGTTCCCTGCACCGATGCTTCACGGGGCTCCCCTGATGGACAACGCCTCCCTCAGGGACTTCCAAGGAGGCGAGGACACCTATGT
Organism: Quercus gilva; assembly: GCA_023621385.1. Classification (NCBI taxonomy): domain Eukaryota; kingdom Viridiplantae; phylum Streptophyta; class Magnoliopsida; order Fagales; family Fagaceae; genus Quercus; species Quercus gilva. Next base: position 39,764,089 of record CM042479.1, on the reverse strand, counting down.
GGTCGACGTACTGGAAAGGTCCTTGCTGCTATCAATTGACATAGCAGAGCTGAGGAGTCTAAGGAGGCACGAGGTCTGCCTCAACCTTAAGAGGTACCTGGGCATGGTAAGGCCTCTACCTTCTACCTTAGTTGATTTTATTACCAGTTTTTGTCTTACTTTGTGTCTGTTTTCCTTGTCAGGCCATTCAGGCCACCTACAGGTTAGAAGATGTGGCCAATCATCAGAGCAGGGCCTTGGAGATGGTGCGAGACAGGTGCGTGGCCTCTGTTAAGGCCCTCAACAACTCTAATACTACCCTTAAGAAGGCAAAAGAGGACCTCAAGGAGATAGAGAGACCCAAGAATAGTGCTGAGTCGGGCTTGGCGAGTGCCCAAAATCAGGCTGAGGACCAAACAAGGCGCCTACGTGATGCCCAGGATCAACTTACCATTGCTAAGGAAAAGATAGCTGATATGAAGAAGAAGCTAAAAGAGGCAGATAGGGAAAATGGCGCCTTGGAGGAGGCAAGGGGTGAAGCAGTGAAAGGCCGTGAGGAAGCGGAGAAGGCCAGGGCCAAGGCTCAGAGCTCGAAGGAGGCAGCCGAGGAGGAGGCTTATGCCTTGGGGGTGGTCGAGACCCAAGCCCTTCTCAAAGCCCAAGTACTTGGGGTATGTAGGTTTTATTGTTCCCAGGTCTGGAATGAAGCCCTCAAACAAGCTAGAGTTGAGGTTTCGTCTGACCTTTGGAAGGTAGAAAATGTATACTACCCTTCTGCCATCCAGGAAGCTGCCCCCCTAGCTCTGAGGCTGAGGCTGCTTTACCAGAAGCTGCCCTGGTTACAACCACTCCTAATGAGCTGGCCGAGGAAGCTGAGTCTTCCAAGGTGAATGAAGCTGACAAAGGCATTAACGAGGGAGCACTTCAGGACGCTACAAAGCCCTCAGCTGATGCCCAAGACCCTCATACCGGGGAGACAGCTCTTATGGTGGTGCCTCTGCAGGCTATTCCCCCAAGTAGGGGCTTTAAGGACCCTGAGACCCTTTCTACTCAGCTCCCCAAGGAAGGGATCAAAATAAAGCTGAAGAAATAGGCCTTCTTAGCTAGCTCTAGTTGTATATTTTCTTTATGCTTTTCTTCTTTTTCTTCTTTTTTCTTCTTTTTTTTTTTTGAACATTGTAAAGTGACTTTTGGATCGAATGTATAAGATTTCGTTCTTCATATTATGCGCTTACTGTCATTGTGATTGGTTCTGCTACTTTTATCCCTTGTGATTTGATTATTAGCTGCACAATCTCCATAGTGGCTTACTTTCTATTTTGAATCAGCAACTAAAAAAAGTTAAGTTCATAGTGATAATTCTCACTCGGACTTTGGTTAATAATTGAGCCTTAATAATATGACTTGCTTTTGCTGAATTGAATATTAAGAGGATGGCTTCACAATATTAATCCTGCACCTCATGAACTGGTTACCATGAATGGTAAAAAGAAATGCTAAGCACACAGTATTCATAAACATAAGCCTTTAAATCCTAAGATCAAATACCATGGCACAATGTACAAGGGTACTCATAAGTATGTTCTAAATATTTACTGACCATAAGAAAGCAGTTAGCTACGAATTACGCTGTGGAATTAAGTTCAAGGTACTTCGGAATGCCTTAAGTGATGCTCATGGGCTTGTGTTTGTTCACATCTTTGATGAAAGTAGTTAGTTTCCCCGTAGGTTTGAGTCCGAGGACAATACAAGACCTTGGTTCTGTCTAACACTTAGGTTCTTGAAGTAACTAGTTTCTCCACAAGTTTGAGTCCGAGGACCATGGAAGACCTTGGTTTTGTCTAGTACTTGAATTCTCCGGAAGTAACTAGTTTTCCTATAGGTTTGAGTCCGAGGACCATGCAAGACCTTGGTTCTGTTTAGTACTTGAATTTTTCTTGAAGTAGTTAGTTTTCCTATAGGTTTTAGTCCGTGGACCATGCAAGACCTTGGTTCTATCTAACACATGGATTCTTGAAGTAACTAGTTTCTCCACAGGTTTGAATCAGAGGACCATGCAAGACCCTAGTTCTGTCTAGTACTTGGATTATTCTGAAGTAACTAGTTTCCCCATAAGTTTGAGTCTGTGGACCATGCAAGACCTTGGTTCTGTCTAGTACTTGGATTTTTCTTGAAGTAACTAGTTTCCCTACAAGTTTGAGTCCGAGGACCATGCAAGACCTTGGTTCTGTCTAGTACTTGAATTATTCTTGAAGTAACTAGTTTCCCCATAGGTTTGAGTACGAGGACCATGCAAGACCTTGGTTCTATCTAGTACTTAAATTCTCCTGAAGTAAATAGTTTCCCTATAGGTTTGAGTCCGAGAACCATGCAAGACCTTGGTTCTGTCTAATACTTAAATTCTCCTGAAGTAATTAGTTCCCCCACAGGTTTGAGTCCGAGGACCATGCAAAACCTTGATTCTGTCTAGTACTTGGATTTTTCTTGAAGTAGTTAGTTTTCTCATAGGTTTGAGTCCGTGAACCATGCAAAACCTTGATTCTATCTAACACTTGGATTCTTGAAGTAACTAGTTTCCCCATAGGTTTGAGTCTGAGGACCATACAAGACCCTGGTTTTGTCTAGTACTTGGATTCTTCTAAAGTAACTAGTTTCCCCAAAGGTTTGAGTCTGTGGACCATGCAAGACCTTGGTTCTGTCTAGCACTTGAATTTTTCTTGAAGTAACTAGTTTCCCCACAGGTTTGAGTCTGAGAACCATGCAAGACCTTGGTTCTGTCTAGTACTTGGATTTTTCTTGAAGTAACTAGTTTCCCCACAGGTTTGAGTCCGAGAACCATGCAAGACCTTGGTTCTGTCTAGTACTTGGATTTTTCTTGAAGTAACTAGTTTCCCCATAGGTTTGAGTCGAAGGACCATGCAAAGCCTTGGTTCTGTCTAGTACTTAAATTCTCCTGAAGTAACTAGTTTCCCCACAGGTTTGAGTCCGAAGACCATGCAAGACCTTGGTTCTGTCTAGTACTTGAATTCTCCTGAAGTAACTAGTTTCCCCATAGGTTTGAGTCTGAGGACCATGCAAGACCTTGGTTCTGTCTAGTACTTGGATTTTCTTGAAGTAGTTAGTTTCCCCATAGGTTTGAGTCCGTGGACTATGCAAGACCTTGGTTCTATCTAACACTTGGATTCTTGAGGTAACTACTTTCTCCACAGGTTTGAGTCCGAGGACCATGTAAGACTCTAGTTCTGTCTAGTACTTGTATTCTTCTGAAGTAACTAGTTTCTCCATAGGTTTGAGTTCGTGGACCATACAAGACCTTAGTTCTGTCTAGTACTTAGATTTTTCTTGAAGTAACTAGTTTCCCCACAAGTTTGAGTCTGAGGACCATGCAAATCATTGGTTCTGTCTAGTACTTGAATTTTTCTTGAAGTAACTAGTTTCCCCATAGGTTTGAGTCCGAGGATCATGCAAGACCTTGGTTCTGTCTAGTACTTAAATTCTCTTGAAGCAACTAGTTTCCCCACAGGTTTGAGTCCGAGGACCATGCAAGAACTTGGTTCTGTCTCGTACTTGAATTCTCCTGAATTAATTACTTTCCCCATAGGTTTGAGTCCGAAGACCATGCAAGACCTTGGTTCTGTCTAATACTTGAATTCTCCTGAAGTAACTAGTTTCCCCATAGGTTTGAGTCTGAGGACCATGCAAGACCTTGGTTCTGTCTAGTACTTGGATTTTCTTGAAGTAGTTAGTTTCCCCATAGGTTTAAGTCCGTGGACCATGCAAGACCATAGTTCTATCTAACACTTGGATTCTTGAGGTAACTACTTTCTCCACAGGTTTGAGTCTGAGGACCATGCAAGACCCTAGTTCTGTCTAGTACTTGTATTCTTCTGAAGTAACTAGTTTCTCCATAGGTTTGAGTCCGTGGACCATACAAGACCTTGGTTCTGTCTAATACTTGGATTTTTCTTGAAGTAACTAGTTTCCCCACAAGTTTGAGTCTGAGGACCATGCAAATCCTTGGTTCTGTCTAGTACTTGGATTTTTCTTGAAGTAACTAGTTTCCCCATAGGTTTGAGTCCGAAGACCATGCAAGACCTTGGTTCTGTCTAGTACTTAAATTCTCCTGAAGTAACTAGTTTCCTCACAGGTTTGAGTCCGAGGACTATGCAAGAACTTGGTTCTGTCTCGTACTTGAATTCTCCTGAATTAATTACTTTCCCCATAGGTTTGAGTCCGACGACCATGCAAGACCTTGGTTTTTTCTAGTACTTGAATTTTTCTTGAAGTAGTTAGTTTTCCCATAGGTTTGAGTCTGTGGACTATGCAAGACCTTGGTTCTGTCTAACACTTGGATTCTTGAAGTAACTAGTTTCCCCACAGGTTTGAGTCCGAGGACCATGCAAGACCTTGGTTCTGTCTAGTACTTGGATTCTTCTGAAGTAACTAGTTTCCTCATAGGTTTAAGTCCGTGGATCATGCAAGACCTTAGTTCTGTCTAGTACTTGTATTTTTCTTAAAGTAACTGATTTCCCCATAGGTTTGAGTCCGAGGACCATGCAAGACCTTGATTCTGTCTAGTACTTGGATTCTTCTTGAAGTAACTAGTTTCCCCATAGGTTTGCGTCCAAGGACCATGCAAGACCTTGGTTCTGTCTAGTACTTGGATTCTTCTTGAAGTAACTAGTTTCCCCATAGGTTTGAGTCCGACGACCATGCAAGATCTTGGTTCTGTCTAATACTTGGATTCTTCTTGAAGTAACTAGTTTACCCATAAGTTTGAGTCCGAGGACCATACAAGACCTTGGTTTTGTCTAGTACTTCATCATTAGTGCTTGGAGTGAAAGGACTTGTCCTCAGTGTTGGAAAGCTTGCCTCTAGAGTGATAATGGTCTTGAACTTGCTTTGCCGAAGAGGGGTCCTTCCGCAGACTGGACCTTTGGCCCAACACTAACCTGGATATGGACGGCCTGGCCTTCCACCCCCACGTACGACAGTAGCCCCATCGCGCCACTTTTTCGCCACTTCTAATTATGAGGCATCTTTTGGCTATTCGAGTTGCATGCCTGATGTTTCGATACGCGAGGCACGCCCTCATTAATATCTTTGTGGATTAACGCTGATCCAACAGCTAGTGGTTTCTTTGGAAATTGGGCGGGGTTAATTTCACTTGTAATTCTTCCTTTGAATTCCATGTGGATTAATTTCCACCAGCCTTCGCCTTCTATATAAGGCGCTCTGGGGGAATCGTTCTCTCACATTTTACAAATCTTTGAGTTCAATAGGAACCTTAAGTTCTCCACCTTCTAGACATTTCCATGGACCTTGCCAAGATTGTGATCAAGGCCTAAGGAAATGGGATGGCCCTGGATAAGGGCAAGGGCAAGCAAGCTAAGCCTCCTTCAGGAACCGAGAATGTCGCCCCGATTCTGGACGACGCAGTGGAGGCAAAGGAAGCAGAGGCCAAAGACGTTCCTACTTTTCAACCGAGCAAGAAAGAAGACCTTCCTTCTTCAGCTGAGAGCCGAGGCAGGCGTAGATCGCATCAGACTTTCAGTGCGACAAAGTTTGGGTCTGACCTTGATGGTAGGGCATCTTGCAGTTAGGAGGAAGGTTCGTGAGAAATATAACATTTTTCTTCAGTAGGCGGATTTGCCTGCCCTTCAAGCTGGTAGTGATTCGTGTCCAATTTACTTGCCGATGAAGGTTTGTAAGATTGCGAAAAGGTTGACGCTCCAGCGTTGCCACCTCCAATGCTTAATTATCATGAAACTAGGAGAGAATCAAGGGAACATTTTGGGATGGGGCCATCAGGCGCTTCCGCTTCTTCTTCTTTCTCATCGCCGGTACCACCCATACTGGCTAGATTGCTATTGGTAGCCTTAAAACAAGCCTGCTTCGACCTCTCTTTTTAGAGTTAGCTTTAGAACAAGCTTGCCTAAGCCTCTGTTTTTATGGTTAGCTTTAGAACAAGCCTGCCTAAGCCATTTGGTGTATGATGTACTTTTCCTTTATTTAATAAAGAAGTGGCTGCACTTTTTACTTACTTTACTTTCTGAATCTTTCGTTTCTCTGTGATAATTGTTTCATGAGTAAGTGTGTTGTTGTTTTTCCCTCCAATGGGACTTGGAGTTGGTGTTGTTAACGGTAACGAAAAATTGTCACCCTAACTTTAACAAAACTGACGGTAGCATTCAGCCGCTAACTTTAAATGAGCTAACAACGTGAAAACAATCAGGAACATAACCATGTGCCCTATACCACAGGCTGCGCAATCATCAAAGAATGTTGCCAGTGTGTGTTGATCTTCCCGAAGCAAGAGGTCCGAGGACCCCGACCCAATTAAGGTTCTGTTTAACCACAACAAAAGATTCTAGGATATCAATATATTCCTTCCCGGCTACCAGACCCACGAGAACTAGCCCCTCGGTAGGGGTACGGGGCGTATACTTGATGTCAGGAGCCCCCAGGATTATCCCTCATTTAGCAATCCTCCCTGCGTAGTCAGTACTTCGAAGTGTATACTTGAGCGAAGGCTGAGTTACAGCAACAACTGTGTGTACATTCTTGGAAATAAAGGGGAAGCTTCCGTTTGGCATACATCGCTGCCAAAATGACCCTCTTCAGGGACCCTTACTGATGGGAGCTCGTTCCTACCATGATTGACCATTGCACTCACTAACGCACAAGTTCTTCCCACAGACGGCGCCAATTGTAGGAACTGGGTTTGAGCACTTCTCTGGTTTTGGATGAGTGGACTCAAACCCAACTAGCCCAATACAATAAATTTGTAGAGAGTGGGCCAAAGAACTAGGCCTTAGCGCATGGACAACAGTCAATATGGCATTCATAGCAACCAGATAGAGATGAACTGAGATTAAGAAAATTCGTCCTTGGCACAATCCGAGAAGCTTTGCTCTAATAATTATGAATAAGAGCAGTTACAGGAATCCTCCAGCCCCCACTCTATGGGGGTTTTCTCCTATTATATAGTCCTCTTTCATTGATCTCTGCCTTCCACTTGTTAATAATTCAAGCCTATTCCTGAGTGTCTATCCCATCAGCCGCCTTTCCAAACCTCCTGTGAGTTGCAGCAACCAAGGTAGCACTGTTCAAAGGTCATTTCCTCATTAATGCGGCCAGAATGTTAGCTATGGGCATTTAATGTGGAGGTGACAGCTTCTCCTTGAATTGCTCCTCCACCATGCTCTTATAACTATCCCATTGTACTTGTCATTTTCCTTGAAATGCTCTAGGAGGCTGCCCCTAATGGTGTACCGCCCTTCCCTCCTGTGATCTCGGCTGGCCGAGGATAGGATCGTCCTCGGCGACGTTTCTTGGCAATTTGGGCCTTCCTTATTCGTCCTCGAACATTTCTTCCTCCTCGGCCCGGGCCTTGGGCCTAATGTGAAATGGGTCGGGGTTACCAAATTCTCAAGCCCCACAGAAATCTTCATCCCAAACTTTGCCTTATTAATTATTCATCCCTAAAAAAATTACATTTTTATTTGGAGGTAAGACTAGCTCCAATCATATCTTCTAAATCCATAAAGGGAAAAGCTCTATGCACTGTATACCAACATTTTTATTATGAGAATTGTCAAACTAATTATTTTTGTGTTGGTAGAACTTATAGTGATGAATTGCATCCCTCCTAATGGAAATTTTCTATCTCTACCAAATATCAATTAATAAATTGAAAAACAAAACAGTAATAAATTGATTTAGGGCAGATTTTTTTATTAACTAACTCCTTTAAAAAAATACTTTACTGTTAAACTGAGTTAAATAGAGTATCCATTTAAATGACTACCATCATATAATAAATTAAGAAAAAAAAAATACAATAATAAATTGGCTTAGGGTGGACAAATACTTTATTGCTAAGCTGATTTAAATAGATTATTCATTTTGAATGACTAGGGGTGTATAGAAAACCAACCTACATTGAATACCAAATGGGGAAACTAAAAAATTGGTTATAGTAATCGGAGAAAAACTTAAGAAACTGACACTGATGGATGCACTGATACCAATAGTCCATGTTTTGGAGGATAAAATTACAACATTTCAGGTCTCCAAAACAACGTTGTTTTGGTTCAAAGATTTAATCATAATAATGATTTCAATATTCACTTCTTTTTCGAGAAGATTCAATCCTCTCTCTCATATATCCCTATAGTATGATCCCTTTCTCTCTCTCTTTCTTTCTCCGATTTTAGTTTGTCAATGATTAGACTCTTAAATCTTTGGCATTGTTGGTTGGGCCTCATTCTCCTCAATCTCGTATTCAAGTAATTTCCTCTCTCTCTCTCTCTCTCTCTCTCTCTCTCTCTCTCAAGTATTAATATAGAAATTTCCTTGAAAAAAATTGGGGGCTTTCATTTGTGCAGGTTAAATTGATTGGATACCCCTCTTATTTTTTGAATATTCTCTCTCCTTATCAAGTATTAATATAGAAACTTCTTTGAAAAAAATTGGGGGTTTTCCATGTGTGCAGGTTAAATTGATTGGACATCCCTCTTATTTTCCTTAAGGATTAAGAGGTTAGTATTTTCAGTTCACCGTTTTAGTTCCAATGGATATTAGTAATTTAGTATTATGATCTTCATGTATCCCTCTTGTTAGAGATTTATTACTTAATGCCAAGAACAAAGTCTCATATATATACAGTTCATGTTTGTTTTGGATTTTGTGAGTGATTTTGATGGCAATTAGGATTTTGTTTGGTTAATTTCAGGTGGTGATAAAGGTTTTTTTGGTATTTGGTGGAGGTGTGTGATGTTTTGAATAATTATGGTGGTTTAGACAAAAAAATGAGTGATATTGTAGAAAATCGTTGCCCACTATTAATTTTGTCAGGTTAGTGAGAAATTGTGAATAATATGAGAAAAAAAAATTGTATCCTTTTTATGTTTCGGTTTCCTCTTGCAAAGTTGATAATTATTTTATGAATACAAAAATTCAAAAAATGTATTTATGAATACAAAATTTTATTCTAAAAATAAAAAATGTATCCTATTCGAATTCATACTTCCAAAATACATTCCATTAGAATTCAAAATATATTTGTAATAGTTTGGCCAAACACAACCTAAATTAATTTAGCCGCTATTGTTATTGGTCCATTGACCAATTGCTAGGTTGGGATTTTCTTTAATATTGAAATATGATAGTTTTTGGTATAAGTGGGATTTGAACCTAAGTCTCTTATTTGATGATAAGAGACTTCACTTACGATTATGCTTTAAGAATTACATTATGTATGTACTAGATCAATCTAAATTATAGAAATAGGTGTTATGAGTTTCAATTATAAGGTTTGTTGCCTAAAAATGAGTTATATGGGAGTGGTCGAGCCCAACAAGAAGAGACTTGATGTGTGTTAAGTGGCATAAACTACTTTGTTAGTGTCAACGGAAAATTCTTTATCTTAAACACAAAATAGTAAGGGCATCAGAGACAAAATATTGTTTAAATTATGATGGTTAACAACTTAACATGCACAAACTTAATTTCGAGAGAGATATTAAAGTTTATTATTTTGAAATAAAGAAAAAAATAAAAAGTGCAATTTGTATTTTAAGGAAAGAAATTATTTATAACCAAAAAACAAGAAAGTGCAATATCTATATCTCTCCCTATGTAGGAGTTTTAACTTCTAACAAAGCCCTAATTAAGAAATGGTCAATAGATGAAAATCATTTTAAAAAAATTCTCTCTCAAAATCATAGTGCATTACTTCTTTCTTTCTTTTGTTTTAGTTTTCTTTCATTTATGACTTACAAAGTCAATTGACTCTATTTCTTTTTTTGGTGTAAGGTGGAGTGTGGATCAATTTTCTCCGATCCATTGAAGAATTAGCGCCGAGCTACCCCTGTAGCTTGTCCAGCTAAAATTTGAATGCATAACCCAAAAAGTCAGGCCATATTAGGCTGGCTTGCAACTGGGCAATATTGAATGCTAGCTACAATGTTTATCCCAAATCAAACTAGCTAGCATTGTAGCTTGCTATTATAAAAAATGAATGCGTCACATGGTAAAACTTTAAACTATTAGGGTATGTTTGCTAGACTGTAATAGGCATTGTAATGTAGTGGTTATTCCTATAGTTTAACTATTCAGTAATTTAGTTATGTTTTTTTTTTTTTTTTTTTTTTTTGAGAGAAAGGTAATTTAGTTATGTTTTTATTGCATAGAATAGTCATTCTTTATGAATAGTTATTCTTTAAAATGAGATATAATTATTCCTTTCGAAATAGCTCTTCCTTAGTAGGTGTAATAAGTTTTAAAATTAATATATTTTCAAATAAACAAACTTTCCATATGCACATAACAATTATAGAAAAAAAAAATTATCTCTCTCAAATTTTTTTTTAAAAATTTATTTTTTTGGAAATATAATTGTTTGAGTAAGATCTTTCCTAAAATAGATTTTAAGTTTTATTCTAATATTACAACTCATAACAAAACTTATGAATAGATTTAGTTATTCTATTATAACACATTTTATTTCCAGTAATAAAGATTACTGTACGTTTTTAGACCCCTTAAACACAAACAGATTAACCTAGTTATTTAGCCAAGTAATTAACTTAGGTAAATTATTCAGATCTAGGTTAACACAAGTAAATCATATTATTGAAACAGTGCGGAAAAATAAAGAACATAACGATATGATAACCTAGGAAAACCAAACCAGTAAAAAACTTGGGGAGGATTTAACCTAGCTATCCTCAAGATAAAACAGATCCACTATGAAAGAATTGAAGTTTTACAATAGCGACTTATACTACTAACATCCTATTGCTACCTCAAGTAGAAAACTTACTACCACAATCACGTGACAGCTCCGAGTCCATGGACTACTTCTTTCTTGGATTCACAGCAACCACAAGTACTTCCACTTGTGTTTTTCTTTAAGCTCTTTATGCAGCAACTGAAGTGATCGCCAAGCTCTCGATATCAATCTTGATCTTGATAACCCTAAGTATGTATGAAGGTAAACACCTCTAAATCTCAAAAGAGATTCATACACATAGCATAAACAACAACAGTAAAACATGGCTAGGGTTCTTCCTTTTATACTTAAGGAAAAACATAAAATCCTACACGTCATACGAGCTTGGATTGAGTTGGAAAAATCTGCAGAAAAACAATCTGCACGAGCTTCAATCGATTGAGTCTAATTTTCGATCGATAGAGTTTTGCAGATTTACATAATAAATCCTATAGTACACTCGATTCCAACTTTACACATAAACACACTTTGAGCAGCCTAATTCTAGACTCTAAGTTTTGATCATGGTTTGCCAACATTACACATTGAAGTTCTAATACATTTAGATCCTAAATTCTTAGAACCTAACAATTACCATTCCAGTCGTAATTCTCATTTAGGGTACCAAATATGCCCTTATAGTTGTGTTTCTGCTAAGTATATATAGATAGATAGATAAATATAGATATAATCATGGAGCTCATTGACATTAGCCTCGCCAACAAAGAACTGTGCTCTTTAACTTGCCATTTGTTTTCTGTATATCATGAAGAATTATAGTTTATCAATCTTCAATTGCTGGTTTCTATTGTTTCTTCTATATTGACAGCCAATATCCATTACTGCTCAAACTGGTAATGCCAAAGATACTTACATATAGGATGCTAATAATGTTGTTTTTTTTATATATATAATAAGAATTGCAATATTATTATTACCTATGATGATGGTGTCATATTGAAATTTACTTGGCAGGTGAAGAGCCTGAATTTAACTATATCAAAGGGAGTCCAAAAGGAACTAAACACTAGGGAGAACTTAAGCCGGAATGGGCAACGTGTAAGAATGGGCAATCGCAATCTCCAATTGATATATTGAATAAGGATGTGCAAGTTGACATAAATCCAGGAGATCTGAGGTTAAACTATAAGGCATCTAATGCAATCATAAAGAATACAGGCCATTCTGTTGAGGTAAGGAGATAACTTATAAGCTTTGTCAATAAATAAGTTTACGTACACCAATCATAACTTTTAATCCATGGAATTTTAAAAAGAGTACAAAATATGTTGTGTACTTAACATTACTTATAAGTTTTATAAGCAAAAGCTACATGATAAAGACATAGTATGGTATTTATGTATTGTTGTATGATGTATCCAATGTTGGAGACCAACTTCTCTTGCTCTTTAAAAGCACTATTCAAAATTTAAATAGACGGTTTTACCTAATTAGTACTTAGATACGGCAAATGGTTAACTAGAGGTAAAGTTCGATCCGGTTCAATTCATTCAGGCCAGGTTTATAATCAAGTCTTGGAACAAAATTACTCAAATTTTAAAGTATAACCTATAATAGGCGTTTCTAGAATTGGGTGTACTGTCACTTTCTGCCCTCCCTCTAGACATAAAAATGCATTAATCCACTAATTGGTAAGATGAAAATTGATGAATCATCAAGGCCCTATTTGGTTATTATTGGGGGTGGATTCATTTTCTCTTTTCATTTTCTGAGCTCATTTTTTGTTTCTCAAATCTTGTATTCATTTTCTCTACCCAACTCATTTCATGTTTGGCATTACTTTCTAGTATAGTTTTTGCTTCTTCTTTTTTCACTTTATATTTTTCAATTAAAAATCCAACACAATTGAGAGAGTGTGTGTTTTTTGAGGGGACAAGTCAATGTTAGAGGGACCCACATATTTGGTTTTTTATGAAAATTCATTGTATTCATTTTCAAGAAAATGAAAACAGCAATAAGTTGTATTCAGTTTTTTGTATTCAAATCCCTTTTTTTTTTTTTTCTTTCTCAAAAAAAAAAATCCTATTTTTTTTGGAAACTAAAAATGAAAACTGAATACAAATACAAAATCAAACATGTTTTTTAGTGCTAGGTCTCACAAAAACTGAAAATGAATACAGAATATACCCCCTTTTTTGCTCAAATTAAACAAGCATCTCCAAAATAGTAGATGGTCTATCACATGATTATACGTCTTACAATCATTCTATTCAATTAACTTCAACAACAATTTACAACCAAAAAAAAGGTGTCCTAGACAAAGTTTTGAATACTATTTTGGAGGCCACTTCAATTAACCGTTAGAAAAAAAAAATTCAAAATTGGGGCATACCAATGTACCACTTCGAAATTTTCGCATATATAATAATAATAATAATAATAATAATAATAATAATAATAATAATAATAATATTCCTTATAAAATAAATATAACTACATAAGTCATGTCGTCTCACTTCCCAATATGGAAGGTTTTTATCATAAAAAATAATAGTAATGAACTATAACAAAATTATTTCATATATCTATTTCAGAATTACACTTAAAAAAAAAAAAAATGTAGAAATCAAACTTTTAGAAATAAGACAATTGGAAATTGAAATATACTTGATTAGATCTGACTTGTAAAGGGGAAATTACCAAAATTACCAACATTTTTAAAAAAAATTTCAACCTCTCATAAATCATATTCTGAGCCTAATTAAACTAAGTTTTCATATGAAATGGCTAGAATAGGCTAAAATGCCCAAAACACACTGATATGGCACAGTATCTTTTAGACAATGCAAATAATGGTTGCTGTGTACTAATTTTATGCACCAATAAGATTTGAACGAAACAGAATTCAAAACATTAATTTTAAATATTCAATAATATTATTGTTAAAGAATGCAAATTTAAATATAATATGGTATTTTAAAAAAAAATATTGGTTTAATATCTAATTGTGATGAGTGATGACATAGGTTGAATGGGTTGGCGATACTGGATCAATTCAAATCAATGGCAAGCAATACTCCCTCCAACAATGCCATTGGCACTCACCCGTAGAGCATCTCATCAATGGCAAGAGGTCTCTCTCTCTCTCTCTCTCTCACTCAAATTAAATGTCTCACTGCCAACAAATTTCATCTACAATGATTTCTTAACCAAGTATGACTTGGAGCTGCATGTGGTTCACGTAAACACATCAAATCAAGTTTCTGTTGTACATGCCCAGTTTTACCAAATTGGTGAGCCCCATTCATTCTTGTCAAAGGTAAAGAATTAGGCACTAGATTAATCCCCTATGAGTTCTTCACACATTATAACTTGTTAGTGTTTTTAAAATTATTCCATTTGTTTTTGTTTCAGTTCACAGAGGAGCTAAAAACTTTGGTTAATAAGAGGGGAGAGAGAGCCATAGGGGTAATAGATCCTAGAAAGACAAACACAGATACATTCAAGTATTACAGATATAATGGATCACTCACAACACCTCCTTGTGATGAAGGTGTTAATTGGATCGTCAATGCAAAGGTATGACTAAACACCTTCCCTAACTCCAATTAACTCTTCTATTCTTACTTCTTCTTCTTCTTCTTCTTTTCATTTTCTTTTTAACTTGACTATTTAACCTATCTTAAACTTGCCTCAGATAAATACTGTCTCAAGCAAACAAGTACAGTTACTTCATGAAGCTAATTTCGATGTATGTGCTATATATATTTAGCTCAAATTGAGTTAATTGTTTTTTATTTTTATCTTTATTTTTTAAATGTTTGACATTTGTTTCAAAATTGTTTTTGAATTTTAAACTATTTGATTTTAGTTTCTATACTTTTAAAAATATTTTTTAAAAGCAAAAACTTTGACATGGCAAACAGAATTTATGCTATGTTGTAGGCTTCACATCATTAAAGTGGCCTCCATTTCACAAATTTCAATAGTTAAGTGAGTAAGTTCTATGATTCTATTCATTAGACAACAGCAAATAATTTTTTAAACTAATTTAGGCTAATGATAAAGAAGAAGAAACAAACATCAAGGTCGAGGACCAAAAATATATAATTTAACTTTCAAAAAAAATTAAATCCTTGATTTAATTGGTTAATCTATTAATTGCAATACAGTGGAAAGGATAACGCAAGGCCTGTGCAGGCTCTCAATGACTGAAAAATCTTCCTATATGGGGCAAAGAACTAAATGTCAAAGAAGAAATTAATTCTTCTACTATGGTGAAGGTCATTCTACGCACTTTAAAATAAAGTACTTCTTCCTCTATGGCAAGAAAAGAGTTATTCTACTGTAATAAAGTAATTCTTCCTCCATGATGAAGACAAAAGTTATTCTACTTTAATAAATTGATAATTAATTTTACACTAAAAGCTTCTGGATATCTCATTCTTAAATTTAATGTCTTTGAATTATTTTGAAGTACGTAACTTCGTTTGTATTGCATACTGCATAGTACTCATTTTGGCTTGCAATAATTAATCTTCTGTCAATCTTAACTTAAAATGTCAACTTATGTTTATATATAGTTTTTTAAAACTTTTTTTGGCTAAATTACAACATTATATTAAATAGGTTATTTTTTAAAACAAAATAAGCTATTGAAAATAGATTCAATCAAACATAACACAAGTGAATGTATGCGCAGTTAATTTATCTAAAGTTAATTAGAGTTAATTATTATTATGATTTTATTTTACCCTAGTTTATTTTAAGATTTATTATCTAAAATATTAGATTTTAGAACTAATATCTAATAAATTATATATTGGTGAGTTATATTGTCATTTAGGGTATCACAATATGTAGATTTAATATCTAAATAACTAGCTAGGGTTATTGGTGTCTTCTCACCATTTCCTTAATTTGTTGGTATATTCGAAGCTTTTTAATGTGTTCAACCATAGCTCTATATATATTACTTCTGCAGCCCACCAGCTGCCTCAAAACCTTCAGTCCTTTGAAGCTCAAAATCAGTCTAATAATTTTTAGAGCCAATATTCGTTTTTTTACTAATTATCTCGAAAGATTAAGACCACCTATTTAATATTATGATAAATTATCGATTATCTCAAAATCTTTAAAGTTGTTAAAAAATAATGAATTTAATCAATATTTACTTTACCTCCTTTCCATCAAATAGGTGTTGACTCTCATAATGCACACACATCGGCACAAAAAAGCAACATTCGGAGCGATTTTGTTCTATTTCTAACTACACAGTTAATTTCATTTTCTAAGAAAAAATAAAACATGCGTGGAAGCCTTTTAATTGAAAACTCCAATCACTCTAATTGGAACTTTCCTCCACAAGCAACAGTTCCTACATCCAGTGCCAATATAACCCATTGCCATGTAGCTATTGAGCAAAACACATAGGTCAGGGAAGCTCCAGCAGCATATGCAGGAAGTGATTCATGCGTCGGGCACAGATAATATTTGATAGAATGCTAAGCTCTGACACCCAGCCCTTTGCTTTACTACCGACCAACCTGAATTATTAATTCTACTGTTTATTTATTGCGCAACGAAAAGGAAAGTGGGTGATTGATGAATTAATATATTTTGATCTTATAAAAAAAAAAATTTAATTAATTTTGACTGATTAGTGAAAGAGAAATGGAGAGAGGAAATTGATGATATTGGCAATGCCAAAATATGATCACACGTAAACGACACCCATGTTTTTCTGGGTAGGAAGAAGAATGTAGGGTAACGTGGGACGGTGGGAGGAAATTCGTTTCTTTGTTTATGTACCAGCAATAAATAATGAACCGTATTTTGCAGACATATCGTTTCTCTTTCTACTTTTCTTTGAAAAGTAACTATGAAGCGGTTGGAGTTCCCAACTTGAACCTTCTTTTTTTTTCTTTTTCTTTTTTTCACTTTTCTTTTCTGTTTTGGTTCGAGTTCCAAGCTTGAACTGAAATTGGTAATTTTGGTATGTTTAATAGAGAGGGCTCGAGTTGTTAATAATTTTGAGAGTAATGCTATAGTCACAAAATATTTTACAACATTTTTACAAAAGATTAATGTGACCAACCTTTTATTGGTTTTCATCTAAATTCACCGTTAATATCACTTTTTTATTTACCAATAATAATTCACCACATTAGTAATTTGTAAAAAATTTTGTAAAATAGTTTATATCTTTAACATTATGCTAATTTCGGTACGCAATAATATATTAGCTATAACCTAAAATGACACAACCCTCTGCAAAAATTTATTTCCATTTAGTATAAAAAAATAAACTTTTTCTATTCTATATATTCACTTTTAAAATACCTCATATCAAATTATTTATTTTATACTACATTTTTTTTAAATATCAATTTTTATTGATTATTAAAATTGTTTATCTTTCGTCACACACAACAATCCTCATCCATTTTATTCCTTCATCCTCGGAATACAAAAAAAAAAAGAATAAAAAACTAAATGCAAAAAAAAATAGTATCTATATAAATTTACACGGTTACAATAGCAAATTTGTAAATTTATACAATTATATATAAAATGATGTTTGTCTTTTTAGGCAAAATTGTTTTTATTATACACCCATTTACGTGAGTGTTCTTCCACTGCATAACACCAATAAATTTCTTAAATAGGTGGAATTCAAATCTAAATTATTTATAAATGATATCAATGAGTCAACGGAAAGTCATTAATTGTAAGAGTGGGAATTAGTTAAAGAGCATTTACAACAAAACTATATCCAAAACACTAAATACACCCCCCCCCCCCCCCCCCAATATATTAAAAGTACCAAATCTATAATATTTTTCCCATCTACACAAAAAAAATAATAATAATAAAATAGAGAAATAATAATTAAAATATTGTAAAATATATATATATATATATAATATTTTAAATAATTTTACTTGAATGCTGTAAAATATATATATATATATATAATATTTTAAATAATTATTTATTTTATACTACAATTTTTTTTAAATATCAATTTTTATTGATTATTAAAATTGTTTATCTTTCGTCACACACAACAATCCTCATCCATTTTATTCCTTCATCCTCGGAATACGAAAAAAAAAAGGAATAAAAAACTAAATGCAAAAAAAATAGTATCTATATAAATTTATACGGTTACATTAGCAAATTTGTAAATTTACACAATTATATATAAAATGATATTTGTCTTTTTAGGAAAAATTGTTTTTATTATACACCCATTTATGTGAGTGTTCTTCCGCTGCATAACACCAATAAATTTCTTAAATAGGTGGAATTCAAATCTAAATTATTTATAAATGATATCAATGAGTCAACGGAAAGTCATTAATTGTAAGAGTGGGAATTAGTTAAAGAGCATTTACAACAAAACTATATCCAAAACACTAAATACACCCCCCCCCCCCCCCCAATATATTAACACTGTGTTTGGATGGGTGGATTTTAGGGAGGATGGAAAATTTTGGAGAGAAAATAGGAGAGAAAATGAGAAAGGGGGTTGTTTGGCAAGGAGGGAGGGAGAGGAAAATTTTTGGTGGGGTCCAGGCATTTTTCACCCGGGCCCACCAAAAACTTGTCTCTCCAAAATGGAGAGAAAATGGTGTGGGAGGTGTTTTACATGTAAATGACAAAATTGCCCTTGCACTAATTTTGTCCTTTTTTTTTTTTTTTTTTTTTTTTTTTTTTTTTTTTTTCTGGCGTTTGCTCTGGGCGTTTGCTGCTTTCCTACTTTTTTTTTTTTTTTAATCCTTTTTTTTTTTATTTTCTGGGCTGTACGTGTAGTGTTATGTTTTTTTTTTTTTTTTTTTTTTTTACATAAGACATGATTTTTTTTTCTTGAACATAATTTTTATTGTTTAATAAATTTGGGTGAATTTTTTTTTAATTGCTTGTCATTTTTTATTTTAATTGTGCATCATTCTTTAACAAGGGTATATAAGTAAATTTATATAAACTCACTTTTTCCATCCTTCTACTTTTTCACTCCCAACCAAACAAATAGGAGGGAAAATAAAATCTTTTCTATCCTCCCACTTTTCTATCCTCCCACCATTTTCTATCCTTCCACTTTTCCACTCCTCCATCCAAACACACCCTAAAAGTACCAAATCTATAATATTTTTCCCATCTACACAAAAAAAAAATAATAATAATAAAATAGAGAAATAATAATTAAAATATTGTAAAATATATATATATATATATATATATATATATATATATATAATATTTTAAATAATTTTATTTGAATGCTGAATAAAGGTAATTTGGGAGGTAAAAATGGCTGTTAAGCACTTTAAGCTTTGACTCGGCTTGGAGCGTTAGCTATGGGCTAAGGGGGTATTGGGGTGGTGATATTTTGTTAAACAAAGTAGATGAGGTTCCTTGAATTTGCTGACGAGATATGGGCCGGGTTTTAACTTACTCACTGTCCTCTTTTGATGGATGAGAGCACAGAAACTAATGTAAATTTAGAGAAATAATATGTATGAAATATTTTTATAACAAATTTTAAGTGGTAGGTTGTTATTAGTTGTTATTATTGGGGCCAAAAAGTAATATTAGTGTTATGTTCAAATTTAAACCAATAACAGTTAACCATCTATGATTTGTTGTGAAAATATTATAAAAGTACTGTAAACATAGCATTATCCGCAACTTTAATACTAGTATTTTTCAAAAGGTGACGTGGCTGAGCACGTGTCAAAAAGTGAAAGGGCTAAACTCATAAACAATAAAGATCCAACAAGAAAGCCGTGGGCTTGTTTAAGACAGTGATTGATGGCTCAAAATGAGGCCCAAAAAGCAAACAAAAATATCACCTTCATTGTTTTTTTTTTTTTTTTTGAAACATGGACTTTTTTTTTTTTAATCAAATAATTGATTGTACATCTGTTACGATGAGATGGGCAATATCACCTTCATGCTTCATAGTAATCTAACCGGAGCAATAAAAGTTCCCTTGTCACGTTTCTCAAAAAAAAAAAAAAAAGTTCCCTTGTCACTTATTACCCATGCATCTCGTAATGTTACTATCAAATTTGATCAACTAGCAGCCCAAACCTCCTCCTACTATTCAAAAGCGGCCCAACTTACACATTAGACTCGTGTTGGGAAAGCACCACACAGGCCTAACAAAATTGACTAGATTTAGTTGTGCCTGTATTGGGTCAATACAAGTACAGTCTGTTCGCCCACAAAGAACTGCGCTCTTTAACCTGCCATTTATTTTCTGTATATCATGAAGAATTATAGTTTACCAATCTTCAATTGCTGGTTTCTACTGTTTCTTCTATATTGGCAGTCAATATTCATTACTGCTCATACTGGTAATGCCAAAGATACTTACATGTAGGATGCTAATAATGTTGTTTTTTTTTTTTTTTTATATAATAAGAATTGCAATATTATTATTACCTATGATGATGATGTGATATTGAAATTTACTTGGTAGGTGAAGAGCCTGAGTTTAACTATATCAAAGGGAGTCCTAAAGGACCTGAACACTGGGGAGAACTTAAGCCGGAATGGGCAACATGTAAGAATGGGCAATCGCAATCTCCAATTGATATATTGAATAAGGATGTGCAAGTTAACGTAAATCCAGAAGATCTAAGATTAAATTATAAGGCATCTAATGCAATCATAAAGAATACAGACTCTTCTGTTGAGGTAAGGAGAAAACTTTTAAGCTTTGTCAATAAATAAGTTTACGTACACCAATCATAACTTTTCATCCATGGAATTTTAAAAAGAATACAAAATATGTTGTGTACTTAACATTACTTATAAGTTTTATAAGCAAAAGCTACATGATAAAGACATAGTATGGTATTCATGTATTGTTGTATGATGCATCCAATGTTGGAGACCAACTTCTCTTGCTCTTTAAAAGCGCTATTCAAAATTTAAATAGCCAGTTTTACCTAATTAGTAATTAGATAGGAAAAATGATTAATTAGAGGTAAAGTTCGATCTAGTTCAATTCATTCAGGCCAGGATTATAATCAAGCCTTGGAACAAAATTACTCAAATTTTAAAGTATAACCTATAATAGGCGTTTCTAGAATTGGGTCAGCTCTCACTTTCCGCTTTCCCTCTAAACATAAAAATGCATTAATCCACTGTAAGGTTAAATTTAATCAACTATCTTATTGGCTTTATTCCGTGCCAATTTGCTTGTAATTTAGCACTTAGTAACCCTGTATTTAGGTGGGAAAATTGTAAGGGTAGTGTGTGAGAAGATGTGAAGAAAAGCTCAAGTATGTGCAAAGAAGCAGAGCTTCGCAGCTAGGACTCGCGGGTGGATTGCAACTTGGCAAGTCGCCAAATGCAGGCACGTGAGATGCACACAGGGAAGCTGAAGGGTCGCGCCAACTGTCACACTACAGGACAAAAGTCCCAGGCTGGCCAGGCCGTTATGTCGCGACTTGAACTCGCGACTTGGACAAGCCGCAAGACCAAGCCACCAATTTACCCTGTTTGGCAAAAACTGTCTCTTCATATTCTTTTCTCACCCCACTATAAATAAACCCTTATACCCATGATATTGAGAGAGCTTTTAGAGAGAATTTTGTGAGAGAAACCCTAGAAAAAAACAAGATTACCTCATCCCCAATCTTCACCTTAGAGACTCTACAAATTCCTCTTCTTTCTTCCTCTCCATTGTTATACCTTTGAGAGGCATTATACCAAATCCTTATCTCACCACACCCACGTCTGTGAGAATGTTCATTTGGTGCTGTAGGGAAGCAGTTAGGAAGGAACCAATCTACATTGGTTGATGCTATGGTCTAGTAGCGGAATCCGGGAAGCTAAAGAAGAAATAAGTTCGGCGTAACCTCGTTGGAGCAAGAAGCTTGGAGGGCTTAGGTACTTGGGTAGATTAGGCTTGGAGGATCTTCTGCTGTTCATGTATCCCAACTGTATTCTTTAGTGGATTATTTGACCGCTTGGAGGGCGGCGGAGAGGTTTTACGCCGAAGGTTTCGGTTTCCTCTTCGATAACACATCGTGTGTTATCCGTGTGTTTGCATCTTCCTTCCTTTATCTTTGTCTTATATTTACTGTTGTGGATATGTTTATATTTGGCTTAGAGTATTTATCAATTTTGATATAAGCTTGTCATCATATTCCGCACATTGATTGTTTGATATAAAGCTTGAATTGGTAATTTTGTAATTGGAGGATCTTCTGCTGTTCATGTATCCCAACTGTATTCTTTAGTGGATTATTTGACCGCTTGGAGGGCGGCGGAGAGGTTTTACGCCGAAGGTTTCGGTTTCCTCTTCGATAACACATCGTGTGTTATCCGTGTGTTTGCATCTTCCTTCCTTTATCTTTGTCTTATATTTACTGTTGTGGATATGTTTATATTTGGCTTAGAGTATTTATCAATTCTGATATAAGGTTGTCATCATATTCCGCACATTGATTGTTTGATATAAAGCTTGAATTGGTAATTTTGTAATTGGGGTCTAAACGTTCAAGGGTGTTTCATACCCAAATTAAACTTTCATCCACTAATTAGTAAGATGAAAATTGATGAATCATCAAGGCCCTATTTGGTCATTATTGGGGGTGGATTCATTTTCTAAACTCATTTTTTGTTTCTCAAATCTTGTATTCATTTTCTCTACCCAACCCATTTCATGTTTGGCATTATTTTCTAGTATAGTTTTTGCTTCTTCTTTTTTCACTTTATATTTTTCAATTAAAAATTCAACACAATTGAGAGAGAGTGTGTTTTTTGATGGGACAAGTCAATGTTAGAGGGACCCACATATTTGGTTTTTTACAAAAATTCATTGTATTCATTTTCAAGAAAATGAAAACTTTTTTTTTTGGAAACTAAAAATGAAAATTGAATACAAATACAAAATTAAACATGTTTTTTAGTGATGGGTCTCACGAAAACTAAAAATGAATACAGAATACACCCATTTTTTTGCTCAAATCAAACAAGCATCTCCAAAATAGTAGATGGTCTATCACATGATTACACGTCTTACAATCATTCAATTCAATTAACTTCAACAATTTACAACCAAAAAATAAAAGGTTGTCCTAAACAAAGTTTTGAATACTATTTTGGAGGCCACTTCCAAGTGACCATTAGAAAAAAAAATATTTCAAAATTGGGGCATACCAATGTACCACTTCGAAATTTTCACATATATAATAATAATAATAATATTCCTTATAAAATAAATATAAGAACTACATAATTTATGTCATCTCACTTCCCAATATGGAAGGTTTTTATCATTAAAAAATAATATTAATGAACTATAACAAAATTATTTCATATATCCATTTCAGAATTACTCTTTAAAAAAAATATAGAAATCAAACTTTTAGAAATAAGACAATTGGAAATTGAAATATACTTGATTAGATCTGACTTGTAGTGGGGGAATTACCAAAATGCCCAACATTTTAAAAAAAAATTACAACCTCTCATAAATCATATTCTGAGCCTAATTAAACTAAGTTTTCATATGAAATGGCTAGAATAGGCTAAAATGCCCAAAACACACTAATATGGCCCGTTATCTTCTAGACAATGCAAATAATGGTTGCTGTGTACTAATTTTATGCACCAATAAGATTTGAATGAAACAAAATTCAAAACATTAATTTTAAATATTCAATAATATTGTTGTTAAAGAATGCAAATTTAAATATAATATGGTATTTTAAAAAAAAAATATTGGTTCAATATCTAATTGTGATGAGTGATGACACAGGTTGAATGGGTTGGCGATACTGGATCAATTCAAATCAATGGCAAGCAATACTCCCTCCAACAATGCCATTGGCACTCACCCGCAGAGCATCTCATCAATGGCAAGAGGTCTCTCTCTCTCTCTCTCTCTCAAATTAAATGTCTCACCGCCAACAAATTTCATCTTCAATGATTTCTTAACCAGGTATGACTTGGAGCTGCATGCGGTTCACGTAAACACATCAAATCAAGTTTCTGTTGTACGTGCCCAGTTTTACCAAATTGGTGAGCCCGATTCATTCTTGTCAAAGGTAAAGAATTAGGCACTAGATTAATCCCCTATGAGTTCTTCACACATTATAACTTCTTAGTGTTTTTAAAATTATTCCATTTGTTTTTGTTTCAGTTCACAGAGAAGCTAAAAACTTTAGTTAATAAGAGGGGAGAGAGAGCCATAGGGGTAATAGATCCTAGAAAGACAAACACAAATACATTCAAGTATTACAGATATAATGGATCACTCACAACACCTCCTTGTGATGAAGGTGTTACTTGGATCGTCAATGCAAAGGTATGGCTAAACACCTTCCCTAACTCCAATTAACTCTTCTATTCTTACTTCTTCTTCTTCTTTTTTTCATTTTCTTTTTAACTTGACTATTTACCCTATCTTGAACTTGCCTCAGATAAATACTGTCTCAAGCAAACAAGTACAATTACTTCGTGAAGCTAATTTCGATGTATGTGCTATATATATTTAGCTCAAATTGAGTTAATTGTTTTTTATTTTCATCTTTATTTTTTTAAATGTTTGACATTTGTTTCAAAATTGTTTTTTATTTTAAACAATTTGATTTTAGTTTCTATACTTCTAAAAATATTTTTTAAAAGCAAAAACTTTGACATGGCAAACAGAATTTATGCTATGTTGTAGGCTTCACATCATTAAAGTGACCTCCATTTCACAAATTTCAATAGTTAAGTGAGTAAGTTCTATGATTCTATTCATTAGACAACAGCAAATAACTTTTTAAATATAATTATACTCTTAAACTAATTTAGGCTGATGATAAAGAAGAAGAAACAAACATCAAGGTCCAGGACCACAAATATATAATTTAACTTTCAAAAAAAACTAAATCCTTGATTTAATTGGTTAATCTATTAATTGCAGTACTGTGGAAAGGATAACGCAAGGCCTGTGCAAGCTCTCAATGACCAAAAAATCTTCCTATATGGGGCAAAGAAATGTTAAGGAAGGAATTAATTCTTCTACTATGGTGAAGGTCATTCTACGCACTGTAAAATAAAGTACTTCTTCCTCTATGGAAAGAAAAGGGCTATTCTATTGTAATAAAGCAATTCTTCCTCTATGGCAAGAAAAGAGTTATTCTACTGTAATCAGGGGCAGAGCTAGGGGGGTCGAGAGGGGGCAATTGCCCCCCTTGACCTGACCCAAACCCACACCCCCTTAATATATATCTTCTCATATTTTCTTTGCGTATGTTTCTGTTTGCTTTAAGCTTATATTCTGCAACTCTGCATGTAATATTGTGCTATGGGGCTGTCACTTTTGGCTCCACTTGTAATGTACTTTTCTTGGCTGATGATTACCAAGAAGCTCATTATATTCCCCTAAAAATATCATTTTTAGTAATATCAAAACAATATGCCAAAATTTTTATGTTGCTTTCTTTAATTCTTCTATAATGCTTTTACGATAAACACAATATAGCATAGAATTAATAAACATCAATACTTTTATATGCTAATCAAATTTTTTTGATTAGTTAGTTAAGTATTTTTTTTAATTATACTAATTAAAAAAATTGAAATTGATTTTGCCTTCAACTCATTATTTCATCTTGCCCCCCTCCCCCCTAAACTACAATCCTAGCTCTGCCACTGACTGTAATAAAGCAATTCTTCCTCCATGATGAAGAAAAAAGTTATTCTACTTTAATAAATTGATAATTAATTTTACACTAATTTTTTTTTTAATATCATATTCAGTCTGAGTCTCTAAGATGTTTGTTTCAATTTTTTGGTTGGTGTTTTCTACTTAAACTATGGATCTCAACCAAAGTCTGTATCAATTCTAGTTTTGCTAATTGTTAGTCTTGCCATTTTGGAATGAATATTCATTTTCGCTTTTATGCTTTTGTGAAACTTCCGTGGCTGATCTGCCATGTATTTGAATATTCATTTTTGTTTTTATGCTTTTGTCAATGGTATCTTGGTTGATGAATCTTTATCACTTAACATGAAGAAGCAAGGGGAAAACTTTTTTTCTCAACTGTAGATTTACTTGAAAATTTTCAAATACAAAAATTAGAGGTGTTTAGGTGCTAGATTAGTATGGCAAAAACTTCATTGAATGAATTGATGAGGCAGCCATCAGCTTTAGTAGTTAATATTTGGGCTTCAATTCAAAATTTTTTTCTTTTGGTTGGGCCATGATTTGGGCCGCAGATTGGGCCCAAATCTGGTTGGGCTAAACGGGGCCCGGCAGAATGGGTGTGGGCCCCGCATAAAAAACCGTTTATTAAACGGGCCGGGTCCCGGTAACGGGTCTAAACTTGCTGGGCAAGTCCAAGTATGAAAAAACCGGGCCCGAACCCTGCCCGTTGCCATTCCTACCCAAGCACCACTCTCTACTAATGTCTTCAATCTCCAATCACCTTCAGTCTCTACCACCGTCGTTGCTGTTTTCTTCCACTGATGGTTGGTAGTCTCTACCATCGCCAATTTTCCATAGCATTTTTCGAAATGTAATCAAACACTTGAAAATATTTTCAAGAGTATTTTCCATAACACAACTAACCACTTTAAAATATTTTCATCTACAATTATTTTATGGTCTACAAATATTTTTTGTTTAACCAAACAAATTTTTTGTTATAGAAATAGAAAATACTTTTTGAAAACTACCTTTATCTGCATATTTTGTTAAAACAATAATTGTTATTTTTATCTAAAGAAGTGATAAACACATTAGAGGGAAAACTAATAAGAAAATAAGTGACAAAGCATCAGAAAAAAAGTTGATAAGAACAAATGAGTTGTTATTTTTATCTAAAAATTTGTTGCAATTTAGTGTAATGACTTTGAACAATCATAGCTTTTAAACTCAACTTTTAGCATATTGTATATCATATATACTGTAAACATACATGACTGTTGTCACAAAAAAAATTTTTTTTTTTTAATACATAACCTTTATGTCAAACTTTTTTTTTTGTAAAGGATTTTTTTTTTTTAGAAATAATTACAACATGCTGTTAACCTCGCAGCTCGAACCCTTTCCCCCCTAGACCCCTAAGTACTTTGTACATGTTAAGGTGTCAATTCAACTACAAGGTTATGTACTTTGTAAAGTGGATTCTACAAGTCACATGGCTTTTGCTTATTTTGGTAGTTTATATGTATAATATTTATGTGAGTTAGTAGACATATATAACAAATATGTTGCGTTGATCGAGATTGAATTATATTTTGGTCAACAAATTATTAGAGTAGTATAAATTGCTATTCTATGAGCCCTACTCAAACTTTGACGGAACAAGTCAAGGACAAAATGGGCTTTTGCCCTTTTTAAAAAAACAATCTAGCATTTTGCCCTATTTTCCAAACTAATTAGGAAAATGCCCCTCTTTTGAAACTCGATTTATGATAAATCGAGTTAGACCCTATAGCGGCATTTTTAAGGTGCCTATAGCGACGTTTTCAGGACCTATAGTGGCGTTTTGTAACTCGACCTCTATGAAATCGAGTTATAGGTATAAAAAAAAAAAAAAAAAAATTGTCTATAACTCGATTTCATGGAGGTCGAGTTACAAAACGCTACTATAGGTCCTGAAAACGTCACTATAGGTACTTAAAAACGCCGCTATAGGGCTCCAAAATTTTTTTTTTTTTTTATAACTCGATTTATCATAAATCGAGTTACAAAAGAGGGGTATTTTCCTAATTAATTTGAGAAAGAGGGCAAAATGCTGAATTGTTTTTTTAAAAAAGGGCAAAAGCCAATTTTTTCCAACAAGTCAACTTGGAATAGTATTTTTTCACATGCAAAAACAACTTTTCATAATTATTTCAATATAATTAAAAAACTGAAAAATAAATGTTAAATAATACATAAATTCTTAAGTTTACCAACCAATAATTATTTTTAAAATCTATTTCTCAAAAAACTTTTATTTATAAATAAATGTTTAACTAATCCATAGAATAAATTTTAAAAAAATGTATACATGTTATAATTGTAAACGTAGTGTGATTTTGGTTAGTTTTTTTATGAAATTTAATTTGTTTTTTTACTTAAAATTGCCAACATTGTAATTGTTTCAAATAAAAAATAAAGGTTTTTAAAAAGCAATACACAAGTAAATAGGTTGAAAAATTAAAAGAAATAAATCAATGCAAGCTTATACATATATACTGTACAACTAAGAACAAAATATAACATATTAAATAAATAATAAATAATTAAGAAGAAAATAAATGACAAACTTACGAAAAAATCACTTGATCTATGTGTGGGATTGTGAATGCTCGAAAATGTGTTAAAAACACAAGAGTTGTTTAGACCCCCAAATCAAAATTACGGCTCGATAGATTTTACACTAACTTAATACTAAGTGCGGAATAGTGTAAATGCGAGTGGATAAACAAACAAGCTACTCTAATACATAATCTAAGCAACACAGCAGTAAAATGGAATGTAAAAGAGTAGGGAAGAATGATGCAAACACAAGATAACACGCCAATATGTTATCGAAGAGGAAACCAAGAACTTGACGAAAAACCTCTCCGCTGCCCTTCAAGCGGTAATCGATCCACTAGACAATTAGTTGGGATACATGGGTTAACAAGAGACCCTCCAAGCCTAATCTACCCGATGTACCTAAGCCCTCCAAGCTCCTACTCCAACAAGGCTTCTCGGAACTGTGTCATGTCTAGTTCTCCGAATCCTGCAACAAGCTCCATGTTGCATCTGCTATCGTTGGCTTCTTCTAATGCTTCCCAGCAGCACTAAAACGTCACTTGACACTCTAAAAGGGTGTGGTAAGTGTTTGGGCTATCAACCTCTCAATGGTATGGAAATTGAGAGGTAGGAGTTGAGGAAATACCACAAAGCAAAATGTGTAAAGAATTATGGGTATGACAATCTCTAATTCTCAAGGTGTTTGGCTAGGATTTTCTCTCAAAAACACTCCTCAACATTTGTGGGTAATGTGGATATAAATAGTGTAGGCACAGAAAGTGTGTATCAGAATGGATAGGTTGGCAGAACAGAATGTCTCGCGGGTGTCTCACAGGAAGGCCTTACCCGCGAGGTACTCGCGAGACACAGCTGTTTCCATCCTAGCCTGACTCTTCGCATTCCAGCATGTGCAAAGCACATGAGACACTTCACGGGATGCTAAGTCGGGAGCTACCTGTGAAAACTCTTTAGTCTTCAATTGCTTGAGTCTTCACACATTCTCTCTCTAACACACAACCCTTACAATCAAATCCCACAATAAATACAGGGTACATAAGATTGAATATAATTACAATCAAATTTTGCACGAAATAAAAGCCAACAAAACATATAGTTGTAAATAACAACTTTACAATCTCCCCCTTTGGCTATTCCATGACAAAACCCCTAAAACAGACTCTAGACTTAAACATGAGTTTGGAAACAGTGGCAAAACTCACTCACACCTAATCTAGATGCTGTGAAGCACTTGCACGTATATACCTGTAACCTGAAACACTTGCACATAAACAAAACTTTCATTACGCTTATGACAAGTTGAACACAAGGTACGTACATGAACAAGTAAAATGCGATCAAGTTTGTAAACACCATAAAACATGTAAGTATATCTTGATCATACAAAAACAGTCATTAAAGAATGACTACAATGAACATTTAGCAAGTAAATGCTCATTCGAACATGCAATGCAATTAAGAGCAATCCCAAGGATCAATTGCATGTCCAACACCCAACCAATGCAAAATACACTAAGTATTTGCATTTAGGATATAAAATCCTACAAGGGCACAAGAGTGAGGTACTTAAGACATATTTGCAATATCTTAAAAGTACAAAAAAAAATGCTACAAAGCATAGAGAAAGTCACAAACACTAAAATTAAACTGAAAATAAAACCAAAGTATTAGCACTTAAATCAAAAGCAGTAAAGACAGTAAACATAAAGCAACAGTTATAAAAACTAAAAATAAACATGAGTGAACCGCCTGTGAACCAAAAACCAATGTTACTAAGATTAAACCTATGCTCCCCCTAATACTGTGCAAGCTCTTCCTCAACTCCCCCTCAAAATTTGCTCCCTCTTTTTGACCAGAATGGCCAAGGTACTAGAACTGATCTGACTCTGAATCTGATCCCTGTGCCATGGGCAAGTCTTGGATCTGTGAAGACAATGCAGTGATCTGTCCTTGGTGGTATGCAAACTAGGTCACGATGTGTTGTACATAGGAGTCAAGCACTGTAGACATCTGGTTCATTTTAGCGAGTAATCGATCAAGTTTGCTTAAACCTTGTGCTGGTGCAAAAGATGATGGCTAAGCTGAAGGCTCTGAAGCAGAAGTAAATTGATCAATCTCTTCTTCTGTATCACCACCCATGCCATGAGGCCCAAAAAGCAAACAAAAATATCACCTTCACAATGATGGAAACAATGAGAGTTCCCTTGTTACTTAACCATGCATCGGAAAAAGTTAGTATCAAATTTGACTAGCAGGTAGCAGCCTAAAACCTTCTACTACTATTCAAAAGCGGCCCAAATTACACATTAGACTCATGTCGAGAAATAGTTCCTACTGCTTGTTTGGTTAACTCATCACTCATAATCCATATCCCATAACTCAATTTTCAGTTTTTTAAAATTCTTAAATGTTGTTTTCAATTTTCATGACTCTAACTCACGTTTTTGAGTAATGAGTCATGAGAATTAAGATTAAAATATATATATATATATATATATATATATATATATATATGTGTGTGTGAACCAAGCAAGCATACTTAAGGTGGGGCACATGAAATTTGAGAATTAAGTGATGAAAATTCTGAATATCCCACACTAGTTCCAAAAAGTCTCATGATTCATTAAGGTAGTGTTTGGCATATTTATTAAAAATACATTTCATAAATTATAGAAAGTAAAATGTATATTGTCATTTGTTTATGTTTGACTTTTTAAAAAAAAATGTGTGGAATTCATTTTCAGTAAAATGCATTTTGTATTTCTCACATCCAAAATAAAATTTTGAAAAAATAAGACTACGTTTAGTAACTATGTGGTATTTTGTTTTCAAAAACTTGTTTTTGAGAATGAAAATGAAAAACAACTCAACATGTTTCCAAAAAATATATATGTTTGGTTAATCCAAACAAGAGTGAGATTTATTTATTTATTTATTTTTATTATTAAGTACAATGCCTAGATGATGATGATGAAAATAATAATAATAATAATAATAATAATAATAATAATAATAATAATATTATTATTATTATTATTATTATTATTATTATTATTATTATTATTATTATTATAGGGGTAAAGGCCCAAATCCGGTATTGGGCCTTGGGCCTTGGCCAAGAACATGGGCGATCCGAGGACGACTAAATAATAGTAAGTGGCTTAAACTCAAAGCTTCATGAGTATGATATGAATGGGAAGGTGGTCTAAGGAGGAATACCTCCTCGGATAAGCTAAATACGGATCTGATGTAGATCCTAATGATTAAGGCGACCTTCTAGGAAGCTCCAGTGACAGGGACGTACATCTCAAGTGTACCATAGGGTGGAAGCTAGGAAATGCCTAAGGAAAAGCAGCTGCCACCGTTTTGAATGCCCTGCAGCTAACTTTCTAGCCGCATTTATGTGGAAAAGACTCTTGAACAGTGCTGTATTGGCTACCATAACTCACAGATAGCCAAAGAGGGTGTCTGATAGGACAGACACTCAGATAGTGGCTTGGATGATCAAAAAATGGAAGGCCAAGATCATTAGGACAGAGATATATAATGTAAGAGACTCTTGAAGGAAAAAGGATCGGAAAAACCAAGAAAGAAACACTGTAGCAATTTAGAACCAGACTTGTAATCATACTTAAAGGCATTATATAAGAACCAGTCTCCTCGGACTTTGCCGATGACCTTTTTTCTTCAATTTTAGCTTGTTCATTTTCACTTTTTTGACATCAAACCTACCTAATTTATCATTTGACTAACTAAAGCCCTGTTTTGTAATACATTCTCTACAAATTCATTATTTTGGGCTTTTTGAGCCTAAGTCCATCCACGCTTTAGGCTAGGAATTCAAATCCGGTCCTTACAATTGGTGCCATTTGTGGGAAGATTACTTGGGTGATAGTGAGTACAGCGCTCAACCATGGTAGGTTCAGGTCCACACCAGGCAGAATCCATAAGGTCTCAACGTGAAAATCCTTTTGTCAACCTCTAGTGTAAAAGGGATCAGAAAGGGAGTGTGCATACTGCCCAGACCGGTAGAAGTCAGCCCCGGGGTAAGAGCCATCTCTCTTGTGAGGAGGATACTAGAGCCCTGCAATTGGAGTTGACCATCTGAAGAGAAAGCTACGCCGTACACAACGAAAGAGAACCCCCTCCAGCTCCGACGTTTCCTCTGATGATAGAGAGGATGCCAGTTATAGACGAAAGTTAAGGTCCCCACCCAATGAGACTTTCTCCTACGATGAGGAGCACCATCACAAACGTAGGAATAAGAGCCCGCCTCGCAAAGGCCTGAGAAATGATGCTATGAGTATGGCACTTAACCAAATTTCCAGATCACCATTCTCACACAAGATTGAGGAGGGAAGACTTCCTTGGCGGTTCACTTAGCCCTTATTCAACATGTACAATGGTAGAACAAACCTAGTAGAGCATGTCAGCCACTTCAACCAAAGGATGGTTGTACACTCCAAGAACGAAACCTTAATGTGCAAGGTATTCCCATCCAATTTGGGGCCTGTGGCTATGAGGTGATTTGATAGTCTAAGGGTAGGTTCCATTGATTCCTTCAAGAAACTCATTCAAGCATTTGGATCCCGCTTTATTACATGCAGCAAGGTTCCTCGACCTTTAGTTTCCTTACTGTCTATGTCCATGAGAAAAGGAGAAACCTTGAAAACATATTCAGACAGATATTGGGAGATGTTCAACGAGATAGAGGGCGACTTCGACAAGGTGGCCATCAGCATATTCAAGCTCGTCCTACTTGCTAAGCATGGCTTAAGGAAGTCATTGACTGGGAAATCTGTTACCAGTATTCGCCAGCTCATGGATTGGATTGATAAGTATAAGAGGGTGGAAAAGGACCAACAGCAAGGCAAGGGGAAGGGCAAGGTTATCCTTCAGGAGATGAGAGATTTCAGGTCGGACCGCTACGACAATAACAGACCCCGGAGGGATTTTGCCGGGCAGTCTGGGCCTACAGTTCCTCAAGCGATCAACGCTGTGTTCTGAGAACCAGTGCATCAAGTCTTGGAGAAGATCAAGAGCGAGCCATACATCAAATGGCCGAATAAGATGAGTGGAGACCTCGAAGCGCAACCAGAGCCTTCATTGCCAGTACCACTAGGAGCAGAGACATACCACCGAGGACTGCAAAACATTGTGGAACCATCTAGAGCAACTAGTCAGAGAGGGAAGGTTGCAGCAATATCTATACCGGCCCAACGGATAGGGTGACCAATCGAGGTCAAGGGCTCAAGGGAGTGCTCCTTCAAGGCCCCTGTTAGGCACAATCAATGTCATCTTTGCTGCACCCAGAAGAACCAGCTCTCGCCCTTCCAGGGTGATGTCTGTAGCTAGGCAATCAGCCGAGGACTCAAACTTTGAGCTGAAGAGAGCTAGAGTGGAGGTTCGACCCTCGTTGAGCTTCTCCGATGAAGACAAGATTGGAACCATCTAACCACATGATGACATTTTGGTGGTCACCCTCAGAATAGGGGGTATGATGTGAAGAAGGTAATGGTAGATCAGGGCAATTGTGCTGAGATCATGTACCCCGATCTATACAAGGGGCTGAACCTAAGACTCGAGAACTTAACCGCCTACGATTCTTCTTTGGTGAGTTTTGATGGGAAAATTGTTATTCCGAAGGGCCAAATTAGGTTACCCATACAGGAAGGATCAGAGGTAATGGAAGTGGACTTCATTGTGGTGGATGCGTACTCCCCCTACATGACCATTGTGGCCAGACCCTGGCTTCATACCCTAGGGGCTGCCTCTTCAACTCTACATCAGAAAGTGAAGTATCGATCGAGGGATCGGATTAAGGAGCTGGCAGGGGATCAATCCATAGCTAGGTAGTGCCTTATGTCTGCAATTTTGCATCAGCCAATAGCTGAGCCCTCAGCTTCTGTTAAGGGAGGCTTATAGCAATCAAAGTCTCCAGTATTACCTGTGAAAGGGCCAGCCGAGGAGGCTAAATGTGAAGATTTAGAGAAGTTCGCTGTAAATGATGATCCGAAAAGGTTTTCTGAGATTGGAGCTCTGCTACTGCCTCAAGAGAAGGAAGAATTAGTGGAATTTCTCAAGAAGAACGTTGATGTATTCGCCTGGAATTCTTACGAAGCCCCAAGGGTAGATCCGAGCTTTATCTGCCATTATTTAAACGTTAACCCATCTGTCACCCCAAATAAGCAAGCATCTCGGCATCACGATTTTAGAGGATTCCCTTGGAACTTGTTCTAGACGCTAAAGAGTATTCGGCAATGAACTTCCCCAAGGACATTACTAGCCCTCGGTTACCGACCTTGCCATGTACGCGTCCTATGCTCACTTTCCTCATTGCTTGTCAATATTTAGGCCAACCACCTAAACTCCCTCGGGGTGGAGTCCATTTACTTGTCATCCCGACCTTAGGGTTGGGCTTACAGTGTTAAGGCCTGGGGTTATCCCCTTCCACGCGTGTCACAACGAGTTGCCCCAATGGGCCTCAGTCCCTATTTTGGGTCCTAATTAAGTGGGTTTGTGCGGGCCTTCTAGGCTCAATTCTCCATATGTGTATTGTAAAACGATGTGTTAAATGATAAAATTTTTAAAATCCTTGACATGAATGTTCTAATAATGGTACAAAATAAAAAATATGGCTTTTAAAAAGTTATTAATAAGTAAATAAGCTTAAAAGTTAAAGGAAATAATCAAAGCAATGCAAGCTTATACGATATAACCTACAATGGTGCAACACCTATCCAACTTGATGAAACCGAGAGAGCTTTTTCTGTTTTCTTTTGATTTTTTGTCCCCGTTGGTAATTCAATTTCAGATGAATGACCAGGTTCTTATATTAAAAAAAAAAAAAAAAAAAACTTTAAGAACAAAATATAAAATATAAAATATAAAATATTTAGTAAATAATTAAGAAGAAAATACACAACAAATTTACAAAAAAAAAAAAAAAAAGACTTTGATTTATGCGTGGGATTGTTAGTGGAAATAAAACTTTCATGATCAGTTTTAAATGTCTCAATTTTGAATTTACCTCTATATTTATTTTATTTTTTAATCACTAAAATTAGGAAGTATAGTAAAAAGTGTGAGTTCTCAGCCAAAAATAAATAAATAAATAACTGTTAGAAATCATTAAAAAAAAAAAAAAAACTTATGGAATGAAATGACAATCGACACCTTTTCCGCTTTACGATAACTTAAGATGAAAAAGAGTGCTTATTAAAAAAAAAAAAAAAAAATTGAAAAAGAGTGGTGGACGTAATTATCAGATATATTTTTTTAATTTAAAAAAAAAAAAAAAACTATCGAAACGATTGACTGACAGAATGTACGGTTAGGTGTTTACCAATTAAAGATAAAAAAGAATGGCTAGTTAGGTAATTTCAAAGTGGGCCGTACCCAGTCATACAGTAGCATGTCCGTGTAAACTCAAAACTCGGATCTACTGGTGTTAGAGCATTCTCATCAAGGTTGGTAAAAAATTTAGCATATACCCACTCAAATCTCAATTTTATAACATATAACACTCCACTTTTCAATACAACATACATCAAAACTTCTAATTTTTTTACCATTTCATTAAAATAATGTATCTTTATTATTTTTCAATAATTTTTTTATTTTTCCTCTCTCTCCCTCTCCTCTGCCTCTCTCTTTCTTACAGCACCGCCGCACCACACTACCCACCACCCACCAAAAACCCCCAACCCATACGACAACCACCGCAACAAAAAAAGAAAAAAAAAAAATCACGGCAGAATCCTCATCCACCGTCGGACCAAAGCATGGCCAAATCGGACCACCGGCCACCACATCCACCCACCCATCACCACCAACCACAGCAAGAAAAAAAAGAAAAAAACCCACAAACCACGGCCAAATCAGCTCCAACCAATCAGTTCGATCCGACCCACGAACAATCAGTTCGATCCTCGACCAAACCACACTCCGACCCACGAACAATCAGTTCGATCCACGACGAAACCACGCTCCGACCCACGAACAGTCAGTTCGATCCACCCTTCGATCCATGCTCCAAACCAAAAACCCACACTCCGACCCACGATTACTTCGATCGGCTTGGCTTGGCTTCATGCTCCGATCTGAGTTTCGTCGGAGAGGGAGGCGGAGACATTGAGCTGAGGGAGACAGAGAGCAGAGATATGTTGGCTCAGAGCAACAAAAATGAAACGGAAATGAGAAAGAAAAGCAGAAAATAAAGTGGGCCCCATGGAATAAAAAACTAATTTAACTTATACAATTGGTGAACAGTGCGGTCTCAAATTTGAGACCGCACTGTTCATCAATGCCAAAAATTATAGCATATACAATGCTTGATGGAAGGGGCTTTTTAGAGTTTGGGGTGTCAAATGCCAAATATTTGGCATTTGACACCCTTGATGAGAATGCTCTTAAATTGTTAAACTAGGATCAGGATCCAGTGCAACGCCTATGGTATTGCACCGGTGCGATTGCCCCACCTGGCATCTCAAGTAGTAACGTTTTAACTATATCACTTTTTTTTAACTTTAACCTTTTTATTTCACGGTCCAGATTGAAAGTTGTATTTTTTTAACTCACTCTCAGCCGTCGAAAGAAATCTCACGCGTGGTGCAATAGCACCTGATCTCAACCCCTAAACTCTACAAAGAGAACTCTAGATTTCTTTTCTCAGATTTAACGGTGTTTGATTTCTCAATTCAACCGGTCATTTTTAAATTTTAAACAATATTTCCCGTATTTTTATTCTCTTCTACCCACACTTATTTTCGCGCATATTTTTAAACAACTACAGTTTTTAAACTCTCTGTATTTTTTGGTCTCTTTCACACTGCGTGTACCTCTCACCTTGTTTTCTTCTATTTTCACCAAAGTCTGAGAGGGAGATGAGATCTTTGACCTTCCGCCGTGTGTCTCTGTCTCTATCATGTCTGATCTTGAACCTGCAGACTTTTAAATTGATTTTTCATCGCTGT
The DNA here is from genome assembly GCA_023621385.1 of Quercus gilva. NCBI lineage: Eukaryota > Viridiplantae > Streptophyta > Magnoliopsida > Fagales > Fagaceae > Quercus > Quercus gilva. The sequence continues at coordinate 39,727,131 of CM042479.1, read as the reverse complement.
ACATCGATGTGGTTGAGATATTTTTGCACGCATCATGCTTGACCTTTCTTCTCTCCAAAATAAGAACCTCCACGCACCACCACCACAGAGGACGGAGAGGATAGAGAACCGAAGCTTCCTATGGCTGTTTTTGGACGTCTGTGTTATATCGGCTGATCTGAATAAAGCAAAGGGGATGTGTAGATCGGAGTAAAGGAAGGCCGATCTGTGCAGGCATAGGAGTGAGGTATGATCTGTGTTTTTCTTTTCTTCTTTCTTATTCAACGAAGCTTTTTTTGTTATTATTATATCTAGATTGAATGTCTAATGAAAATATATTGAAGCATCTCTTGCTTATGATGAATCGTGTGATTGTGTGTGTTTTTCCGTGTTAATCTATTGTCTTCTTTGTTTCTTTCGTCCAGATCTGTGTTTGGAAAGGAAATAATATTATATAACCTAGTTTACAAATTTTGAAATGAATAAAAAGGGAGAGTGGTGATTATAGAACTAAAAGTTAAGATGTCAAGAGCTTTCTAGTTCTCTTTTATGGCCAATTTGGATTAAGGAGAGCTAGTTTGGATTAAGGAGAAAGAGGGGGAGTAGAATAAAATTGACTGGAGCTAAGATTATTTATTTTGGGGCACAAGTTATGGTTATGGCATGTAGCCTTACCTTTTTTTTTTATTAGAAGCTAGTTCTCGAGTTCAAATACACCATCTATCCTTTTGGAAGGAAACACTTTTATCATCTAAGGTTTAAACTCTAAAATTAAAAGCATGAAATTTTTTTTTTTACCATTCAAAAAAAAAAAAAAAAAAACTAAAATGCAAAACTAAAACTAGCACATATTTGCTATATATAAAAAAACCTAGCCTATATTCAATATTAAAAAAATGTATAAAAATGGAAGATGTGAAATGAAACGATTAGGCTAAAATGCAAAATGCAAAACTCACATGGAATGAAAAGAATATTTTTAAAATATTCTTCCCATCTTTTGTTTAGAAATTTTAATGGAGGAAATAAAAAGTTCATTCATTTCTTTAATTAAAGTGGGAGGGAATGGAATGATTAGGTGGAAATACTCATTCCTTCATTTTTCTTCAAAATCTCAAATTTTTGTTCCTTAAAGTTGGGAGGAACGGAAAAAAATGGATTTAAGTTTAATGAAAATTTTATTAAAACTCCTAAAATACCCCTTCAATCTCAGCCCTTTTTACACATCATGGCACCTTTTTTTTTCTTTCTTAACCAGCCTTTGAAATCCATAGCCATCACTCTTGCACTCTATTGCTCACGCTGCTACTGCTATTCTCTTCTTGTTGATTCATCAAATTCCGTGATTTTTTTATTGATCCGTTAAATTTTCACAATTTGATGTTAGTATATTTGTCTGCTAGTCTTCTTTCAATTCCAAGCCAGGCCACTTTATGCATATCTATCACGCCACTCTATGTATTTCTATCATTCAGTATTGCTAGTTTTTTTTTTTTTTTTGTCTATTTGTCTGCTACTTTTCAATCATTCAATATTGCTAGTATTTATTTGACAAATGTGATACGTGAATTGCTTTAAAAAATAGAAATATACATAGCTTGATTTAATTACGGTATACATAGCTTGTTTTTTTAGTTTACTATTATTATTTCTTTGAATTTTGAAAGAAAATAAAAAGCAACAACAATATTCACATGGAGTCTAAACTAGAATCATTTTTTATATTTTATAAAATGAGGGGTATAATAGTAATGTTATTATAAAATAACTAGTTGAAGGTCCGTGCGTTGCACGGTTTTATGTTAAAACTTGTAGAATATATATAATTATTATAACCAAATAAGTAATTATTATAACGAAATGAATAAACTGCATTGGTATAACAATGATCTTCTAACATACCAATTGTGCTATAATATCATTTGTAGTTACATATATCAAACTATTGGCATATGAATTTTATATCTTATGAATCTACAATATAAGTGATTTGCAATATTGTTAATAATAATATTAATGATTAAAATCTTTAGACAAAGTAACATAAAATTGGCCACTTTTTAAAGATAGAAGAACTATTCGAGGAATAAAACCTTTGTTCTAATTTAAAAAACTTGCAAAGTTCTACATCTAGATTACAAACCTTTCTTAGGATGCTTGAAATCTTTTTTGTCAAACCCGAAAAGAAAAAAATCAAGATGAAAATTAAATAGAGTTAAAAAAAACAAAGTACCATATAGATTGCAAAATTGTATGTAAATTTAATAGTCTATGATTGGAGTTTGCTACGACAACTTGCATATATATTGGACAACAAAATAATTAAATTGGATCAAACCATTAACATATGAATTAGATCAAACATAAGGAAATTACCCCCTCAAAAAAGAAAAACATAAGGAAATTAGCTTAAACAAAAGACAACAAATACATAAAACGTATTTAATTGATTATAATAAAAAATTAGAGTAAAAATACATACCTACATGATTGTAGGTAGAAAAATGGAAGCCTAAAAAAAAAAATGTACAATAAGTTGGAGAATGAAAAACTACACCAACTAACTGTGTATATCTATACATACTCCACCTAGAAAAGGAGTCCAAGTAAAAATCAAATACTTTAAACTCCTTGAAGTTACCTAATCAAGAAGTTTAGGTTAATTACATATTAGCTTTTTTTTAAAAATACTTTATCCCCAAAAAAATAGTTAACATTATTAGCTAGATTGTTATTAGATTTTAAATTTTTTTTTTTTTTTTTTTTTGTTTACGTTAAAGTTAATACCAAAAAAAAAAAAAATTATGGGAAGCAGTTTGTTTTTTTTTTTTTTTAGAGATATATACACTTACTTTATGATAACAATGAATTAGAGTCCTGATTTTTTGAATTTGAGATATGAATGAATTAGAGTCCTGATTAATCTAATATTAATCTACAATTTTTTATTTCATTTTTTTTTAGAGATATGCTTACTTTATGATAACAATGAATTAGAGATAAGAATGAATTAGAGTCCTGATTAATTTAATATTAATTTACCTACAATCTTTCATGAAGTAGTTTTTATTTTACGCTTACTATATAATATTTTTTTTGATTAATCTAGTATTCCAATATGTTTTAAAATAGTATGAAGTATCCTCAATCCTCTACCTCTTTCTCTGTTCTTCTTTATCTTTTTTTTGGTGTAACTTTGTTCTTCTTTATCGTCGATGCATAATAATCCTGTTGGTTCAAATAGTCCACCAAAAGAACTCCTACGTTTTTTTGTTAGCAAAAGATTAGAAAAAAGAACTCCTACGTTAAACCTATTAAAAAAAACGAAATAATAAACCAAATTAAAAAAGGTCTCCAAGTTGAACAAAGAAGAACTCCTACATTTTTGTTTTTGTTTTAAGTAAAAAGATTAGAAGAAAATAAAAAAAGAAGAAAAAAAAAAAAAAAAAAAACTCTTATGTTGAACCTATTAAAAAAAAAAACCAATAATAGGTGTAGCGTGGGGTTTTATTTTATTTTATATATGGTAACAACAGTTCTAATTGGTTTCAAATAACTCTGACAGTTAAATGTTAATACAATAATAATTTGATCATAGAGGAAATCATAAAAATACAAAACTCTTCTATTTGGAATTCCAAGAATCTTTAGTCCTAAAAGGACTTTAAAAAAAAAAAAAAAAAAAAAAAGAGACTTACAGGCATGATATTATTTATTTATATATATTTTTATGGAAACAGCAGTTCTAATTAATTTCAAATAGGCCTAACAATAAAATGTTAATACAATAATTAATAATGTGACCGACAGAGGAAATCCTAAAAATGCAAAACTCTTCTATTTGAAATTCGTCCAAGCATGCCAAGGATCTTTGATCCTAATAAGACTTAATCTTTTTATAATTAAAAAATAAAAAAGGATTGGTGATGTGGAAATTTGTGAGATCTTGAAAGTAATGTGGTAAAATATTAAAAAAGGTCAAACAATAAGAATAAAAATATCAAGATACTTTGGTGGCATCTATTACCTCTACCTGCGAATTATTGGTCCAACCTGAAATCATAACCCCTAACCTCAATAGATCGTAAACCATATATATTTGCTACTTCATATTTGAATCTAAATAAAAATTTACAATAAATCTATGTGACAAACCAAACCAAAGTAGTTATTCAATACCGTGAAGCATCTAAAATGACAAATTAAACGAAGAGAAAAGAATACCATATGTAAGATATGGTTGGAGCCATGCTTTCTTGAGCTTTTGAGTATGTTAGCAACAACCACACCAATTTTAGCGTGTGTCTAATTCTCTAAGTGGTGGCCAAAAAGCAAATTTTTATTTATTTTTATTTTTTAAAGAGATAAACTACTTAATGATAAAAATGAATTAGAGTCCTGGTAGTATACTATTCCTTTTTAGTTCTTTAAAAATCTAAAAATTTAATAAAATTTCTGCAATTTGAAAATGAATTAGAGTCTTGGTAGTATACTATTCCTTTTTAGTTCTTTAAAAATCTAAAAATTTAATAAAATTTCTGCAATTTGTTGAAGCCACGTGGTGTAACTACGACGTCTAAGCCCAACTTTTATTATATATAATATGATATGATATAATTTCATTCATTCTTTCCAATATCACTTCCAAACAATGGCACTTATATTTTATTTCATTCCATTCCTTTATTTTAAAATATTCACACAAGATTACTTAATTCTATTCGATTCCATTCTTTTCTCCTACTTAAATACATTCCATTCCTTTATAACTGTTTCATTCCCTTCCATTCTTTTATGAACTCTCAAAGGAAACCTAAGTTTCACTAGAATTCATGTCAGTCTTTAACTTTGCTTTCGATCATTTCACTATTTTACGTTTTAAGTTTATTCAATTAAGATTTTTTCATGAACTTGAGTAAAATTTAAAAAAAAAAAAAAAAAAATTGGAAAATATTTTGCAATCACTAATTGGATTTTTTTTATAAAAAAATTAGAAAATTTGAAGAAAAAATTAAAAAATTTGAACAATTAACTGCTATATTTAACAGAAGTTGATTAATTGAATAAACTTGAAACTTAAAAGGATGAAATGAACAAAAGTAAAGTTAGAGGATTGAAATGCATTTGGGTGAAACATAGAGGGTGGGTTTTACATTTTAGCCTTATAATTATTTATTATTACATTTCTACTCAATTATTTTGTTATATGTCAAAATGGAATTTAACTTTCTTTTAAAACGCAACAATTATCTATGATTGATATTGTACTAATTGTTGCTGCGAATTTCCCTTTGAATGTACATAATTAAAAAATCAGCTAAAAAAATCACCTATTTCTTTGTTGGGGAACCTAGCTTTCACCATATTACTTGATTCATGATTTTAATAAAAATTTAAAAAGTAAATAGAAGCACAACTATTCTATAAAGGAAATAATGTTAACTATGAAAGTAAAAAATTATATTATTTTTGGGAAAAAAAATTGAAATAGTGTTATGTAAAAAATAAGAAAATAATAAGCAAAGTGAAAGAGGTCCCATTGGGAGTCGAAAATAATGAGCAAGTGTTATGTAAAAAATTAAGACGCACAAACATGTAGAGAGTACATGACAAGAACTTAAATAATCTTTTAGGTGAAAATGTAACACATCACTTAAAACCCAAAGTATCAAACTTCTAACTCTGAGTCCCAAATATCAATCAAGCAAACTAAATTACCAAACACATGCAACTATGCAAGTCAAGTTATTGTTTTATATTTAAAAAATTTTGGGTTTTCAATTTGAAATTCCAAGGGCTAAGGCCCCGTTGGCTCACACATACCTCCGTATCTAGGGGTGTCCAGACCCGCCCGTGACCTGCTGGACCGACCAACCCGTTCGATCTCCACCCGAGTTCAGCCCGAACCAACGCTCCTGTCGGTCGGCTTCGGGTTTCCTTCTCCAAAACCCGACGCCGGCGGGTCGAGTGGTGGGTTTTCTTCTCCAAAACCCGAGCCACCCGACCCGACGAAAGTTATATATAAATCCGGCGAAATCACGCTCAAATCCGAGGAGATCCAGCGAGTTCTCAACCATATGTGGTGAGATTTAGCAAGATCCGGCCATTCCCAGCAGATTTCAGCGATTTTGGTGCATTTTTCGGCGATTTTGATGCAGATCTGGTGAGTTTTTACATTTTTCGGCAATGATTTGTAGATTCCGGCGACATTTTGCAGTTCCGGCGACAACCCGATCTTCACTCGAACAAACCCGATCTCCACCCGAACTGAAAACCGATCCGACCGATTGACGCTGGCGGTCAGTCTCGGGTCAGTCTTCCGTCCACTCAACATCGGCGGGTCGGGTTTGGGCTGAGTCGAAAACCGACCTGGCCCGACCCGTGACACCCCTATCCGTACCTGTCCTCAAGCTTTAATCCTAAAGAAAAATAGAGGTTCAACCTACTTTGACTAAGTGTGTTTGGGAATAGATTATCATTGACTTCAACTTTTATGTACAACTTTTTAATAATTAACTTGGAGAAAAAATTTCCTCCCTCAAAATATCAATTATAGTAAGAAAAATTGCATCATCTTCATTGACTTACTTGTGAAACTTATAACACAAATGGAATGAATACATAAAAATATAAGAAAAGGTAACAAATATTCCAGATAAGGAAAGACACCAATTAAGTCTCGCATGAATCCTCTTCTCTCCGCCCAATAAAATGGTGGAGGCCATAAAGCACAATTATTATTCTCTTTATCAGTCCTTGCTGACTAAGTAAATTTGAGTTGAATAAGAAAATTTGGAATTAGGTTGAGATATTTGGGAGGGAGCTTTGGATTTTACCTATCAATTGAAGCAATTGAAAAAAAGAAGCAGCAGACAAATCTTGGTAGAGAATGCCATCACTAGTGATTTGAAAAAAAAAATGAATTGGTGGCAGATTTGGTCAAGGCAGATCTGGTTAAGGTATATACTTTTAAATTGAAATCTGTTTGATTTTTGAAAGAAGAGGAGTATGTAGAAGTCATAAGCATAGGCTGAAATCTTTGATGATAGAACAAGGGAAAGGAAGAGACGATAGAATAGTTTAGTTGGATGAATTTAAAATCCACCCATTCTTTAAACCAAAACAGAGACTCCCAATAAACAAAGCAATAACATAATTAGCATGTGTAAACCTTGAAACACCAAAAATAACGGAATGGAATCACTATGCGTAAACCCTAAAACATGAAACCAATCAATCAAAGAGAGACATAAAGGTAAACCCTGAAACATGAAACCAATCAATCAAAGAGAGTCATAAAGGTTGAAAGTAGCAAGAAACCAATTGTTCAAAGAGCCTATGAAGGTGAAAGTAGCAATCAAATTGCCTATGGTGGGCAACATGACCAATCAAATTGTCTATGGTCAACATGAACAATCAAATAGGTGGCAAGTAGCTCAAGCAGCAGCCCTTCTAGCAACCCTTCCTTGCAATAGCGTTAGCGACCCTTCTAGCTGCCCTTCCAATAGGGTTGACCTACAAGCCAAAAGCGAAAATGTTAGACCAAGTTCTCTTCAAGTCATAACCAAGTGCAGAAAATCAATACAAGCCAAAAGCAGACCTGAATTATCCCTCATCAGAATTGGCAGGTACTTATCAAGCCAGGACCCCATTAATTGAGTGATACTTTGCTTTTTACAAACCAAAAACTAATGAGATATCTCTATTGAATATTTAAGGGTGCTTTATTATGAACATTCCTTTTGTGTTTCTTGCAGGTTGTGCGTGATGAGCTTGTGAAATTGATGGGTGGGGAAGTATCTGAACTAGTTTTTGCAAAATCTGGTCCCACTGTAATATTATTGGCTGGTTTACAAGGAGTTGGGAAAACAACTGTTTGTGCAAAATCGGCTTATTATCTTAAGAAACAGGTTTACTTTCGAAAGTTCACCTTTTCTATATAGAGTTAGTGCGCATGTAATGGTTATGAGTAGATTAATCTAGTTTGTTACTCAACCTTGCTGACACCTGTGACATAACATTGACCACAGGGGAAGAGTTGCATGCTGGTTGCTGGAGATGTGTACAGACCGGCTGCTATTGACCAACTTGTTATTTTGGGTGAATAGGTATAGGTACTCTTTTTTGTTTCTTGTTTGTCAATGAAGTTTTGGAGTGGGGTTATATAGTTTATTCTTCTTCTTTTTATTATTATTATTTTAAAATTTTGTGATTAGATAGATAATTTAATTCATTCTTACATGATGTTATAGCTTTTGATAGGTGGACGTGCCTGTTTATGCAGCAGAGACTGAGGTTAAACCTTCGGAAATAGCCAAGCAAGGTTTAGAGGAGGCAAAAAAGAAAACAATAGATGTAGTAATAATGGATACTGCTGGAAGGCTTCAGGTAGTACTTCTTATATGTCATTTGTAATGACTTTAGAGATAATTCTAAGATAAAGTTCATGATGTCAGCTGGATTACTCATTTATGATCTTTGCTGGCATCTGTTCCATTTATAAAAGAACAGACAGACAAAGGAATGATGGATGAGCTGAAAGAAGTGAAGTGTGCATTGAATCCCCCAGAAGTTTTGCTTGTTGTTGATGCAATGACTGGACAAGAAGCTGCAGGTACTTATACTTTCTTTTTACTCGTTGGGAAATGAATTTATTTCAGGGTCTATATGGGAGGTATGTATGAATTTAGGTAATTATTTCTATGAGTAACTTGGCTTCTGATGTAATGAGTTAATTACCCCCAAAGTTTAGAGGGTGTTTGAATTGGGTTGTTTTGAGTTATACTGATAACTCAAAACTCAAATTTCGTGGGCCCCACTGAGTGAAATTTTGTTTGGCTTTGTTTTCATTCTTTGTTTCCGAAACTGATGATTCAAAATTTTGAGATATAAGAATGAAAACTGAGAACAGGTTTACTGGTGTTTTCAGTTTTTAAAAACTAAGTTTGATGGCATTTTCATTATTAGTTTCAACTATGTGGGACCGGGTGCAGTGTGTAGTCACATCACCTTCAGACCATTGGAACTCTCTTTTTTTGGCTTCTCCCTGGCTCAAGCAATGAGTTTTACACTACCTTTTCACTCATATTTTGCTCTCTTCCTTCAAATGACATTGCTCATAACCCAACTTCCCCATTCACTCATCACAACCCAAAACATGCACACCAACATAGCTAAAAATACCATGACTAAACATGAAGCTTCTACTGAAGTCTTAACTTAATAAAGAAAGTAATAAGATATCATAGCAACAACAAAGCCAAATGTTTTTGCTGTTTCAAAAAGCGCCACTTGTAAGAGTACGAACACAGACAATCCACATTCCATTCCACTTGAACGACCCATGTAGAAGTCAAAATTCATTCACTTTCAGTCATTATCTTCTGGCCGTTGTTCCTCCTGCATAGAAATAAACATCTTATAAGAATTTCGGTACTTCAACTACAAGAGAAAACTTGCACAAAAAATAGAATGGTCAAAGCAAATTGGATATCAACATCATGCTTAGATACCCTGTCATGTCACCAATAAATGTCACACTTATCCTCTCCAGTCATGGAACCATTTTTAACAAGTTCAAGAACATCAAACAACTTACTCAAAACATCAGTGCTCTGAGTAAAATACTTATTTTGTCTACAGCCAGTAGAATGCAATAACATGAAAACCATCCATGAAATGCAACCCCAGGCTATGTTGACAAGTATTCAACCAAGCCAAAATTGTTTTTTGAGTACAGATTTTAAATCAAATAGTTTTACAAAGTAATATATCCTGCAGTAGTGCACCAATATTAGAGAGAGAATTGATCCAAAGAACTCAAGCCAAAGCAGCAAGTTTAAAGTTTCCACACCTTGCACTCTTTATCAAACATAACAGATCACAATCAATCCAAATTAACAGCAAGATAACAATTTCAGTTGTATTTGACTCGAATTCAGGTGTAATATCTCTGATCATAAACAAAAAGTTGTACTTACTAAACAGATCACAACCACGAGCAAACTCAAAATTAAGACGAAACCAAATACCCAAATTGCTCACCTCAGCTTATACTCCCAAAAAGCTAAGCAAAGCAAACTCAACTCTACACAAACGAAAATAAAACACAGAGTTAGTAGTAACAAATAAATAAATGGAGGGAAAATAGATGAGTGGGGAGAATAAATATACCTATTACATTGTTAAGATGGATAACCCATTGGTTGATTTTCGGGTTCTTTGGGGGCAGAGTAAGAAGTGGAAATCAGACACAACAGAGGCCTACAGTTGAAAAGGAAAGGAAAAACCCGTGGGGCTTGGGCACTACTACATATGATTGGCCTAGAAGAAATGGAGAAAGGGGTTTGATGGAGATGGGTTTCAACCAAAATTTGGGGATTTAGGAGTTCTTTCGGGACAGAGAAAGAAGAGCAAATCTCGTCCACCATAGCCCATAATACAGAGAAGGAAAAGGAACTCACCAGCAGAAATCGAGTTGGCTGTTTGCAGGCGATGGGTCTTCGGGATAGGGAGGCAGAAGTGTAGAGAAGGAAAAGGAAAAGGAAAAGTAAAAAACCATGGTCTTTGTTCTAACATTCGGTGTGTGTGGAGATAGGAAGACAAAACAGTATTTTGGGTGAAAAGAGAGAGAAGAGGACACGCACGAGAGAAAACTGCCCCTCTGTCCTGTGTAGGGTGTGGGCTCCACCAAAAAGTGAAAAAGTTAAGTACTGAGATGTGGGGCATGTTTTTGAGATATTGGAGCCAAACAAAAATTTTCAGTTTTGGGTTTTTAGCGACAGAGTTTTGAGATAGGAGCGTTGAATTTGACTTACGTGTTTTGAGTTATGATTTTTGAGTTTTGAGATACTCCCAATCCAAACACCCTCTTAATCTCACTCTCACCCTCTTCTTTGGGAATTTACAGGAGCCATTTTGACAAAGCTGGACGGGGATTCTAGAGGTGGAGCAGCTTTGAGCGTTAAAGAGGTTTGCTTTATCATCCTTACCTTTTCCATCCTTGATGTTATCCAAATGAGTTGCTTGTTCAAGATAGAATTTGCCATCCCTCTTTCCCTTGATCTTTGTAATCTATCAGTTATGTTTGCAATATCTTAAATCTGTTAATTTTAGGGTGCCTTTAAAGCTAGTTCCTTTAATTTGAAATTCTCAAATGTAATATTTATTTTTAAAAATTTGTGATAATTTACCACGCAGATTGTTCCGTTTATAGATTATATAAATTTTTTTAATGAGACTATAGTCTTTAGGCATGACCGTAGGGCACTTAGCCAGCTATTATGAAACAATTTGACTTAGAAAATTTTTGTTTGGTGAGCCGAGAATGGAATAAGACTGTTCAATTTGTTTAAATTTACAACTTAATGCATCAAAGTTGAATCCAACTGAAAATTGGTTTTCTCTACATTATTGGACCTGTCCAACCCACTTCATGAAAATTCCTATAAGCACTCCAACAAGAAGGCACAAGAAGTTGTAAGTTTTAGGAAATTCCATTTCGTACTTGTATGAATGGAAAAATATTGCGATGATTTTCTATCTAGATGAAACAAGAAGATGCTGAAGAGCTGCAAAAGAAGATAATAAGTGCAAAGTTTGACTTCAATGATTTCCTAAAGCAAACTTGAGCTGTTGCACGTATGGGTTCCATGACTCGTGTTTTAGGAATGATCCCTGGTATGGGGAAGGTATGAAAGACTGGTTTCCAATTTTTCTTCATTAGTCTTTTTGGTGGGTAGTTTTTTTCATTTTTGGTGCTTCAAATTATGCATTCTTCCACAAATAGCTTGAGAAAGCATTTCGAGGCAGTTCAGGTGGCCAATTCAAGTTATATGATGAAGCAGAAGTGTGACAAGATAATGGAAGGAATGATCGGGACAGTTCAAATAATTTTTTTAGTATTATTATTTGTTTTTAACTGTGGAGTTTTCTTCCCTATATGTGTGCAATCAGGTTACTCCTGCACAAATTCGAGAAGCAGAGAGGAGTTTAAAGATAATGGAAGGAATGATTGAAGCAATGACCCCTGGTCTCTTCATCTCTCTGCTTTTTTGAAATTATTTTCATAAATAATACTTGATCTAGCATCTCTTGTTAACCCCTGGTATCACTCCCCAGTGATTGTAGCAACGTTCCTTCTTTTATTCCTATATAAATTACTGAAGTTAGTTTAGCTTTTCTTTTCTGAGGTTATAATTGTCTATTTTAATTGCAGAGGAGAGAGAGAAGCCAGAATTGTTGGCAGAATCTCCTGTCAGGCGGAAAGAGTTGCTCAAGAGTTTGGGAAAACAGAACAGCAGGTATTTTTCGTTGCAATTGATGTAAGATTGCTAAAGTGATTTCATTTTAAGTGCCTCAAAATGCAGGGTTTTCTATTGTTGTTTTATGAAATTTTGGCCATATTACTTGTTAATACTAGAAAAAGCAGCAATAACTGAGAAAAACAACTCATAATCTCTATAGATGCAGGAGAATACCTGATTTGGTTCATTTGCTGCAGCACCTCTGGTAGCAGCACCTGCGGCAGCAACAAAATTTCCCTGAAAAATAAATGAATCTACATTAAAATCAAAAAGAAAAAGAAAAATGGAATTCAATCTGAATTCTAAACTAAATATTTGTACCCGATTGGTCATTTTCTTGCATTTGTGCTCATGCTCCAATCTCTCACTGAACCTCTGAACTTGTATTTTGCAAAATTGACACGGTTCAGGTTTTTTTGACTCTAAGCTCCTTCTCTTTCCCTTTAGGAATAGGTCCTTAACCTTTTTCTTTCCCTGCCATTCCCAAACACGGACTAGAAACCCTAAGTATTTCTTTTTTTGGCAAACAACCCTGAGTAGTTTTTATATATTTATAAGAAAGGGACAGTTTTTCGAAGCCACAAGGATGGAGCAAACTATTTTAAGATTTTCCACAGCTGGGTGGGCTAAGCCCATCGATTTGGCCTAGTGTGCAGTTGGGATTCAATCAACATTTTACCCGATTGCTTGGGCTTTAGCCCATTATATTATATTATGATACATAAGACAAATGTTGAAGTAATTAAAGCTAGAAGAACCATTTTATGGTTTTGACCATATTAAATTTTGGATGTATTGCAGTAAAGGAAGTAGAGCACTTGGACTGGGCAATGAGACTACGAATAGCTATGGGCATGGCATACTCTCTGGAGTATATGCACCAGTTGACTCCACCTATAACACACACAACCCTGGAATCTTCTTCTTTATAACACACAAAATATGTACCCAATCCCAATGCCCATATTATTATTATTATTATAGTACCTATAAATTAAGATATTCGCTCTTGCAAAAAAAAAAAAATAATTAAGATATTCGCTTTGCTTTGTCCTCGCAAATAATGGGCTAAAGCCACAGAGCAATCGGGTAAAATGTTTATTGAATCCCAACTGCACACTGGGTCAAATTGATGGGCCTGGCCCACCCTGCTGTGGAAAATCTTAAAATAGCCGACTCCATCGTTGTAGCTTTGAAAAACTGCCCCTTTCGTATAAATTTATAAGAACTACTCAGGGTTGTTTGGCAAAAAGGGAAATACTTAGGCTTTCTAGTCAGTGTTTGGGAATGGCAGGAAAGAAAAAGGTTAAGGATCTATTCCTAAAGGAAAGGAAGAGGAGCTTGGAGTTAAAAAAACCTGAACCATGTCAATTTTGCAAAATACAAGTTTAGGGGTTTAGGGAGAGATTGGAGCATGAGCGCAAATGCAAGAAAAGGACCAATCAGGTACAAATATTTAGTTCAGAATTCAGATTGAATTCCATTTTTCTTTTTGATTTTAATGTAGATTGCTTTTATTTTTCAGGAAAATTTTGCTACTGCCAGAGGTGCCGCTGTCGGAGGTGCTGCAGCAAATGACCCAAATCAGGTATCCACCTGCATCTATAGAGATTATGAGTTGTTTTTCTCAGTTATTGCTTATTGCTGCTTTCTTTAGTATCAACAAGTAATACAGCCAAAATTTTATAAAACAACAATAGAAAAACTTGCTTTTTGAGGCACTTAAAATGAAATCACTTTAGCAATCTTACATCAATTCGAATTGTGGGAGTTGCAACCGTGGGAGCTTCACCACCTCTTTAGAGGTAAGACTCAAGAGGCAAAGATCCATTGAGTCAATATCTTTCAACACCAACCATTCTTTTGAGCTAGTGCATGTTGATTTATTATGCATCTCAGGAATTGTCCGAGTCAAAATGATTGTTTGATATGTTAACCAAAGTTTGCCTTTCTAGATTTTTCCCGTCAGCAATTACAAGCTAAGGATATGAGTGAGGAATAATATGAGGATGCTTTGTAGCTTCCATTTCCAAGCCTGTGTATAAGTGCAAAAAAACAAAATTTAATATTAAAATATGAAAAACTCGAGTCCAATAAAAAGAAGGAAATTTGGTGTGAGAGTCTTATTTAAACATTCTTGATCCATGACTTATTCTAACTCAAAATAAAAGGTTGAATTATTATCAAAATAAAATAAAAGTTTGAGTTAGGAAACTCGAGATCTTTTCCAAATATAATAGTACAGGTCCAAACATTAACACTTATGTTATAAATTGGTTAAATTGTTAACTAGTAGTTATACAGTATATTCTTTCATCAAATATATATATATATATATATATAGTATATTCTTGCAAATATCGATTGATATTCTTGCAAACTTTATTTCTTGAAATGATAAGTCATGCATGCCAAACTTGTGGAGTACTTTCAAAAATTTTTTATCCCAACTTTTTAAAGAATGGCAAGATTCAGGTACAATATTTAGGTACTATTCCTTAAATTTCTCTCTTAAAATTTTATTATATAGATTTTTTTTCATTAGATGAAAATGTATTTTTAAGTTAAGCACCTAAATTTTGTCCTTCAAAAAATAACAAATATATATATATATATATATATATTGTCATAATGATTTTTAACATGGTAATACGGTAATCTTTTATACCTAATCTAGTGTCTAAAAAAAAACCCAAATCTAGAGTTTGGCTTCCAAGAAACCTAATGAACAATATTTCAGGAAACCCAAATAATTAAATTTTGGAGTCTTATTATATGTTGCATCCTCGATTTAAAATACTTTCAATCAAGAAAAGTTGTCCTATTGCCTTCAAAAGGAATAATGTTTCAGGCAATCAATATTCCTTAAGCATTGACAATTTAAGTACAAATTCATTGAAAAATTTAAAAAACAGAAATACAATCCATTGATATCATATAAAACAGAATTCATAAAAGAAATAAAATAAAATAAAAAGGAAGAGAGTCCGAGTGCTAGAATCATTGTTTCCTAAAAGCAAAATACTATGTCAATTAATAATATTTATAACTACTGTCTAGTACGTCCGTTAACGCTGTACACGTAAAGAAAAAAAAGATTGCCTAATGATTTTTGGCTCTAAAACAAAATCAATTACGTACCAACAAATTAATCCCTTGATTATTATAATCTAAATAAGTGTTATAAAATTAAAAATCTAGGAGAAAGCACGTAAACAAATGCAACCAAGTAAACAACAAATCGATAGTCAAAATTATGAAAAGAACTCAAAAACACGAAATTTACAGTAGATGATTATTATTCTTATTTTATTTGTGGAATAAATTTTTGGGATTTATAAGTAAACAATGAAGATTAAACTGTTGTCTTTGGAAAATAATAGAGCAAAATTTAAAATTATGCGTAACTTTTGAGATTCTCTGTGGAGGACACTGTGGTTGAGCGAAGATTTTCAGAGATGAAAGCCTGATTCGACTTGAGGAGCACCCTTGGTTTCGCTTGTAAGTTTTTCTTTTTGTTCATGAGCTCATGTTGCTAGGTTGACGGGTCTATATATAATCGATGTTTACTTGGACTTTGGGATTTCCTAATCCTAGATTTATTAGGATTGAGGTATCCTTTAGAGCATCACCATTAGGTGTGTCAAATGCCAAATATTTGGCATTTGACACACCAAACACCAAAAAGCCTATCTCATCAGGTGTTGTAAATGCCAAAAAATTTGGCATGAGTGAACAGTACGCTCTCAAATATGAGAGCCTACGGATAGAAATGTTATAATGATTTAATATTTTTTTTATTCTATTTTCTCTCTCCTCTCTCATCTCTTTATGCATTTCTCTTCCCTCTCATTCTTCCTCAGACATCAAACCTCTCCATTCTTTTCTTCTTTCACTCTATTTTCTTCTCAATCTTGTTGTTTTTCTCTCTTCCTCTCAGACATCACCCTCAGTTTTTTCTTCTCACTCTTTTCTTCTTTCACTCGGATCTCTGTTTTTTTTTTTTTTTTTTTGGCAGTGATTTGATACCTGGTTCAGCAGTGGGTGGGTTAAGATGGTGATTGGTGGATCAGTGGTGGAAGATGCGATGGTCAGATTCAATGGTGGATGGGTCGGTTGGTGATGGGCAAATTGGTGGTGGTGGGTTCTAATGTGCGAAATCGGTGGTGGGAGGGCCGACCTATGAATGGGTTCTGAAGGATGGGTCGGCAGTGGGTGGATGTGTGGGATGCGATGGGTCGGTGGGTGGCGGCGGTTGTGGGTTGATTTTGGTGATTTTTTATTTATTTTTATAAGGTGGTGCTGGTGGATATGGGTTTGTGCTGGTGGTGGCTGTCGGTGTTGTTACAGTGGTGGTGGTGGTTGTTGTTGTTGTTGTTGATGATGATGATGATGATGATGATGATGATAATGATGATGAGGAAGTAGTTTAATATATTATTTTAATGTGTTGTAAATATTATTTTAATGTATAGAATTGAAGTATAAAACATCTTATGAATGAAATATTGTAAAATAATATGGTAAAATAATAAAGTAAGTTTCTGGTATGTCAAAATGACTTTTTTTTTTTTTTTTTAACAACTGATGGTGATGCTCTCCTAGATCAATTGGAACTGGGTTTACTATTACGAATTGAAATCGTATTGGAATTTGGACCTAACGGGCTCAAGGTTGTAATATAAAAAACCCTTCCAAAGTTGAGTTGATTCTATTGTTTGTATATAGAGGCCCTTCTGCTTCTTTTTTTCCTCAACTAAGGATCACACACACACAGCTCCATCGCGCTCTTCAACCTTTTGTGTCCTTCACCGTACTACCCTCAACCGAAGATGGTACCTTTTCTTTTCTTATAAATTTTGTTGTTGATTTATTGTCTTAGACATGATTTTTTTCATAGAAATCAAAAACCATAGTTATTTATTCTTTTGGTATTTACTATCCTTTAATTTTTTTTATATCAATAATTATTCTACCATGCAGTACTAGTTAAAACTCTTTTTGTAATGTTTTTTTAATAATATCATCAGTTTTAAGGGGAGGGAACAAGATTATTGTTTTTATTGTACCATATTGCTAAATTGATCCCCATACTCTTTTAGAGTCTAAAATCTAAATATATATTATTCATTTCGTCTATTCGTATTTCGGGGTTGTATAGAATTCCATTATTTCATTGTTTGGTTGAGTTTGAATAATTTTTCTTATTTGTTTCATCTCTGTTTTCAATGCAGGACAACTATATATCTTCCAAATATATGATTGAAAATATAGTTCAATCTTTTAAGCAAAAGGAAGAAAAAGAGAAAGAGAAAGAGAAGGAGAAGGAAGAAGAGCTAGATGGATTATGGTCTGAGCTTCAATTTTATCTTCCTAGTCTAAATGAAGAAGAGCTTGATGGATCATGTTCTGGGTTTTCATTAGATCTTCTTCGTGAGAAAAAGAAGGAAGAACTGCTAGACAAATCATGTTCTGAGCTTCCATTTCATCTTCTTTGTCAATTTTCAGCACGCCTCATTCTCAAAGACTTGAGTACTTTTCGTGCCATTTGCAAATCATGGTAATTAAGTAGTTCTATGAGTCCACTTCAACCATTATTGGATCCCCCATATTCTCATTCTCCATGTTTAATGCAATTGGGTAATCACAAATGCACATTCTTTCATCCAATGCATGATAATGGCAGTTATCAAATGGATATTCCAGAGTTGCGGGATGCATTTATCTGTTATTCAAAGTATGGTTGGCTTCTCTTGTCTAAAATGGATGGAAGTGTCTTTTTCTTCCATCCATTCGATAGGATTAAAATAGAACTTCCAAGCTATCCTTGCAAAGAAGAATTTGAATCAATGAGTTTTTCTTCTCCCCCAACTACAAATTGTCTTGTTATTGCAATCATATCTCGTGGTGACAAATTCGGCATCATTAGGTGTGGTGAAGTGGTTTGGACTTTGTGCGAATTTACAGAGTGCTTTCGACCTATTGGTAATGGGAATCCCCTACTATATAAAGACCGTTGCTACTGGTTGGGTCTACGAGAGGATGGTCTCCCAGCTGAAGTGGGAGTATTTGATCCGCATGAATACTTGACTCATCCTAATCAGTACAAATGTTGATGGAAATATCTTTTCCTATTTTACTCCTCCAGAACACTTTAGATGATTCATGCAATAATTATTTGTTGGAAAGTGACAAGAAGCTTTTTGCAGTGTTTGAGCTTAATCAAATTAAGCGAAGTATTCAAATTTACTCATTGAATCTCTCCTCGATTGGAACAAGGATGAAATGACATAAAGTGACAAATATTGGAAATAAAATGCTATATATTAGTTCCTATGGTTCTTTTTTAGAATTGGCTGTGGCAAAAGGTATGAGTAATAAGATTTACATGCCAAATGTTCTAGACAACAGTAATATATTCTACTCTCTCCAAGCTAAGAAGTACCACTCCTGTTTTAGTGATTATTCGAGTAAGAGTATATCTCTCGAAAGAGAACCAATCAAATGCACTTGGATTAAACCCAGTTACATAGATTTGGATGGAGGGTTTAAATGGTGAGAAGAAGAATTATTGAGGTTGACGACTTTCAATGAAGCTTATTCTAGATGGAAAGAACTTCACAAAAAAATTAGTTTAGTTTTACTATGCATTGGTTATATCTCTTGTTTTATTTTTTTAAGTTTCAACGATATATGTGTGTGTGTATATATATATTGTGCGTACCCAAATTTTACTATGTGGACTGGGCTTAGAATTGGGCTCACAATCTATTTGTATAGTGGGCTTAGTAGCCTACTAAGAGTAGCTCCACCTCAAATCACTCTATAATTTCCCTTAATCTCAGTGAACACCCTTACCCTCCTCTCTGTGTTACTCACTCTTGGGTTTCGCTTATTTGCTCTCTCTCTCTCTCTCTCTCTCTCTCTCTCTCTCACTTTCTTATTTTTTTTCTTTCCAGAATTACTAACCCTCTCCTTCTCACTCTCTTCTCCTTTTTATAGCTTCATGTTGGTGGAGGTGTCATGATTATTCCCTCAGCTTACTCGTGTGGGTGGGGTCCAATCTAATTATTCATAATGAAAATACGCTTTGATTGAAACGGTGGTAATGGCATTGGAACTGACTCCAGCCTCTAAAAGACTGCTCGGCAGTGATATCCCCGAAGGCAACACCAGGCTACCGAGAACTTAGGTACCCCTGAGCAATCGCACTCCCGACCAAGTTAAAGTTGATCGGCAGGGGCTTGCTTTTGAAATGTTCAAGATAGGATGGACTCATTGTGGTTTTTGGGCTCAGATTGGGCCTTAAAGTGTGTCCGAATCAAGGCCATAGGTCCAACGGGGACGGTGTCATGTACTATACCATAAGGCTGGGGCCTAAGGCCTAACGGGCTTGGGGCCCTATCCCGTACATATATATAACCAAAATTGTGAGAAAATCCAATTCAAATTGTAATGCAATTATAATATAATTTTGTGTCATGTGTCCCATCTAATTTAAGCTTTTAAATTTTTGTTCCAAATGCGTTAGTTCAGTGTAAAAACTGGATTTCAATTAATTTTGCGCCACGTGTTCTATCTAATCTAAGTTTTTAAATTTTTGTGTCAAGTGAATTAATTTAGTATAGGAAACGAGAAGTCCAATATATATAAACCAAAAAAAAAAAAACTAATCATATATCTAACTCTATATATAAAATTAGAGAAAAAAAAAAGAGTTTGAATAATTTTATATATATGAGCCATTTTTTAAACTAAAAATAATTCATATTTATAAGTTATTTATATAATATATCACAACTATGTACGGTCCATTATTAGCTAAGTAATATGTGCGCGTGTGTGTGTGTATAAAATCAAAGTTTAGAAAACATTCCCTAAAATGGTTTACTAATGTATGCCCTAAGGGCACATGTTAGTAAATCTCAAAATTCAATTATAATGAAAATTGGATTTTGTTTTTGTTAGCTTTCCATAAAAATTAAATTGTTTAGATTTTTGTTGTTATTTTTTCTCTAAACTAATAAGCATATTTTTTATACTATTTCTATTAAGATATTTGTATGCGAACATTTTGAACTAAAAAAAAAATTGTAATTGAGCTGAATAATTCCATGCACTAATCTCCATTCAATTTAGGAGATACTATTGGACCAATATATTCTTTTTATTTTGTGTTGTATTTAGTAGGATTTCATGTACAATAATTGTGAATTGATATTGTATATGTAGTATCCAACAATAATTTTCAAAATTATATACATAATAGAAATGTAATGTGAAACTTGACGTAACTAACGTCATGAAATTTATTTTAGTACCTCTAAATGTCCTAGTTGAACTAATGTCCTATATGTTTAATAAACTCAAGTTGACATCAATATCACCACTTCAATTTATCATTCCCGTGCGTAAACACGGATTACATGCTAGTTTTTGGTGAATTGTAGTGGTGTTATATTGATGTTAGCTTGGGTTATTAAACATATAAGACATTAGTTTGATTTGGACATTTAGAGGTACTAAAATGATTTTTCCTTTCAATTTTCATGAAATTGCATGAAATTGGTTATGCCCGTGAAATTCTACAAAATACAACACAAAATAAAAGAATAAATTAGTCCAATAGTATCTCATAAATTGAATGGAGATAGATGCATGAGAAATTTTCAGCTCAATTTTAGTTTATTGTGTCTAAGATTTTTGCATACAAAATATCTAAATAGAAAATAGTATAAAAAATATGATCACTAGTTTAGAGAAAAAATAATAGCAAAAATATAAACAATTTAATTCGTATAGAAAGCTAACAAAAGCAAAATCTAATTTTAATTATAATTGAATTTTCTCTAAGTTGCAAAAAATTATATCAAACAAGAAAGTGATTCACCTTGATGGGTAACTAAAAGCAATGTTATAATTTTTTTAATTGAAATTAAATTCTATAAGTACTTGTTGTAAACCCTTTGGTTTACACCCTCCAATAAGGATATTTCACATCATCATATTACTAAAACATAAATACAGCTGATCACACATAATAACATTTCAATAAATATCATATTTTAGGTTTTAAAGTAAAATGCTGATTTGGTGTTAATAGATGTGATAAGATATATTGAATTTTTTTTTTTTATTCAATATATCTTATCACATCTATTAACACCAAATCAGCATTTTAAGTAAATTTCAGATTTTGCAACATCCAATAAAAGATTATTACATATATAATTTTAAGTAAAAAGTATATGTGATAATCTTTTATTGGATAGTGTAAAATTTGAGCTTTACATTCCATCCTTACTAAATTTGGACTTTTCTAAATTTATTTTTATTGATAAACATTAGGGTAACACATTTCACCCTCACAACTTAAAAAGTTGTAGCATCAAATGTATTTCTAACATTCCCCTAAAATAAATTTATTTCTAACAAAATATATTATTAATAAAAAATAATTTCCTAAATAACCAAATTTGGTCTTTGAAAACGCTCTAAACAAACACACAAAAAAGAAAAAAAGAAAAAACAAAACAAAAATTTAACCTCTTTGGGAAGACTTTTTTTTTTTTTTTTTTTTTTTCTCTCTCATTTTGATATTTATGCCTAAGACCATTGTGGGTTCTTATTTTGGACAGTACCCAGGCCCAAGTAGAAACGAAGATTCAGGACCTTATACTTGTTGTTTGGTAGATTAGGCTTGGTTCATCGCAGTTATATTGGGCTGATTACAAATTTAGTTGTAGGAATGGCAACTGGTCGGGTTTGGGCCGGGTTTCTCCATACCCGAACCCGACTCGCGGGGCAAGACCCATTACCTGGACCCAGCCCGTTTAGGGTACCCCGGTTTTTTTCCAGGGTCCAGACCCACGAGCCCCGTTTAGGATTGGGCCCAATTCGTGGCCCAACCACCAAAAAAAAAATTTTATTTTTAAAATTTTATTTTATTTTATGTGTAGAAGAGAAGAGAAGGTGCTCCTTGTGTTTGTGAAAACAGAGGCCCAATCCATGGCTCAATAAAAAAAAAAAAAACAAAAAAATTATGTTTTTCTGAGACAAAAGAATCACAACAGCACAAACAACAAATCTAAGTAAATCTCAAATCAAATCCACTAAACCCATTCAAATTTCCTATTCACAAAAACCAAATACATTTGAAATCAAACTATTTTTTTTGGGTTAAAAACGACAACATCATTAAACTAAACAACTACATCCAAATCAGTACAAAGTTTGTTGAAATAAACTCTATTACAGTCATCCTCTAAGGTCTTAAGCAAGTCCACAGGCGGACTGGAAAACAAACGGAAATCTGCCTCTTGATCAGCAGATATTCTAGCTACAATCAAACTATTCACAGAAACCAAATACATTTGAAATCAAAATCTAAAACAAGCACATGCAAGGAAAATCAAATCTTAACAACCAAATCTAAATCTACCATCCAAGAATCAAAATCAGAATTTCAAGATGATGAATGAGCATCACCACCACCGTGACGAATTCAAAGCCGAAGCTGACAAGGCCCAAACCCTAGACTCCTCACTGTCCAAGCTCTCCACCTCCTCCGGCAAAGACTTTCACTTCTTCAACAACTTTAACGACTTCAAGAACCCCATCCGTGAAATCTCCAACAAATCAACGTCGATGCTTCACACTATAAACGATAATGCTCAGGTTTGGAGAAAACAAGCTGCTACTGCTTTCCCTGACCGCCCAAAGCTGTTACTGCTTTCCCTGAAGCAGACATGGACGACGCTTACGATTGGGAAAGGAGAGTGAGTGAGAGTGGGAGGGGCGGCTAGGGTAGTGTGTTGAGTGAAATGAGAGAATAAGTTAGGGTTTATAAGTTTATATATATACTAGGGTGTTTTTGGTAATTTTAGTTTTAACCGAGTCTTATCTGGGTCGGGTTTCGGGTTTTTTTTATAAAACCCAGACCCGCTTTGGGTTTTTTTTTTTAAACCCATACCCGACTCTATTCTTTATCGGACTGGGTAAAATCTGGCCCATTAGGGTCGGGTCGGACCAAGTATCCGCGAGTCGGATCTAAATTGCCATCCCTATTAAGTTGTGCACAAAACATGGGCCCTACAACACATATATATCCATACATGCAAACATATACATATTGTAAAACAAATGGATAAAGAACAGTAAGTAAATAAAGAAAAAGCAGGTATGGACGTTAGGGATCCTTATAAAATAGAATGATATTTTATTGTATCAAGTTTTAGTACATTGGACCATTCTTTTTACTGGGATGTGTTACAATGTTCAAATAAGTTCAAAAGTCACAGACTTAGATAGCTTTTTGTAGGCTTTCAAGACTTGTAAGGTTTGAATCATCTTGAATCCAAATGTATCTTTTAATGCTTGTCTCAAGATCCCTCATAGTGTTTTTCATTTTTTCTATTTTTTTGAGATTTAAAGAAGTTTTTCAAACGATTTTTCTACTATGATTCCTTATTGCTGAATGAATTTTGCTGATGGCTTCATCCCCCTTTTATAGCATCTTCCTAGGGTTTTTAATGTACCTTTGATTCTCTCTATTTGATGCTCTAGGTACTAGAACCAATGTTGTGTCAACAACATTGGTGGCTAGTCCTTTCCTCATTTTCAAACTATATTCTTCTTTTGAGGTTTCCCTCCAAAAAGTTTCCAGCTGACCTTCTTCTTTTGGGGGGTCGTAGGGGCTGACTTTTAATATCTTTTTCCAAGGCTTCTAGAGAGGATTTTCAGAACCTCCATTGGCTGCCTCATCCTTTGTCTTTTTTCTCTAAATAGGTAGATTCCCTCCCATCATGCTAAAAGATCCCCAGCCACCTTCTTTTATGGTTCACCTTGCTACTCTTCCTAAGGTACTAGGCTTCCCTTTATAAGTGTTGGTTCCTAAGTCATCAGTTGTTTCCAAAGTCTTTTCTTCTGAGTTGTAAGCGGCTGATGGGACATGTCTTTCTTCGTTCCTTATGCCCATGAGCATGCTTCCCTAATCTATCCAACTCCTAGCTGATTATTTCCTGCACTTCCCGAGGATCCTCTCCTTAGTTCTGGCAGCTCCTCGGTATCTTAGTCCAATCTCTTTCTAGGTTTCTTAAAAGTTTTTCTCACAAAGGCTAGGCCAAGCTTCCTCTACTTTTTCTTCCTTCTCTAAGGCCCAAGGCTTACCTATTCATAAGCTTGGGCTTCCTTTTACCCATTTTAAATGGGTCTTGGCTCATGGATTGGGCGTTTCCTATTCTTGAGGGCTCATTAGTTTTAAATTTCAATACTTATAATATTTTGGACCTCAACAACCATAAATGTGATCCTAATGCATAATATATTCACTTTTTTTTTTTTTTTTTTTTTGTGGTAAGAGCATAATGTATTCACTTGAAATAAAAAAGTTCACCAAAAACAAAACCCTAAATCTAAAAAGAAAAAAAATTTGAACCACGTTATATAAATAATATCCCATCATAAGAGAAATTATAAAGTCTTTTGGTAGATCACATTACTTGTTCACCGTTTCACTAAAAAACTTCCACTTGTTTAAAATTACTGAGTCAGTAATTAATTTCTATTTAAAAAAAAATTTCTAACAAACAATTTTAAACAAGTAAAATTTTTTAAATAAAATAATGTACAACATTACTTATCCGCCACGTAAATTTTATCATTTCTGCCATAGATCACCATCCTATATCTTTTTTCTTTTTTTTTTGGTTAAAAGGAACCTTGTCATTATCAAACAAAAACAACAGATCACCATCCTATATCTTCAAAGTTAGATAAATACTATATTTTTTTTCTAACCACTTTGTGTAGAACTGTTGGATTAAAAAATAAATTTGTTGGAAGAAAAAAATGATAATTAAAAAACCCAATATCATAGTCCCCATCACACGTAAACGCAAAGCAGAGTGTCACCATCATTGTTAAAATATTTAATGTAATAAAGGACATTTATTAGGAACCGTCTCTCCATACGGGCGGTAATTATTAGACCCCGAGCAACTTTTGCCTTTTGAGTTTTGACGGACTTTTTTTTTTTTTTTTTGAGGAAAGAGACGGAAAAGGTGTAAAACTGCAAATATATTGCATATTTTATGTGGTCAGTTTTTGAACCATGTCTCTTATTGCATGTCTTTGTCGATCGATGAAGATACACTAAGAAAAAAAAAAAAAAAAAAAACATTTATACGGCTCATTTTCCAGCTTTGAAAATATATGAGAAACTGAGAGATGTTTAAAAGGAGAGCTTGGATAATGTTGTTTTGGTATTTTTAATATATGTGTAGATAAAAAGTATGTAAAAATATGTATAAGTGTGTTTAAAATACTTAAAAAATTGCTTAAAATGACCCACCAAATAAACCCTGAAAATCCATCAAATATAACATTAACCCTCAAACTAATATTTTTATTTTATCTTCTACTTGATTTTTTTTTTTTTTTGGTAATAATGATACAATACTAAAGGTTACCTACAGCTGATTCCTATCTTAGCAATTTAACCCCCCCCCCCCCCCCCCCCTCTCAGGAAAAAACTATCTTAGCATAGGCGATCTGTTGTAAATATCAAAAAGTTCTTAAAAAGCAAAGGAAAAAAAAAAAAAAAAAATCAACGGTTGTAGTGTTATTTATTAAAGTAGAAAGTTTTTGTTATTTTATATCTCTGCAAATTTTAGAAGGATATTAGAGTAATTTAACAAAAAGAAGAGAACGGCATCAAACGTTCCTTGATACCAGATTCCAGAAAAAAGTCATTTCAAAGTTATAAACGTCCGTTTTGTTTAATTCAACTGTTAAAGTTTTTTAATTTTAGAGTGAGAAATTTAAGATTCAATCTTTATTTAAATTAAAAATTAATTGGTGTCTTGGTATTGTACATACAATTTTTTTTAAGTGAACAGTAACCACAATCTTAAAGTACCTTTTTTCTAATTTTTTTTAAATTATAAAGAATCTAATTTTAAAGTACCTAATTTCTCTATTTTAAGAAGAACAAAAAATACATTTCTCTCCTATTTTAACCTGCGTGAATGGTGATCTATGGTTCATTGTTATAAAAGTTATGTTAACGGACATCGTAAATTACTCATGAACAATTTTTAAAAAAAATTCTAATAATTTTTATTTCTTCTATAGATTTATCTTATTTTTTCAACTTTATAAGTACCACTTTGGGTATAAAACTAACATTCGGGACAAATACAAATAAATTAAAATAACTATTTATCATATACTCCTAATTCGTATCGTATCAACCCGAGTGTGCTAAAAACTAACCCTTACTTAAACTCAAAGATCTAGTCCTGGAGGGCTAATTTTGAGCTTCCATTTATTCCATAATCTTCGGTAAATTTGACCCAAAAAAGAAACTTTCGGTGACGGCTAATAAGTAAGGATCTGGATCTGAATTTCCGACCATGAGGCCAAGATTACGGAAAAGTTGGTAGGCAGCAATAGCATGACACAGAGTGTAATCCACGTTGGCCTAATAACTATTTCAAAATTTCAATTGATTTTCTGTACAAAAAGTGAAGCGATCCTTCTAGCTTTCTCGCTAAACAACGAAAATTGTTGACAGAAAAAAAAAGGGTGAAAGAAAGGACTTGGGTCATGTCCGTTCGATAAAGTCATAGACCAATTGGTCCGAACACTGTTTTAAAAGTTTCCCGTGTTCTGTTACTTCATTTTCATGATTGATGCAGAGGAATCTCTAGGTGCCCGTGCCGTTACTGTGGAATGTGCCACTGTCAGGGTAAGTCTTCTGCGTTTGTTGTTCACACATAAAAGTATTAAAGCCCGTGGTCTTTATAAGGACTATAAAAGGTTCACAATTCACAACACGTCAAATGTAACATGACAAGAGAAGGCAATTGATTTATTTTTTATTTATTTTTTATTTTATAAATTGGCAATTGAATTCAACTTCATAAGTATTTTCGGAATAGTACAAACAGTAACTGTTATCTTCTTCTTCCTTTTTAATAACAACTAGTCGCTAACCCGTGATCGCACGAGATAGTTAAATAAAATGATAATTAATCAACATCACGTTAAAGTAAAAGAATTAGTGAGAGACTGATTTGTCCACCAAGAATTTAAAAGAAAAAAATATTGATATAATAAAATCTAAGAAATTTAGAAATAGAAAATTGGGTTAATAATATGCATATTATAGAATTCTCAAATTCTACTTCAAAACCAAACAAAACCCTTCAAATTCAAAAAATTCATATATAATATACCAAATAAAAATTTACCACACCTTGGGTTGGAAGACATAGGTTGCAGTTTTGATTTTTCTCCAAAAAATAGAGATGCTTTATCTGCTGTATACAATATAAAATAATTATTAGAAATTTCAACCCAAAAACCAAACCCACAAAAACACTATCAAAATATAGAGATTAACCCAAATACTTAGAAGAAAATAAATTCTAAATATAACAAAACAATAAGATAGAATGAAAATTTCAGGCACATGTGAAACCAAATAAAAAAGACAAAACCTATGTTTTTTTTTTTTTAGTTGAGTCTCTCTCCTTCTTATTTTTTTAATTTTAAAGTGAAGTTAAGTTTAAGATTTTGAGATGGTAATTGCTAGGGTTTTAAGGAGAGAAGAGAGAGTCCTACCAGGAGTCTAAATAATATAAACAATTCAAAACATGAAACATTATCAAATTTATAACACCTAATTCCATTATCTTCTACGTTGAATCCAAACAAATAATTAATTGAAATTAATCCAAACAAATAATTAATCAACAAAAATCAAAGCTTTAATAAAAAAACAAAAAATCACATGAACCCAAATAAAAATTCTCAATAAAGCAAGAATATATAAAAATTTACCACACCTTGGGCTGGAAGACATAGGTTGCAGCTTTGATTTTTTTTTCCAAAAAATAAAGATGCTTCATCTGCCATATACAATATAAAATAATTATTAGAATTTTAACCCAAAAACCAAACCCATAAAAACACTATCAAAATATAGAGATTTACCTAAATACTTATAAGAAAATCAATTTTAAACATAATAAAACAATAAGATAGAATGAAAATTTCAGGCACATATGAAAGCAAATAAAAAATTTGAGATGGTAATTGCTAGGGTTTTTAGGAGAGAAGAGATTTTGGTATTTTTATGCAAAAAACGTTATTTTAGGTCTAGGTGATTTATTTCCTTGTTTTTAGGCTCTTTTAATGTTTTTTTAGGTCAAATTTGGTTCCTATTATGGTTAGGTATTAATTAGGACTTATTTTTTAATATATTTTCTTGTCCATCAAGTTTTATGGAGCTCTTAAATAGGCCTCCAAGTTTTATACGTTTTTCAATAATATTGTTATAAGATATAAAACCTAAAATAAAAAGAATAAAAAATAAAAAGAAAAAGAAAATTGTGATGATGTGGAAAATTGTGAGAGTTTCAAAAGTTTCGGTTTTATATAAAATTTTCTTGTCCATCAAGTTTTATGGAGCTCTTAAATAGGCCTCCAAGTTTTATACGTTTTTCAATAATATTGTTATAAGATATAAAACCTAAAATAAAAAGAATAAAAAATAAAAAGAAAAAGAAAATTGTGATGATGTGAAAAATTGTGAGAGTTTCAAAAGTTTCGGTTTTATATATATATATAGATTAATTCAATTATATATTGTTAAATTTGATTGAAATATTAAAATTAAAATACTACACTTAAATACATATGGGATTTTTTTTTTCTCATTAGGTTTTCAAGTTCAAGTGACCCGCGTCTCATTGCACACACTGGTTGTATTATAGTTTTTGTTTTAATTGCTTTAATGATAAGTGATGTACATTAAGATATATCAATTAAGTTTGTGATATTGACGTTAGTACGAACTTTGAATTAGATCCACTTGAAGCGGATCCATCCTAATTAAGAGGGTTGTAGCCCTAGTTCAACTCTTAAAAAGCTAACTAATAATAATAAGTAAATAAAAGGATTCTAGTCCTCTCGGGGTTGGCCCCATAAGTCCATTTAAGGTATTGACATATTGTAGTGCAATAAAATGTCGCGTTATGTATAAGAATAAGAATATAAATAATCACCCATCACCATGGGGCCAAATGCCCAAATTAACTTATTGTGAATGAGATGAGAATAATTTTTTTTTTCCTTCAACAATAATGCACTCCCTATTAATTCCAAAAACGTGCTGATATAGTAATCTATTAAAACATTATTTTTGAATGGGATTATTTTTATTTTACATCAATCAAAACTTTTATACACAATAATTGTAAAAACAAATAAATAAAATGAATTTATTGTATAAAAAATAGTACATATATAACATTTCACAACAAATTTTAAGTAGTAAACTGTTATTAGTTCAAATTTAAATTTACAACTAAAAGTCCACCCGTGATATCTAATAACAACTTGTCCATTATAATTTATTATAAAAATAGTGTGTACTTCACAATTTTGGAGATGAAATAAAACTTCATTTATGAATCTATTATTACTGACATAAAATTATTGGTGAAGCTAAAATTTGTATTTTACTTAATTGCATTGACAAACTTTTAGGCTCAAACCATTTTCTAGTTTAATGAATTCAATCACAACAGTCTCTTAGGAGACTTATAATAATGTAACTAGAATAACAATTTTCAGTGTTTACAACATTATACATATTTTCACACATTTTTCACTCACACATATTTTCAAAAAAAATTACACATTTTCAAAAAGATACAAACGTGTTATTAGAACAACATTACCAAAACACTCCCTAAGGTCATGAGATACGTCATTCTTATAAAGATTGGCCTACAAGGTCTTGAAGAAGGTGATCACTGTGCGTTAGGTCTTGGGTGGGTAACTAAAGAGACCTACATGTATATTTCATAAATACGCAATCTCTAATTGAACCCCACCGCACAACGTGCCTACAATACTAGCCAAACGCAATGACCCCAGTCATTTCACTTTTAAAAACTAGTACAATAATTGAAATACAAACTAGACAAATTACTAAAATAAATCCTAAACCCTTAAAAGAATTACAAAAAGAAAAAGAAAAAAAAGAAATGGAATCAATCATAAAGCTGGCCGTCAAATTCACAATGATAACTTAAATGCAAGGAAAAACAACAGTTGAATAAAGATCATGATGGTGAAAAAAAAAGATCAACGGAGACAGATTAAACACAAAGAACAACCCTCCAAAACAAGCAAATACATAAAGAAAAAGCCGTGCAACTGTTCATTTAATCTAAATCCATCACATTTCACAATTTTTCCATTTCTCAGTAGTCTGCAGTGGGCAGCTGTTCATGGCTGTGGCTAATAAAGAAGAACTCGTACACAAGACCAGCGATCCCACCTCCGATCAGAGGCCCAGCCCAGTAAACCCAGTGGTTCTCCCAGGACCAGCTCACCAACGCAGGCCCAAACGACACGGCTGGGTTCATTGAAGCCCCATCAAAAGCCCCACCAGCTAGAATATTAGCTCCCACGATGAAACCGATCGCTATGGGAGCTATAGTTCCCAAACTACCCTTCTTTGGATCAATTGCCGTGGCGTACACCGTGTAAACCAGCCCGAAAGTCATCACGATCTCCAAAACGAAAGCGTTCCACACACCCACTCCCGAGGATAGAGAGAAAGCACTCGTGGTCTGTTTAATTAACACAATATCAAAATAAATAACTGTCAAACTAACTGTAATAGTAACTAACTGACATACCATAATAAAATAAAATAATATGATAGGCTCACCATGCCGTTGGTGGCGAACTTAAGGAGCAAGCAAGCGACAGTGGATCCGAGAAGCTGGGCAATCCAGTAGAGGATGCCACGTAGTAGGGTGATGTTGCCACCGACGAAGGCACCAAAGGTTACAGCCGGGTTGACGTGGCCACCGGAGATGTTGGCTCCGACTGATACGGCGACGAAAAGAGCGAAAGCGTGAGCTAGTGCGGCCGCGACGAGGCCAGCTGGGGTGGTCGAGCCATTGTCAGTGAGCTTATTAAAAGCCATGCCTGAGCCCTCACCAGCAAAGACAAAAATGAGCGTGGAAATGAACTCGGCTAAAGCTGCTTTCAAGGCATCTGGGTGAGTCGCCTCCGCAGGCCTTCCCACTGCTATGTTTCTGATCGGCATGGTGTGTGTGTGAGACCGTGTGAGTGTTTTTTTTTTTTTTTTTTTTACTTACACACACTCTGTGTTTGTGTTTTTAGCTATACTGGACTGGTCTCTACTTCTCAGCTAAAGTGTAGTTTATATTGAACGTGATCAGGTCTAATTAACTGGCTGTAGCCGGTTTCCGGTTATGAAAAAAAAAGAGAAAAGAAAGTATTTCACGGAACGTGATTGGTGGACAGCCTGTGAAATACTGAAATTTTTTTTTTAATTATCAAATTTCGGGTGTGGCAAGGCAGTTCCAGTCCTGTTTAGTAAGTACAGCAAGCAATTGGGTTTTGGCCGGCTAAATCACTGCCACGTGTGCATGTTGGATAAGAAACACGTAACGTGGTGTATAGTGGAAATTTTGTCTGCTTTGCTTTTTGATCACTGGAAAGATCGAATCACATTTTGTATATCAATAATTTTTTGAGTGTTTTTTTCTATTTGAATATACAAATACAAATGAGGCTAAGAGGATAAGTAGTAGCGGGAATGCGTTGGAGCTCTGTCATGCTTGATGCTGAGATTACATGTGATATGGTGATTGGCTATAAAAATACTAATAATAAACTCAAGTGGGCCCAATAATGAGCAAAATTTGGCTCTCTTGTCGACGTCGTCTTGCCATTTTTTTTTTTTTTTTGTAAGTTAGACTGTGAGCATTATGTGCTGAAGCAGATTTATTACATGGTATCCTCGGATTCTCCGCGCAACCACCGCCATGGTGGACCAAATGAAGCACGCCACCGGTCCGATCCGATCCCACAGGTGATGTGCAATGAACTACATACGTGTCCGTTCGTCACAAACTTTTTCCTTTGGCTTATAATTTGTTATACTTATTATGTAGTTATGTATAGTTTTTGTAAATCTCACTTTTTTTTTTAAGCTCCATAAATATTTTAATCAATTTTAAATTAAAAAATAGCACAGTCGAATAAGAATAAGAAATATTATCCTTTAGACCTTCTTCTTGTGTTGAAAGAATATTATCCTTAAACATTATTGGTTAGGTTAGGTGTCTCCTCAGCTTCGTTATATTTCTTTTTTTTTTTTTTTTTTTTTTTGAGAAAGCGTTATATTTCATTTAAGTCTTAGTAGTTTGATCATGCATGGCTTTTTTGGCTAAAACGAATCTTGGCTGGATAAAAAGATGTGGATTAGAATAAGAAATAATGGCAACTTTTTTTTTTTTTTTTGAGAAATAATAATGGCAACTTGAATTATTAAAACTGATCTTTTAGTTCATGATAACCACTAGTGGCATAATCTATATGATTTTGAATTTAAAAGGGAGAGAAAGAGAGTGTGTGACTAAACACAAAGGACCTTTTGAATAAACATGATTGATTAATTATCAAATCATCTAGATTATGACACTAGTAGTAGTGGCTATCATGAACTAAAAGATCAGTTTTATCTGAAACAAGGGACGTTTTTGAAGCATCATGAGACAAGTTAGAAATAAAACGGTTTGGTTTAAAATAAAATCACCTACTTTTAAAATCTCAGGCCGATCACCACAATTAATCTAATACGAAGATTGCTCCAGAGCCTTGGCTTTATCCCAAATCTATGTCAGAAGCTTTTGAAAGCTCCTTATCCTTACAAGATGACTCTCAATTTGAATTTCGGAGATGATAACGTTGCTTGTGAACCAACCTCGGCCTAATTAGTCAAAGTAGTGTTTGCGTAAGATTTCAAATTTTGATCATGAACGTCAAAATCTACTGATCTAATAGTATCTTTATCTCTCACAATATTTGAAATATTTTTTGAATTGCTACATACCAAAAATAATCTCACCAAGAATTAGTAACCTCCCATATTTAAAATTGGGTGAGGCTTAGGTCTAGTACATCAGTATACGTACTTGTTGAGATTGTGATTTGTGTTTAAAAGTGGACACATGTCATTATCTCAATGGGTCCAATGCAACTGAATACTAAACCCAAACTTCACCTTAAAAACCTATCTTTCACGAGAGTCTTTGTAATTTCAATATTTACCCTAATTCATCTTTCATCCAAATTCTTCCATCTCTACCATTTTATCTCATGATAGCCTTTGTAAATTGTAATGTCAATATTTACAAAAGGTTTCCATGGCATACCATTCTTAGGAAAATCGATGATAATAGGCTCTCTCCAATTTCATTAGCAATACGCTGTCCCACATCCATATTTATGCTTTTAATTGGGACATTTAAATACCCGAATCCAAAATTGGGCATAATGGAACTTAACATTACCTAGTCTAATGTTGCATTGAAAGTTGAAACTGCTTTAGAAGAATTAGTCTCTTATCAAACGACCAAGGGCTTTTGGGAACAATCTCTTTCTTTTGGCAACAATCTCTTTCACATGTTTTTCACCAGCAAAAATTGTTGAGAATTATTGCTTACCACATCCTTGATATTAACACTTTGTGAGCCTAGTCATAGTTGGCACTTGGCAATGATTAGACTTAATGTCCACTATGGAAATTAAATATATATATATATATATATTATAAATTGACAATTTAAATAATTATTTTTGTATTATTAATGTCATTTTAAAAATGTTATATAGTTTTATTGAATTTTTTGTGATTTATAGTTTGTATTTTGTTTCTCTTTGTTAGGAGGAAGATTTAAAGTATATATAATAAAAAAAATGATTTTTTATTTATCAATCAAATGGTATGTTGGGAACAATAAATAATTATTATAAGATTATTTGAAACTAGCCTCATCTCACATGCTATGCGCGTGCGATGAGACTCTTTTTTTGTATAGTGTCATAATTTTTCATTTATTTCAATTTTTAGATTATAATTTATGACTCACAAAAAAAAAAAGCCTTAGAGCTGTCACTAGATTAAAAACAAAAAAAAAAAAAACAAAAAAAAAATGAAAAATTTAACTGTTTTTCAAAGTGAAATGAGATTTTTTTTTTTTTAATAATAGTTTTGGATAAGTTTGTTTTGAAGATATGGATTAGTAGGAGAATATCCTATTTTGTAAGCATTTAAAGTAGAGTTGGAAATATATTTTTACTGAGTTGTCCCTAAGTTTTGTCATTGTTAAACGTAGAGTTTAGGGGTATTTCTGAACCACATAAAAGTCCAATCCAAAGAGAAAAAATCTAAATGTCAGAGATAATGTGAATTCTCCATATCAAACACTACCTAGGTATTAATCCCCACCCCCAATTTTATATATACTGTAATTTGATAACTTTTGAAATATTTTTGGGTTAGAGTTTCTTGCAACTTGGCAATCCTTGACAAGTTGTCAAAATTCAAAAGATAAGCAAACGAAAGTGACTAGAAGAAATTAACAAGATCCGATTTTGATTTATAAATTCGGCCAAGTAAAATAAAATGAAATAAAAAGAAACTTAACAACAAAAGGAAATTGTGTGGCTGCTGGGATTCGAGCCCAGGTCTCCACGGCCACAACGTGGAATTCTTACCACTAAACTACAGCCACTTGGTGGTTATTCATTTAATAATTTTTTTCAAGTAATCATAATCAACTTTAGAACCAGCATCTTTTTTTTTTTTTTTTTGAGAATGAAATGAGATTGGATTTGAACCACTCATTAAAAAGAATACTGAAAAAGTGAAAGGTATGGAAGGAGTAGGACAGGTGCTATATTTTCAATAATTTTCTAGTGAAACCATTCTAGAAGCTTGTGCTTAAACCATGAGCCATACAGAAACTAGAATGGAAATTTACTGTACAAAATGGTCTCTATCGTAAAAGTCTTCGGTGATGATTAATAATTTATTAGGATGGAGACAAAAGCAGAAACCACACTACATACCAACTCTAATAGAGTATTCGCAATGTTTATGGTAGACAGCGTTCTCATTCTCTTTATGGTTCGTTCTGTTCCTGTCTTAGCTTGGAATAAGAAACCCTTTTTTCATCCAAAGTTTTCGACAATTACTCATTACACAATTGTAATCGCATGAAATTGAAAATTTGGATGCACAAAGCCTATGTATGACACAAATTTATTAGGATTGGAACAACCTTTTCTAATTATGTAATCGTCAATGTGGACTTTCTAAAAGAGAGAAATTTAAGACTTGTTTGATAATACTGTTTTAATAATGTTATTTAAGTGTTATAGAAATATGTATATGTGAAAAAGTATTGTGAAAATATATGTTATGTTGTTTAAATAACGAAAATTTTTGTTTAAATCTAATAACATGAAATAGACTTGTACTTGAGTATTCTTATAGACTTATAACTTTTGTAATTTTTTTTGTGTGTGTATATTTTAACATACTAACTTTTTTTTTACAAGTACTTTTTAAAAATATTCACATAAAATTATTTATTTTACACTACATAGTTTACATTTATTAAAATTTTTTTTTTTATAAATTTTTTATTACTCTTTTAAAACCTCAAATATATCATCCCCTCTCTCTTTTTGTGTATATGAGCGAAGAATTATAAATAAATAAATAAAATTTACATGTGAATTGTAATTATATTTATACGGTTATTGACCCAGTTTGGATTTGGCGTCCACGTTTTGTATGGACGAAATGGAAAAATAGCCATAAAATTCAAACTATGTAGTTAGTAGTTATTAGTTTCAAACTATTTTTTTTTCTAGCATCTCGAGTCTAAGAGGCTTGATTTAGGGGCTATAAATCGAGTGTTTGAGGGTCGATTTTCATATTTTGATCAGGTCTGAGTTGGCACTTTTTCCACGTGTATCCACGTGGAAATCGAGTCTCTTATACTTGATTTATAAGCCCATATATAAAAGAAAAGAACAGCAGCACAGCAAAAACGAAATTAGAGCAGAAGAACAAAAAAAAAAAAAAAACCAAAGAAGAAGGAAAGAACTCAGGCCGGCGCACCCAGGCCAGGCGAGCCCAGGCCGTGCGGCCTGGGTTCACGCAACCCTGGGCTCACGCGGCCTGGGTTCGCGCGACCCTGAGGCCGCGCGGCCTGGGTTCGCACGAGCTCAGGCCGCGCGAGATCTTTCTCTCTCTCTCTCTCTCTGTGATCTAACTCTTTCTCTCTCTCTCTGATCTGGTCTTTCTCTCTCTCTCTCTCTGATCTGATCTGGTCTTTTTCTTCACTGATGAACATCGCCTGTTTCTGGGTTTTTATTTTTTATTTTTTTATTTTCTTCACTGATGAACATATTTGAGCTTGATCGAATTCTTTCCCTCTTTGTGATTTGATTGTATTTGTTTTTTTTTTTTTTTTTGGGTATTTTGGCTTGTACATGAGAAACTTGGAGACTTGAAATTTTTTCAATTTTTTTTGGATCGTAAATCGAGTCTCTAAGACTCGATTTTCAGGTGGTCTCCATGTGGAAAAAGATGCCACATCAAACCATGGAAATCGAGTTTTTGAGACTCGATTTATGGGTCAAAATCGAGTCTCTTAGACTCGAAATGCTAGTAAGAAATATAGTTTAGAAACTGGAACAACTAACTAGATAGTTAGAAAAAAAAAATTAGTTAACTATTTTCCCCGTTTTGTATCATTCAGCGTTTCCTCTTTTTTTTTTCTTTTTTTTTTTTTCGTGAACAGTAAAATCACTGTGCGGGAGACAAAAATTACTATTCATTACTGTTCATGCACTGTTCACACCATAAAAAATATTAAAAATGGGTCACACGATACTATTCACACATTTAAAAATTATTTTGTTATAGTGTTTTCAGTTTTCAGTTTTAGTAACAACAAGTTCAATCCAAACGGACTCAATTTGTAGAAATAATATGTAAATTGCAGCTTATCCCAAAAAAAAGAAAAAAAAAAGAAAAAGAAAAAAGAAGTCTTTCTGACCAATCACGACGCCAGTCTGGTAGCTTCATGTCATGCGGTCCACTTCCACACACTCACGTGCCTCTTCTCAAAATATTAAAATCTGTGTCCATTACCGTTTGCTATGAGTTGTTGACAGCTATACCCAAACCCATTAGGCCCATTACCGTTTGCCCAATCTATGTCCAGTTTTAGTAGTGGTAAGTGGGCCATCGGGTTACGGGTGGGACCCAATTCGACTTTTTCAGCGGATCATTCATTTATTTATCATCTAGATTTGGACTCATCCAGTTCATGCAGATAAGGAAGAAGGAAGTAGGGATCCATAGTTCTATTTTGGATAAGTATTAATTAAGTAAACACAAGATTTTCGCAGTTGTTGATTTGATAGATTGTGTATAATTAAAGGGAATATATTAACGAATGTGAAGAAAAAGATACACCTGCGAAGAAGGAATCGACTCGATCTCAATGAACTAAAAGTAGCAAAAAAAAAAAAAAAAGAAGCAAAAAGTAATAAATAAATATCCCTATAATTTATACTGTTATGTGACTTCCAAACAAAAATTGATTGATTGTAATAAAAGCCCAGCAACAATAGTGTTAAAAAAAAAAATCTTTAAAAAGTTTTTTTTTTTGTGTGGATAAATTGATATTATAATAAACAGTGTTAATGATGAATCATGATTGTGAAAATAATATTATCAGTTATCCCTTCAAAATAATATTAAAAAATTGCGATTTCTTATCATATCTCTAACATTATTTTTATTTTTATTTTTAGTACTATAATTTGAATTAAATAATGTTAACAATTTGAAAGTAAAAAATATAATAAATTTGAAAGCAAATTAATATAAAAATAAAGCTAACATCTATTATGTTTTAACATAATATAAATAAATAAATAAATACAAAACAATTATTTCTTAATAATACATTTCAACAATTTTTTTGTTGTTGTGAAAATGGAATTTAATTTATTAAAAAAAGAAAAAGAAAATGGAATTTAATTAACAAAAGAGTTATGGATAACAAAGCGTAGGAACATAGGCTCAAATTACAATACAAATATTAATTCTAGGTACGAATGTTGGAGATGGATCTCATCAAAAGTCTTTAGCAGCAATCAGCAATCATAAAATAAGCACCATTCATAAATTTAAGTTTGCTGCCATCATGGTCATCAATCTAACATTGTGCTTGGTCCGAATTTTCCAACATTGAACCGTCTCTGTTTTGTTTGCATGTTTGAGTCTATATATTCTCCTTCGGAGTAAAGAGACCAATATATATATATATATATAAATGATTAATTGATTATGGGCTAAAAGCTCATAGCAAATTCCCTTTTGATGTAAAATTAAAAAGTCTATCAGAAATCATATTATATTTTATTGTGAAATCGATAATGTTTATAACTTGAAATACTCAATTTATAGCTGTAATAGAAAGTGGAAGAGATAATATAAGAACAAAAACTCTATAAATTAATAAATTGTTGGACTCTTGATTTTATGGTCCTCACGTTGTCATTAACATAACTCATAAAATAATTTTTAGAAGTTTTGTAGCCGGGCGTGGGTGGCCAACATGCATGGACAATTTATGGTTGTTCACATGTTCTTCTCACATCTTTGGGATGACAACTAGCTTATAGATTTTTTGTTTTTTTAAAGGTAAGGGATTTTTTTATTACTATTATTATTAGTAAAAAATGATTTTGTTTTTGGAAGGTGACTAGATATGGCCCAAGTAGACATTTTATATTCTGTGTTCTTTGGGCCAGCGTTCAATTTGGAGGGCTTAGTTTTGATTTTTTGGAGGTCATGTGTAAATTTTTGGGCAAACTTCTAAATCTTAAACATTATTATATATAGTATTTTAAAAAATCAGGGAGGCCTTGGCCTTTTGGCCTTACATTAGTTCCATCTCTACTCCATGCAAATAACTCACATGAGCAAAATGTTAGTCTGTACCACTATAGATTGTCTATTAAGTATAGCACCAAACTTCAATTAATGAGTTTTTCTTTTAATTAAAAATGTTTATCTCCCATTAATTTGTTAATAAGGAAAACACCTTTTCCATATGTGTGAGAGAGAGAGAGAGATGTGAAAATAAAAGTAGAAATTATTAGAAATGAAAAAAAAAAAAGTTAAAAAAGGTTGAGAACACATTAGTCAAACTACGCATATCGGGTTGAATGGTGAAAATACACTAGATAACTGGAATATATTGAAATTTGAGTTGAAATATAATATTTGGGATTAATTGTACTGGTTTAGTGATTGGAACAAAATGTTTTGGTTGTTTTGATCAGAAAGGAATGCAATTGACCACTATAGTTCAAAGGTAGATAACAAAATCTTGTTAAGTTCAGGGCCAAAAAAAAACAAAAAAAAATCTTACTGTCTTAAAGAAAAAATTTTGAAATTCAAATTTTTATTTGCATCCAAGCATACATTTTTTTTTTTTATTAAAAATAAAAAAGAAAGAACCAAACACGCCCTATTTTGGACCAAATTACTGAATACCTACTAGAGACTCAAATTTAGGCCCAAAATATGTACTAGTCCTTTTAGGGGTTCTATGCCCTGAATTCTCATTGGTTATTTAGATAGACCCAAGCCTGAACATGCATGTTGTAGATAAACAATTCATCTAAACAGTAAACACTTGTGTGTGTATATATAATTTTAACTTGGTATAAGAGGATAGGTGAGGATTGAATCTTAAATCTCTTATTGTTATTAGACGGCAAAATACTTTACTAATTAGAACTCACATCTTGACCCACGTAATTAGTTAATTTTAATGGAATGGATAATATGTTCTTATGATCTTATTAGCTTCAAGAAACAAAAATGCCTTCATGAGTCACATCCCATTACTCTTAACCATAGACAGAAGAAAACAGACATGCATGGAAATTCTTTTGTTTTCAAATAGTGCAATAGGAGCCCATTTAATGTCCTGAATCCTGATTGTCCTCTAGCATGATTGAAAAGATCAACTTTCTAGAATCACAATGACTTCGCATGCACACATTGATCCTTGCAATTAAATTTTTTATTTTTGGATATCCAAACAAGTTCTTAAGAATTCAAGACAGATTGTGATGTCCCATTAATTCTCAAGTAAAGGATATTCGAATTCCTATCAGCATCTATGCATGCTATCCAAAGTTAATTAATGGGTAAATGTCCAAAAGAGGTCCTTTCAACTTTCAAGTGGTTAATATCATACCAACTGGATATCACTACGAAAACGAAAAAGATATTATAAATAAAATCAAAGTTTAGATTAGTCACTATCTATGTCCCCATTATTTACACTGAACCAAAAAACATCCTTAGCCATACAGTTTCCATCACCACTACTAGGCTTATTGTCAGCTTCATTAGGAACCATCACAATGTTATTTTCTCGGTCTTGGAGTGTCAAAAATTTATGGTAGTTGCATAATTCACACCAAGTAATGCTTGGCCCAACCTTCAATGCATTAAACTCAAGCCAAGTTATCAGAATGAGTAGTTGTGGAAGCACTTGAGAGAATGGCCATATAAATGCATATGCCAATATTCAGCCAAAAAAAAAAAAAAAAACAAAAAGTGCATGTGCCAATAGGTGTCTCATCCCAGTCATACCCATATATATATATTGAAAATAGACACCCCTGTTTTAGCTAATAAAATATATACGCATGTTCTAAAAAATAATAATAATCTTTTCTCAATTTTATTTACTAAATGAGTCAACTTTTCAATGCCACACAAATCCCTTTAACTAATTATTACAACTTACTAGAATTATTCATACATGCTGCCCCTTTATTCCACCTTATAGTTACTAGTTAGCACCCATCGTGGCAAATCAAAAAAAAAAAAAAAAAAAAAAAATTAATATAAAAAAAAATTTCCATGCAGCTTAAAGACACAAGAATTATTCAAACAACAATTTAAGACAAAACCAACAATAAAACGACTTAAGAGACTACAACTTATCAGCAATTACAATTTTAAAAAAAAATTAAAAAAAAAACCTGACTAATCATCCATTCAATGAAAAATCTTTACTATTCCTAAATACAGCTTCCATGCCACTAAAATATGCAGCAATTAGATTGCTTATATACTTTTCTCTTTAAAAAAAAAAGATTGCTTATATACTTCTTAATCTATGATAGTGGTATTGTGTCACAAATAAAAAACAGTTGTGACAACTAATTCAATCTATCTATAATAGTTAGATTCTTAAACTGGAGGTTGCACACAATGAGGTTGCACACAATGAGTCTATGTATTGTTTTTCTTTTTTAATATTATAATTCAAAATAAATTTATGATTTTTGTTTCCTTTAAAAAGTTTTTGTATAATGTATAAACTATAAAGTTTTTCAATGACTTTTCCATGAGGCAAGGTGTAAATTTTTTTGGAAACAATTTATGATCACACGTTTTTTTTGGGTCACAACTTTATCACAACTTTGACCTCTCAAAACACGCTATTTCCAACCATAAACCACTTGCTACTTACTCTCAAACTTCCTATAAACTACTTACTCTATAAATATCGCATTGAGAGTAAGTATAGGAAGTTTAAGTGTAAGTATAGGAAATTTTTTCCCTAAAAAAAAAAGTATAGGAAATTTTTTGTAGGTGACGTTGCCAAACTTCCTATATTTACTCTCAACAGTATAGATTCATTTCAAAATCATGATTGCCTTGTTCTTATAAGCATAAACTATTTCCTTGGCTAAAAGATTATGTGCCACCTTATCAATGGATCCTGATTCCACTAACTTAAGTGAGTATAACCTTTTAGTGGATGCATACTCAAATTGATTCTAAATTATTCCTTAAATGGATTATGATACTCAAAATTGATTTCTCAACAAAGTTTACTAGTTTTATTTTTGAGTATCATATTTTATTTAAGGAATAACTTAGAATCAATTTGAGTATGCATCCACTAAAAGGTTATACTCACTCAAGTTGGGGGAATTAGGATCCATTAATAAGGTGGCCCATAATTTTCTAGACAAGGAAATGGTTTATTCACAAGGCAATCATGATTTCAAAATAATTCTGTCATCATAATTTATATACACACCTATCAGTTTCCTTGAAGAAATAGATAGAGTTTTGATGAATTCTCTCTCCCAATTCATTAATCTCCCACCACAACACATGGTATATGGAGTGAAGAAATTTAAAAAAAAAAAAAAAAAAAAAAGTCCGCCCTCTTAAGTTATCAACTCTTTCCCATTTTAGACTTGACAAATCCAATCAATAGATTAGAACTTCCTTAATGATCTTATTTTTGTAATCTGTAGTCTCCTTTTGAATCATTAGCAGCTCACTCCAAGAAGCAAAAAGATAACTATCTATATAGATCGCATAATCAGGAAAATCCACTATTGCATATTTTTCAAAACGAAACAGTGGCCCCACGAATTCAGCAATATATAAGGCATAAAAACGCTCAAAATTAGAAATTGTCAAAAAGTGTAGTTTTCCTTTAAACATGTTGCAACCATGGTTATCAGTATCTTAATCCAGATCTTAGGACAGATCTAACATCCTTAAAATATTAAGATATTTTGATGATTATCTAATGGATGATGCGGGTCATGTGGTTTCTAACAATGATGATAATGTTTTTTATAACAACAATATTTTTTGTTGCAATAAAGTATTTTTGATAATAATAAAATTATTTTATTGCAACAAAATTCTATTGCAACGAAATGTTTGTTGCAATAGTCTATGGTCACAGACTTTATCGCAATAATGGGTTGCAATAGAGGTTTATTGCAAAAATTTGAAATTTATTGCAACAAACCCCTAAAATGCAATATTAAGAGATTTTGATGATTATCAAAGGGATGATGCGGGTTATGTAGCTGCTAACAATGATGACAATGTTGTTTATAATGATCAACCGTATTGTTACGGTAACCTATTGCAACAAAAATTTTGTTGCAGCAAATTGTAGCAACAATATATATTTTTTTTGCAATAAAGTATTTTTAATAATAATAAAAATATTTTATTGCAATGAAATTTTTGTTGCAATAGTCTATTGCCACAAACTCTATTGCAA
The DNA here is from genome assembly GCA_023621385.1 of Quercus gilva. Lineage (NCBI taxonomy): Eukaryota > Viridiplantae > Streptophyta > Magnoliopsida > Fagales > Fagaceae > Quercus > Quercus gilva. Next base: position 39,683,786 of record CM042479.1, on the reverse strand, counting down.
TAGTGAACAATAAATTTTTTTTCGTTGCAATAGAGGTTTATTGCAACAATTTGAAACTAATTGCAATAAAAAATTTCGTTGCAATAAGGTTTTTTTTTTCTTGTAATAATTTTTAATTTGATATTTTATTAGTAATTTCACTAATATGTATCATTTTTTAAAAATGTTTCTTCAATATATATTATGAATTAAAATTATGAGTATTTTTTAGTATTTTTTTTAATTGAAAAATATGTTCTTACGATCCTCATATCGATCCTATGATCCGATCCTTGAACCCTCTCACTAATCCAGTGTAGGATCTCAATTAATATCACTAAATGAATGATTCCTAAAATTCTCATCACCAGGTTGCCAACGACGGAAGGAGGGTGGTGATTGACTAATGATAATTACATCATTGCCTGAAGATAGAACATAAATATCTTTAAAATAATGTATCTCTCATGGGAGTTGCACCAATTCCTTAGTCACCAGATTGATAAGAGAATAATACTGTAAATTATTGTCCGCAAAAGTAGCTGTCCATTTCTATTAGCACATATCAATTTGTTGTCCAGCTCAGACATTTCAGTATTGTAAAATTCATTGTTTGATATATCCATGAAATATAGTCCTACCCCTTACACTTGCACCAACCCCATGACTAACTACAAGCCATATATATCAAACAATAGAGGATTTGCTTGATTATGCGATCTATATAGATAGTTATCTTTTTGCTTCTTGGAGTGAGCTGCTAATTGTTCAGAAGGAGATTGTAGATTACAAAAATAAGATCATTAAGGAAGTTCTAATCTATTGATTGGATTTGTCAAGTCTAAAATGGGAAAGAATTGATAACTTAGGAGGGCGGACTTTTTTTTTTTTTTTTTTTAACTTTCTTTACTCCATATACCATGTGTTGTAGTGGGAGATTAATGAATTGGGAGAAGGAATTCATCAAAACTCTATCTATTTCTTCAAGGAAACTGATAGGTGTGTATATAAATTATGATGACAGAATTATTTTGAAATCATGACTGCCTTGTCCCTATAAGCATAAACCGTTTCCTTTTTTAGAAGATTATGGGCCACCTTATTAATGGATCTTGATTCCCCCAACTTGAGTAAGTGTAACCTTTTAGTGGATGCATACTCAAATTGATTCTAAATTATTCCTTAAATGAATTATGATACTCAAAACTAAAACTAGTAAACTTTGCTGAGAAATCAATTTCGAGTATCATAATCCATTTAAGGAATAATTTAGAATCAATTTAAGTATGCACCCACTAAAAGGTTATACTCACTTAAGTTGGTGGAATCAAGATCCATTGATAAGGTGGCACATAATCTTCTAGACAAGGAAATAATTTATGCTTATAAGTACAAGGCAGTCATGATTTCGAAATGGATCTATACTGTTAAGAGTAAATATAGGAAGTTTGGCAATGTTACCTTCAGAAAATTTCCTATACATTTTTTTTGAGAAAAAAAATTTCCTATACTTACTCTCAAACTTCCTATACTTACTCTCAACGTGTTATTTATAGAGAAAGTAATTTATAGGAAGTTTGAGAGTAAGTAGCAAGTATTTTATGATTGGAAATAGCGTGTTCTGAGAGGTCAAAGTTGTGATAAAGTTGCGACCCAAAAAAGACGTGTGGTCATAAATTTTTTCCAAAAAAAACTTACACCTTGCCTCACGGAAAAGTCATTGAAAAACTTTATAGTTTATACATTATACAAAAACTTTTTAAAGGAAACAAAAATCATATATTTATTTTATTAAATGGTGGGCCCACTCTCACACAAGAAATATTTTCGAAACTACTAAAAAAATATTCATTAAAATCACCTACTCTATTTTTATTACTATATTATTATTTATTATATATAAGTAAAATAACAAATTGCTCAACAATAGAGAATGTGCTTGATAAAACTTCTCAATAAAGATTGATTTCCCACTCTCTCTTTAATATATGTTGAGGGAGGTAGAGACAATGTGTGGGAGAAAAAATGAAAAACAAATTTTTTTTTTTAAAAACCAACTTATTACAGATGAAGCTTAATTGTAAAATTTTTTACAACCGGCAATACTAATACTTAGGAAGTTACTTATACGTGAATTCACATGTGTAACTGGATGTCTGAAATAGACATTGCCTAAAGGAACATAATTATATATATATATATATATAAAAGCACTTTAAAGCATGACATGCAACTTTCACAAGAATGCAACTTTAACAAGAACTTTAAAGATTAAGGGTATTTTTTTTTTTTTTTTTGGTTGCTAAAAAAGGATAGTAAATGGGAATATATATATATATATATATTGTGGGGGTAAGAGCTCAAACTTATATACTGGGCCTTGGGCCCTGTTCGTGGATATGTCCGAGGAGGAGCAAATAATTAGGAAAGGCCACGGAACAGAGGACCATGCAAGGAGAAGATGGAGGAATATAATCCGAGGAGGTTAGCCTTCTTGAACAAAATGAATGTAGGTCAAGCAATTGTTTAGATGATTTAAAGTGACATTCCAGGAAGCCTCAACAATAAGGACGAATTTCAAACACGTACGAAGGTGATGATAATATGGAAATATCTCAAAGAAAAGCTACTGCCACCGCATTAAATGCACTGCAGCAACTTTTCTGGCTGCATTTATGGAGAGAAGACTCCTGAACAGTATAATTTTCAGCTACCGCCACTCATAGATAACAAGAGAAGATGCTTGATGGGACATGTATTCAAGTGAGGGTTTAGATGGGTAACAAGTGTAAGGTCAGGATGGTCTGAAAAGACCTATATAAACGTAAAAGATCTCCCATGAGACGGAACAAAAAGAAAAAAAAGAGGAGGGAAGGAAAGAATTACTGTAGTGCCAAGATTTGTAATAACTTTCATATCTATAGTATTGATCTCCTCGGACAACCATTTAAGCTGTATGTGCTGAAATACTTATTAGCTGTTATTGTGAACTATTAAAGCCTAACTCTTTGGCCCATTCTCTACAAATTTATTGTATTGGGCTCACTAATTCATCATCTAACTATTTGTGACCCTACATATATATATATATATATATATTATGGATAACACTAGAAAATATGACAAAGGGCAAAAGTTGGACCCCATGACAGCTAGGTGGCCAACACATCTAAAAATATTATTTAATAAAACATTAAATTCATTTTAACTATCGCTCTTAGGGAATTTATTAAAAAAAAAAAAATTGGGTGGACCAGGTTTTTATCTTCTATGATAGGGCTTGGTGTTACGAACTTACGACTAGTTACTTGATTAGGTACAATTTCAGGCTATATGCACAGCCCACTTTTTAATAAGTTCTTGATACGTGAGTCGGTGACTAAGAATTTCCATTGATATTTTAGGCGCACGGCACACATGTGCTTAGAGGACATTAGAGTAAAGATTAATCTGAAGGGATTTTTTGTTATAGTTGATAAAATCTGAGATTTTAATTGTTCCAGTTGAAATTTCAGGGTTGATGTCTAGTCATTGATAAATTGCGAGGTTTAAAATGTAATTTACTCCAAAATATTATTAAAATTTGATAGTAACCATTACAATCCATTTTTATATAAGATATTTATTTTGAGAACCAATTTTTATATGAGATTAATCATTTATATATTCCAACTTAGCACCCATCATAACCATTTTTATATAATATTTTAATTTATATGACCCTGCACATTTCCAAAAAAAAAAAAAAAACTCGAAATAGGAAACGATCCATATCGTTTAATCGTATGAGAAAGATATGTTTGTAAGACAATCAAATATTAAGAGTATTCACTTTATTTCTTAAAAAGAAAGAAAGCATTCACTTCGAAATAAAAGTAAAAATTAAGAATATCTTTGTTTTTTAAATATTAAAGACTTTATGAAAAAGTTAGAAGATGGCCCAAAGATATTGATTCAAGAAATATTTTTATAAACTTTTTATGAGTAAAGAAAAAAACAACTGATTTTTTTTAATAACTTTTTATATTTTTAATGAAAGTAGTATCAAAACTTTTTAAAAATTGCCCATTAACCACTGTTCTTAAAGCACTCGTCAACAGGACCATTAATACAATAATATATAATTTTTTTTGGGGAGGTGGGATATTTAGTAGTTTAATGTGTGATAACTTCAATTGCATATTATTAATTATTAAAAATTAACATATGAGGCATAGGGACGGAACTACTCGAGGGCAAAGGGGGCCATTCCCCCCCCCCCCCCCCTCCCCCTTAAACCTTTGAAAAAAAAATTCTAGCATTTGTATTAACAAAAAGAATTTTAATTCTGGCTCTTAAATTTATATACTTGACCCCTCCCAAGAAATTGACAAATTGACCCAAGAAATCCAACAAATAGATAACAAGAAAAATCTTTAAAAAAAAAAAATGCACATATCTAGATAATAAAAAAAATCTTTGGACAAATCATATATCCGATCTAAGCAAAAACAATAACAACAAATTAATTACAAATCCTAGCAAAAAAAATCATAAAAACCCAATTTCTCCCTCTCACTTAAAAGCTCTATGCCCCTCTCAAATGACTCCACCCTCATAGCCATAGAGACAACTCTTATGCCACATATTGATCACTTCATCCACACATTAGTTAAACTTTGAAAATATTAAGACGTGTCATTTACCTTGCAAAACTCTTGATTATAAAATCCTATTATTAAATTTTTCTTCAAAAGAAAAAATGCAAATAATAATTAATAAATTAATGTTAATAATGCAACTTTGTCAACCTCTAGTATTGATATTCGAATTTTTTAAAATCTAAGAACAAAGAACTTTGGCCTCCCCTAAGTTTGAATTCTGGTTCCGTCCCTAAATTGAGGCATGTGATATGACAATTTAGTAATTTTAATTTAGAAATAATAATAGTAATATGTTAGTAATTAACAAAACAACAATATTACGTACTGTGCACTCTTGATGTGATTCTCACTTTACATGTATAAGTGCTTATGGAGTGTGAGGTCTTAAGGAGGCAAGTGTCATGATTCAAGCTTTCAATATGGAGTTTCACACACATATGCTTTAGATAATTCTAGAGTAGACAACTCTACTCTACTTTTCTCCGTCTCTCTCAATCCAAATGAACCATAAATCTAAAGATGGAAAAGTGAAATGACTAAATCTTGTGGTCTGTTTGGATTGAGGGGGAGTAAAAGAAAGTAATATAGAAGTGGCCAAAAATTTGCCTAATTTTTTGCCAACTCTATTTTACTCTCCTCTACTTCTCCTCCCTTCACATCAATCCAAACGGGCCCTTAATGATCGGTAGAGTTGGCATTTAGTCCTTATCTTTGGAGTGGGATGTTGACGTTAATTCGTCTTTCACCCATCTACGTGTTTTAGTCTTACCTTCCAAAGCTATTGCTGAAAAAATCTCACTAGTACCACCTGTGTAACCAAACCTTCATCACTCCAAGTAGTCTTCCCCCCCTCCCCCTCAATTCTTTCATTCAAATGAAAAGAAATAGGTTTTTTTTTTTGCTAACTCTTCTTTCCTCTTCTCTATTTCTCCTCTCTCCACATAAATCCAAACAGGCCCTTAATATCGGTAGAGTTGGCATCAAGTCCTTATCTTTGGAGTGAGATGTTGACGTTAATTCGTCTTTCACCCATCTACGTATTTTAGTCGTACCTTCCAAAGCTATTACTTTCCGAAGCTATTACTGAAAAAATCTCACTACTACCACCTGTGTAACCAAACCTTCATCACTCCAAGTAGTCTTCCTCCCCCCTCAATTCTTTCATTCAAATGAAAAGAAATAAGTTTTTATTTTTTAATTCAATTCTTATAAAATAAAATAAAAAATTGAATCCTACCAGTCTTTTTTAAAAACACAAAAAGTGTCAAATTGAGTTACAAATTAAGCTAAAAGTTTATGGCAAAATGAAAACAGCTCATTGCCAAAGGAGCATAAAATATATAGTGACAAAATAAAGGAAGCTGAGCTGAGTGCTTGTACTATTTTAAACCACACGTCCACACGAGTAGCGCATGCAACAACACTAGAAGCGAAGTGTATTAATTTTATAAATGGCCAGAAATGGCTAAGCCAAACCGAGAGCTCTCTAGAGAGGAGGAGGCTGAGCTTTTCAGGAGTAAGAAGAAGGTTAAAGAGGGACACCATGCCGATTTTCATGAAGGTTTTAGTGAGAGTGAACATTCACAGGGAGGTCAGAGCTCCTGGGGGGCTGCTAAGAAAACATTCAAAGACACGGTGGTGGGTGAGATTCCAGGAGCCTATGCAAAGGCATTTGATTTCTCGGATCTTCTGGATATGGAGGCGGAGTCAGATGAGGAGGTGGAGGAGCTTCGTGATGGTTTAGCTGCGGTTAAACTCACGAGAGAAACTAAACTCCGAATCAGAGAACCGTGGTCCAAGGCGCTGATTATTAAGTTGTATAGCAGATCGATTGGACTTAATTTCCTCCAGAGTAAACTCATTTCTCTGTGGAAGCCGTCTGGGACTTTAGTCTGCGTGGACCTTGGAGAAAATTTTTATTCAGTTCGTTTCTCGTTGAAAGAAGACCTGGATGCAGTTCTTCAAAAGGGGCCGTGGTTCATGGGGGGGCATTTTCTAGCCATTAGACCCTGGGAGCCTTTCTTCAAGCCAGCTAGTGCTAGTGTTTCATCAATTGCGGTCTGGGTTCGATTGCATGGACTTCCTATGGAGTTATATGAGCTGGAAGTTCTCAAACAAGTTGGTGAAGCTATAGGGAAAGTTCTTAGGATTGATTCCCATACTGCCATGGAGGCTAGAGGAAGATATGCAAGATTGTGTATCCAGGTTGATGCCACCAAGCCTCTTATTGACACCGTGCTCATAGGTAAGTTCGAACAGGCTGTGGTTTATGAAGGGATTCACACCTTGTGTTTCTTGTGTGGGAGGTTGGGTCATCGGAAGGAAGCATGTCCCCACATCATTAAAAAACCAGAGTCACCGGCGGAGAGTGGTCCGACGAGCGTTGTAGAAGGTATGACGTTGCACCAAGGAGGTTTGCCGCATGGGTTGCATGAGCCGTCCTTCACTGACTCTGTTAGTGGAATGAATAAGGATAAGGATGCTGGCATGGAGAAGGACAGGTACGGTCCTTGGACTCTTGTGGCACGTAGGAGGCCTGGGCAGAAGAAAACAAATCGTGCCGTTATCATTGGGGACCAGCCAGCCAACGGATTGGACCAAGCAAATCATGGGCTTAGGAAGGAATCAAAAGGGGCTACAAGGGGCTGGACTTTCTTTGACAAGGGAAATGAGAATTTTGGGCCTCCAAAGGTGGGCCGTGATCCAAGTTGTGAAGTTATTTTACCAGATAATCAAGTAGAACCCCGGTTCAGCCCCTCAGTTAAAGGCAAAAAAGAGTTAGCCAGGAGAAAGACTTCGAAGTGGCTGTCTAAAGGGGATACAGTGGGAGTGGGTAAACAAATCCTAACTAAGGCGAAGTGGGGATCTCGGAATACAAATGAAGATGGCGAGTGTTCCGGCGAGTCCTTCCTTTTCTCTGCAGGTGGTCGGACAGGGATGGCTAAGCAAGACTGCGATGCCGGAGGTGGGTATGGCGGAGATCAGTGCGAAGCTAACGCCTGTGAAGCGATGGATCAGAGTGGAACTAACGGCGGTGAAGCGATGGATCAGATTGAAGGTTTTATGCGAGATGGAGGTCAGCACAAGATTGACATCGCTGCCCCTCACGGATCAAAGTGCCCGAGTAATCCAAATTTTCAGCAACCAAACCATGGTGAGGGAGATGATGGTGGGTGTGTTAAGCTCCCTTTTGGTTCTGTGTTCCGTGAATGCAAGACTAAAGGAGATTATGGCGCTAATGGCATGGGTATGGAGATGGAGGAGGGAAGCAGAGATGTTGCTTACTCTGATTGATTGTGATTCGTGTTTTCTCCTTTTTCCAATAATTATGAATATTATAGTGTGGAACTGTAGGGGCGCTCTGAAGCCCAATTTTCAGAGTCACATTAGGGAGCTGGCTAGAAATCATAATCCGGCCATTCTAGTCGTTATGGAAACGCGGGTTGGGGGAGATAGAGCAAAAGAGATTGCTAATCGACTTCCTTTTGATGGTGCTATTTTTGCTGAAACGGTTGGTTTTGCAGGTGGCATTTGGATTCTGTGGAACTCAGATAGAGTGGAAGTGATGCAGCTTGCGTGCACAGAACAAGAAATTCATGTCGAGGTCAAGGTATTACCCTCTAACCTTTCTTGGATTTTTACTGCTGTGTATGCTAGTCCTAGAATCATAGAGAGACAGATGTTGTGGGAAAATCTTTCTAAAGTTGCTGATTTACATGGTAAACCTTGGATAATTGCCGGTGATTTTAATGAGCCCCTTGCAGGGGAGGATAAGTTTGGGGGTAGGCCGGTCAGTATAAATAGGTCGCTGATGTTTAAGGAATGTCTTGATAATTGTAACATGGTGGATATGGGTTTCAGTGGTCCCAAGTATACTTGGACGAATAGAAGGGAGCTTCATAGCCTTATTCAAGAGAGAATCGATAGATTTTTTATGAATCCTAGCTGGTGCCTTCTCTATCCAGATGCTAAAGTGTCGCACCTTACTAGGTGTCACTCAGATCATTGTCCTGTGTTGATGGAAACTAACCCCAAGAGACAGCTTCAGCTCACTCGGCCTTTTAGATTTCAATCTTTTTGGCTGTCGGATCCCTCTTTTCCGAGTGTGGTTAATCAGGCTTGGCAGCACCCGAGGAATCTTATGGAAGCAATTGAAGCCTTTTCTAATCAGGCCAGTGATTGGAATAAAAATCACTTTGGTAATATTTTTCATAAAAAGAGAAGAGTGTTGGCCCGGCTTGATGGGGTTCAAAGAGCTTTGGCCAATTATCCGTCTTCCTCTCTTGTAGCTCTGGAGAACCAGCTTATCAAGGAGCTGGATGTGGTGTTAGAGCAAGAGAGGGACCTCTGGGCTCTTAAATCTAGGATTAACTGGATGATATTGGGTGACAGGAACACAGCTTTTTATCACGTTTCAGCGCTGGCTCGCAGGAAACGGAATTTGATTACTACTATTAAGAATGAGGTGGGGGAGTGGTTGACTGAGGAAAGAGAGGTTGCGAATCATTTCAGAGAGGGTTTTTTAAAAATCTACACTACTGCTCAGGAGGCAGCTTTATATGATTTTAGCTATAATTTGCAATGGCAACCAAAGCTCTCAAGTGAAGATAAAAATAGCATTAGCCACCCAGTGACAGAGGAGGAAATTAGGGCTGCCCTTTGGTCTTTAAAAGCTTTCAAAGCCCCCGGCCCTGATGGGCTCCATGCTGGCTTTTTTCAAAGATTTTGGCTTGTTGTGGGAAGTTCGGTGAGTGAGGAGGTTCATACTGTTTTTAGAGAGAAAAAAGTGCCCGAGTACTTGAATAGAACAAACATTGTGCTCATCCCGAAAACCCAAGGCCCTGAATCCATTGGTAATTACCGCCCCATAAGTTTGTGTAACACTGTTTATAAGATAGTGTCCAAGATTTTGGTTGGAAGAATTAGACCCTTGTTAGATCATCTTATCTCCCCTTGCCAAGCAGCGTTTGTGCCCGGCCGGAGGGGTGTTGATAATGCTATCATTGTGCAGGAGATTATTCACACCATAGGGAGAGCTAAGGGAAAAGGTGGTTATATGGTGCTAAAAATTGATTTAGAGAAGGCCTACGACAAACTTGAATGGAGTTTCATTAGAAGTATGCTGATCAGATACAACTTCCCTGATAATCTTGTTGAGTTAATGATGAGTTGTATATCATCTGTTTCGACTTCAGTGTTGTTTAATGGAGGAAGCCTCGATCCTTTCAGGCCTTCTAGAGGTATAAGGCAGGGTGATCCGCTGTCCCCGTACATTTTTATTCTTTGTATGGAATTTTTAGGGTAGCTCATCCAAGAGAAGTGTGAGGCAAAAGCTTGGTGCCTAATCAAGGCATCCAGAAGTGGCCCAGCTTTCTCCCATCTCTTCTTTGCGGATGATCTAGTGCTATTTGCTAAGGCGAATGTTAAAAATTGCAATGCCATCAGAGAGGTCCTAGATACCTTTTGCAAGTGCTCTGGCCAAACAGTAAGTGACTCTAAATCTAGGGTCTATTTTTCTCCTAACATGGATCCTGATGATAGGGAGGCTTTTAGTGATATTCTTGGTTTCCGTCAAACAGAGTGCTTGGGGAAATACTTAGGATTCCCAATTAAACACCAAGGAAGCAATAACCAGGACCTTGGGTATATTTTGGATAGAGTAAAATGTAAGCTTGTGGGTTGGAAGTCAAACCTCCTTTCTATGGCTGGTAGAGCTGTCTTGATTCAAGCCTCATCCTCAGCTATTCCGGCTTATCTTATGCAATGTAATCTGCTGCCTGGGAAGGTGTTGGATGGTATTGATAGAGTGAACAGAAACTTTCTGTGGGGATCAACTGAAGATAAGGGGAAAATGCATTGGGTGGGCTGGAAGAAGGTTACAAGATCTAAAGAAGAAGGGGGTTTGGGGCTTCAAACAGCTAAGGGAAGGAATACAGCTCTGTTGGCAAAGCTGAACTGGAGGTTCCATACTGAAGACAAGGCCCCATGGGCTAAGGTTTTGAGGATGAAGTACTGTAGCCCGCAAAGAATTAATTCGAGAAATGCTAGTAAGCTCCCTAGTTCTAGAATTTGGAAGGGAATGTTGCAAGGTGAAGATATTTTTAAAAAAGGAACTAAGTGGCTGTCGGGCTTTGATAGTAATCTAGATTTTTGGAATGATAGCTGGACTAACCATGGTCCTTTGAGAAAGATCATTCAGGGGCCTTTGTCTAGAGAGGCCGAAAATCTAAAGATTAGAGATGTGGTGGATTTTACTGGAAGATGGGATTGGTCTTCGACTCAAATGGTTTTTCCGGAGGAAGTTTATAGAGATATTAAGGCCATCCCAATCCCCCTTTCGACAAGAATAGAGGATAGGTTGGCTTGGAAGTATTCAGCCAAGGGTGACTTTGAGCTTAATAGTGCTTATAGGCTTGCCACGGAGTCTTTGAGGGATGCCTCCTTTCAAGGGAAATGGATTTGGAAATTAAAAACTTTGCCAAAAATTCAAATCTTTGTCTGGAAATGTATGCACCAAAGCATCGGGGTCAAGCATTGTTTAGTGGCTAGAGGGTTGCAAATTGATGGCCGCTGCCCTCGGTGTCATACTGAGGAAGAATCCATTCTTCACATGTTGCGGGACTGCCCCTTAAGCCTTAATGTGTGGCAGCAGCTGGGTGGGCAGGGAAACAATGCAAATTTCTATTCTTTGAGCCTTCAGGAGTGGCTAAGCTCTAATGCCACAGCTACATATTATTACCATTCGAGCCCTCTGCCTTGGAACCTTGTCTTCTTATTTGGTATTTGGATGATTTGGAAAGACAGGAACCTTGGTATCTTCAATCAAAAAAATCCTAACCCCAACTTAGGCAAGGATGTAGTGGACCGTGCTTTGGAGTTCTTTTACTGTGCGAACAACGGTCTGGTCACCAAAAGAAAAATCCTGAAAAGCATCAGGTGGGAGAAGCCGTGGGCTGGGTGGATCACTTTGAACACTGATGGCTCGGTAACAGGCAGCTCCGGTCAGGCAGTTGGAGGTGGGCTTGGCTCGCTTGCAGGCAGTACCGGTCAGGCAGGTGGAGGTGGGCTAATCAGAGATGAGAAGGGTGATTGGGTGAGGGGTTTTGCAAGAAGGATAGGGAATACTAACAGCTTCATGGCAGAATTATGGGCCCTCCGCGATGGCTTGCAGCTGTGCCTTCAACTAAATGCCCAATCTGTTATCATTGAGTTAGATGCTAAAGTTATTGTGGATGCTCTTAACTCTCCCACTCCTTCAATTTCAAACTCTATTGCTTCCTCTATCTTGGAAGATTGCAGACATATGGCTAATCAAATTCATCAAAAAAGGTTCAGGCATATCTACAGGGAGGCAAACAAGTGTGCTGATTTTTTAGCTAGAATGGGTCTGCTGCTTGACAGTGATTTTACTGTGTTTCCTAGTCCGCCTGTGGACTTAGCTAGTTTGTTGGAGGCTGATGCCAATGGTTTGTATGTCAACAGGCTCTGTTCTGAGCCTTTTTTCGCTGTTTAGTTCTAATGAAATTTTCCTTGTTACCAAAAAAAGTGTATTAATTTTCAAAGGGTGAGCTAGGACCATTTTGGTTATAGAGACAGAATTACCTACTGGGCTACTACAGACTCAATTTTAGGCCCAAAATATGCACTGTTCCTCTTAGGGGCACAAAACCCTGCATTCACAGAATCAAATTGGTCATTTAGAGAAGCCCAAGCCCGAACATGCATATACACAAACAGCTCATCTTGTTGCTTATTCTTATTATAGAGCTTCAAGAAACAAAAATGCCTTCATGATCACATCCCGTCACTATTAAGTATTAACCATATACAGAAGAAAACAGACATGGAAATCCTTTTGTTTTCAAATACTGCAGTAGGAGCCCATTTATTGTGCTTTAGTGCGACTGAAAGGATCAACTTTCTAGAATCACAATGACTTTGCATGCAAATCCTTGCAATAAAAACTGGGTTTTACCAACATATAGTCTTAGAGTATATATTAGTAAATCATTTTAAAAAATTTTGTATGAAAAACGAAAAAATTATTAACTTTTTTGATAATTCATTCAATTTTTTTATAAAATATTTCTAAAAATAGTTCTTTTATGTCCTAAACCATTAAAATTTTATTTTTGGATACCCAAATTCTTCAGATTTCAGGACAGATTGTGATATCCCATTAATTCTCAAGTAAAGGATGTTCCTATCATCATCTATACTATGCATGCTATCCAAAGTTAATTGATGGGCGAAATTCCAAAAGAGGCCCTTTCAAGTGGTTATATCATACCACTTGTATGTCAGTACGAAAACGGAAAACGTAAAAGATATTATAAATTAAATCAAAGTTTAGATTAGTCAATTTATATATATATGATGCCAAAAAATAACTATTTATGTCCCATTATTTACACTGAACCAAAAAACATCCTTAGCCATACTGGCCCATACAGGTTCCATCAACACTCCCAGATTAATTGTCAGCGGCCGTCTAGAAGTATTGCCTTGTACTATAGACTTGTATAGCTGCATAATTCTCACCGAGTAATGCTTGGCCCAAGGGGGAAGATATTGAAGGTACTGGACCCAAGTGAAGTCCGGCCCTAGTTACCAAATGTGTAAATGTGTAAGCACTTGAGAGCATGGCAATATAAGAGCATTCACATCTAGAAATGCCGTTTTATCCTATTTTACCATCTTAAAAATCTACTTTATCAATTATACAATATTATTTTACAATATATCTAGCATCCCAACTTTTATTTTTACCTACAATATATTAAGATAATATAAAGTAAAATAAAAAGAATATAAAAATATTCTCACTTCTCTCTCTAATCTTTGTTTCTCTCTCTCTCAACCACCCACCACACCATCACCACACCACCACCAAACCAACCAATCCAAATCCAAAATCCAAAGTCCAACCATGCAGAATCCACTGCTCGATCAAAACCCACGACCCACCCGATCTCCATTACTCGATCAAAACCCACAAACCACTCAATCAAAACCCATGAACCACGCCAATCTCCACTGCTCGACGATCTTGATCCATTGGATACAAACCCATCAGATTAACCCACCATCACAGACAACCCCAAACCCATCAACCCAAACCCACGCCGCCACCATCGAGACCAACCCACGTCGCAGCCATCAATCACCGATCCAAACCCATCTCGACGTCGATCACCGACCCAGCTCCGGTGGCATGCTTTGAATAAGAGAGAATCAGAGAGGGAGTGAGAACTGAGATGAAGAAAAAAAAAAAAAAAAAAAAAGAGGAAGAAAATTGAGTGGCTAAAAGAGAGGGAGAAAAAAAATAATATAAAACTGAGAGAGAGAGAGAGAGAGAGAGAGAGAGAGAGAGAGAGAGAGAAATAATATAAAACTTTATGCATGATGCTACAGTACCGTCATAAAAGTAAGACGGTGCTATAGCAGTATTGGAAATTTTTTTGCAATTCCAAGCTTTTACAAGTTCGGGTGTTGGGGGTTTTTGGGCTTTAATGCTAAATTTGTCCTACATATCCCATTTGGCAATCTAGATGTGAATGCTCTAATAGTGCATGTCCCAATCATATCATATCCATGTTTTAGCTTTTATTTATTTATTTATATATATGGGTAAATTCTACTAAACCCTCTTGAGGTTTGGGCTAATACCATTTAAGTCCAAGACTTTTAAAAACGATCAACTTAGTCCTTAAAAGACATTTTTATCCCTGACTAGCCAAACCCTTCTCTCTCTCTCTCAAACCTCTGACTCCCTTTCTCTCTCTCAGCCACACCCATGGCGGCTCCCTCTTTCTTTCAACCACACCCACGGTGGCTCCCTCTCTCTCACCTATACCCATGGCGGCTGAAGACTCCTTCTTTCATGGCCGAAACTCATTTTTTCCACTACCATCTTCCACTTTCTTCTCAAATCAATGCCATGGAGACATTTGATTAGGGATTTTCGAGCTTCACATCACCACCACTGCTAGTGTTCCATGCCAACAGCTTTGATCTGGTTCCAAACGTGCTTGGGTCTTCATTTTTGGGTTTGTATCTCTATTTTTGGGTTTAGGTCTCTATTTCTGGGTTTGGGTCTTTGTTTGTGTTTGGGTTTGTGTATCAAATGTTAAGGGAATATTTAACAAGACCCACGAGCTCCGCCACCACCAGTGGCCGTCGATCTCTATCTTCTTTCTCTGTTCTAATTTTTTTTTTTTTTTCCTCTTTTGGTTTGGTTCTTTGTTTGTTTGGGTCTTGGTCAATTTAGGGATTGGATTTTCTTATGTGATATAAGGATTTGGTGATTTTTGATTTGGGTTTGAAATGGGGTTTGGGTATGATCATTTGCAGATTTGTGGGTATTTTTTTATTTAGGGTTTGTCTCAAACTTGTTCTAATTGGTGATTTTGTTAGTGTGTACATATGAATCTGTGTATGATCGGTAATCTGGGATGATTTTTGGGGGTTTCAGGATTTGGAATTTGTATGGCTAAGTGTGTATGTTTGTGTTCTATGAGATGGTGTATCTGTGTAGTGTGATTTGAGCTCAAATCCATGCTCATGTTAGTGTAATCACAGTGAATAGAAGAGAGGATCTGAGATGAGAAAGAGAAGAGTGAATAGTGCTAAATGGAGTTATAGATAAAATTGTCTTTTAAGGACCAAGTTGGTCGTTTTTTAAAAGTCTTGGACTTAAATGGTATTAGCCCAAACCTTAGGGGGGTTTAGTGAAATTTACCCCATATATGTGTGTGTATGCGTGTGTTTGTTTAGCTAATGATCACATATATACGCATGTTCTACTTGACACCTAAATCTTTTCTCAATTTGTTTCTAAAAAATAATAATAATCTTTTCTCAATTTAATTACTACATGTGTCAATTTTTTAATGCCACTCAAATCCCTTTAACAAATTATTACAACTTACAAGAATTTTTCATTCATATATGTTGGCTGTTGCCCTTTTATTCGACCTTATAGTTAGCACGTACCCATCGATCGTGGCAACTCATTCCATGCAGCTTAAATAAAGACACGAATTATTCAAACAACAATTTAATTAAGAGAAAACCACAAATTGCAAAAGCTGCAAAAGAGATAAAATCAACAATAAAACAATTTAAGAGACTACAACCTATCAGCAATTACATTTTAAAATAAAAAAAAAAAAAAAAAAAAAAAAAAAACCGGAATAGTCATCAATTCAATGAAAAATCTTCAATATTCCTAAATAGTAAATACAGCTACCATGCCTCTAATATACGCAACAATTAGCTTGCTTATATACTTCTTAATATATGATAGTTGTATTATGTGATTTATGTCCAAATAAAATACAGTCGTGACAACCAATTCAATCTATCTATTATTTATTATAAAAGTTTAATTCTTAAACTAGAGGATGCATACAATGATGTTATGTGTCACTTTCTCTAAGTATGAAATCATGACATATATGCTTTCTTAATATCATAATTACAACAATTAATATACACAAACATATATATATTAAAAACTGACCATCTATGTTTTTTTCGTCTCTTTATTTATCTTTTCTTATTAATTTGCATACGATTTGTAAGTTTCAATTAACTCAATTGGTATATACTTCTTAATAAATGATAGTTGTATTATGTGATTTATGTTCAAATAAAATACAGTTGTGACAACCAATTCAATCTATCTATTATTTGTTATAAAAGTTTAATTCTTAAACTAGAGGATGCATACAATGATGTTATGTGTCACTTTCTCTAAGCATAAAATCATGACATATATGCTTTCTTAATATCATAATTACAACAATTAATACACACACACACACACACACACACACACACACACACACACACACACACACACACACACACACACGTATTAAAAACTGACCATCTATGTTTTTTTCTTCCCTTTATTTATCTTTTCTTATTAATTTGCATACGACTTGTAAGTTCCAGTTAACTCAATTGGTATAGTCTTTGATAGTTGTATAAGAGATCTGAAATTCAATGATTGTTTACACCAAAAACTTATTGGTGTCTTAGTTTGATGATAAAGAGCTATCACTAAAAATAGATGCCACAAACACCTTAGATTGAAACTCTTTTTCTCTCTCAAAAAAAAAAAAAAAAAATTGCATGACTTTAATTGCTAGAAAATTATTTTAAAAAATGACCATTTATGGGTATTATTTAACTTTTATTTTTGAGAAATAGTTTTAACATATAAAGCTTGCTTTTAATTATTGCTCTTTAACTCAGATCAAGACATTAATTGATTTTAGTGTAGGCTAGGATTGAACTTTAGATTTTTTATTCAATGACATAAAATTTTACCTATTGAGCTAATTAGAACCCACTATTTTGCTTTCTTTAAAACTTATCTCCTTGTATTTTACAATGGAAGGGGAGTTGCATGAAACAACACAAGAGGAGCCAATAATAAGGTTGCTAGGAACAATGCTAGAAGAGTACATGCTGGTTGTGGGAACAGACAACTTCCTAAAATATCTATCTATTATCTATTATAAAAGTTAAATCCTCAAATTAGGGGATGAACACAATGATGCCATGCATCACCTCATCAAAGTATAAAATGATGACATATATGTTTTCTTAATGTCATAATTACAACACCATTGCCACTTTCAGGCAAGTTGGCACCCGTTTTGTAAGTAACCTATTACTCGGAGATTCAAGCCCCCGCATTTACCTAGGAAAAAAAAAAAAAAACCATAATTACAAGAATTAATATCTTTTTTCAAAAAAAACATACCATTTATGTCATTTCTTATCCTTAACTCTCTTCCCTTATTAACCCGATCAATCTGACAAATTATTTAGGATGACTCCCTTTTGACCCAAACTTGATTAACTTGACCCGACCTGTTTGCCAGATTTGTTCCCAATATCGAGGTAAGCTGACCTTTTTAAATTATGTCTTCCTTCGAATGTGTATCAGTGTATCAAGCACACCCCTTTCTTCTGTGGTGCCCTCAGATGATCCTAGCTTTTCTTTGTTTATCCTTTTTCTTGGTCACTAAATACAGAGATGGAAAAGTGAAATGACTAAGCATTATAAATTTATAATGCTTGGTGGAGTCAGCATCAAGTCCTTATCTTCCATTTTGTCGGTAATTCGTCTCCATCTGTGTGTTTTAGTTGTACCTTCCAAAGCTGCTACTGAAAAAATATCACTACTACCACTTGCATGTGAAACCAAACCTCCATCACTCCAAGTAGTTCAACAAAACAAAAGAAGAAATTAATGTTCTTTAACCTAATAGTTTAGTCTTTTTTTCCCCTCCTTTCTTCTTTGCATTCAAATGAAAGGAAAGCATATTTTTATTTTTAAAATTCAATAGTTATAATGAAGAAATTTAAATCTTGAAAACATTAATTAAAGACATAAAAAAGTGTTAGTTGAGTTACAAAATACACAATTGAAAGCTCATAAAGCAAAACAAACTCAATGCAAAATGGTATAAAATATATAATAACTATTATAAAGTACACACAATTTCAAGTCACGGTTTCAGTTGTTTTTTAATGTATATATAACAGAGTGTATGTAATAAATACTACTCTAAATATTATGTCGCGGAGGAATATAAAGAAAGCTGAGTGCTTGTCCTATCTTAAACCACACGAGTAGCATGCAACAACACTAGACGTGAAGTGTATCAATTTTCAAAGGGTGAGAGAGCAGGACCATTTTAGTTATAGAGTCGCCAGGTTGGCATTTTCGTGGGGATGGTCAGTAGAGCAATGGCATTAATTAGGTACTTTGTATCATTCATTGGATGGCAAATTAGGGCTTAAAAAAAAAAAAGGTTCTCTCATGCTGCATGTGAGTCGTGACCACCTAAACCTAGCTTATTATAGAGACAGAAGGGATGCGTTTTCTTTACTTCTGGAAGCAAAAGGACTAAAAATATAGGATTTTACGGTATCAAAATCTAGAAGACAATCTGCTTATTGTCAAAAAACTTCGTTGTCAAAGTGTAAACTACTGAATAAAAATAATACTATAGCAACGAGCAAAGAAGTTCAGAGCACTCATTCCCACTCCAAGCCAACTATTGTTCCTTTTGGAAATATAATAATAAGTAGCTATAAAGCTCTAATTGTCGTTGGAGCTTTGAATGTTGAAATTATTACTTGTATTCTCTTACACGATCTTAGTCCTGCACCACTACTACCATCGATTTACGTTCCACCAAATCCACAATTGTTTGGAAATAATTAATCATATAGATTGCCAAATACGGGAGGTGAAGAAAATGAAGTTGTAATACACACTATTTAAAAGTGCAGCTGAAAATCAGGAAGCTGAAAATCAGGAGGAAAGTATTTCTAGACCAAAACCACCTAAATTGTAGAAGGTAGACAGAGGTAGACAGCTAGCAAATTCAAAATATCTCAGCTAGCTGTACTGTCAAAATATCTGTACTGTTACACGTGATTTGCTCCCTATTTTTTCTCCTCTGTACATATCCATCTAAATGGACAATATACAAAATGTAATAGTTCTATATAAATGAAATACCAGCTCTCTCTATCTCAACGTGAGATAGAATTTCTCAAGAATTCTTTATGGTATCAGAGCAGACCGTGAGATAGAGAGAGAAACAAAATTCTGTATTTTTTTTTCCTTAAACCCACCATGTCAACCACATCAAGCTCTTCCCCTGCCCTCACTCAATCTGATGACTACCCATATCCTGTGACACAGAATATTGCAAATTTTGTGTCACTTCGTCTCTCCTCTACCAACTTCCTTCTCTGGAAAACACAAATGCTCAATATCCTTGAGAGCTATGACCTCCAAGGCTTTATCAATGGTGAAGTCCAACCACCACCCCAGTTCATCAATAATGCTGACTCTGGCACACAAACTAATCCTGCATTTGTGAAGTGGCGCAAAACTGATCGTCTTGTCAAAGGTTGGTTGACAGCCACTCTCTCCGAGGAAGTTCTTGGCATTGCTGTAGGCCTCAATACTGCCTTTGAGGTCTGGAATGCATTGGTTCATGCTTTTGCTCGTGTCTCATCAGACCGAAGCCTTGCACTTAAGCAGCGGCTTACCTCTATAACTCGAGGTACCGATACCTTAGCTGTTTATCTCCGTCGGTTCAAAGCAGTGTGTGATGATCTTGCAGCCATTGGGAAGCCAGTTCCAGATCACAAGAAATCATGGTGGCTACTCAATGGGCTTGGCAAAGAATATGAGGTGTTCACTACTACCATGTTGAGACCACCAGTCCTTCCATACTCTGAAATTGTCACTTTACTCGAGAGTTATACTGAAAGGCATAAGCTTGATGCTCAACCCACTCCTCAAATGGCTTTCTATGGTCAACGCAACAATAAAAATAAAAGAAACAATGGTGGTCAAGGGTCCTTTAATTCTAAGGGACGTGGGTTTGTTCAAGGTGCCCAATCTGCACTAAAGAATAACAGCAATCCTACACGAAATCTGCCAGCAAATTCACCAATCATCGCAGCCAAAAACACAAAAGATGAAGCAATTATCTGTCAGATTTGCAACAAAAGGAACCACACTGCCCTCAAATGCTTTAACCGATTCAATCACTCATTCACAGCAGACAATATTCCACAAGCATTAGCAGCTATAACCATTGCTGACAGTCAAGATTCTGAATGGTTCCCAGACACAGGAGCTACTGACCATATTACTGGTAACCCAGGTAATCTTCACTCCTTAACTCCTTATCATGGATCCGATGGTGTTATGGTTGGCAATGGTCATACTTTACCTATCACACACATTGGTGAAACTACTCTTGGTACTGGTTCTTCTCCTATTCACTTAAAAGATGTGCTATTAGTTCCTGATATTAAGAAAGATCTGCTCTCTGTTAGTAAGCTTACTACTGATTATCCACTCATCTTTGAATTTGATGGACATGGTTTTGTGATAAAGGACAGGGCAACCAACAAAATAGTAGCGAAAGGGAGTAAACGAGATGGTCTTTATGCCTTTGATAGAGGTCCAACAGCCCTATTCTCCCATCGATTCAAGCGGATTGCTAGAGATTGTTGGCACTATCGCCTCGGTCATGCACACCAAAGGATCATTGATCACTTGCACTCCAGAAATTTCATTTCTTCTGCTTCAGCATCTAAGTCTTCTTCAATTTGTACTAGTTGTCAAATGGGGAAATCATGTAGGCTTCCATTCTTGCCTAGAGAAAATGAAATAAAAATCCCATTTTACAAAATTCATTGTGATCTATGGGGGCCAGCCCCTGTTTCTTCTAGAGAAAAATTTCGCTACTACACAATATTTGTTGATGAGTTTACCAATTTTACTTGGT
The DNA here is from genome assembly GCA_023621385.1 of Quercus gilva. Lineage (NCBI taxonomy): Eukaryota > Viridiplantae > Streptophyta > Magnoliopsida > Fagales > Fagaceae > Quercus > Quercus gilva. The sequence continues at coordinate 39,662,821 of CM042479.1, read as the reverse complement.
TTTTTCCTATGAAAAAGAAGTCAGAATTTTTTAACTGCTTTGATCTATTCTATAAATATGTGGAATGTCAGTTTAATGCAAAAATTTGTGTCTTTCAAAGTGATGAAGGTGGAGAATTTGCAGATCGTGATTTCTTGCAGTTTTTAGCCACGAAAGGCATTCACCATCAATCTGCTTGTCCAAAAACACCTGAGCAAAATGGCAAGGCTGAGAGAAAACATCGAAATATCACTGAATTAGGACTCACCATGATGTTCCATGCACATCTACCACCAAGATTTTGGACAGATTGCTTTTCCACAGCAGTGTTCCTAATCAACCGTCTACCATCCCCACACCTCAACATGGAATCTCCTTTTTTCAGACTCTATGGAAGAAATCCGGACTATTCTTCATTACGAGTATTGGGCTCAAAGTGCTTTCCTTACCTTGGTGAGTATAGATCACATAAGCTTGACCCAAAGTCCCTTCCTTGTGTTTTTATTGGCTATAGCATGAAGCATAAGGGGTACAAATGTTTGTATCCACCGACTGGAAGAGTTTATATCTCACGCCATGTGGTCTTTGATGAATCTATCTTTCCTTATTCCACGCCTACAAGCTTGTACAAAAGTGATCCTCTTGAGGGGGAGCTTTGCATTTTCTCAGAATGGGAGATTGATCCACCAAATGATTCTCCTCCATCTTACTCTACACCATTGTCAGCCTTTGCACCGCCTGAATCTCAAGATAAATCTCAAGATATCACTAGCCAACTGCACCATCAAATGCATCACAATTCCTCCTCAGCTGAGTCTCCTACAGTGACCATATCAGGCCCTTCTTTGTCTGAGCAATGTCAAGCATCTTACTCAGATCCACCAGTAGAGACCACTCCTATTCCAACTCAGCACCCCATGCTCACTCGTTCCAAGGTTGGTGTACGCAAGCCCAACCCCAAGTATGCTAATCTCCATGTAGCCCGCATAAAGCATGATATTCCGACTGAACCGCGATCCTTTCAAACTGCTAAATGTCACCCAGGTTGGGTAGCTGCTATGGATGAGGAGATGGATGCCCTTGCTGCAAACAAAACATGGATCCTTGTTCCATACAAACCTGAGATGAATGTGGTGGGATGTAAATGGGTTTATAAAGCTAAACTTAAACCTGATGGCTCCTTAGAGCGACTCAAAGCACGATTAGTTGCCAAGGGGTTTCATCAAGTTGACGGCATAGATTTCTCAGAAACATTCTCTCCTGTTATCAAACCTGCTAGTATTCGACTTACCCTCACAATAGCAGTTGTCAAAGGATGGGAGATTCGCCAACTTGATGTCAAAAATGCGTTCCTTCATGGCTTTCTATCTACTCCTGTTTACATGCATCAACCACCGGGCTATGTTGATCCAGTGCACCCTACTCATGTATGCCAGCTAAGTCGTGCTCTATATGGCCTCAAACAAGCCCCTCGCGCTTGGTTTGATAGGCTTAGTGACTTTCTTCTTCAACTTGGCTTTTATTGCAGCATCTCTGACCCGAGTTTGTTCATTTGCCAATCTTCTCGTGGAGTTCTTATTTTGCTACTCTACGTTGATGATATGATAGTCACTGGTGATGACCCACATTGGATTCAATGGCTTATCTCTCAATTGGCTCGTGAATTCTCCATTAAAGATTTGGGTTTTCTCCATCATTTCCTTGGCATTGAAGTCCATCGAAGTACCCAAGGTCTTTTTCTTTCACAAACACGCTATGCTTTGGAACTTATAGATCGTGCTGCTATGACATCATGCAAACCAATTTCGACACCCATGCCCTCAAAAGGTCAGCAACTTCCCATCAATAATGATCTCTACCCTGATCCCACACTTTATCGTAGCCTAGTTGGAGGACTACAATATCTTACCTTCACTAGACCAGACCTTTCCTATAGTGTCAATTTTGTGTGTCAATTTATGCATGCTCCTACAATAGCTCATTACCAGCTTGTCAAACGCATTCTGCGTTATGTCAATGGGACTGCTCACTTTGGGTTACAAATTTTGGCCTCAAGTACTCTTGATTTGTATGGGTTTTCTGATGCTGATTGGGCTGGTTGCTCTATTAGCCGACGGTCTACCACTGGGTTCTGCACATTTCTAGGCAGTAATTGCATCTCTTGGAGTGCCAAAAAGCAATCAACTGTGTCTCGATCTAGTGCTGAGGCTGAGTATCGCTCCATGGCATCCACTGCAGCTGAACTCACATGGCTGTCCTTCTTACTTCGTGATCTTGGCATTGCCCTTCCTCGCCCTCCAATACTACATTGTGATAACTTGAGTGCCTTGTATATGACAGTGAATCCTGTCTTTCATGGAAGGACAAAACACATCGAACTAGATTATCACTATGTTCGTGAAAAGGTGGCTCTTGGTTCTCTTGAAACCCGCTTTGTTCCATCCAACCATCAACTAGCTGATATTTTCACCAAACCCCTCTCCAAGGTTGCCTTTCGGGACTTACGAAACAAACTTGGCCTTTGTCTTGATCCACGGCCAAGTTTGAGGGGGAGTAAAAGTGCAGCTGAAAATCAGGAAGCTGAAAATCAGGAGGAAAGTATTTCTAGACCAAAACCACCTAAATTGTAGAAGGTAGACAGAGGTAGACAGCTAGCAAATTCAAAATATCTCAGCTAGCTGTACTGTCAAAATATCTGTACTGTTACACGTGATTTGCTCCCTATTTTTTCTCCTCTGTACATATCCATCTAAATGGACAATATACAAAATGTAATAGTTCTATATAAATGAAATACCAGCTCTCTCTATCTCAACGTGAGATAGAATTTCTCAAGAATTCTTTACTATTATCACTTATGAAAAAGATACAGTGTATTAATGGAAAATGTTTTAAAAAGATACATAGTATTAGAGATGTATAAGCTTAAAAGTAATTAACTCTCAATCCCAATTCTACTTTGTACCGGCCAAGTTATAAACTTGTCCTGTAAGTCAATTAACCATAGTTAGTGTATAGTTAGTCTAGAATTTAGCGTATTATATATACATATATATATATATAGGAAATAAATACCCATATTAGATTCATTGTAATATAAAATTTGTATTGCACTTTTATAATAAAGATGTAGTCTTTAAGAGTCTGTATTGCGCTTTTATTATAAAGATGTAGCCTATTATACTTCTACTTTTGCATTTTTTTTAACATATTTATCACAAAGCATTCTTAAGAAATTTCATTCTTATAAAACAGAGAAAGTACTTTTTGGAAGGGCATTTATTTTCTCACTTACTAATATACACTTTTTACACATAATAAGTGTCATGTGTTAAATGTGGGCATTCTTAATTAAAAAAATATGGATACTAAAATATGGACATTATATGTATACAAAATGTATATCAACAGGTGTTAAACAACTTTTTTCTTTTTTAGTGGTGTAAATGAGATATATATATATATATATATATATATTAGAAAATGGAAGATTTAACATGGTCCTCCAAGAATGACTTATTTCAATCTATCCCGATATTGTTATATAAATAATTTATAGAAAATCAGTTTATATTAGCGTAGACATGTTTCAAGATACGAAAGGTGCGCAAGTAGTAGCAGAAGAGTTAAGGAGAGTATAACAAGAAGCAAGAGGATAGACGTGTTATTACACCAACCAAATCCACCATAAAAAAAAAGGAATACAAATTGAATTTGATGCTTTACTTTGTGTCACTAGCTAGCTACTGCTGATGCTGGCTTTGGCTGTTACGTGCCCCTCACAACCTCTTCCCTGTTAATTCCTTACGCCAAGAATCTTCACCTTGCATAACCCACTCGATCTCTCTTACTTTTGCTTCACACACATACTCTACCTTATACCAAGAGGAAACCCTTCTAATATGATCACCGTCCAGGAATTTTTTTTTATTGATGTATGAATTAGTTTATATTCTCTTATAGTGAGTCATCTCGTTTAGCAAGATGACACGGCTACTATTATTGCCCTAGCTAGCTTGGTTTTGGATAACCCTGAATGAACCTGCTATATACATCAGAAATCCCATCTCTTTTTAAAAAATTGAATTCTTATTTATTTCTTAATATTTTATCCTTTTGCTTAAATAAAGTAATTAATTAATTAATGCCAGTTGAGCTAGTAAACTTACCAACTAAAAGGCAATTCTTATGTTATTGCTAATATGGTGTTATTTATGCTAAATATGTTGGACCGTTTGGTAAACAAAACAGGGCATCAATACCTACATGTCAATTCCTCCATCTATATTAGGTTGTTTATGGCCAACCTTTAGATAAGAAGTTAAAAATAAAAAATAAAAGAATAAAATAAAATCCCAAAAAACGTTATCATTAAAATTTTAATTAATCTTCTATAAGTTATTGCTATAGTTAGGTTTCTTAGCGTTGAATGGGATAAATTTCTTAATTAAGTAGTATGTGTGTGTGTATATATATTAATATATATATATATATATATATGATTTCAACCTGTAATGTTTGCTATATGATGATTTTTGTTTAGTATTAAGCCGAGAAAGATACCAATTATTTTTGGTGTTGGTAGAGTTTAAATTCAATCTAGATCTTTTATTTGATGATAAGAAACTTCATTAGCCTTTAAAAAAATAAAAATAAAAAAATAACTTCATCAATTGGGCTAACAAGTACTCACATTTCTTAATTAGATTTATTTATTTATTTATATTGTTATAAGAGATGAAAGATTATATTTGGGCTGCCAATTTAAAATAATGAAATCCACAAACCCATTGAAGGTTCAATCTATCCAAAGAAAAGAAGAAGAGAGAGATGAAAACTTTCTACCCTAATTTGGAAATGGATATTCTCCAATTATATAATGGTTTATATTTAATTCGTTAGCATCTTCTACTATTTTCAATGGAGACCCTCAACTATCTTTAAAAACAAATGATGTGTAAGTATAAAGCCTTATACTCTGCTAGATACAAGGAAAAAAAAAAACTTAAATGAAGTATACTTACTCCATTTCACTTGAAAAATGTAAGAATCCTATTCCACTAAATTAATGGGTTAGAATTTCGTGAAATTTTATATCAATAAAAGCGTGAGAAACAATAGTGTTTTTTTAATTTCTAATATGACTTTTTAAGTTGATGTCATCTTATTTTATTAGATGGCTTCTTTTTGTTGCTATTATCACGTTAGCATTCGGAGAATACTTGCCAATTATTGAGATACAGGAAACTTCATTACATGTTTACAACCATAAAAGTCATTGGTTACGGTACTTAATTATGCGACATGCATGTTTTGTGAAGATTTTAAAATAATTTATGTTGAAGTAAAGTCAATTGAATTGATACAACTTAACGAACAATGAGTCACATACATTAATCTAAGCTATATTAAATTGTTACCTTCTCCCCCATCTATCCAATCCAAGATATCAATTTGAGTGCTTTATAGTATAGCCACTGATAGCTTCTCTCATTAATGATTAAAAAATCTATCCTAGAAAATTAACTCATTATGTTTTTTTTTAAAGAAGTGTTACGTTCTTATCATTTTTATAACATTTTACAATAAATTATAGTAGGTAATTTGTTATTGATTTTAATTTAAACTCACCATTAAAATTATTTTTTTGTCTACTAATAAAAATCAATAACAATATATCACTTAAAATTTATAGTAAAAATGTTATAAAAATATTGTAGACATAATATTTTTTTATTTATTAAGGCTATCTCTATTCTTTTTATTATTGTTTGAGAATCAAACCTTTATGCATTCATGTAAATAATTCAGCTGCTATGAGTTGTCCTAGGAAAAGTGTTATAATTTTGTGCCAACCCCTAATGATTGATTAGTGAAGAGCATAAAGATATGATCAAATGATTGGATGATATAGCCGGCGTGATTTTTGGGTTATTATTGTCCATCTAGTACGTAAGAACTGATATCAGTGCATAATATGAAGTAAGTGGGTCAACTGCACATGAACTCTTTGATTTAGTGGCTAACACACCTCCATTAATTACTTCAATCCTTTAATACACACAATATTATATATATATATAAATGAAATGAAATCCCTTCCTCACAAATCACAAAGATCTTCACAAACAATTTTCAACTTTTGGGGGTGTGATTATTAAATTGGTTAATTAGTTTAAAAAAAAAACGGTACAGCAAACTATAGTTTAAACAAAATTTACACACAAAAAAACACAAACAAGAAAAGCCAAAAAAAAAAAAAAAAGGGTAGGAGAAGCGCAAATTCTGTGGTTCCAGGCTTGCAAACCAATCCTCCAGAAAGGAATCGTTGGGTAAAAGTAATGGGTTTGCTTCAAAGCCAACCGAATCTTACTCGTTTCCTCGCCTCCTCATACTCACATTGCATCTCTCTCTCTCTCTCTCTCTCTCTCTCTCTCCTATGCTCACCTGTATTTTATGCCTATATATAACTTCCCAAGGTTGGTAACGCAAGACTGGCAAAGCAAATTCACGGTTGCTGTTCACGGGGTCTGCTTTTTGCTCTACTTGAAACCCTCTCTCTCTCTCTCTCTCTCTCTCTCACCATTCACTATATTAACTCCCACTCTCTAGCTTTTGCTTCCTATCTTTTTCTCTATCTCTATTAGAAAATTAAGGTGCTGATAGATAAAGATGATGATGGAAGCTCAAGAAGAAGTGATGGGGTACAAGGATCACACACAAATAATCAAAGGCAAACGTACCAAGCGCCAAAGGCTACCATCCCCACTTAGGCTAACTATGGCTACGACCTCATCTAGTGGTGGTGGTGAGGGTAGTAGTACTGGTGGTGTAAGAATTTACGATTATTCTGGTGGACTTGAACGTGCTGTGGCTTCTCCTACCACCTCAGTTGAATTCGTAGAAAGTACAGAAGAAGAGGAGGACATGGCCAATTGTTTGATTCTTTTGGCTCAAGGACATAGCCGAAAAGTCTCATCATCAGAGCCTGTGGCTACAACAAATAGTGATAAAGCAGCAGCAGCAGCCGGGTCACATGCGTTCCAGTGCAAGACTTGTGATCGGTGCTTCCCTTCGTTCCAAGCGCTCGGCGGACACAGAGCCAGTCACAAGAAACTTAAGGCTAATATAGAAGAGAAGAAATTGGTTTTGGTTGTGGATGAAGAAGATGATCATCGACTTAACAGTACTAGCACAACCCTTTCATTGCAAACAGCTAATAGGGTTCAGTGTAATAGTAATAATAACAAAGCTAAGGTTCATGAGTGTTCGATATGTGGCACCGAGTTCTCTTCTGGCCAAGCCTTAGGGGGACATATGAGGCGGCATAGAACGTTTATTAGTCCAACTGCAACAACCATAAGTGTGGGAGCCAGTAGTCCTGATCAGTCTCTTGAAGCCAAGAAACAAAGAAACAATATTGTACAATTGGATCTTAATCTTCCAGCCCCAGAAGATGATCAAAGAGCCGATTCCAAGTTTTCATTCATGTCGAAAGACCGAGTCCTCGTCTTCTCGGCCTCTTCTTTGGTGGATTGCCATTACTAAAGTGCAGCTAGTGAATTATTGATATTCCTTTTACTCATGTTGTTCATTCTTTTAAATTCTTTTGATGTCTATGTTCATGAATATAGTTGAAATTCAATTCTTTGGGCAAGTGGCTTGTGTGTTCATGTGGAACTTCATGGTTCACACAAAGTCTATTACTTTTATTTATTTATTTTTAAGTTAACTATTACTTGTTGTGTTAACTATGGCACTTGTTCCTTTTCTAGTGTGAGAAGCAAGTGAGAGAGAGAGAGAGAGAGAGAGAGAGAGAGTATAAGGAGAGCAAAGAAGGGAAGATGTTTATTGCCACCACCGAAAGTGGTAGATTAGGTTCCATTGTTTCGTTTGCAAGAAAGCTTAAAGAGTTGTCTATATATCTGTCTGTTTCATTAAACTGACGAAAAAAAAAAAAACTGACGGCAAGCAATGCCAGCAGCGAACTAGTAGTTGCCCTTCTTTTATGGATTCACCTATATATTTAATTGGAAAGTGATGTATATACCACAAGGTACAGACAGCCTTAAATCGTATATTAAAACCTCTAATTAAATGAGCATTACTGCCTGTGTGTACTAGATTCACATGAGATTTATTTCTTGTGATTATTCTTTTCAATTTATCACATGTGATGTGATTATAATCATTGCAAGCACTAATATATAGGCTATAATATCTGGCACTCTTGCCAAATTTTTCCTCTTTATTGTTGGTATGGTGCACCTGATCACTTTCAGTTCTTAGCCTTATCACAACAGCTATGTTTATCTTCTAAAGAGAATGGTTCTTTGTATGTGTCCCCCGCATTACCAATTATAGCCATGCTAACTTTTTTTAGTTTGCATATTTGAGATAAGATTTCCATGTTCTAATCGGATCTAAGCCAAATTTTTAATAGACTACCCATTGGACTAGTGTTTGTAATTTATCCAAAAAAAAAAAAAATCCAAGAACATGTATTTATCATAAAGTTGGAAATAACGGCAGAATTCATGGTAAGAAGATCAGAGAGGACAAAATTAAGAACCATATACCAAGTTGTTTTGTCTTGCCCTTTCACTTTCTAAGCAATTACTTGCCCCCCACACACACATAGAGAGAGAGAGAGAGAGAGAGAGAGAGAGAGCTAACAATGATGACTGATGACGAGTTTAATTAAGTGTTTGTTATGTGCACATCTGGTGGGGGGTGTTGAAAAACAGACACGTGAAGACTTTGCGTGAGACATCCAAATTCATGGGAGAGAGCAGAAGGTGTCATTGACATTAGCACATGGGTGGTGGTTACACTGCCTTAAACAAGCCCCAAAAAAAAACTCTCTAATCAAAGCTCGCGAAACGGTTTCATTTAATGTTTTCGTTAGTTTGAGGAAGGAGTTTTTCTCGCTGAGCCAGTGGGCAGTGCGGCCACTCAACTAACTAAAGCATATACGGATATACCAGGATAGTTTATGCGAGGGAGGTTGTAGTCTTGTAGAGCGTTGCACTCTATACATTTTACCCTTTTTTTTTTATCCTCCGGTTTGGATGAGAAATTTGATATTTACATAGAAAATTCAAAATGATGAGATTGTGAAACCATCGTTCTAAATTTCATATTAAAATTTTTTATAAGTTGGAATTTGAATACATTATACATGAATAAAGAAAATGACGATCTTACCACTGACATTAATATCACACTCAAAATTATACAAATCAAAATTTTTACCATTTAATGTCACGTTGGCTAAGCTTTTTTAATTTCAATCTCGTCACCGCCATCAACAACTTTGTCAATGAAATTATTGGTCCCTCAATCTTTGTTCCCATCTTTCCCTTCGAATCGGACCAAGCTTGGACTCCACTCCTCTTATTGTCGTCCACCACCACTGTCAACTGTGGCTTTCGTGATTCTATGTTTTGAACAAAAGTCCATGAGGTCCCTCTTTTTTCTTCAGGCGGTGATGATTTTGTTGTGGTAAGATGGTGGATTTGTGATTTAGGGATCTATATGTGTTTCACAATGAATAGGCTATGGTGTTTAGTTTGAGTTTGCTTTTGTGTCTTAATGTTTATGGGTATGGTAGAGGGTGTAAGAAATGTTGTCGATTCTATTTCGATTTGTCTATTGGAACAAAATATTTATGTATCTATATATTTTGGTATACAGTTTTAGGATTATTGCTATATATACAACAATATATTTATATTAGTAATATAAAATATGTATATCCAATTATTTATTAAATTTATAATACATTAATTCAAAATTAAATAATAAAATTTATTAACACCATCATTTTATGATAAAGATATTGTTTTTTAAAAAATTCATAGCTAAAGTTGGTAGATCTAATTGCTAGTTTAGCTTCACATATACCATATTTTTCACACCTCAATTACAAAGGGGAGAGAAAATGAAGGGGGACTTGGGGAAAATAAGAAGAATAATTGAAGAATAAGTTGGTGTTAAGAGAGAGAGAGAGAGAGAGAGAGAGAGAGAGTAAAGGATTTTGGAATGGCCTAAATGATTGAAATGCACCAAAATGCATTGAAATTTGAGTCAAGGTCGAATAAAGGGGTTTCGCATATGAGTTTTAACCGCTAGTATGAAAATTATGCCGATTCTAATAAAAAATGAATGAAATTGACACCATTAGGCACAAGATGATTTGCTGCCTAATTTGAGAGAGAGAAAAAAAATTATATTAAGTTAAAGTGAAATAATTTGAAGAACCTAAATAATTTTTTTGCGAATGAGTTTCTCTAGATTTTGAATTAGTTTCTTGAGAAAAATCATAGACAAAGTTTGTGTTCCGATTGGAATTGTTAATGTTCCTTTCTAGCATTTGTTTTGGTTGCCAAGAAATTGGGATTTGAATTCTTTTTTTTCCTCTCTATATTTTAGGTTCATGTAATTTATTGAATTTTGAAGATTTATTTATTTATTTTATTCTTAGGGCTATTTAATTGACATGACATAATTAAAATGTGGACCAACTAAATAGACACAACAAGCTTAGATGATATCTTACCTTTCTCTCAAAGAACACGCAATACAAAGTTTGGTTTGCATCCCTATTGTGTTTTGAAACTTCAAAAGTCAATAGTTATTAACTTCTTGATGTTGTTTCTAAAAGTAAAATAAAAAATTCTTAATTTTTTTTTCTGATTAAAAATAACCATAATGTTTTATTGCCCTTTATTTTATTCAAGTCTAATTTTTTTTTTTTTGTTTTTTGTTTGTGTTTTTTATTTTTATTTTTCTTATAAACTAATTTCTTGAATGTTTATTAAGGATAGTTTTGAAAAACTAGTATAATTTTTCCATAATTAAAAAAATAAATAAATAAATAAAAACAACAACAACAACGAATACAAATTGTAAAACCTAAACACACGCAGGGTCTGCTAAACCCTTTTTGAAACACGGACACACAGAAACACAGAACCCCCAAGTGAACTCAGGAAAGAGAGGAATCATAAAATAAAAAAAAAAAAAAAAATGGCGGTTCCAGGAAGGCGCAACGGTATGATAGAAGACGACGACGACATAGAAGAAAACGGTTTGTTCGAAGAAGACGGTCTGGTTGAGCTCGACGACGAAACCCCTCCACACCTCCGCGACCTCGCCGCCGCTACTCAGCTCGGCGACCCCGAAGCCCTCCGCCTCGCTCTAGGTCCTCTTATCACTCCTCTCTCTATCTCTATCATATTGCTTTTATTGCCTCGCCTATTTTATTTTGTTAATCTTAACTCTTAAGCTTGTTTTCAAATTAAAGCCTAGGGTTTCATCGTATGTCCTTTCTATGAGTAAAAAAAAAAAGTGACATGATTTTACTCTTTTTGTAAATTCGAATTTCGAACTGAATATTTGGGGAAGAGGAATAGAATAGAATTAAGGAGCAGTGACACACCCAATTTCACGATATGCTGAAGTGATGGATTGTAAGCGGTGGGTCCATGTAAAAAGTAGCGGAGTGAAGTGAACAAGGATGTGAAATTGGGTGCGTCCCTAGATTTATTGTATTATTTAGTGTGCTTTAATGTTTACATGGTTTGCTAAACGCATTAGTTAGTTCCTTTTTTGTTTACTGTGTAGAACTACTTTACCAGACATAAGTAGATAGACTGATACCATTAGAAAATGTCTTGTTTCAATTCCATAGTGTGCTGTGTCCCGCTCGGGGGATTGTTAATTGTGATGCTGAATCTATTGAGCTTGGAGGTAATTGGATGCGTTTGGTCTGGAGTGGTTGGCATTCAAATTTGGCATGTAGAAGATTTCTTGATGAGCTGAATGGTAATGATTAGTATTTGGTATTTGAGATTTTACCAAGTATGGTGTTATACTGGGTCTGTTACTATGACAAGTTTTAATTTTTTTGGCCTTTAGAGTACTGGATATGCAGTATGGGGTGAAGTGTGGGGTGCTGGTTAGGACATGCTGAAGACTGGTTTTGTGTGTGTGTGTGTGTGTGTGTGTGTGAGAGAGAGAGAGAGAGAGAGGGTTGATCAGCGAAGCTAGTTTGATATATTATATGTCATGATAGTCATTCCTCCCCAGTTTCTTCAATTGTCAAATGAATGATATAATAACTTAAAATGTAGTGATCATGGGTTAAATAGGATTTTGAAATTTTGTATTGTCATGGAGAATCTGCATTCAGAAGATTGTGAACTTTGAGTGTGGAAGTCACTCCTCTGAGCTGCATTCCCAAGATTCAGAATTGAAGTTCAAGAGTCTTATACTAATATATTTTTCTTTAGAACATTTTTAGAGGGTGGGGGAGGGCGTTATTGAAATATACAAGAAAGTGGACCTGTGGAAGGAGTTCTAATAAAAAAGAATTTCAAAGAAGTAAGAAAAACATTTTTGAGTATTTTTTAAACTGATAGACTCTTGCCTGCAAATCAGGAAGAAAATATAAACTCACTAGAAATAAATATCTTACCACAGACTGCTGGTTGGCTGGTTCGTCTATCAGACTTTGTTGTTCAACAGAGAAGTTAAATTGGTTGCTTATGTTTTTAGTCTTTCTGGTCAGAGACGTCTAACTCAACTGACACCTCCTCCCCTTATAAGAGCAAGGTGGAGGATGAAGTCTTGGGTTCAAGACCTACTGGTGAGTGTGTAACTAATAATAAAATATAATGTTTTAAGTCTTTCTGCAGGTTGCTTGTATTAATGTTAAAAAATAAAAGGTGTTTAAATCTCTTTCAGAACTTGAATTTTGATGTGTTAGAAATGAGTTGTTGCATGAGTCTACGTAGGATTATATAGGAAATTTATTTTGATTTCTAGGAATGACACTTTTGCATAGGATTATGTTTTTAAATGCTATGGAAACAGCATCAGGGTATCTCTTTTGTGTAGCATCCATATGCTCCATTATGGTCACCTTTCTGCTAACGCTTTCTTTTATCTGTGAATGGGTACAGATAACTTGACTGGAAGCATTGATGAACCTGTGGAAGATGGGGACACAGCTCTCCATCTGGCCTGTCTCTATGGCCATTTGCCCTGTGTCCAGGTCAGTCACCTCTTATTTCTCCATGCTACTTCTTATTATTAGTGTTTCTGTCATAATAAAATGTCTTTTAACTTATGGATACTATTTTCCCAAACAGCTACTTTTGGAAAGAGGAGCAAGCTTGGAGGCTAAGGATGAAGATGGTGCAATTCCTCTTCATGATGCTTGTGCAGGGGGTAGGCTACAAGCACTTCAAAAACATTCATATCTGAACTATATTATTCCTCCATATTCTGATTCTATGTTGCTGGCTAATCTTTTTTCTTTGACTCTTCTTTCTGCATTGACTACTACAGGATTTATCGAGATAGCCCAACTTCTATTAAACTTTTCTAATGACTCAGAAATTGTAAAGAGGATGCTAGAATCAGTTGATGTTGAAGGTGATACTGTGAGTATTAATCAAACTGGACACTCTTCTGAAGTTTTATTGGGAGGTCCCACTGTTAAACTAGCTGCTGAAACCTGAGTCCAAAATAATGTTAGTTATGTGGTTGACATAGAAGAATGCACACTGGCACTGTGATCAAATGATTCCACATATTTTTTTATTTTCTTTCTTTTCAAACAAACATTATTTTTAATAGTCCTTGATAGTCATTTTGACATTACTTTGCAGCCTCTCCATCATGCGGCAAGAGGTGAGCATGTTGATGTTATAAGGCTCTTACTGGCTTCTGGGGCTTCTCCTACAAACACAAACTCATATGGAAAGGTTAGTAGTTGAAGGAATTTCGGAGTTAGGTTTCTCCTTCACTGTTGTTTTTCTAATTGGTAATAATTTTAGCAGACCCCAAGTGAGCTAGCTGATCAGAACACAGAAGCTAGGAGAATTTTGGAAGCTGCTGCTGCTGCTGTGACAAGCGAGTAGGCTTTACCAAATACTAATTGAAAATGTCCATTTTTTAGGCTGTAGCCACCGTTTTTTGGTCTTTTGCTGTAAGTAGGTAACTCCAGAAGTTTGCAGATCTTTGATGAAATCATTATTTTATCTATTATATTGGTTCTGGCGCTTTGAAAGAGTAAGAGCTCATATAGAATTTCAGTGAAATATCTGCAATGTTTTAAAAGGACAAATTTTATACCAGGGTGTCTAGTACATTAGGTGCTATACAGTAGGTTCTCCATTTAAATTCAAACACTTGTCTTCATTGATCAATATGGAAACGATATTATCTTTCTTAAGTAGATTAGGTGTAATCCAGTTGTGTTTGAATTTAATTGGAGAGCCCAATGTAGTGCACATAAACTTAAAGTACTATACTTAAGTTTTTGTTCTTTATACCATATGCCCCATGTATCTAACCACTGTAGGGGTTTTAGTTAACTTTCTCAGTTCTCGCCTTTGGTTTGATGGTTGGGCTCTTCTTCAGTTGCCAAATAGACAAATAAGGATGAAAAGCCATTATGGTTTGAGTATTGAGAGTAATGAAAATCATGTTGTGAGTTCTCGTTAAACGTCAACAAACTTTACTGATCGAATAAAAAACTTTGTTCCGGGAGACCTTGAGCCCATTTGCTTGGTTTGAAAAGCCTACTTTTGGTGATAGTTGAGAAGAGAAACAAAGTGAAAAGAAGTCTCATCAGTTAAATTTCTGAAGAAGTTTTAGATTAGCTAACTAAAATCAGTAGTAAAAGGCGCTTTTCCATAACTATGGGTGATTTGCTCAAAACAGTGCGTTAAGTCTCTATTTTGAGCTTGAACAACCTAATAATGGGCACGAGTTTATTCAGGAGTTTGGGTTTGTTGCAAACTTTGCAGGATGATCATAGGCTCAACTTTGAACAGATGTGAATACTCTCAATGATCAGCTTCTATCATGTTGAGGACTTTACTGGATGATCAAGGCTGTAGGGCTAGATCTTTGTCTTATGCTATACAGGACACTCCAAAAGGATCTATTAAAAGATGAATTTAATATGCTATATTGTAACAATTCAATTCTGGACAAGGTGATGGTTGCCACTTGCCAGGCTGCTCTTATGTTGGCTAGTCTGTCTTTGCACCAGCTAATAATGCCCCTAAATAATATTGCTGGCAACATCATAGATGATGAAGAATAACAGAATTATGGGTGAGCAAATTGATACCGGAGCCGACCCAACCGTACCACTCTAGCATCGACCGACTGAACCGAGGCTGGGGATCGGATGGAGAATCTTGCTCCGACACTGGTGTGGTGCTGCCATTGGAACTGCAACTCCAAACCGAGACTGTGGCCGAACCGAACCGATACAGGATCTTCTTTTTTTTATTTTTTATTTATTTTTATTTTTTATTTATGAAGCTAGTAAAACGACGTCGAATGTATGGATGTTATTAAAAAAAAGCAAAATGGTATAAGTTCATATTTTACTCTCAGTATCATTTAACTCTCTCTCTCGCTCTCGCCTCTCGAGTCTCACCTGACGCAGAACAACGATAAGCTTCTTCGTGTTTTCAGTTTTGTTTGTCTTCGTGTTTTACTGTTTTTTCCTTTTCATTTGTTTGGGAAAGCTGAAAGCATGAATGATTAAGTATTTAAGTTGGTTTGAAACTTTGAATGTTTGATTAAGTTTGGCCCGAGACTCACTGGGTAAGTTTGTGTGACCGTGTGACTGTGTTTGTATGAGTAAGCTGGTTATTTCAACTTATTTGTTTGAGTAAGCTTGTGTGACTGTCTGTGTCTTTCTATTTTGTGGGGGGTGGGTCCAACTCCAAGTAGCTCATGTGAGAGCCTCTGTAGCTGCTTAGTGCTTACAACCCAAAAATGGCTGGACAAGTAAGGTTGGATGCTATTAAGGTTGGATGCTTAGTGCTGACATATATTATAATATTAAGGTTGGATGCTATTAAGGTTGTCCAGCCTTACTGTAGGTCTGTAGCTGCTTAGTGCTTACATATGTAAATATAATATTATATTAAGGTTGGATGCTTACATACACATTTAACATAATATAATATAAAATATAATACTATATGTAAGGTTGGATGCTTACATATAGTATCCGGTTAGCCCCAAAAAAATAATATAATATAAAATAGCTATGTCATAAAATAATATAATATGCAGATTTTTTTTTTTTTTTTTTTATGTGAATAGATTTTTTGCCCAGATTTTTTTATGTGAACAAATTTACTTGAAATCTTGAATAGGTTGATATATTGATATTGGGCTTGAAAGCCCAATTTTTTACTATTAAAAAAACAGTTTTTTTTTTTTTTTTTTAATATTTCAAACCTACCAAACCGACTAAACTGACTGCAAAAAACCGTACCACTATAGGTCGGAAAACCAACTTTAAGCGGTGTGTATCGGTTCCAATTATGAAAAAACCGATCTCTATCGGTTCAGTAATAAATTTGAAAAAAAACCGCTCCTACCAAATTGCACACACCCCTACAGAATATCCTATAATGTACCGGGCGGGCTTCTTGTTTTAAGGTTAAATTTAAATTTTTATCATTAATCAAGTAACCACTAACCAGTGTCACTTACTAAAAGAAAAGGTGCCCACAGTCTAATGAAAAATATTGTTTTCATTTATTTCACCCAAAAAAAAATAATTTTGGAGTTTTTATTTAAAACTAGAGAAAATTTAGAAAGTAGAGCTAATACATGTTTTAAAATCGAGTAATACAGAATTATAAATTTTACCACAACTTGCTCACATGGCAAGTTATGGGTGGTGGAGTTCTAGACCCATTACTTTTTATTCCGCTATTCACAACTTGCCACGTAAGTAAGCTGTGACAAAATCTAAAAAGTAGAGCTAATACATGTTTTAAAATCGAGTAATGCACGATTAAAAATTTTGTCACAACTTACTCACACGGCAAATTGTGAGTTGTGGAGTTCTAAATCCATTACTTTTTACTCCACTATTCACAACTTATTACGTAGGTAAGTTGTGGCAAAAGTTGTGATCCTAGTATCTTTTTAAAATCCTGTGAAAGTGTTCTTCTGTAACAAATTATACGACCAACTGAACAAACAACTGTTGCAGAAACAGCTACTAACTCTCAACAACAAAGAAAGATCAATTCCCAAAGTTCTCTCATTAGCTACAAAATGTTAATCCAATGCATTCTTAGCCATGAAAGACCAACACAACAAGCAAGCTGAAAGCCCAAATAAATGCCACGTCATCAAAACATGCATTTCTCCAAGCTTCACCCGAGACACAGCAGATCCCTCCCCCACCAAAGATACAGATATTAAACTTAAAAACTTCATTGAAAAAAAGAAAACAGAGAGCCTTTCATAGAAGAGAGAGAGAGAGAGAGAGAGATATATATATATATATATATATATATAATAGAGTCCAATTCAGCCCAACTTCACTTGGAGCTCGGAGATGGCGACCAGAGCTCGAGCCGATTACGATCACCTAATCAAGCTCCTTCTCATCGGCGATAGTGGCAAGTGACTCTCTTTTCTCACCACTTTTTTTTTTTTGGAATAAAAATTAGATATATTTTCACATATTATATTTATGTATGTGCAGGAGTAGGAAAGAGTTGCTTGCTATTACGTTTCTCAGATGATTCTTTTACAACAAGTTTCATTACAACGATTGGGTGTGTATTTCAGACCTTTTGATTTGTTTTATATTAGTATTAGCTAGTTTCATCGTTTTCAACACTTTCCTGAACTCTTTTTTTCTTATTATAATTCCTTAATCAGGATTGACTTTAAGATTAGGACAGTAGAGCTTGATGGTAAGCGTATCAAATTACAAATATGGGATACTGCTGGCCAAGAACGTTTTCGTACAATTACAACAGGTACCTAAAATTTTCCGATCAACTATTTATTGTTTTGTTTCAAAATGACCTGCAATATTATATTGCTCAATGAGTAGCACCTACTAATATGCTAAGCTAAGGTGTGCCCATTTGGTACATGGGCTTGAAACCGCACTTTCTCAAAATATGTTTTATTTAAGGTGCACTTGGTTTTAGACTATTTGCCTTTGGCTATGATTTGTAGGACATTTCTTGTATCAACAAGTTAGAGTTGGGGATGCAACACTGTGTCAACTTGTGGTTGATACTTATTTGGACCCATATGAAGAATTCTTTACTTAGCCCCTTTTTTTAGAGCACAGTTAGAATGTCCTACTTAACCCAAACCCCCCTCCCCTTCAATCCGGAGGTGCCATTAGAGTCATTAGACCAACCAGGTGGTTGGCGACTTTTTATTTACCTAGAACAAGTTTAGAAATTATAAGTGTATTAAGAAATTTGATTAAGAAACTTGAATGCAGGTCATGGATCTTTGCATGCAAATGGATTGGCAAACATTTGTTTAAAGTGTTTAATTCTATTGATTCACAATAAGTCACATACGTATTCGTGTCATATATCTATAATTTTCTTGATGTTGTGATCAACTCTTGTGTCCGTTTCTAAGAATGACATTCATCTGCAAGTCCAAAAATCATACCTCTTTTAATGACATAAACTGGACTCCTGCCCCTGCATTTAGTTTCGTAAAATCGTGCCTAGCATTTTAAGAAACTAAGTACTGGTTTAGGTGTTGATATTTGATACCATGGGTAAGGTGACAAATTTCTTTGTTTTATTCAATTTTGTGATGTTTGTTAATTGTTTCTTGTAGCTTATTACAGGGGAGCCATGGGTATATTGCTGGTCTACGATGTAACAGATGAATCATCTTTTAATAGTATATCTCCTTTTCTTTTCTTCATCTCGCATTTTGCTTCTTCATTATCAGGCTTATATAGCTCACATGGTATTAGTGAGCTGGATTAACATTTAAAAAAATAATAAAAAAAAGCAAAATAGAAGCTTTACATGTGTATGATCCCCTGATCTAATATTTGTGTAGACATCAGGAACTGGATCGGGAACATTGAGCAGCATGCTTCTGACAATGTGAACAAAATATTGGTGGGTAACAAAGCTGACATGGATGAGAGCAAAAGGGTAATGATTGAAATTTTTCTAGAGACATATCTTGGGTGGCTGTATTTTTTTCCTGACATTATAGGACTTCTCTTGTAGGCTGTCCCAACATCGAGGGGCCAAGCATTGGCTGATGAATATGGTATCAAATTTTTTGAAACGGTAAGCGTGAATGGGTGGAATGACTCAGTTGGGAACTACATACCTCATATATGCAACTTGTTTAGACCACGTTGACACATAGTTTATCTATCATTATCTTTGAGTCTCATAAAACCAAAATTCAATGGCATGAAAAGCATCTAGCTCCCCTGAGGATGACATGGTTATAATCGCTCTAGTTCACTAATATTCTTGAAACCCTTTGAGCAGAGTGCAAAAACAAATTTGAATGTGGAGCAGGTCTTCTTTTCTATAGCTAGAGATATAAAGCAAAGACTCACAGAGACTGACTCCAAAGCCGAGGTGACATATGTCTTCCTGCACTTACAATGGTGATGTGGAGTAATATCTTAGATTGTCTCTGATATATGATTCTGTTAATGCAGCCCCAGACTATCAACATCAGTAAACCTGATCCAGCCAAGGGCTCAACTGCTACTGCGGAGTGGTCAACATGCTGCAGCTCATGAGGCTATCCAAATGACCTGGGTTGAGCCATTGTCGCATGCGTGTGTTATATGGTTCCTCAATTATGTAGGGCTGGTTCCGGTATGTTAAGGAAAGCTGGAAGCACCTTCTTCTCACATTTTTAATCTATGGTTGTTGTATATGCTCCCAAAATCTATGGGGGAGGAAATCCGCCAAAAGCTTTATAAAAACTAATATAATGACCTACTTTCTTTTAAGGTGCATGGCAGGGTTTTTGCTTGTCCTTGTATCTTCCTGTTCCTCGTTGATCCATCAATTAATGGGCTCTATTTCTTTGCGAGGTTGGTTAGTTTGTATGTTGTAATAATCAATAACTAGCCGTCGGGAAAGTATTATTAAAATTTATTTATATGCAAAAATCAACTGTGCCTTTATATTAGTCTAGGAAATGAACATAATGGTTCATTTTCAAATTCCAGGAAATGAACCAGAGGCAGATGACCTTATGGAAAGTGTTACTTGATCTTGCTGACCGAGGTTTTAATCACAATTATACAGAGTCTCAAGTCCTATTAAAAAGCATCAACACTTATACACTCTAATTTCAGTCTCCATCAAGACTGCCGTGCTCAGTGCTGGTGTTGTATCCATGCTTTTTTGAGTGTCTATTTTCAATTCAGAAAGTCTATATTTACTCCAAATAGAATATCTCGAAACTCAATCAATTAAATCCCGAATAAAAGCAAAAGAGTAATTCATCTAATCACCAATGCAATCAAATGATCTGAACTCCACAAGATTCAAACTAAACAAAAGTCTCAAACAACTCCTCACAAAAACTATCTTTTGGAATTAAAAATCAAAATCCTAACACATAATAAACTTATTCAAAACAACCAAGTGCAACAGTAGTCCACCTACAACACATCAATCACGTTCTAGAACCCACTTGTAACTACAAATCAAAGCAGCTAATCTAGAAGAAAATATATGAACAGTGGGAATGAACTAAAATCTCATTAAGTAGAAATTCATGCAACACCATCTTGTGGAAACAAAAGGTACTGGTAGGTTCACATAAAACAAGTAGCAAGTATAATATTAACGAGGGTGGCTAACGATAAGTTGATAAGTTAAAAGAGTGTTCCAACATAAAAATTAATTTGATGGGTCTAGTTAGTAGTTAGATTGAATTATTTATACATACTTACTATCCTAGATAGTTAATGGTCAGGGTATGGGGAGGTTGTTGGGTGGCTATTATTTTTATTTATGAAGCTAAGACTAGTTTCTTGGAATGTTAGGGGTTTGAATAACTGCAAATGTGCTTAATGGTGAAGAACTGGTTGAGGGAGTGGAGGTGAGGCAACGATGTGGTACTCCTCGGTGTGTGGTTGGGGATTTTTTTGTCGTTTGCTACTCCAGCGAGAGGTTGGGTTATGGAGTCATGACAAGCTGTTTTTTTTTTTTTTTTTTGATGAGATGACAAGCTGAATTTATTGTGAATAAATTTAGTCATGATTCCTTGGATGCATACTTAAACACAGAGACGCGACTCTAATACCAATGATTCTCTTAGTGGAACTAAGAGAAGTGTGGTAAATTCACTAATTGAACAAAGGAGGAGACAAAGTGTGAGGAAAGAAAATGACTTAAGTTTGAACTTTATTTTCTAACAAGCTCTTATTTACCATGTTAAAGGTAATAAAGATGTAATCTAAGTATAACACTCATAAAAGTATTTTATACAAAGAGTGAATCTTAAAACATTTGAAGAAGTTATGGCTTTTAAATATAGTTTTTTTTTTAAATATATTTTTTATAGAGTTTTAATTTATGATGTCCGCTTTTGATGATCATGCTATTTATCTTCAAACTAAGACACCAATCGGTTTTTGGTATAGATAAGAATTAAACTCCAAATTTCTTATCTAACCATAAGAGATTTTATCAATTAAGTCAACTAAAACTCACTAAATATAATTTTTTAAGTTATGAATAGTAAGATGGACTCAATCTTGTCTAGCAAAGGGTAATTTTTACAACTTATTAAGTTAGCAAATTGTAATTAGTGAAAGTGTGCAGCATCATTTTCTTATAAAATCATTATTAACCTTACTTTTATTTAACATCAATTATTACCTATAACCTCAATAATTATGAAAATTGGGTGAACTTTTTTTGTATTTATTACTTATCCTGTTATCCATGAATAACTTGGCATGAGAGAGAGAGAGAGAGAGAGAGAGAGAGCGTTCCTTTGGAGGCTAAAATAATCCAATAAAATAATGGGTTTAAGCAGAAAACATTGATGATTTGAGAACAAATAGACCTTTCACCAATGTTAAATGGAGCTTACTTGTTGGCTAGCTCTTTAATAGTGCCGTCACATTTTGGTTAACAAACAATGATTGTGCCCCTTCACCTGATAGTTGTTTCCCACGCGCTATTCACTTGGGTCCTCCCTGGGACACTACTAGACATTCAGTACTTCTTTCAAATTAATCATATTCAAATGTTAATTGTATTATATGTCTGTGCTTTAAAGAACTCATTTGGTCACCATGTGGCCGTTCAGCGTGAGCGTGACAGTAGTCCACTCCATCCTTCACTTTTTTTTTTTTTCTTTTTTTTTTTTTTTTTTTTTTTTAATTTTAAACACACATTAATTGCCAAAATATTTTGAATTGATGAAAACAACAGATCATTGCTCCTGTTTTCACATACAAAATTAAAAACAATCACTGTAAAGCGTAGCAGACAAATCAACACCCATCCCACTCATCCCTTGGAAATTAAATCCCAAGGTAAATTTCATTTACATGAGATTAAGATTAAATTGCAAATTAATATTTAAATTTTTTCCCCTTGTATTTATAATTTTTGATTTACATCCATAACATTATATGCAATTTTTATTTTAGCCATTTTGTCTATGTCATCCATTAATGAGATGGTAGCTGAATTTTAGCTCAGTTCAACACAACATAATTGTAAATACGTTAAAATAATTTAAATAACCAAACAAAACCTAATCATCATAACCAGGAAAAAAAAAAACCTACCAAATCACAGTTATTCACAAGCATCACAACCATCCATTCCATTCCACCGTCACACAAGCCTACCTGATCAACTCAACGTAATTTTAAAGCATTAAATTGGTCACTTGGAAATTCAAAATTTGAAACACAAAAAGAATAATATAAAAATAAGGATTCAATTTACAATTTAGTAATCAAGTGAAACAGTACTCCCACTTAGCACCATAATACAAGCCACGTTGTATACTCTTTAGTAAAGTATAAAATAAACCTATGCACCATGATCATGATGCAATCCAATCTATGCAAGCTATCAACTACCTCAAGCTAAGTTGTTAAAATATGCAGTACGTTAATCTATGTCCGAATACGGCATTTTATTTATATACAAAGAGTAGAAACGAGGTTATCCTTTCTCGGATCCTCCGGTAATTAATGTTTTAGTGTTTACAGCAATCTTATTCCGTTTCAGGTGGGTCACGAAAACGAAAGTTTGGACTTCAAGAAACAAAGAAAGATGTTCTTTCCTTTTTCTTTTTCTTAGCAATTTTTAAAATTTTAATTAGTAAATTATCTATATTTTTATTAAAGAATACTTTTTTTGGTATCCACTGGTCAAATACTTTAAAAATGGCTATAATAAATTACAAAGCCTTCAAATAACAGGATCAAATAATGTCCATGAAATAATATATTTCAAAACACCTATACTTTTATGATAAAAAAAGAGAGAGTTAATTAATTAATTATACCTTTTAACCCTAAACTTGCACACCATTACAATAACCCTCAAACTATCAATATGCTTTATTAACACCTCAATTTATGAAAATTGCAGCAATATAATTCTTATGGTTTAAATTGAGAGCTAAATTAGCAGGAAGTTTTGGTTTTTTTCCTTACAACCAATGAGAGTAATTTTATATAACTACACTCAATTTTCATCTCATTTGATATCCAATTTAGATGACATAGGACACATTTGTTGGGTCTCAATTAAGCCTAGTGCGAATTAAGAAATCAACTAACAATTTTAATCAATTACTATAAATTATAGTCATCAAAATCACTAAGCCAAAACCACCAAGTGTGACCCAGTGGCTTGTCCACCATTGGGTAAGGCTTTGGGGTTCGCTTGGGTTTGCTCCTTAGTTCGAGTTCCAGTAGCTACAACACCTCATGGCCAGTGGCAAGCTCCCATTGGAAGCGGAGATTAAACGAGGTGCGCATAAACAAACCCAGACACCTTGTGGGAAACCTAAAAAAAAAATCACTAATTCAAGATATCAACCAAGTCAAATACATATATTGCACATAAGTTGTGTAGAATTTAGTCAAATCAAGTTGTCCATGTACTATACATATATATATATATATATATATATCCAAAGACACATCACCACTGTGAATTAAAAGAAAATCACTTTAAATAGATTGACACGAAATTTGACATGCTTGTTAATAACATAAAGAGCTTGTAATTCGATAGTTAGATTTTCAAAATATGTAACCAATTAAATGGTTTAATGGGAGTTGTAGTCATTAATTACAACCGAATTTGTAATCAAACTTTGTTTTTAAAAAAATTTGACTATTTGTTAGAGAGTTTTAACCTACGCCATTTACTCTTGATAATTGTTCTTTATTATAATACCAAGACACCAATTGATTTTTGGTGTAGGCAAAAATCGAACCCAAATTTTTTAGGATTTGACTTACCTCCAGTATTTTTTAAACTAAAATCTCCTTTTGTTTTAATGAAAAACAACTACATCATCTACTAACTAAATAGAATGTGGAAATTAAAACTCACTACTACTTGCTATTGTGTATATATATATATATATATATATTTTTAGAGTCAAGACCAAGCATTATTATTAGAGTACTAAAAAATCTGAAACTATAAGCTCCATCTAGACTAATAAAAGAAAAGAAACTCTTGCTCTCTTAGCCAAAGCATGAGCTACATAATTGCCCTGTCGCCTAGTAGAAGAGAAAGAAAAAATTTGAAGTGAACCTACAATAGACATAATGTCTTTAACAATCTGGCCGATTGAGGAATAACCCACATCAGCTGCTTTCAGTGCCTTACACACTACCTCTGAGTCTTCTTCAAAAACTGACTGCAATATTCCCAATTCCACAATGAAATGTGCAGCCCTTCTTGCAACTAGAACCTCCACCAAAACCACCGAGCCTGGGTAAGGGATTTTCTCAAATAGTGCAGCGAGCATTTCTCCCCTAACACTTGTCACCGTATATTTAAAATAAAATGACATGTCTAGTTAAAAAAGTACTGAATGTAATTTAAATCCCATTTTTTATAATAATATAAAAAATTATTACGACTAAAGCTACACATATAAGGGGGTGTTTGGTAGAGTAGTTTGAGATGAGATTTTTGTAATTTTTTAAAATATGTATAAGTGAAAAAGTATGTGAAAATATGTATAATGATGTTTAGGATGTAAAAATGTGTGTTTGACCTTAGAGGCCAAACAGGCCATTGTCTTGTTAAATGTCACTTTCATCGGATTTAGAGCTAAACTTCTTTAAAAAAAGAAATATAACGTTGTTTTGAAAGAGAACAAGGCAGTGAGTGATGTTGAGCGAAAACGGAACAGCATCTGAGAGTAAAATAAACGTAGTAGAGAAGAGAGGAATATATAGAGAAAAAAGAAAAGAAAGAATAAAAACGTTGGATTGGTTGGTTGTCAGATATTGCCCAACCCCTGCTCTCCTGGTACTGGTAGCCGTTTTCTTTAACTTCTCCCCCAAAGATGCCCCATCCATCATCATACTCATACATTACATTACTACTTACACACACCTTTCCTCTTTCCCTTCTTTTTCGCTCTCCCCCACCTTATATACATTTCTTTCCCAGCACTTTTTTAGAGAGAGAAAGAAATATACAGAGTCACAGACACGCAGAAAAGCACTAATTATCAGACAGATAGAGAGAGATAGAATCAATGGGATCGTCTTCAGGTCAGAGCAGTAACTACGATCTTTCATTCAAGATCTTATTGATCGGAGATTCTGCCGTTGGCAAAAGTAGTCTTCTTGTCAGCTTCATCTCCAACTCTGTCGAAGATCTTTCTCCCACCATTGGTACTTTCTTCTTCTTCTTCTTCTTCTTTTTCTTTTTCAGCCAACTTTAATTCAGTTTCGTAGCTCACTGAATTATAAATAAAAGTAAAAGTTCATCTTCATGTTCAACTTTATGTTTTTGCCCAGTATAGTTCTCGACTTTTGTCCGGTCTTCAATGATTGGAAATGTCAAATTTTTTGGAAAGCTAACGTCTTTTTTTTTTTTTTATACTTACGGTTTCTGAGGAACCAAACAGAGTCCAACACTGTTGGATCTATGACTAGATTCTAAAGTTTGAGTAATGGAAAAAATATCATTGGGAGTTCCAGTATTTGTATATGCAATATGGGTCACTAGAGTGTCTACCTTAGTCGCCCCACATTTGAATATTTTGAGACTCAACTGTCACCGAGTTCATAAAATTTCTTGAATTTGTGGATTTCAATTTTGGAATCCTTTAAAAAAAAAGTTTGTATGTGTTTCTATAACACGATTATGGGGGTGGGGGATTTGAATCCTGGATATCTTGTGCCAATCAGTTGAGATACAAATAAGTTATAACAAGATACTGTCTACATAATAAATACTATATATCACTTATCATTGACGGTTCTTACCTTTAATTTTGATCAATCAATGCAAGTATTTCAATCACTTTGATGTGTTAAGTTGCTCATGCGATACATATATAAAACTTCTAATCATGTGTAGGTGTGGATTTTAAAATCAAGCTGCTCACAGTCGGTGGGAAGAAATTGAAGCTCACAATTTGGGACACTGGTAAGCTGTGGCAATGGTCCATTCTTTCACTTTTCAATGCTTCCAACTTGAAATATAGATCCTATCTGTCTATATGTAAAGAACCCTGAAAGCTTAACTACACTATCAAAAGATTTTCAACTTTCCTTAGTTTTTTTCCCTTACTGTTTTGTACATTTGCTACTACATCACCATGTTTTTGGGGATCTTAAGTTGCAGGAGAAGAATTCATCAAATAAGAAACCAAAATCAAGAAAATTTCTTCATTGAACTAAGTTCACCAAGGACTAGTTCTCTCCATTTGATATGACTCCTTTATTGGAGAAGTGTATCATTCATTCTAAATCTGGAGTGTTATTATCTGTACTTCTGATATACAAAAGTCTTCTATTCTTCATTTTTCCATGTTAAAATTTAAAACATGCCGTTGATGCATTTAGTGGAACTGGTAACCTTGTAATGTTTCATTAAATATTTTCTAGCAGCAGTTTTTTGAGTTCTGAAGCTCATTAACAAAGATCAATATACAATAACAAGTTGAGTAATCTTTATTTTCAGTTTGCTCTTCACGCTTGCAATTTTCATTTGTATTATATCATTAAAAGGCGAATGTATGAATTGTGCACCTATTCTAGGTTTCTTGGATAAAATATATCATATGCTCTTTTGTCATTTCATCTTCTTTCTGTAACTTATATCACAAACTACCTGCTGAGAAATTGTTTCACTATGTAAATGAATTATGATTGACTTTGCAAAATGTAATGTCTTTTGCAGCTGGACAGGAGAGGTTCAGAACATTAACTAGCTCTTATTACAGAGGTGCCCAAGGGATTATTCTAGGTACATGCCACCAACAATATATATATTTATGTCATTCTTCAAAGCATGTATAGAAATATCTAGTCTCTTAATTATGGAAGATGTTGTTTTGGTTTCAACTTGTAATTAGTTAGTGTTTTGGTACCCTTGCTACGTTTTCCTCTCTTCTTCTTCTTCTTATATTTTTTAATGACGGAGAAATCTCTTCAAGGTAAGTCCCTTTGGACCTACCCCTGTTGAGTAAACCTTGGATGCACGGTCCTGGCCACAAGAACCGTGCATTGGCTAATCCTGGACTTGATCCCAGGACTTTGACGGAGCACACCCCAAGCCCTACCAATCAAGCTAACTCCGTGCAAGCACTTACTACCTATTCCTCTAATTTGTGCTGTTATGGTTTATATTAAAATAAAAATAAAAGGGATCGTGTCAGGTTGACTATGAAGATGAAGGATGCCTGCTAGTATGGTATAGATTAATCTTGTCTGTAAGTACACAGTACACCTCACTTATCATTGCACTGTCTAGGGTTAACTTGCTAGTGGAGTTTATTTTTTTTCCCTGGGAAAAGCAGGGCATATATTTTATAGAAAAGTGATTAACATTTCTTTAATAATATTGGTTTTCAAATCTATATTTTATAGCTGTCATTCTCCAATCTGTTTGATTCATTAAACTACTGCCTTACAACTCCACAGATATCATTGATCTTTTTCATATCTATTATCTAAGTTTGACTGATGCCAAAGATCCATATAACAACTAAAAGAATCACCAAAACAACATAATTTGCAACTTTTTTTCAAAATCCTATTTTCTATTGCATCAGTCAGGGAACAAAAGCTTTGTTTGCCTTTTTGTAGTTGTAAAAAGAATCTTTAGGTAGGTGACTGGAAGAATTGGAAGATGGGATTTTTAAGAGTGATGCTAGATGCTACAAATTTTACTTCATAACCCTTACAAAATGACATGTCATTAATCACAGAAAAGTGATGCAAACATTCATTTATCAAATTGTTTAAGTGGAAACAATCATATTATTGCTACATCACTTTGTGAGCTTTTTGTAGTAGCTATAGCATTTTCCAATTTTTAAGGATTGGTAGGAAATTTAGTACACTATATGTTGTAAGAAAAAGGAGTTTCTATGAAATGATTTGGCCATGCTCAAACAAAGACAAATGCTGTAGCTTTCAGAATATTAGATCATAATTAGCAGAATTCTGAAAAGGATAATGTCAGAATCTGTTGGAAGATAAACAATTTTCATATTATACTAGAGTTGTGGCTTTTATAAAGTTAATATAGCTGGCAAGAATTTGGTTAGTTCTGTTGGTGACCATTGACGATATTATGCCTGTAAATAGAGAGATGAGAGGCAGGTATATAACATGACGTTGTTATAAGCACTTGTCTGTTCATAATGGCCTTTTGCTTCTATATGTGCTAGTGAACAACATTAAACAATGCATTGGCGTTATTATTGAATAAACTATTTTTTTAGTCTTAATCTAAGTGGTGTAGGCAAGCTTTGAAAAGATCCCCCTCCTCCTTTCTTGTCTTTTGCACAACTGCCTTGTTTGTGACCTTATCATACTTTTAATATTCTTATTTAAGACAAACATTTCTAGCATATGCATCATGGAGGCCTTGAGAAACATTTTCTTTAATTTTCTACTCAAATTTCATCTATGGCACAAATACATAGGCCTTTGTGCATAGGTCACTTGCTTGAAACTAACATGGCTAATTGGTGATATAAATAGTGGATTCAATTATAACTTTAATAGGCTATCTGCTGTTGAATTGTTGACTTTGTTCATCACCTTTTTTAATGCTATGTTCCCATGGTTTTGGTTAACAGTTATTACCAATTTATTTTCTTGTGTTTTAGTTTATGATGTTACTCGGAGGGAGACCTTTACAAACTTATCTGATGTGTGGGCTAAAGAAGTAGAACTCTACTCGAATAATCAGCACTGTGTCAAGATGCTTGTTGGAAATAAAGTTGATATTGTAAGTTTTATATTCTCCATGTCTTTTACATTTTGCTATAAGCTGACAAAAACTTAGCTTCATGCTCTTTCTAAATTTCTGTAAGCAAATCTGTGAGAAAATAAATGGAACAAAAAGTCTGAAGCATTTGACTGGCATGATCTGCTTTTTTTGAGACAGTCTGTCAAAGAAGATTAAACTTTTGGGACAATCTTTACTTTAACATGGTATTAGAGCAGGTGGTTTTGAGTTTGATCCTTGTCTCCTCCACTCTACCTCCCATTTAAAATCCCACTATTAAAATGGAGTTCGAGCCCACACGTGAGGGTGGGGGGAGGGGGGAAGGGGGGGTGGGGGCGTTACAAGCATGTGGTTAAATGATTAATTTGCCATATCCCAATATCTTAAACTTTTGGGACAATTTGTAATTTAACAGTCATATTCTTTCCAAGTTTTTTCCAAATGCTTGGTACTTGTAGGAAAACAAAATTTTGCTAGCAAAGTGTAGAGCTGATTAGTTGCTACATTGTATTGAAAATCTAAGTTTATAGTTGTAATGCTTTCATTTAATAAATTCAATATAGCTAAGTCACTGACTGGTATATATTTGTTCTCAACCTCTATCGTTGAGATAACATTGTCTATGATGCACCGAGTTATTGCTAATGAGTTGAGACTGCCTTGTAATTCCTAGTTATTCCATGTACAATTAGCATGCTAGAGAGCAAAGCCAACATGATGGTTCACATTGCATTGTGTGTGTACTTTAATTGCCTAAAAATGAATTGTCATATTAACATGCTATGATTACCATGTCTAAATAGAAGGTTAGAATGAGCTTCAGTTCTTAGTGCACTGTAAAAGTATGCGGTAAGTTGCAGGTTTTATCTCTGAGAGAGTGAGTATGCATATCGATTTAGTGCTATTTTTCCTTTCACTCCTTTTTCCTTCCGGCTCCTTTTTCCTTCTGGTAGAAGTGGTAGCTTCATCATTTACCTATATGACTTGTTTCTTAGCAGTCTAATTTTTTTTTTTCCAAAATAAAATTCCTAATGATTATCAAATATGTTGTTATTCTTATTGAAAAGAACAATTGATGATATTTCATAAACTAAATTTTCTGGTAGAAAGCTCTCAATCTATTACTTCAATTATAACATTTGATTTATGTGTGATTCCAGGATTCTGAAAGGGTTGTAAGTAGAGAGGAGGGAATTGCACTAGCTAAAGAGCTTGGGTGTTTGTTTCTTGAATGTAGTGCTAAAACTAGGGAAAATGTGGAGCAATGCTTTGAAGAACTTGCATTAAAGGTAATACTCATGCCATTAAAGGCAGTCAGTTTATCAATATAATCACTATATTTATTTTGTTGTGAAGTGTATGGTGGGTTTTATGTTAGATCTATTTCAAGCTATGATGAGAGAGAGAGAGAGAGAGAGAGAGAGAGAGAGAGAGAGAGAACTATGGTTATAATGCTACCAGCCAACAAACAATAGTCCCAACCCTCTTTATATATTTTTAAAAGAAAAGCTATAGTAGTTTGACTTGGTAGCCTTTAGTTGGAATGGCATATTCCCCCTTACTATGAGGGGAAGGGTCAGGCGGAGAAAGGGGGTTTGTCTGATGATAGGAACAAAGAAGGTTTATCCAAGAAAAACTATGTTTGTTTGTGAAACGGAAAACAAAATATGATTCTCATTATTGCGTAGCATCGATGTTTTGGATTTGAATTACTTAGTTGACTGGTCAGCAAACATACATTGACCAAAGTATGATTTTCATGCAACTAGAATGAGTGAAAAGCTGTAATTATTTACCTTTGTAGTTCATTTAGTGTTCTCACTTTTAATGAGTTTGAGATTATATTACCTTATTTTTTTTTGACTAAACGTTGAGATTATATTACAGATAATGGAGGTTCCTAGTCTCTTGGAAGAAGGATCTAGTCTAGTGAAGAGAAACATTTTAAAACAGAAACCGGAATACCAAGCACCTCCAAATGGTGGTTGTTGCTCTTAAAAAAAAAAAAAGATTCAGATATCAAGAACAGATCATCATGTACATGTTAATTTCTGTTCTAGTGTCTTACACTTGTTCTTGTCATTGAATTGAGTAATTACATGTACCTTTGAGAATGGAATATTGGCACTCAGATAACATATATTACCTTGTGTAAATTGTTTGCCTTTGGTTTTTTCCCCCCCTTTTTTAATTAAAAAAAAATCCCAATGTTATGAAAACAAAATTGCTTGTATTTTGTTGGTTTTAACACAATTTTTCATGCTAGGCAAGCGAATGAGTAGATAACAGAATTTTCTACTTGGAGCTTTCGTTTTTCTTTTGTTGAATTCTACTCTTTTTTTTTTTTTTTTTTTTTTTTGAGAAATGCTGAATTCTACTGGGTGGTTAAATTATAGTGAGTTTTACTCTGAATCCAAATCTTCTGTCCCACTTTTCCTGCTCCACTCTATACTCCACCAATAAATACTTGCCACGTGTTCACCTAATTAATTAAATACTACTATTAATTAATAACTGTAATATTAATAAGTCAATAATGATAGTATTTAATTAATTAGGTGAACACTTGGCAAGTATTTATTGGTGGAGTATAGAGTGGAGCAGAAAAAGTGGGACAGAAGATTTAGACTCCTCTAGTCTTTTACTCTCCAATGTAGCTAACAATGTTTTTATTAGTATTTATTTTCCTTGTTCCTTAGTTGAATAAGTCACTAGCTAGACGCGCCATACACTTGTGTTGCCCAAGAATCATTAATCAATACTAACCTTGACCATCCAACATGCCTGGGAACTTGTGAATAATTGTGATGTTAATTGTTATATGCATATGGAAAACCCAACTCGAATGCTTTAGTAAACACTTGATGTTAAAAAGGATCAAAGACTAGAGGAGGGTTGGGATCCTGGGTTAAAAGGAGTACATGGAATTCACGGTAGGTATGAGGCAGGAGAATCAAGGTGTGCTTGTAAGAAAAGGAAATTTAAGACAATGAACAAGAAGAAACTTTTTGGATTTTTACCTATAAGTGACCATGCGATTGTTCTTGTGTTCAATTGAATTCAACAATTCATTATGGATTTTTATTAAAAGATTTGATTTTGTTTCTTGACGATGATATTATTCAAAAGTAGCCATTTCTAATAATTATATGAAAAAAATAAGGAATGAAAAAGAGCTCATCTATTACTATTAGTTTTTTAATTATTTATTTATTTATTTATATACAAGATAGAAATTCTACTCTAGCCTAATTTAAGGGTATATGTGTGTAAAGCTCCCTTCTGAAAATTTAAACCCCGGCCCTTACCCTCCACATCCCACAAACACTTATATTTGTAAAATAACCATCACACCAAAACTATGCGGTGAGGGTATGCGGTGGTATTTATTTGTTTATTACTATATATTTGCACTAACCTAATCCTCATGTATCAATTTCCTCCTTTTAAGTAGTCATAAAATCTAAGAGTTAGACCCTTTTGGATATACAACACTGTCAATTTATACCTCGATGCTATTGCTATTGCTACCTTGATGTTATAATGGATTCTGTTATATTATCCCTTGGATTATGTCTTTCTGTTTCACCATTTTTTTTACGAATTTGTACTTAAAATTATCAATGTTTTATGAATTGATTGCCTGAAGTATTGTTCTTTCCGAAGGCAGTAAAGTAACTTTGCTTGATTGAAAGTATTTTAAACTGGGAATGCAGCATATAATAAGACTCAAAAATTTGCTTATGTTCGCTTCATTAGGTTTCCTAGAAGCCAAACTCTAAATTAGGTATATATATAACACTAGATTAGGTATAAAAAGATTACCGTATTAGCATGTTAAAGATCATTAGTTACAAGATTGTTTTACAATAATATTGGCATCTTCACAAATAATTCTCTCTTTTTTTTTTTTTTTCAATTAGGGTTGAAAAGTTGGAATAAGAAAAAGTTGAAAAAACTAGTGCGGCATGACTTGTTATTATAAGAAATAAAGCTTGCAATAAATATATCAATCATCAGTGTTTGTGAGAATATATCCAGTGAATTTTGAGTTGATTATATAGTTTGCCATGTAATGAGATGATTGGTATAATAACAACACATTGATTGGCAAAACTTAGGTATAGTACTTTGGTATTATTCTTTAAGTTCATTTTTTAAAATTCTACTATGTGACTTTTTTCTTATGGAATGAAAGTATATATTTTAGTTAAGTAGCCACATAACAGAATTTTAAAAAGGGAATCTAAAGAATACCATCTAAGATACTGTACATAAACTTTATCCCACTTTTTTTTTTTTTTTTTTTTTTTTGGTGTTGGGGGGGGGGGGGGGGGGGTGGGGGTGAGAGTTTTGTCCCACGTTGATTGTATCT
This sequence comes from Quercus gilva, assembly GCA_023621385.1. NCBI lineage: Eukaryota > Viridiplantae > Streptophyta > Magnoliopsida > Fagales > Fagaceae > Quercus > Quercus gilva. Next base: position 39,629,167 of record CM042479.1, on the reverse strand, counting down.
ATGTTAAACTCACCCATATAACTCTTTTTTCTCAAGCAAATGCTCAAAATGACCTAACTCATGAATGTTTAACATGGGTAGAGAAAAAGGCAATTTTTGAAAGGCTTAAAAATACCATACATACTCAAAAGAGTCTAACTCTTAAATGTACAGTAGCTCAAGACTTTATACTCACACACGTCATTTTTTTCTCAACGAGTGAACTTTACCCGCTAGCATATAGAGAAATATTATATAAATTCTCACTCACTCCACTTAACCATACTATTATATTAAAAAAAAAATTAAATTTCCTTATCCAAACTTTATTATTATTATTATTATTATTATTGAGTTAGAATAAGAAGTACACTATATTGGATCTACAACTGTTTAAGAAGTATTGCTACGCTATTTGGTATACATGAGGTAATAATAAATTTATCGTTAATTCTATTGTACAAACTTTCTTTGTATTTTAGTGAATTTGTTTACAAAGTGTTAATGCTCGTGCAATTGCGAAGGTTTCTCTCCAAACTAGTTTAGAGAAAAATCTTTCAAATTTGTCCTATATCTTTTTATTAGATGTGAAATTTTAAAATTTAACCATTGAATTGCATATTATTTATACTTTTAACATACATGTCAAATTTTATTCAAATCAGATGTTATTTACTATCCAATCAATAAATTTATTTTTTATGCATAATTTTAGAAAACAAAAACTTGAAATTTAAACATTTGACTATTAGCATGGTTATTAATCATTGATCTTTGTTTCTCAAAAAAAAAAATCATTGATCTTCTTGAAATTTTGTAAGCACGAAGAATGTAGTAAGATTATATAATCTAATGGTTAGATTTTCAAAATTCATATCCGATAAAAAAATATAAGAAAATTTTAAAGGGTTTTTTCTCCAAATTAATTTGGAGACAAATCTTTTCTGCTTTAGAGGGAGTAGTTTGTTTTTTATATTTCAGCCTTGGGTTGGTGAGCACTAAATTGAAACCAATAGGTCCAAATTCCAATATGATTACTTTTGGATTGAAAAAACTCTGCTACATGAACTCCTTATATGTATTAATATATAATGTGCCCCTAAACCTTTTTCTGAATTGAACCTTTTTGTGAATTGTGATATGTGTGAATGTGTGTATATAATATAAATATAATATTATTTTATATAATTTAAATTTTAGAAAGTAAAGAGAATTTGTTACATGTGTGTGTATTATTGTCATGTTATAATAACTTTTTGTAATACAATTAGTGATTGTTCAAGTTTTTTTTTTTTTTTTCCCCCCCGAGAATGTGATTATTCAAGTATTTGATTGATAAAGTAGACAATTTATTATTTACGCATAGCCGAGTGTGACTGTGTGGGTCAATAATTAATATAGTGTTAGTTGAGTTTTGTCATTTAGTTTAATTTTTTTTAGTTAAAACAATGACAAGTAGATAATGACAATTGTATACAAATAAAAAATTTTATACAAATTTAATTAACAAAATAAAATGGTCACATTTACTTATATTGGCAATAGATAATGATAATAATGAACTATAATGTAACGATTTCAAAATATAAAAATTAGTAGAAAGAAATTATAAAACTTCATATATTTGCATGGTTTTTTTATTTTATTTTATTTTTTTATGTCAATACCTCAATAAATTCAAGTTATTTTTTTATTATTAAATTTTTTTTAATTTAAGTTTCTTAATTACATCTAAAAAAAATTACTAGAACTGCCACCGAATACTTTCAATGATATATTTGGAAGATGTACCATTGTTAACTTTTTATAATTCTGTTAAGGACCTTGAGTTACTATACATAGTGGTGAGCGTGGGCAGGCTGAGTCGAGTTTAGGAGTTTTTTTTTTTCAATCCAATCCAACATGATGGGTTAAAAAAAATCCAACACATCATAAGGTCCAACCGAACTCATAGTTTTTTTTTTAATTATTATTTTTTTTTAGAATTATTATTATTATTATTATTAAATTGAGCATTTGTACAACACCACCACAAATAAGAATAAATTTATAACTAAATAATTATGTGCATAAGAATGAGATTGAAATTAGGAGAACTTCGGGCTTTATTTTATTTAAGAAGAGGGGCAAAAAAGTAAATAAATATTTTTTATAATATATTTTTAAATATATATTAAATATAGGTGGTCGGGTTGGATTAGTAACTGATACAATTCAACAAGTAGAATTGAATTTAGTCGGTTTTGATGAATTGGCTGCACACCCCAACTATATTAAATAGGAAAATAAGTAAAATTACTTAAACTCAAAAGATAAACAATGAAATAAAATAAATATTTAGAACTTAAAATATAAATAGACGATATGCAGCTTATTAAGGAAAAAAAAAAAAAAAAAACTTAAAGTACCAAAAAAATATATTTGACTTTGACAGAATCAGATAGCTTTGGAGGGAGGCAGGGAGTAGGGAGTAGTTCGGTTTTTATATTTTTATATTACAACCTTTGGTCAGAGAAAAACCCCTTATCCAAGTTCCAAATAAGTTAGGATTAGAAAATCCCAATCACAATCCCAATCCCAATCCGATTAGAAATATTTCCACGGTGAAACTCCAAAACATTCGTTTATATAGACCAAACCAACAAGCGCCGCTCGTGAACGAAAAAAATAAATCTATCAAGCGAAAGGGCCAACCCAAATTTTTTTTTAAAAAAGAATAAAGTTTCTCTCCAAACTAGTTGGAGAGAAACTTTACAAACTCATCATATATCTTTATATTAAGTATGAATTTTGAAAATCTAATTAGATTGCATGTTCTTATTATATTCTTAATGCTTACAAAATTTTAAGAAGATTAAAGACCAATTACTATGTCATCAAATAAATGTTATAATTTTAAGTTTTTGTGATCTAAAGTTATATATAAAAAATAAGTTAATTGATCAAATAGTAAATAACATTCAATTTGAACGAAATTTGATACATATGTTAAAAACATAAGGAACATGAAATTCAACGGTTAGATTTTCAAAATTCATACAAAAAAAAAATATATATATATATATATATATATATATATATATATGACAAGTTTGAAGAGTTTCTCTCCAAACTAGTTTGGAGAGAAACTTTGTTCTTTTAAAAACCCATTAACACTTTTAACCCAAGAAACCAATTCAGATGATTCAAAAAAAAAAAAAAAAAAAAAAACCGATTTAGATAAAATTTAAAAAAAAAAGTGAGAGAGAGACAGAGAGTTAGAGACCTAGAGAGAGTGATTGGAGTGGAGAGATTGAGAGAGAGTACTGAGTACTGACTGGAGTTAGTGGTCAGTCACGATGCGGCATAGACCGTCAACTTCGCACTACGTCGCCATAGGCCACCATCACGCTGCCTAGCCTTAGCTGCCACAAACCTACGTCGCTACCACTGCCCTTAACACCTTCTACAGCTTGATCTGCCCAACCCACCATTGTCTCCGGCTGCAGCTTCCAGCTTCCATCCCAAAATTCCAATCTGCCTTTTCAAGTAGTTTTTCTTTCTTTAAACTTCAAAACCTAACATAACATTGATATAATGTTTGTGTTGTGAATCTGTGATTGACTGTTTTTTTTTTTTTTTCTTGGCAAAGGATGATTGTGAATTGAATTTGAATATGTGATTGTGTTTGGGGCTTGGGAGTCTCTGTCTGTCTTAGAGATTTTTTTAATTTTTGCAACTGATGAGTGGGAGAGCCTGAGTTGAAAAGGTGAGATGTGAGTTGTGATTTATAAAGTGATAATATATATAAAGCATTTGATTGTTTGATGCTTTGACTGTTTGTTGGTAGTGAGGCAATATTGGGAATAGACAGAGATAAAGGAAGAAGGAGATAAAGGACATATAATACATTATAAATTAGTAATAGGGTACCGGTTTGTTTGGGGTAATGGGTGACAAAGATAAAGAGACAAAATGACAAAGATAAAAAAACAAAGATAAAGAAACAAAATGAAATAAATAATATAATATATATGTGACACAAATTTATCAAAATAAAATTGTCAAATTTTTATTACTCTTTTTGTGAGATAATAAATATAATTTTTATTTCATTTGTAGATCATGAGAAAATCAACTATAATATTTGATTTTTCAAAAAAAAAAAAAAGAGATTCAAATTCAACATATATGGATGTTGTTGTAAATTTTTTTGATTTCTTTTCGCTAATCTCCGCTCTCTAACTTTAAATCATGGTTCCGTCCCCGTGTACATGCACAAGTTGGCATAGTATTTTGCTTCTAGGAAACAATGAGACTATTTATTAATAGATGAGTCAAGGAATCAAGGAATATGTAGTGTGATATCAAAATGTACTTACTGTAATGTTGCTTATGTTTTTGCAGCAGGATATTGGTATCGATTCTCACCACCACATTGGAAATATTATTATTTTTTTTGGCTGATTCAATCTCAAAGTTCTCAATCCACATTAATTTCTCTCAATGGATCTCCTCCAAATCTACAAAGACCGAAATGATGATGAAATAGACCAATTCCAAAACCCTAATTCCACTGCATCATCCCCCGAGGCCTCCCCACATCGCCTTCTTCCCGCCAAGTTTGCAGCACCAAAGGTTGATGAAACCATGTTGGCCCCCGTGGCGGCTCAAGCCTACCAAGCACAGTCGAGGCCAATAGACCCACTCCAGCATGTTGTTGCCTTTGACCCCACCTATGAACAGCTCTGGGCCCCCATTGTTGGCCCAGCCCACCCATACACCAAGGACGGCATTGCCCAGGGCATGCGCAACCACAAGCTCGGCTTTGTCGAGAATGCCTCCATTGAACCTTTCATCTTCGACGAGCAGTACTATACTTTCCACAAGTATGGCTATGCCCCTGACCCCTCTGCCTCCGCTGGCAACAATTATGTCGGTGATCTTGATGCCTTGCAAAAGAATGATGCCATCTCTGTCTACAACATCCCACAGCACGAGCAGAAGAAGAGGAAGATTGAAAAGAAGGAAACAGAGAAGGAGGAAGCTAATGGCCACGAAGAAAACCTCGATAAGGTGGAGCTTCAGAATCCAGCCAGTGACACTTGGTTGATGAAGAATAGGAAGAGTCCGTGGGCAGGCAAGATGGAAGGGCTACAAACTGAATTGACGGAAGAGCAGAAGAAGTATGCAGAGGAGTATGCTAAGAAGAAGGGTGAGGAGAGAGAGAGAGGCGGTGAAAAGGAAGGTCTTGGATTGCGCCTCCCAAGGATGCCAAGGCCAACAACGATCATTGTTATATACCGAAGAGATTGGTGCACACTTGGAGTGGCCACACGAAGGGCGTGTCTGCTATAAGGTTCTTCCCGAAACAGGGGCATTTGATATTGTCAGCAGGGATGGATACAAAGGTGAAAATTTGGGATGTGTTCAATTCGGGCAAGTGTATGAGGACCTACATGGGTCACTCCAAGGCAGTTAGGGATATTTGGTATTGCAATGACGGGACAAAGTTTTTGACTGCTGGGTATGATAAGAATATCAAGTACTGGGACACAGAGACAGGGCAAGTGATATCAACTTTTAGTACCGGAAAGATTCCATATGTGGTTAGGCTTAATCCGGACGATGATAAGCAGAACATTTTGTTGGCAGGGATGAGTGATAAGAAGATTATTCAGTGGGATATGAATACTGGACAGGTTACGCAAGAGTATGATCAACATTTGGGGGCCGTGAAGACCATTACGTTTGTTGATAATACCAGGAGGTTTGTGACTTCGAGCGATGACAAGTCGCTTTGAGTATGGGAATTTGGGATTCCTGTGGTTATAAAGTATATTAGTGAGCCTCATATGCATTCTATGCCATCCATTTCACTTCATCCCAGTACAAATTATCTTGCCGCACAGAGTTTGGACAATCGGATTCTTACGTATAGCACGAGGGACAGGTTTCAGCTCAATAAGGAGAAGAGATTTTCAGGGCAAATTGTGGCAGGGTATGCTTGCCAAATCAATTTCTCGCCAGATGGCCAGTTTATTATGTCAGGAGATGGTGAGGGTAAATGCTGGTTTTGGGATTGGAAGACACGCAAAGTTTCCAGAGATCTCAAGTGTCATGAGGGAGTGTGCATTGGGTGTGAGTGGGACCCATTGGAACAAAGCAAGGTAGCAACTTGTGGCTGGGACGGATTGATTAAGAACTGGTAAGTTAACCTCTCATTCTCTGACATTATTGTGGACTCATTCATATATGCATCTATTTTGGTACATGCCGACTTATCTGCCTTGATATTCATCTTTCTAAAACTTGCACAATGTATATTTTAATATATTATTGCTAATATCTGGTACAAATAAGTGTAGTATTATTATAGTGACTAGTTCTGGGTGTTTTGTGTGATGACAAAAATAATAGATCATCCTTGAAGTAGATGTCCATGTAGATACGGGGTTTGACTTTGTGACATCATTCTCCTTTCTCAACAATTTGTGTTCATTGATTGATTTAGGGAACCAAAAGTTGTTGTCTGCAGACCCTTTGTCCGATGTGTGCTTTTTTAAACAGCTGATTTCTTTCTTTCTTTCATTTGAGGCTATCTTCCTCCTGCTCATGCAATAGTATATCTCTCTGATAAAAAATTACTATTTTTATGTTCAGCTTGAAGCCCTAATGATACGAGGGGGCTGACTGACCTTAGATCCCAACTGACCTTAGATCCCAAGCAACAAATGCTTCAACATTCTGTTTACTCAGCTGTAAGACATATAGTAGAGTAAATTATTAGTTGCCATTATCTGCCTTGCAAACATGGTGGTCCTCCCTCAGTTATCTTCCACTCACAGCAAAACTTTCATTCCATCAACTATCCTCTCTCCACAAAGCAGGGCAAGAATTCTCCTCTTTTTTCTTTCACTGACACCAAGAGCAGAAAATACAATCACTTTACATTCCACCAAACACAACCTAAACGACTTCTTTGTCAGAAATTTTTTTCCCAGGTCATAACATGCTTTTTTTTCATTTAACTTGCAAATACTTTGGATGACTTTCTTTAAAGCTGCTGATTTAGACACTTATTAACCATGCATATGAAATGCTCTCGCTCTCTCTCCATAACATATATATGTATATGTATATATAAAAGACCTGCACTATGTGTGCTTGCACATTGAATTAATTGTTTCCTATGTGCTCCTAGCCCTCCTAGTCTACTAAGGTAAGAGTTTCATCACAACTGCCCCCTAAGTCATTGATTGGAGTCTATTAATAAAAATGACCAAATAAGTACTCTTAAATCAAGAAAAATATCAAATTCTTGCCCCAATGTCCTGCACCTGGTCTTTTCAACGTTTTTAATCTACAATGTGGCTGTCTCCTAGGCACATAATTCATTGGTCTTTTCTTCAGATTAATTAATTTCTTAATCTGTAAAGTTTCTTCCAACTCTGTGTATGCGAATGTGTGTCTGTGGAGGAAATATCCTTCAGAGTGCAAGATGATGCAACTAAAAAAAATCAGCAATCTAGATTGTCAAAACATAAGGCAATAGGACTAATGGCATTGAAAGAAGAGATGACTTCCACATATATTATGCATCTCTTCTCATACCTGTAAACCCTCAAGATTATTGAGTTACTGCTTCCATCATTTCCATCACATTCACAGTTCACTTGAATCATCATCATTCTATTTACTGGCTGTAAGGATATGATCTTGCCATAGGCTGTCACTCATTTGCTATTGACTTCTAGCTTCTTTAGCATCTTCCTTTTGGAGAGCTAAGTTATGTTACTAGTAATTCGTGTGACTTATCTCTCAATTTTGGATAGGATGAAGTCATTATGCTACTACCATCTACTCTCCTGAATTTATGTGGTGTCTAAGATGTTGTTTCAAATTATTGCATTAAACCTACCTACCAAAAAAAAAAAAAAAATCATCACAGTAAACCTGAAGTTGCAATTGCTTTACACACACACCCTCATGTTAAATAATTTTCTTTCACATTTTTCTCCCTGTATTGACTCACATGATGGAATGGTGAATCTGTTTAGCATTTTGGAAACTAACTTTTTAAATTTTGCCTTGCAGGGACTAGTTGCTTCTCTGCTCTATGTTGCAAGGTGCAGATATCATGTGATGAACCTGTCTTTGGCCCACGGACTCCTACACATTTATTCTTCAGCTCCACAGAAGCCCTATCAACCTCCTTCTAGTCCCTGCTTCCCTTGTGGTACTTGTAGGTATCACCCCGCTTTGGAAAATAACCAACTTCAATACTCTATCCCTGCAACTTAGAAAAACTGTCTCTTTGGTTAGGCACATTGCAATTTGATTTTTTCCAAGGACTTTGAGGTTGATTTTGACCAACTCTCGTGGGAAGTCTTGGTCAGCTGGCCTGTTGCAAGGTTTCTTGTGAAGGTTTTTTTTTTTTTCATGATAAATAGATGTGGTCGGCTTCATATGTTACCAATGAACTAGTATTATCAGTTATAACCTAACTTGAATGTTTACTTTTTATTTTGGTTAATCTTTCTTAAAAAATTAAAAATTGGACATTCTACTATTATATCTGGAAAAGTTTCCTACCGTGATTGTGATGATTCAAATGTGTAGTGTGCTACAGTGAGTGGTGGTTCAATTAGTTGAGATTAAAGCTTAGTCACGAATCAGAAATGACATTTTTGAGCCTTGTTGATACCACGGGGGCACCCCTGATGCATGCTTTGTATCTTAATCTACTTAATTATGAAGAACATGCTTTCCAATTGTCTTTGGACCAAATGGAATCTCACCCCGTTAAGTAAGGGTTGAGGCTCAGCTTGTGGTTCAACACTCTGCCTGTATCTAAGTTGTAGATTTACCTACAAAGAAAAATGAATAAATAATGTATCTAATTGAACTTTGTGAGGTGCATAAAACAGATTGTGTATCATTACTTTCAATATAGTAATATTTTCTTGAGACAGATGAATGTTCAAAAAAAAAAAAAAAAAAAATCCTTCCCTACTATATGGGATCTGTTGCAATTAGTTATGTTCCATGAACCACAACCAGTGTCATTCAAACTTTGACAAGTACCAGATATTATTGAATTATATTCCATTTGCAGGTGAAGTCAGTTGAATGACTGGATTTCTACTTCAGAAGCTACATGTGAGTTACAGTGATCAGCTTACTTTTTCAATTTAGTAAGTTGAAATTTGGAAATTCTCAATTGTGTTACAATGCTTCCATAATATACTAAGAACCTTCCCCATAGTGAATTTTGCTTTTATTAGTGGCCTGCATCTGAAACTTTATGAAACCACATTCTACTAATAAAAGAAAAGAAAAACCTTTAGGAACCTCTTTAAGATTATATAATCTCGTATGCTTCTATCAAATGCATGTAGATTTATCATAGACCTCTGAAACAATTTATTAGTGAATTTGATATATGATATATTTACATTCGTAATACATTGCATATAAAGTTGTTGATGTTAACCTTGTTTGAATTTTATATATATATATATAATTGTTTAAGCGTGCTATTTTAGAATTTAAAGACTCCTCAAATGTTGTTATCTTCCAATGGGACCATCTTCGACTAACCAACTTTTATACTTTTCAAAAGTGTCAGTTCCTTGGTTATGGGATTGTTTAATTTTTAAGAAATGGCTCTCCTACACAAATTCCTAGAATGGCTTAAACAGTCTTCCCTTCACTTCTTCTGTTCTCCCTCAAGTGCTTTCTCTTCTTCTTTTTTCCTGTCATCAGAGGCTTTTTTTAGGCTCAAGCCTGTCACCTATGTCATGCCAAACTCCAATCTTGTTTCTATAATCAATGGCTACATAATTGAGAAATTATTGGAGTTCAAAGAAAATTTGAAAGAAGAAGAAATGGAATAATTGAGAATTATATATGAAGTCAGTCTCCTTGGATTAGATTGCACTAGTGGTTTCTTTAATAAATGTTACTGTGGACTGTGGAAGCTCTTTATTGATGGAAAGGCATAGACGGACTCTTGAATGGACAATTCAGATTGCCAATCCTATGTATACTCACTTCCTTTTCACCACAGCTTCAACTCTATAGTACTGCATCCTTTTTATCAACTTGGTCTTCATCCAGTTTGTGTCCCATTACTCATTCCTCACATCCATCCCAATCATTATTTAGTAAATTGAGGTGTAACTTTTTAACGAGGATGTGAATGAGAACCATCATACAAATAGTAAATTGTGAATGGCAATATGAGATCAAGTTATGTTAAAAAGAAGAAAAAAAATCCTTTGTTCAAAGGTTCTTTGTGCATGTTACTCTGACTTTTAGGCTTGTCCTTGCATTTCATTTAACAAGGGATAATGCTGGCTATATCAACAAGGAGAATGGAATCAAAGAACTATTTTTTTGTTGTTGTGGCTGAATGAATGGAATCAATATACTTGCAAATGCTGATTGGTATGGCTTTTGCTTTGACAGAGAGGCTTCTGCAACTGTTGTGCAGGTACTCCTTTCTTTTAATTCTTATAGCAACTCCAAATGTGTACATGCTTGTTAAATGCACTGTTTATTTTGCAGGGAGCAATAATTCGCACCTTTGGTTCTTCCAGTTCAACTGCTGGAACAAGCATTGGGGTTGCAGATAGAAGTGCACTGATGACAGTGATGGCTGGACAGGTGAGCTCGATGCCTTTGTCATGTCAATAGTTGGGATGCTTCTTTGCATAGGAGTTTTAAAGTCTTTATAATGAGTATTAAATTGTCCCATGATTTATAATATATGTTTTTTTCTGAGCATATGATTAAATCATCATTGAACCTTACTGAAATTCTTTTTGGGATCTGATTTTTAATTCTTGAAACTTATTAGAATGGAGATAGCCGACTTTGCCAGATATGAAACCAAATCATACTGATGAACTGGAGAAATCAAACACTTGGATGCTGACTGAATTCAATAAACCGTCTCAGCTACGTTCCTTCGGCTTCCTGACTGCCTGATGCCTGTAAGGGTAAGTATCTGCTCCCTGCTCCCCATAAAAGAAAAAAAAAAAAAAAAAAAAAAAAAGGCTCCACTGAAGTTAATATGAAGTATTCCAGTATGTTTGTCTCCCATCATTCTGCATACAACTAAACTTTGGTTTTCTAGGTAGTTGGGCCACTTTTCTTTTTCTTCTTGCTTTTGTGTGGTATTTTTTCCCTAGTTTGAGTTGTGCCAACATATTTTTTTGTTTGCTGCTACAATTCATAATGGAAAAAAAAAAAATTCAACTTAAGTTATTGATGCCATGATCTTTGATGACTATATACTAAGAATGTGAATTGTCCTATGTTTAAACATGCATGTTTCTATTGTATTTTTACTAGAGGTTTGGCCTTTACAAATTTGATATAGCTGAGCAGAATTTGTTAAACTGTGTTGGGGGCCATTGACAATATGCTAGTATGGGGCTTAAAAAAGAAAAAAAAAAAACGATAAATTGAATGGACTGCCCAAAACTGCCGTAACCAAGCCACTGGCGCCTCTACATGTTACTCAGGATGTGGTCACATGACCACCCTGAATTGATTTTTTTTTTTTTTTTTTTGTTAATACCTTAAAATTTTTGAATTTCAAATTAATATGGGTTGTTGACCACCCTAGAAAAAAAATCTTGACCACCTTGAAAAAAACTTGAACACCCTAAATAAAATTTTGAGTCCTTTAAAAGTAAAATTTGATCTCTCCAAAATTTTGGTCCGTTGAAGGTTGAACCAAAGAATTTCAAAAAATGCAATTTTTGCAACATTTTCACAACAGCTTTACAAATAAATCTCAAGTACTAAGTTGTTACTCGTTGTTATTAGTGGACAAAAAATTGATTTCTGTGATAGGTTCAAATTAGAAGTAGTAAAAACTGCTCATTTAGGATTTGTTGTAAAAGTGTCATAAAATGTTGCAAACGTAACACTTCTTAAAAATTGCCCAAACAAATACAATTTAGCCCAAAAGCCCAAATAAAATGTTTAATTGTGATTTTTAAATTGTGTTCTCAAAAGACACACCTTTTCAAATGGCTAGTATATTAGTGTTTATTTTAGTCTTTAACTGAATTTTTTGGATTTATGTGATATATTTTGTACATACGCATACACACTAAATTAAGTAATGTTTGAATACTTTATTGAATATGATTAATATAATAGTTGAATGTCTAAATTGAATATATTGAACGAACTTATAATTTATCCTTTATTATTTTGCACTATGAATAAATTTCTTTTAAAGAAATCACTTGTATTCCAAGATTAATATTCTAAACAAAATTGTGCTGACTTTAATAATTTTCTTTCAGATCATAGGCTATGAGAAAATGTCTCATTTTTTTCATCCTAATGATCAGGTTGAAATAAGAAAAGCATATTTACAAAGAGTTTTTGTCAACTTTTTGGCCATGATTTCCCTAAAAAAGAAATTAATGGAGCATTGTGTTAATTTAATACTAATTAGTTTAAAGAATACATAAATTGGTTGGAATGGATCATAAAAAAAGATGATGTATGATGTTCGTAATTGGATGGGATATCAGTAGTTTAATGATTGCTTGGTCGTATACATTGAAAATGATGCAGTTGATAGCATTGATGACAAAACTATCATACATCAATTTCAAAATATGAAAACTCATAGAATAAAATTTTAAAGATTTATGTATTTGCACTTTTTTGTGATATCGATATATTCAAACTTTATTTTATTAAATTTTGTTTAATTTAAGTTTTTTAATGACTACTAAGAAAAATTCTTGGAGTTGCCACTGATTAGCAAGCTGATTTTTTTGGTTTTTTTTTAGTTTAATTCGGTTTCAGTTTTGTTTAAAAAAAAATGATTTTCCTCAATTCGGTCCTAATTTCAGCCACAAACAATCAGACCAAATCGAAATCGACTGAACCATATATAATAATATTATAGATTTTTATGCAAGGCTCAGCAAATGTGATCCACCCTACATCTTAAAAATTGTCATGTTAACAAGTGCTCTTAAGGCATTCGTTAACATTTCGCTTTTGAAAAAGCCCACCAAATTTGAACTCATTAACAAAAACTATTTTGACTAATTAACTACAACAAACAAGTTTAGACTAAAACTAAAAAAGGCTACCGCTCACTCACTAAAAAACACAACCATCTCTCTCACTTTCCCAATTTCACCCGAATCCACAGCCCACACCCGCGCCGACAGCTCCAAAAAAAGCTTTATGATTCTTTATATGGTGTTAGTAAATGATATAAAACAATGCATTGACAGCCTCCAAAAAAGCTTTATGATTCTTTATATGATGTTAGTAAATGACATAAAACAATGCACTTGATCTATTATTGGATCAATAATTCTGTTTTGTTATTTTTTCTTTTTCTTTTTCTTTTTTCTTTTTTTTTCTTTTTAGCTCTTAATCCAAGCAGTGTAGGAAAGCTTTAAAAAATCCCCACCTTTTGTGTCTTTTCTCAAACAAGTGGGTGTTTGAGAAGCCATGTCTTGAGACTGGGGTGCTCTCAAGTAGGCATGCAATAAATGGAAATCGTTAATAAACTAGGATGGGTGGTCCATGATTAATGCAGCTTGTGCCAATGAGCTCTTCTAACTCAAATGAGTAGATGGTATAATTGTTGGTTCAAAACTCATTGGGTACATGTGTAATTTAGTGATTAAAAATATATTTATTTAACTGATTGAAATTCATTCTCCTGATTAATTGCTAAATTGCCCCTACTATTACTCAATATATTCCATCAAATTAAAAAATGGTAGTGAAATTATCATTTTAGTAGAAAATTGTGCATAATTTCTACCAATAAGTGATCGTACGGATTCTTCTTGCGTCCAATTGAATTCAACAATTCATTATGGATTTTTATTTCAAAGATTTGATTTGGTTTCGTGATGATCATATTCTTCAAAAGAAAATCTGCAATATAACCATTTCTAATAATTATACAAAAAAATAAAAAGGAAAGAAAAAGAGCTCGTCAAAAATAATGTTGAAACTTGAAGACAATAGGTTGCATGGTTCACGCATGAACTCATTTACAGTACAATAAAAAAAAAAAAACAAAACAACTAGACAATTGATATAATCAACGCATACAAAAACTAAACTAAACTTCAAACTTGTGAAGTACTTTCCATCTAGCATAAGCTTCATCAACCTCTACTTCTCACCATTTAAATCCTTCATCCAAATCTATGCAACTGGGTATAATCCAAGTGCAATTAGTTAGTTCTTTTCCGAGAGATGTATTCCTACTTGAATAATCACTAAAACAGGAGTGGTACTTATTAGTTTCGAGAGAGTAGAATATGTTATTGTTATCTAGAACATTTGGCAAATAAATCTTGTTACTCATATCTTTTGCCACAGCCAATTCTGAAAAAGAGCCCCCGGAACTAACATATAACATCTTATTTTCAATATTTGTCACTTTATGCCATTCCATCCTTGGTCCAAATGAGAGATTCACTGAGTAAATCTGAATACTTGGCTCAATTTCGTGGAGCTCAAACACTGCAAAAAGCTTCCCATCACTTTCCAATAAATAACTATTTCGAAGTGAATTATCTAAGTGTTTTGGAGGAATAATATGGGGAAGATATTTCCATCGATATTTGTACTGATTAGGATGGCTCAAGTATTCATGTGGATCAAATATTCCCACTTCAGTTGGGAGATCGTACCCTCGTACACCCAACCAGTAGCAGCGGCCTTTGTATAGTAGGGGATTGCTATCATTAAAAGGTCGAAAATAATCTGTAAATTCACACAAAGTCCAAGCCACTTCACCACGCCTAATGATGATGAATTTCTCTCCATACAATATGATTCCAATAACAAAACAATCAATAGAAGTTGGGGGAGACGAAAAACTCATTGATTCACATCTTTTCCAATTAGAATAACTTGGAAGTTCTATTTTAATCCTGTCGAAGGGATGAAAGAAAAAGAAACTTCCATCTTTTCCAGACAAGAGAAGCCAACCATACTTTGAACAACGGATTGTTGCACTACCCCACAATTCTGGAGTATCCATTTGATAAATGATATTATCATGCATTGGATGAAAGAATATGCATTTTTGTTCAACCAAAGACATCAAACATGGAGAACGAGAGTATGGGGGATCCAATAATGGTCGAAGTGGACTCATAGGACTACTTAATCGCCATGATTTGCAAATGGCACGAAAAGTACCCAAGTCTCTGAGAATGAGGGGTGCTGAAAATAAACAAAGAAGATGAAATGGAAGCTCAGACCATGGTCTATCTAACACTTCTTCCTTCTCTTTCTCACGAAAAACATCTAATGAAAACTCAGAACATGATCCATCAAGTTCTTCTTCATTTAGACTAAGAAGATGAAATGGAATCTCAAATGATAATCCGTCTAGCTCTTCTTCCTTCTTCTTCTCTCTCTCTTTCTCTTCCTCTTCCTCTTCCTCTTCCTCTTCCTCTTGCTTGGCAAATTGAACAATATTTTCACTCATATGTTTGGAAGATATATCGTTGCCACTCCCCTCAATACTTCTATTGAGGACGTTGAGGTGCTGTAATGAATATTTTAGAGAGGAAACAAATAAGAAAAATTATTCAAACTCAAAAGAACAAACGATGAAATAAAGTAATTCGTTAGAACTCTAAAATATGAATAGACCACATGAATAATATATATATTTAGACTCAAAAAGAGTTCGGCAGTATGACACGATGAAAACAATAATCCTCCCTCCACTTAAAACTGATCATATTACTATTTATTAGAATTACATTACAAAAAGAGTTTTAACTATTTACTGCATGGCGGAATAATTATTGATATATATATATATATATATATAAACAATAGTAAATATCAAAAGTATAAACAACTATGGTTTCTGATTTCTTTGAAAATTAACATCTAAGACAATAAATCAACAACAAAATTTATAATTAAAAAAAGTACCATCTTTGGTTGAGGGTCGTGCTCGTGCAACTGCAAAGGACACAAAGGGTTGAAGAGCATGATGAAGCTGTATGTGTGAGTGATCCTTATTACTTGAGAAAAAGAGAGAGAGAGAAGGGCCTCTATATATATATATATATAAACGATGGAATCAGCTTATAGCTTTGGAGGGGAGGAGTAGTTTTGGTTGGGGTTGGGTTTTTATATTACAACGTTGAGTCGGTTAAGTCCCAATTCCAATACGACTTCAATTAGTAATAGGAAACCTTAATCCCAGTTCTAATTAAGTTAGGATTAGGAAATCCCAATCCTAATTAATCTAGGATTAGGAAATCCCAGCCAGCGGCTCCAAGTAAACATTGTTTATATATATAGACCCATTAACTTAACCTAGCTACAAGAGTTCACGAACAAAAACAAAAACTTACAAATACAAGCGCTCCAATTAGGCTATAGCGATCTGAGCTCCTCAACCATTTTGTCCTCCACAGAGAATCAGAAGGTACACTTAATTTACAATTTTGTTCTATTATTTTTCAAAGACAGTTTAATATTCATTGTTTACCTATAAATCCCAAAAATTGGTTATTTAATTTACTCTAAATTTCGTTTCTTGTTCTTTTCATAATATTTTTTACTATCGATTTGTTGTTTGCTTGGTTGCGCTTGTTTACGTGCTTTCTCCTAGATTTTTTATTTTACAATACTTATTTAGATTCTAATAACCAAGGGATTAATTTGTTTTTTTTTTTTTTTTTTTGAGAAAGAAGGGATTAATTTGTTGGTAATCGATTTTGTTTTAGAGCCAAAAACCATTAGTCAATATTTAGAGCGTTAAGGGTTATAAATATTATTAATTGCCATAGTATTTATTTGGCTTCTTGGAAACAATGATTCTATTGATCCCTTCAGTTTTATATTTTATTTTATGAATTCTGTTTTATATGATATTCCCTGGATTGTCTTTCTGTTTTACATTTTTTTACGTATTTGTCCTTAAATTATCAATGTTACGGATTGGTTGTGCTTGATTGAACTTTGAAAGTATTTGAAATTTGCTTATATTCGATTCATTAGGTTTCCTTCCTAGAAGCCGAACTCTAAATTAGGTACTTATATATAATTTTTTTTTTTTAACACTAGATTAGGTATAATGAAAAGATTACCGTATTAGCATTTTAAAGATCAATATGACAATATTGTTTAACATGAATATTGTTATTCTCACAAACAATTCGGTTTTTTTTCTTTTTTTTTTTTTCAATTAATTAAGTTTGAGAATTTGGAATATAAAAAAAGTTTAAAAGTTTAGTACGGCATGACTTGTAATTCCAAGAAATAAAGCTTCCAATCCTAGAGTATAAATTACTGTTTGCCAAAATATATATACTTTGATTATTTAGTTTACCGTATAGTATGAGAATGATGGGTGATTGTTTATTTATGTTTTCATTGAACTCGAGTTTTTCATATGGTAATTTGCTTAATTTTTAATTTGTTCTCTCCCTTATACTCAGAGGCTTGAAAATGGAAGTAACGAATTTTTCTCCTATTATTCCTCAACCATATCCTTGGCTTATAATTTGTGATGGGAAAAATCAAGAAAGACAAACTTTGGTTAACATATCGGACAATCATTTTAAGTCAATGACAATTCCTGAAATGCGTAACAAATTAATATGCACTAGCACAAAGGAATGGCTGGTGTTGAAAGATCTTGACTCAATGGATCTTTGCCTTTTGAATCTTACTTCTAAAGAGGTGGTGCAGCTCCCACGTTTGGAATCTACTATTAGAACGGATATTTGTATTCTATCGTCACCAGAAAGTGAATCTATCCATGATTGTCATGTAATGTTCATCGATGGTTTGACATTCTATTTTTGTCAACCTGGAGATAAGAAATTTAGTGAACAAGTGTTTGAATTTGATTTGGAAGATAGGTTGATGTGGATACCTACAGCTACAATGTTTAGAGGGAAGGTTTACTTTTTGACAATTATTTCGGAAGGACCTAATGAATTGTTTACCGCTGAATTTGTGAATTCAAGTCTTCATTTTACAAAATTTATAAGCAAAAACCTTCCTGTGCCGTTACCTCCAGAAATAGTTGATTATCTTGTAGAATCTAGTGGTGAGCTCTTATTTATTCAAAAGATGAGGGGTGGATGGAATTTTAACAAGATTCTTGGTTTTTCCATTTTTCGAATGGATTTTTCAAGTCAAATGTGGGTGCAAGTGAACAACATAAGAGGGCAGACTATCTTTCTTTCTCAGCCTTATGGTTTAAAACATAAGGCTATATCTTGCTTTGCAAGAGAAAAGGGAATAAGAAAAAATTCAATCTATTTTACAAAGTGTTCTGATAGGTATATTTATATTTTTGACCTAGAAGATCATAGTATTTCGAAGTCATTATCTTGTCCCATTGTAAGCAAACATAATTCAAGACTTGATTGGGTTATGATTCCTTAAAAAAATCATAAAATTAATGTTAGCAGCTTATGCTCTAGTTCTGCTCAAGTTGGTCATTAATTATGAAGATTTCGAGG
Organism: Quercus gilva; assembly: GCA_023621385.1. Taxonomy (NCBI): domain Eukaryota; kingdom Viridiplantae; phylum Streptophyta; class Magnoliopsida; order Fagales; family Fagaceae; genus Quercus; species Quercus gilva. The sequence continues at coordinate 39,610,685 of CM042479.1, read as the reverse complement.
ATACTCTTATTTGTTGCTGATATTGATTCTTACAAGAAGAAACACCAAACTTGGAACAATTAGTGCTTCACTCTACATGTCCCCTCGTTTTGTATTGATTAATTGGTGCATGTGTGATATTGTTACGATAATTAGAATCGGTTTTTATTTATTTATTTCTATTTTACAATTGTTGATTGGAATTAGTCTGGTGGTGCAAACCTGTAGCATGCAGCCTTTCAATGTAATTGTCAACCTCATTTTCTTTGTTCTTGAATATATGTGTGCACATGTGATTTGGTCATATTTCTATATATTGGGCCAAAATGGCATTTTGCCTCTTTCAACAAAAATTTCCAGTGTTTTACCCATTTCTCAAACTATATAAGGATATGCTCCTGTTTTGAAACTCAATAATGTGAGGCTCGATTTTCATATAAAACTTGATTACCCTACAAGCGACTTACTAAAAACCTCGATGTTCATATAGTCAAGTTAGTATGAGATTTGTGCCATGCTGGCAAAGCAGATGTGGTTTTATCCAATAAAAAAATGCTCGTGTATACATGCATAACTTGGTAACTAGAAAATCTAGTTTGCCTTAACAATTTGAAAGTCTAACGTCTCACAACGCCTATTCACTCTCTCCCTCTACACTCTTCCTGCCATCACTCTCCCTCGCTTTCTGCGATAACTCTTCCTCACTCTCCCCCACTCTCCATTAGTCTCACTCTCCCTATCTAGTCTCCCTCACCCTCTTCGATCAGTCGCCGTTGTCGGAACCCTGGTGCTTACATCGAACCCTTATCGTACCCGCCGCCGTTGATTACGAGTACGTTACTCTGCCATTGATTACTATTTTGTGTTGCATTTGTTTTTTGGGAAATGGATGATTATCAGTTTGACTGAAGATTAATTCTTGATGACTAATGTAAACTAATGTGGGTTTTCTGTGTTAATGGTTTTTCCTACTTGACATTCAGAACAATGTGAAAATTATGAATCCATTATTTCCTTAGCTTGGATTTGTAAATAAAATTTTGAATTGATTATTGAAGGGCTATTATTGATTTATTTTATTGTGTTACTTCACGTTAAGAATGTTGTGCCCAACAAATACTATCTTTTCAAGGCTGGTATTAATTTTTCCTAATTACATTGCCAGCCTAGCATGACGTTTACAAGATTATTAAAAATTGAGAATGGTGTGTGTACTCAACTCGGATTTGTAAATAAATTGTTGAATTCATAGTTGGAACAGATAAAATGACAAGTGTTTTCCACTAAAAGCAATAGGTCATGGGTCCATGTTTGGAAATCTGCTTCTCCAAAATATTAAGGGGTAAGGCTATATGCCTACTATGATGATCTTTTTCCAAATCCCGCAAAAGTTGGAATTTTGTGTATTGGTTACGAGTAAGAGTGGTACATCATGAAGTTTATACATGCTCAATTAATGAAAGAAGCCAATACCTAATACTAGGTTTCAAAATCACCGGCCCATCACAAAGAAAACACAACACAATAGAGTAGTATGTCTCGAAAAGCTAAAAATATTTGTATCTGCTAGCCAAGGAAGTTCAGACAACTGTTTTTATTGTAGGTTTTGCTTTTCAGTCATGTATTTTCTAGTGATTGACCTCTCCTTTTTTATGTATGGGTTTAATATTGGATATTATTTTCCCTCTTAAATCAGCATTTATATTATTCTGAATTTGGTCCCCGTGTGGACGGTACCTCATGCATCATATTTTCATTGCGAAATTTATTGATGAACCCTTGCTATGCAGTCAATTTACACAATTAATGAGATAACAGTAAAATATGTTTAGGTCATACTTTGCGTAATAGTAAACAAAAAAATTAATAAAAATAGAGCGACACTTGGCACGACCTCATGCACTCACGCATTAGGTCTAAGGGTTTAATTTTTTTATGAAATATTGATTCTTTTGCTTTCGCGCTATTGGAATAGAGTATGCGAATGTTAATCTTATAGAAGTCTTATAATGCTATTCACTATCATTTCTTCATCATGTTGTTTAATTAGTCCATGCATCACACGAATTAGTGACCAGTAATAGTTATAATAACTACAATAGTAATAATAACTACAATGGGGTAACTCACACGATAACTTTAAATTCCCACCGAACCTCAAAGAGTAGAAACAGTATCAGTCCCCAAAAAAAAGTAAAGTAACTTGATCCGCCAGCTACTTTTGCACCAAGTCTAGTCCTATCAAAATGCTTCATGTGAATAATCTCTACATGTGGTGAATATGTATGCAAACTTTCTCACGATACCCTCATCAGCCCATTACTATTGCCCCGATTCCAGTCATATCAAACTAAATCACGTGAATATAGTTCAAATGACTAGTGCGGCCAACTTTTCCACTGCTACGCTACAGCTTCTGACAGTTTCACCATACTCACTGAGATAGAAACACATTCACGTGATTAATTACGCATGCTTATACACTATATTGCATGGACCTATCGCTGTTACACCAAGACCAGTCATGTCAACCACATCAGACACACCACACACGCCAACAAACGTTACATTTTAGTCGAGTCATTTTCTCAATTATGTTCGACATCTCATCACTATTCCGCCCTATCCAGTCAGATCAAACACAAGCCCTACTATCGTTCTTACGTGTATTCTTCTGTTACCTACTGCATTTCACTGCATTAGCTTGAAATTGCTACACCAAGTCTAGTCATATCAAGTGAACAGCCTACATGTACCAATTAATATTATGTAGTTGAGCTTCTTCCTATACCAATTATGAACTGCTGCACCTAATGTAGTCATATCAATCAATCAAGTTGACTCATATACCAATTACTATTAACTGAACAACTTGCACATGGCTGACACTACCACATCATACAGTTGCCCATGCAATCCTTTTATATATAATTGTGTAAGCATCACATCTAGATATACCTCAATCAAATTCACCTTTTGCAATGCCGATGTGCAACTGGCTCCTTCCCCGTTTTCCTGATAACTACAACAGGGAGAGAGATAACAATGAGAGAGAATATTATGTAGGACTGCGGCAAAAATGGGAGTACCACATGAACAAGTACAACTCTCTTCACAATGATCTCCTTCTACTCGAGGTACCTTTGGTGTATCGAGTCTTACTGATAATGCCAAGGGGAAACATGGACCAATGTAGGCAAGCCGTGGCCAAAATCCGAAAGGAGAACAACTTGATGTTCCTTTGTAGGTGCAGGTATCACCTGCTACAGCTTGCGGAAGAGCAAGCCGCTGCAACCAAAAGGCAGCTCACCCCAACGAAACGTAATAGTGTCCTCAGCTACGAGGACTAAAAATGAATATCTATGTACTACATCGCCTAGCTAGGTTCCATGTGGAGTGCGTACTATCTCTAGAATTATGTTATCAATGTTGGTAATGCCAGTTAGTCAATATGCAGGTCATGCATATTGATGGTATCTTGTGTAAGAATATGTATGTTGTATGTGTTATACATGTAATAAGTTAACAATGTTGGTAATGTTAGTTGGTTGATATACAGGTCATGCATATCGATGGCATCTTGTGTAGGAAAATTTAGGTATTATGTGTTATGCATCTAATAATTTGCCTACCTCTTTGCTATAAGTAGTCATTCAAGATTATGCATCAGACGTGCATATTTGTGCAAATGATGATAAGGTTTACATTGTCCCCTAACCATAAACATTGTTCTCTACATAGTACAAATACAACAATAGTGACACACATACATCTAAAACATAATTAAGGATAATGGTTATTCATCAAAGTGCGAGTGGACCATAACACGATTACTCTTCATCTGGCATCTCCATGTCCAACTGATAAAGGTCTGCTGCAAGAAGTGATTGCATGTATCGTGCATGCTCATACAACTTACACTCTACTGATTCTTGAATCTCCACCTGGGTCCAATATTAATTGAGACGTATCTTCATTCGATTATTTTCTTCTCTTATGCGGTACAATGTTCTACGAAGTTCGTCTATAGTGTCTCTTGGCATTTGCAATGCGAGTCGTCGAAGCACTAGCAGCTTATAACCGACCATCTCATCATAAAACATCTCTTATTCACAGAGTAACCAGTCCCACTCCGCCTTCATGGTATTGTGGACATGTGCACTATTTTGCAGGTTAGGATTGATTGGATAGTTGAATTCATCTTTTAGTACCCAGCAACGACCCATTGCAGTGAACACATCGTGTGGCTTGTAGCGATAAGGGTCACCTATTAACGTTGACTACAATAACATCAAAAGATCGAGTTAACAATTTGCATCAACTGTTAGTAAATAACATATAGTTGCATAACATGGTACACAACTAAGACATTTCTAAATTGATGTAGTTTTACATGCTAGATGTATCATGTGGCCTGTAACAAAAACAAAAGAATAATCGTACAATGATGCATAATGCATGGCACTGTGTGAATCAGAGATGAGGATCACACTACACCTATGCAAATATAATTGACTTATACTGTTGTACATATGTGGAAATACACTGTAACAATAGGAGCATGGGTATTCCTGTTCATGTACCGTTTTTCCAGCCTGTACTGACATAACAAGCCCTGATACTCATATATAAAATTTTTTATGATATTTGGACCATGAGATGAGCTTATAAATGCACCACAATACTGAATAGATTATTTCTATCCCACTAACTTCTTTGACTGACTAAGCTATGAGTCGCAACACCTCAAGCTCAAAACGTACGGTGCAAAACAAATTTGGATCTACTTCAACAAATGCATTATCACCAATTATGGAGGGAAATGGGTTGGAAAGAAAAGAGATTTCGTTAATATTCCAATATACACGTACGAGAGTCTAGAAAGCGTCGGACACATCATGGTCGGCAGACCTGCATAACTGAGTACAGATACCACCACAACAGAGTTCACCACAGCAGAACAACCATGGTCAGAGCTGTACGAGAAAAGGTGTGCGTTGGAGGTGTACTGTCGATGGCATGGGTTTCAAGTTCCTAAGGCACGGTCATCCAAGTTACCTAGAGATGAACCTACCAACATACTTGCTTATCTTAAACGGGAGAACAATCAAATGCAAAGGCGACTAGACTGTTTTCATGCAGTCCAAAAGGCTAGGAAACATCTATCAGGGAAGGTGCAAAGAGCGAGCCATTAAGTCTATTGATGAAATTACTACTTTAGATGATGATAAAGATATTTTAGACTTCTCAGATTCAAGCAATGATGATTTTCAAAAATTCCTACCTACGAAGATTAGACATTGTTGTTAATGTCTAGACATTTTGTGTAAGACGTAGTGTTGTTGTCAATATCTGACAATGATGATTATGTACTTTCAACTAAAGTATGGAACGCATTAATGCATGATATGTGAGTCCCACCACCTATGGACGCATACTAACAAGGCAAAAAGCCACTTTTAGTCCCTACATTTTCAGGAGATTTCCATTTTAGTCCCTACATTTTATTTTTACTGCTTTTAGTCCCTATCTTGAAAAACGCTTCCCGTTTTGGTCCCTGCCGTTACATCAGAAATGGAAAAAGTTGACATGGCAAACGGCAGGAATAAATAATAGTAAATTAATGTTCATGTAACCTAAATTAATAATAAAAAATATTTTTTGGCATTAAAAAATGCCACGTTAGTATCTAAATTAAAAAAAAATTAATTTATTAATTTTAACTAAATAAACAAAATTAAAAATAGAATTAAAAACTAAAAATCATATGAATTGAGATCTAAGTGTGTCTTGAACAAGAATAACAAGAATACAAACCCAAATCCAAGAACACAAACCCAAAAACTATTATAAAAAATAATTAAAAAAATAAAAAAAAACCCAGATCCAACCTTCGACTCTCAATTCCTTTAGATTCTCCGCTTGATGGTGCAGGCAACGCGTGACAAAGACACGCCTCCGCCTCCGCCTCCTCCTCGCGACCATTCGCCTGACGACGATTTCCTTAGGATTAAGCTTGATGGATGGTATAACAATGAAGAGGATGAAGATCCGAACAACACCGAGTTTTAGAACCACGAGGAAGAGGAAAAGGAAGGAAATGAAGATGAAGAGGAGGATGAAGATCGCTCATCTGATAACAAGGACCAAGAGAATCAAGATCGGCAAGAGAGAGAGGAAGATGATGAAATACAACGGCAAAGGTAGTGTGATCTGCTCTAGCTATGGATCAAGGACGTTATGCCTCAAGCACAGAGCGGCCGTAACCGGATCTTGGATTGGGCCGAGATTCTCATGGGCCTAGAGGACACCTCCATCAAATTCCGCCTCGAAGTCCCTAAATTGATCGGTACGTTGGCAATCCTGAAGATTACGTTGACGCCGAGGGCTACAAGGTGTTACTACAAGCCTTAGTAGAGAACGATATCGACGCAAGAAGAGGCACATCGCCTGCTTCAAAATCGGCCATATCGGCTTTATCGACGATGGTGATTACGTCGGAGATAGAGGCTTCAATCTGCCGAAGGTTGGATTTGGGTTTTTTTTTTTTTTTTTAAATTTTTGGGTTTTTTTTTTTAAATTTTTAGTTTTTAATTCTATTTTTATTTATTTTTTATTTAGTTAAAATTAATTTTTTTAATTTAGATGCTAACGTGACATTTTTTAATGCCAAAAAATATTTTTTATTATTAATTTAGACCACGTGGACATTAATTTACTATTATTTATTCATTTTGTTTGCCACGTCAGCTTTCTCTATTTCTGATATAATAGCAGAGACCAAAACATGAAACATTTTTCAGGATAGGAACTAAAAGCGGTAAAAATAAAATGTATGGACTAAAATGGGAATCTCCTGAAAATATAAGGACTAAAAGTGGCTTTTCGCCTATTAACAAATAATAGATAGGAAGACCGGCATACAATTTCGTCTATAGTAACCACTTTTATTGTTTTTGCATTGTTGATTTGTTAATAAAAGCCTTCTAGAGTTATCAACATGACCGTAAATGCTACTTATCATATTCTTATAATTATGTGTTATCCTTCATTTCACTAACCATCTTATAACAATCTAATAAAAATAAGGTATATAGTTGATTACTTCTTGCTATGCTAAAGATTCTCATTCTCTTGTGATTAAAATTTACTACAACAAACAACCAAAATCACACCAATATACTCACATAACACTCATTCAACCAAAAAAAAAAAAATCAGTACAATATCAAATGAAAATACCATTGCCATAAAATTCTGGTAAGGGTTTTTTACCTGAGGTGATAGAAATTTCAGTTCAGTTCGGAAGCAACCGTGGATCTATGGAGTAGCAATGGAATACAGTTCAGACTGAAAGCAAGACGGTTTGAATGGGAGCAGATGTAATGGTATAACATAAGCATATCTTGATTCTAGAGATATCGATTTTGCTTTGTAACTCGATAATTTTATAGTCAGGTATATAACTCAATTTAAAGTAATCAAGTTATGTACAGATTAAAAAAAGGAAAATGCCATGCTAGCGGCGTGGCAAAAATCTCATAAAAACTCGACTATAAGATCATCGAGTTTCATGCAAAACTCGATTATTTTAATGTCGAGTTTTAAAACAGGGGCATATCTCTATATAGTTTGAGAAATTGGGCAAAACGCTATAAATTTTAGCTGAAAAGGGCAAAACCCCATTTTGGCCCTGTATATTGTATAACCAAAAGATGGCAGGAATAGAGGGCATGTATCCCATCCAACTATTTTATAGTTATTATAGCACAACCCTTTTGAAGGAGAATGAGGCATATAGTTCAACCGCTATCTCTCTTTACTTGGTTTACCACAAAGATCATCAATAACTCCAATAATTGTAAATTTGAATAAGGACAAAATTTAACTACAAAATTTGTTGTAACTTAAAACTACAATCTTGCTCAATATCTTTTTATTTGTGGTAAATTTTGACAAATCCACCATTAAATTACATTTTCTTTTTAGATCTTCCATACTTGCAAAATTTCTAGAAACTTAAAGATTAATAGCTACATTATTAATAAATTGTTTAAATTGCAAGTTTTTGTTGTTTAAAATTATGCATAAAATATAAACTTATAGATCATATAATAAATAATATCCGATTGATACAAAATTTGACATATGCATTAAGAGCATAAAGAATATGCAATTCAATAGTTAAAATTTTAAAATATGTAGTAATGTTTATTTTATCGAGTAAGGTTGTAACTTTAGACTACAACTAGTTTTATAGTTAAATTTTGTCCTTTAAATAATTAATAGGGAGTCCACAAGATAATATTCAACCATTAATTTTGATTGTATCTAGATTGTCAAGAACCTAAATTGTAGAAATTATTTCAAAACTAGAACAACAAGCCCTTTTTTTTCATTCAAAATTTTAGTCAAATAACTAAATTGTAAATTCATATTTTTCCTTGTAGAAATTATTTTTTAAAATTTCAAATTATTAAAAAGATAATTTGCTTCGTTGTTGCTACAGACGATTCTAATGTACCATTCTTTTGGGCTCGCACTCACCAATCCCTACGAGGACAAAAGCAAGAAAAAGAAAAAGAAAATTATTTTATTAAATATCTGCACATGTTCCTGAAAATTCTAGTGGGCCATCATTTTGGGCGGGCCATCATTTTGGGCTTGCACTCACCAATTTTTACAAGGATAAAACAAAGAAAAAGTAAAAGAAAATTATTTTATTAAATGTCTGCACATGTACCCTAGAATTCTAATGGCCCAAAATTTTGGGCTCCCACTCACCAATTTCTACCAGGATAAAAGCAATTATTTTATTAAATGTCTTTCATTCCCACGTAGATTTAGGTTTTTTAATTTTTGTCAAATTGTCTTATAACTGAATTGATATCTCCTCATATACAAAGTGATTAGGAGTCTAGGAGGAAAAGAATTCAAGCTGCGAGATTAGCAATACGTTATAATTATTTCTCAAAAAAATTTTCTTTTTAACTTTTAATCTAGCATTGCTGTTTGGGTTTAGATTGGCTTGATTTAAGTCTTTTAAGTCTTAATCTAGCATCATGTTTGGGTTTAGATTTGCTTGGTGTGACACATCGAACCTGAGTTTATTTTTTTGGTATCTTGCTCTACTCAATTTTCCAACAATTTCTTGTTTTATAATCATAACTTCACTACAAGAAAATCGAGCTATTGCGGCGGTCCTATTGCAGCGGGTGCGAAAACTGCCGCTATATGTCGCCTATTGCGGCGCATTTTTGACCCGCCTCTGTATATGAGATCTATTGCGGCGTTTTTTGTGACCGCCGCTATAGGTAGGGTTTTTTGCGGCATCCTACAGCGGCGGGACATAAAACCGCCGCAATAGGCTTGTTTTAGCGGCGGTACCGACAATATAGCGGCGCTCCAAAATTCCGCCGCAATAAATATATACTTTTGCGCATTTTCTATAGTGGCGGAATAGAAAACCGCCGCAATATGTAAGCTATAGCGGCGTTGAGATGACCGCCGCAATATGTACTCCTTTTTGCGGCGCTTTTTCTTAGTTATAGCGGCGGGTTGGACCGCCGCAATAGACCTTTAAATTTCCCCAAAATTTGTCATTGTTTTTTTTCGACTTCCCACTTAAAGATTTGGTAAATTACACCCGATTGGCATAAAAATTGGCATGCATGTTAAGAACATATAGAACATGTAATCCAATGGTTGAATTTTCAAAATATGAATTCAATAATAAGTTATTGGTTGGTGTAACATTTTTTAGAGTTACATTAGGTGTAACTTGAACCCAACCCTATATTTTTTAATTCAATGTGAATTTTGACAAATTTACCATTAGATTACATTATCTTCATATATTTTTCACGGTTACAAAATTTTAAGGTGATCAAAAATTAATAATCATGTCATCAATCAATTGTTTAAATTCAAGTTTTTGTAGTTTAAAATAAGGCATAAAAGATGAGTTTTAAGATCAAACGGTAAATTACACCCGATTGACATGAAAATTGGCATGCATGTTAAGAACATATAGAAAATGTAATCCAACGGTTGGATTTTCAAAATATGAATTCAATAATAAGTTATTGATTGATGTAACATTTTTTAGAATTAAATCAGGTGTAACTTGAACACAACCTTATATTTTTTTAATTCAATGTGAATTTTGACAAATATACCGTTAAATTACATTATCTTCATATATTTTTCACGCTTACAAAATTTCAAAGTGATCAAAGATTAATAACCATGTCATCAATCAATTGTTTAAATTCAAGTTTTTGTAGTTTAAAATAACACATAAAAGATGAGTTTTAAGATCAAACGGTAAATTACACCCGATTGATATGAAAATTGGCATGCATGTTAAGAACATATATAAAATGTAATCCAACGGTTGGATTTTCAAAATATGAATTCAATAATAAGTTATTCGTTGGTGTAACATTTTTTAGAGTTATATCAGATGTAACTTGAATCCAACCCTATATTTTTTAATTCAATGTGAATTTTGACAAATTTACCGTTAGATTACATTATCTTCATATATTTTTCATACTTACAAAATTTCAAGGTGATCAAAAATTAATAACCATGTCATCAATCAATTGTTTAAATTCAAGTTTTTGTAGTTTAAAATAATGCATAAAAGATGAGGTTTAAGATCAAACGGGAAATTACACCTGATTGGCATGCATATTGGCATGCATGTTAAGAACATCTAGAAAATGTATTCCAACGGTTGGATTTTCAAAATACAAATTCAATAATAAGTTATTGCTTGTTGTAACATTTTTTAGAGTTACATCATGTGTAACTTGAACACAACCCTATATTTCTTAATTCAATGTGAATTTTGACAAATCTACCGTTAGATTACATTATCTTCATATATTTTTCATACTTACAAAATTTCAAGATGATTAAAGGTTAATAACCATGTCATCAATCAATTGTTTAAATTCAAGTTTTTGTAGTTTAAAATAACGCATAAAATATGAGTTTTAAGATGAAATGGTAAATTACACCCGATTGGCATGAAAATTGGCATGCATGTTAAGAACATATAGAAAATGTATTCCAACGGTTGGATTTTCAAAATATGAATTCAATAATAAGTTATTGGTTGGTGTAACATTTTTTAGAGTTACATCAGGTGTAACTTGAACACAACCCTATATTTTTTAATTCAATGTGATTTTTGACAAATTTACCGTTAGATTACATTATCTTCATATATTTTTCATGCTTACAAAATTTCAAGGTAATCAAATATTAATAACCATGTCATCATTCAATTGCTTAAATTTAAGTTTTTGTAGTTTAAAATAATCCATAAAAGATGAGTTTTAAGATCAAATGGTAAATTACACCCGATTGACATGAAAATTGGCATGCATGTTAAGAACATCTAGAAAATGTATTCCAACGGTTGGATTTTCAAAATATGAATTCAATAATAAGTTATTGGTTGGTGTAACATTTTTTAGAGTTACATCAGGTGTAACTTGAACACAACCCTATATTTTTTAATTCAATGTGATTTTTGATAAATTTACTGTTAGATTATATTATTTTCATATATTTTTCATGCTTACAAAATTTCAAGGTGATCAAATATTAATAACCATGTCATCAATCAATTGTTTAAATTCAAGTTTTTGTAGTTTAAAATAACGCATAAAAGATGAGTTCTAAGATCAAATGGTAAATTGCACCCGATTGGCATGAAAATTGGCATACATGTTAAGAACATATAGAAAATGTATTCCAATGGTTGGATTTTCAAAATATGAATTCAATAATAAGTTATTGGTTGGTGTAACATTTTTTAGAGTTACATCAGGTGTAACTTGAACACAACCCTATATTTTTTAATTCAATGTGAATTTTGACAAATCTACCGTTAGATTACATTATCTTCATATATTTTTCATGCTTACAAAATTTCAAGGTGATCAAAGATTAATAACCATGTCATCAATCAATTGTTTAAGTTCAAGTTTTTGTAGTTTAAAATAACGCATAAAAGATGAGTTTTAAGATCAAATGGTAAATTACACCCGATTGGCATGAAAATTAGCATGCATGTTAAGAACATATAGAAAATGTATTCCAACAGTTGGATTTTCAAAATATGAATTCAATAATAAGTTATTGGTTGGTGTAACATTTTTTAGAGTTACATCAGGTGTAACTTGAACACAACCCTATATTTTTTAATTCAATGTGATTTTTGACAAATTTACTGTTAGATTATATTATTTTCATATATTTTCCATACTTACAAAATTTCAAAGTGATCAAAGATTAATATCCATGTCATTAATCAATTGTTTAAATTCAAGTTTTGTAGTTTAAAATAACACATAAAAGATTAGTTTTAAGATCAAACGATAAATTACACCCAATTGGCATGAAAATTGGTATGCATGTTAAGAACATCTAGAACATGTAATCCAACGATTGGATTTTCAAAATATTAGTTCAATAATAGGTTATTGGTTAGTGTAACATTTAATAATAAGTTGGCATTTTTCACGTGTATAGGTGGTCGGGGTGTTTCAGTCATTTTCTTTACGTTTATGGGGTAAGTTGGCCTTTTTTTTTTTTTTTTAATATATTAATTACTAAATTATATTTTACTAATTTGTAGTACTAAATTATATTTTATTAATTTGATGTATTAATTTAATTGTATTATATTAATTTGAAGTATTAAATTAAATTATATTGTGTTGGATTGAATTAGTAAAATATATTTTATTAATTTGTAGTATTAAATTATATTTTATTAATTTGAAGTATTATATTATATTTTATTACTATATAAATTATATTTTATTAATTTTTAATATTAAATTATATTTAAATAATTGGAAGTATTAAATTATATTGGAATTATTATTATATATATATATATATATATTTTTTTTTTTGCGTGGCAACTCATCACTTAACGCATTTGGACTTAGGAAAGAAAAAAAAAAAAAACAAAGGAATAAAATGAAAAATCATGCCCCGTACCAATACAAAAGAAAAAAGTTTTCTCTAAAAAAATAAAATATCCAATTAAAAATTTTTTTTAAAACTTTAAACAATAGAAAAATCTAGTTAAAAAAAAAAAGAAAAAAAAGAAAAGCATGTCATGCCCAGTAAATGAAAAGGAAAAAAAATGTAAAAAGAAAACTTAACAAAAAGGCCTTATTAACCAAAAAAAAAAAAAAAACACGAGGAAGCATATCAGTGATATCACACCCCAGGAAAAAAAAAGAAAGAAAGAAAACAACGAAACGATTAGACCAGAGCAACAAAAAAAAAAAAAAAAAAAAAAAAAAAAAAAAAAAAATGAAAACAATAAGCTTTGGTTAGGGTTTTAATTTTTTCTCTTCTTACCCATTACACCAGCCGTCACTCTCTTTCTCCCTCACCCTTACCCTCACCTTCACCTCTCTCTCTCTCTCTCTCTCTTTCTCTCTCTCTCTCTCCCTGCCTCCCTCACCTGTTCGAATCCGTACTCACAGTTCATAACAACGACCTCAACACGACGAGTTCTTGGTTTCGGCCACTAACGCCGTGATTGGTAACGGAGGGACTGGCTTGCCGGCGAGTGTGGGGAACGGCACCGTTTTGGTCGGGTACCCGATGACGGATCTGAAGACGGCGATCGAAACAGCCGGGGACTTGACCCAGATGCGAGTTCAGGTCAGCATGGTCGGGATTCAGTTCGGTATGGCTGCACTTGGTATTCCTATGCCTTCTACCATTTCGCTTGTCAACGATGGTTGGTCTTGTCCTAGGTCCAGTTCAACAGGTACCACTTTATTTTTTTTTTTGGATTTAATTTAATTTTTTTTAATGGGTATATCGGCATTTTTTTTAGCTGTTTATTTTCTTGTTGTGAACAACATTATAATTACACTTTGATTTATGAAGACAATACGTATAGCTTCTTTGAATAATATTTTCTTTGTTTCTTTTTGTTTTGATATTTTCAAAGTCATGTTTGATCTATAATGAAATGGGATGTGGGGTCTCTATGGATTACTTTTTTCATTTTTTACATGTCTGAAGAAATCATCCTTTTTTTTTAAGTTGTTTTTTATATTCAACTATTACATTTGTTAGTCTTAGCCACACAGTAATTGACACGCTTCCTTATTGATTTCATTAGCTAGATTGGATTTTTTTCAATTTTCATATATATTTTTTTGTTTGCTAGTCTTTTATGATTTGAATCGGTTTATTCCATTCATTTATCAACAAGTAAGTTTCACTTTTGGCTATAAATAAATCCATTTGTTTAACTGCACTTTCTGAATATGATCTTCCTCCTTGGATTTATTGTCTATTAGTCTATAAATGTTTATGGACTTCTTTGAGAAGGAAGCTTTTCTTTTATTATTTTGGCTAATAGGCTCTAATTGTTATGAAGGACAATCAAAGCAAAAAAAGCTGTTCAGAGCTATTAGATTCGATTCTTAGAGTGGTGTTGTAAGGAAGACTAATACGGGATTGAAGAAAGAGAATAAACTGGGAATAGTCTTTTTGCAATTGAGTAAACCTTCTTTTTATTTTTATTAATAATTCCTTCCTAGTGATAAACAAAATACTACCCCAACAATATCATGAAATTGTTGGGGTAGTATCATGAAATTCGATGGAATATTTTCGGGAGAAATTAAAGGATTACCACCCCAACAATATGAAGGTAAAAATCATGTTTGGTCTCTAGTCACTTGTATGGTTTCATAAAAAGTGAATATTAATGGCATTTTTTGTGAAGACCTTTGAGAACTGTTTCATTGTATATTACTCTCAACATTTTAGCAAAGTAGCTTTTCCATTAGATCTTTGAGAACTGTTCTAATATTCTTTTTAGTATCTAGATTTAAATTGCATCAGATCGAATAAGCAATCACTGTGTATGGCTGTCTTCTTGTCAAATAAATAGTACTACAAAAGTAGTCAAAGTTGGAAAGTTCCCCATTTCTATGGTTTATGGATGCCTGTTTACGTATCTAGTGGAAGATAATCTGCAGGAATTAAGTTCAGAAAACGAAACCTTTACACCATCAGATGTAGAAAGAGCACTGTGGAGTTCTGCTATGGAGACTAAGCAGCTAGCTTCACATCCAGATGCAGACTCCAAGGTTAAGCCAAGTAAAAGCTCCAAGAGAAAGAGAAAGCCTTAATTTAGTAATGCGCAAGTTGACATCAATGCTTGTAAGTTATTTATGTTAACTTTGTTCTCTGTAAGTTATTTATGTCCTTACAGCTTGCAAAAGGCCCTTACTCTACCAGTAACTCATGAATGGCCACCAATTTTCATTCTATGATTGTGGTTTCTACTACTTTATTTTTTGCAAAGTATAATTGAATGACTTATTTTTGCTTAAAATATTATTTGTGGTAACCCTTCTCATGCAATAAACACTCCATTTTTTTGCTTAAAATATTATAAGTTGTGCATGCTTTTTCTGTTTTTACTTTTTATAGACTCTATTAGTTGAATTAATTAAAACTCACATAGACAAGGGTCAGTTTAATTAGTTAGTATTTTTTGTTGTTTCTAATGAAGACATTCCGATTTCAAATCTTTACTTTCTGTCGTAAGTATTGAATTATTAAAAAAAAAAAAAAAACCTAGGACCCACATGTTTGCTTTAATTTTTTTGATAACAAATGTTTTCTTCTTGTATTGTCTTCTTTTATTTCTCTCAAATAAATCAAAAGGGAAATTAGGAGGAGTGCTCGTTGGCTCCATATGATTATAACAACAATGTTTTTCTTTAAAAAATTATAAATCCTTTATTATAATCATTAGAGCTTTATCATCTTCCAGCTATAAAATCCAATCAAATTCACCTTCCATGAATCATAGGGTTTTCTTTTCTTCTGTGAGGTCTACCAAACCTTGCAGGAACAACAAAAGAAAACCCGCCCAATCCCCTTCTCATCATCAAAACCTTCTTATATTCCATTCTTCTTTGTTGTTCTTGTTTTTATCATTACCTTTACTCTAAAGAGCGAATTGAACAAGCTCGCTTCTAGTCATATAATATAAACCAAGTAGTGTTTGTTTTTCAAGTGTTGTGTCATGGAAGTGCATTCTCTAGTGATAGCCAAGAGGCTATGGAACGTGTTGAGGGTAACATTCTTCATGATGGAAGGGAGTGATATCAAAGAGGAAGTTGATCATGGACATGAACTTGATGATGAAGAGAGGAAAGCTCTTGAGATTGCGTAGTTCATGATGAATGGCAGATTAAAATCACTAAGCACAAAAATTCCAATTTCACTTTTCTTTAATGATCTTATTCATATTGGTTGGTTGCACAGTATTTCAATCCACACCAATTAGAGTTGAGCATATATCTAAAAATATGAGATTTTTGGGGGCATGGCCGATGTATAGAGGTTTTGGCTCCATGTCTGTGTTTGTCATTTGTGTGTGTGTGTGTGTGTAAATAGCATGTATATTTTTACCCAAATAAAAATGTATTGATGACTCTAAACAAAAAAGATTTATTGATGACTTTGTTGCTGACACTAAAATATATTTGGAACTAAGGCTTAGTTGTTGTAAACCAAAAATAAGTTCCTTGGTTAGCCTAATATGATTTTTCTAGCTATAAATTTAAGCTAGTTTATGGATACATGTGAATTTTTGTGCATGAAGAATTTGTCTCTTATTCTTTGAATATCTACAAACAAATATCTCCATCCTTACAATGTTGTGAACAAAATAAGATAGAGAGAAGTGAAATGTATGAATATCAAGAATAAAATGATATATTGGATGGAAAGAAAGAAAGAAGATAGACTTTTGAATGAATGGGCAACGTATGTGATTTTCTTCTTTTAATATGGAGATATTCTCGTTTTTTTACTAGGCCCAAAAGCCAGAAATTCTTGTACTTCTCTTCTTCATTTTTTTTTTTTTTTTTTTTGAGTTATTCTTGTACCTCTCTCTGGTTAGTTTCTTCTCTTTAAAATTATATCTCAATGTTTGTGTGTTTTTTCTTAAAGAATTCATTATGTTTTAATACAATTATTTGAGATTTGGCTGTGTTAAGATTGGCTATGTTATTTTAGATTTTTAAACACATTGTGAGATTAAAGTTTTATGTATGGGATGATAGTGTGTAGCTTTTATGTTTATAAGGGAAAGAAATGAGTGTTGTGTTTCTACTTGAACACAGGATGCTGGATCATGCAACTTATATATATGTATGTAAGCATTTGTGTACCAAAAAAATTAAATTAAAATTAAAGGAAATTATAGTTAATAAATTATTTTGTTAATCTTATTTCAGGTCTGGTAATGTCATTGATTGGATCTTTGCTCCCATTGCTTGTAGTAAGTTTTTTTCTGCAAACTCGTGTCTGCTCCTTCTAGAGGTAGTTATGTTGCATTTGGTTCAAGGATATATAATTCTGAAGCTTGTCTATTTTATTATATTAACATGTATTTCTATGGCAGACATTGATACTTCCTTGTGCTTCTATGTCAATATAATGTTTGTTTGGAGACATTTGTAGTATTGTTTTAGTAGAACTAAAATTATTACAAGTTGTTTGTAAAATTACTACAGGTTGTTTGTAATTTGAGCGGTTGTTTTATTCAAATGACCACATCTTTTTTATTAATATTAAGATGGTGGTTATGGACAATGTTATGTATTTGATAATATATTTCTATGTTAATATTACGTCAGTTTCAAGATATTTGTGATGTTAATTAGTTACATTTGTGGCATTGTGTTAGTAGAGCTAAAACTATTACAGGTTCTTTGTAATAGGTGAACTATTTATTTATTAGCAAACAGTGGTTTTAAAACCCATTAGAAAAGAAAAAAAAAAAAAAAAACCTATAGCGGCGGTCAAAAAGCGCCGCTAAAAGTGCAATTAGTCTGTTTTGATTGATTGCCTATAGCGGCGCCGTCTGACTGCCGCTAAAGGTAGACACCAATAGCGGCGGGCATGGCACCGCCGCTAAAAGTGAATGCCACGAATTTTGAACACGTGTGGCGGCGGTTTTATGCCCGCCGCAATAAACCTTTACCCGCCGCTAAAAGGTACATCTATAGCGGCGCTTTTCGCGACCGCCGCAATATACCTATAGCGGCACTGAAACACCGACGGCAAGGCCCGCCGCAATAGCACCCGCCGCTATAGGTCTAAGGTACCTTTAGCGGCGCTTTTTTGGGCTTTAGCGGCGGTTCTGGCCCGCCGCAGTAGCCCGTTTTTCTTGTAGTGCTTGTTTGGTTTTGAATTTGTCATTATCTTGTTTCCTTTTTTTTATTTAGCAACTACAATTAGTTTTTTGTAGTTAGAAATTGGCCTCGTATTAAATTGAAATTATATTTTGGACAAAGACTTATTGATTTTATACATACAATAGGATTTTCTTTTCTTTTTTTTGCTACACATACAATAGGAAATTGATGTGACAATCATAGATAATTTGACATCATATATAGATTGAGCAATGTTGGACTTGAATTGTTCTTCGCCAGCAACTTACAGTGAGGTGGTAGAACTCGTATAGCTTGTAGGAAGGCTATTGCCTTTGCCATTGAAGTTGGAGGGATTCAATGCGTTGGTTATTGAGGGTGATAACTCCGGTGTTGTGAAGGCTATCTTAGTGTCACAATTTTTTAATGGTGGTATTTTCATGATTTGCATTTTAGTGTCTAAACACTATGAAACTTTCCTGATTTATTTGTTTGATAAGATTATTTTTGGTTTTATTTATTTTCTTTATGCACTTTGGGAATCCATGCCTTCATGCGTTCAGCCCATAAAAAATATAAAAAAATAAAAATTCTACATGCTTAAAATTGTATTTTAGTTTTCATGGATTTTTTTTTTTTGGGCTATTTTACAGGAATTTGTGACGTTATTTTTTTTCAATGTATGACATATATTCGTTATATCACAAGGTTATTGTGTTCCTCACATGTCTATTGCACAGGTACTAAATCATCTCATGATTGAAATATTTTCACATTTGATTGCAAATCGCATATAAAAATCAAATGCTTAGGGAATCTGAATTCCCACTCAACCCCTTTTTAAAGGAATGTGAGTTTCCTTTTAAAAATATGGATCTCCACAAATTCATGCTTGGAAAAGGTAACATTTTTCATAAACTAACAATTTTATCCATTCCTCTTTACCATTTAATCAATAGAAATAAAATAATAATAATTATTATTATTATAACACAACATTAAATAATTATTTTTGTATTATACATGTCAAATGTTGCATTCTAATTTTATTCAATTTTTCATGATTTATAATTTATATTTTATTTCTTATAATTTATGCAGAGGAGAAAAAAGACTTGATATGAATCAAATGATATTGGGGAGAAAATAAATAATTTTTATAAGATTCCTAATCAAAATAAACATTAGAATAGTTATATTTTTAAGTATCCAGATTACCAGGTATCACGTTTCTTAGAATCTAGATATTGAGAGTAATATAAACTCATTCAAACTAAATGCTTATGTAAATTTCCATGCACTCAACTTAACCTTACTATTATATTATAAAAAAAATAAAAATAAAAATTTTGAGTTTCCTTATTCAACCTTTTATCATTATTGTTGTTGTTGCTGCTGCTGCTGCTAACCCATGCGATGCATGGATTAGTTGAACAAAAATTTTAAATTTTAAATTTTAAATTTGCCTAAAGTTGTGATCACTTGAAAAAATAAATTACAATTTAAGAGGGAAAAAAAATACTAACACCAAAATGTTAGGCATGCCATGTCTCTTACAAGTGGCATCCTTTCTTTAATGAAAATTAAGGTCTCAATCATTTTTTTAATATAATATAATCCCTCCCATTGCTCAATTTGTTTGTAAAATCCTAGGTTTTTTCTTGCCATATAAAATGCAACCAAGAAGCCCAAAAATAAGAAAATAAAAATTATAGAAATTTTGACATAGATAAAAGTTATTAATTACACTAAGAAATGACATTGACACGCGGGAAGAGAGTAATTAATCTAGAGCAATAGGTTTTGGAAAAGCTTTTTTTTTTTTTAGAGAATTGGAAAAGCTAATTTTGTGTTATAGGCAATAGTTATAATATTTTAACACGTAGAAGAAGAACAACAAAAAGCCGTATCAAATGAATAAATTGACTTCGTTAGAGAATGATGACAAATAAATGCACTGGAAGAATAGATTTTAGAATATATGAATGTAAAAAGAAGAAGAAAGAAGTACCAGTTCAAAGGTCATATAGTTTTAATCAAGACAGAAGACGACCAATCTAGGAAGCACTTGGAATACCCCTATTATCTGTATAACCTCGACTACCACCTTCTAGCCTCTCATATACTTATGATTCAAACTTTTATTCTTGGCGAGAGAAAGGGGCTCTTGCCTTCATATAATGTGATTGAGAAAAATGCCACAAGAATAAAAACCCTTTTTGGTTCTTAAATAAAAAAAATTTAAAGAACAAATTTATGAGGTTAACACATAACTTAAGCTTGATCCTTAAAGATTCAAGACCCAGCAACATAAAAAAAAACAATAAAAATAGAGTGAAAATATAAAAAGGGTCATATATGTGAAAAATATATTTTTTTTAAATGACAATAATTTTTAATTCTTAAATCACATTAATTCAAATAGTAAGGCAAAATATATAACTACATGATAGAAAATATTTATGAGAAATATAGGTTACCTCAAAGGAATAATGCATGACTACAACAATTGAAATTTGTCAAGACAATTTCATATGTTGGAAAACATGAACCCAAAAATTAAATGTTAAAATTTCTAAAAAGCCAAAAGAAAGAGTAAAGAACTTGAAGATTTAGTGCCTATAAATTATTGAAAAAAAAAAAAACATATGAATACATAACAAAAACAAAAATATAAGGGTAAGATGGGTTATTATCCATGGCCAGGAATTGAAAGTAGCAAGATAATTTCAAATATTACAAAAATTGAACCAAAAAAAGTTGTTAAACTTAAAGACTTAAAAAATTGAAGAATCAATAAAAAAACATATGACTACATAATAATAAAAAATATAAGAGAAAGAAAAGTTACCTCAAAAGAATAATCCATGATTATAGCAATTCATATATTGCAAAACATGAACCCAAAATTTAGATGTTAAAACTAATAAAAAGCCAAAAGAAAGAGTAAAGAACCAAAAGATTCAATGCCTATTAATTATTTGAAAAAAAAAAAATGACTGCATAAATTGAAAAAATTTACAATTCTTATCAACAAAAACATAATAAAATTATAATTAAAAAATCTTAATAGTGATGTAGCGACCAGAGAATTAGAGAAGGAGAGAAGAAAGAGTCGAAAAAAAAAAAGGTATGAAGGAGGAGATGTTTGTGTAAAGAACACAATAAAAAAATAATTAAAAAAAAAAAAACCTTAATAGTGATATAGTGACTGGAGAATTAGAGAATGAAGGAAGAATCCAAAACAAAATAAAAAACTGTATGAGAGATGAGGTGTTTACGTTTGAATACATCTTAAAATTCCTTGGATTTTATTTTAAAAATAAATTGAATTGTAGGGCTTTAAAAATAGACATTAATTGCTCAAAAAAAATAGGACATTAATTAAAAAATTAAAAAGAAAATAGCAATGATGTGTAAAATTGTGGAGGCTGAGGTGGCACATTCTTAAGAGATCAAAAAAAGTCAAAAGTTTCAATTTCATAGTATATATAGATAAGAAGTCCAGCATATTCATTAAAAAAAAAAAAGCTGAGAGATTTCTTTTTTTTGTAAACCCTACTGTTAAAGCCGAATTGGGCCATTAAACTCAGCCCATTACCGTTATTAGCTCTTAAAGCCACCAAGCCCATTACTGTTGTTAGTGCTGAACGCCCAGAAATCAAGGCGCTGAGATTTTTTTTTCAAGTCGCACCAAATACCTCCTCCTCAGTCCTCACAACTTCTGCTTAGAACCGTAGGGCCTGCTCGAAAGTTGAGCCCGAGGCCAGTCAAACCCGTAATGATTGGGTTGAGGTACGAATGGATTTAACGAAGTGAGCTTGATTTAATTACGATTTAGGGTTTGAAGTTTTTTTTTTTTTTGGGTTACTGCTTTCATTGGTTGTATTTGCTTTAGTTTCAATTGTTGTTGTCTTTTTTTTTTTTTTGAGAATGTTGTTGTCTTTTTTTTAATTATTATTTAACACACTAACCCACACATTAACTAGATCATTTTCTTATTTGCTTGCAATAATAAAAATTAGAGCATCACTCTACATGTCTCTCATTTCACGTTGATCAATTTTACAATATTTTTACAACAAATCACAAGTTGTTAGTTGTTATTGGTTCAAATTTAAAACTAACACTAAGATTACTTTTTTACCCCAACAATAACAACCAGTAATAACCTACCACTTAACATTTATTGTAAAAATATTGTAAACATATCATTTCTCTTGATCAATTGGTGCATGTGTTATTGTTACGTTAATTAGAATTCTTTTTTTTTAACAGATGTTGACAGAATTAGTCTGGTGGTGCAAACCTCTAGCATGTAACCTTTCAAAGTAGTTGTCAACTTCATTTGGCTCATCAGATATCAATCTTTACCTTTTTTTTTTTTTTTTTTTTTGAGAAACCCCTTGACTTGGTCTATTACAAAGATCATTAATAAGACAAAAACACCAATAACTGTAAATTCGAATAATTAATAGGGAGTCCACAAGACAATATTGGACTATTAATTTTGATAGTATCTAGATTGTCAAGAACTTAAATTGTAGAAATTATTACAAAACTAGAACAACAAGCCCTTTTCTTTCATTCAAATTTTAGTCAAATAACCAAATTCATACTAGGTTTTTCAACCCAAAAAAAAAAAAAAACTTTTGAAAATAACGACAAAACAAACAAAGCATTAATAATAAATTATAAGCATCTATTGCTAAAGCTACTTTTCATTTCCACATATACGACCAGAGTGTTTTAAAATTTTGGCTTAAAGCTAATTGGCAAAAAAAATTAAAAACTTTAGCTTCAAAAAATAAAAAGATAATTTGCTCGGTTCTTGATATAGACAATTCTAATGGACCATTCTTTTGGGCTCGCACTCACCAATTTCTACAAGGATATAAGCATGAAAAAGAAAAATGAAATTATTTTATTAAAGGTATGCACATCTGCCCAAGAATTCTAGTGGGCCATAATTTGGGTTCCCACTCAACCCATTTCTACAAGTTTTATTAAACATTGGCTTGGTGTGAGAGCGAAAATTTTTAACATAAAAAGAAATATAAAATCCAAAGTTATCTAGGTTTTGAGAAAAATCACAAATTTGAAGAAGAATTGAGGGTTTTGAGAAAAATAGAGAAAAAGGGGATTTGCAATGGTGAATGAGAAGAAGGATGCTTTACTGTTGAAGGGCAGAAAGTGGGACATTGGCTCCAAAGGTGGTCACGCTTGTGTTTGTGGCAAAACAATTCAAGGTCTTCCTGAGCTCCGAGACCACTAGCTGAAGTGCAGACTGTACAAAGAGATATTCTAAAATCAAGAATTAGCCTCTCTTACTTTGTCTTTTCATAAATTCACAACTCACTTGAAGTAATTTCTACACAAATTTATTGTACTCTTCTTTTTTTTTCTTCTTTTTTTTGGTGTACGGGTGGGATGGGGTGGGTAGAAGAATGGTCAAGCAGTGATTTTCATTCAATAATTATTTGAAATATATTATTATATTAACCATTATCAATACTCTGATTGTTGTAGGAAAAAATATGAATTAGAATACTCTGATTGTTGTAGGGAAAAATATGAATTAGGATATTGCCTATCATAGTAATACTCTAATTAAATGGTTAATATAATAATATGTTCCAAATAACTATTAATTATTAAATGAAGATCATTGCTTGACCATTCTCTAGCACAACCCACCTCACCCCACCCACCCAAAACCAAATAGAGTATAATAAATTTGTGTAGAAATTACTTCAAGCGAGTTGTGAATTTATGAAAAGACAAAGTAAGAGAGGCTAATTCTTGATTTTAGAATTTCTCTTTGTACAGTTTGCACTTCAGCTAGTGGTCTCGAAGCTCAAGAAGACCTTGAATTGTTTTGCCACAAACACAAGCGTGACCACCTTTGGAGCCCATGTCCCACTTTCTACCCTTCAAAAGTTAAGCATCTTTCTTCTCATTCGCCATTGCAGATCCCCTTTTTTCTCTTTTTCTCAAAACCCACAATTCTTCATTTGATTTGTGATTTTTCTCAAAACCTAGATAACTTTGATTTTTATATTTCTTTTTTATGTCAATATTTTTTGCTCTCACACCAAGCCAATGTTTAAAAAAACTTGTAAAAATGAGATGAGTGAGAGCTCAAATTATGGCCCACTAGAATTGTCGAGTTGATGTGCAGACCTTTAATAAAATAATTTCATTTTTCTTTTTCTTTTTCATGCTTATATCCTTGTAAAATTAGTGAGTGCGAGCCCATAAGAATGGTCCATTAAAATTGTCTATATCAAGAATCGAGCAAATTATCTTCTTATTTTTTGAAGCTAAAATTTCAAATTTTTTTTTAATTTTTTTTGCCAATTGGCTTTAAGCCAAAATTTTAAAGCACTCTAGTCATATATGTGGAAATGAAAAGTAGCTTTAGCAATAGATATCTGCTTATAATTTATTATTAATGCTTTGTTTGTTTTGTCATTATTTTCAAAAGATGAAAAGCTATTTTGTTTGGCTTTAGGGAAAAAGTGAGAGGATGGGAAAAATATGGTAATTTATATAAATTTATTTTCATTCCCTTATTACATAACTAGCATGTGGCCCCTGAACATATGCACAGATACAATTAAAAACAATCTCAATTATACAGTTCAAATTATAGATGGTATTAGTTTACAATTTTTTTTAACCATAAATTTCTAAAATATAAAATGATTTCTCTTTATATATATATATATATATATATATAGAGAGAGAGAGAGAGAGAGATGGGTTCAAGTTATACCTGGTGTAACTCTTCTAGAATTACACCTTTTTCTAACCATTGATTTCAATTAGATCTAATGGCCAAAAAAACTCTATTGTCCACGTCAGCTTGTCTAACTAAGAATATATTTTCTCTCTCTTTGGTCATTAAATTCCAAACCATTCTTAGCACAGTGAGAGAAAATTAATTTTCTTGGGTTTTTTCTTTTTCAATTTTTCTCTCTCACTCTCTCTCTCTCTCTCTCTTCACATTCTTCTCCAACTTACGACTTCTCTCTTCCCTGATCTCCACAGCCAACAAATATCCACATTTTTTTTTGTTTGTTCTTTTGCGTAGTTTACAATATTGGTTTTTAACATAAGAACTATTTCTAATGGTTTTCATTGTTATTTAATAGTGAGCTTTAATCCTTGTGATTACATGAGATTTTATTAGTTTTAGTCCTTTTCTATTAATGCTCTGAGGGAGAGTTTTTTTTTTTTTTTTTGGCAGCAATTATAAGATCTACAAATAATTGATACAAAGGCAAAGTTAATTTGCTTCCCTTTAATTTCTTTTGGGATGTATTTTATATATGCACGGATTTACATGATATCCAAATGTGTAGATTACAGTTGTTTTGAAAGTTTGGATTACACAAGTGTATCAATTTCGTGAGATAATATTTGGCTTGGCTCTGATTTGTAGTTTTCTTCAATTTTAGACGTATTCTCACTTAAAAGAAACCAAATAAAAGGACTCTTTAATGATAAGATTCAAGAAATATAGATATATATATATATATATATATTTTGGTTACTAAATTGACGTTTAGATTAGAACTATCTCACTATTTTGCCAAGGGATAGGACTCTAACGAGTCTGACCAGTAAAATATTTAAATTTTTGGCCTCAATTGGTTTTACATTGATATCTAAAACTAAATTATACTTCTAGATTTAAGAAACTAAATTCTACATATAGCTGCAATGAGATGTGTGGGTCAATGGAGGAGAATGACGTGAGTGGTCTAGAGAGAGAAGAAGAAGATGGGAAAGGTGGAAGGAGTTATTGATTTTTTTAAAGAGAATTAATAACTTTTAATGCATTAGATTATTTATTTTTAGAAGTTGATGACATGGCTGCTTGTGTGTTATTGACCATTAGATCTAATTGAAATCAATGATTTTTAGAGTTACACCAAGTGTAACTTAAACTCATCTCATATATATGTGTGTGTATATATATATATATATATGATTTAAAATTTAATTGGTTTTAGATTCTTCATTTTTTACACTTAATAATTCACTTGCCATAAATATTAAAAGCTTAGATGAACATGTGACAGAAAATTGAACTTCAATTAAAATTCAATTTAGAATCTAATTGAATTTAGACTCTTCGATTTAGAATCTAATTGCTGGGAGTAGTTGCAAATTATAAAGGATGGTAGAAAAGTGGAAGTCATGAACTGAAGTAACGTCTACAAAATCACTCCAACTTCTTTCTAAACTGGAAAGATCAACTGACTTCTCCCTTCTTCATTGATCTGGGGGAAAAGGAACCGTCTATCAGTTGGGAAGCTAGAAATCAAGTAAGTGGCTTGATGAGGATAACGAGATGGCAAGAGCCAGATCTACATATTTAGAGGCGGGATTGGTAACAATGTTGAAAAAGCAATATTTGTAAAAGAGATAGGCAGAATCACCATTTGATTATCAGATCATCATGGGAAAGAGGGTCGGATTAACCCCGAAAAAAGTGATCCAAAAATGGATTTGACCTAAAGTTTCACGGATTATAGGTACAGTTGGGAAAAAAAACCTCAGGCCCCAACAAAATCCCTCACATTTTCTCCTCCTAATTAAACATTTAAAAATATCATTTTCTCTTCACTTTTCTTTCCTCCTTTTTCATCACCAAACAGGACCTTAGTTATAACCAAGCTATTACCAAGTAGGCCCCTACTTTCCAGGAAAACGAACAAACTCTCAAGGAAATAAAAAGTGAGAAAGGGACCAAGCATATCCCAAACTCTACACAAAGTAATCAATTCTAAAGACTAACATTCGACAGCATTGCCCATCCCCTCTCCAATAAGGAACCCACCACCTAAAACAGCGTCGTCCATCTCCACTTCTAAACAATCATCCTTTAGTTACTTTAGTAGCCGACGTTGAACATAGCACTCAAACTTATATTAACCAGCTCTAGTTACTTTAGTAGTTGATGTTGAACATAGCACTTAAACTTATATTAACCAGCTCTTACAGAATTATATTAAGAGAGATAATCATTAACTACTATTAGTAATTAGTAATAAGACATTATGGCCGACGAAGTTTCAAGAAAGGCTATTGCATATAAGTACTCATATCATATCTAGCTAATCTAAATAATAATAATAACTTGACTTGCCATTTGTGTGGTAAAATTGCATCGGTAGGACATATATAAATGTTATATGAATTATATGAAATATTTTATTTGAAATTATATAATTATTTGATCATTTAATTGTTGTATACTTGTATTGCCTATGAATAATTATTTAAAAAAACAAAACAAAACAATGTGCTCTTCACTACCTTACACATTTACCAACACGGAATAGTAGACTCAATAGCATTATTTTTCTTACATTACTAGGGCCGATACTTTAATTTTCAAAAACTATATATATTATATATTTTTATTAAGAAAAGTATAACTAAATTCTTTAGTTATTAAAAAAAAGATTGGGAGAAAATCCAATACTACGTCGTTTAAAGGATATTAAAGGCCTATATGGACCTAATAAATGACAGAAATCAAACTGAAAGGACTAAAAAGATAATTGACCAAAGTGTAATTCATGTATAATAGTGGGATGACAGTAGTATTATAATATATTGAGAGTGTAGGTTGCAGGTGTGTCGTTTCATACTTGAATTTAAATGAATTGCATGTTAAAAAAAAAAAAAGTTACATTCTCGATATAGCAAAGTAATAATACCTGTCTAGTGCCTAAAATACGGCATTGACGAGGGCTTAGAGGTGCAACTAAGCACGACAGCCAACAATCCCAGGACCATATTCTGCCAAGCACAAAACAAACTCTATAAACAGAAAATATATTTTTTAAAAATCAATGAGAAAAACACAGATGGATAGACATGACTGATCTGCAAAAAAAGGGAAACAACACAACAACTATACGGCTCATCGTATCTTAAGCAAGAAATATGTTAGATCTACGAAACATTATTAACAACAAAATTTCCTACGATGAAATAAAAATATTATCTGTTCTAGATCGTTGAATAGGTTTATCACAGTTTTGTATATAATATAGAGTAATAATTCTTTTTTTTTTTTATGATAAAATAAGCATATATGTACTATAAACCACAGATCGGAATGGTTGAATAGGTTTATTGCAGGATTGTAAATAATATAGAGGGATAAAAGATCATACCTTCAGGTCATAGGTCAGGATTGGCTAATAAATCCTCAAAGCTTTCCCTGTTGATTTCGATCTACAGAGATCGACTTTCCCCCACCCCGATCTACACAGAACGGTCAACCGCACCGATGAACAGCCACGATCTGATGACAATTAACCAAAGGCCTTGTCTTGTTCATGGAGAGAGAGAGAGAGAGAGAGAGAGAGAGAGAGGGAGGCGGAAGGTCTAAGAGGTTGAAGTTTTGGAGATTTAGAAACAGAGATAGACGCCATAGAAAGAGTGAAGGCGGAGGATGTGTGCTGTTTAAAGAGGCAGAGGCAGTTCTATAGGTTGAAGAAGAAGAAGAAAAAGAATGAATGAATGAATGAAAATAAAAGTAGGTGAGAAAGACGTACACTGTATACCACGCAATGAAGAGAGAGCAAAGAGAGAACAAATCTAGGGTTATCTATCTTTTTACTTTGAGTGCGTGAATTTTGTTAAGCTTTTTTTAACCGGACTTTTTGAAAAATTGAGATTTTTAAAAGAGTGGTATGAAAAAATATATTTCTTTTAAAAAAGTAAGTGTTTGGTAAAAGTTGGTAAAAAGTTATTTTAGAAAAAATTAAGGGTTTTGCTAGCACTTATAAAAATAGCGATTCGAATAATAATTACTAAAAAAGACAATATACATATAAAATATTGTGAAAATACGTTCTAAAAAATTATTCTAAAAAGTACTTTCAAAGTTTCTAAAATTTTTTTTTTCTCACCAATATTAAGTAATAATAACCTACCACTTAAAATTTATTATGAAAGTATTGTAAAAATATAATCACAGCATTTCTCAATTTTAATTTCTCACTCTTTATTTTATTTTTTCTTTATTTCTTTACTTTTTTTTATGCATATTTCCCTTTTTTTTTCCCTCTCTTTTTTTCTCCTCTACACGTGTTCCCTTCTTTTTTTTCTTCTTTCCCTCTTTTTTTTCTTTTTTACACATGTACCCTTCTCTTTTTTTTTTTTTGTCCTACTTTCCCCATTTTCCTTGCCAAAACATTCCAATTTCATTCCACAGAGCTCTCTCTTTTTTTTTTTTTTTTTTTTTTTCCCTTTTTCCTTTCTCTCTTTTCTCTTACCACTTCATTTGCAAGTTCTACTTTGCTTGATCTTTGCTGCGTGATTCTACTGTGTTTTTGCACTTGAGTGGGTGGACAGTTGACTGGAAGAGAACTTTGATTCGCCGCCACCTGTCTTCCTCAACACGCCTCTATTGTCCGCTAATCTGCTCTGCCTTCACCGTTGCTTGTCTTTCTCTCCATTGCTACTTGATCTCTTCCCCACTGCCAACAACATGCGATAGAAATGGGTTAGATTGGTTTTTTGAAAGGCAGAGTAGAAAGATAAGATGAATGGAATGAGGAATCTGGCGTGAGAACTAAGAACATCTTCTGATTTATTGAAGGGTAATTTGGTAATTGCTCACAAAGTCCAACGGATATATAAATCAACGCGCATGAGCTTTTCCAAATGCACCTCAGAGCTCCTTTATGGCATTGCACGTTCTCTTCACAAACCCAAAATGCAACTTTTTCCAAAAAATTGCTTTTTATACCTAATCAAACGGGCTTTTTGTATTTGTAGTTTCAAAACGGGCTTTTTAGGTTGGGAAAGCTGAAACAAACAGGCACTTAAACAAAATAAAACAAAATAAGTACGAGTTTTGAGTTACACAGTCTGATCCTGTGTGGCCCGTATGGCCCACTGTTGAAATTACTATATTAGAACCAGCAATAGTGGTGCTAAAAAGTTAAAAAGCTATTTTTAGCACCACTACATATAAAAAAGGGAGTTGCAATAGTAGAGTTAAAGGTAAAATTTTTACCTTCATTGCTACAGTGCACAGCTATATATGGCTATACACTATAGCTGAGAGCTAAAAAGAAAAAATCATTTTTTATTCTACAACCAATTAAAATAATATCCGTTCCTTTGTTTTTTTCTATTCTTTTATTCTCCAACGGGCAAGCTCTCAGACAAAACACTCTCAACTCCCTCAAACGCACTTTCTCAAACTCTCACCTCTCTATATCACCGCCGCTAACCCGACTCCTCCTTAACGTCACTGGCCTATTTCAGCTTATACTCTTTCATTCAGAGACATAGAAACCCCCTCCTCTCTCAACGTCTCTCTCGCTTCTTTCCCTGGCGGTGTCTCCACAGTTTCTTAAACCCTGCCCACTGACTTGCTGGTTTTACAAAGCCCGCACCACAGCCCACAGCAGAACACACTTCTCTTCATTCTTCTATTTCCATTTTTTTTCCTTC
The DNA here is from genome assembly GCA_023621385.1 of Quercus gilva. Taxonomy (NCBI): domain Eukaryota; kingdom Viridiplantae; phylum Streptophyta; class Magnoliopsida; order Fagales; family Fagaceae; genus Quercus; species Quercus gilva. The sequence goes on along the minus strand of CM042479.1, from coordinate 39,579,972 downwards.
TTGCTAATTTGATGAAGGATTTTAGCTAAGATCTAAGATTCCTAGCCTGCATTAGTTTATTTCATATGGGTTTCTTTTCTTTTTATGATTTAGCGGTTTTTTAGTGTTCTTTGTTGTACATTTGCTAAATTTTGATATGGGTCTTTTGTTTTGTTTTCTTTTTTGGGGTTTCCATTTCATGATTTGTCAATTTTTTAAGCTACATTGAATTCATTTGCTAATTGCTAATCTGGGTCTGCTTCATATAGAATAATTTATGATTGGTACATATATATATATATATATATATGTCATGTTCTATAAATAAATACTTCAAAAACTAAAATATAAAAATGAGGGCAAGTTGTAGAATTGGTCAAATAGTTTGTGCATTTATTCATTTTTCGTGAAAGAGTCGGTGGCGGCAGCGGTGGTGGCAGCAGTAGTGGCAGCGATAGCAGTGGTTGTGATTGTTGTTTATTGTAGTGTATATATTATTTTATTGTAGTAGATATATTATTTTATTATAGTAGATATATTATTTTATTGTGTTGAAAACTAAAATAGATTCACTGCTACTAGATGTTTGGTAAAATGAGTATGTAAAATAGATAAAGTAATTTTTTGTGGTGCCAAATAGCTAAATTTTTAACTCTAATACTGTGGATGCTCTACGAGCATTTACAGCAGTGAAGCTAAATAGCTATTTTAACTTCACCAAAACATAAAAATGTATGCTGCAGTAGTGGTGTCATAGGAAAAAATTTTAGCTTCTAACTACAGTGCACAGCAATGGAACTATTTTTTTTTAACTATTTGGTACCACAAAAAGCTACTTTATCTATTTTACATACTCATTTTACCAAACATCTAGCAGCAGTGGATCTATTTTAGCTTTCAACACAATAAAATAATATAAACATCATAATAAAATAATATATCTACTGCAATAAAATAATACATCCCACTACCACAAAAAAAAAAAAAAAAAATACCACAAACCGATCAATGGCACAATCCACAACCACTGCCAACCAAGAACAACCACCCAAGAACAACTAGTACGCCAAGAACAACCACCCACAACCACTGCCAAAAATCCAAATCAGTCAAAAACCACCACACAAATCACCACCAACACAGCCACACCACCACTGACCCACAAAACCCAACCAAACCACTCTAGAAGACTAGAACAAGTCCTACTGCAAACACCAAATCAAAATAAACAGAAAAACTCATCTTAGATTCGTAACCAAAAACCCAGAAATCAAACCAGGGTTTAGCAAAGATTTAACCTTTGACCAAAAATAGCTAAAACCCAAATCAAATACTAATATTTATCGAAAATCATAGACAGCAACAATAAAAAAAAAAAAAAAAAAAATGATTCATAGTATAGCATGTATACCTTCTTTACCGGTCTTGTCTTTCTCTCACTAAATTAGCTTGGATCGGCGATGGAGCTTGTGTCGACAATGAAGCTTGGGTCGGCAATGAAGCTTGGATCGGCGATGGAGCTTGGGTTGGGAATGGAGCTTGGATCGGCATTGGGTAAGCGGTGAGATGGAGGACTGGGTGAGATGGGTCGGCAACGTGGGGAGGTGGGTCGGTGGTGTGGAGGACTAGGCGAGATGGATTCAAGGGTGGTGGCAAGGACGTGACTGGTGGAGGCAAGACCTGATCTGTGAGATGAGAGAGAGGAGCTTTGGTATGAGATAGCAGAGAGGGAAGTATAACATGAGAGAGAGATAAGCTGTGAAACGGGAAGAGAAAAGAAAAAAGAAAAGAAACATTACTTTAATGAGAAGTGTAATAATTTTTTTTTTTTTTTTTTACAATGCACAGCTATAAATAGTTGTGCATTGTAGCAAGAAGTTAAAAATTTTTACCTATGACACCACTACTGCAACATGCATTTTTGTGCTTTGGTGAAACTAAAATAGCTATATAGCTATTTAACTTCACTGCTGCTAATGCTCTAAATTGTAATTTTTGTACTATCTGTCGTCACAAATTCTCCTAAAAAAAATTAATAATTATATGATGCTAATTAGCTACCACAAAAATAAATAAATAATTGTTTAGCTTTAATAAGTAAAATTCATTTCAACCTTCTCAAGAAAAAAGGTATTTCATAAAAAATAAAAAAATAAAGTACTTGTGAATTTTATAAAATTATAATCTACTTTTATTGTAAGAAAAAAAATAAAAGGATAAATATATGTGGTTAATTATGATCTAGTTAGCAATATTTAAGTCACTTTTTTTTTTGGCTGAATATATTTAAGTCGCTGTTTGGATACCACAATTTCCATAGCTTATTTTGCATATGGTTTATTACAATATATATATTTTTTTTCATTTTTATATTAATTACCAAAAAAAATGTATAAGTTAGCTTATTTTCAAATAAATTAAAAGTTAAATGAAAAACATAGGTTTGATATGTTGTTTGGTGTTGCATCTATTCAAAAATGATAAAACTATTTATCAATTTTACTATAAAAACTTTATAACTTGCTGTGGTAATAAATGATATTGATACACGTTAAAAATATGATAAAAACAAATAAATAACCATTATATTTTGTGTTTATAAGGTGAATTTTAAAATTTATAATAAAACTTTTAATAAGTAGAGCATTACTCATCATAGAATCATTAGCATATGCATCTTAAATTGCAAAATTTTATAATCAATATATGTTTATTTACCAATTTAAATTAACCATTCTTCTGAAATTAGGGAAAGGTGTTACGAGTTTGTAATGAGTGTTTTGATTTGAAATTAATTTGTTGCTGATTTGTAATTATATATTTATTCAAACACTGGATTAATTATTCAGCATTTGGAAGTCGAGCGATGTGATACTTCTTCTCTCACATCAAGATGGATTGCAATAATTCTTTATAATCAATATATGTCTATTTACCGGTTTAAATTAACCATTCTTCCAAACTTAGGGAAAGGTATTACAATTTTGAATGAGTGTTTTGATTTTAGATTAATTTGTTGATGATCTGTTATTATAAAGACATTCAAATGGTGGATTAAATATTCAATATTTGGTAGTGGAGCAATATGGTACTCCTTCTCTCACATCATGGTGGATTGTAACAATTAAATTCATGATGGAATTTACCATACCATTCATGTGAAAGTGAAGAGTATTATATTACCAAATAAAATATCAAGCTGTACTATTGATTTTTTAGACCAGTGTAATAACAAATATTTTAAATTTTTTTATATAATTAATATATTTTTTGTGGGGGGTGGGGTGGGGTGGGGGGGGGGGGGGGGAGAAGTGAGTGATGAAAAAATTGAGGGAAAGAAAGATATAAATGAGGTGGGGAAAAAATTGGGGGGGGGGGGGGGTGGTGGGTGAGGAGATACTAGATTAAGATTAATGCAAGTGTAATTTATTAATTATTTAAAATTGCAAAAAATAAAACCAAATTTAGACTCAACATGATTACTTTGTAGTAACATACCAAATGCAATTTTCTAAAGAAGTATTGTAAGGGCAAGATTTGGTCCCTCAGCCCAAATGGGTTAAAGGATTTAGGCCCAAAGAACCCAATACAATGAATTTGTAGAGAATGAGTTCGAAAACTAGGCTTTAATGAATCATACAACAATTATAGTTGGTCTAGATGACAAGAAAGTAAAGATAAAATAGTTTGACTCAAAGAAAAACGTCCTCAGCTCAATCCGAGAAGATCAGTTATTGTATATATTTCTTTTGGATTTGGTTACAAGTCTAATTCTTGTTCTTACAGTGTTTTTCTCTTAATTCTCCGATCTTTTTCCCTCAGGGTCTTCTTTATATTTTATACTACCTTCCTCCTTTTGCCTCTACCCTCCACGTGTAGATTAGATTGTTGATGTTGATCCTTGTCCCATCAGCACCTTCCTGAAATTTTTGGGAATAGCTATAAGGTTGAAAATTATTGTTCAGGTATCACTTCCTTATTAATGTGGCCAGAGAGTTAGCGACAGAGCATTTAATACAGTGGTAACAGCTTTTTCTTAGATATTTCATAACTTCCCTTTGTCCTATGCTTTCATGATGTATATCTTTATCAATAAAATCTCCTGGAACGTTGCTTCTGGATGGCAGACCACACCTTCGGACCTCGGCTTTGCTTAGCCAAGGAGGCATTCATCCTCGGACCACCTTCTTGGACTCTTATGACCAAACCTCACCTTTTCACTCACTAACATGGACTCCCGTGACAGTATATACATAGATATATACTACTGGGCCTATCACCCCTATAATAGCCCCTCGAAATTCTCCTTTTTGGCTCCTCGGGAAGAAAGGAGGATTTCGATGTCACTACGATTATCCCACTTTTATCATACATCATCTCAATTTGCGCAGGTACCTTTTTAACTACCTAACGCACGCTCCTGACGCTTCAGCATGCGAGACGCACCTTCATTAAATTTCTGCGACTCCATGTTCCCCACGTTCTACGGTGCGATGCGGATCCTACGGCTGAGATTTTTATTGGAACTCGGGCAGGAATTTTCCTGCTTGTTCACCTTTCTGATACAAATAGTGCTCGTACACTTCCTTCACTTCACTTTTGCACATTATTCACTGAACCTTTGCACTCATAAACTAAACATTTGTACTCATAAATATCAAGAGTTGGTCCAATGAGAGTTTCTTTCTTTGCGTAAGTCTTTTTAACCATTTCTATTTTTTTTTTTTCTACTTTTCTTTACACGGAGTCCTTTTCTCCTCGGCCCTTTTAATTTCCTTTCACCTTCTTCTCTCCTTCACCTATCTCTAACAAAATGGGTAGATTTGTTTATTTGGTAGACTCTACAAAGAGTATAGAGAGCTTTAAAGCTCAATATAGAATCTTGCCAAGAGTCTCTATTAGGTACTATAAGGAAGGGGACTGGCACACTAATAGGCAGGAGGGAAAAGTGGTAATCCCAATGATTGCCTTTATAGAGGGAAGGATGAGAATCCTCATGGGTATAGTCACTAAGGACTACTTTAGGGTTCGTAGATTGGCTCCCACCCAACGTGCCCCAAATATGTTTAGGATTTTGGGTAGCGTAGATGCCCTTAATGAGAAAATGGGCCTAATCCTTACCCACCATGATGTCAATTGGATTTATAACCTTCACCACCTAAAAGGGCAAGGATACTACCTCAAAACTAGGTACCCCAAGGTTAGGCTCATTTCATGCCTCCCTGACTCTAACAAAGGCATGAACAAAGATTTCCTGATCGTTTCAAGGGAGTGGCACGATGGCCTCCCCTACTCGACGAGAGAGGGGAAACCAGGTGGGGTTTTAGGTCTAGGTTGATTACTTCAAAGTCACCATGTTTTCCTTTTGACATACTCTATACCTATTTTTCTCCGTTTGTGTTGGTAAATGATCTTTCCTTTGATTTGTGCCATTTCCTTTTTTGACAGTGTTTTTTGTTTGTTTTCTTAATGGTTTTGCAGAAAAGCACGCCATCCAAACTTTAGTCTTGTCAACTAGCTGAGCTTAGACAAGATACTTAAAGCCGAGGTATTTGTCCATAGTGACAGCCAGTTACGAGCGGCACACTTAGTCCTTAACTACATCCCACTCTCATTAAGTTTCCAGGCGCCAAAGTGCGTGATAAAGGCAAAGGACCCGTGCCTACACTTAATCAATGTTACTGTGCCAGGCTTCCTCAACCCAGGTCCGGGACCACAAGATGTACTGAAGGTAGAGCCAATCCTTCAATACAAGGCCCAGGACGAAGCCACCCCCTCACAGCCAACTGCTAAAGAGGAAGAAGAAGAATAAGAAGAAGTGGTCGAAGTATTTGACTTTGAAGATGATTTTGAGGTCTTCAACCGACCTCAATCTCCAGAGGGTCTCACCGGCGACTTCAGCCATCTACCTTAAGTAGAAGCAAGCTAGACACAAGGAGACTCCACTATTCCAAAAGTTATGGAGATACAACGCAAGCCTAGGGCTAATCTTATGGAGATCATGGAGTCTCAAGTTGGGGGCAAGGCACCTAAGGTGGCCGACCAAGCTAAACACCCCTCCCTCCCTACTCCTCATGACCCTCAGCCTGATCCTGTAGACAAAAAGAGAAAACGAGAGCAAAAGGGGAAGGACGTGATAGAAGAAGGTCGAGGTGTCTTTCCCAATGAGAACAAGCCTCAAAGAGGGGCCAAGGGAGCCAAGACTACCCAGACGAGGTCCCTGAGTGATGGGGCACCAGGAGATAGGGGACGCGATCTTCATACCAGGGTTACAAATTGGAATCTCCCTAGTGTTAGATGGATCCCCTCTCTCTGCGAACTTCTCAATCAGGGACTTCCAACAAGGAAGGCTGGGTACGTAGCAGACACTATATAGCAAGCCTTTCTACTACCCGATGACATGGCCGATCTAAGGACCACGAAAAAGCACGAGGTGTTTTTAAGTCTGAAGAGAGACCTCGCTATGGTGAGTTTTTCAAGCTAAGTTTATTATTTTTTTATTTTTATTTTTATTTTTTTGCCTTTGCTCACTACTAAGTTTCCTTTGCAGGCTGTCTAAGCCATTTTCCGAGTCGAGGAGTTGGTGAATATTTCTTAATGACAAATGAAGGATGAGGAGGGCAGGCAGGTTGCTGCTGTTGAAGCCTTTAATGTGGCCGAGAAGAGAGTGAAGGAGCTAAACGCCAAGCTCATCGAGGCCAAGAGGGAGGAGAAAAGCGCCGAGGCGGCACTAGAAAGGGCAGAAAGGCAGGCCGAGACTCAGCACAAGCAACTCCGCCAGGCCGAGGATGAGCTTGTTGCTTCTAGGGAGCAAATCAAGGTGCTAAAGAAGAAGTTGGAGGATGCTGAGAAAGCCAAGGATCAGGCTGAACAAGATGGCTATGACGTGGGGGGTAGTTAAGACCGAGAAGTCCTTCAGGGTTGAGGTCTTAGGGATATATAGAGCATATTGTCTCCAAGTGTGGAATGAGACCCTCAACCTAGTAGGGGTTGAAGCCTCCTCGGCATTTAGGAGAGCAGCAAATATTTACTACCCCCTATAATCTGGGCATTAGGCTCATCAGCCTCCCAAGATGATGCAACCCCCAAAGGTACAAGCCCCATTGAAGAGGTTCTGACCAAGGACCCACCTCCCCCCAGCAGTCCTCTAAAAGAGGCAAGGCAATCCGGCACACCTGAAAAGGAGAAAGAAGTCCCCAAGGAGGTCGCCCTTGAGATGACAAAGCCCTCGAATGCACCTAAGGATTCTTCCAAAGGAGGGGTGGTTTCCCAAAGTCACGAGTTGGTTTGGCAACTTTCCCTATTCCTACCAAGGAAGAACCTAGGGGTAAAGGCCCAACATCCTCAGCAGCAGCAATAGCCCAGCCTGCCAAGACTCCAAAAGACAAACTTGTAATAAAGATGAAGCCATAAGCTATCTTTTTTTTCTTTTTCTTTTTTAACTGTTGTTTTTGTTTCTAAAGTTTGTAATCAAGTTACCCTTTTGTAATCCATTTGCCTCTTTCTTAGGCTCAGCTTAATGATAATTATAAGTTTTTCTTTCATACTTGTGGTATTTAAATGGATCCTAACACAGTTTCTGTTTTACATAATACTTAACCAATGTGACAATCAAATATAACTCCATTTAATGATCGGTGTTGGAAAATTTAGACTCCGGTTGATATAATTAACAAGTTTTAAACCCAAGTTGTTAATTAGATTTATTATGAATAAAACTTGTTAAAACAAACAAACATCAATATCATGTCAAAATCATGCAGCGGAAAAAATAAATAAGACAAAATATGATGACCCAAGAAAACCAATGCAATAAACTAGTTTTACAATAAAAAACTTAGGAGGAAACCTTCCCGAAAAGTAATCCATTATAGTACAGAGAAGTTTCAGATCTAGTACAAAACTTTTGTCCCTAGACTCTACAATCCTCGTAGATGAACTTACAGCAGAAACCTTCTACTGCTTCAGAACCTCTGAACTCTTCAATATATGAACGCCACCCTTTTTGATGCACATATTCTAGTATGTGACTAACTAAAGATGCATGACTCCTAGTACGTGACTAACACACCAACTTAAAGAAGATGTTGGCTGCAAAGTTCTTCACTTCATCAACAATGAAGATCAAGAAGTACTTGGTTACAAAACCCTAAGACGCAAAGAATAGCTTCTTTTAGAGAAAATAAGACATCAGTCACCTTTTGCATATGTTCTCCTTGTATTCTCTTATGTGATGACCTCTAAAATAAGCCTTACATAGGTCTAAGGTTGTGAGAAAAGAAACCCTACACATACATGTCAACATGGGCCAAAAATCAGATTTCGTAAATCTAAATTTCGTAATTCTCAGTAATTCTCAACTGATCGAGAGGTGTCGAGCCTATTTATTATGAGTTATCGAGAGCTATTGAGGGGACAGAAAGTTGCTCAATCGATCGACCTAGCTATCGAAAGGTATTGAGATTGTGATAAAAAGAAGCTGAAGAGCTCGATAGATAGCCAGGTGTCGAGCAGCTATCGAGCTTTAAAAAATTAGCATTTTTTCACTTATTTCTTGGACAGACTTGCATGGCTTCAATACTAGACTTGAACTCTTCTTCCTTGAATTATTAAATACATCTTAGATCTACCCAAATATTAGTAAAGTGCGTTTTGTCAAAGGATTAGCCAACTACATAAAATATTGACATATGTTTCTAACATGATCCACATATATCCTAACAATCTTCCCCTTTGGCAATTCGTGACAAAACCATAACAAACAAATGAACATATGAGAGAAGTCATAAATCACTCAACTCATATTCACTTGTTGAATACAATAAAATCTATCTTAACACTAGGGATGGCAATTTTTGCCCGACCCATGGGTACCCGGGCCGGCCCGACCCTAATAGGCCGGGTTTTACCCGATCTGATTAGGAATAGGGTCGGATATGGGTTTTAAAAAAAAAAAAAACCTGAAGCGGGTCCGGGTTGGGTCCGGGTTTTATCAAAAAAACCCGGACTCGACCTGAGACCCACCCCGTTTAAAAACCCGGTACCCTAAATTACAAAAATACCCTCAATATATATATAAACCTATAATCTAACCCTGATCTGTAATCCCTCATTTCTATTTTCTATTTTTCTTCAGCCTCCTTTAATCCGATCCTCCTCACTAGCCTCCCTCGCCTCAATCAGTCAGTCCGATCCTCCTCCCTCCCTCAGTCTGATCCTCCTTCCTCCCTCGCCTCCTTCCTCCCTCGACTCTATAAGAGGAATTGATTGATGTTGGGTTGTCTCCCTTGTTGATAAAAGAGCTTGTCACTGTAAGAACTTGGGACTGTTTTACTTCTATGTTTCTTTCAGTAATCATCTTTACTTTTTGCATATTGGTTGATTATGGTACCTGATTTGGAAGGTTGAGTATGCTTGATCGTGTGTGCTCACGGCTCGTTTAGGATTCCTGAGGATATGTTTCTCGACGAACAAGAAACGTCGGGTGGTCCTGGCCTCTTCTCGATCATTGGTGGCGCTGCCTCCTCCGTCGCCACTGCTGCTGCAGCTGGAGGACCTAATACGATGTCGTGCGTTTGAATGCCCAGATCTGCGTTAATGTTTTGGATCAAATCCAGATCTACTACATGCGGCATGAATTGAACTTTAAAGAGTTCTTTTTTTTCTTTTTTTAGCACTTGGGTAATTGTTTTATTTCTTGAGAAAGTTTTTTTTTTTTTTTTTTTTGAATTTGAATACAAATTTGTTATTATGCTAAATTTTAGATCCCATACTATTATTACAGGTTGTAGTAGTAGTAAAGTCTTCTGGACTTTTTTATCCATGTAGATCAAATTAAATATTTGGATAGAGAGAAGGGCTTGTATCATAGAGGATCATAAATGAATGATTAAAGATTTTTTTTCCAATCTGCTTTTTTTATCTTTCTTTTTTTTTTTTCAAACATTATTGAAATGGGTGATTTTTTAAAAGACGCGTTTTAAATTAGTTATGCCAAAATATCATATGATTATTGAGAGTAACCAATATCATACAATTATCCAACCAAATATCATACAATATTTTTAATCTGCCTGCATATACTGTTGGATAGTTAAATTTGGGCATAAATTTTTTTTTTTTTTTTTTGGGTTGGGCCATGAATTGGGCCCAATTCCTAAACGGGGCTTGTGGGGCCCGCGAGGCCTAGTTGGGGCGGGTCTGGGCCCCCAAAAAAAACCCGATACCCTAAACGGGCCGGGTCCGGGCCACGGGTCTTGCCCCACAAGTCGGGTCCGGGTATAAAAAAAACCCGGCCCGAACCCGACTCGTTGCCATCCCTACCTAACACAAACTCTTGAAAATCTTTGCAAGAAGAGAGTTCATGGTAAGGAAGACTTTGAGAACCTGTATTTCTGAAACACTTTAAACAAAACTCATCAAGGCATCTTAGTGTGAAACAGAAATAATAGATTGCATACAAGTTATAAGAAACATGTGTATGAAGATAGAAAATAAACAACACATGTAGAGGTAGGTGAAGAAGACATACATCATCATATATATATGAAAGATAAACATAATGTCTGTAAACATGGTCACAAGACCGGTGTACAAGAAGAAGGAAGTAAGCACTCCCCCTAACAAGATGAAACACATCTCCCCCTTACAGAGGCATGTATTTCTCCCCCTAACATGTAGAATCTTAAAAAGAAACCACATATTCTCCACAATTTCTCCCTATTTTTGTCAAGATTGACAAAGGGTACAAGAAGCGAGAAAGCTTCACTCGAGAGACATAAAAATGATCAAGGATGATTAAGGGGCAAAAGAAATAGATCCAAAACACACACACACACACACACACACACACAAGTTTAACCAATTTTATATTTAAAAAACAAGTTAAGAACAAGGGAGTTAATACCGTACCGGAGGTTGTATCGATTTGCCAAGCGATACGATATATTTCGGATACCGGTTAATACCGGTGTACCGCTTCGAGTTTACCGCTATTTTTTATATTTATAAATAAATAAATAAATAAATATATATATATATGTATGTAATATATATGTATGTGTGTGTGTGTGTGTGTGTGTGTGTGTGTGTGTGTGTGTGTGTGTGTATTATAATAAATATAAAAGTTTACCATAAAATATTTCCTCAATTCAGAACTAATTATTCATGGTTTTAAATTTTAGTAGTCAATTAAAAGAAAAAAAAAAAAACACAATATAAAAAATAGAAAACTTAAAAGTTACCATTGCATACTAAGAAAACAAATAATACTAATAAGTTAATGCAAATAAGTTACTACTCTATCCTGACAAAAATTCAAAAATTACAAAACTTAAAAAAAAAATAAAATAAAAACTTTTTTCTGTACGGGTCGGTACGCCCGTTACCGGTTGGTATTGCCTGAAATTGGCCTGTATGGCCGGTACATGGCCGATACGACCAGTCTTTAAATCGGTACGAAACGTTGATGTTTCGATATCGGTATGCAACCGGTACGGTCCGTATCGATCGGTATAGTATTGACTACCTTGGTTAAGACAGTTTAGTGAGCATACATTAACACATGTAAACCTTGTGATGGCCAAATCACATTGTACCTGCACATGTATCAAGAGTAGCAAAGAATATTGCGTGTTGTGTAAAAAACATCGCAAGATTGCATAAGTGTATACATGTTATGACGATTTGAGATATGAGAAAATCACTTTAACTCACACACAATCATAACTATTTAGTAAGAACTATCACATTCGAGGTACATCTTATAACTCCCATATCTCCTAGAATATACGCTTGCAATCATATATAAAGCATTTTGATCTTTTTGCTTTTGATTTTTTTTGCATATTTTTCTTTTAAGCAAACCATACATGAGCATATAAAAGAGAGAAAAGAAATACCTAATGATGTTAAGCACTTGACATTCTAATTTTGCTATGTCGAAGCATACAAATGTCATTGACATTGTACTTTTGCTATGCTGAAACATACAAATATCATTTTATGATTGGTAGGCAACAGTGATGAGATGGTTATTTATATTTTTCTCTTAGGATTTTCTAGTCCTTTCCGTTAAAAAGAGTGATATGAGTGTTAGGTACAAGAGATCACTTAATCTTACTCATCACAAACACGAGCCACAAAGCTCACTTGCTTAGTTGTGCATAGAGATGTTCATTTAAGCTACAAAAGATACAAAGTTTAGAAAACTTTGTTTCAATGGTCATCCAAGGTACACAAGTACCAATGTACACAAACACACACTGTTTTTGTATTTTTATGATTTTTCAATTTTTATTTTTTAAAAAAACTAAACAATCAAACAAAAACAGACAAACAATATGAAAGCATGAAAGAAAGATACAAATGCATGAAGGCATGATGGAAAGGTGCAGATGCATGAAAGCATGATTCCAAAAATAGATAAGAAATCAAACAAAGAAAGTCTTACTTTAGATAGAAAGAATTAAAGTAAATGACAAACAGAAAAGACAATTAAGTTTAAGGCTCATTTCTCACCCATACAGCACGAGTCTTTGGCCATGAAAATGAAAAGGCACATGTCCTAGTATGTCTACTAAAGGACATAGAAGAATTATACTTCTCCTGAAATTGAGTTAAAAAGCTTAAGACTTTTAATAACTCTCCAAACAAAGGTGTAGGTCCTTGAGAGGAAACCTGTGACCGTTTGGACACTTGCTTTTGAGGATACAACTTAAAGCAATTAGGACGAATGTGTCTAGAAACACTAAACTGGTGACAAACATAAGGTCTAACAAAGATTTAGAATTAGCTAAATCAATTTTGGATTTCATATCTTTATCACATTTCTCAAATTGTGGCACAAGGACAGTCCTTGATCCAGAAGTCGTGGAAGAGGAGGGGTCAGAGAAGACAGCATATCCTAAGCCAGTCTTATCAGAACTAAGCTTTTGAGCACTTAAGACCTTATCAAGTTTTGTACTAGACATCCTTTCTATTTGAGTTCTAACTTGACTAAGTTCAACCTCAAGATTCTTGACCTTCTCTTCTAATGAGGTGTTCTCCACAACCAGAGTCTCAACCAACCTTATAGTCTCATCTAATTTGACTAATAAATTAGCTTTTTCAGTTTTTACCTCATTAAGCTCTTTTCTACAAAGATGAGAAGTCTTTTCAGATTTTATGAATTCAGTGCATATCTTATCATAGGCTTTCTGAAGGGTCAACTTCTTGGATACTTCATTATCAGAAGAATCTTCACTATCACTAGCACTCTCCACAATCACCTTATCAGTTGTGGCAGCAAAAGTCATAACGTGAATACATTTATCCACATACTCATCAGAAGAGTCATTCTCAGTATCACTCCAAGTAGCAACCAACCCTTTATCTTTTGACTCATTAGTCTTTTCTTTCATAAGGTAGTTTAGGCACTCTATCCTCATATGATCAAAACCTTTGCACTTATGGCATTGGATGAGAGGTTTCTCATTCTTGCCCTTTCTAGAGGATTTAGATTTCCTAGGAGGTTTGCCCTTATCATTTTTTCTACATTAAAGAAACTTGATAACCTTATCAGTTATAAAGGTTAGATCCTCATCCTCATCATTATCTTCAGAGTCCTCAATCTTTTCCTCTATACCCTAAAGAGCCAAGTTTCTACTCTTTCCACATTTTCCCATTAAACCTAATCCCATCTCATAGGTTTGAAAGTTCCCTACAAGCTCAGTCAAATGAAGTTGATCAATATCATTTACTTCTTCAATGGCAGTGATCTTGGCATGAAATCTTTCAAGTAAGGACCTAAGGATTTTCCTGACAATTTTAGATTCCGTTATAGATTCTCCAAGGTTTAAGGTAGAATTCACAATATCCATGAGTTTAGCATAGAACTCATCAAGGGTTTCATCCTCCTCCATCCTTATTTCTTCAAAACTACTAGTGAGTCTTTGAAACTTCACAGTCATTACTGTCTTGGTACCTTCATAGGTGGTCTCAAGAATAGTCCATGCTTCCTTGGCAACTTCCATAGATGATATTTTCTTGAATTCCTCATTAGTCACCCCACAAAACAAAGCATTTAAGGCCTTACTGTTGAAATTTGCCGCTATGATTGTTGCATCATCCCAATCCACCGGTGCTTCCTTTGGCTTAATCCAGCCAACTTCAACAGCTTGCCATACCTGTTCACCTAGAGCCTACAAAAAAACTTTCATACGAGCTTTTCAATACGCATAATTAGTTCCATCAAATAAATGAGGTATAATTAAAGATTGTCCTCTATTCATGACAACAAGGGTTAATGATCACACTCAGGAAATTAATCCAATCAGAGTAAACCCGTTCTGATACCACTTGTTAGTAAATTTAGACCCCGGTTGATATAATTAATAAGTTTTAAATCTAAGTTGTTAATTAGATTTATTATGAATAAAACTTGTTAAAACAAACAAGCATCAATATCATGTCAAAATCATGTAACAAAAAAAATAAATAAGACAAGATATGATGACCCAAGAAAACCAATGAAACAAACTAGTTTCATAGTAAAAAAACCTGGGGGAAAACCTTCCCAAAAAGCAATCCACTATAGTAAAGAGAAGTTTTAGATCTAGTACAAAATGTTTGTCCCTAAACTCTACAATCCCCGTAGATAAACTTACAGCAGAAACCTTCTACCACTTCAAAACCTCTGAACTCTTCAATATATGAATGTCACCCTTTTTGATGCACGAATCCCAGTAAGTGACTAACCAAAAATGCACGGCTCCCAATACATGACTAACACACCAACTTGAAGAAGATGTTGGCTACAAAGTTCTTCACTTCATCAATAATGAAGATCAAGAAGCATTTGGTTATAAAACCCTAAGGCGCAAAGACGCAGTAGCTACTTTCAGAGAGAATAAGGCATCAGTTACTTTTTGCATATGTTCTCCTTGTATTCTCTTATGTGACGTCCTCTAAAATAAGTTTTATATAAGTCTAAGGTTGTGAGAAAAGAAACCCTACACATACATGTCAACATGGGCAGAAAATTAGATCTACAAATCTGAATTTCGTAATTCTCAGTAATTCTCGATTGATCGAGAGGTGTCGAAGAGGTGTCAAGCCTATCTGTTGTAAGTTATCAAGAGCTATTGAGGGGACAAAAAGTTTCTCGATCGATCGACCTGGCTATCAAGAGGTATCGAGATTGGGATAAAAAGAAGCTAAAGAGCTCGATGGATAGCCAAGTGTCGAGCAGCTATCGAGTTTTAAAAAATCAGCACTTCTTCACTTGTTTCTTGGACAGACTTGCATGGCTTCAATACTAGACTTAAATTCCTGTTCCTTGAAGTATTAAATACATCCTAGATCTACCCAAATACAAGTAAAGTGCATTTTGTCAAAGGATTAGCCAACTACATAAAATATTGACATATGTTCTTAACATGATCCACATATGTCCTAACAATCGGCATAAATGGTAGCATAGTTGCTACATCCTAAATGATCTACAACAGGACAGATTAGACCTGCTAAGTCTACAACCTTAACAAAGTATACTCTTAACTTCAAAAACATGCACAATGGTAGAGCATCCATCCATGTTGGGCTCCACTTAACCCCCCACTTATCAGTAAGTCTAAGGATTTAGAGGGATAATCAGTTCTCAAACAGATCATAGACATACTTAATATACTTGCAAATGTTTTAAGTGATGCTTATGAATGTCCATTTGATTAAATCACTACAATGAAGGTCTCTGCCATTCAGCATGGCTAGTTCTACTTGACACTTAAATAAATAATAAAAAGTATTAATTTACCTAAAGCATGTGGTCCGAGGAGCTAGACATGACTAAGATTCTGTTTAACACTTAGAAAAATGATGTGAAGTATTAATTTACCCAAAATATATGGTCCGAGGAGCTAGGCATGACTAAGGTTCTGTTTAACACTTAAAAAAATGACGTAAAGTATTAATTTACCCAAAGCATGTGGTTCGAGGAGCCAGGCATGACTAAGGTTTTGTTTAACACTTAGAAAAATGACATGAAGTATTAATTTACCCAAAACATGTGGTCTGAGGAGCCAGACATGACTAAAGTTCTATTTAACACTTAGAAAAATGACGTGAAGTATTAATTTACCCAAAGCATGTGGTCCGAGGAGCCAGGCATGACTAAGGTTTTGTTTAACACTTAGAAAAATGATGTGAAGTATTAATTTACTCAAAATATGTGGTCCGATGAGGCAAACATAACTAAGGTCTGGCTAAAGTTCTATTTAACACTTAGAAAAATAATGTGAAAATATCAATTTACTCAAAGTGTGTGGTCCGAGGAACCAGACATGACCAAGGTTCTGTTTGATATTTAAATAAATAATAAGAAGTATAAAGCATAATGTAATAAACAAAAATATGGCAGAAAAAAATTTCGTTAGTAATAATACATTCATAGGTTATTTATATTCTAGGGGCGTGGTATAACATTTTCATCTAGATTTTCAAGATAATATGCACCTAT
This sequence comes from Quercus gilva, assembly GCA_023621385.1. Lineage (NCBI taxonomy): Eukaryota > Viridiplantae > Streptophyta > Magnoliopsida > Fagales > Fagaceae > Quercus > Quercus gilva. The sequence continues at coordinate 39,563,498 of CM042479.1, read as the reverse complement.
TCCAGCCACCGAGGTAATGTGATATGGCCCTTCCGAGTTAGGTCCTAACTTTTCCCATGTTGGATTCTTTGTAGTACTCAAAACTTTTCTTAATACCAAGTCTCTAGGCGCTAATGGCCTTAACCTCACGTTTGTGTTGTACCCTTGCTTGAGCTTATATTGATAATATGCCAATCAAACCATGACATTTTCTCTTCGCTCTTCAATTAGATCTAAACTCTTCTCTAATAGCCCATCATTGTTGCCCAGAGTGAAAGAACTCGTTATCAGTGTTGGGAATCCGATCTCTAAAAGAATCACAGCTTCGGCTCCAAAAGTCATTAAGAAGGGGGTCTCCCCTATTGACCTACGAGGTGTAGTTCGATATGTCCAGGACGTGTGACAGCTCTTCCACCCATTTTCCTTTTGCATTATCCTCTCTTCTTGAGTCCATTCACTATGACCTTATTAACAGCCTCGGCCTATCCATTCCCATGTGGATAAGCCGGGGTGGAATACTTATTCATAATGCTCAGGTCACAACAATACCTCTTGAAAGTTTTGCTATCAAATTGAAGATCGTTGTCCAAGATGAGGGTAAAAGGAATCCTAAACTGGGTGACAATATTTTTCCAAACAAATCTCTTGGCATTCACATCCCTGATATTTTTCAGTGGTTCAGCTTCAACCTACTTGGTGAAGTAATCTATGCCAACCAGCAACCATCTCTTATTCCCTGCAGCCTTAGGGAAAGGCCCTACAATATCCAAGCCCCATTGAGCAAATGGCCAAGGGCTGGATAGAGGATTAAGGACTTCCTCTAGTTGATGAATGTTTGGAGCAAATCTTTGGCATTGATTACACTTCTTCACGTACTCTTGTGCTTCCTTCTGCATGTTCGGCCACCAATATTCTTAAGTGAGGGCTCTGTGAGATAAGGATTTGCCTCCTGTGTAGCTCCCACAAATCCCTTCATGTAATTCCTCTAAGAATAGTTCTGATACCTCAAGGTGTACGCATAGCAAGTATGGCCCAGAAAAAGAGCGTTTGTACAACTTTTGGTTCTCGGACAGCCAAAACATAGGAGCCTTTCTTTGCACTTTGTCAACCTCAGACTTCCCCTCGAGCAAGATATCCTCCTTAAGGAATAGTATTATAGAGTCCATCCAGCTAGGTCCTACCCTAATTTGATGAATAGGAACCATCTCTCTTTTCATCTCAATAGGTTTGCACATGTTTTCAACAAGGATAACCTAAGGTAAGCCCTACGTTGAGGAGATTGCAAGAGTGGCCAGAGAATCAGCATGTGTGTTTTCGCTTCTAGGGATTTGCAGTAAGCTGAAAGACTCAAACCCTTATTGTAAGTGCCTAACCTAATTTAAATATTCTTGCATTCTCACATCCCTGGCCTTTAACTCTCCCTTTACTTGACCTACAACTAACCTTGAATCTGATAATATTTCTACTGCTTTTCCTCCCATTTTCTGAATCATAATCATCCCTACCAATAGAGCCTCATACTCAGCCTCATTATTTATGGCCAAAAAACCTAATCTTAAGGATTTCTCAATAGTGATCTTCTCAAAAGATATTAAAACTAGCCCCACTCTAGATCCTCTTTGATTTACTGCACCATCAATGTATACCCTCTAGGATAAAGGTTCTTGCAAAAAGACCAAGCCAACTGATTTTTCATCTATGTCCTGCTTCTCTACCTTCTCCTCTAATGGGGATTCAGCAAACTCGGCCATCAAATCTGCGAGGACCTGTCCCTTAATAGAGATTCGAGGCATATACTTGATATCAAAAGCCCCTAATATTGTACCCCACTTGGCAATCCTTCCCGTGTAATTAGCACTCCAAAACAGAGATTGAAGCGAAAGTTGAGTTAAAATAACAACTGTGTGGGATTGGAAGTAGTGATAGAGTTTACGTGTAGCATGTACTACTACCAAAATGGCATTCTCTAGTGACAAATAACGAACTTCTACTTCATGCAACGACTTACACAGTAAACTAGCCTCTGCACACCATTGTCAACCCATATCAGCACCAAGCTCACGGCATAGGAAGCCACAACAATGTAAGCAAATAAGACCTCATCCATCTCGAGCTTGGACATAACGAGTGGCCAAGAAATGTATTCCTTAAGCTGTTGGAAGGCCAAGGCATACTCCTCGGTCCATTAAAATCTCCTTCACTTATTCAACAACTGGAAGAAAGGTCTGCAACTCTCTGCTGATTGAGAGATAAATCGGTTCAAGACAACAGTCATTCCTGTTAGTTTATGGACTTCTTTGGGATTTCGAGGTGGTTAAAAACTGTTAATTGTTTTAACCTAATCAGGGTTGACCTCAATTCCACGATGAGTGACCATATAGCCCAGAAATTTTCCTAATCCCACGCCAAATGAGCACTTGGAAGCATTGAGGCGTAATTTGTGTCCCTTAGTATTTCAAAAATATTCCTAAGGTCCCTCACGTGCTCGGACACCACCTTACTAGTCACTACCATATCATCTATATAAACCTTAATATTTTCACCTAATTATGGCTCAAACATCCTGCCATCATCCTCTGATAGGTAGACCTTGCATTCTTCAATCCAAAAGGCATTACCTTGTAATGGTAATTTCCAGTAGGAGTGACAAAGCTGTCTCCTCCTGATCTCCTAGAGCTAGTGGTATTTGGTGGTATCCCTAGAAGGCATCCAAAAAACTCATCCAAGGATGGCCTACAGTGGCATACACTAGCTAGTCTATCCAAGGCATGGGGAAAGGGTTCTTTGGACAGACCTTGTTCAAATCTGTGAAGTCTACACATACTCACTACTTTCCATTCTTCTTTCTCACCATTACAGTATTGGCTAGCCACTCAGGGTAAAACACCTCTTTAATAGCCCCAGCCTGTTTAAGTTTGATTACCTCGTCCCTGACAACATCAGAATGGTCCTTAGATGAGCACCGAGGTAGTTTCTTTTTGAGGATGATAGACAGATTGACATTCAAATGATGGCAGATGAAATTTGGATTCACCTAGGAGCTTTATAAGCACTCCACGCGAACACGTCAATATTCTTTTTGAGAAATACTATCAGCTTCTCCTTTTCTCGAAGAGGCAGCTGGGCTCTGACCTGAAAGAACTTTTCTGAATCATCATTTACAATAATCTTCTCTAGCTCCTCATACTTCACCCTTTCTGCTATCTCATCCATGGGTAAGACCGGAGTCCTTAATTGTTATAAACCCCTATTAGTAGAGGCTGAGGACACAACTTCAGGCTGATGCATAATTGCAGCCACCAAGCACTGCCTGGCCACGAACTGACTCCCAACTAGTTTCTTAATCTGATCCTCGTATGGATATTTCACTTTCAAGTGGAGGGTAGAAGAAACAGCCCTCAAGGTATGAAGCCAAGGTCGTGCTATAATGGCTGTGTAGGGAGAATAAGAATCCACCACAATGAAATCCACCTCCACCACCTCTGAACTTGCCTGCACGGGTATTCTAATCTGGCCCCTCGGAATAACAACCTTCCCATCAAAGCCCAATAAAGGTGAATCATAATCTGTCAAATCCTCAGGTTTCAAGTTTAGACCCTCGTACAAATCAGGGTACATAATCTCTGCCTCATTGCCCTGATCCACCAACACCCTCTTCACATCATACCCTCCTATTCTGAGGGTGACCATTAGGGTATCATCATATGGCTATATGGTGCTAACTTTGTCCTTATTCGAGAAACTCAACGCCAGTCAGATCTCTATCCTACCCCTTTTCAGCTCAGAATTGGAGTCCTCGGCAGGTGGCTAAGCTACAAACATCACCCTGGAGGGGTGAGAGCCAGTCCCCTAGAAGCAGCAAGAATAACATTAATCGTGCCCAAAAGGGCTCTCGAAGAAGCATCTATCCGAGGTCCCAATCCTGACTGGCCCCTTACCTACTTAGCTGATGTAAAAATTGCTTTAACCTCCCTTCCCTGACCAGCTATTCCAAATGATTCCACAAGGTTTTGCAATCTTCTGTGGTGTGTCCTTGCTCTTAGTGGTATTGATAATGAAAGCTTTGATTGCGCTTCATAGGGTCTCCTCCCATCTTATTTGGCCATTTAAAGTATGACTCATTCTTAATTTTTTCTAAAACTTGATGTACTGGCTCACGAAACACTGTGTTGACCATCTGAGTAGTAGTAAACCCAAACTGTCCAGCAAAGTCTCTCTGAGACCGTTTATTATTGTATCTGTCCGACCTGAAATCCATCCTATCTTGAGGGATAACCTTTGCCTTTCCTTTACCTTGGTGCTAGTCTTCCTCGACCTGCTTATACTCGTTAATACGGTCCATAAGCCGACGCACACTCCTTACAGGCTTCTTGGTTAATGACTTTCTTAAATCATGCTTGGCAGGTAGGTTGACCTTGAAAGTCCTTATGGCCATGTCATTAAAGTTCCCATATATCTCATTTAACATCTCCTAGTATCTGTTTGAGTATGTTTTCAAGGTCTCCCCTTCTCGTATGGTCATAGATAACAGCAAATCTACGGGCGAGGAACTCTACTACACGTAATAAAGCGAGATCCAAACACTCGAGTGAGTTTCTTAAAGGAATCAATAGAACTTGCTCCCAGACCATAAAACCACCTCACTGCCACAGGCCCAAAACTGGATGGGAATACCTTGCACATCAAGGCCTCATTCTTGGAGTGCACAACCATTATTTGGTTGAAGTGGCTCACATGCTCTACAAGGTCGGTTCAATCATTGTACATGGTGAACGTTGGCTGAGTGAACCACTGAGGAAGCCTTCCTCCTTCAATCCTGTGTGTGAAAGGTGATCTGGAAATCTGGTTTAAGGCTTTGCTCATAGCGTTGTTTCCCAAGCCTTTGCAAGATGAGCTCTTATTTCTGCGCTCACAATGGCTATCCTCATCACACGAGAAGTACTCACTGAGAGGCGTCTTTGATCTGGGCCTGTAGCTGCCATCTCCATCATCGTCAGAAGAAAAATCAGAGTTGGAAGAAGTTCATCTTCGTCGTTCATAGCGTAACCTCCTTCTCAAACGATCAATCTCCAGTTGCATGGCTCTGGTATTCTCCTCATAAGAGACATGGCTCCCACTTTGGGATTGGCTCCTGCTAGCATGGGTGGTATGCACATTAACTTCCCAGTCCCTTCTTCGCTCAAGATTGAGAAAATGATCTTGACGTTGAGACCCTATGGATTCTTCCCAATTCAGACCTGAACCGACCATGATTGAACGTTAAACTCACTACAACAGAAGAATTTCCTATAGATGGCACCAATTATAAGGGCAAGGTTTGGTCCCTCAGCCCAAAGGGTTAAAAGATTTAGGCCCAAAGAGCCCAATACAATGAATTTGTAAATAATGGGTTCGAAAACTAGGCTCTAATGAATCATACAACAATTATAGTTGGCCCAGATGACAAGAAAGCAAAGATAAAATAGTTTAACTCAAAGGAAAAGGTCATTGGTTCAATCCGAGGAGATCAGTTCTTGTATATATTTCTTTTGGATTTGGTTACAAGTTTAATTCTTGTTCTTATAGTGTTTTTCTCTTAATTCTCCGATTTTTTCCCCTTAGGGTCTTCTTTCTATTTTATACTACCTTCCTCCTTTCGCCTCTACCCTCCACGTGTAGATTAAATTGCTGGTTTTGATCCTTATCCCATCAACACCTTCCTGAAATTTTTGGGAATCGCTGTGAGGCTGAAAATTACTGTTCAGGTATCACTTCCTCATTAATACGGCTAGAGGGTTAGTTACAGAGCATTCAATGCGGTGGTAGCAGCTTTCTCTTAGATATTTCATTGCTTTCCTTTGTCCTGTGCTTTCATAATGTATATCCTTATCAATAGAATCTCCTGGAACGTTGCTTCTAGATATCAAACCATACCTTCGGACCTCGGCTTTGCTCAGTCGAGGAGGCATTCATCCTCGAACCACCTTCTTGGACTCTTATGACCAAACCTCACATTTTCACTCACTAACATGGACTCCCATTACAATGTTTACCCGTCCTTAGACTACTTAATGTCCTCGGATTGGGCCCCCGGCCCAATATATACATAGATATATACTATTGGGCCTATCACCCCTATAAGTATATTTTGCCATAATACATTTTAGAAAACTCATTCGGCTAGAATGTACTCCACCCAAAAGTCGTTCCTAACACTACCTTAGTTTATTTTTCATTGAGAAAAAGTTGACCTTCTTCCTTTAAGATATGGTCATATTCTCCCTACTAAGAAATTATGGATAAAAAATTTCTCCCTTTGAGAAGAATAATTGATTTTCTTATGAATTTGATGCTTTTATTTCTATCTGGCTAATCCTGATTTGACATTAGAATATTAATTTTTAGAATAAATTATATAATTGATTTTTATTCTTTACACCATATTTTAATTTGGTTCATAACCATTTCAATGCGGTGTTGCTTTGTGAAATAGCGAGAGAGGGATTGGAAGAAGGGAAGGAGGAGTATTGTGTTGATGGGAGGCTCCAGTGTAATTTTTCAGCACAGAAGACAATTCCAGTGATAAAGCTTGGTTTAATTTGTGCTTCTCAGGTTTCATCAATTAAGAAGAATTAAAGTGAATCTAAGTTCTAAAGATTGAGAAAAGGCAACATATAATGCATTTTTCAGTGAAAATAAATCGGCTTTGTTTGTTTTTTTTTTTTAAGCGATAGAAGAAAAAGGAAAAAGATTGTTGGAGGTCCTATTCTTACCAATCTTTTTTGTTTGTTGTAATTTTATTTGTGTTGTTTTATTAATTTTGTTAGGGTTTTTTATTTATAAATTTGACGTGGCTGCACAATTGATAGTTGATGCGGCAAAATATATATGCATGGGCCATTATTTACATTAGCATTTTTCATCCAACACTTAGTAGTAAGGACCAAATCGACATGACACTAAAAAAGTTAGAGACCAAATTAACATAATTGTAATGTTTTTTTATTTTTATTTTTAGAGATAATTATAATATGCTGCTAACCTCACAACTCGAACCCTTTTTTCCTAGACCTCCAAGCACTTTGTGCATGGGGAAGTGTCGATTCAGTTACAAGGCCTTTGACAACATAATTGTAATGTTAGTAACCAAATTAACATATGGTGTAAAAGATAAGATAAAGATCAACTTTATGGTTTACTCTTAATTTTTACTTACACTTTTTGTAGCTAATGTTAACAAGGCCATTTCCTCTAAAGCTCCATCCTTAGGTAAAAGTGAGATACATCATCAACGTGGAGATTCTAGAGAAAATTTGGGGCAGGGTTACACTTAGTACTGGGGAATCCCATTTTTTAATAAATAAATAAATTTCTCAACGAATGTGTATTTTACAGATTTTTAAAATGTTAGACACCAAAAATAACAGTTCCAAACCACCGCCCCCCCCCAATAAAAAGGAAAAAAAAAAGAAAAAGAAAAAAGAATTGATAACAACAACAAAATGTCCATCTTTTTTACCCCAAAAAAAAAAAGTTTTCATCTTTTAACCCAAAAAAAAAAAATATTTATACTATAATTTTGTTTCTCCTCTTTAGTATTTTCCTCTCTTAGTATTGGTGGAGGCAAATAGGTAAAATGTTAAATTTAGCAATTAAATATAACAAAAGTGGAACAAAAGGCTAATGCATCAGTGGAGCAAAAGCCTTTTTTTTTTTTTTTGGTTGAGCTATAGTGCACAGCCAAAGTGGTTGTGCACAATAGCTTTTTTTTTTCTTTTTTTTTGAGAAATAATTACAACATGCTGCTAATCCTGCAGCTCGAACCATTTTCCCTCTAGACTCCTAAGCATTTTGTATATGTTCAGCTACAAAGCCTTTGGCTGGTTGTGCACTATAGTTAAGATGGTATATATATATATATATATATATATTATTAAAAGACATATTAATTTATTGTGTTGGTGGTGGTGGTTTTTTTTTTTTTTTAGAAGATGGTGGTTGTTGTTTATTGTAGTAGATATATTATTATATTGTGTTAAATGCTAAAATGTATTTTGTAAAGTAGGATGGTAAAATAGATAAAGTAATTTTTTGTGGTGCTAAATTGCTAAATTTTTTGCACCACCATTGTTGATGCTCTAAATTGGTAAACTATGGCAATTGAGTTCAAATGGTATTTTTAATAAAAACAATTTCCTCTTGGAGATTTTATTTGAGACTAAGCTTTATTAGCTGTTGCTAAGCTTCAAATTAGTCATCTTGATTTAGACTCAAATTAAAATAAGGAAAAAAAAAAAAAAAAAACTACACCAGGGAGATTTAATATTAGGGGGTGATAGTACTCAAAAAGCAATTTTATCTTGGATAGTTTTTTTTTTTTTTTTTTTTTTCAATTTGGGACTGAGCTGTTGTTGTTGTTGTTGTTAAGTTTCTAATCGTTCATCAATGCTTGATTTAAACTCTAAATGCTAAACGAAAAAAAATAAAATAAATAAATGGAGGATATTTAAAGTTAGGGAGGCATAATACTCAAAAAAAGAAGAAGAAGAGAGATATATATATATATATATATATTAATGATGAATTTTTGCTTTGTACATTTTGATTGCAAGGTAAGCAATTTGTGTATACTCATTAAAATTTATAAAAATGATAAGGATTGTGTATACTCACTTTTGTGTGTGAATGTATGTATGTGTTTAAAATTTGTCACTACTTTTAATCTAAGGGCATGTAGCAAATCCAACTATCCCCTAAAATCGATCCAATCCAATGAGTTTGGTCAGTTTTTAAGGGTTAGTGAGTTGGGTTAGGTTGCCTTTTTTTTTTTTTTTTTTTTTAAGTGGGTTAGGTTGGGCGCCCGTCAAAAGATTTACAAATTCATTTAACTCATCCCGACCCATTTATATTTAATATGTATATTAATATAAATTACTACCTCCGTCCCACTTTTTTTGTCCTCTATTCTATTTTGAGATATCCCTAAATATTGTCCTGTTTCTAAAAATAAAAGTCATTAATTTACTAATGTTCCTATTATACTCCTATTAATTTACTAATTCAATTTTTTGATAAATTTTTTTAAGGGCAGTTTTGGAAACTTATAAATTTTTAAAAAGTAAACAAGGTAATAAATGATGTTCCCTTTAAAAGTTTGACTTTTCAAACAGGACAAAAAAAATGGGACGGAGGGAGTATATGGGTTTTTTTTACTTACCTTTTCCCCCTATCCCTTTAAAAGTTTGACTTTTCAAACAGGACAAAAAAAATGGGATGGAAGGAGTATATGGGTTTTTTTTACTTACCTTTTCCCCCTATCCCTTAATAAAAAATTAAACCCTAACCTATTTTCACATTTCTTTTCAATATAAGGTTATTTGTGTGGGTTTAATGCAATAATCAAATAATTTGTGTGGGGTTTTGTACTATGCTTAGGTATGTAAGGTTATAAATTTGTCATTATTTGTGTTGATCTTGTGTTATGGTTAGGTTTGATTAGTGTATCAAACCAACACAAATAAGATTATAAATCTATTGTTATTTTTGTTAACAATCTTATAAATATGTTGTTTTAATACTTTTTTTTTTTTAAAATACTATCCAACCCAATGCAGCTTATTCCATGTGGGTTGGGTTAGGTATTTTTTCAACCTAACCGTGGTGAGTTGAATTGAAAAAATCTCTTATCTTAGCTTGTGCACACTCCTAGATGTATCAATATGCAATGTGGTCCCCCAAACTTTGACTTCACTCTAGTGAAAGAGAGTCATTTTAGGTTAAAATAAGGCTAAAATGAAAAACTCACCTTTTAAGTTTCACAGTTTTTCATTTCAGTCCTCTAAATTTGAGTTTTGTCTTTTTAGTCCTCTAAGTTTCATTCATTCCCAATTGAGTCATTCGTTAATGTTCTGTTAGTTGATGTCAACCACTTACCAAAACGACACCGATTTGGATGTTATTATTATTATTATTATTATTATTTTATTTCTTAATTTCAAAAAAAAAACTTAAAAACATTAATTAAAAAAAAACAGAAGCTTAGTTATCCAAGGGAACGACGTCGTTACCCAGGGGATTAATCGGCCTCCTTATTCTCTAATTAGCTAGTCTGTTCGATCTTTTCTTGAAAATGGTACCTTAGTATTAAGTCCATAAGCCGAACTAGAAGAATCCCACAAAATTGCAGGTTGTGGATTCACAGATTTACAAACTTCTAACAAGTTAACAAAACCAGCAAGATTACTATGCACATAAGATAGAGGATTTTCCATAGCATACCTCACTCTAGCTTAAGCTACTAAATACAATACATGGGTAAAAGTCACAAGCTCAAAAAGCTTCTTCAAAAGCGTCATATCATTGATATCTCCTTCTACAATTAAAACTCCCGAATACTCCAAAAGCGCTTGCCTTGCTCGCTTCAATGTTGGGTCATAGAACTCATTGAAATTGTCTATACCCACCACACCGTCTCCACGCCGCTTAAGTGCAGAGCAGACATAAATTACGACAAACCCAGCAGCTTCGATGAATAAATAATCCCCACGCTGACCGATAGTAGCCCGCTATCTAAGAATAAGGAAGTCGATTGATCCTTGGGTAATGACGTCGTTCTCTTGGGTAATTAAGTTTTTTTTTTTTAAATTAAAGTTTTTTAGTTTTTTTGAAATTAATAAATTAAAACAGCGTCATTTTGGTAAGTGGATGACATCAACTAATAGAACACTAATGGAGGACTCAATTGGAAATGAACGAAACTTAAAGGACTGAAATAACAAAATTCAAACTTAGAGGACTGAAATGAAAAAAATGTGAAATTTAGAAGGTGAGTTTTGCATTTTGACCTTAAAATAATTAATGAGTGATCCATTGTCAACATTTTCACTATACTTTTACAACAAATTTTAAATGATAAGTTGCTACTGTTTCAAACTTGAACCCACCATTAAAATTGTACATCAATAACAACTAGTAACAACTAACAACCTATTACTTCAATTTTGTTGTTAAAAATTTTATAAAAATATTGCTAGTGACCTTGTTAGGAATGCTATAAACATATGAATAATAATTATTCCATAGGGATTTAATTAGTTAGTTATAATTCCAAGCATGTTAATCACATTTAATACATGTTAGAATCATTAATGCATGTGGAGAATAATAAAACCATTAAGATAAGGCCATGTGGGCCAATAGAATAGTTTTATGATTCTGTAAATACCTACTTGTAATCATATTTCTTTCATTAAAGAATAAACTAACTCATTGCTTAGTGCATTTCTTTTTTAATCTATTTTTTTCTTTATAAAGGGTGACTACCCCGAATTAAGTAAATTTTCCTACAGTTTTCCTATAATTTCTATCAATCCCCGTCAAGGACCATCGTTTAGGTAGACCCAATACTAGTACCCTTTTATTTACCAGTTTCTCTAAAAGAAAAAAAGAAAAACTTTTAATTATTGAAAACAAAAATTTAAAACCTCACCCCCACCCCAACCCCCCCCCCCCCCCCCGCGGGTCCCACCCAAACAACAGCCAAAAAAAAATTATATTGGACTGGAGCCACAAATGTTGGTCGAACTAGGAATCCAATGCGTTGAATGTGAAGTTGTGAACGCACTGTGCAACCCGAGTGTCCATTCTCCATTATTTGGAGGGTAAAAATGTGAAAGCCTAGAAAATGAGGAAGTGTTGAAAAGAGATATAAGATATTTTAGTTTTATCTTATTTTGCTTAGTTAAAGGAGTAAAAAAGTAGAGGAATAAAAAATTTATTTAAATTTGTTTTTTTTATGAAAAAACACTCATTTATTTAGTTGAAGAAAAAAAAAAGCGAAAAGATGGAAAATATAGTTTATATGAATTTACTTTTATGCATCAATTAAATAGTATATAAAAATAATTAGATATATTACTAAAGTGACACAATACAATAATTACTTTATTTTAACTTATTTTCTCTATTTATTTTTATATTTTTTATATAAAGAATGTGATTAATTAAATTGGTTCAAATAAAATATTAAAAAATGAGGGAAAAAAATCCCAAATATTAAAAATGTTGGCATTGTTTCTCTAAAATAAAATTTAAAAAAACATTGGTATTTGCTCACATAAATTTTGGATAAAGATAAAATCTCTCTTTTCTTTCCCATTTAAACAATACAAAAAATCAATTTTTTTCCATCCTCCCTCAAATCACTCCAATTAAACGAGCTCTAAAGGAATTTTCTCCTTCTACCACCCTATGACTAAGGGTGTGTATCAAACCTACCAACTCAACAAAATTAACCCATAAAAATTCAACTTGACCAGCCTACGTCAACTCAACACCTCGGGTTAGTGGATTTATTTGGATTGTAATTTTATTTTAAGGCTCAAGTTAAGCTGAGTTCGAATTGATCATTTTTCCAACTCATCTGACACAACCCAATCCACCATATATATTAGTTTCTTTTATTATCCTTGCATTAATTTTTTTTTTGTTTAATTTATTTGGGAATTTTTTTAGAATTAATTTTGATGAATTTGAAATTTGAAAAATAATTTAGGCATGTCATGTGAGTTATTATGATTTATTGAAAAACAAACACTTAAATAGTTTATAAAAATCCAAAATTTATTATAATACATGATAAATGTAACTACAAGTGCACAACCCATCGACCTAACCCTTATAGGTTACGGATTGGATTGAGAAACACCAACCCAACTCATGTAGTGGGTTCCAGTTAGCTCAACTGCTAAAGTCTCTAATAGTTGTTTAAAAGATCTAGGGTTTAATCTCTGCCTATACCAAAAACTGATTGGTATCTTGATATGATAATAAAAAATTTATTATCAAGAACAGACGCTATAAGTTGAAACTCTAAAAAAAAAAAAAAAAAAAAAAAAAAAAAAAAAAAAAAAAAAAAGACCTATGCACTCCCCTACCCACGTTCCACCATCAAGTTAAGTGACTGTTCTCATCTGTTCTGATTGGAATAATAATATTGATACTTGATGCAGACACGTTTTCTTCGCTTGGCAAGAAGTCCAAACATAATTGGAATAATATTTTTTTAAAAGTTCAAACAGTGTTTTTGCAATAAGAATATAGCAAAGCGTTCTTATCTAAAATGGTCCTTGATTTCTTATCCTTGGTTCGTCTAAAAAAAGATAATAATAATAAAACGCTCCTCGATTTCTCATCCATAAGCTCTTTTTATTTTATTTTTCAACACATCATGAACTCATGTGTGAACACTAAATGCCTGAATGAAAGACTGCCATAATATAAAAGAATTGAAAACTGGATGTGCTCCGAGAGAAAATCAAATAACCATGAACATAAAATCAAACTATTCTATCAACGACATTTAGATAGGCTAAAATGAGCTTACTTTACCTATTTAACAATACTTACAAGACAATTAGACAAACTGACACTTCTTCCACCATCACCCTTGACAAGAATGATCACAAGCACTCCCACAAGTAGTATGTTAAGTACGTTGACCAAAATTTTAACTTGCGGAATTCGGGGTGAACGCCTTTTGAATGAATTCCAAGAAGCACTGCGAGTAGAATGTAAAATTTTAACTTATGGAATTCGGGGGGAACACCTTTCGAATGAATTCCAGGAAGCGCTGCGAGTAGAATGTAGGGTCTACGGCAGAGATGGACAAGGAATCAAACTGAAGAGATTTATATGCACGTTCAATCTTCTTACTCATGTTGTAATCTTGCAAAATATCAATGATACCAAGGTACAGAACAACATCATATGCTTCATGAAACATTTGGGTTTCCTCTTTTCCTGGAATCAGCTCTGCCCTTGCTGGCATGTTCACACCAAGCTGGATTTGGAGCCTGTTTAAAAAGTTGGAAAGAAAATTAGAACTACAATGCTTCAGACATACAGTAGTAGCCATTGTACCAAAAAGGCTTCTCTCATTCTCCCATGTACTTGAGATGCCTAAATCTTTAAATTAAAGACTTTCTAAAATAGATCATCTTTCTTGTGATAGCATGGATCAAGCTTGCAAATATTATACAAGGTCAACCGTCTAGAGGTCTAGGGCATTCCTAATTTTCTTCAAGGGTATGTTTTATATAACTTATATGAGTTCATCTACAATACTGGCCAAACAGCAAAGAAAGATTTGCATATGACATATTGGTCACTTGCCCAAAAATAATAGACCCATTGGCTGTGACGACAACATGCTTTAGGTGTTCCATGAAATCATACCTTGCTGTACCAGGTAAAAGAAGATCGACTTCCTCATCACCAGCAGCTGATGCTCGTAATCGGCTACCCCTGATGTGAGGGCCCACAACAACACTATTATCATCTGTTCCACGGGGGACCAAAACAAGGCTTTGTGGGTAATTGGAGATCTCATTCTCTAGAGGGTCTGAATTGAAACATAACCACCATATCAGTCTTCTGTATTAATGAACAGTGCAGCTATGCAAGTCATAGACAAGTGATGATGACCAGGTTAAATCAGAATTAGTAGGTGCTACAAGTCTAATGGGTGTGGTTCATGTACCACGTGCAAAATATACAGTTCAATCCTCACTGGTAAAAGACGTTATGGTGAAATAGACATTAAAAGAGAAAAAAAAAAAAGCCATTATGTCAACACACACAAAAATAACCAAGAAGGACAAAAACCAATTCGCTGTCAATGTTAAATAAGGAGGGTCCTAAGTTTTCAAATTGGAACTTGGCCTACTTACTTGGGTGTTATGTAGCCTTCAACAAATAAACTGCCAATCCCACGAGAAATATGAAAAATGGGACTTCCTAAAATACCACTATCACTGGATTACATGGACTAAATTAAGACCATAAAACAATACTCAAATGTGTTGGTTTATTTTCAGTTCAAAATGGTTCAAAGAAAACCTTTCTCATTACTTATTACTTCACTGCATATACATCGCACTACCTACTAAATAACCCCAGACACCACTTACCAAAAAGGTTAACTGCTGACACTAGCTTCTGTCATAAATTTCCTACAAACTCTCATGTTTTTACACATTTTGTTTGCAATTGATCTTCTAACCATAAAAAGACACCAGACAACTGAATCAATATTCTTCCTAAAATTTCATGAACAGATTATGGTGGAGCACCAATTTTGAACATAAGCCGCACCTTCTTCTGCAAGCATTGCCAATCCATCTGCCGTTATACCTTGGTAGAACATAAGAGAGCGCAAGTGTTGAGGGGCTCGATAATGCACACCTAACAAAAGGCTGTAATCCATAATGTGCTGTGCTTCCAAAAACTTACTGTCAATCTCAATCTGGCTGCATACAAAAAAAAGTCAGCATGAGATGAATGCCACAATTTCAAATCCTATCATTTAAAACAACAAAATTAGGCGTAAAATCAGCATGAGATGAATGCCACAATTTCAAATCCTATCATTTAAAACAACAAAATTAGGGGTAAAATCAGCACTTGGATATGAACTTTACAATTGAAGCTTGATCCTTGTGTGCCAGCTAAAACCAACTTTTACTTGTTATTAGGCAAGAGATTATACAATTTGGAACTTCAAAAATTTTCACACAATTATGGCATCCACACAAATTATTACAGTCAACTTTTTATGGATAAAAAAATTATTCACTTGAGATCTTCATATATTCATTAACCACATCGGGTAAAGATTACCAATTCACAACCTTTGATATGTTAACTCCCAAGTAGGAAAGCAAATTACATGGCAGCTATGAAAGTACAACTTACTTCAATAAAGCCTCTCGCCAAGAGGGTTCCAAATAATATTGATAGTTTAGATCCAAATCTTTGAGTATTGTGTTCTCATCAATTTCAACCTTGTCTGCTGAACGTCCAAGGGACGAACCTTTCAAATCATATCTTCGATGGATCCTCAACTCTGTGCAGAACATATTTCCCATTACTACAAAACGAAACTGCAAGGTAGGAAATAAACTACAAATATTAGCTTCTTGTGAACAGAAGGCATCTCACATTCTTGCAAAGGCTTAATGAACCAAAGCAAGATACAAATCATAGCATAGTCAGATCTAAAACACAATAATATGGGCCTACGGCTCAGAAAATTTCAATGAAGTTCAAACCTGTGTCATAAATATTAAGAAGTAACAAATAAATGGCTATGACATTGAAATACATGGAAAAATACCTCTAGAACAGATGACTGCTTCATTGTGCTGCTTACCTTTTGACCACTAGAAGGTATGATTCTGTGAAGGCCAAAAAATTTTGTAATAAGCGTGTTTTCATATATCCTCACATGATAATGATAATCTGGAAGCATTCTTAGAAGAACCTACACATCAAAGCTCCAGTCAGTAGAACCTAGAGGTATATGATGAGAAAGAGAACATATATAAAACTTCAATTATAGCAGACGTATCATGGTTCAGATTCTTCAGAACTACATTCCTGGTTGAGTATGGAGTTCTTTTACATGATCCACAAGCACACTAAAATAGGTCCTATAAGCTCCTGAAATTTAAAGTTGTATTAATTACTCAAGCTTTAGTCTTTTAGTATATTGGAACCATGTTAATCATTTTTTTTTCCTTTTTTTTGATAGAGTATGGAAACTTTCTAAAGAAGAGACCTTTGGACTCGTCTCTAGCCCTTTGGAACCATGTCAATCATGTATTGGAAATATCAACACATGCTGATTTTTTCTAACTGTTACAATAAAGCACAAAAGAGAAAATATATATCCCAAGGTGACTTATTTATGCATGAATAACAAAGAAATACTAAAGATCCCAGAGGTTTCCTTTTCAGACATCTTTGTTCTTCATACATAAATAAGTCACCTTGGTCCCCCCCGCCCTTCTCAAATGATTAGTACGATTGTTGGAAAGCACTAAAGGTTGCACAATCCATCTACACAGGAAATACATACATATATATAAAAAATAAAACTAGGAGGCAACTAGTGCTAACTCTTAACACTTCCAAAATAATAAAGAGACACAAGGTCAAACAAAATAATGGAGCGACCATCCAAACAGCTAAAGAGACTAAAATGTAGAATTTATGAAGTGAATGGGCCATTCAGTCCCTCCAAAACTCAATTTTGATTTCATGCAAATCTATACTAAGTAGCATCTGCACCCTCACCGGTTACAATAAACCCACAACAAGGAGGGCTACAGAAGTGAATGATGGATGCCATGAAATTTGAGGGTTGCATTGCACTTCCTCCATCGAATATGATCCCTTGGTCCAGCACAAATAAATGCTGTGATTTGTAAGCTAATATATGAAATTCTGTAAATGAAAAGAATTTTAATGAAGCAAAATGATTGTCTTTGTAAAATGGTTAATAACATCAAGTGACACACATGAATGTTGAGTAATTCCAGAAAACTGTTAGGTTTATTTTGACTCATCAAAATATGATCATTTTGCAAATTTTCATCTACTGTGGAACATCAGGAGCAACATGTGCAAATGTGTTACCAATATAATTCAAATTGCTGGAGCAATTTCATTAAAGGCATAAAAACTACACCCATGTACAAAATTTAGTCCTTGTAATCAATAAGCAAACCATTATTGACCACATCCATCAGCAGTTAAGGAAAAATGGCATAAATTGATGTCCTTTGAGCTGATAAATAGAATTAAATTTCCTTAATTCATGCTCCTAAGTTTCACAGATATCCCTAAGCCTATGATATAGGTTTCTGATCAAAGACATTATATAAAAGAAAGAACTATGAATATTTTTTGTAAAAGAAGGAAACAATAATATGTTGGAAATGAAAGTTTATGGCTATCAAGATATCAGAAATCATTTACCAAGGAATAAAATTCATATCTTACCAAGAAATATGCATTATAGATAAATGACTACCACGAAATCAAAAATCCAGAAATTTCAAAACAAGAAGTTAATTCCCTTAATGTTTTATCTGAGGAATGGACAAACCTTTACTTCAGATTTCCTCAAAGTCTTAATCATGAATCGATCATCTTGGGATAGGAAAAAAACACTCCCACTTTTCCCAGGAGAAGAAAGTTCCCTCAGAGCATCATTCCCACAAATGGACATCATGTAATCAGCAGCATCAATCTTGAACAATTCCCTTAAATTCCTACATTGAATTTTCAGAAGGACATGCATATCAAAATCATTTTTTTTCCTTTTCTTTTTCCACTGATTAATATCAACAGCACGAAAAGATAAAAAGAGGCTCCCCTGCTGGGGGGAGGCAGTTTAAGATCAACACAGGTATCAAAAGGAATTAGTTACAAGCAATTATATTTACAAGGAAGGGGTTTTCCAATTTTTTATTTTATCCAAAGAATAAGGACACATGATAATGATCTGCATATACATTTTTTACCAACTCATTGACTTAAAAATCATAGGTAAATGTAGAGTAACCTCCAAAATAATAATGATAAGCACAAAGTCAAGAATTCAAATATTCCCAGATTAAAAATGAGTCAAATGACATGATTCGGATGTACAATCTGGATGGTGTGTCAGCATCTTATAAAAGTGCTCATAGAGTTGAAACAAAAGCATCATAGCTGCCTTCATGCTACAATTCATTCATGTTTAAGCTTTGGGACTTTCAAAAGAAAAAAGAAAAGTGTTGAGACTTTACACAAGGACAGTATCAACTGTGGCACATTAGGTCAGCCAGGATTTAGCAATTAGCATTCAGGGACACTGGTGTTTCAGAATATATTATATTAAGACTGAAGTCACATGGAGGCTTAAGTATTATGTTTCAGAATTGGCACTATGTATGTATAAGGAAAGAAATAGGACATACAATATAAATCAAGATTATCCATGTTTGAATGAAAAGAATTTGGATGACATAAGCACTCCACCTATAAGAAACAACCATGCAATACAGCTTTATCAAAAAAAAAGAGGAACACTGTATCAACAAATTTTCTAAATCATATACTTTAGCCTGGCTATGATCCTAATGAAACATAGCAGCTTACCAAACACTAGGATTAACCATCACAAGCATGCCTCATAAACACATCATACAAAATAAATGAGCTGCATAGAAGATTAACCTAAGTAGCAATAACAGAAAGGCCAACTACCAACCTGAAAACCATTGGGCAATAATCTTTCCACTTGAAATCCTCTGATCGATGAGGTGGTGTCAATTGGGACCCTTCTTTAGGAAAATTCATCCAAAAGCTAGCACGGGGACCAAAATCTGATGTCCGAACTTCTCGCCTCTGTATGGGAGTAATTTTCCCCACAGTATATCTGTCCATAATTGAGTTCATGGTCAACATTAACCTCCTAACCACAACGTAATGGAATATGAGACAGAAAATTTTAGATCTCTGCAATAATAAGTGGACCATGCCTGTCCCAGGAAAGGCAATATTTACCTTCTGTCCGGACTGGGAAAACTCAAGACACACACATGTGAACCAAACTGAAGGAGAAACATGTTGAGACTCTTTGACCATTTTCATGAAGTCCTACATTTGTCTATATATCTGTTTGTAATGATTTTCTTTTTTCATTACAAATTTACAATGCAACCATTATTGTCTATACATTGTACGAGAAAATTAAAGATCACTGCACTTATCAATCATATATTGATTTTTTTTTTTAAAGGAATAAAAATTTAAAGAATAATCTCATCAAGAAACCGCGTAGAGTATTTCCAATTAAAAAATGAAAAAGATAGAGATATGCAATGAAGAGTCATGATTTTAGCATCCTAAGTGAGGGTGTATGAGTCAGAAATTTGAAAGTACCTGATTCCAAGCTGTAAACTGAGCATTAGGTCATAACTCCTATGACCTTTAATGATTGCTTCACCGGGCCTGTTAACCTCTTTTGCGAGTTTCTTTTGCAGTCGTTTTGCTCTTTTGGATGATGGCACAAAACCATTTGCTCTTCTTGATGACGATGCAAAACCATTATTCAATACAAGTTCACTGATTAATACCCCTTGCATGTATTCTCGTTCCACGATTGGAATGTTGACCTCATCATCCTTTTCACTACCTTCTTGCAAAAAGTCCGTTAACCCTAGTGATGAATCATGTCCAATCACTTTCTCAATAGATACCTCTAGACTCCAACGCCTTTCCAGGGAAACATTTCTGTTGCGAGACTGCTCTAAATTTAACAGGCTTCCCTTGGAGAGCTTTTGGTCAGATGAAGCACGACGAGATCTCTGGTTCCCACCAACCTTGACATTTCCCATATCCACAGAAGAAGCATGATGAATATGTGCAGGGTTCTGCTTTCTCAAATCAGGCAATAGCCCTCTTTTCCTCAAAGCATTGAGGTAAAATTCTTGTACAGCAGGGAGTCGGCTACCTTTTGGATAAAATGATCCTTTTCCATCCTTCAAACCCCGTGTCCAAGTTCCCACATAGCAGCCTCCATCACTCCATGTATATGCTCCAAATCCATGCATCATGCCATTTAACCAGCTTCCTTCAAATGAGTCTCCATTCATCCAAGTAAGGGTTCCTTTCCCCGACATTTTCCCACCTTTCATATTCCCTACATAAACATTTCCATTAGCCCAGGTGTACTTACCTGGCCCTTCTGGTGAACCCTGAATCCATGAACCTTCAAAGATGTCTCCATTAGGATAATTTTGATATCCCAATCCATGTTTGACATTCAACCGCCATCGTCCCTTATATGCCAAATTATCCGATCCTATATATGTCCCTGTACCATGCATATAACCACCTGAAAACTCACCCTCATAAACTGCTCCAGAAGGCCATAGTTGTTTTCCATTCCCATGTTTCATCCCCCGTCTCCACTCACCCTCATATACGCAACCATCCAACCACAAATACTTCCCCCTACCCTCAGGGATGTCCCCGAGCAATGACCCGGAATATGATTCCCTATTGGCAAGTAAGAGCTCACCAACTCTGAAGCCAGCAGTTTCAGAACTATGACCAACTTCACCATTAGGTAATATGGGCGTGGAATCTTTATCGATAATGGCATCAAGAGATTTTGTTCTATCTGCACAAGAAAGTGCTCCTTCCACGTTATCAACAATGGCCACAGGGCCAGACATGCATAATGCCCAGAAGGAAACAATTCCTTACAATATTATAAGAATCTCAAAAGTTCTCATAAGCTACAAGACAAGATGTGGTGTCACAATAGGATCTTACTGTGGAACTGTATCTATACCCGCTCAAACTCCTTGTCCTTTGACCTATTAGCAAAATAAAGTTTTTTCAATAGCCTCAGATAGCTTATTGGAGCAGCAATGGAAGCAACACAGAACGGGAAAAGAATTCACACGAGACTCAAGAGTCCTTTTTCTTATTGAATTTTCACAACTACAATACGACCTTCAATAAGAAAAGACTTGGGAAAAAGAACATAGGATTAAAAAAAAAATCAGAAACAAGATGCATAGACATAAATGAAGTAATTCAGAATAACAAAGGAGGCAAATAATTACGAAATGTTATCAACTGAGAATACAAAAAGCATGACATACATTTAATTTTCTAAAATGCATTTTGCAAATTACTTTTTATCTACTTAGAAAACTTCTTTTGAAAATGTCTCCATCCAATTATTCCGAGAATATATATATTGAAAAGCTATTCATGAGAGCTTTATCAAAATGGATCATTCTGAAAGGGCACGAACAAAAAGATTTACAAAAAAAAAAAAAATCCAAATTGAGAGCCAAACTTGTTCCCACATTGACTTGCAACAAAACACAGCTCAGAATCAAACAATTATAAATAACTAATCTTTCAAAAATTCAGTCAACTAAACCCCTACAAATTGTCACATAGTTTGATATTGTTTCGCAATTATGCTTTCTTATTTTTATTTTTTATTTTTTTTAATATGTTTTTTCTTTACCATAGAGAAAAGCTAAACTTTCTTAAAGCGTTGAAATTAATTTAAAAGTGATCAAGGAAATTTTCTTTTCAGCTCTTATACAAATCAAACCGATTTTTCGAAAAACTACCACAATAAACACATAATAACAAAGCAAAGGCCTCTATCAAATACACAATATTATTCTAACTCTATGGCTAGAATCACATATTTCTGCTACAAAAAAATGGTTCCAAATTTTTAGCAGAAGATAAAAGCAAAACAAGTCCATTCCAGTACATACTTCACCAACAACAAACATCACAAATGAGAATCTAAACAAAAAATAATTTTAAAAATATTACCTTCAAAGGAGACAGAGAGAGAGAGAGAGAGAGGTAGTTGAAGAAGTGTAGCAGTTAAAAGAAGGTGAATATTGGTGAAGTGGCGGTGGTGGTGGTTTGGTTATTAAGACTTTCAAAACTTTGAAGATTTTTAATTTTCTGTGTTTGGCTTTTGGATTCAATGTTTTCGATTGTGACCAAAAAATCCAAAAATGGGATCAAAATCTCTAGCTAGCAAGTACCGACTCTACTGAGTAAGCTCTCTTAGCCAGACATAAACATAATAGCCCAAAATTAAAAAAATATAAAACCAAAATCTTACATTAAAATATTAAAATATTAAAAAAATATGGCTTGGTGTATTGACTTGTGAAAAGACTGTTAGACCCTGGTATAGATCCATTCAGACAGTTCTGACCAAATAAAGAAAGAAAAATAATTGAGTTTTAGTTAAGAAGAAAAATAATTGAGTTTTAGTAAGCTTAAACTGAAAAGTTTTTGACGGTTAAATAAAAAATTTAGAGTTCAATTATTACTAATACAAAAAATTGATTAATGTCTTTATCAGGAGCAAATATCGAGAAACTCTAAAAAAGAAAAAGAAAAAAAAAGAAAAGAAAGAAAGACATAATAATTCAGAGTTCACACAGTTTTTTTAAGTCTAAATTATGTGACTATTGAGATCCATTCCATTCCGAAATTAGGTAAAGGTGCCCCAGTTATCAAATAGCTCCAGTGTAAAACCCAAAATCTGATTTGTTGATTACTTTATATGGTAATTTAAATAGTTACAGTTACACCTAGAAGTTAATTAAATTAAAATTTTTGGGCATCACCATCTCCGAAAGACGATTTGATTTGACAATTTTTTTAGTATTTTTTTGGAAAAATATATGTGAGGATTAGGATTAGCGTGCCGACAAGTGTTATACACTTTGTTTATTTTAATTAATTGAGTTCTTAATAAGAAAGAGATAAAAAGGTCGCTTTGCGAGTCGTCGCCGTGACCCAAGGACGACGCTCCCGGTTTTTTAGAGCAGTGGGGGTTCGAGATTTACCTGCCGTCGACGGAAAGATGGGGCCACATTGTAGTAGTAATAACTTAAAAAGGTTGTCATCTTTTAGCTGAATTTAAAAGGTTAAAGGTGCTTTTTTTTTTTTTTTTTTTTTTTTGAGGAGGGCTTTTAAAAGGTGCTACCGCCGATGATTGTTTCTCTCGCATTCGAATGCTTTGCTTTGTTGTGTGTTCGATGCCTTTTCTAACGCCTTTGTGTGCGTTTGAATTTAGTTTTCGGTAAATAAAATGACTTTTGACTCTTTTATTCTTTTTTTTCCTTTTTCTTTTTTTTTTTTTTTTGGTAAAAGACTCTTTTCTTCTTCATTGTGTGTTTGTTTCCTTAAAAAAAAAAAAAAATGTAGGTAATACTTGACTCTAAAAAAAAAAGGTTTGCGGATAACACTTGTACCGTATAGTTTCTAAGTTATTGTACCTTTGAATTCTTCAAACAATTTATTCATATAGTTCCTTTTCAGTTTTTAAAATATATATATTCTTTTGCTACCGTACATCCTTGGTGCAATGATTACTCCACAAGTATAAATGTTTGTGGGGTGTGGGATGTAAAGGTCATGGTTTAAATATTCAGGAAGGAGGTTCATACACATATACACTTAGATTAGGGTAAAGTAAAAATTCTATCTTGTATAAATATATATTCTTTTAAAAAAAAAAAATCATAGAGTTAAATTAAACAATAGAGCAAACCACTCTTTGTTAGGTGAAATGGTACCACTCTGGGATCAAGTTGCATCAAGGTTCAAAGAGGAGGAGTTTGAACTGCGTAGTCAACAACAATAAAATATTTCTAACTATTTAAAGAAAAAAAATGAGGAAAGGTTCATTCTTTTGTAGTGTTTCTAACGTAGACATCTTTAATGTTTTCATTCCTTAACAATCTAATTATCCAAATATATAATAATGAAAAAAAAAATATTTAAACTTTAGATATTTCCATTAAAAATATTAAGAAATACCAATTGAACTATAAGAATCTTGACAATAAACTACATAATTGAAATTGTTGATCTAATTATCAATTTATCATTGGAAAATATAATATTAGTTTGTTGCATTTTTTTTTTTTAAGGTGAAAGAACTAGAAAAGCAAATTTTGTTTCACAATGAATCTTTATTTCAAAAATTTCTCTCAATCCTTCTTCCCCAACACAATCACAAATTCACCAAATGTGTAAAGCGTAAATTCACACACTCATCACAACAATCCAACATCAAATTCATCAAAATAGATGAACCATCTTCGATTGTCCAATGCTGACATCAATGACCCATTCAAGCTCTTGTGGGCGTTTTGGTCGATGTCCCTTGTAGATTCAACACGCTTTTGCTCCACCATCAATGAAAGTGAAAGAATGGGTTTTCCTCCTTGTGCCTAGAGATCAATGTTAATTTCTTTACGCTAGCCGCCCGCGTGGTTTGCTGAGGTCATCACTCATCCATCAGCTCATGAGAGAGAGAGAGACAGAGATCTGATTATTATTGGCACTGTGGCTTACTTTACTTACAAATTACAAAACCCAATCTTGAAAACACCCAATAGATGTTTTTCAGTTGGTGTTTCCACAGTAAAAAAAGAAAAAGAGAAAAAAAGAGTTAACTATTTTTAAGGATGTCTCTTTTTCTTTTTCTTTTTTTGGGAAAAAATCGGGCCAATCAAAATTTTTTAGCAAGGTTCGTCACATTTTACTTCTAAAACATGAAACTTGTTTTAAAATATTCAACCAAAGAGACTCTAAAGAACAATACTTAAAGAATTGTACTTAGTATTATTATTATTATTTTAAAGATAGTTTCAACATATGGCGTCCACTCCTAATGATAATTCTTTATCATCAGACCAAAACACTAATCAGTTTTTAGTGTAAACGAAGATTAAAGCCTAAGTTTCTTATTTAATTATCAGAGACTTTATCAGAGACTTTATCAGTTGAACTAACCGAAACCCGCAATACTTAAATTTTAGATGTTGGAATTGAATGATCATCATTTGAAAGCTCTTATTGTTATAATAATTTTTTTTAAATGGTCTGCAGCGTTACTTAACAAAGATTAGTTTAGGAAATAGATAATGGAATGATGGGATTTATAACATCTTGTCCGTCTATTTCATGAAAAATATTGATTTTTTTTTATACAAATTTCACTATAAAAATATTTGCATATATGCTGAAATGATAATAATTATTATTGAGTAAGTTTGCAATGTTTATGAAGTAAAATTTGTTATATCCATATAATATTAATCATTTGAGAGAGATTAATAATGTTCACGGTCTGTTTAAAAAAAAAAAAAAAATCTTTTGCAAAAGACAGGATGATATTCATAGAACATTATTGGCATGAATTTCCAAGAGAGAGGGCATATATCATTTATTTTTTACTTTGTTAAACTTGCTTTACAAAATATATATAAATACTAACTATACTCCCACGGCCCTACCTCCCGGGTCTCATTGGCGGGAAATATCCTCTTAGATTACATTGTGGAGTTTTGTATTCGGTGATATACTAAAAAATTCTTACATTTGTACAGATGGGCATGATTAGCCATTGATTGGTTATGGCTTAACTAATTAACTTTTTTTAAAATATTAACCCCAGGATTACAGATCCCACCAAAAGCCAAAAGGGAGTCCAAGTCTATAAAAAGGTGGAATAGATTCAATAGACACTACCAACCTGGAAATTATGAGTACTGAGTAGGATAAGAAAAGAAGAAGCATGTGGACCTTAGAAAATACTCCCATTAATTAATGGAATTATTCTTTATCGATGGACATTAATGAAATCATCGAATCTGCATTTTTTTTTTTTTTTTTAAATTTATTTTAAAACAACCATTACAATAGTTTAGAGTATTGTAGTTTAATATCATTAATTAATTTGCTATTTGAAAATACAGTTTTGGACAATTAAAAAGGGAACAATATGAGACAAATTGAAAGTAAAAAAAAAATAACCACCGCACACTCTTATGGCATGTTTGGATGTTTAAAAAATGAGGGGAATAGAGTAGAGGGAGGGAGAGTAATCCAATTACCTTATTTGGAAGTTTTTTAAGGAAGGAGGGGGAGGGGTTTGAAAGGGTTTGGAGAGGTTTTAACTCCCTTTAACCCCTCATTTTTAATTTCTCCAGATTGGAGAAATTTGGAGGGAGAGTAGATTAGATAAATTATTGTCCAAGTAAATTCCATAATTTACATTTTCTAACAAATTAATCATAGACCAATGTTGCAAGTCAATTTTCAAATAGGGATAAATTTGTCTATTTTAATCATTTCCTCTCCTCTCCATCCTAATTTTTAAAACATCCAAATAAGGGGAATGACTAATTACTCCATTCCCCCTTACTAATTTTAAAAACATCCAAACAAGGTGGAGGGGAACCATTCCCCTCTACTCTCCTCCCCACTACTCTCCTCCCCTTTACTCCCATCTACTCTCCTCCCTCTCTAAACTTCCAAACAGGCCATTAGTGTGATAGTTATTCCACAAGTATAAATGTTTGTGAGGGTGTGGGGGGCAAGGGCTGGGGTTTAAGTCTCCAAGATAGAGTTTCACACACATATATACTTAGATTAAGCTAGAGTAAAAATTCTATCTTGTATTAAAAAAAAAAAGTAAAAAAAATTTATTTGTAAGGAAAACTAAACTAGGTTCCCATAAAGTTTAAAGTGTAAATTCCTAGAGGACAAATTTTTAGGTTGTTAAAGTCAAGTTCATCATCGTCCTAGAAAAAAAGAGGTCAAGCTCATCACTAGTTTCTACTTATGAAAATAAAAGAAGACCATATAACCTATAAGAGCATTCACATCCATTGAAACTATTTTATTTTACTATTTTAAAAGCTACTTTATCAATTATACTATACTATTTTATAACACATCCAACATCCCGACTTTTATTTATATCAGCTATTCATTAAAATATTAATTTCACCATCTCTCTCTCTCTTCCTTTTCATAAAAAATAATTAAAAATGCACACCCACCACCATAAAATACAATATAAACTTTTTACAAGTTGCTACAGTGCCATCAGAAAAATAGGATGGCATTGTAGCATAAATGCAAATTGTTCAAGACTTTGCAAGACCGGGTAATGTGAGGTTTTGGAGCTCTAATGCTAAATATTACCAACATATGGCAGTTATAAGACCCAATGTGAATGCTCTATACTAATGCCATCACTTAATTACTCCAATTTTATATTCAGGGTGCATATGTAGTTAATTATTTACTCGTTTCTTAAAAACAAAAAAAAGTGCATGCATTTGTACGTGTATATATATATATATATATATATATATATGGGCCAAATTGGCTGGTGTTTGGATTCCATTCTCTACACTATAGTAAAGAAAAAGGTGATACCATTTTCTCTTAGTCTTTGCTGTCCAAATTGAAAATTTGAAAGTACGTGTATTTTTAATGTTTTTTGCATGGCTACCTTGGCCTACGAATATCTTTTTTGACCAAAAGAGGGGAAAAAAACATGGTTTAAAGGGAGATTTAGTTTTAAACAAAAGGCTTTATTATAAAACATGTTTATATGCTAACGTAACAGTCATGTCATTCTTTATATTTTTTTGAAAAAAAAAACCATACTTTTATCAGGGAAAATCTTCTAAAAAAGAAGGAATCTTTTATAAGAGGACCTTTATATTGGATAGGTTTTCAAAGAGTTTGCTTATCGAATTTACAAGAGTAAAAAAAAAGGGGGGGGGGGGGTGGAAGGAAAAGAAAAACCTTGTATACAACCACAAAGGACGTATTAGGGAGATTCTGTTGGAAAAACAGTTGTTTACATCCTTGTAGTTTTATACTACTTTCCAAAAAAAAAAAAAAAAACATTAATCATTTTACATTCATTTAATCTCTGAGTATATTTATTTATTATGCATTACTCTAGTATTGGTCACAAAATGATATATATATATATATATATATATATTAAAAAAACCTAAATCACTCATGTTTACTCAAATAAAACCACAACGTTATGATTAATAAGATAGATACCATTCATATAAATTTATTAGGCTTTCATAAAATTTTTATATAATTCTAGACCACAAGTCTGGCTCCTTAACCATATGTTTGGATAAGTCGAATAAGGGAAAAGAGAGAAGAAGGGAAGATAAAATCTAGCACATTTTGACATGCTTCTATGTTCTTTTATTCCAAACATACCCTTAAGTTTGAAGCTTTCTAATTTCTATCTGAATTTTCACTTACAAAAAACATCTATTTCTCTAATTTTATGATAACAAAGATAAATTCATAGTTTTGAAAAATCGCTTAAATGAGACATGCAACAAAAAAGTAGTTTTCTTATTACCAAAGAAGATAGTTGTTTATATTGAAAATAAAAACATTGAAAATTTCGATAAAAATTGAAACTTTATGATTTTAGTTCTTTAAAAAGATCACCAACTATAATTTTAAATGAGAATATATATAAATATAATTATCAGAATTTTAATTTAATCTCTACAAGATAAATTCTTGTCTCTGCCATATATTACAGATAGTTTATAATCCCTTAAGCAATTCATTATTGGAGAAAAACTTTATTTAACTTTCTAATTAGGTATTATTTGCTTAAAATGAAATTTTGTTTATTACTGTTCCAATGATAGACCTAATTTGAGGAACATTCTTCTCCACACAAGAAAAAAAAAAAAAAAAAAACCTAAGACATTTGTTTTTTTTTAATTGTTCTTTATCATCATATTAAGATATTAATTGATTTTTTTGTATAAATGGAAATTGAATTTCGAATTTTTTATTCAATAACAAAGTATATTTTGAACTTTGAATGGCGCGCATGCGCGTGCATACACACACACATATATATGTATATATTCAAAATGTGGAAGAGTTATCGAGAAGAACTCAGGAAATTAACAATAAACTTAAATAGATAGATTATAGTTCATATATATTTATTCGTATTATATTTGTATGAAAATTAATTTTCTATTTAATTTTTTTATTACTAATTTATTCATATTTTAATATTATTAGCCGAATTAAAATCTTGGTTCCATGTCTACAAAATATATATATATATAAACAACACCAAGATCACATGTCGACTACAGCCATCATTTCCAATTCCTTTTTCTAGGTCTCCCACTTAATTCTCACAAGAATGTACTAGATATCAGTCGTATCACCTCCCACTTAATTTTCCAATATGAGGTCTAGATATTAACCTTTTTTTTTTTTCACCTTTTGGTATATTAGTAGGTTATATCCCTAAGCCGTATTGTCGATTTTGATGTTGCCACTTTCACTATTGCATGCTACTTAGAAACAGGCGCATGGGAATATATAACCAATAAAATTTGGGCGGTAGAACATGACTAGGACAGCTGAGAAGATATCGACCAATCCTCCTTAGCTCAAGCCACCCAGTTTTACGATTCATTATCTATATTTACCTCTTGTGATTACGAATTATGATATACATTGATACGAGACGAGAGAGTGAGAAGGTTATACTAAAGTTGTTGCATCTTGTCACTTTCGAATTTTCCAATCTCCGTTTCCAACTTGATCACGTACTCTGCCGGCTGCCCACAACCGACCATTCCCACCTCCGCATTAATTAGTTTTTCTTCTTTCATTTTATATAATTAGCTACTACTACTACTTCTTGTATTTTTCTTAGTTTTTCATATCAGTCTCTTTCTCTCTCTCTCCTCAGAACGTGGACAGTGATATGTGCACTGTTAATTAAGCAAGTTTAGAGGAAATTATTGCAGTGTCAAATGATGACGATGATGGTTTTTGACTTTTTGTAATTATTCTGAAGACAACAGTATCTGTCAATTGGCCCACGTTTACAAAGGTTCTCTCGGAAATGCTTTTTTGTTTGTTTGTTTCTCAAACCATTCGTGGGCTACCAACTTATTCTCTGCTGCCTCTCTCTTTCTATATGAGAGAGACTAGTGATATGTCGACTGGGCTTACTTTGTAAAGATATTATCAAAGTGTTTTTTTTTTTAATAAGGGGAAAGGGAAGGGTAGATAAGACTTCATAGGGGATTATTCATTTTTTCATTGATTCCTCTTCATTCACCTCGTCCGCAAAATTACCCCCCTTGGAAAGTGTTTTCTCACTGTTTTTTTTACTAACATTAATTGTACACCTCCTCTCTCATGGTGCTCACTGCTCACTGCTCAATATGTAAGCATATCTCTCTGTCTATCCGCCGGCCTACATTCTGACAACGTTTTTGCTTTGGATATGATCAGCATATATAACCAAAAAGCGGAGCAGATTTTCCCTATGTATAAACTATAAACTAGCTAGCGATATAGGATATCATTGGGTGTGTCTCTTTCTTTCTTTTTCTTATATCATTTTTTGGTAAGACATTCTCTTGAACATGATATAAAAAAAATAAAAAAAAAATCTCAACAAGAAAATGAAAGGAAAAAAAAATTATTTTCATGTGAAATGGGAGGATTATTGAACCTGTACTAAAGTAGAGACCGGTGGAGATTGATTTGGTTAATTTATTAAATGCAAATTATTTATAAACTCCCCTTCAAATGAGAAAATACAAGATGTTTCCGGTGCATGCATCTTCCCTCTCACATGAGAGTAGACCTCACGCACACTCAAAAAAAAAAAAGTTTTGTTTAACATAGATTATCTACAAGAGAGAGGGAGATGTTTATCGAAAATTTTAAGAGGGTAGAAACTAATTATTAAAAGTCCATTTGTTTTTATATTCTCAAAAAAAAAAAAAAGTTAATTTGTTTATAATTTTGATTTCTCTAAACATATTCGAGAGTTATTTTTTAAAAAAATTGGATCAATCACTTACAACTTATGTTAAAGTAACCGAGAAATTAAAAAGAAAGGTTTTGATTCTCACACAATCGCACACATACACAATTTTACATCCACTTTTACGTGTTAAAAAATTGAAATGTGGGCATTTCTGGATTAGTTGTAGATATATCATATATGTGTGACATAGTAGATGTAAACAAGTGTGATAGAATATTTAACCTTAAAAGAAAGATAGTTAAAAACAATAAGACAATTGTGTTAAGATCAAGGAATGATCGAAAATACATCATAACAAGTATCCTAAAGGCTATACGCGTCTTTTCAACGCCACAAGCATAAATAAGGCTTTCACTTGAAAGAAAAATACCTTCAATCAATGACACAAAATCCTTCTTGTTTTTCCTTTTAATATCCTTTGAAATTTGAATTTAACCTCTATTGTAGCTTTTTCATCACGTTAAGGTAAGTAAGCTTATTTCCGGTACTTTAGTTCTCTACTAAATTTAGTCTTGACTATACTTTTATTTTCATTAATTCTATTATTTTAAATTCGCATTTAATACGTTACATATATAAATATATTTGACAATCTAATTATGGGTATTTCACTAGTCTCAAATCATGTCTAATTATATTTAGTAATCAAGAATTGGCTTAAGTCCTCTTTGTTGAGGGCCTTGAGGCAATAACATGCCCTCAATGACACTTTGTCCATTAAATTCAAGTTAAACAACGACCTCTAGTAAAAAAATTTCCACCAATCCAACAAGAGTATTTTGAGAGTTTGCTTAATCGTTTGCCAGCCAACATGTTGGAATAGAGAGCTTCTATGGGCTCTAAATAGAAGAAAGGGAAAGGTTGCTCTGTTTTTTTGTTAAATTGGCTTGATTGTCACAAGTACTTTATTTGGATTGATAGGGTTGCTACGATGCAGCCATCAAGGATGAAGATATTGTATATAAGCGTATTGTTTTGCATATTGTTAGAGAAATGAAAGCTTTATTCAAGAATATTGAAGATTCTTCGTTGAATTGATATTTATTAAGTGGTGTCATTTTTTTTCCTTGTTTGCATATTTGATGTTAGCTTATTATTCTCTCTCTCAGTCTCTCTCTAAAGTTTTTTTTGTAACTGCTGAGAGTGATAGCTGTAGTCTCTGAAGTTGCTTTATTGTTGATTTGTCTAGTTTGCAGCTTTTGCAACTTGTGGTTTGTATTATAAGGTGGAATAAAGGATTAGCGTGCATGTGAATAGTTTTTGTGAGTTGTAAACTTGTAATTAGTTAAAGGGACTTGTGTGGCTTTGAAAAGGTGAGGCTTTATTAATTTGAGAAAAGATTTATAAAGTAGTGTCGAGTAGAACATAAACACATGTGATTATCTTAAACATGGGTGTGACTGGGATAAGACGCTATTGGCATATGCTCTATCATATTAGTAGAGTATAAAATTGCAATGGTCACTTTTCACATTTGCTTTTTGCTTCTTAGAGTTGGAAGTAATGTACTTTTTTTCTCCTAAACAAAAGAAAAAGAAAAAGAATATATATATATATTTGAAATAGTTACAATTTGTTACTAATTTTGCAATTTGAACTCTTTTTAAAATTTTAAGTACTTTATATATAAAGAGATGTCAATTCAACTATAAAATCTGTAGAAAAAGAAAAAGATGTTATGTTAATTTGTAAGAGTTGTAAATATATATGTACGGTAATCATTCTTGACATGTTTCATTATTGCATACACAGATGAACATAAAAAAGTTTAGCCGATCACTCTTATCCTCAGAATGTGTTTCCACTAAAAACCCATACGATTCTACCATTTGTCTTCCAGTCATTCAATATAGCAATTGGTTTCAAATGGATGATTTATTATTATTATTATTATTATTATTATCATTATTATTCTAAAAAGACTTTAATTAAACACAGAAGAGAATGCTTACTGAAAGCGATTAAATAACTAATTTAAGGTAGGCCATCGCTACAAAATGAAGCAAATGGGTAGATTAGATAGATCACAACCACTACTACTATATTTTTCCCCCCAAACTACGTACGCTACTCATTTGATTGTACTGAGAAAGAGCCCTACATGATCTAGAGGGGAATTAAAAAAAAGAAAAAAGAAAGAGATATATATATATATATATATATATGGAGCTGGCCAAAGTGCTTGAAGTCTTTACAGTTGTCACCCAACCATTTAGATCCAAGGGGGGAACAAAATGCTTAACTATCATGACCTGATGACCAATAATCCACCAAATTAAACTTCAAGGTCGACATAATTTCTGCCCATCCACGATGCATGTGCCACGTCCGACCAGAAAATCTACAAAGGAAGAACCACATGTTAAAGTAATTTTCTATTCACCACAAGTTCAGTGTGGGATTTGTTACTGCAATGATGTGACTTTGTAGTAAGAATTCTCGTATCGTTTTACATGATATTTGATAAGAATTAAGCGATTTAAGTAGTAGCACTTTAATAAATGTGTTGTGCACATGATGACAGTCTCATCAAAATCCTAGTAGTCTACGTGGTATTATTGCTGTCATGTGGCGTGGCTTACACCAAGAGAGTCAATTTCGTACAGGAAGTTGTATCGGTTTGACTAGTGAAACGATATATTTCGATATCGATCAATATCGGTGTACTGTTTCGAGTTTGCTATTATTTTTTATGTGGATGTATGTGTGTGTATATATATATATATATATATTATAATAAATATAAAAGTTTATCATAAAACATTACCTCAATTCAGAACAAATTATTCATGGTTTTAGACTTTAGCATCAATTAAGAAAAAAACACAATATAAAAAATAAAAAACTTAATTGTTCATTGCATACTAAGAAAACAAATAATATTAATAAGTTAATGCAAATAAGTTATCATTCTGCTCTTACAAAAATTCAAAAATTACAAAACTAAAAAAAAAAAAAAAAAAATTTGTACTAGCAAGTATTGTCCGAAATCAGCTGGTATGCTCGGTACATAACTAGTATGACCGGTATTTAAATCGGTACGAAATATTAGTGTTTCGATACCGATATGGATACCAATATGATACATACTGACCGATACAGCCAGTACGTATACAGTATTGGGTTACACACCTTGTCCTTTTTTCTTTTTTTCGTTTAGTTACTTAATATATCCATGTTTCTTAAGCTAGAACTCTGGAATGAGTGAGGTACTAGGACAGACCATGGCATGAGAAATAACTTTCATCATTTCAGACCAGAAAGCTGTGTCACAAACTCACATGCATAATATATGTTGTGCATTAAAATGAATCATGATATGTCCTATTCTTAGAAAAAGATGTCTCAGGAAGCACTTCTTTTTGTTTTTGGTGCGGCGTGGAACACGTAATAAGAGCCTTAACATATATAATACCTATAGGCCCAGTCGTACGATAGTTATCGTAAATAGGTTGGGTTAGCTGAATACTTTTCTTAATTTGTGTGAAAATCACAAAGGGTTAGTGATAACAACACCAAATAAAATTAGTATTATCCTCGATAAAGACACTGCTGGATATACGTACGCAAGATATTATATAAATTTAATTGTTAACCTAACTAGTTGCTGACTTCTCAAAAGATTATTTCTGTCATTTTCTATTGTCTGTACCTCCATTCTTTTTGCTGGGTTTCACTTGTGAGGCAATTCTTCAGGTGGAGAATTCAACATTGCCCATTGATTTAGTGGAGAACCTATCGGTTATCCAATGTATAATATAATATCAATATATTGGAACTTCAACCAGGCATAAATCATAAAGATGTTTGATTAGTAAAATCATATAAGTATAACTAATTAAAACGTATCAATGAATTGAACATTGGTGGTATCAAATTAATTTGACCTGATAATAACAAATCGTCAATTAGTTAGGTAAAGAGGTAGGACTCTCCTCGAGAAGTGGAGGAACATAGGTAGATGCGAACTATTAAATTAACTAGTGCGCTGCAAAAATTACAACCATTAAGATTAAGATATAAGCTTCGCACCAATGAGTTTTTAGTCAGTCATGTTGTTGAACTAAATGTAACACGAGTTGTAAGAGCATTAGCATAGGGGACCATTGGCACATGCCAAACACAAACAGGCCACTATATAGAGGACCTTGGCAGTTGGCACTCAAAGTGACGTACTGAGGCAATGTCAGTCACATTCAGATAAGAAATAAAAATGAAAAGTTATGCTTATAATGCCACCAGAGAAAAGTGTGATTTGAATTGGCTGTTCGAATGTAGCTATTTATACCAGCTATCAAGTATAGTTTATTTATTTTAGACTTTTGTTTTGTTTTAGAGGCAATCGGCCTATAGCTATAAAGAAGTAACCATCTTACTCTGTATAGCAATCTTTGCAGATCCATTCCTAGCAAAAACACGATTTGATTCCTAAACTTTTTCATAATTAATTAAAAAAAAAAAATTATCTCTTCTTCATGCTTGATAAAGATGATATAAGTCGGTTTATTACAACTTATTTTTCGATTATTTGAAAATAAGGTTGTTTAAAATAGTTCTACTTAAGAAAATGTGAAGTTTGAAAAGATATATTGTACCTTTAGAAAGTGGGGTTTGAAAAAGTTTTACCAAACATGCATGATAGTGACCTAAATTCACAAATATCTTTTAAAAAAATAGGGCATAAATCAAGAATATGTTGCTCATATCTTTCCTTCACCAATTATGTTCCATTTATATGCTTTTTTGGGACAATTTTTCTCCTAATTAATTATTGTTATGGGTTTGGAATTCAAATTTTGATGACTCCTTGGATGGCATTTGTGTTGTAAATTCCGAAGTCCTAAGTTTTATTCACCATACTATTAGTTCATGAAGTTTCTAAAGTGTCTTATGGGTATGGAGTGAAATAGTCTAGTCAAAAGGTTGGGACACTACTTCCTTATATTCTCTCTCTCTCTCTCTCTCTCTCTCTCTCTCTCTCTCTCTCTCTCTCTCTCTCTCTATATATATATATATATATATATATATATACACACGCGTGTGCACGCGCACACAATATTTTTAAAAACACTGTACTCATAAATCCACTCAAGCAAACATTGATGAGCATGGTTTCTCAACCCCTTATGATAAGCTAAGTAAAAACTCAACCACAATGATGACATGTATGCTCCTATGCTTGGCTAACCCAAGCATACCTTGGGAAATAAGTGATTTGGCCTTGCAAGAATAACAACTTAGATGTGACTTTCAGGAAAGAATTCAAACCTCAATTAAGTTTCAAGAACTAAATAACCAAATCATCTTTCAAATCTATTCAACCTACCTCTCTGATGCCTAAAGTCATATTTTTCGATTAAATTGGGAAAATGTGTTTAGATGTAAATTACTAAATTTAAATAAGTCAAGTGGCCTTTCGTTTCCTTTTTCATTTCTTGGATCCATCGAAATTGGGCTTCGTAAGAGTATATATATGTTATTGTTACCATTATTTATTAATTTCTACACCTTGACTTTGAATGAACTCTGTTTGGGTTGGGCTTTAGTGTACTCAACGATTCGTAATGGGCCTAACTGGACCCATAGACAAAGGGCCTAGTTGTAGTTGCACTTGACCTAGGTTCACCTTCTCCTTCAAACTCAAAACAGTCAAAACGGTTAAACCCTTAAAACAAAACCTCGCAGCTTCAAAAGCCGAAAAACCAAAGCAAAACCAAACCCGCCATAAACACAAAGAGCAAAAGCAGCAAGCAATGGTGAAGGCGTACCTTCGGTACGAGCCGGCGGCGGCCTTCGGAGTCATCGTCTCCGTCGAGTCCAACATCACCTACGACAGCTCCGGCAAGCACCTCCTAGCTCCGGCGCTCGAAAAAGTCGGCGTCTGGCACGTCCGCCAAGGCGTCTGCACCAAAACCCTAGCCCCTTCGCCCGCCTCTCGTGGCCCCTCCCTCGCCGTCACCTCCATTGCCTCATCCACTTCTTCTCTGGTAACATTTGTGTTTCGCTCTTTCGCTTTTTGCTTCAGTTTTGTTTGGTTGCAAAGAAAATGAATGAAAAGAAACTAAAGCTCTTTCATATTAAGAGTGTTGAGAAAATTTGGCTGAAGGGAAGTTATAGTTTCACGTTGATTGGAGGTTTTAGTTTCGCAGGGTTTTATGTAGTGAAAGCTTGAAGTAGTTGGTAGTTGTGAATGATTTTACTTTTACCTCAGCATTTATATTGATAATCATTTGAGCTTTTAACTTATAATATAACGTATATTTGAATTGTGGTTTTGACTTTTGAGTTCATTGTGTTATGTTGTTTTGGTTTCTAGAAAATGAGAGATGGAATGTTTGTACTGAGTTGTTACAATCCCAATATTGAGAATTTAAGATTCTAAAATTTTAATTTATTTTTCATGCAAAAAAAGAAAGGAAGTGCTTATTTATTTTTATTATCTTTTGGCTTATTACATAAGCTGTTGAAACGTATTATGTGTGAGATTCAATTTTTGTTGCAGAACCAGTGTTTAAATTGTTTATTGTGTTTGTTGTTCTTAGAATAAAGTCCTTTTAAGAATCTCTACAATTCTCTATTTATGATTCTATGTGCTTGTTGATGTATGAGGAAGAGTTTTGATTGCAGATTGCAAGTGGGTACGCAGATGGTAGTGTAAGAATTTGGGATAGCGAGAAAGGAACCTGTGAGACCACATTAAATGGACATAAAGGGGCTGTGACTGCACTTCGATACAATAAGCTTGGATCTTTGCTTGCATCTGGAAGCAAGGATAATGATATAATATTATGGGATGTGGTTGGCGAGACTGGCCTATATCGCCTTCGTGGGCATCGTGACCAGGTTTGTTATTACAGCTTGTTCATTAAACTTGTATATGAGATGGTTATAGAGCTTAGCTCTGCTTATCTGTTCTTGATTTCTTCATATATTTACGTATACTCTATTTAAATTATGATTATTAATTTGCTTCATTTATTGTAGGTTACTGACCTTGTTTTCTTAGATTCTGGTAAAAAACTTGTTAGTTCCTCCAAAGACAAGTTCTTGAGAGTGTGGGATCTTGAAACCCAGCACTGTATGCAAATAGTTAGTGGTCATCATAGTGAAATATGGTCCATAGACATAGATCCGGAGGAAAGATTTCTGGTCAGTGGGTCTGCAGACGTGGAACTTCGATTTTACACAATTAAGCGTGGCTTGGTGGATGGACAACCTGTATCTACTATAAAGGGTGCTGAAAATGTGAATAATGGAGATTCAACCACTCAAAACAAATGGGAGGTTTTGAAGCATTTTGGTGAAATTCAGCGACAAAGCAAAGATAGAGTCTCAACTGTTGCGTTTAACAAATCAGGGAATTTGCTTGCTTGCCAAGTTGCAGGAAAGACAGTAGAGATATTCCGCATATTGGATGAGGCTAAAGCAAAGCATAAAGCAAAACGTAGGCTTAATCGGAAGAAAGAAAAAAAATCTGCAAAAGGGGAAGCTGAGGTTCTGGAAAATGGAGACACAAATCATGGTACTGGAGAGGAAGGAAATGCCCTCTTGGTTACAGCTCCTGATGTTTTTAAGCTTCTTCATACTGTTCGTGCAAGTAAAAAAATATGTTCTATTTCTTTCTGTCCAATTACTCCAAAGAATTTGCTGGCTACTTTAGCATTATCTTTGAACAACAATATGTTGGAATTTTATTCCATAGAAAGCAGTGGCACCACAAAAACACTTGCTATTGAGCTCCAAGGACACCGTTCTGATGTCAGAAGTGTAACACTTAGTTCAGACAACTCTCTTTTGATGTCAACTAGTCACAATGCAGTAAAGATTTGGAACCCAAGCACTGGTTCTTGCCTTCGTACTATTGATTCTGGGTATGGACTGTGTGGTTTAATAATTCCTGATAACAAGTATGCACGTGTTGAAACTAAAGGTGGATATGCACTTGTTGGAACTAAAGATGGAAATCTGGAAATTATTGATATTGGGAGTGGCACTTGCCTTGAAGTAGTAGAAGCTCATGGTGGCTCTGTACGGTCAATTGCGGCCATCCCAAATGAAAATGGTTTTGTCACAGGAAGTGCAGATCATGATGTGAAGTTCTGGGAATACGAAGTTAAACAAAAATCTGGTCAAGTAGGTTCTGCATACCTTCTACTCTTGGCATTT
This sequence comes from Quercus gilva, assembly GCA_023621385.1. NCBI lineage: Eukaryota > Viridiplantae > Streptophyta > Magnoliopsida > Fagales > Fagaceae > Quercus > Quercus gilva. Next base: position 39,524,302 of record CM042479.1, on the reverse strand, counting down.
CCAAGTTTTGTATTATAACTCTTTATCTATTATGTAGATATTATTGATGTAGTTCCACATTGAAACTCCTTTTTACAAACAATCTTACCTTCAACTTTCTATTCTAGGCATTTTATATTTGTAGTTCACAGATAGCACTGATTATAATATGTAAACTTGAGTGATCTGCTCTGGATTTTTTAATTTTTGAGTCATTTCAACTGATCAGGGATTATAGCTCTAATGTGGCCAGTATTCAGATGTAATTGTAATGCCACATTTGAAAGTGTAATTCTGTTGCAGGTTTTTTAGGTTTAAATCTCATGATTGAACATCTGGATTTTAAGAGGATTATTCATTTGACCATAATGGAATTTTCTGAAGGCGGACGTAATTGTGATTATATATATATTTTAAACTTTATATTCTATGTTTTCATGGCCTTTGACCTGTAATTATTGCAACCTGCTCTTTTTATTTATGTAATTATTTATTTTTAAATGTTAAAGAGATTTTATTGTCCTTTTTTTTTTTTTTTTTTTTTGGTAGGGAAATAAGTGCCTCACAATTTCAAATGTGAGGACAATGAAGATGAATGATGATGTTCTTGTGGTTGCAGTTAGCCCTGATGCTAAATATATTGCTGTTGCACTGTTGGATTGTACAGTGAAGGTCTGATCAACACTTATACAGTTTGGTTTTGTTTCATTGTTTAGGCTTGATGGGTTCCATGTACAAGGTTCTTGCTAAGCTGATAATCTTTAGATGACTGTAGTTTAAAAATTTTCATTTCCTAAACATTTTGGACATTTTGAATTGTAATTTTCATCCAATGCCCTTTTTTTTTTTTTTTTTTTTTTTTTTTTTTTTTTTTTTTCATTTAGGACTTTTCTAAATGTACATTTTATACTTATATTAATGACCAACTTCTGGACATCTTTGAAAGTCATCGGAGTTATTGTATACTAAAGTTTGAGGATTGGACATGGGGATGTTGGGACATACAAATACTCTTTATTCATTCAACGTAGGAAATGAGAAATCATGAGGGTGGCGTCATTCTCATTTTTTCCCCCCCTTAATTAGATGGGGTTAAATTGCTAATTTAGTTAATTTGGCTTCTTCTCATTTGTCCCTAAGAAGCTTAAGGAAGATATCTATCAATCTTTCAAATTGAGTGTGGGTTATGATAGACCAGACTAAAAACCATGAAGAGGGTCCTACAGAGTTTTTCTTGTTCAGTGAAATATGCAATTAAACTTTCCCAACTCTACGTCTGTGTTGAATTCCTGGGATACCAATCAGGGCAGATAGAGTCATTAAAATGTTGGGAAATGAAGCTGGTTCTGTATTGTGACTTGCTCTTTTCAAATTTAACAGTGAACAACTTGCTTCACATGCATGTACCACTTGCCAAGCATATCTTGTAGAAAATGTAAGAAAATGATTAGTGTGCTGATATGGGCTTGTACAAGTTCAAGTGATTGAACAAGGGAGTAAATCCAAACATGTGAATTAATAAAATCTGTAGAAAGGGATATCTGGTTCTCCTGCTCTAATCAAAATATGCAGCTTTAGAGTGTTGAATCAGTGGAGAAGCATTGCTATTTAAGAACAAAGACAATAAGAAGAAAGAATTTTGGACTATCTTATTGATGGATTAAGGTTGTTTTAATTATGCTAAAACGAAAATTGGGGACTCGGGTAAAATTTTTTGGAAGAAATTATAGGGTTTAGAGAATATATGTTTTATCCTTGAAATTTATTTTAAAACATAATATCTTATTTCTGTAAATACTTTAGATGGAACTTCATATTTGCTTTGGTGTCAGTTTCATTGTTCTGACACAGTCATATATGGCATTTGCAGGTTTTCTTTGCAGATTCACTCAAATTTTTTCTTTCCTTATATGGTCACAAGTTGCCTGTGCTATGTATGGCTATTTCATCTGATGGAGATCTTATCGTTACTGGCTCTGCGGACAAAAATTTGAAGATTTGGGGTTTGGATTTTGGTGACTGTCATAAATCTATTTTTGCTCATGCTGATAGGTGTGGTACATACATAAACTTAATTGTGAAAATTACTTTTGAGTTCACACAAGTCTCACTAAGCAATTCTGACGAGCTATTTCTATGGCAGTGTTATGGCAGTGCAATTTGTGCACAATACTCATTACATGTTTAGTGTTGGGAAAGATCGCCTAGTAAAATACTGGGATGCTGATAAATTTGAGTTGCTTTTAACTCTTGAGGGACATCATGCGGATGTTTGGTGTCTTGCAATCAGCAACCGCGGTGATTTCATTGTCACAGGTTCTCATGACCGGTCCATACGTCGTTGGGATCGTACTGAAGAACCATTTTTCATTGAGGTATTTACTTCTTCTTTACTATCTTGTAAAAATTATTTTATTTACTTTTAACAGGAATAATAGAAACCCCTCGTTCAGATATGTGGGGTTTGTTCATGATTAATGTTTTACCTAAGTAAAATATGCTGTTTAATTTTGCAGGAAGAGAAGGAAAAGAGGCTGGAAGAGATGTTCGAGTCTGACCTTGACAATGCATTTGAAAACAGATATATACCCAAGGAAGAAGTCCCGGAGGAGGGAGCTGTGGCCTTAGCAGGGAAGAAGACTCAGGAAACTGTTACAGCAACCGACTTAATTATTGATGCAATAGATGTAGCAGAGGTAGAACTAAATCGTATTGCTGAACATCAGGTAAATTGTGTTTTTCACTATTGTTCCATTTTGGTCTAACTGATGTATCTACATGCCTGATTGTTTCTGTTTCTTGGTAAGAAAAAACCATTTTGGGGTGGAGGTCAACCAGTAATGAACCTTTGCTAACCTGAACAAAGCCATTTTGGGACCTGTTTATTTGACTAAAATCACTTTTTGCCGAAGTCCGGTGCTTTTTCCAAAATTGTTTTTCTGGGGTGATTTTAAATTATGCAGGAAGTTGTAACAAAAGGAGCTTATGGACATGTAACCCACGGGATATTCTTATACCCAGAAACATGTACCCCCCACACCCCCGCCCCCCACATCCCCCAAAAAAAAAAAAAGAAAAAAGAAAAAAAAGGAAGAAAACGAAAGGAAGTGGAGTATTTATTTACCGCATACTATATGTTTGTCAAAGCAAGATTGACATTGAATTGAGCAGTTGCCTTCAGATCTCAGCAGACATAATGCAGAATATATCTGATCTTTGTTGGGAATGTTTTGGTTTAAATGCTTCTTGTAGGCCCATGACAAAGCATGTGTTTTCCGCAATGACTTGATCATTTGGACTGGAGTACACAATTTGGCTGTGGTGTTTTCTTGTTTGTTGTTAACATGATAAAATTTGTTTAAATTTATTAATTAACTTATCCTGTTCTCTAAAGTCTAACTTCTCAAACATGCGATTTTCCTTTTTTGTTAATGCTTTCTACTTAGCCTGTTACCACGGAAATATAGACTTCTGATGTCTCAAATGGTTCATTGAAGATCTAAGAGACAAGATAGTGGTCATTCTAGAAAATGATTATTGCAAAAATATGTTAAAATTGACCAGATGAAGTGTTCAAAGTTAGGGAGTGTTATAATGCTTTGGTGACTTTAAGATTTGTAGATATCTGTAATTTGATCTCAGATTCATTTATATTACTGGATTTGATTAGCTTTGTCACTTTCAGGAGGAGAAAACCAGGGGAAAAGCTGCTGAGTTCCAACCAAATGCTATTATGCTTGGGCTCTCACCGTCTGATTATGTTCTCCGTGCACTTTCTAATGTTAACACTAATGATCTGGAGCAGACATTACTGGTACGTGAGCAGTGTTCATTTACTGTAGTTCTAACCTGGGGACATTGGGAACTAAGTAGTAAATACATTTATATCAGCTGTATTTAAAGCATCTCCCATTCTGTGTGAAAGAGATCTATCATTCTTAAATTTAAAAGAAATTGCACTGGATGAGCAGTGAGCACTCATCTAAATAAATTAGTGGAAGACACTGATTGTGACCTTAAATATTTGATAGCTGCATTCCTTAAGTTGGTATTCCCTAATATCATTTATGGTTCATCTTAGTGCTTTACTGTCATTATCATCTCAATCCAATGAGCATGTGATGCATGTTGGTCCAATCATGTTTTTTCCCATCTATCTGGTTGGACAAAAGCAGCTAGAATCATTCTAACTTATCTTGACCTGTTTATTTGTTTTAGGAGTTGGTCATTAAAACTTTGCATCTGGAACACATTTGATCCATTCTGTTTCCACCATCCCATATTGTACTGTTCTTACTAATGCTTCAGCTTAAGGAAGCTAGTAGATTTATGTAATTAAAAAAAAAAAAAAAAAGTACTCTTCAAAACTGATGTCAAAAAAGATTTCCAGTGCACCTATTATCACCTGTAGATCAATTGGTTTTAGATCTATTTTTATGCAACAAGGTTAAATTTTAAAATTTTAAAATATAAAGAACTTTGGACCTTGCTTTTGAAAGTTAGATGACTCTTTAGTGGGCAGAAAAATCTTTATTTTCTTGGTGCCGCTACATACTATTGTATTGTTATGCTTGGGTTGGGTAGGACTTCCCATTGTCTGTCTAGGTCATTTACATCAAACGATTAACTGCAATTGACTTCCTGTGCAGGCTTTACCATTCCCCGATGCCTTAAAGATCATGTCTTACTTGAAGGATTGGACTTCAAATCCTGATAAGGTAGGTTGATCTACCTTATAAAATTGCAGAAACATTGGAATGCTTGGTGATTTTAATTATTGTATGATTAGTATTCTATATTGTCTATTGTCAAATTTCTGTTGCCTCCTAGACATGAGGATAAACTGCTAGATTACCCAGTAACTAGTTCTAGCGGGTGGAGACAGTTGCCTGTAGGAGTTTGATTAACTATGAGGATTGTTGTAGTATGCTCTGCGACGTTCAACTAATCTGAGTGAAGTTCTCAACTTCTTCTATGTCAATAAAAAAAAAAAAAGTTCTCCTGTTTATTTTTTTGTGTTGTTACTTTGCATGGGTGTGCTTATGTGTATGTCTATCTATCTATCTATCTATCTATCTATATATATATATATATATGTTATAAATGTTGCACCATTTTTGTGCCACTGCAAGCATTTTTCTCTTCTCTGTCGTCTTTCTCTGCTCAGGAATCAGTATCTATAGAGTAAAGGAAAGAGGGATCGTACCTGTTTTTCCAGGCCTGTTCGGACATACAGTTCCTATGGAAGGGCTGTCTGGGGACAGGTTTAGGCAGGGCCTACTTCTCAATCTATAGACGTTCAATTGATCCCTCTGAACTCATGCGCTTGAATCTGCTGCTGTAGTCTGTACCCATAGGTACAAGAGCAACCACTCCTGATGCTATACCGAGGAATCGGACCTTCTGTTGCTGTAGTCTGTACCCATAGGTACAAGAGCAATCACTCCCGACACTATACCAAGAGATCGGACCTTTGCTTAATTAGAAATTTGACCCAGACCTTCTTTCTTCTCCTGTAGAGGCCTGAGAAAGTCATCGGAGAAGCGTGTCTTGAGGGAGTAAAGAGCCACCTAATGGTGGTTCTGCATCAAGTGTGATCAATTGCCCTTACTTTATAAATTAGACTACCGTAACTCTACTCAACCAACAAAATTTGGTCATTTGATCTTCTATTTTGCCGGAAGTAGTTAATTGCTCGGTACAAATTTACAATGGAAAAACTCTTTCATTGTAAGATCATTGAAGGAAAGGTTGTATGTCAAAAAGCGGGATACCTGATACCTTGCCGCCTGTAAGATCCAGGTTTGGGGTGACCCATCTGGTTAGTTTAGCTATCACACTTCTGGTACTGGTAGGGGCAATTACCATGTTACTGATTGACGTTTAACTTTCCCGTGCATTCCAGAATATGGTATAGCGAGCTTTGGTCCCAGCCTGCTTGCTGTCTCCTGGAATGGCCTGACAGACAAGACAACAGTGGTTGTTCCAAATAGCCCAAAGAGGCAACTGTGGGAGGTGTATTGGAAGTTGAACAGGACATCATGAGAACATTGTATGCAGAGGCTTGGGGTAGGCTAGGGGCTAGACCTGATTCGGTCTTTGTGGAAAGTTTATGATATGGTAGCTTGATTAGGGTTATCTTTTAGACCACCAATTCTGGAAGATACCTCCCAGTCAGAGCGATCTGGATGGTGGCTATTGGGTGGTATTACAGGTACATAGCTCTTGGTTGTGTCCCGGGATCTTATCCAACCTTGGGCATAGTGTGGTGTCATCACTCCTGGACATGAATTTTGGCTATACGGAGTTGTGGCTCACCTGCTCTTAACAAATTGTAATAGTTGGGCACCTCTCCTTAGTAGGATATCGCTTCACACCTCATGCTGCTGCTTGCGCAAGAGGAAGAAACCTAAAGATGGAGTGTCTTCTCTTAGGTCCTTTGACCTTCTAACTTTTTTTTTGATAACCGGTCTTCCTCCAACTTAAAATTGTCGTACTGCTCTCCCGATAGAGATAGATTTCTTGATTCTCTAAGCTTGCTAAACGCCCTATGTTGAGTAAGGGGTGGCTGCATGAGTGTTAGATCTTTCAATCTGGAATATTTTAGAATGATCTAAAGAGGGTCAATTCATCATTTTTGAAAGTGAGGGGAAGGGATCTCTTTTCTGCAAAGGAAAATAAGGGAGTTTGAAAAAAGTTGTGAAGCTAGAAAGGATGGAGTGACTTATCCTATCCACCTATTACAATACCTGCTAGGTGCTTTCTAAAGTATTAACTATTGGCTAGCGCTCATCTCCAGCTCGATCCCCCATCTAGGATTGGAAGAAGTTCTATATGAGGATTTCAAGATCAAATAGAATATGTTTCTTTACATTCCTTGTGAGCCACATTTCCTTGGACCATGTAAGAATTTGTGGTCCAATTGAATCTTATTGTTCCTGGATGCTCCATAGAAACCCATTGCTATTCCTTTCTTCCACCGAGAAAGGTTCATTCAAAATCACAAGAGCAATTTCTCTTTTTATAATTTGGTAGTCATTCTTGTGGCTTAGCTTAGATAAAACTCCTCATGTATATAAAAAAAAAAAAAAATTCCAAAAAGCAAGGAGCGATTGACTAGCCATTAGTAGAATTTCTATTTTGAAGATTGGAAGGCATACTTCTGTAAGAGTGTCCCTTGGTAGCATGTCCGTACAGTTGGCAGTTAAGTGGTGGATGTGGAAAATTTTTTGTCATTGTGGTTTTCTTTTGTTTATTTGAGAAGTCCCTTTCACTATATTAAAAAATGTCTGACCAAATATCTGCTAGTACCATATCCTGTTAAATATTTTTTTTTTGAAGATAAAGTAGTAATTTCATTAAGAAATACAGATAGGATACAAGAGGATCTCCAAACGTTACAATTGGAAATTAAGGAGATCAATGAGATCTAAAAAAGAGCACTGCGTGTGCTGTTCTATACCCTGTTAAAATGTTTGTTCATGGAGGAGATTGTGTTATTGTGTTTAGTCTTTTAATCTAGGTTTTTAGAATAGCATTTACTCTAATTGCAAACTAGGCATTCAAATTTTATTAGTTTTTGTTTTCATATTATTTTTACTATATTTGCAGGTTGAGCTTGTTTGCAGGATTGCTACAGTGCTATTACAGACGCATCATCATCAGTTGGTTACTACCCCAGCTGCCAGGCCCATGTTGACAGTTCTTAAGGACATTCTTTATGCAAGAATAAAGGTAATCGTAGGCTTTCAATCTGTGTTGATGTAAAACTTCCATTTAGGAACAGGGCTGTACTAACTTAGCACAAGTAAAAAGGACATGAGAAATATGTGTTTTATCTGATGCATTATGCGTAGACTGAGCCAAATTGGAAATCTATCGACCATAAACGCATGATCAATTAAAAAAAGAAAAGAAAAGAGATGATAGCCATGTTGTATTGAGTCTATTGACTGACCAAATTTACTCCTAACCTGTTATGTAACTGGGCATCTAGCCAAAACAAGGCAAAAAAGAGACGTTAGGCGTTTAAAATCTGTACAGCAAGAACACAGAACTGGTGTACCATCTGTCATGGTTTTGAAGTGTTTGACATGATTTCTTTCGAGAGTAATATGCCTTAAATGTGGGGATGGGAGGTGATGTTTGAAATTGTAAACTAGCTACATTATGACTGCCACTGTAGAGTTTTCAAATTATTAGGCCATCTAGTAGGTCGTAAGTTCTAACATTGCATGTCATTTATCTTTCTAGTTCATTAGAATGGCTAGATTGGTTGAACTAATAATTTCTTGGACATGCAATTGTATAATCGATCTTTGAGAAGATTACTATCATGATCTTTGAGATTACTAACATGGTATCTGTGGTCAGTTACTGAAACAAACTCCTGTAGCATTATATGAATGTTTAACCATGGGTGTCATCATGACAATGTCTGTAATGTGCTGGCCTTTGTTAAATTTGATCTGATCAAATGTGTCTATCAAATGGTATATAGACATGTGGATTGTTGAATCAGTCCTGCAATATAATGCTAGATCTTGGACCTTGCTTGCCCTTTTAATGTTTTAGTATATATTGGTATCATTATCTATGATAAGGAAATAGGAGAGAACCTTAAATTCTACATTGACAAGATGGTGGTTGAATGTGTCAGGCATGCAAAGATACACTTGGTTTCAACCTTGCAGCTATGGATCATCTCAAGGTGCGTATATTAATTTATAATTTCGAGTCTTGTCTATTTTTTTTTTTTTTTTGAATAGATAATCACTTGGCTATTGTATTCAAAATAAGCTGCATAAAATAAATGATATAAGCTGATTTTTGTTGTTGTGATATTTCAGCAACTGATGGCTTCAAGGTCTGATGCATTGTTTCGAGATGCAAAGTCAAAGTTATTAGAGATCCGTACACAACATTCAAAACGTTTAGATGCAAGGTTGGAGACAAGAGAAGAAAAAAGAAAAAAGAAGAAACAAAAGAAATCAAGTGATGGACATGCTTGGACATGATTTTGGGTCAACACATTGTTCCAGATACTTTTAGACAGGAATATCATCCTTAAGGGAAACTATGACTTTGTCAAAGCAGCATGGAATCAAAGGTTTTCTTGATCTGCATTTTATACGACAAATGGGGAAAGAAAACTTTACCAAGCATGTCTGAGTTCAAGCAAAACTGTAAGTTTCCAATAGCAAAGCTGCATTGTTTTACTGCGCGATAAGCTATATCGACAACAAATGAAAGAGGTCTGAAATGCAAAAAAGAAAAAGAAAAAAAAAAAGAAATAGATTAAAGCTAGAGGATGTAACCTGTAATGTTTTTAAAAAACAAAAAAGTATGTGTCATATTGATATGCGCATGCCGCTGAAAATGTAAACATATGATGTGGGTTTTATATTTAACTTTCCAAAATTTTGAAAAATTATGTTGTGTGATCAAGCTTGAAAAAAGTATTGAAGCTGTGATATTGGATTGGAACAATGCCACCCTTGTACTGTCATTTTTAAGGAATGCAGGCCGGGATAAATTGAAATGTTCAAGCGGACCATCCTCCATTTAGGGATGGCAATGGGGCGGGCCGGGTCCAAAGGATGGGGTTTTAACTCCCGTCCCACATAGTTTTGTTTTATTTCATCCCCGCCCCACCTCGCATGATAAGGAAAATTTTCTCGTCCATCTTGTAAAACTTTACTTCTTATTAATTTGCTTACAACTATTACAATTGTTTTTAATAAAACCAGTTTTGTTAATAAAATTATTCTTAAAATTACAAATAAATTTATTCCATCAAATCAAACTAATTTTTAGCAAAAATTGAATAATATTATTAAAGTGTTTAATAAGGCAATATCACAGGAAAAACAAAAATCTCATAATACAAAATCAATGATTTAATAGTATACAAATTTGTTTATAGTAAAGACAAAAAAAAAAAAAATGTTAAAATTGGTACTTTATTTTCAACCTTCCTAGAGAAAAATAAAAGAGGTGAAAAGTCTTATTTGGTAGAATAAAATAATCTATTGATATGTTTGTTTAAATAGTAGGGTTTTAGGGTATGAAAAATTTACAATTTAATATATATTAATGCTGGGTGGGGTGTGGCGGGTTGGGTCTAAAAAGTCTAAACATATTCCTACCCCACCCTGTGGTGTGGCTAAAATCTCGCCTCATCGGTGCACCATCACCTTTGTGGGGCAGGATGGGGGAAAATTGTCATCCCTATTCCATTGTCTCTTACTACGTGGTAGTTTGGCAGGCAGAGATTTGTTGTCGTAAAAAAAGAGAGATGGCTGCCCTAGCTTGCACCATTTATCAGAGTTTACACATGATTTTATAACATGCACAAGTCTGCCCATTGTTGAACAAAACATTGCTCCTTGCTGCAGAACTATTGAGGCCATGGCCTTCTCTCACTATATCTTCGTAACCACAATCTTCCTCTATAATCATTTTTTTTTTCTAGAGTAATAATCAAAACTAATTTAATTGCAAACTTGTTAGAATGTCGAGCAATTGTGAAGCAATGCTTTTCTTTTGAACAAATCAAGAGTAGTTAGAAGTATAAGAGGAGAAAACAACATTGGTTGTACCTGTATTGGAAGACCTGACCACTTTCTTTTCCTCATATTCCGATTTGCTCAATTTAACATAGTCAACTCATGTTTTTAAAAATCTATTTTTGCCAAATTTATATTTAAGTAAAACAATTTTTTTTTAAAGTTCATCCAAAAACACCTTTGGTCTGACTCTAAGTCCTCACACCAAAGTTGATTATTTATTTATATTTTTAAATGTGGATAAATGCCCATATTCCATAAGAGCAAACAAAGAGAAAGAAGTTTTCTACCAAAAAAGGGGGAAAAAAAAAAGAGAATGAAGCTGAAAAATGAGTGTTGTATTATTTCCGTTATTTTATTTTGAAAAAAAAAAAAAATCCCATGACAAGTAAGATAACTTTGGAAAACATTGTTAATTCTTATTAATAGTACAAAGTGACATTTTTTTTTTTCTCCAAAAAGTTGTATATTAAGCAATAAGGAAAATTGCACTTAACCCATCTGTGGTTTGGTGCCCACCTGTGGTTTAAAACTTACCATTTAACCCACCTAAGGTACCCTCCATTAGACACTTGTTACCCACCTTTGCCATTTCCGTTAGAAAATCTCCTTTATTATATAAGCTAAAATTAGAACCCAAATAGAACCCTCAAAAAGAAGAATGAGCTCTCTTCCTCTCTCTACCTCAAAATCCCTAAAAATCCCCAAACCCATTATCCCTTTCTCTCTTTACTTCGATTGCCAAAGTGAATTTTGAACATGTTTTCTTCAAGTTATTACTCGGGTTCCAGTCGCCATTCATGTTTTGCTGACCATTGTCAGCGACTGACTGCTTTGACCTTGAACAATTTTTGGAGAAGGTTTTATGGGTGTTGCTATTATGATGTGGTGAGTAACAGTTGGTTTTTAAATTTTTTTATTTTCTGGTTTTATTGGTTTTTTGGTTTGTTGGCTTTATGAATAACCCTAATTTAATTTTGTTTGTAGGATGATGAACCTACTTGTAAATACTTTAGGTGGTTGGATGGCAAAATATGTAAGCGTGGATCTGAAGTTGCACCCATTGTCCTTGCAAGAATCAGTATGTATAAGAATTAGGCAAGAGTTGCACAAGAAAAGGAAAAGGAGGCTAATGATAAGGAAACAGTAACTACTGAGAGGGAAATGCTGGCACATGCAATGGAAGAAGAATCAAGAGGAAGGGAAAAAGTAGCCAAGCGAAGGGAAGAAAAAGCTAGGGCGAGAGAGAGGATAGCTAAAGAGTAGTTACACAACTACAAATTTGCACTTGCTGTGTCATGGGTTTTTTTTTGCTATTTTTTTTGTGTTTTCTAGTAGGATGGGAGAATTTGGAACAAAACCATTGAGTCTACCTTGAAGGCAAGTTATTGTAATTATTGTGTAATTTTGGGTACTACCACTTTTGGCAATGTGTTGTATTGATATCACTTTTGCCAATGTGCTGTGTTGATATCACTGTTGGGAAGTGTATTTCATGTATTTGGCACTATGTAATGTTGTTGTTTATTTGAATAGAGTATGTTTTTTACCATTGTTGTCAATGCCTAACTAATATGTAATGTGTTCTTGTTAAGCACCTCACAAGATTCTGTTTATATCAAATTCTGAAGCATAAAGAAGTATGTTTTAAAGCAAGAGTATCATTCCATACATATATAATAACATATACAAAACATTTTTTAAAACAAGTGGACTCCACCTAATATTAATGGCTAAACAATGCCAAAGTACAAAAATAATAGGTGGTTCTTTCCCCACTAAGACAATCACAAAACAACTTTATAGTAGAAAGTGGTGACATGCCACTATCAGACATGCACAATAACAACAAAGTAATATAACTAGAAACACATTCTCCAATCTTCATTTCCCAAAGACCTTGCCCTTGCCCTTGCCCTTACCCCTACCCTTGCCTTTATCCTTATCCTTGCCATGCATACTATCCCTTATTGAGAATATTGCACCAGACGTCTGAGCTCTTAATCCACCTCTTCCAGATGGGAACAAATGACTTCTCCCAAGTACCCTTGGTGGTACCAAGCCCTTTGGAGGTTACAAAATATATAACAACTCCATGTCAAGATAACCCTAATCCAATGTTTTACATAAGTATAAAGGGTGGTGTTAGTGTATATACCTGAGATAGATGTTTTCTTGTGTCTCATGATTCCTTAGGAGTATGGGAGATGGGCTGGTTGCATGAGAACCATATAAGTTTTCATTGCATATTCCCTCAAGGCAGCCCTAAAGACCTTCCCATTTGGAAACTTCATACCCTTGCATAATTGGGGATTACTCATGCCAGTCTTCTCATTGAACTTTGGACATCTCACCCTTTCATCCATATCCTCATCTTTAGAACTGTTAATGCTTCTAGTGTCATCATCATTAAGAGTCTTTTCAGCCTAGTCATCATCATTAAGAGCTTGATCACTGGCAGCAACTTTTGGTTTCTTCCCTTTATTTGTAACCTACTACTTCAAATGCTCTCCCTTATTTACCTTTTTAGTCACTCTTTGATGCTTTCTCATATTGGGCGCCTCATTGTTCTGAGCACATGGTTCACCAAATATGTCATCAAGATAATCTGGTCCTTCATACCCTTCATCTAGTCAATCAGGTTCATCCACATGAACATCTTCACTACCAACAGTTTATCCATAGGTAGCATTGTCATCCACATTCTGCCCAACACTACCATCCACATGCACTTCTTCACAACCAACAGGTTGTCCACACCTAGCATTGTCATCCACATTCTGCCCAACACTACCATCCACATCCACATCCACTTCTTCACAACCAACAGGTTGTCCACACCTAGCATTGTCATCCACATTCTGCCCAACACTACCATCCACATGCACTTCTCTATAACCAACAGGTTGTCCACCCCCAGCATTGTCATCTATAGCCCTACCAACACCACCATCCCCTAAACCCTTAATAGGTTATTCACTAACATCATTTTGCTCAACCACAAATGTTGTAAGAGAGAAAATATTGTCACTGCCCTCAATGTGTTCACCTATTACTAGAGCCACCTCCTCATAATCAGTACCATCATCTTCATCATTCATTTCCCATGCCTTTTCTACTGCAATTGGTTGATCTAGTTCAACTGTAGGTTCTTCAATAGCAATTGGTTGAACTTCAAGTTCTACATAAAATGTGATTTCGTTTGTTAGCCATTTAGCATGTAATTCACACATGTAAGTTACATCATCATCGAAAGTAATTAACCTTAACCCTTCCTTTAAGTTACCACCAGGTATTAAATAATAAACCCTACTATTAATGGGTTCCCCAGCATTAGCACAAATGTTTTGCATCTCAAAATGACTTAGTAGATCTGGATCAACATTACCCATTCCAAATACCTCACCACTTACATAGTCTAAACTAGGGTTTCACTCAAAATACCCACTGTGGTGAATAGTAAAATCAAAACGAATTTCATCAGCCATCTACAAGAGTTAAAACACATTCACAAACAACAGTAATTAAATACAGAACCAACACATGTACAAAGAGCACCAATCATTGATAAAAGCAAAATAATTTCATGCTACATAAAATACCATTTAACGTGGAGTCAGGGGAGACAAGAAACACAACCACCTAAACAATTTGTCTTCATGGGACCACAGACAATCTAAAGATTCATCTATCCAAAATATTCCTAGGGACCACAGTTATCAATGTCAACTATAAAAGCAAGAAATCATTTAACAGAAAACCATTAATTTTATGACAGAAAACCTTTAATCAGAATCACCATTATCAATTGTTACACATTGAAAAAGAACAAACACAACAATGGTAAACCCTACAAAGTCATTACATACCTGATATAGAGGAAAACTCAAGCTTTAGTACAACTCCTTGCTATCAATCAGTAGAGTAAATGTTCAGATTTCACTTTGCAATTGAAGTAAAGAGCGAAAGGGATAACAAGTATGGGAATTTTTAGGGATTTTGAGAGAGAGAGAGAGAGAGAGAGAGAGAGAGAGAGAGAGAGAGAGCTCGTTCTTCTTTTTGGGTTCTAATTTTGGCTTATAAAGTAAAAGAGATTTTCTAATGGAAAGGGTAGAGATGGGTAGTGGGTGTCTAATGAAGGGCACCTTAGGTGGGTTAAGTGATAAGTTTTAAACCAGAGGTGGGCTTTATTAAAATAGGTCAAACCACTGGTGGGTTAAGTACAATTTCCCCTAGGCAATATGAAACTCCTATGATAATAAATTGTATTTTGCAGTAGTCCTAGTTACTATATAAAAATTAGAGGCGACATTTTTGTATTTTAATTGCAAAACATCTTCATATAGGTATATTTTGATTTGGTAGATATTTATGAATGTATCAGATAAGCAATGTATCAAGTATAGGCTATTTTTCTTCAATAAAAAAGAAGTATAGGCTATTTAGAGTATTATGGGTCTAAGAAAATCCTCCCTTGTATTTAGCCTAATAGAACACATTTCTATCCTGGGTATATGCATTCATGAATGAGGGCAATTAAATTTTGATCCAAGTACAGATTTTTTTTTTTTTTTTTTTAAATTTTAGGATTGATGCATTCATAGTTTTGTTTTTTTTTTTTTAGTGTATCGTTTATCTCATATTTAGGAGAAATTATACATTTCTCATGGTGGACCATGTCACTTGTCCACCATTCTACTAAAAAATTCCACTTATTTAAAATTGCCGAGTCAGTAATCAGTTTCTATTTAAAAAAAATTTATGACTAAGCAATTTTAAATAAGTGGAAGTCTTTTAGTGGAATGATGGACAACGTCACTTGTCCACCATGAGTACTTTATAATTTCTCCATATTTAGCTTGATAGATCACATTTCTATTGTGAGTGGAGGCAATTAAATTTTGATTTAAGTATAGTTTTGTTTATTTTTGGATTGATGCATTTATAGTTTTTTTTTTTTTTTTTCTAGTGTTTATTGTTTATCATTAGTTATAAATTAATTCTCAATGTTGATACCTCTTCTATGTGCAATGAAAACTCACCTACATTTTGCTTTATTTCAAATGCACAACATACAATTTATAATCTATCCAAAAGTTGAGTTTGCCATTAGAGATGGACCTAAGGGGAGTTTAGAAGGGCTGGCCCTTAACTATAAGAAAAACAAAATACTAGTATATTCTTTTCATTTTTATAGTTACCCCAAAACCTTATCCCTTCCCCCCTCCCCCCCAAGATTATTAGCCTAGCCAGCCGAACCCAAAAACTAATTACAAACCAAATTTAGAAAAAAAAAAAAAAGAAAAAAAGAAAAAGAAAAAGAAAAAGGGTTAGAGAGTCATGACTTGAGAGAGACCAAGAGAGTGGGGCAGTTTTAGAAAATTTGAAATTTGTCCCAAAATATATATTATTGGCCCCCTTCCTTTAACAAAATTTACAAATTGACCCAATCCTTCTGCTTGTTGTCCCAAGAATAATAAGAAAACCTTTGGATCAACTAAAAATACCCACAAACAAATCACAAATCTAATCTAAACAAATCTGATTGTGCCAAAAATAACAAGAATAACCTTTAGACAAACCAAAATTATCAACTAATAAAGCAAAAAATCCAATCTAGACAAAAAAAAAAAAAAAAAAAAAAGATAAACAAAACAATTGCAAATCCTCAATTTTTTACCTACTTCAATTTCTGTTGCCCTCTCAACTGTCATTCTTCCTCTACTCCACAAAGTCCTCATCGTTGATCGCGTTGGTCTCTCTCATAACTGTTCTTAGATTGCCTTTTTTGTTTTTTCTATATAATTTGAAAAAATTACACTTTACCACTCTAAACTATATCTCATATTATCTTTTGCAGCCTAAACTTTTTGAATGCATGTTTTGCACTCTAAACAATAACTCTTGTTACACTTTGCACCCCAACGTTAAGTTTGTTGTTAACTTGGATGGAAATTCAAAGTTTAGGGTTCAAAGTGTAATTAGGAATATAGTTTAAAGTGATAAAGTGTAATTTATCTTTTGTTTTTAAAGGATTGAGAACATAAGTAATTAGGACTTTTTATGTGATGCTATATTTTTCTATTCAAGTTAACGATAAACTTGATGTCGTGGTGTAAAATGTAATAAAGATTGTAGTTTATGGTGCAAAACATGCATTCGAAAAGTTTAGGGTGCAAAGTATAATCAATGATATAATTTAAAATGATAAAATATAATTTCCCTATAAAATTTTAATGGTTTGTTTAGAGTTTTTTATTTTATTTTATTTTATTTTATTTTATTTTTTTTATATAAGATAGAATTCTATTTTAGGTTAATCTATGTGTATATGTGTGTGAAGTTCTTTTTTAGAGACTTGAATTTCGACTCTTACTCCTTACACTTCATACACATTTATACTTATGAAACGATTATCACACCAAAAGTGCACGCCGTTTGTCTAGAGTTTTAAACAGGAAAGAGATGACTAATTTTTTGTTGGTGGTGGACTGGCCGTTGACCAATTCAAAGGGTCAATAGTAAGTGAATGTTGTGTGTGACCATTAATTAATCTTTTAGTGAGTAGGGGGTGCAACGTGTGTGGCTGTGAATTTGTCGTGTTAATAAATTAGTATTAATTTATTAACACGACAAATAAATTAAATAATTAAATAATTGTGAAATTAAATAATTGTGATAATAAATTAGTGCTAAGGTGAATGAGTGGAGTATGTATATTATTACTGTGAAACTGGGAACTTAATCAACATAATATAACAATTTTATTAACATTACATATATCCTAGATTGGCCCTTGAGTTTAAATCTTGGTTCTGTTCCTGGCGGTCATACATGAACATACAATTCTATGGAATCCATGATTTGGGCCTGAGGTGGACGTCATTGGTTTTAATTTAATTTAAGATTTTCTAACCATTCCTTTCAACCAGAGTCATACTCATGCCAATTTGTCCCCCCACCCCACTCCCAAAAAAAAAAAAAAAAAGAAAAAAAGAAAAAAAAAAAGAAAAGAAACACAGTTATACCTATCATATATTTTACGATAGTTCTAAGACTAAAAAAATTTTGATTCCTTGTATACATATGTATATAATAAAATTCTAACCCCTTTTTCTTTTCCCTTTAAGATAAGGTTGGCTAGCAAAGATTACAGAGTAATAGTTCAACCTAAAATTTAAGCAATCAGGCAAGAGGTGGAGAGAAAAATGACTGAGAACCAAACATGCAAACATGTCCATTAAATTTTTTTTTTTTTTAAAATAAGCCATGCCGCTAGTGTTTCTACCACCTTTAAATCAAACCCTTTATTTAGGGATGAACTGAATACAGGTGATAGTACACATATATAATACGGTGTAAGACAGACTCATATTGGCTCTATCACTCACATAATAATCTATATTTATAGTTTTTCTTTTCTTACCTTTGTGGTAAGTCTAGAATCGCTACATTGATATCTAAACAACACAATACAATAGAATAGAATGCCTCAAATGTACCATGAGGCACAACCTTTTCATAGCCAGCAAATATAAGAGACGCACCAAACTTTAAGCAATCAAGCAAGAAGATGTGGGGTTTTTATCTATTCTACTTGAAGTTCTTCCCTTCGAAAGTCTGACCAAACTGCCAGTTCTTGGGGGCAATGTGCCATGAGGTTGAGTATCTACTATCACTTGCTCTAACTCGGAAAGTCAGTGATTCTCCAACTAACATTGCATTTGTTTCCCACTTCTGACCCCAGCTTCGCTTCATTGGTGTCCATTTCAGGTTTTTGTTTCCCTTAACTTGCAAGCTTACCACATCTCCAGCTCCACCAACATTCCATACTAAGACTTGGTTGAAATAAGGATTTCCGGTTATGGTGAATCGAATTCCTCCTTGCTTTTTGCATGGAACCCTGCCATAAATATTATAATTCATCACACGTTTAGAAACCACTAAGCCAATCCTTTGGGGTTCAAGGTGAATCATATTAACATTACTAAATTACAAACTATAATTATATTTTCATTTTTGTCCCTATAATTTCAATTTTTTCATTTCACTCCTTTAATTTACATAACTTTTCAATCTAGTCATTCCATTTTATCCATCCAAATAAATCTAAGTTATAGGTCTGAAATGAAAAAAATTGGTATTACGTGAACAAAAAGTTCTTTCTCTGTCAAATTGATATGCACATGCCATTGAAAACGTTGACATATCTGTTAATCATGATGTGGGTTTTATATTTCACTACACAAAATTTTTACGAAGTGTGATAAAGCATGAGAAAAGAATTGAACCTGCGGTATTGGACTGGAACAATGCCACCTTTGTACTCAGCAATCTTAAGGAATGCAGGCTCTGCTAAATCGAAATGTTCACGTGGTTCATTGCACCATCCTCCATTGTCACTTGATTCGTAGTAGTTTGGTGGGCACTGATTGGTCGCCGTAACAAAAAGAGATTGCTGCCCTGGTTTGCACCATTGAGGGGAGTTGATACATTTGATTTCATAACATGCACCACAAGCCTGCCCAGTGTTGAACAAAACATTGCTCACTGCTGCAGTACTATCGAGCCCATAGCCTTCTTTCACTACATCATCGTAACCACAAGCTCCCCCTATAATCAAATATTTTTTTTTTCAAAAATGTCAGTTTGCAAAAATACATGAAAACAAATTTAATTGCAAGTTTGTTAAAATGTCGAGAAATTTTGAAGCAATGCTTTTCTTTTTGAACAAATCAAGAGTCGTGAGAATTAATAAGACAACAACGAACTAGTGGACACATTCAAATTTTCTATGGAGCTTCAACATCTATTTGAGTGGATTAAATAAACTTTTGGTTTTCTTAAATTTTTTATCCACTAAAAATCTTATCCATTTTAAAAAGAAATTTTTTGATGAATTCCAGAACAAATAATTGACTAGTTTCTCATTAGTTTCCTTTCTTTTCATGTAAACACAAAAGAAAAACCAAGCAATGGCAATTTGGTTTCTTAACATAAAACCAAACAAGCATTCATATATAATTCATACCGAAGGATCCTGAGCCGCCTTCATAGAAGGTTGCATGGGCCTGCTTCCACGGGCCAGGCTTGAACTTTGGCCTATGGTGCTTGGGCATAGCTATACGATGATGGGCTCGTGATCCAACTGCATGGTGCACACCATGGTGAACAGTGGCATAGATATCAGGCACTGCAATGAGCAGCAACAATGGAACCAAGAGGACTTGCAATGGCAGTGCCATGGGGTCAAAAAGAGGTAATTTGCTGGCTTTTTCTTTTCTTTCTCTTCTGTAGTTTTTTTTTTTTTTTTTTTCTTTGTAAGAAAACTTTTTTTGTTTTTTTTTAACTTAGATACTCACCAGGAACCGGATATATATGGTATTAAATTTTAGTTATGTTTGTTACCCCAAATTTGGCTAAACGATAATTTTGGTAGGATGGTATTTTTTCTTTTGAGAAAATGGTAGGATGGTATTTAACAGGGCAGTTTTAATCGTAAATGATGTTTATCCTTCACCATTCCTCATGAGCAGAAATAAAAACGCGCTCTATTTTTGTAACAACTTTCTCCTCAAAATAATAGTCTGTTCCTCGATTTTTTTTCCCGGTAAATGCATGATTGGTTCTACATAGTTTTTGTTTTTCTCTAACATCTTGATTCATGTTAAACCAAGAAAAGTAGGATGGAAGTTGTACTATATATGTCTCATTCTCCTTCAAAAGGGCCGTGTTATAGTACGTACTTAAATAGTTAGAACTTAGACGGGTACGCGTCCTTTATTTCCTGCCATTCAATCTTATAGACTATAGTTGTAAAATTGATACATGAAAATGACCAAAACATGTGCACGTACGCATACTAAAAGGAAACTGAAGTGTCATTATCCAAGAACAAAGAAGATGAATTTGTCCACTATACTTTGAAAGGCTTCATGTGACAAAGCTAATTCTTGTTAACGTGACAATATTATTACACATGCACCAACTGATCAACAATGAGGTGAGGGATATGTAGAGCGAAGCACTTATTGTTCCACTTCCAAACATGGTGTTTCCCCACATAACCTAGTAAGCATCAACATGATCAATTAGTGGAATAGAGAGTTCAAAAATAAGAGTATCAATGAGATCTTCACAATTAATGGCTAACCTCAGTAGAACCAGAACATAATCAGCTTAATATCGGTATATAAGTTGCTTGTATGCATCCCTATTCTTTGAGTAATAATCAATCTCCGCCTGCAAACAAGAGATCAGTGTTATAATTTGAATTCATTCCAATATTATTCTACAACAGCCTCTATATAACTCATTCTGCAATTAAATTCTGTGACCAGTGAGAGTCTGTAACAATAATCCTAGTATAGCCATTTGAATTAGATTAGTTAATATGAAAAATAAAAAGCATTTGCATTGCTCTGTTCTTGGCAGTGAATTTGTCAAAACTTGATATCTTGAAGTCAAGTGAGCTAGTTATTTTGCAATCAAGAACAGTGCACAGAAATATTTAGACTTATATACAACAGTCAATATGTTACTAGACATCTGATAAAATTGGAAAAATTCAGATAAGTTACTTAGAACAAGTCGGTATCAGGTAATTAATTAAATGAATGTTTTATGCTAAGCTCTTATTAAGCCACATCAATGTAGCATTTCAGTCCAATTCGGTCTATTTAAGTCCATTTCATTCCATGGCGGTCCATTTAGTCCATTTTAGTTCACTTCATTTCATTTGGTTCACTACAGTCCACTTTTGTCCATTTTCTTCTCAGCATAATGATTGTAGTTTCTTGATAAAATTACACTTTTTTTAAAAAAAATTTCATTAAAATCTTGTGCATATATATATATATATATTTTTTAATATAAGTGATGAATTTACTTGTATTTGCTTCCTCTTTAGGCCATTTAAGACATATAGAGATGAACTTGATGGAAATATGCATGTACGCAACAGAATATTAACGAATCTACTTCATTCACAATTGATAACATGTGCCATGTAAATTTTAGAATATAAGAACAAGAGAGTGTACTTTAAGGTGGTGAAATTCAAAACCAAAGATGAAAAGCAATTGGGAATACTTTTAATCTTCACCCAAATTCTACTTGATGCCCAAGAAGTGTGGTCTCTCAATAAGTTATGTGTGTATGTTCTAGAGAGAATCAAAAAATGTCCAACACTCACATACATTTCTATTCATGCATTTGTGGTTGTTACAAAAATCTGTATGTTTCTCTCCTAATAATTGATTATCTAATTGGGTTAGCCTTTTGGGTTTTTCCAATTGAGTTTTAGTATGTGGTTTGGAGTGGGACCAAAAGGGAACAAATAAGACACTAGCTCCAATGGGCCTTAGGCTTTTCTATCAACTTTTGACAAGTTCAAAGTTACCATTAATTATATTTAATATCACTACATAAATATAATTGCACTCTAGGCCTTACTAATAAATTATATCCCAAGACTTTATTATACATGCAACCCCTTCATAAAATATTCGTATTAATACAAAGTCATGAATGTAGACTGCTACTTTGTAAATCACTACATCTTAATCCTTGAGTACCGGTTTAATCCTTTAAGTTATTCATTATATATTTATGAAATCCAATTTCATAAATATATATTTTAGTAACTATTTATTAAAGTAGTTAGGCCTAACATTCTGAATAATAAACTCATTAAACTTATCTTAAGAGAATATTTTGTATCTCTATTAAGAGACTATGAATTCTATATTGAGAATATATGTTCCATCAACGCTAAATATGGCTGTCCAACATACTGAGGTTTTGACTGTGACTTTAGATTTCACTTCTGATATATCAAAGCAACCTACACCTCATGCTCATGTTTATTATTTTCTCAGGATTAAGAGTTCATGCAAATATAAATCGTGAGATTTATTATTCATTTGACAGTCGTTAAGAGAATAATAAATCTCACAGTGGTCTAGTTTAATATGTTTTAACTCTTAAAACATATCAACACATCAACTAGAAGTCTTCACTTTCATGATCAAGACAAATCATCTTAGTTGATATGTTATAGTTTTCGCAAATGAAATGCCCAATTTCATCATCGACTATGAACTATAAATTTTGAGTTTACAAAGAACTTGTGATTTATATTTTCTGTGACTTTTTATATAAATCACACACTATGCATCTCATGGACTATATGATAATATCCAAATATTCATGTTACCATTATTTCAGATAATAATAAAACAAATTTATTAATTACAACATTAATTCATACATAATGTCATACATAGCATCATACAATAGGATTTAAGGGCACTAATCCTAGCAGAACCATTTATAAGGAGCACTAAAAATAAATTTCAACCACACATTACATTATTTACATAATATCTCATCTTATATAATAATTAAATGCAAAATGCATTATTTTTTTTGGAAAATTTTTTTAAAATTTTAAATATTTAAAACACTTTCAAATAATATATATATATATATATAGCTTTAGAAAATCTAATATATTGTATTAACTATACTTTGTTAGAAAATAATCACATCATTTTAAGGGTTTGAGACTACTACTTATAAATCTCATCTCTTATTTTCTTTTTTAACAAAGAAACAAATTGTCAAATTTATTTTCGCATCGCATAGGTTTTTGCAACTAGTCTACTTTAATTCCTATGGGTGTTTCTCTCCACTTTACCAAACATACATATAGAGAGCTCAAGCAGTAACAAAGTCCGAAAGCAACAACCAATGTATGAATGCCAGTCTTAGCTTTACATTCCTGCCAGATACAACTCATGAAAGGGCATTTGAGAGTCTCATGTTGGGCTATGAAACACACAGAGAAAACAATATACAGGTGCAAAAGGACATACTGACCTGACAAATCCCAAAAAATATGACATGGTAGAGCATGATGACTAGAAAAATGGTATCCATTAATATCATAAAGTTATAAAAAAATAAATAAAAATAAATAAAAGCTACAAACCCATTCCGAGGAGGAGGAAGAGAAAGAGAAAAAGGAGGAAGAGATTGCAGAAATTTTTCCATAAAGGGATGATTGAACACTTAGGGTTTTGCTGGTTTTCTAGCTATTTGACAAACACTCTTTCCCTAACAGCTTATTTATACCAATGGAGTAGGGCCCATAGCCTCCTAGATAGAATATTGGAACAATTTTATTGGCTGTCATACCTAAGATTGTCAAACTTAAAATTTACAAGAGACTCATAAATTTTGAAGTAACGAAGTGGGGTAGGGTATGTCATAATTCACACGTCTTTTGGAGAATTAGACTTCTTGCCATTAGCCAAACGTTCTCTCATCATAGATCAATAAATGGAAAAAAGATTATGTTTTTACTTAAACAGTAGAATAAAGATATATAATAGGCAAAAATACCATTTTCGTCCCTATATTTTGGTGTAGCAGTCAATTTGGTCCCTACATTTTGGTAGCGGTTAATTTGATTCCTGTTATTTTTCACTTGCAATCAATTTGGTCTTTACTGTTAATTCACTAACAGAAAATGCATATGTGGCAAACGTTTTGCATTGTTGGCGCACATGTGGCTAAAATAATAATATAAAATCAAATAATTAAATATTAAAAAAATCCACGCATGCATTTTAATAAAAAAATTCCATGTCAAACAAAAAATTCTGAAAAAATTAATTGAAAGAAACAAATAAACAAAATGATTTTTTTTTTTAAATCCACATTTTATTTTATTTTATTTTTCTATTCTTCCTAATCTACTTTGACGCAATGGGCGCTTTCTTCGAGTCGATGTTTTCCGTCATCGGCGTAACTCTCCCAGGTGGCGCTACCAGATTCGCCGTCGGCTTCACCGGCTCCATAATTGATATCTTCGCTGCTGTGAACTTCTACTACTCAGCCGTCCCGCTCCACCACGACATGGCACTCCGGATGGTCAGCGTGGTTAGCGACTGGTCAATAGTCAAACACGCCCTCGACCTGGGTTGCGGCTGTGAAATCCTCCTGACCGCCGTGGCAAGGCAGCTGAAGAAAGAAGGGAGTTTGGGTCAGGTCGTAGGGTTGGACCGAAAAAAAACGACGACGTTGAAGATGCTACGCATCGCGAAGATTGAGGGATTAGGAGAGTATGTGACGTGCAGAGAAGGCGACGTTCGGAGCTTGCCATTCGGCGATAACTACTTCGACGTGGTGGTATAAAGAGTGTTCGTGCACACGGTGGGGAAGGAGTACGGGAAGAGGACGGTGGAGGCGGCGGCAGAGAGAACTAGAGGACGGTGCGGGAACAATTTATTTTATTTTTCTATTGTGGATTTAAAAAAAAAAATTATTTTCTTTATTTGTTTCTTTCAATTAATTTTTTCAAAATTTTTTGTTTGACGTGGAATTGCCTTTTTTTTTTTTTTTTATTAAAAATGCATATGTGGATTTTTTTTAATATTTAATTATTTGATTTTATATTATTATTTTAGCCACATGTGCACCGACAATGCAAAACGTTTGCCACGTATACATTTTTTGTTAGTGAATTAACGGCAGGGACCAAATTGATTGTAAGGGAAAAATAACAGGGACCAAATTGACCGCTACCAAAATGTAGGGACCAAAATGGTGTTTTCGCCTATAAAATATTGAAAGCAATAACTTAAAATATTAATATGAGTATATTAATTTTAAATATATAATTTTATTACTCAAAATAATTTGAAAGTTATATACCACCTCATTATCTTGATCATTTCTTTTAGAAAAATTATGTAAAATTCAATTTTATTTTTTTCCCTGTTCTTCTAATTACTTAAAATAGACATATCTAACAATAACATAAATGTTAAGCATTGGATATTTACCCTCTCATACCACATTACCCTCTAACTAAAATGTATAATCTTATAATACAAACAGAAATCGCAATGGTAGGACACGTCCATCCAATTAATACGAGACAAGTCTGATAAAAAAGAGAGGAAGTGTGGATAAAGAAATTAATAACAACAATATATTGGAAAATCAGTTTGGAAAAGATGATGGAAGCAAGAGTTCAACGCAAACATGACTCTTCCATAGAATTTTCGATGCAACACAAATGAAGGGACAATCTTTCTCAAGAACCACAAAAGGGATGCTCAAAATTTTTTATCTACAAGCTCACCAGTCAGAAAGCTTATTTGGCACATACCTTGCGAATTCCTTTTATGGCAACCAAAAGCTTTTCACTAAATAGATCTGTGAAGACACTATCTTTCTGGAGAGGTTCTAAAGATTCAGAAAGTGATGCTGGCAATCTATGAAGTTTATCAGCAAGGCTATGTGGGTTTGTATCTGTTCCATAGAGAAATGGCATCATGAATATACTAATTATAACATATGTTTAACTCGCCATCTCATATCATCAAATATTACAAGATCTTACCAACAGGTTCAGGGAGAGAAAGATGCCTCCGAAGTCCATCAATGCCAGCAGCAACTATATAGCAGCCAATCCTAAGTATGGATTTGCACACCCATCAAATGATTTAATTTCAAAGTTGCTGACCAAACCATCGGGAATTCCAGGTGGGCATGCAGTTCTCGATGCCGCTTCTCTGTTTTCTTTTCCCCAGCACTGGTATGCTCCACTCCATGTATTTGGTACTATTCGATCATAACTGCAGACCGGTAACAGTTAAACAGGAAACTAAGAAAATATAGTCTATAGAAAGTAAATTTTCAAAACTCTATCTAATATAAAGAGAGAAAAATGGTCTCTACTCTCTACAATACTATTTCCTACCTAGGTTTTACATCTAACATAAAGTTCTATAACCAAAATATCTATATTACGTACTTCTTCCACTAGAATGCAAAAAAATTTTATGATTAGAAAATTTGAAACTTCAATTCCGGTGAAGACATTGAGCCCCCAAAATGCTAAAATCCTAATGAGGCTATGGGAAACTATGTAAAGAGGGAAAAAAGAAAATAAATCAAGGGAATAAAATTAGTTGATTAGGTATAAGAAAAGAAATTAATATGCTCTTAGAATGCAAAATTTTACAAGTAGAAAATTTGAAAGTTCAATTCTGGTGAAGACATTGAGCCCTCAAAATGTTAAATATTTACAAAGGCTTTGGTAAACTACATAATGAAGGGGGCAAAAGTAGGGGGGAAAAAAAGCAAGGGGAAAAATTAAGCATTGATTAAGTATAAGAAAATAAATTAGTATGTTCTTAAGAAATTAGTATGCTTAAGTGTTAAAAACACAGACACACATGGACTTGCATGTGCACCCACACCACATGCAAACGCACGCGAAGGCATTTAAAACACAAAGATCCTATGACAACAAGAAGAAATTTTAAGTTATTCCATTTGTTTTGAATTGCTTGTACAGTGTACTAATTAAAAATTAAAAAAAGTTCATAAATAAGAACTTTGAAAACTAGCATGGAAATTTGATAGGATTTATATAATCACTACTGTTAGATTAAATGATTAAATTCGCTATTTTCTAATATTTTAAACTTTTGAAACAATTGATAATTTATCACGGTATTAGAGCAGGAGATCCTGGGTTCAATCCATTGTCTCGACCTTTCCTCTCACCTATATATATATATATATATAAAACCGAAACCTTTGAAGCTCTCACAATTTTCCATATCATCTCTATTTTCTTTTTCTTTTTATTTTAGATTCTTTTTATTTTAGGTTTTATATCTTATATAGAATCCACCAGAAAAACAATAAACAAAAGTTTGAATTTTTATTAATATTAATAATATTGAAAAACGTATACAAACTTGGAGGCCTATTTAAGGGCTTCGTAAAACTTGATGGACAAAAAAATATATTCTAAAATAAGTCCTAATTAATACCTAACCATAATAGGAACCAAATTTGACCTAAAAAAACATTAAAAGAACCTAAAAATAAGGAAATAAATCACCTAGACCTAAAATAACGTTTTTAGGTTTGAATTTTTTTTTTAAAAAGGATTTGCCAAAAAAAAAAAAAAACTTTAGGATTAAGAAAAAAAGAGAGAGACTCCTGGTAAGACTCTTTCTTCTCTCCTTAAAATCCTAGCAATTACCATCTCAAAACACTAAACTCAACTTCACTTTAAGATTAAAAAAATAAGGAGAGAGACTCACGTAAAAAAAAAAAAAAAAAAAACGTAGGTTTTGTTTTTTTTATTTGCTTTCATATGTGCCTGAAATTTTCATTCTATCTTATTGTTTTATTATGTTTAGAATTGATTTTCTTCTAAGTATTTGGGGTAATTTCTATATTTTGATAGTGTTTTTATGGGTTTGGTTTTTGGGTTGAAATTCTAATAATTATTTTATATTGTATATGGTAGATGAAGCATCTCTATTTTTTGCAGAAAAATCAAAACTGCAACCTATGTCTTCCAGCCCAAGGTGTGGTAAATTTTTATATGTTCTTGCTTTATTGAGAATTTTTATTTGGGTTCTTGTGATTTTTTTTATTTTATTAAAGTTTTGATTTTTGGTTGATTAGTTATTCGTTTGGATTAATTTCAATTAATTATTTGTTTAGATTCAACGTAAAAAATAATGGAATTAGGTGTTATAAATTTGATAATGTTCCATGTTTTGAATTGTTTATATTATTTAGACTTCTGGTAGGACTCTTTCTTCTCTCCTTAAAACCCTAGCAATTACCATCTCAAAACCTTAAACTCAACTTCACTTTAAGATTAAAAAAATAAGGAGAGAGACTCACGTAAAAAAAAAAAAAAAAAACGTAGGTTTTGTTTTTTTTATTTGCTTTCATATGTGCCTGAAATTTTCATTCTATCTTATTGTTTTATTATGTTTAGAATTGATTTTCTTCTAAGTATTTGGGGTAATTTCTATATTTTGATAGTGTTTTTATGGGTTTGGTTTTTGGGTTGAAATTCTAATAATTATTTTATATTGTATATGGTAGATGAAGCATCTCTATTTTTTGCAGAAAAATCAAAACTGCAACCTATGTCTTCCAGCCCAAGGTGTGGTAAATTTTTATATGTTCTTACTTTATTGAGAATTTTTATTTGGGTTCATGTGATTTTTTTTATTTTATTAAAGCTTTGATTTTTGGTTGATTAGTTATTCGTTTGGATTAATTTCAATTAATTATTTGTTTAGATTCAACGTAAAAGATAATGGAATTAGGTGTTATAAATTTGATAATGTTCTATGTTTTGAATTGTTTATATTATTTAGACTCCTGGTAGGACTCTCTCTTCTCTCCTTAAAACCCTAGCAATTACCATCTCAAAACCTTAAACTCAACTTCACTTTAAGATTAAAAAAATAAGGAGAGAGATTCACGTAAAAAAAAAAAAAAATGTAGGTTTTGTCTTTTTTATTTGCTTTCATATGTGCCTGAAATTTTCATTCTATCTTATTGTTTTATTATGTTTATAATTGATTTTCTTCTAAGTATTTGGGTTAATCTCTATATTTTGATAGTGTTTTTATGGGTTTGGTTTTTGGGTTGAAATTCTAATAATTATTTTATATTGTATATGGCAGATGAAACATCTTTATTTTTTGCAGAAAAATCAAAACTGCAACCTATGTCTTCCAGCTTAAGGTGTGATAAATTTTTATATGTTCTTACTTTATTGAGAATTTTTATTTGGGTTCATGTGATTTTTTTTTAATTTTATTAAAGTTTTGATTTTTGGTTGATTAGTTATTTGTTTGGATTAATTTCAATTAATTATTTGTTTGGATTCAACGTAAAAGATAATGGAATTAGATGTTATAAATTTGATAATGTTCCATATTTTGAATTGTTTATATTATTTAGACTCCTAGTAGGACTCTTTCTTCTCTCCTTAAAACCCTAGCAATTACCATCTCAAAACCCTAAACTCAACTTCACTTTAAGATTAAAAAAATAAGGAGAGAGACTCACGTAAAAAAAAAAAAAAAAAACGTAGGTTTTATCTTTTTTATTTGCTTTCATATGTGCCTGAAATTTTCATTCTATCTTATTGTTTTATTATGTTTAGAATTGATTTTCTTCTAAATATTTGGGTTTATCTCTATATTTTGATAGTGTTTTTATGGGTTTGATTTTTGGGTTGAAATTCTAATAATTATTTTATATTGTATATGACAGATGAAATATCTCTATTTTTTGCAGAAAAATCAAAACTGCAACCTATGTCTTCCAGCCCAAGGTGTGGTAAATTTTTATATGTTCTTACTTTATTGAGAATTTTTATTTGGGTTCATGTGATTTTTTTTTTATTTTATTAAAGTTTTGATTTTTGGTTGATTAGTTATTTGTTTGGATTAATTTCAATTAATTATTTGTTTGGATTCAATGTAAAAGATAATGAAATTAGGTGTTATAAATTTGATAATGTTTCATGTTTTGAATTGTTTATATTATTTAGACTCTTGGTAGGACTCTCTCTTCTCTCCTTAAAACCCTAGCAATTACCATCTCAAAGCCCTAAACTTAACTTCACTTTAAAATTAAAAAAATAAGAAGGAGAGAGACTCAACTAAAAAAAAAAAGTAGGTTTTGTCTTTTTTATTTGCTTTCATATGTGCTTGAAATTTTCATTCTATCTTATTGTTTTGTTATGTTTAGAATTTATTTTCTTCTAAGTGTTTCGGTTAATCTTTATATTTTGATAGTGTTTTTATGGGTTTGGTTTTTGGGTTGAAATTTCTAATAATTATTTTATATTGTATACGGCAGATGAAATATCTTCATTTTTTGGAGAAAAATCAAAGTTGCAACTTATGTCTTCCAGCCCAAGGTGCGGTAAATTTTTATTTGGTATATTATATATGAATTTTTTGAATTTGAAGGGTTTTGTTTGGTTTTGAAATAGAATTTGGGGATTTTATAAAATTTGGAAGGTTTAAGTTTTGGGGTTTTTGGTATTTGCGTCTTAGTAGGTTGATCTTAATTCTTTACCTTATATGTTTTTTTTTTTTTTTAATTGAGAATTTTTATTTTGGGTTCATGTGATTTTTTGTTTTCTTAATTAAAGTTTTGATTTTTGGTTGATTAATTATTTGTTTGGATTAATTTCAATTAATTATTTGTTTGGATTCAACGTAAAAGATAATAGAATTATGTGTCATAAATTTGATAATGTTTCATGTTTTGAATTGTTTATATTGTTATTAATACGACTAAATAAGATTTGTTTTTATCTTTGTAGTTTATACCAGTTTTGAGTGTGTGTATATATATAACTTTTGGGAATTTTACTTTATTAATTTAAGAATTGTAAATTACTTTATAGGTTTCAGTAACTATGCACCTGCAGTGAGACATTGACAATATGAGCATATATATATGGTATTAACATTTTATAAAAATATTTCTTACAACCCAATAACATTCTACGTTAGACAATACTTCTAAACTATAGAAAAGCATAGAAGTTAAATATTTATTCCCATTGTATTTTATTTAATTATGACAGATCCATTTTTTTTTTAAACGCTAACTAGCAAAATGTCTATAATATGCATATAATTTTCTATTTCTAAATTTCTTAGATTTTATTATATCAATCTTTTTTTCTTTTAAATTCTTGGTGGGTAAATCAGTCTCTCATTAATTCTTTTACCTTAACATGGTGTTGGTTAATTGTCCTTTTATTTAACTATCTCGTGCATCGCACGGGTTAGCGACTAGTTTAAAAAATTTTCATGTGTCGGGCCCCACTTGATAAAGGCAACTTAGGTGGCCTACTCATGAAGGGGGGTGTTAGATAAAATGATTAAATTCATTATATTCTAGTGGTTTAAGTTTTTGGAACAATAAGTAATTTATTAACTACAATGGAAGTCATTTTGTGAAACAAATAATAGTGGCTTCAAAGAATAACAACTAAATGATAAGATTTTTCCTTCCCATCATAGCAAGTGCAAAAGATCAATTTTAAGTATAAAAGACAAGGCATTTTTCCAGAGAAATATTCATATCAAATTTATATTCTGCAACTGAAAGTTCAGAAAGGAATTTATGAAACCAAGATGTTTTAGAAATGCTCAGTTCGATAGCTATATACTCATAACACATACTATACTAATAAATATCCTCAAACAGAATGTTAGAAACAATAATAAGACTGATATTGAACTGTACAATATTTTATGAAAAAGAAGATACCTATATGGGACAGGTGCTGTAAATGCCATAATTGCTGGAAGATGATGTAAAATTCCTGCCACGAACTCTTCCCCAACAGTGGACATTCCATACCGAGAAGTTTCAGATTCTAAGAAAAGGCAAAGGCTAGCATAACAAGCCCTAAATAAATAGGAAATCCCAGATACCAAGCTCCTATGATTAATAACTATGTTCCCTAACTTACCAGGAAATTTGTGACCTACAAAAGATAATAATTTGTTAACCAAACCTCAGGAGGCTCAGGAAACAAGTCCACCCCAAATTCTTGTACAGCTTATAAAGTTCCAATAGAAGGATAAAAGAGTGGCAGCATGGCACATTGCTGTCCCTATTCCTTCTTTTTGGCTGTCACAAACTTCATCAAGTGCTATCATGCAGTCTAAACTATACATCTTAACTGTGTAGGGGATAATACATGTAGGGGATTTATAAATTCTAGTTTCATTCTTCAACATTTGATGGAAAGAAGAGGAATCTAGCAAACACAATTAATATACCATGACAAACGGCAATTTCAAAGTGGACAAACATACACACTGAAGTGAAATAAACCAGCAGAATGCCTCTCAAAGATATTTAGTACCATGGTACCCTGCACTTGGTCAATAAATCAGGAGTTAGCTTGATCTCACCAACTCCAGTTAGATTGGTCTCATCAGGTGGAGCATCGGCAAAAGAAGTTGCTCCCATACATGCAAATGTCAAACCAACACCATTCTTCTTAGTAACATTGTTGAAGCGCTTCCCTGGAACAACCTGAAAGAATGATAGACAACAAATTGGGAAAAAGAAAGAAGAAAAATCATAGATAGTCTTGATTGACGATATGCAAATCAAAACAGTTATATTAAAACTCCTTAACAAATGGAAGGTTTTAAACCTCAATCATTCTCCCCTGGTTCAGAGACCTGTTCTGTATTTATGTTTAAACTTCTGTACATATTCTTACACTTGTTTTAAAGAATAATGATGAAGACAGGCCCAAACTACATTAAAGAGGAAGAAAGTTACTTAAACGACATCTGTGCTGTCCTGAACCATCAACCCAGATAATGCGAACAAGTGAGACATCATTATGAGATGCACTAGTGTTCATCTTCATAGAGTTAGAAGTTACTGTGTGCTTTGAATCAAGAGATAAATTAATCTTGTAAAACTGAATTGCATTCTGAGCAAAGATGTCTTTAGCAGCTTCAATAGCTTCAGGAATTGAGAGATCACCATCAATGCATGCATCACCTAAAACAGAAAAGACAACTTCATGTGCTTTCTTTGCACCTGTAAATATGAAAATTGGTTGGTGTAATATAGCAAGATCACGTTCGAGAGATAGTTTGCCCTAACTGTCATGAACCTCCATCGAAACTAACATTCTGATTAAGACCAAGTAAAATAGAGACAAATATTAATATTTACAAACCTAAGTAGAAAGTTTCAGGAAATGCATAACCATCAGTGCTGAACATCACCTGAAAATTCATTTACATTTAGCATCAAATATTATGAGTACAAACCAAACAAAAAGAGTACATAAAAGGAAAATCACTGCCATCGTTCCACGCATCAAGATTCTTCTTCTTCAGAAAAGGAGAATCAAGATTTTTCTTCCAGAAACTTATATGTATTATAGCCAACAGTGAATTCATAAACAAAATTATAAATGATGGTGACAGACAGGTTGTTGGCAAGAAAATGGTGACATATCCTAGGACTTTTGTACACTAAACTTCCCCATAGGTATTATATAAATTGCATAAGGTATAACCTTCTTTATTGGAGCAAGCTCCAAAAGCTCTTTGACTGAAGATTTCATCCCATGGAAACTAAGCTTTGGAACTGTCAACCCAAAGTCAAGGTACACCTAAAAATGAAAGCATTACATTATTTGCAAGGGAATTCAGTACTTGTTAAAAAATTGTGATTCACTTGGGACTAATTTTGACCTGGGGATAAACAGAGGCCAGATACGATGCTTCCTTTGAAAACGGGTAAGATGCATGTAAAAGTACTATACGACATTTAGAAAATCTCTTGTCCTCAAGAAGCGTCCGGAGATGAAGGGGGTTGGACAGCCTCATATCCAAATCTCTGTCTCCAAAACTAGTTGTACAAAAAAAAAGGAACAATTTTATATGTAGATAAAGTAACAATGTAACAACGTATAGATTGCTCTAATGCTCTTTCTGATTGCTGAGTAAAGGACAAGGGAAAAAAAAAATCTTAGGAGCTGCTTGATTATTCACAGAATGCACCAGAATGGGGCCGCCTACCTCACATTAATTTTATTTTAGGAAAACAAACATTAAGATAAATTCAAGTTCATTGTGTTTCAGGTGCATTTTGAAATTGACCTGAACATCGTTACATGAAAAATCCCCAACCAATCTCTAGAAAATTTAAAAGCAGTCAACTTTCTTCAGCTGTAAGCTGATTGCATATATATATATATAGAATTCCCAAACAACCACCCATATTCCAAGTTTTATTTCTTTCTCTATATTTTCTCAGCTTTTATTCAGAGCATAATGTAAAACAAATATCAGCTTGAAAACCGTGTTACCGTGAGTGTATCTGCACCGGCAAGTCAAAGCATAGAGCAACCTCCAAACTACGAGTGAAAACATAGTCGATAAAGCTTTTATTCATAATGCGGGTAGGCTTTCCAGCTGGAAAATAAATTGGTCAGTATATCATGCAGTGTATGCTGAGAAACCCCAACTTACATGCTACACTTACCACTTAAAATTTCAGAAAGACCTTCAGCATCTTTTCTAGTGGCATTTGAATTTTTCTCTAATCCACTGCGGTATGCAGCAATGCTTTTTAAGCCAAAAATCTGATTAGCAACTGTAACACAGATATAAGGAAACCAACTAAAGCAAGCTTCATTTATAATACCAATAAGGACAAGATAACAGAAAGAAATCAGTGACAAGCTGAAAGGATATGACTTCAACTTTCTCAGATAAGTTTCAGTGAAAGCGTCCAATGTCCAATCACCTCCATCTGGAAACTCCTAAAAGGAAATTAAAAAAAAAAAAAAAAATTACAAACTATAAATAAATTAAATTCAATGTCCAAGCACCTGTTGCTTTAAAATTAACCAGTTTATACTAGCAGAGAGAAAGGGGTGCTGAATCAATAATACGAAAATAATAGTAAAAGAAAAAAGCAAACAGCAAACAGTTGATGAATGAAGAACATATATAACTACATTAAAACTCAACTTAATATATTTGAATTTTTTTTCAGAAACTTAGTCTAAGAAATTAAAAAATATTGGGTCATTGCTAGATACTACATCAAGATTGAAACAAAGTAAATGCAGATCATCAATGTCTCATCGACATAGACATAGAGGTATAATCTACTATGCACAAGATATAGAAGATAGTAGCTAGAGAGAAAGGTATATAAAAATTATTGGGACAACTGACCATAATGAAAAGATAGAAGTGTAACTCAAATAGCATATTACAAAAGGTATAATATACAAATCGTTTCTGATTCAATCATTTTACAATGATCGAGAAAAAAAGTTGTAGAAAAAACAAACGGTGAGATCACCATATAAGTAACTGTCAACAAAGTCCTCTTAACTCTTTTATTGTCAAAAAGGATAAATGTAAGCATAATATGCTGTATTCCTTTTGGGATGGGGTCGGACATCGAGATGAAACATATGACCAAATGAACAATGAGACTTAAGTCCAAGAGTCAAAGAACAACTTTAAAGCATTCATTTAATCATTCACTAAAACAGAGAAGATAATACACAGAACATCGTGTACATGCATTTACAATTAATAAAATGCTCAAAATGATTGAATCAAAAGCTATATAAGTATATTACTTCATCGAGAATCTTCTCGGCCAGACGTTCAATTCTCAATATTCTACCAACGACTGGGGCCAAACTTTTATGCCACTGTCATGCTTCTTGACAAACTCTATCCCATCGTCGATGAGTATGGCAGAGATTCTTGCAGCTTCGAAGCATGTTGAGCTAATGGACTGTAAACCAGAGAGTCTACGGTATTCTTCAATCCCATGCAAGGATAACTCAGATCCATACAGTTCAGCGATTTGCCTTAAATTTCTCTGCCAAGCACAATGCAATGCAATGTAGTTAGAATGGAAGCTCAATAACCAAAATTTTTAGTTCTCAAGTATCATGCAGTTACAAGTAATCGTATTATACATGTGTGGGAGTGCGCCTACGTGGGATAATTTATTTTTATTGGTTTATTTTGCTTAAAAAATGAGAAGGGTAACAGTACAATTGTATCTAGAAAAAATGAGGTTTACAAAAGTTGGACATATAAGATATACCAAACAAGCTTATATATAATTGCATTATTGCATAGTTGTGGCAATAAATTAAAGATAATGCAGTACAATGCTTGTCACCGGGGACATTAGACGTACCTTTGGACTAATGATCCCAAGACATGGCACATAGAACAGCCAACTTGAGAACATCCAAAGCACCTTTAAGTACTGTGCATTTATTGTTGATATTGCGACTCCAATTTGAACAAGTTCAGCTGAATGTTTGTAAGTGCAAATCTTACAAAATACTTTCATTTCGTGTCTATTTACCAACACCTTCTTCGTTTAGTTTATAGCTTATTTGCTTATTACTTCTTTTTAAAGTCTCACTTTTTCTAGTTATCCATGCTTTAACCAGATCTTATCAAAAAGCAAAAAGCCAAATAACCGTACCATACCCCCTCCTGTTATTTCCACAAACATGTGATACACAATTGGAGTACTACCACAAAAATCATAAACCAATTTCTTTCTAAGCTTACAAACTAAAGTAACACAGATTGAAACAGAGAGGGCAAAGGACGTAATAATAATTGACGGCATTAAATAAAAATTACAAACGAATTATTGCTACTATGACCCAGTACTTGCCTATTACATGTAGTTGCCACTTGCCAGAGACAGGTCATTATCATGTTATATCCTCTACTCACAACACTATTTTAATTACTTATTAGTTATTACTTATATGAGTCATGGCTATATCTTTTTTTCTTTTTTTTTCTTTGTATAGATAACTCATTAGATTGTTTGCATATATAAATGCTATCTAAATAAAATTGGAGTTAATTTTATTGATCAAAGAGAGAATAATTACACAAGACATGTAACTTGTTATATTTATATTTTTAGGAGAAGGAAAATTCTTCTTTTACATTGCATGGTACAATGTAAATTTATATTATAGATACATAAAAAATGATAAATGTTGTACAAACTCCGAAAAATAGGTAAATATTGTACACTTTTTGTAAATATGTACAATATTTACCACTTTTTACATTACAACTTACAAGTACAATAATGTGAACCTTGGTTTTTTTTTTTTTTTTTTTTTTGAGAAGAATAATGTGAACCTATATATATATATATATATATACCAAAACACCTAATTAATCAGACTGTTACAGCTTTTCAATTAGTTATAAGTATAACTAATTCCACTAATCACAGCAACAACTAATTAATGATCGCCATTACAGCTTCTCATGCTCCTCGTGGCTCGTGTGCACCACTTAAACCTATTTTAGTGTTACGAGTCTTACGACATCGTTTCTCTTTATTTATTTTTCCTTCTACACAGGTCAAAATATAATTTTGAGAACGTTTGGGGGTTAACTTACAATTTTAAGAAACACAGGGGTTAAAATGTAATTTACTTTGTGAAAAAGTGATTTTGATAAGTTTTATGGTTAATAAATAATTTTGAGAAAGTTTGGGAGTCAAATTGTAATTTTAGAGA
The DNA here is from genome assembly GCA_023621385.1 of Quercus gilva. NCBI lineage: Eukaryota > Viridiplantae > Streptophyta > Magnoliopsida > Fagales > Fagaceae > Quercus > Quercus gilva. Next base: position 39,486,796 of record CM042479.1, on the reverse strand, counting down.
ATATGATGGCATTTTCGTTATTTTGGGGAAGTCTAACGAAACCCAATGGGCTTTCTGCTTGAATGTAAACTTTGGGTTGGTTTTGCATGGCCCTTTTCCTTTTTACAGTGTGATTTTCAGATTGGGCTTTTTGGTCTTTATTGGGTTTAAAGTGTTTCGGAAAAAACAGGGTTTAGATGGGCTCTTCTGCTTGGGCCTAGACTTTAAAGGGAGTTTGGCTTTTTTTTTTTTTTTTTTTTAATGAAAAAGCTTTGTTAAGAGACTCAACGTGGAACAAGAATCATGCGACTAGATTACAATTTACAAATACTACAAAGTCAAACCATGGACGAAACTAGGATTTGAAGTTGGGGGGCAAAGTATAAATACAAAAAAATTTATGAAAATCAAAACTAACATCTATTGAGAATTATGCATAATCATATTCCAGCGAATATTTTTCAGTGAGCGTATTGTCTGTTTTTAATTTTCAAATATTTGCCACAGCACCAACTATTAAATCTCCATTTTCATATGATTATTAGTAGGTATAGTGCTATATTTTTTTTCAAAATTGGGGGGGGGGGGGGGGTTGCCCTAATGTGGGTCCGTCACTGAGTCAAACCAACTGAGTTGCGAGTAAAAGAAACCTTAAACTAATTGAGAGATGCTATGTCCACAATATTTTTACAACAAATTATAAGTGATTAGTTGTTATTGGTTCAAATTTGAACCTAACACTATGATTACTTTTTTGCCTCAACAATAACAACCAGTAACAACCTGTCACTTAAGATTTGTTGTAAAACTATTGTGAAAATATTGTGGACATATCATTTCTCTAAGTTAAAAAGCCAAAAATAATAATAATAGTAATATTCTAGAAGAGTGAGCGTGTTAGTATTTGTTTATGGTACCTTGAAGGAGAGAGAGTGAGGTGCATAAGATAACACGTCACCTTTAAGGTTTTCAAACCGGGACCGGACCGAGAGGTCAGACCGTAAAAACTGGGAACCGAGATGAAAATCAGTTTTTTTAAGCAAAAAGAATCAGATTTTTTTGTTAATTCCGTGAACCCCTAAAACCAGGGTTGGATCGTATAAACCGGTGGCAAGAACCGTGTGGTCCAACCCGTTAGCAATTTTTTTTTATTTTTTATTTTATTTTTTATAAAAACAACTTAACACAATTTTATTCTACTTAATTAAATTATATATCTCTTACAAGGAATAAAAAAAATTATAATTAAAATCTTTCAAAGATATTCAACTTTACTTCAAAAATTAATCATAAATTTTAATGTTTTCATGGTTATTATTTTATTTTATTAACTTTTTTATTTAATTATTAAATATATGCTTGAAAATCATTAAGTTTCCCCCACATATATAGATATATTAGTAAATTTTGCTAGTTTTATAAATTTAATATCTATATTTAGGCTTTAATTAATTATTAAATTAATTATGACGTCATTACGGTTCGACCTCGGTTCGACTTCAAAAACCTTAAACTTCTTTCTTTTACAGTTCAATGAACGGTTTGGGTCTGAAAACCTTGTTAATTATATCGGATCATCTCTATGATAGGTGCTCAAGATTAGCAAAAAGTCCTTTTCATGCTCTTTGGAGCTACTCGGAACTGGACCAGGTGTGGGATACAATGGACTGGGACCTTCGGTCTTGGGTTATTGCCTAGAATTTTGGGGAGTTGTTGGCACGGATCTTTGAGAACGACAAGTAGGCATATTTTTTCTCCATAACAACTTGGTGCATATGGCAACAGAGAAACCAGATTCGAACCCAGCAAAACCACCATACCATTGAGAAGGTGGCTCGAGGGGTACAAGCAGTCCAGCCAGCTGCTATCCCTTGTGCAACAGCACCTAGACGAGTCTTGTGGAAGCCACCTCTGCAAATGCCTTCAAAATTAATTATGACGTGGCAGTTTTCTCAAACTCTAACAACTCAGGTATTGGAGTTGTTATTCGGTATAGTAAAGGGTTGGTAATCGCTTCTCTAGCACAATTGAAGTTATGGCAGCAATTCGAGCTTTAGAATTTGCTTGAGAGATTGGTGTGGACAAAATTATGGTTGAAGAGGACTCAACTATAGTAACGAAGGCATTGAAGACAAAACATCCAAGTTTGGCGTCGTATGGTTTACTCATTGAAGACATGAGAGTTTTAGAGAGAAATTTTTTGAATTATCCTATTATCATATTAAGAGAGAGGGTAACAAAGTTGCACATTGTTTGGCAAGAATAGTGGCTAATTTGCTAGATACTGTTGTATGGATGGAGGATGTTCCACCATCAATTTTTCTTATTGTTTAGGTTGATTTAGCCCCTTTTTTAGAATAAAATGAGCAGTCTTCTTTCTCAAAAAAATAGAAAAGAAAAGAAAAAAGAAAGAAAAGAAAAAAAAAAAAAAAAGAGGACATTTAATGGAATATTGTTATGAGGAATCATTGTTATCCTATATGGCATGTTTGAAGCTATTTAGAGGAATGGGGAAATATATATAATTTGGCATTAGTCTTCTAAACCAAGAGGTGATTTGGCTTTTTAAATTTGGAAATAAGAAGGAAAAGGGAGAAGTTGGAAAATGGTTAAGCGAAAAAAAGTGGTGTATTTTGTTTTCATTTTCAGTGGGATCCACCACTAAAAAAACTGGTTTGGCTTTGTTATTCACTTATTTGTACTAAGTTTTCATTTTCAATATTAAAAAAGTGAGTTTGAATACAAAAAAATAAATACATTTTTTTGCCGTTTTCATTTTCATTGAAAATGAATATAGTGATATTTTTGTAAAAAAAAAAAAAAAAACTCAAAATTTGTGTTAAATTTTAAATTAAAAAGTGAAAACAGGAAAAAAAAAATTAGACAAAAAAATTTGTACCAAAAATAAAATAAGTTGGAAATAGAAAATGAGTACAAGATTTGAGAAAGAGAAAATGGGTACATAAAATGAAAACTAATAAGACAATGAAATGAATTCATACAAATTTGGTGGGATTCTATTGAGATTGTTACATTTTGGTAAGTGTGAGATTGTCTAAAGAAAGGTATTAAAAAAAAAAAAACTAATAAGACAACGAAATGAATTCTTACAGATTTTGTGGGATTATATTGAGATTATTATATTTTGGTGTGTTTAAGTGCAGAAATGAGGAAGTAGAACCTCTCACACTTAGCTTTAAAATACAAGGGCATTGGGAGATTTTTGAACAAGCAAGAATTCGATCATAAAAGAACAATCGAGCAACAACTTCATTTTTTGGCAGGTTTAATTCAACATTTTCAATGTTGAATTACATTGAAGCTCTCTCTCTCTCTCTCTCTCTCTCTCTCTCTCTCTTAGATGTGCGATGAGATTTTCTTCTGACAAGTTCTTTGTTGTTGCTTGTTTTTGTTTTGCAGCGTGCTTTCCTTATTCTTTGGGCTTTAATGTCAAGCTTTACATCAACGTTCTTAGCATGATGTCCATCTTTATTTGGCGGCTTTACATTCCATTGAACACAATGTTCTTATAGTGATGTTTGTCTCCAAATTATCACATTCTTGCCTTGCAACAGCAATCTCTTAGCGATATCCATCCTTAATGTTCTTATAGCGGCAGCCATTAAGACAACAATGTTATCACTGGTGTTCAGGATACAATGATGCTATTACTAGCACTTGACTTTAAAGTTGTATTGGCCTTTGTCTTGGCAATTAAGCTACACCAACACTTGTCTTTGCAATGCAGCCATATCAAGAGTCTTTGCAACGTAGGCACGTCAAGAGTCTTTACCATGAAGCCGCGCCAGCATTTGCCCTTGTACTGAAGCCATATTAACACTTGCCTTCGCAATGAAGCTACATCCATAATTTTTTTTTTTTGCATCGAAGTCGTGTCATCACTTATCTTTGCCATAAAGCCGCATCAATAGTTGTCTATGCACTAACACCCTTTTTTGTGATGGAGTTGCACTAACACCCATTTTGAGAGGAAATATGGTTCGAACATCAAAGGCGTAGAGCGATGTAGCTAGAATATAGAGATATAAGAATTTCACCAAAAGAGACGTGGTTCAGATTTCAAAGATAGAAGGTGACGTAGCCCAAACTTTAAGGATGCCAACAAGACTTTGAAGATGCGAGAAAAATAACACCAACACTTTGAAGATGCCAGAGTATGCCACCAAGAATTTGACATTGCAAACATGCCCTTAGAAGAAAGATGATGCAACACCAACTTCAGATACATGATCTATTATCATTCTAGAAGAGGGTGACGTTGTCCAAATTTCAGAGACATGATATGGAACGGCACACTTCAAAGGGAGATGATGTGGTTTAAATTTCAAAATTGTGAAGTGGCACAACCTAGAAGAGAGACAATGCAGCCTAGACTTGAAAGGTACAAGAAGATGATAGCAAGAGATAGGTGATCCAAAACATACTTTAAAGATGTGGGAGGATGTCCATAGAAGATAGGCAATGCCATGCAGATTTCATTCCTTGCAAAAGAGGTTAAAGATTTTATTTTACTCCACAACCAAGAATCAACTTATGTTTATCATTATTTCAAGGAAATTTGAGTAACACCAATTCTTTGCAGTTGTCATTTTCTACCACAATGATCTTTGAGCATCATATAGTGAGCAATTGACTGGTTTTAAGCGACGCCTTGCCCAAACAAAGGGTTCTTGAAAGCACGTTGACGGCCTATGGAGAAACTCTTCAATCTAGATCGGAGATCCTTGTTCTTTTTCATGTGACTGAACTTAGTGAAAAATACTAAACTATCTACGTACCCCAGAGAAGGATCAAGTCATTACATAGTTCAATAGATTTTTTTTTTTTTTTTTTTTTTTTTTTTTTTTTTTATGATCCTTTTTTTAAAGATTTTTTTTTTTTTTTTTGTTTTTTTTTTTTTTTTTTACAAAAAAAAAAAAATGAGGGCTCACGTGTGTAATTCTCGCCCTACGCCCCACAGTGTCTCATGGGTACCAATTGCGCAATAATGGGTATCACCACTAATTGAACTTGAGACCTTGGCCTTAAGGGTGACGAAGGCATCCAACCACTACGCCACACTTGCAAATGGTGACATAGAGTGGGCTTAATTTCTCTTTATTCGTACACTTTCAAAGGTAATGAGAAGACACATTCACCCTTGCAGCTTTATAGTGGGCAGTTTAAGCTCTTATTGAGGAGCGATCCTCGATTTTCAAGCATAGAAGCGTTTAAGGAACTTCCCATTGATGGGGTTGATCCTTGCATCATTATTGTCAATCAACATGTAAGCTCCAATGGTGTTTTCCCCTTACTTGAAAGTTGGAAGTACATCACAAGTAACGGTCACATGGTTTGACCTGACAACTTCATCAAATTCTAGATTGATCTTGTTTTCTTTGGAAAGCTTCATGATTTGTTCTTTGAAGACGAAGAATTTTTGGATTGGATGGCCAATGATGCAATGATATTTGCAGTAGTTAGGGTCATTAACTTTCCCCATGTATTCTGGTTGCTTGCATTCTGGTAGTTTAATCAGCTTCATTTGTATTAGTTGTTCTAAAATGTTTGGCACATCTTCATCAAGGAATGGATATACTTTTTGCTCACGTTCCTTAAAAGCCAGATGCTGCACCTCGTTCTTTTGCCATCCTTCAAGTTGTTTTTCATTTGCCTTTACTCCTCTTCTTGGAACCTTAAATAAGGCAATGTTAACAGCCATTGGGTCTTTGAGATTAACTTTTTTATTGCTGTAATTCCTCCTTCTTTCCTTTCTTTCCTTTCCTCAGGTTTGGGAGGTTTGGTATTTCCGTGGCTAGCAATACTTAGTTCTATGTCGTGCGCACAAGTTGCAAACTCTTCAAATGTTCGGAGCTTTATCCCTTAAAGAATGTAAAGAAGTCCCCAATGCATGCCTTGGATGCACATCCAAACTCAAAGAATGCTATCAATTGATATAATCGACCACTGGCTCATTTTCTCATTGTTTAGTATTAGTAAGCTCCATCATGCTCACCGTGCGACGCGTGCATTATAGAATCGGTCAAGAAACTCTCTTTGTAGTTGTTTCCAACTGTCGATTGACTCAGGTTCTAAGTTTGTATACCAATCAAAGGCATTACCTTTGAATGAACGGACAAATTGCTTTACAAGAAGGCCTCTTTGAGTCCCTACGTTCTCACAAGTCTCTACAAAGTGAGCAACGTGTTGTTTTTTATTGCCCTTCCCATCAAGAACTTAGGAGGTTGATACTCATTTGGCATTCTCATGTTATTGATGCGTTTCATGTAGGGTTTTGAATATGTGAAAGAACTTGTAGAAAAACCTTCTTATTGTGCTCAGATAGTATTTATTATCCTGTTTTGCAATTGTTGAATTGATAACGAAGCAACTGAAGTAGATTGTCCCCATCGTGGAGTGTCTTAATTTTCTTTCCCTTTGTCCTTTGTAGAAGTGAAGCCAAATGGGAACTTAGGACCTGGCTTGATTCACCAAGATCTTATATTTCAAGTTTATTCATTAGATTTGTAATTTGGAGGTCCTTATCTTCAAGTGCTTTTGTAAGAAGGATGATCCTTTGTTCAATTTCAGCCACCTTTTCTTCCGTGGTAGAGGTGTTAGTCATTATGACTGACATAACTTCCCAAAATGATGGAGAAGAAAGTGAATTGAAGCGAGCACATGAAATCTCATCTTTTGAGTTCCTTACGGTGGGAGAGAAATCATACGACTAACTTCTTGTGAAGGAATAAGGAGATTTCCCCCCGTACTTGAGGTGTTCTAAGGTGGAGATGTCCTTATTGATGACTTGTTTCTTGCAAAAGGGTCTAAGGAGATGATTTTCAGGACCTTGGATTCCTTGGTTGATTGAGATTGAAGTTGATTATGAGCTTTAGGTTAGCTATAATTGATTGCACCAATGCAGTTGTTGGTGGTAGCCGTATCAAGTCTAACTAAAGTAGCTATTGTTGAAACTTAGATGTTCTTGCTAAAGGCCATTTGAGCTGGTAGCAAGATGATGAGGATTTCTTTCTTTGAAGGAGAATGAGATGAGAGGTAGAGATGTCTCGACGGATGTGCCAGAATTTGTGGATGACTAAATTTCTAGTTTGAAATAAATCAAATAAGTAAAATAGTTTTACAAATGTGAATTTATATTGATGAACATGTGGTACAATTCTCTGAAATTACAAAAGAGTGATTCTCTGATTCGATCTCCTTGAAAGACTTGTTGATTGGAATTGTAATAATGTGGTTTTGACTTGAACACCAAAATATCCTTTAATTTGGCTAAAGGATGGATTGAAGACCCTTGAAATAGAATTACAATGAATCTCTGGTTATGAGCTTGTTAGAAATTCTTTGTTCTTCGTGTTCTTCATATGTTCTTCGTGTTCTTCGCGTGTTCTTCGTCTTTGAAGGTTTTGTGGTGGAAGTTCTCCGAGGCTTTTGAGGCTTGAATCCGTAGAGCTTCACTGATTTACAGTTTCTTGAAGTTTTCTAGAGGTTTTTGAGCTTGATTCCAGCAAATTTTAAGATCTAGGAAAGTAGTTTGGATGGTTTTACTTTGAATGTTCTTCGATTTTGAGGTTGAAGTTCTTGAAGACTTTGAGACTTGATTCCTGCAAAACTTCTGTACTTCTAAGTGCTTTTGAATCTTCTTTAATGCTGCTTGTGCTCTGGATGTCTTGGTGTCTCCAAATGCTTTAGGAAGACTTCTATTTATAAGAGTTTAGGGGTAGTGAGTGACACGTGGCAAAGTTTGATTGGTGACATGTGTCACAATCTGATTGGAGTAGCTTTAAAACTTTTTCTCCAAGACACATGAAATCTTTTGATTGGCTGAAATATCTTAATTTTCAAAGTGACACATGTCAGCACCCGATTGGACTGTCTGTGTCAATGCTTACACGCACCAGGCTACTTATGTCATTGCTTATACACGTCGATGTGTAATTGGTTTTTTTTTTTTTTTTTGCATGCTTTTTATGTCTCTATTTCAACAACACTTGGCAAAATTCTATTAGTTTCTGAATAGTGATAGCAAAACTTAGTAACAGTACGTCACACTTTATAATTGGCTGTATTTTGTGGACTTAGTTGTATGATGTGTGAGCTTGTGATAGGTCGAGAATTTTCCCTCTCCACAACCATAACTATTAATGTTTAATTTTTTAAAAATTTTGCAAGCATGAAAAAAAAAAAAAATCTAATCTAATAATAAATTTGTCAAAATTCACACATGATAGAAAGATATAGAGAGTGGTAGTATTAATCAAGATATATCCATTATTTATTTTCTACTATTTATAAATTCCCACTTAAATTAAATGGTTGTGAAAATATTTTTATAAAAGCAAAAAATTGTGGTTCTCAGTTTTCAACGGAATAATAAAAAAAATAACGTCGGTTGAGTAAAAAATTCAAAATTGTATCACACATGAGCTATAAAAAGGTCGCGGTGTTGACAAAAAATTCAGTTCTGAAGCTTCCTCGGCATAGTGAAAAGCAATTGAGAGACCGAGTCATTTTAACAGAGAGAGAGAGAGAGAGATGGATTTCACAGAGCTGAGAGAAGCCATAGAGGAAGTGGAGCTAGTTGACGGCCACGCTCACAACATCGTCGCTCTCGATTCCACCTTCCCTTTCATCCGTGCCTTCTCTGAAGCCGAAGGCGACGCGTTATCCTACGCGCCTCACTCCCTCTCCTTCAAGGTACAAGCTAATCAATCCCATATTTATGTTTTGATTTTTTCCATAATCTATTCTAAAAAAAAAAAGAAAAAAAATGAAGAAAGATGCATGTAGTAATATAATGTTGTCAGTCAGAGGGCAATGTGATATTTACTTGTCTCCAGCAACTACATTAAATAGCCATGTATTACGGTCAATGCAATAAATTCTTTTGAAATTTGTGTTTGTTTTTTATGATCAATTATTATTACGGCATGTCTAGCTGTACTCTGTTTCAGTCCATGTTTCTTTTTCTTTTTTTTTTGGATAAACATTCATGTTGAATAAGAGATGAGATTCAATTCCTGCTTACATAAAAAATCGATTAATATCTTGATACGATGATAAAGAACTAACATCAGAAGTGGACCGTTGAAACTCTCTAAAAAATAGAATAAAAGAAAAAAATGGGTTTGTGATTTTTGTGGAAGTAATTCAATTGCTTATCACATGTTTGTGTAAACCACAAGTGGCTATGCAAAAAAGCTGACGAAAATTGTTTGAAAGTTAGATTATTTAAAATAAAGACGAGACAAAAAGTAATGTGGGACTTGCAAATTGTAGATAATTTAAATTAAAAGCTTTCTCTTTTTAATCAGTTGTCAAATGCACACGAAATGAAATGAATGTATTTCGTGAAGTAACATAAGTTTATTTTTGTAAATTTGTTCAAATTGGAGGTCTCTATTCAATGTCCCGGGTGCAACTAGCATAAGTGTTGGGTTTAAAGTGCATTTCGCTATGTTCTGAAGTTGGCAGTTTCATTAATCTAAAGGCACTTTTAATATTCCTGTTGCCAAGCACAGTACTGCATAATCTTTCTTTCATTCACTAGTTTACATTTATAAGCCTAGTTGGTATAGCTTACAAGTTGGCTCGTTTAGTTAGCTTATGTACAGTGTTTTAAAACCTCACTTTTTCTAAGTAGAATTGTACCTTTAATTAAAGCAAATTAAACCAATGAAAATAAGCTATCCCAAAGACACACACACACATATGATGCTATGACTTGTAACTGCATAGTACTTGAGAACTATGAAAAAAAAAAAAAAGGGTTTAGGTCTTCCATTCTGACTGCATTGCTTTGTACGTGGCAGAGAAATTTAAGGCATATTGCTGAACTGTATGGATCTGAGTTATCCTTGCAAGGGGTTGAAGAATACCGTAGACTCTCTGGATTACAATCCATTAGCTCAATATGCTTCGGAGCTGCAAGAATATCTGCCATTCTTGTTGACGATGGGATTGAATTTGACAAAAAGCATGACATAGAGTGGCATAAAAGTTTTGCACCAGTTGTTGGTAGAATATTGAGAATTGAACATTTGGCTGAGAAGATTCTTGATCAAGTAATATACCTTTTGATTTTATCCTTTTGAGCATTGCATAAATTGTAAATGCATGTATATGATGTCCTTTGTATTATCTTTTCTGTTTTCATGAAATGATTAATTGAATGCTTTTAAGATATTCTTCAACTCTTGGACTTTGTCTCATTCTTCACTTGCTCATGTGTTTCATCTTGATGTCCAACTCCATCCCAAAAGGAATACAGCATATTATGCTTACATGTTTCCTTTGACATTACAAGAGCTGAGGACTTTGTGGACAGTTACTTGTATAGTTGATCTGTTTTGGGGAAGAATTTATTTGGGCACGAGTAGCCCAAAACAGTACCTATTGTTATTTTTTATTGTTAAGTTTTTTGCTCTTGATGCTCCTATAACTATCAGGTGATATTGTTCCATTTCAGTCCTGCATTTGTATTTGTATTTTGTAAATTAATAACGTTGCTGGAACTAGAGATCTTTCTGTTTGTTATTTCTGCAACTTCTTTTCTAGGGTCATTTTAAAATGATTTAATCAGAAACATTTTGTACATTATACCTTCTGAAGTATGTTGATTGAGTTAGAAATCTATCTTTTCATTGTAGTCAATTGTCCCAATAATTTTTATGTACCCTTCTCTCTGGCTGCTATCTTCTATATCTTGTGCATTGTACCTCCATGCGTATGTCAATGAGATGTCAATGATCTGCATAGTTTGTTTTTACCTTTTATCTTGATACAGTCTTTAGCAATGACCCAATATTTTTATTTTCTATGGGCTAAGTTTCTGATAAAATTTTCAAATCTATTAAGTTGAGTGTCATGTGCTTATATATGTTATTCATTCATCAGTTGTTTTCTTTATTTTATTAGTTTGGTATTATTGATTCAGCATCTCTTACTCTCTGCTATTATAAACTGGTTGATTTTTGAGCAAGAGGTGCTTGGACATTGAATCTAATTTATTTATACTTTTTAATTTATTTCTTCATTTCTTTTGTTCCTTTTAGGAGTTGCCAAATGGAGGTGCTTGGACATTGGATACGTTCACTGAAACTTATCTGGAAAAGTTGAAGTCATATCCTTTCAGCTTATAATAGATTTTTTTTTTCTTGTACCTTGTCCTTCTTAGTATTATAAAGTTATAAACGAAGCCTTTAGTTGGTTTCCTTATATCTGCGTTACAGTGGCTAATCAGATTTTTGGCTTAAAAAGCATTGCTGCATACCGCAGTGGATTAGAGATAAATACAAATGTCACTAGAAAAGATGCTGAGGAAGGTCTTTCTGAAATTTTAAGTGGTGAGTGTAGCATGTGGATTGGGGTTTCTCAGCATACACTGCATGATATAGTGACCAATTTATCTTTCCAGCTGGGAAGCCTACTCGCATTATGAATAAAAGCTTTATTGACTATGTCTTCACTCGAAGTTTGGAGGTTGCTCTATGCTTTGACTTGCCGATGCAGATACACACAGGGTAACACAATTTTGAGGCTGATATTTGTTTCACATTATGCTCTGAATGATGGCTAATAAGATATAGAGAAAAATAAAACTCAGAATATGGATGGTTGTTTGGGAATTCTATATACCCAATCAGCTAAAAGCTGAAGAAAGTTGACTGCTTTTAAATTTTCTGGTGATAGTTTGTGGCTTTTTCATGTAAGGATGTTCAAGTCAATTTCAAAATGCACCTGAAACACACTGAACTTGAATTTATCTTTATGGTTGTGTCCCTAATAATAAAACTAATTTTAGAGATGTGGCCCATTCTGGTCCACTTCTGTGAATAATCAAGCAGCTCCTAAGATTTTTATTTTGTTGTATTTCTTGTTCATTTCTCAGCTATCAGAAAGAGCATCAGAGAAATCTGTATGTTCTTACATTGTTACTTTATATACTCAATCTGTATGTTTCATTTTTTTTTTTTACAACTAGTTTTGGGGACAAAGACTTGGATATGCGGCTGTCCAATCCCCTTCATCTCCGGACGCTTCTTGAGGACAAAAGATTTTCTAAATGTCGTATAGTACTGTTACATGCATCCTACCCATTTTCAAAGGAAGCATCATATCTGGCCTCTGTTTATTCCCAGGTCAAATTTAGTCCCAAGTGAATCACATCTTTTAACATGTAATATTGATATACTTGGAAGTTTTCCTTGCAAATAATGTAATGCTTTCACTTTCAGGTGTACCTCGACTTTGGGTTGGCAGTTCCTAAGCTTAGTGTCCATGGGATGATATCTTCAGTCAAAGAGCTTTTAGAGCTGGCCCCAATAAAGAAGGTTATACCATTAGCGGTTTATATAATACTGATGGAGGGTTTTAGTATACAAAAGACCTAGGATATGTCACCATTTTCTAAACTCCACATGTGCCATGAGAACAGCTTATCCATACTCCATCTCCTAGCCTCCTCCTTCCCAGCCCCCCTCATTCTTTTCCTGTTGCAAAATTTTTGTCAACTAACTGACTGTAGCCATCTTTAAAAATTGTTTATGCATTTACTTTTGGCTATAATGCATATATGTTTCTGGAAGAAAAATGTTGATACCATAATAGACGTGTTTCTGGAAGAAAAATGTTTCTGGCAGTGCTTCTTCTTTTATGTACTCTTTTGTGTCTAGTTTGTACTTATAAAATTTGATGCTAAACATAAATGAATTTGCAGGTGATGTTCAGCACTGATGGTTATGCGTTTCCTGAAACTTTCTACTTAGGTTTGTTAAAGTTGATATTTGTTACTATTTTACCAAGTCTTAATCTATGTTTGTTTCTATGGAAGTTCATAACAGTTAAGGCAGACTCTCTGTCTTGAACATGCCATATCAGCTACTAAAGATGATCTCCTCACACCAACTGATTTTCATTTTTACAGGTGCAAAGCAAGCACGTGAAGTTGTCTTTTCTGTTTTACGTGATGCATGCGTTGATGGTGATCTCTCAATTGCTGAAGCTATTGAAGCTTCTAAAGATATCTTTACCCAGAATGCAATTCAGTTTTACAAGATTAATTTATCTCTTGGTTCAAAGCACACAGTAACTCCTAACTCTCTGAAAATTAAGACCAGTGCATCACATAATGATGTCTCGCTTGTTCGCATTATCTGGGTTGATGGTTCAGGACAGCACAGATGTCGTGTGAGTACTTTTTTTTCCCTCTTAAATGTAGTTTGGGCCTGTCATTTAAGACAAGTGTAAGAATGTATAAGAGTTGAAACAAAAATATAGAACAGATCTCTGAACTAGGAGAGAATGACTGAGGTTCTGTTTGCCTGCCATTTGAGACGTAGAAAAGGGGAAATTATCCCAGGTTCTCACAACTAATTATGTTTAAGAGTGAAAGAAGTCAGACTTTGTTGACGAGAAACAGCCTTCCTCAGAATGAAGCAGAGTGCCTATTTTTTTTTCTTTTTTAAATAGATACTGTTGGGATAGAAAAAACAAAAACAAAAAAGGGAAAGAAGTCATCGTTCTTATAATTCTAGCTGCCGCAAGCATCCCCTCATTCTATGTAGTTGTTTTTGATAATTCCATAGCAAACCATTGTGAACTAGTTATCGAACCTATGTTGCTGCAATGATTGCTTATAATAGTATATAAGTACTAAGAATTGGAAAAGCTCCTATTAGTGCTGCATCAAAATGTCATAAGTAACATTCATAAAGATCCTAAGTGAAAATGATCAGATTGCTGACAGTAAGTTTGATGCGGGAAGCGTAAAGACAATTTTTATTTAGTTTAGTTCTATTTAATTTTGGAAGGCAATTGTATTTTTACTATGTGTCTATTGGATTTTAGGTCTTATTAGTTAACCAGTATTTTATTGATATTCCTAGAGTTATGGGTATCTTTGTAGTTCAGTGATTGTGCTTTCCTAAGTCAATTGCAGTAGGGTTAAGTCATAGTTGTGTATGTAAGCACACTATTGTACTCCAATGGAGCCTTTTAGACAGTTTGCTTAATGAATATAATTTATTGTTGGAGTTTTTCCTTCAATAGCTTGGTGTTGATTTCTAGGATATTTTCCTTTTTCCATTCTTCAATTTTGGTGTTTCATCAGTTTTGGTTTTCCTGCCTCAAAATTATTCCTGTAGGCATCAAACAGGTTAAAGTAGTCCAATGTGTCATCTGACTGTTTTCCTAAAATCATTTTGTACTCCGTTGCTTTCGAATTCATTACTGCCATACTAGTGAATAATTTATGGACTAATTGCTTGGTAGAATAAGGTGCATCCCTTATTCCCGTCAACTTAGCAATCTGAATGTGAAGTTGCCCAACATTGCTTATTTCTTACTTGATGATTATCATCAGACTGAAGATTCACAGAATCTAATGATAAGAATAGATTAGTACTGTTTCATAGATTAGTACTGTTTCTACAACAATTCAAATTGGCTATATATAGAGCACAGTGTAACAAGTTCATTAAGATTTTTGTAATATGGGATATTGTATAAGATTCTCTAGAATGCAAGTGATAAATACCTAAACAAAAGTAATTGTTGCCATCTACATAACCCTTCAGCAGATGACTGTAAGCCTGTATAGTCATTCAATTTCTAAAATTTCATGGGTAATATGGTAATGTCTTCACATAGATTCATTTTTTCACGCCTTAATAGAAGTGATTTTACCCTTCTCAATTGACGTGCATTGGTAGAGTTTCAAGTTATTGAAATTAAATCATGATTATTTCATTTTAGATGATTTCCATGTGTAATTTCTCAGTCAGCAAAGTAATATGGAGGTCATCATATTAGTATCACTATTAGGAATCAGTAGGGCTGAATCATTGACCCAGAACAAGAAAAGCATATGGAATTTCCTCTTCCGTGTTGCCAACGAGCTCTAGCTCAGATGGCATCTCCTTTCCTCATAAGAGCAAGTGTGAGGTTTTGGGTTCTAAGATTCAACAGTCCACGACTCCATGTGTAACTTACCAATTAAAAAAAAAAAAAAAATCAATTCCATGCTTATGCAGTACAAGATTCTTTTTTGATGTGGCCAGTGGGGAGTTAATGTCAATAGTACTATAGTGAAGGCTATGATGTCTTTGTTTCAGGTTGTTCCATCAACACGCTTCAACAATGTTATTAAGAAGAATGGTGTTGGTTTGACATTTGCAAGTATGGGAATGACTTCTTTTGCTGATGGTCCAGCTGATGAGACCAATCTTACTGGAACGGGTGAGATCAGACTAATTCCTGATTTGTCAACCAAGTTCAGAATACCATGGTACTAATTTGTCCACTTTGAAATTTCCATTTGTCGTGATATATTAATTAAGTTTTCCAGATTCCTCTTCTTTCCATCAACTATTGAAGAGTGAAAATAAAATTTATAAATCCTCTACATGTATTGTCCCCTACACAATTAGGATGTCAATAATTTAGACTTCACGTCAGCTCTTGATGAAGTTTGTGACATCCGATAAAATGGAATAGGGCCAGCCACGTGCCATGTTGCCACTCTTTTATCCTTCTATTGGAACTTTATAAGCTGTACTGGAATTCTGGGCCCCAGCAAATTAAAGAACATAGTTATTAATCATACAAGCTTAGCATCCAGAATTTCATATTTATGTTGGCCTTGTTATGCTTGCCTTCCTTTTCTTAGAATCTCCCTAATTAATTAGTCTTCAATCCAATATTTTTAGAATACAAGGGAAAATAAGGTAACAAAATAAACGACATTGCTAGTGATGCTACTTCTTTTTATGCTTGGTCAAGTTTTAGGGTAAACTCATGTAACTTTTGCACTTTTTGGTATTGTGGTTTGCTATGTGATAGAAGGGGTTGGGAATTAAGAGAAACTACAAAACGGATTCAATAGTTAACATATCTTTACTCAAAATACAAATCCTTAATTATTTATCATATTTTATTTTTTTCTATGTCATTACAGGTTCTGGAAAATATTTCTTTCTTTGTTGACCAGTATATAGTATCTTGCTTCAGTATTTTTTTCTTTTCTTTTTTATTTATTTATTTTTGCTTTAGCCATACTGCCACTAATTTGATGCACATTTGTTAATATGTTTCAATTGCATGTGTAGTTTATGGACCTTTCTTCTTTATTTAACTATAAATTTTTTTCTGTCATTTCTAGTCAGTATTTGGGCTATGTAATTAAAGACCTACTGCTGAACACATTCTTATCCTAAGAGTCTCATATGGGTTATATAGCTTCAGAGAGCAACATTTGTAGTTTAGTGCTTCTTAGAGATCATCTGAGGCAGGCAGCATTATTTATTTTGAACTCTGAATTTATGTCTATCATAATGGATGCGGCAAACCACTCTTTTCTTCAACAGGAAAAAACAGGAGGAAATGGTTTTGGCTGACATGCATCTTAAACCTGGTGAAGCATGGGAGTATTGCCCAAGAGAGGCCTTGCGAAGGGTTACAAAAATTCTGAAAGACGAATTCAACTTGGTATGTAGGATAATTCATGTGAATTGCTGGCAAGATAGTTTGATGTTTAATTTTCAAATGCCGTGTCCAGGAAATGAATGCAGGATTTGAGAATGAGTTTTTCCTCTTGAAGAGTGTACTAAGGTATGGCATACCAAGGTCTTTAGTTATTTTCTTTGCTGTTAGCATTTTCGCAACTATTATTAATGCAGTTTACAAAGTGGTGCAGGGAAGGGAAAGAAGAATGGATGCCAGTAGACTCAACACCTTACTGCTCTACATCAGCATTTGATGCTATGTCCCCCTTACTTCAAGAAGTTGTTGCAGCTCTTGATTCCTTGAATGTCACAGTGGAACAGGTACAAATGAAACTCAACATTATTTATTCTTATTCAGGGGAGGCAATTTCTATTGGAGTTACCTATGTTTGGCTTAGCTTTTGTAATCTGTGTCCATGTGCTCTTTATATATGCTTAGCGACTTAACTAGGTAGAGCGTGTATGAAAGATTGGCATTTACTTCCTGCTTTAGCTCTGCTGACACTAAAATTATCCCTATCCAATGAATGAATCTGAAAGAGAATTTCTGAAGGAATCTAGTTTCTTGTGAAATCCAGTGTAACAAAAATGCATGCCAAATCGAAATCGCCAATCAGCTGGGCACTAAATTTCATGCTTTATGCCAATTTTGTTTGTAGAGGCTAGCGTGCCTTCCGTCTGTGGGCCTTCACCAATTTTTTTTTATTGAATTTCTATAATGTTGAATTTGATTGCCCATTCCTTTCCTTTTGTTTGATTCATTAAATGAAGTCACAGTATCTATTCCTCTGCAAAATAAAGCTGCGGTTACTTTTGAGGCAATCAAAAATTTCCTTAAGGACTTGCAGCTTTCCATTTAATAGTATATAAATTCCAAGAATATTTATGATGCAATTAGTGCAAAAACAAATTTATTTTAATATAGTTTTGTTTGATTCTAGAAGTTAGAATACATTTGGCCGACCTTGACTAGTTTGCTGAGGATCCACAGCAAACACTAACAATCTTGTGACTAAGGCTTGATTGTTTTAGTTAATTATAGAAGTCAATTGTTTCTTTTTACCATCAGTTTGTTGGATTTTCATTTAGCTTTTATTAGTTAATTATGTTATTAGTAATTTCTTTAATTTCCTAGAGTCAACGGTATTTTTCTTATTCAACATTTGGCATTTCCTAAGTCAATTAGAGTTAGGGTTAAGTCATAGTAGTGAATGTAATCACACTATTCTATACTCCAATGGATAAAATTTTTGCTTCAGTAGTAAATTTATTGTTGGAGTTTTCCTTCAATGACTTGGTACTAATTCTAGGCAACTCTAGGTGGTAATTCCTAGATTTTGTTTCCTCTTGCTTAGTGTTAATTCCTGGGTTATTTTTATTTTTCTGTTCTTCAATTTCAGTGTTCCATTAGTTTTGGTTTTGTTCCATGTCAATGTCTTACTTAATTTTTATAGAAATGACAATGAAACTTTTTACTGTATGTTCCATTGTTCAATTGTAAACGTGAGTTCGGATTAACCTTGACAAAAATATAGTTGTACCTAAAAAAAAGAGGTTTTAACAAGCTGTACATAAGCAAATAAACTAACAGAAAAAAGCTAATCCAAGACATCTCTCTCTCTCTCTCTATATATATGTGTGTGTGTGTGTGTGTGTGTGCTGTAATTCAAATATTATGTGACAAGACTTCGTTAACTCTTTTAGCATTTTTCATAGTTGCATGCAGAGGCTGGGAAAGGTCAATTTGAGATGGCACTGGGTTATACTGCTTGTACTTATGCTGCTGACAAGTTGGTTTTCACCCGTGAGGTTATTAGGGCTGTTGCAAGGAAACATGGATTACTGGCAACTTTCATGCCAAAGTAGGTGCCAATGATATTTGTTGTCTTGCTTACAATGAGTCAGAGAATTTTAAATGTTTCTTGATTTTTAAAATTTTGGGCAAAGCTTCTCAATGATTACTCCATGTCCAACCGCGAGAGGAGTTATGGGGAACAGTTTCATTCTGTGACAATTAATCAACAATGCATGTGTAGAATCTATTTCATATATTTATGTCTGAAAAATTGCTTCATAATATAACACATTATACTACATTACATAGTTGTCTCTTCTTGATGGGTAGGTATGCTTTAGATGACATTGGTTCAGGATCCCATGTGCATATCAGTTTGTATCAGAATGGAGAAAATGTTTTTAAGGCATCTGGTGGAACTTCTCAGTATGGAATGTCCACCGTTGGGGAGGAGTTCATGGCAGGGGTTTTACATCATCTTCCTGCAATATTGGCATTTACAGCACCTGTTCCAAATAGGTATATTCTTTTTCATCAGATATTGCACAGTTCAATAGCATACTTCATTTCTTCCTTCTTCGAATCTTTTTAAGAAAACGAAAAATTGTTTTGTACAATCATAATTAATTGCATATTTTGTTAGAAAATATTTAGAAATTTTACAATTGTTTTCATCAAGTTTAGAAAGTTACAATGTGAGCAGATAAGGACTCTTTGTTTCCTTTGATTTCCAACTAAAAAATAATGACTCTTTCTTTCATTTGGTTTAATGTTTCAAGACTCTTTCAATTAAAAAATAAGGACTCTTTGTTTCCTTAGATTCAATGTTTCAAAAAAAATTCTCTCTTACGCACATACAAAACTCTTTGCATTTCCATTCACCCTTTCAGCTCTTGCACTTCTACCCCTTTATATACACCTGCCCGTAGCCCCTCATTCCATTTCATCTTAAATACACCTAGACCAAGCACAATGTCATTTTCCTTCAACCCTTCAATGACAACTACCTAACTCCGACATTGTTTTCCCATCTAATCCTAGCCCGTATGAGTTGATTAATAGAGTTTTATGTTTGATGTAAAACTTAGTAGGAGATAACATTGTAGAGACCATTTTATTTCATTATATTAGATAGATATTTTGAAAAAGTACTTCATACGGACTATTTTCTCGTATCTTCATGTTTTAACTGTTATGTGTGTGCAGTTATGATCGAATAGTACCAAATACATGGAGTGGAGCATATCAGTGCTGGGGAAAAGAAAACAGAGAAGCTCCATTGAGAACTGCATGCCCACCTGGAATTCCAGATGGATTGGTCAGCAACTTTGAAATTAAATCATTTGATGGGTGTGCAAATCCGTACTTAGGATTGGCTGCTATAGTTGCTGCTGGCATTGATGGGCTTCGGAGGCATCTTTCTCTCCCTGAACCTGTTGGTAAGATCTTGTAATCTTTGATAATATGAGATGACAAGTAAAGCATATGTTATAATTGGTAAATTCATGATGCCATTCCTCTATGGAACAGATACAAACCCAGATAGCCTTGCTGATAAACTTCGTAGATTGCCAGCATCACTTTCTGAATCTTTAAAGGCTCTCCGGAATGATAGTGTCTTGACAGATCTAATTGGTGAAAAGCTTTTGGTTGCCATAAAAGGAATTCGCAAGGTTTGTTTGAAATAACTAAATAAGCTTTCTGAATGGTGAGCTTGTAGATTAAAGATTTAAGCAAAAAATTTTAAGTAAGCCTTTTTTGCTTCTTGAGAAAGATTAACCTCTCATCTATGTTGCATGGAAAATTCTATGGATGAGTCATGTCTGCGTTGGAGACTCGTCATACGCTGGCACTTGTCTCATACTAATTGGAGGGACATGTGTCCAACAATTGTGATGCCTGTCTGTATTACAAGATTATACATTTTAGTTAGTTCCCTTGAGTCTAGATGTTCCACCAACATTCCTTTGAACAAGGTTAATGTTGGCATATGTAATTTCCTTCACTGTAACATTCGGCTGTATAATATGGTATGAGTGGATAACGATCCAATATCATTTTATTTTGTTGTTAGATATGTCTGTTTTATAGTCATCTATATTCATGCTCTGCCATGTAATTTTTTCTGAGATTTTCCAGGTCAGTACGCCCTTTTGTACCTTTACCTTGTTTTCTCCTCCATGTTCACAGCCCAACATGAGACTCAAATGCACTTTCATGTGTTGTACCTGGCTGTTGCTAAGACTTGTAAAGCTAAGACCAGCATTCATTCGTTGGCTGTTGCTGCCTGACTTTGTTACTGCTTGATCTCCTATATTTGTTTGGCTAAGTGAAGAAAAACCGCCATAGGAATTAAAATAGATTTTTTTTTTTTTTTTTTTTTTTTGTGGAATATTACAAAAAGGTCGTACCTATTGGACAAAACTCCCACTTTTGTTGAATATCATAAAGCCTTCCTTAACCAATAACCCAGATACAACTTTTCCTAATAAACTTGTGAGTTTTTTCAAATTTTCAGATGTCTAAGTAATTTTTTGACTGTTATAAATCAGTCTTACATATCTCTGTGCCTTTTCCTGATTGTCAAATAGCTAGATCACTAATCATTGAGGTTTGAAAATTACCTTTTACTTTACATATTTATTAATGAAGTAGGACCTAGGGAATGTCAAGTTCTAGGCCCAGCTATATGCATTTCAAATGGCTATACCAGGACTTTTCTTACATAGTTAAGAGTGTCAAAGATATAAGCACCTTCGAGTGCTTTACTCTCTTTCTCACAGAATTTAATTGCTGAATGAGTTATATAGAGCTTGCTGTAGAAACATTTTGGAGGAGTTTTCTTTTACTTGTGAATGCAAATTATAACTGTGTGATCTCTTGTTTGCAGGCAGAGATTGATTATTACTCAAAGAATAAGGATGCATACAAGCAACTTATATACCGATATTAAGCTGATTATGTTCTGGTTCGGCTTAGGTTGGTCATTAATTATGAAGATTTCGAGGATACTCTTATTTGTGAACTCTCTATTCTACTAATTGCTCATTTTCAACTCAGAAGGAAAGCACCAAGTATGGAACAAGCAGTTCTTCTATCCCTCACCTCATTGTTGATCAGTTGGTGCATGTGTAATTGGAATCAGTCTTAACCCGATGGTGGCGCAAACCATTGGCATGTAGCCTTTCAAAGCAGTGGACAAATTTATTTTCTTTGTTCTTGAATATGACTTGAATATGACTCTTCAATACGAGTGTCTGTGTGTGTACATGCTTGGGTCATTTTTATGTATCAATCTTACAACTATAAGATCTAATGGCAGGAAATAAAGGACATTTTTCCCATCTATGTAGTGTGTATTATTATTATATCACAGCCCTTATGAAGGAGGATGAGGCATATGGACACAGTACAACTAACATCATACATTTCTTGGTTTAACTTTAACATGAAACTAGTGTTAAGAAACAAAAATTATGTAGCAATGGCAAGGGACAAACATCATCACCTTGTTGTAATCAAAGTTTTCAGACCCGGACCGTTCATTAAACCGTAAAGGAAAGAGGATCAAAGTTTTTGAGGTCGAACCGAGGTTGAACAGGAGTTGAACTGTGATGACGTCATAATTAATTTAATAATTATTTTAAATATAAATAAATATATTAATTTGGTACAAAAAAAAAAAACTAAAATAGTCCAATTAAAACTATAAATCTATATTTTAATTAATATATAATAATTTATCAATGTCAACCCATTTACATAATATTAATAACCAGACTTAATTATATTGTTATCAAGCCCAAAACCTTGATCCTCAATGTCAAGTCTATTTACATAAGTCTTGGGCCTTAAGCTCCACCTTCTAGTCAAGCCCATTTACATAATATTAATGTCAAGCCCAACTCTTCTCAGTTCCCATGGTCCGAAGAGCTAAAAACTCGTTTCAGAAACTTAAATTTTTTTTTTTTTTTTTGATAGGAGCAGAAACTTAAAATTGATAGTTGAACACCCCACCAAATATATTAAAGGTAAGCAAATGAAACTAGAATCCCAAGACACACGTGCCTAGCAAATGAAACTAGTTGAACACCCCACCAAAAGTAAATTCTTAAATTAGAATCCAAGACACATGGGCCTAACTGTCCATCACAACCCTAAAAGCTAAAAAGCAACCCAAAGAAAGGAAGCAAATGAAAAGGGATAGAGAAAGAAGAAGTCGGAAATGTAAAAGCAGCCCAAAGAAAGAAAAGCAAGTGAAACAAAGGGGCAGAGAAAAAGAAAAAGATGGCTTAGAAGCTGAAAGAAATAAAAGGAAAAAATGAGAATCGATCTGCAAAGTGTTGCCATGATCCATACTGGTAATGTGGCTTTTTTTTTTTTTTTTTTTTTTTTTTTTAATGTTCAGATTCAAAGGGACGGAGAGAACTGTGAGAAGCGGTTTGATCACGGTTTTTAGAACCGTAAAGTTTGATTGCGGTTTGCACGGTTCACTGCTTTTTTCTCATAGAGCGATTCTTGATGCTAAAAGAACCGCAAAAATAAACGATTCGAGGTTTTTTTCGGTCAGACCGTACGGTTCGGTTTGGGTTTTAAAACCTTGGTTGTAATGGGTCTCATATGGCCTTGACTAGGTATGGATCAATCTTGAGCAATGGAGGCGTTTGGTAACTTTTTGGGCATGAATTCTTGAAGTTAATTCTGCTAGGCTTAAACATTGGGGGGGAAAAAAAAAAGCAAGATTTTCAGACCCAGATCGTTCATTGAATCGTATAAGGGAGAGATTCAAAATTTTTGAGGTCGAACCGTGATAACGACATAATTAATTTAATAATTAATTAAAGCTTAAATATAGATATTAAATTTATAAAACTAGCAAAATTTACTAATATATCTATATATGTGAGGGAAATTTAATGATTTTCAAGCATATATTTAATAATTAAATAAGAAAGTTAATAAAATAAAATAATAACCATTAAAACATTAAAATTTATGATTAATTTTTGAAGTAAAGTTGAATATCTTTAAAGGATTTTAATTATAATTTTTTTTATTCCTTGTAAGAGATGGATAATTTAATTAAGTAGAATAAAATTGTGTTAAGTTGTTTTTATACAAAAAAAAAAAAAAAAAAAATTGCTAGGGGGTTGGACCGCATAGTTCTTGCCACTGGTTCGTGCGGTCCAACCCCGATTTTAGGAGTTCACGGAATTAACAAAAAATTTGGTTTTTTATGCTTAAAAAACCAGTTTTCATCCCGGTTCCTGGTTTTCTCGGTCCGACCTTCCAGTTCGGTTTGGGTCTAAAAACCTTGATAATTAACATGGTGGCGGACCAGATTACGCTTTGTTGGAAGTGAGTTTTTGCAAGCTCTACAAGTAAAGTGTTTTACTTTATTTGGAACATCAAGAGACTAGATCTTTTTCCACAATTTTTGTTCATAAATGAGTCATCAATGGAAAAACTAGCTTCCTCCTCCTTTAGAAATTGATAACCCGATTTACGTGAATACTGACCGTTTTGTACTAGTGGCCAAAAAACCAAGTCAGCAACTGCATTTTTTGATAAAGGAATTTTTTTGATCAAGTCCGCTTCTAGTGGAGTGAAAATTCCATCAATCATTTCATGATTCCAACTTCTAGTATCCGAATTTATTAAACAATCTACCTTGGCCTCTTCCATTAATTACAAAATAGGTGAAGTAATTTTTGGGGGATGTTTTATAGGCAACCATCAGTGTTGCCAAATCTTGATGGACCTTCCATCTCCAACCCACCAGAAAGCACCATCAAGAATAACATCTCTCCCTTTGAGAATACTTTTCCATGCATATGACCCTGCAGCTGATTCCTTTGCATCCAAAATACAGCAGTGTGGGAAAAACTTTGCCTTAAAGACTTTATAGAAAAGAGATTTAGTATTAGTGAGAAGTCGCCAGGTTTGTTTAGCAAGTAGAGCATCATTGAAAAGGATTAAGTCTTTGAAACCCATCCCACCAATCAACTTAGATTTTGTTAACTCCTCCCAATGGATCCAGTGTATTTTCTTCTATCCCCATGTTGTCCCCACCAAAATTTTTTCACCATGGCTTCAATTTCATGACACAACCCTATAGGTAATTTGAAGTAGCCCATAGCAAAGGCTGAGATAGCTTGGATAATTGACTTGATAAGCACCTCTCTCCCTACCAGCGAAAGTAATTTTCCTTCCTACCCTTGTAATTTCCGCCATACTCTCTCTTTGATGTAATTGAAGCTTGCTCTCTTGCCCCTTCCAACTAAAGACGGAAGCCCCAAATACTTCTCGTAAAATTTAATCTCTTGCATCCCAAGTAGGCTTATGATAATATTTTTGGTAGCCAACAGAGTTGCCTTGCTAAAAAAAAAAAGAGTTGTTTTTTCCTTGTTAATTTTCTTCCAAGAGGAGGATTCATACATAGCCAGCAAGTTTAGGATTTTTCCACATTATGAAGAATTAATTGGCCATGCAAAACAACAAACTATCATCTACAAAAAAACAGATGGGTTAGTTTAGGGCCTTGTCTACAAATAGAGAAACCCTTCAGGTCTCCATCAGTTGCTGCTTTTGTGATAAGCCCATGCAATCCCTATGTACATAAAAGAAAAAGGAAAATGAGACAATGAGTCACCTTGCCTAATCCCTCTAGTTGGGTGGATAAGGCCTTGAGGATCACCATTCACCAAAATTGAGTACATGATAGTTTTGACACAAACCATAATGAGATTAATCCATTTGTTACAAAAAACCATCCTCCTCATAAGATTTTCCAAATACACCCACTCAATCCTATCATAAGATTTACTCATGTCCAATTTTAGTGCCACAAAACCATCTCCCCTAGATTGGAAGTTTTTCATGCAATGTGAGGTCTCAAAAGCAATTAGGATATTATCCGAAATAAGCCTATCTTTTCCTAAGGCCGATTGATTTTCAGTAATAGGGGATGGTAAACTTTTTTTCAACTGGTTTGCTAGAACTTTTAAGAAAATCTTATATGAAACATTGCACAAACTAATAGGGCGAAACTCAATTACTAATCCAAATCTCTTATTTGATAACAAAACATATCAATAATTGAATTGACTCACCATCAAATGAATCCTTACACACTGTAATTACACTAAATTTTATGATATAAGTGAATATCTAAATTACATTTTTTTTTATTATTCGCGATACATCAATTTCTAAAATTATATAGTAAAATTTTTAAGTGTCCTTAACATTTCTTCTTCTCTTGACAAGTAGTAAATCCCCAACCAACAATCGCAAGAGGTAAAAAGGACAGAGAAAAGCATCAACCAACAATATATCAAGGGAGAATTGCTATTCCCAACCAAAATGACTGCAACGAACCAACTATTTATAGTACAACCATTATAATTAAATATTTAGGGAAAATGTTTTTCTCCAAATGAGTTTTAAAAGAAATTCTTCAAACTTTTTCTATATATTTTTATTAGATGTGAATTTTGAAAATCTAATCATTATATTGTTCTTATTTTATTATATCCTCCATACTTGAAAATTTTCAAAAAGATAAAAAATCAATAGTTATGTCATCAATGACATGTTTAAATTTCAAGTTTTTGTGGTAAAATTATGTATAAAAAATTAGTTTATTAGTTGACTAGTAAATAATACCCAATTTGAAATTTAACATGCGTGTTAAGAATACAAATAATATGCAATCTAAAGGTCTAATTTGGAGAGAAATCTTTTCTAATATTTAGCCTAAACAACTTATTATTTTCATTTTTATAATTACAGGGATATGCATGACAGTGTGAGTTATTCTATATGTTAGCATTCCAAAACTATTATGTTTAGAGAGGAGCCATGTTTTACACCATCTACTAAAAGATTTTCACATTAGTTTTTAATTTAAAACTCAATACATCCTACCATACATTGAGTTGGATTTTCAAATGGGCATTAGAATTGATTGGGTGCCTATTTATCAATATGTAATATGATAATGTGGCATGTTGTGATTAAAGGGTATAGAATTTAAGTTTTACACATTCTTATAGAATTTAATCTTTTAATGTTAGCGTAACGCAAGGGAAAAATTCAAAAAAGAGAAAGGAAAAGAAAAATCAAACAAGAGGAGTTTTTTTTTAATATTTTTTTCTTTTTATTTTTAAGAAACAAATGAGAAGTTATATTCAATATCTCATAGGGGGAAGCGGTATTCACAGCCACATATGAATATATGAATATGACTGGGCGCACCATGCCATCATCTATCATGATTGTGTAAAATATAAATATAAAATAGTGTCTCTCATGCTAATACATACATACATATATATATATATATATAATATGTCTCTTAAAAGAATCTTTTTTTTTTTTTTTTTAGAATACTAAGTATTTTAGCATGCACACGGGAAGAGAGGAAAATGTTTTAAAGAAACTGACAGTAGTGTATATCCAAAATGATAACTCTTAGATACACAACACAGACTTTAAACCTCTTTAACAATACTCCAAGAATCCAAACATTATTTTTATTCCTATATATCTATATTAAGCCAGGATAAGCATAAAAAAAAACATCAACTACAAATTATATTCGCAAGAAGAAATTAATCAAATTATTCATTCTAAGTTTCCAACTTTTTTTTTTTGGTTGAGAAACAGTTTCCAACTATTATCATTATGACCGGGTATTTGGCATCTTCTTCCTTATTTTATGTAGAGCAGTCAGTCAAGTAAGGAAAAGAAAAAGGTTTAAATTATTTTTACACGCGTCCGAATAATCCGTATTGTTTTTGTTACCGTCCATTTTGTTGGTGTTCCCACTTGCCAAAATTTAGTAAGAAGGTATTTAGAAGATTTCGGTTTGATATAAATTCACCCGTTTGGCCCTTAATTTCAAAGCCTTAAAGTTCATTACACACCAAATATCATCTTCGGAGAAAATGGAAAGCCAATTACTCCTCGGCCTTGCCTTGGCTTTCCTCTTCTTTTCTGGTAAGCATCCTCGCTTCCTTTCTCTCCTTTTGGTTTAATTTCCTTCTTTGCTTCCTTATTACTAGCATTAGTGTACACATTTTCCCTCATATGCAATGCTTTTTTCTTTCATTTTTTGTTTGTTGTTAATAAATAAGGGTCTCTAAACCTTTTCGAGCATCTAACTATTTCCTTAAGTATGTGCAATCCCTCTGTCCCACACAAAATGGGTTATTACAGGGAAGAATCCCTTTGGAGTGGCCCTAATTAGATGCTAGCAAGATGTTTTGAACTCAGATTTTGTAAATATCATGAGGCCTTAGGAATCACTAAGTCAACACCTTGAGGTTTTTTCTTTGCTTTTTGAAGTATTAATGTATGGGTCTGGATATGGCATTTGATAATAGACTATTTTAGGAAAATTTTGATACTATTTTTATAGAAAATATTAAAAATTCTTAAAAAAAAAAAAAACCAACAACTTTTATCTTTTTTCATAAAAAGTTTCTAAAAATATTTTTCTAAACCAATTTTTTATACTCTGTTTGTATCGACAATAATGTTTTCTAGAAAATAAGTTATTTTCCAAAAAGTAATTTCTATAAAGCAATCTCATTTTCTTATATTTTGTAGCAATTTTAAATGATTTGAAAAACAATTTCTTAACTTCTTTTATTTAGCTTGTCGTGAGATATAGTTGTTTTCCAAAAAATTTTAGTGGAAAACAATTTCTAAAAATAAGCCATACTTTTTATGTTAACCAAAAATAATTTTCATTTGACTCATTTTTTCTGATGCTACTAAATACTAGAAAGAACAAAATTTAGTTATAAAATTGGTTGTAGCTTAAGGCTACAGCCTTCCTCAATATCTTGTTATTGGAGGTGAATTTTGACAAATTCATCATTGGATAACATCTTTTTCTTATAACCTTCATGCTTGCAAAATTTCTAAAAAATTAAAGATCAATAGTTATGTCATCAATAAATTGTTTAAATTGCAAGTTTTTATAATTTAAAATTATGTATAAAATATAAGTTTATAGATCATATAGTAAATAATATCCAATTGACATAAAATTTGACATGTGTATTAAAAGAGTAAAAAAAATAAAATTCATTGGTTAGATTTTCAAAATATGTAGTTATTTTTATTTTATCGAGTAGGGTTGTAGCCTAAGATTACAATCAATTTTGTAGCTAAACTTTGTTATATTAGAAAATACAAAAAATTATCTTTACACAAGATTTTCCATTAAAAAAAAACATAACTGACATCTGTTAACTTTTCCTTTATTGTATTAATAATGGTTTAATTTATTCTTGCAAAAAGTTTTATAATTCAATTGGCAACTCTCAATTTTCACTCAAAGAAAAAAAAAAAGACATCTTCTTGTATTTCCAATGCAAATTATCCCGGGGTCAAATCTTGTTCCCTAATTATAGAAGTATTAAAAAAATTGTTACCGTAAATAACCTCCGTAAAAATGATTAAATTATAAAATTGTTTGTTTTTGTTGATATATATATGGCTTGTTGTGATTAATTTAGTGGTGTTTGTAGTAATTGCAGATGAACATGACATTTCTTATGCGCATTCGTTTTACATAAATTCTTTCACCCAATATCTATAATAGTGTGTGCTGATATATCATTTTAAAAAACGAAAAGATGATGCCCTGTCTAAAATATAAAAAAGTGAATGTGAAAAGTGGACATGAAATAATGAATACAGGAGAATCATAAAAATTATGGTATCCTAATCTTGCTCACATAAGTCTCTCACCCAACTAATATAAAACTCTGCTTATATGCACAGGAGCTCACTCAACCACATTCACAATCAAAAACAGGTGCCGCCACACAATATGGCCAGCAACCCTAACAGGCGCCGGGCCTCAACTATCATCAACTGGTTTTGAGCTAGCTTCGGGGGCTTCAAAAACCCTTACCATTCCTTCTAGGTGGTCAGGCCGAGTATGGGCTCGATCCCATTGCCACATTGTTAAGGGCAAGTTCATTTGTGGCACAGCCGACTGTGCCTCTGGCCAGGTCTCATGCAATGGTGCTGGTGCAATTCCACCAGCTTCATTAGTAGAGTTTACCTTATCAGGTTATAAAGGACAAGACTTCTACGATGTTAGCCTCGTCGACGGGTTCAACTTGCCCGTATCGATAACCCCACTAGGCGGTTCAGCCAGTTGTAAAAGAACGAGCTGCAGAGGCAATATAAACCGGGTCTGCCCTCCGGCGATGGCGGTGAGAGGATATCGTGGGAGAGTGATTGCTTGCAAGAGCGCGTGTCTGGCTTTCAATCAGCCACAATATTGTTGCACTGGTAATTATGGTACCCCAGATAAATGTCCTCCTACTAACTATTCTAAGATTTTCAAGCATCAGTGCCCTCAAGCATACAGCTATGCCTATGATGACAAAACTAGCACATTTACTTGCACTGGTGGAGCTAATTATCTTATTACATTCTGTGCATAAGCTACAAACTAGAGCTTCTTCCAACTACGTAGAGACCCAAAGATCTAGCTTTTTGCTTCTATTTACAGTAGACACTACTATTGTTTTGACCGTTCAGGTATATGGTTTATTTTACATAATTGAAGAGGAGTGTGCATTTTTTCTCCTCCCCAATGTATAAACTACAAAGTGATATTTGGTAAATAAAGCTGTTATCAATTAAAAAAAAAAACCTATAGAATTTAATATCAATTCGTTTCCTTTTTTCCCCTTGGATTAAGATAATAAGAATTTGATGTTGCTGATGGAGGATTTAGATAAAATGTGTTTGTTTGTACATATTTACTATTTAGTTACTATTTATCGAATATTAGCTAGATGTGTGTTTCTCTCATCCAGTATGAAACATCAAGTTTTAGACTTGCTAGAAGAAGTGTTTTAAACAATGTAGTTATGCTAATGACAAAAAAAGTGTACTCTCAAAAAAAAAAAAAAAAAAAAAAAAAAAAAAAGACAAAAAAAAGTATATATGTTGAACTACAATACAATATTTTTATGGTTAATTTTATGCTAATTAAACTTTTATTTCTAAAGTCTAACGTTTCAAACAACATTAAGTCATTTAAAGACTATTTTTATTGATTAGCATGTAACCCAGGAGTCCAGGACGTAATATATATATATATATATATATATATGTCCAATTTTACTTGATTCTTTTTCTTAAAACCCATTTCCTTACACTAGAATGATTTTTCATTTTTATAGAACTCAATTTTGCACTTCATCTCCTCACTTATTAATTTACTCCAACTTCTCTTGCTATTGCATTTTCTCTTTCCAATCAATTTTACTAGACATTTATACACAATTTCATAGATCTATCAAAAATATCATATATTACCTCGTATCTTTGAATCTAATTTTATTCCATATCAATAATGAATAGCTATATGCTCATTGTGTGGGTGTAAAACGATTGATGAATACACAATTTATTTATATTAATCTGAGGAATCCACAGTGGGAAACCCGAAGGGAATAAATTCAGATTAATACAAAGCCAAGACAACTTAGATACACACGGTTACAATGGTACCGAGCCTTAGCACTCTCTCCTCTCTTTTTGGTTTTCACTATTTCTTCAGTTTCTCTCTTTTAACCTTCCTCTCTCTATTTTTGTGTGTCCCCTTTGAAGGAGGGGGAGGGGGCATTGATACTTGCTCGCCTCCTCCTTTCATGGGATCAATTGGACTGCTAGGGGGCTCTTTGTCCATTCACCATCTTTTTAGGGACTAAGTATGTTTGTTGCGAAACTTTTACTATTTACGCAATTAATGTGGAGATGATGGTTGTTCCCTTTGTACGCATGGCTCATCCTTTAGCTTGACCATGCCATTTTTGGTTGGTGTATGTCTCAATCTCCATTGTTTTGCTCTCCTCTGAATTCCCTAAGGAGCCTTGCTCCCTCGAGAGTTCCGTGTCGCCATTCCTCATCTAGAACCAGGTGGCGTTCCCATCCGGTCCCATAGGTTCTTTTCATGTATTAGCCCCTCTCATGGGCATACATAGTTTTTTTTTTTTTTAAATAAGATCTCAATACACAGTTATTAAAGCCAAAAGATAATACCATATAGGCATTTTACTGCAGAAAACATTTAATTAAAAAAAATATACAATGTATACAAAAATATAGAACAGCAAGATATCTTTAAAAAAAAAAAATTGGTACTGGCATTGAATTAATTAAGTTTAAGACTTGTAAAGGTTTAATTGAGAGTTCAGTGGTAATGGCATTATTTGGTGTCTTATGTTAGTAGTCCAAACGCCCCTTATCAATATCTACCTATCTAAAACAGGTTCAATACTTGCAATAACATTCTGAATGAACAAAGTATTTATACTTCAAAAAATGATGCTATCTATATATACTTCATATGTTAAAAAGATATCACGAAATTTTTTTTTTGGAATTTAAAAATTTGAAGGCTTAAAAAAAATCATAAGATCTTAGCAAAGATATTAAATTATAAATATGATACTCTAACAACCCATATTTTATTTTATTTGATTTATTTGAAAACAACACAAAGGGATGGACGGTATTATTACAAAACATAAAATTTCATGTAATTAAGAACCTAAGCGAGTGCATAGTGTTTTTTTCAAAAAGAATAAGTTGACGAATAGGTTTTTTATTTTTTATTTTATTTTTTTTATTTTTTATACAAGATAGAAATTCTACTCTAGTCTAATTTAAGTGTATATGTGTGTGAAGCTCATTCCCGGATACTTGAACCCTAGTCTTTGCACCCCACGCCTCACAAGTACTTATACTTGCAGAGTAACTATTGTACCAAGAATGTGCGGTGGTGATGAATAGTTGATATAGCATACTCGCTTCGGCTGCTCTTTTTATTAAAATGATATTAAGTGTAACATATTCTTTATTGTACATTTTCTTATATACACATCACCCAAATCATGTTTTATATGTGAAAATCAATAAAAAAAATATAGACATCGCTTGTGAAATTATGGACGTTAAGTATACAAAGTGTATACTAATGAATGTGTTAAAACAATTGCCCATGTTAATTAAAAGCTTTTTTTTAATTAATTAATTTATTTTTTATTTTTAAAGTAGAATATCTAGCAACAATGGTAAAATCAGAGCATCCAATGTGCCAAATCATTTATCAAATAATTTTTTGGCTATGAAAATTAAATAACCATCTTTTTAACAAGTTGAAATGTACTTTTTAATTAAATATTAGGCTGGGATAGGTTTATATATATATATATATATATATATATATATATATATATAACACAACAAAAACAAAATGGTCGGATTTAAAAAGGTTACTAGGGCTCAGCCCATCTACTTCATTTGAGGCCAGAATCCAACCATAGATTGAAGAGATGGATTTGGGCCCATGATCAACATCCAGAGCTGCCCAAGTAACTAACCCATGGGCCACATTGAGAGCAACGTTTGTGATGTTTTCATTTTATGATTCTATAAAATGTTTTCCATTCTTATGATGTTTCATATTGTATTAGACATGTTAGGACGTGTTTGGTATGCATGATTAGATCCAGGAATGGAATAAGTATTCATTTGAAATCATAATTAAGTTTTATAGTAGTTCTTTGAAGTCAATGAATTGGTTATTGTATAATGAGATATGTCTGACGAACTAGAAGAAATAACGTTTGAATTTGGCAAATGTCACATTCGCATTAAATGGATGTCCCCCACTTGACAAGATTGCATTTATTACCGAATGACTGGTATAAACAATGTTACTTACCTAGAGACCCACTCACCTCTCCTAAAAGGTGAAAGAGACACTTGATGAGACAAGTATCTTGACCTCTCCTTATTAAGTTTTAGTGTTTGATTTCTTTTTTAGCTTTCCCATTGTGAACTTTAACCCATTTATAACAAATGAATTGTGCCAAATGAAACCTAGAGTCCTATCTCGGTTTCCCACCCCCACAGTATGTACGAAGGATTGTTCATACCCTGGAGAGAAGCAGATTGTTCTCACAAAAAAGATTATATATTTATGGCTCTAGTGGCTGTGGTAGCTTCTTCAGATTTAATTAAGCTTAGAGCTCTAGTATTTGCTCTCTATTTTATGTCCTACGAACTGTAGATTGTTGGTTATGTTTGTGACAATGATCATTGATGCACACCATCATGTTGTAAATAAATTATTAGAACTCATTCTAAATGAGATAGAGAAAATTAAATTCGAATAAAAGATGATCGATGTGATAAAATCAAAATATTTTTTGTTATTAATATTCTCTAATACTGATTTACATGTACCTCAAAACTAGTTTTTTACCAAAGAGTATGCTGTATGCCACAACATTACTAGAACACGTACTATTCTAGACACTAAATGTATTTGCAAGTCTTTGATCTCAGCTATTTCGATGGCTCAGTTTCACTCTTTGAATATTGACAAGATCTTTTTGGTTAAAAAAGAAAGAAAAGGAACCTAGCAGATGCTAGAATTGGATGCCTTACGAATTGGTTCACTCCAAGTTCAACTGCCGCACTCTCGTAAATATCTCCAGCTATGGAGCTACCTTGTTTCCAAACCATACATTGTACAGGGTCCAGTGGCGGCTCCAGGATATATTTTTAGGGGGGTCAGTAAGAAAATGCATTTCAGGTAAAAAAATGAATTTTGCAGTCTACGTAATTTCTTTATTACAAAATTTTCATAACACTTTTCTAACAATTTTAGGTGATAAATTGTTATTAGTTCTAATTTAAATTCATTATTGAAATTACTTTTTTTTTTTTTTTTTTTCCATCAGTAACAACCAGTAACAATCTGTTACTTAAGATTTGTTGTGAAAATATTATCAACATAGCATTTCTCATATAAGATAAACTATAAGTTTAATGCATATTGTTTATTAATATGATTTTTTTAATAATAGTTTATTAATATGATGAGGATACTAATTATTGTTGCTATGATTAAATCTTGGAAATAATCTATTGTTTTTAAATGCAATAAATATATTAATTATTGTTGTTAAGTAAACTCCAAGTTAGATTTAAATACAATAAACTTTTATGTATTAGTTTATTTCAAATTTTTTAAGATCTAAATGATTTTTTTTTTAATTTAAGAAGAATAAATTTATTCTTTTGTTGTTAGGCTTATTGTTCCACCCATATTTTAGGTAAAATTGGTTTGATATTGATTTTTTTTTTTTTTTTTTAAAGACCAAGATATTGTCAAGATAATCATAATCAAGTTTATTTCAACTAGGCTTTAAAAAAATTTATGTCTATGGGGTTCAAAATTTTATTTTAGGAGGATTAAAAAATAAATTAAAAAATTATATATAATTTTTTCTTTTTTTGCCCGTGGGGTTCTTTTGAACCCCTGAATTGTTCTTAGAGCTGCCCGTGACAGGGTCTCATGTTGAATCAATCAAATTAGTGTTGGCATAACTTTTTTTTTTTGTTGATGGAAACAGGATCTTATTTAAAGCAAAAGCTTACACATCAACACTAGTAAGCCGTTGAGGTTGGCATAACTTACAGTTCGCATAGGGTTGTATTCAATTTCCCAAGTGAAAAATCCATGGAAATAACCTTTAGTCGTAAAGAACCAGACTAGTTGCTTCTTCTAAAAGTCAAACGTTAAATTGAATGCATAAGTCGGTGGAGCATAATAGTCGTAATGGTTTTACATTTAACAACCCACTTGTAAAATACAAAGTCCCTCTACTTTACCCTACCCAATATTGACAATTTGACACAGTTGCCGACTTGAAGCCGAATTAAAGACTTACGCTAGGCCAATAAATATTCGTAACAGGGACGAAACCAGGATTCGAACCTGAGGGGGCAAAGGCTTAAAACAAATTTTTTTTTTTTTATAAAAATAAAAACTAACATTTATTTTATATTCAACAAAATACTACATATAAAATAAGTGTTGCTTAAACATTTGATATTATAAAAATGTCAACAAAATATACTATATAAAATAAGCGTTTTTTAAACATTTCAACACATTTATTAAAATGAAACTCGACGCTATTTCAGAGGAGATCCAAAAATATATATATTTTTAAGGGTAAATCTTAATTTTTCAAATTACATATGTATACCAGTTTTTATTTATTTATTGCCCCCCTGCCCTACTGTAGTTCCGCCCCTGATTCGTAATGAAAAGTCCAAGCCTAATGTACTGTACCACCTTGAAGTCCGCGTATAAGGCTCTATTTATACCAAACCAAGTTCTTCGGATTAGCACTACCATACCACGTTCAATTTCATCATACTTGTTAGTTTTTACCATCAATTTAAAGCAATTGTATCATCCAATGATGAAAACTCTGGTACTCTGCGGCCTTACCTTGGCCTTCTTTTTTCTATCTGTATGCCTCACCATCTACTTCTGATATCTGCATGCATCACTGCATCAGCACATTGCAGTGTCACTAGCCCTTTTTCATATTAGTCTATGGATCTCCAATGAACAGGGAATCAATCGAGGGCTAGAATTAGATTTCAAGCACATTCTTTTCATCTTGAGGTTAATTTATATATTTTCAGATAGAATAAAAATAATACAGTGGTTCCAAATTACAATCCGTAGATTAAAACCGTCATCATGATATAATACATGTTAAAATGGTGCTCTCTAGCTTATTTTCCCTGCTTACAAGATAGGTTTTGTTTTTCATGTTCAAAACGGTGACAAGGAGTTTGTTATATAAATGTTGCATGCAGGTACTCACGCTGCTAGTATAACTTTCACAAACAACTGTCCATACACCGTCTGGCCAGGAACCTTAACTGCTGATCAAAAACCTCAATTATCAACCACTGGGTTTGAGTTAGCATCTACAGCATCCTTGGCAATAGATGTCCAAGCTCCATGGAAAGGCCGGTTTTGGGCCCGAACCCTATGCTCCACAGACAGCTCGGGAAGGTTCAGTTGCGCTACTGCAGAATGCAGCTCTGGTCAGGTTTCATGCAATGGTAACGGTGCAGTTCCGCCAGCTTCTTTGGTAGAAATCAACATAGCTGATAATGGTGGAATGGACTATTACGATGTTAGCAACGTAGATGGGTTCAACTTGCCTGTTTCAGTAGCCACACAAGGCGGAACTGGCGAATGCAAAGCCTCAAGTTGTCCAGCCAACGTGAACGCGGCTTGCCCTGCAGAGCTGCAAGTGAAAGGGTCTGATGGGAGCGTTATTGCTTGCAAGAGTGCATGTACCGCTTTCAATGAACCACAATATTGTTGCACTGGCGCATATGACAAGCCTGAAACATGTCCACCCACTAGCTACTCTCAGTTCTTTGAGCAGCAATGTCCTCAAGCTTATAGCTATGCTTATGATGATCAGAACAGCACATTTACTTGCTCTGGTGCACCTAACTACGTTATCACTTTTTGTCCATGAATTAAGGATAGGAATTATGTGTTCCCTTCCCTCTAAATAGTAATAACATGCTGATTATAAGTTTCATATACTAAGGCACATGCATGTATGTGTCAACCAAATAATTATTTAAATAAAACGCATCAAATGAATACTGCAAAAAAAAAAAATTTATTATTCCATTATTACTGCTTGTATTCCTTCTAATATTTATTCTTATGCCCAAGTAATAATTGATACAATGTACCAAACATTCCCTTATTTTGTTTTCCTCAAAAGGACTTGTAATTCCTCTCCTCATTATACTCATAAGCATATACAATAGAGAAAAAGGTGACATACAGGGGCAGAGGGAGGTGGGGTGCTAAGGGGGCCATGACCCCTTGATTTTCCAAAAATTGCTCTTCCTTCTTCTATTTTTAGTAAAAAAAAAAAAATTTATGTATAAATTTAAATAATGGCCCCACTAGGTTTGATTAATATATCATTTGTTTACTAAAACTACTCTTAAACCATACATAACTCATTAATTCAAAGTGTATTTAATGTATATTTCATAAAAATATAAAAGTTTATAAATTATTAATGCACTTTATCTTTCCTCTAATTAATCTTATACAATAATAGCTCATTGAACCAAATAATATTTAGTAGAAATCCTAGAAATATATAAATAAATATTTTTAATAAAAAACTTATTTATTTATCTTTTAATGTTTTTAGAAAATTAGAGATACATACTTTTTTTTTTCTTTTTAGAATAAACCATAAATGTGGATTTCATGGTTAGGAGTTAAGAATATATACTTTGTTATATACTTTAACTTTGTTATATACTTTGTTACATACTTTAATTTTTATTAATATTATATATATATATATATATATATGCACTTGATGTAAACACTTTGTTAATTGTAAGAAATTAACATATGTTAAACCATGTTACAAACATATTTTATGTGTACATACATATATAGGTTATTTTTTGGATTTTATTTTTTATTTTTTATATTTAGCTTGACTCCTCTTGAAGAAATTTTTTGGCTCCACCACTAGTGACGTAAGCACAAACCAAGGGTTCATGACCTCGCTTTGGTTGTCGTTAAGCTGCTTGCTGCCAGTAAGGAAAAACTCTATCATGATTGTACCTATGCTAGCGGTTTGGAATATAATTCACCTCTTAGAAGTAAGGTATAAGCTTCTTTTTTAATGAAAGGACTGGAAGGTAGGTAAGCTTGACCTCGCTTTGGTTGTCGTTAATTGTATTAGTCATAATCTAATAGTACAGATGGTTGAAGTTAGTTTATGATTTAATTTTTGATAGATACGATTAAATTTAAACCTATGATATTCATTTTATGATAATTGTTCTTATCATTAGAATAAGATACCAATTAATTTTTGTGTAAGGAATTTGAACTTTAAATCTCTTACTCAAGAATAAGAAACTTTATCAATTTATAATTAGTATAGCTCATACTAATTATTCCTTTCAATAGACATTATAATATATAAAATCATAATTAGTATAGCTTTTGTTGAAATCAGACAAATTAGTGTTGGCATAACTTAGAGTTAGCAAGTATTGTCTTCAATTTCCCCAGTGAAAAATCTACGTAACCTTTAATTAGTCATGGTGAACAAGACTACTGGTTGCTTCGTTTCAATCCTCAGACTTCTACTAATCTACTAACTATATAAAAAGCATGAATGCCTCTACAGTGAATTTTTGGTTTTGTCAATCACTGCCCCAAACTCACCGTTTCATCTCATGCCTCTATCTACACTTTACTGCTTTATCTCTATCTATAGTATTTTCTTTGGTTTAGTCAAGTTTTTTCTTCTTGTGAAGCTAAAATGGTGCGTTTGAAGAGAACAACAATTCAGTCAAAATTTAAAGATAAACTCAAACAACAGTGACTCACCGTTCACTGCCTCATATCTTCTTCTTCTATCTACACGAATTTTTCTTCTTCTCTCTCTTTTCCTCCCAAACCACTGATCTGTACTATGATTCAACTCCTTCACAACACAGCCTCAGCATACTAATCCAGATCAACAAAAAATTTGAAACCCAAGAACATTTGCAGCCGATCTGCATGAGAGAAGAGCCAGAAAAAAAAAAAAAAAAATTTGGAGCTCAAAGCCTCTAACGCTATTTGTGATCTCTGTTGGTTGGTGGATGTGTGAGAGATAGACGATTGTAGGTTTGAAACTTTGTTTTATTTACTTATTTTTGGTTTATGATACTACAAAATTATTGTTGCTGTGAAAATTGGGGACAAATGGAAAGAAATGGAAGGAAATTGAGGATTTTTGGTGTTTGCTTTCAGAATCAAAAATTCGGAGCTCAATTCTCCCAAAAGACTAAGTTTTGAAATTTTGTGCGTATGTTTGTGTGAAAGTTTGGTAAACTTAGATGGGTCAGAATATTTAGTGTAATATTTAGACTATATGAATGAAAGTTTGGATTTTTACTTAGGTTGAATTTGTGTTGTGTTTGCTATTTGTAGGTGTTTTTCTTTGCAATTATCTTTGCGCGTGAGATTGAAAGTTTGGATTTTTACTTAGATTAGATAATTTTTGTATATTAATATTTGCTATTAGGTGTTCTTTTGTCATATCATGTATGTAATTATGTATATATGTATATGAATGAAAGTTTGGGGTCATTTTTATTTTTTACTAATATTCTATGAATTTTGTGTATGCAGGCGTTCTTTTTGCGATGTAGGATTGGCTTTTCATAGATGAATCAATGTAATTTGTAATCCTCAATAGAATGCCTTTTTGGTTGTTGGATGTAAAGAGATTAGAGGCTCTATCTTTGATCTGAAAGGGCCCTGTGGTTTACCCCAAGCCTTGGTAAGTTGTGGTTTTGGCTAACAATCCATTGAGGTCCTTGAGATGGCACAAGGTAAAAAAAATTTGTGACCTATTCTTTATATTTTCATGGTTCTGTTGAATGTTATAGGCTTTTGAGGATTTTAGATTTATAGGTTTTTTGTTTTTGTTCGCACATATAGTCATCAAGCAAAGGTTTGTGATTCCAAGGCTGCAGCAGAGCAAGGGTGAGTTGTATTTTTCGTGTTTGCTTTGATTTCAAGTTTAAATGCTTAAAACTTTTAATATATGAAGAAGGGGCTTGGTTTTTCTTGTATATATAAAACAAAAGTGAAAGATTCCACCTATAGAGATTTAGTGATTTTTTGGTTTAGTCAATGCAAAACTCACCTTTTCATTACTTCTTTTATTTGGCTCACAAATGTCCAAAACTCAATGTTTTTACATGGGAAAGAGAAGCAAGTCTGAGGCGGGCAAAGAGCAAGATACATCTTCTTCTTCTGACAGACTCAACAGAGAGATAAGCTTGGGTTGAGTACATGTGTGGTGCTGGTGCAATCCGTACATATTTGGTGAGATAAGGTGCAGAGACAGAGGGTTGTAGGTTTGTATGGGGAGAGAATTGTGTGGTTTAAAGGATGGGAAGAGACTTTGGTGGAGATTGTGGGTGGGTGTGGCCTGTAGGTTTCTTGAAAGTTAAGAGAGAGAAGTAGAGGACCAGATAAAACTTTTTGCTGGTTTGTGGTTTAACATTCTCAACTCATCACAATACAGGTATCACTCTCTAATCATAATAAAAAACTCTTGGACTTAGAAAGAGAGAGAGCCCCAAAACAACACACATTCCATTCAAGATTCAACACTCATGGAAGACCAAGCCCAAGTAATGGTAACTACCACCACTGCCGATTATACAACATTGTTGTTTTCCTTAATTTTTTAAACTTCGATTTTTATCTTTTTTTTTTTTTTTGTTTTGTTTTTGTTTTTTTTTTCTTTTCCTTTATAAAATATAAGTAAATATTTGAAATTGAAAAAAAAAAAAAAAATTTGCGTGTTTGTGTTGGGTTGCAGAAAATGGATTCGTTGAAGAAAGCTTATGCGGCGGCATGTGTAATGCAATTGGAGAGGATAGCGCTTCGCTTTCAACAGGATCTTTAGGTTTAAGAAAAATAAAGGGATTCGTTTCCTCACATAATAAAATGCACAGTTTTGGAAAGAAAAATGGCGAGAGATGGGATAGCACAGGGAGATATGAGATGGGAAAGCTTATGCAGCGCCACATGTATGTCTCTCACTCTCTCACTTTTCTGATTTTGCCCTCTCTTGAAATGCCCAAATGGGCAAATCCTTCTTCTCATTCTCTTATTTTCCCCCTAAAATCCTCAGGTGTCTCTCTGTTTCTGTGCAGTAGATTTACACAGTTTTACATGATTAGAAGTTCAGGGTAGTTCAAACTTTGGAGAATAGAACAATTTTTATACCATTTTTTTTTTTATGGATTTATAGATAAGCAAATAAATAAAGAAAGAAATTAGCACTACCGAGTGATTTGATATATATATATATATATATATATATATTCCCCCTTTTGTCTTGGAATTTTTTTTTTGAAACAGGTATTCACAATAGATTCTTAATACACAAGGAGGAAATAAAAGCTAAAACGGGAGCAACAAAAGGTATGTGAATTCACATATGTGTGGCCTTTTTGTTTGACATCATGAGTATA
The DNA here is from genome assembly GCA_023621385.1 of Quercus gilva. Classification (NCBI taxonomy): domain Eukaryota; kingdom Viridiplantae; phylum Streptophyta; class Magnoliopsida; order Fagales; family Fagaceae; genus Quercus; species Quercus gilva. Next base: position 39,445,531 of record CM042479.1, on the reverse strand, counting down.
TAGTTGTTCATTTTACTTTTTTAGTTTATCTTTACTCCTAAAGTGGGTCTCATTGCTCTAAAAGTCAATTTTTTTTTTTAATTTTTTTTTCTATTTACTTTCAACAAAAACTTTTCAGTTTCAGCAAAATAAGCAGCTTTTATCTCCTTTATTTTTCCCACACAAAAAAATTTATCACTTGTATGTGCTAGGATTATGCCCCTTCATTCTTTCATGAAATTTAATTACATAAAAAATTGATATTATGAGGTTTCATTATTCTAAACAGCCTTTCCAATGTGATAGAACTGTTCATCATTTCCATGTTAAAGAGTATTCAAGATTGAGCTATTTTCTTTACCTGTAACTATCCAATTTCATCTGAAGGTTGTAATGATGGTTGGAGTAAGGAAGTTGGTGAGAAAGATTGCTGAAAATGACGGGAGTAGAGACACATTTAATATATATATATATATATATATATATATAAAGTTTTTGTTTGAAAGGTTTTTCCAAATTTTTTGTTGTTTGCAAATTTAGGCTCAATTGACTACGGGTGTTGTATTTATATGATTTTGTTATGAGTTAGCTATGTTTGGATTGTGGAATTAAAAAATTGAGACTCCATCTTGATTTTGGAAATCAATTCTTTAAGGTATTTGTGTTGCACGCAAAATGTTTTATGAAAGCTAGCTTCCAATGTAGAAGTATTTGAGTAGTTAAAAAAGAGGCATGGACTGATAGTCTAATACTCTATTATGTTATTGTAGAGTAAATGTTTAAGCCATTTTCTCAATTTAGACTCAACAACACTAAAAACGTAACTACCTTAAAATTATGTTTTTTTTTAAATAGGGAATTATAGGGAATTGGTTTAGACTTCCTTCTAAAGCATTGCAAGTTCTTTAATATAAATTATTGGGAATTGGTTTAAACTTCCTTCTAAAATATTGCAAGTTCTTTAGAAATATACTTTTACTACCAAAAATTTAGTTTCATTGTAATGATTGTCTCTAACTTTGCCAAGAGTTTCAGTTCATTGTTCAAAAATAAATATTTTGTTCAGATTTTTATTGTTCAATCAAATTCTCTAAAGCCTCATTATACGTAGTGTAAATTGGATAGTGATAGTAAGAATCCTAAAATCATGAAAATTTTATTGTTTGTTGTAATCATTTTGAATACTTGGGATAGATTCTTATGGGTGCTTACTAATTAGGAACCTCATGATCTCTTGGTCATTGTTTGCAGCTTGGTTCAAGGGATTCTATTTTTTAGTGCTTTATAAAATGGATTTGGTCCATCTATACATGTTATATTTTCCTCATTTTGATTAATGGTGAGCATCATGTATCTTGAACAAGAGTGTCATATTGTTTCAGACTTTTATTTAAAATTTGTGAATAGATATTATTACATTACTTTTCAAAAATTTTGCTATACACTAACATTAATCTGATTCTATTTTAGCAGTTTGTCTTGCTAGATAGTAGATACAGCCGATTACTTGATTTTGTTCTTTCCTATGTTACATATAATAATTTTGTTTGTTAGTTTGTATTGTATGTATGGTGCAGTTAACAACATTCATTCCTAAATAGGTGATCACCTTGTGTGATATGGCGATGTCAACTTATGAAAGTTTTATAACTTAAGACAACGAATACTTGAGAGCCTAAACCTTTGGTAGAGTAAGAAGTGTGGACCAGAAACAGAATTAGAAGTATAAGAAGTAAAGAGAAAGATCAATTTTTATGACATATAATAATATTTTTTCATTATTTCATGACATATAATATATGAGTCTTCTTCAATTAGAATTTATTGTAGATGTGGGATTTATATTATGGGTGAAAGCTATGGTAGGTTATACACTTGATCTTATATTACACTAGTAGTTTAATAAAATGCAAAACTCTATTGAACATAATAGTCGTACTACTAATACATTTGATAACCAAATTGTAAAACACCAAGTCCGATCTGCTTTAAATATATTTTTTTTTGTTAAAACACCAAAGAAATATTGACACAGTCGCCGTAGCGAGTCGACGCCGTATGAAAGACTCACGGCCAAGTAGGCCAATAAGAATTCCTAACGAAAAGTCAAAAGTCTAGTTTTGGACCGCCTTGATATCTGACTTATAAGGCTCTATATATGCCAAACCAAGTTCTTCGAATTAGCAACCACCATACGACCAAGTTCATTATACTTGTTAGTTTTTACCGCCAATTTAAAGCAATGGTGTCGGTATCATACAATGATGAAAACCCTGGCACTCAACGGCCTTACCTTGGCCTTCTTTTTTCTATCTGGTATGCCTCACTATTTACTTCTGATATGCATCAGCATTGGCACATTGCACTGTCACTAGCCATTTTTATTAGTCTATGAATCTCTAATGAACAGGGAATCGATCGAGGGCTAGAATTAGATTTCATTCACATTCTTTTCATCATGATTTTTATTTATAACTGTCATCATGATAAAACATGTTAAAATGGTGCTCTCTCTCTCTCTCTCTCTTTTTTTTTCATGTTCTAAGTGGCGACAAGAAGTTTGATATATATGTATATATTGCGTGCAGGTACCCACGCTGCTAGAATAACTTTTACAAACAACTGCCCATATACCATCTAGCCAGGAACCCTAACTTTGGCTCTAAAACCTCAATTATCAACTATTGGATTTGAGTTAGCATCCAAAGCATCCTCAGAAATAGATGTCCAAGCTCCATGGGAAGGCCGGTTTTGGGCTCGAACCCAATGCTCCACAAATAGCATGGGAAGGTTCAGTTTCACTACTGCAGAATGTAGCTCTAGTCAGGTTTCATGCAATGGTAACGGTGCAGTTCCACCAGCTTCTTTGGTAGAAATCAACATCACAACAAGTGGGAATGGACTATTATGATGTTAGCAATGTAGATGAGTTCAACTTGCCTGTTTCAGTAGCCACACAAGGCGGAACTGGCGAATGCAAGGCCTCTAGCTGTCCAGCCAATGTGAATGTAGCTTGTCCAACAGAGCTGCAAATGATAGGGTCTGATGGGAGCGTTATTGCTGGCAAGAGCGCATATACTGCTTTCAATGAACCACAATATTGTTGCAATGGCGCATATGACAAGCCTGAAACATGTCCACCCACAAGATATTCTCAGATCTTTGAGCAGCAATGTCCTCAAGCTTAGAGCTATGCTTATGATGATAAGAATAGCACGTTCACCTACTCTGGTGCACCGATTATGTTATCACTTTTTGTCCATAAATTAAGGAGAGGAATTATGTGTGCCCTTCTCTTTAAATAGTAATTAGAAAATAATAAGTTTAATGTACTCGGCACATGGATGTATTTGTCAATAAAATAATTATTTAAATAAAACATACCAAAAGATTAATATCACAAAAATTTCTTAACTTTTTCGAGTAGCGGTGTGGTTGTGTTTATTATTTATGACAACATAGACAATAAAGTTTTCTGGGCTACTCTTTCACTTGCTTTTTCATGTTGGACCGAGACATTCAGACACTGAGATTAAGTCCGAAGCTTTAACAGCCAGGGTCCTTAAGCTGTTAAGTTTAATATTAGGCGCAATGATACGAAGTAAGATGGGTAAGAAAAAACAAAACAATAAAAAGTCCCACTAGGTTGGCCTTGTATCACGATCCCCATATATATGAGGCTTCTATGTAAGCTAGCAGACCAAGGCAAATTGGATGGTCGGTGCCTTAGGAAAAGCTTTGGAAGTTACTTTCTATGGTCTTGGGTAATGATTAGGATTTAGGATTTGGGATGCTCGAAGGGCATGATGACATAAGAATGAGTATCTCATGAGGATCAAGTTTTGCAGTGATTTCAATTAAAGGATAGGTTGTCAAGGTGACCATTAATTGATACTTGCCCTAATTGGTGCTCTTGACAAGCCCAGCTTTATGAGTAAGGAGACGTTAACAATGTTTTACTGAGTAACATGTAGCCCCTCGATCAAGATCTAGTGACAAATGTCACTGGATCCATGAAGGGAGCGTCCTTATTTCTTGGAAATCTCTGCCTTTAAATAACCTCATTTATAATCTCATAAGCAATTAGCATTCTAAAAGGGTTTCTAACAGGATTTGGTTTACCTACCTCTAGATAAGTGTTATCTCATGGGTCTAGGCTTCCAATTTTGTTTGGACTCTCTCTCTCTCATACCCCATCGATCTTTTTAACCTTTTCTCAAAGCCATTCCACAAGATTTCCTAATCATGATGGTAATACAATTGACTTCTTAAACCTCCCCTCACGGTGTCATGTCTTACATTTAAATTAATGCCAAAGCAGAAGTTATGATAGCCTACAAGGCCTTGTGGCACCTTATTTAAACTAGTGCGATAGCTTTTGGTCCGGCACCTATGCCATTAATTGGCCACAGATTAGATGCATATAATTATAAATTGTTGTGAGATGCAAAAGTTAAAATGGTAAAAAAGTAAAAAGTTAAAAAGATAAAAGATTAAATTTTTTTTTACTATCTTAACTTTTACATTTCACAACCATGCGGTAACTGTTGAGTTGGACAACCATGTGGTAACTGGTAATTGCATTTGATCCAAATCACATGGCGCCTTAATTGCTTAAGTGTGATAGCATAGTCCCATGATATAATCTATATATGTGTTAGAGATATGGGTTTAGACTGGTGATGTTTAAATTGTCAGTCAGAATGATTGTCTAGGATGGAAGCCGTCCACAGCTAACCAGATTTTGAGAAGGTAAAAGAGTGAAGGGAAGAAATGTGGGTCACCAGTGTGGTGCCTGCCACAGAGCCTCTGATACTAAAGTTAGAATGACTAAAGTAGAAGGAGAAGTATTAGAATATCTGAATGTGTGAACTAGAGTTTTTCGTACCTTTGTAGGTATGAAATACCTGTATATATACTTGCCTCCTTTTCCTAGCCATTGGGAGTGCTGTTAATGGAGGCTTGAATGGGTTATCTGTAACGCTTCCCTGAGATGTTAATGGGTGGATCGTTGTTGCTTCAACAGTAAAGAAATTTATTGTGGTCCAGTAACGTATTGCCATTATGTATGAGCTGGCAGCCTCCTCTTCGTCCAACGGGTTCAAATGATGACGGATTGGAATGGTTCCTTCGTCTGTTGGTCCCTTTTGTGGATGAGGAGGTTGTCTGAGGGAATTATGATTGTCCATCAGCTGCCCCCCATTCTGAGGTCATTCAATTTCGGAATGGCTATGAAATGTGATGATCCCACCTTTTTTTTTTTTTTGGTGGTTATGGCGCTTGGGTTTCCCCCTCCGCAGTTATTACCTAGTGGCGGCGTGGCATGTGTTGTGGCCACGTGTCACTTCAAGATTGGCCAAGTGGTTCTCGGTTCCAGTGAAACTTTTCAGTTTTCCCACGTGTTTTGAGGTGATTCCTTTTTAAACCTTTGGTGCTTTATCTCTATGCTTATTTTTGCAAAATTCCAGTCTTCTTATGTGCGTTGCTCCGAATCTCCATTTTCCTTTAAGTTTCATCATAGCGATTTCGGCGCTTATTTTCTCTTTTTCTAAGCTTCACTTCCTTTTTCAGGTACACCCCTTTGCTTTTCTTGTTCTTTCTTTCCTTTTTAAGTTTTGTTTGCTTCCCTTTTTTGTGCTTTGTTCCCTTTTTGAATCTTGCTTTTTTCTATTTCCTTTTTGATGGACTATTATGATATTAGGCACACTGCCCCCTCAATTGCCTTCTTTTTTGCTCGTTTGGGTGCGTTTATAGGTTGTTCTAGTGGTCCTTACTCATCGATTAGGGATTTTGTCCTAAGTGGCAGTAGTCTAAGTCTAGTATTGGGGGATCTGTACCCATTGCTGTGTGAGTCTCTGAGCTGGTTTGAGTCGGTGCGAGGTGTTCTAAGGGGGGAAAGAATGAGCTCTAAGGTTAGATCCGGTGATTTAGAGGCTGACTTGTCATCCAATGTCGGTCCGGGTAGGGTTGGGACAGATACATTTGTTTCTAGGCCTTCGTCTTCCTGTCCTTCCGTCCTTACTTCACCCTGGTCCTTTTATGCCCTTCAGGAGGAGTGTTCTTTGAGCGAGGATACCTTCCTTAGGTTTAGGGATAGATTTCAATTTCTCAAGGAGACTAGGGTTTGTCTTTCTAGGAAAGGCGAGAAATCCTGTGCGTTTGCCCATGGGGAGGTTTGCTTCTATGAGGCTGCCTTCCTGTGTGGCCTTAGGTTCCCCGTCCATCCGTTCATAATGGAGCTTTTTCATCATCTAAATATAGCCCCAGGACAACTTATGCCTAATTTGTGGCGAATCGTCATAAGTTGCATGGTCATTTGGACGATCATAGCTGACGGTGATATGATCACTTTAAACGAGTTCGTCCACCTTTACCGTCTAAAGGAGTCCAAGGAGTTTGGTTACTATGAGCTTGTGCCTTGGGATAGAAGGTCTCGGCTGATCGTCGATCTGCCTTCGTCTTTCCGTTATTGGAAGTCAAGGTATTTTTTGTGTCGGGTGATGGTTGGGAGACCTTCTCTGATGACTTCTGGGGGGATGTCCCTAGGTTGCTGTGTCGGCGGGAGATCCCTCTACTTGGTGCGTTTTCCTTGCATTTTCTTTTCTTTTTTTTCATTTGTCTTTTTGCTTAAATTGTCCGTTCTGACCTCGTGTGGTTTTCTTTGTTTTTATTTTCACAGTCAAAGATCGTCCAGAGTTGGAGAGTAGGTTTGCAGAGCGTGTTCGCGCAGCTGTTGAGTACGTGAGCACTATTGACGACTTTGAGGATTTGGTGGACCCCAAGACCTTAGCTCGTCATTGCTTGGGACCTGAACCTTCCCATTACGTCCTTCGTGTGATTCATCACGAAGAAAAAAGTAAGTTACTTTAGGATGAATGTAGATCGTCTATCCTTTACTTTCGTTTCTCGTTCTTCTTTTCTTCTTCTTAACTCAATTACTTTTATTCTTTGCAGAAATGACAACTAAGTTTAATTAGGAATTTTATGCCCGGATTAAGGCAAAGAAAAATGAACCCCTTTCCAGCATTGGCCAGCGTAGGTTGAGAGTGGTTAAGAAGGAGAAAGAGAAAGAGAAAGAGAAAGAGAAAGAGAAAGAGAAAGAAGCTGTAGAAAAGGGCTCACCCACCTCTGTCTTGGACAAGGGTCAGGTGGCTTCCCCGGCCTTGTCCGTTGAGGAGATTACTCCTCGTCACAAGAAGCACAAGACAAGCGAGAAGGGTAAAGAGAAAGTGGGAGCCAGTGTCTAGGCTGACGCTGAGACGGCCCTATCTCATGCAAATGACATTATTACTCCTGATGAGTTGAAGGAGATTTCTGGCATTCCTTCTCACGAGATGGTGAACGCCTTGTCCATAAGCTCGTCTAGGTAACTCTTCTTCGCCTTTTTATACTGATTGTTCATGATGCGCTCCTGAATGCCAGGTTTTGGGGGAGGTGATGCACATCACTTCCCAATACTTGGCAAGCGAGGAGAAGGCCGTGATGGCTACTTCAAAGGTAGAGGCGTTGAAAACTGAGGCGTCAGGTTTAAGGAAAGACTTGATTGTGGCGATGGATGACAACAACTCGTCTAAGGAAAAAATAAAGACTTTAACTGAAGAGCTAAACGCCGAGAAGCAGTTGGTGAAGCAAAAAGACGAGCTATTGGCGGCAGTCGGCCAAAAAATGAAGAACGCCATGGCCAAGGCCATCTATGCTTTTCAAACGATGGAGGAATACAATGCCATACTGTTTGGTTGGTATTTCAAGGGGTTTGAGTTGCTGAGGAGGTACTTGGTGAAACATGGTCCAGGAGTATATTTGGAGGACTTGGATTTCGAAGTTGTTGACAAAGAAGTTGAAGCGGATGAGGTGGCCCATGCATCCCAGGTTGCTGCGGGTAATGATCCTCCGGAATTCGAGAAAGATGGGAATGATGCTCCAGTAGCGTAGTATCATTTTTTTTTTTTGAATGCCCTACCTGTTTTAAGGCTTATGGACGATTAATCATTTTAGGCCCTGTTTGTTTTGGGGCTTCTCGAACAACCTATAATTTCTTATACTTATATATGTATGCTGGTTTACCTTGTGTTCATGTTGCTTATGGGTATTTTTCTTCTTACTTTTCGCCATCCTTTAGAGAAATATTTATGAAGAGTAATTTTGTGTCCACTAACATTGTCAAGTTAGCCCAATCTCCTTGTCGTCCACTGGGGACTTGGAGAAATATTTATGAAAAAGTAATTGTACGTCTACTAACCTTGTTGGTCTAATTTCTTTGTTGTCCATTGGGGACTTGGAGAAATATTACGAATTTTGTTGTTTCTCGGTGGACATCTTCCATCCCTAGGGTCTCCCTGCCTCCATTTTTGTCAAGAAGACTTAAATTGCGTTTCCTTTCATTTAGGACGATTTATATCCCCTTGGAGAATTTCATTGTCTCTCATTTGGACGATGTACACCTATTCAAGGAATCTTATTGTCTTCTGTTTGGATGATGTACATCCATTTAAGGAATCTTATTGTCTTTTATTTTGATTGGAGTTTTTGCATCCGGATGGTAGTTTTAGTTTGAACGTGAAAAAGATAGTCAGAATACATCAATTACTGAATGATACATTTATTTTTTTTGCATGACAGAAAAAAGGTATAAGGCAATGCTGACTGCTTACAACTGGACTATAATTCCTATTCATAATACCTCTTTAAGTGCTCAACATTCTAAGAATGAGGTAGCCTATTCCCTTCCAAATCTTCCAGATGATAGCTTCCTCAGAGAGAATAATGGACAACCTTGTAGGGTCCTTCCTAGGTTGGTCCTAATTTGCCTTGTGCTGGGTCCTTCGTTGTGGGAGTCACTTTTCGTGGGATGAGGTCTCCGATGTTGAATCTTTTGAGCTTTACCCTTTGGTTGTAGTACTCGGCCATTTTCTACTGGTACTTGGCCATTTTCTAAGAGGCTTGGTCTCTGACTTAGTCCAAACAGTCTAGGTTTAGCTTCAGTTGATCATCGTTGCTTTGTTCGTAAAAAAACTCCCTCCTAAGGCTGGTGAGTCCTACTTTGATAGGGATGACTGCTTCTGTGCCATAGTTTAGGTTGAAAGGCGTCTCTCCTGTTGAGATTCTTGCAGTAGTCTTGTAGGCCCATAGAACGCTTGGTAACTCCTCAGGCCATGCTCCTCTTGCCCCCACTAATTAGGCCTTGATGATCTGTAGCAGGGTTTATTCGTTACTTCTGTCTGTCCATTGGCTTGAGGATATCCCGGGGATGAATATTTCTTTTTAATGCCCAGGCTTAAGCAAAATGATCTGAATCCATGACTATCGATCTGACGACCATTATATGATATGATCGTCCTTGGGATCCCGAACCTGCATACAATATTTTTCCATACAAAACTTCATACCTTTGCTTCTATGATTATTGCCAATGCTTCTGCCTTCACCCACTTCTTGAAGTAGTCGATTGCGACGAGTAAGAACCTTACTTGTCTCTTTCCCTATGGTAAAGGGCCCATGATGTCTATCCCTTATTGTGCAAATAGCCAAGGCAAAGAAATTGTCGTAATCTTCTCTCTTGTGACTCGCTGAATGTTTTCATTCCTTTGGCAACTGTCACATCTTTTGACGAAATTTGTTGTGTCTTGTTGCATTGAGGGCTAAAAATAGCCTGCCCTTATAATCTTTCTTACGAGGGATTTTGCCCCCATGTGATCACCACACAAGCCCCCGTGTACCTCTTTCAGAACATATTTGGCTTCTTCCTTTTCAACACACCTCAAGTAAGGCTGTGAGAAACCTCTTTTTTAAAGCTTGTCATTTAGCACCGTGAACCGGGCAGCTCGCTTTTAGATCTTCTTGGCTTCGTCAGGGTTTGGTGGTAACCGTCCATCCTTAAGATAGGATAGAATGGGGCTCGTCCATCCTGCGCGGGCGTGTATCGGGAAGGTTTGAAACTCTTCGATGCTAGGAGAGTTCTGTTCTTCTAGTTTCCAATTAGTCACCTTTGCCTGCTTATCCGCTGATGCACTTCGAGCCACTTCGTCTACTTCTGCATTTTAATCTCGTGGGACCTGAACAAACTCCACACGGTTAAAGTTGCTTACCAATTAGTTCGTCAACTTGAGGTACTTCTACATTCTTATCTCATTTGCTTCGAATTCTTCCTTGACTTGTCCTACGACGAGTTGTGAATCACTCTTTAGCAAGATGTTTTTAGCACCAAGTGCGTGAGCTATCCTGAGCCCCGTCAATATAGCTTCGTATTCTGTTTCGCTGTTAGTTATGAGGAATTTAAGTTGGACTTCATACTTCAAAATATTCCCCTTGGGGGAAGTGATGACGACATTTGCCCCACCTCTTTTCTGCTTGGATGATCCGTCCGTATGGATCGCCTAAAGTTCTTCCTGGCTATCTTCATTTTCAGGGGCGATGAATTTTGCTATGAAGTTTGCCAGTGCTTGGGCTTTTATGGCTATTCGGGGGCAATATTCTATATCAAATTGATTGAGCTCAATGGCCCACTGTACCATCCATCCAGTAGCCTCAAGTTTGTTCATGGTTTTTTTAATGGGTTGGTTCGTCATTACTATAATCGACTTAGCCTAAAAGTATGGACAAAGTTTTTTAAAGGCCACTATTAAGGCAAAGGTAATCTTTTCTATCCGCAGGTATCGGGCTTCAGCTCCTTGTAAGGCCTAGTTGATGTAATACACTGAGAATTGTATCTTATTCTCTTTCTTGATCAAGGCTGCGCTAACTGCAGTTGTGGACACTGCTAAGTAAAGGAACAAGTCTTCTCCTTCCTTGGATGAACTCAGGAGTGGGGGGTTGCTTAGGTAACGCTTTAGCTCCTGGAATGCTACTTCGCACTCCTCCGTCCAGACAAAAGCCTGCTTCAGGGTCTTGAAGAAAGGAAGACATTTGTCTGTTACTTTTTAAACAAACCTGTTGAGGGTTGCCACCTTTCCTGTGAGAGATTGCACTTCTTTGATCATCTTCGGGGAGGACATCTCGAGGATAGCTCTTACCTTTTCAGGATTTACTTCTATTCCCCTCTGTGATACCATGAATCTGAGGAATTTCCTAGAGGAGACCCTAAAGGCACATTTGGATGGGTTCAATTCCATGCTATACTGTTTGAGTGTATTAAATGTCACCTTTAGGTCGTCCAGGTGGTTCTCTTCTTCTTTACTCTTGACGAGCATATCGTCAACGTATACTTCCACGTTTCTCCTAATCTGCTTGCTGAACATCTGGTTTACCAATCTCTGGTACGTGGTCCCCGCGTTTTTCAAACCAAAAGGCATGACCCTGTAGCAATAGAGCCCCTGACTGGTGATGAAGGTAGTCTTTTCTTGATCCTCTTCTGCCATTTGTATCTGGTTGTACCTAGAGAAGACGTCCATAAATGTAAGAAGCTTGTGTCTGGCTATCGAGTCCACAAGCTGGTCAATCCGGGGTAGAGGGAAACTGTCCTTCGGGCAGGCGTTCTTCAGATCCGTGAAGTTGACACACATTCTCCACTTTTCGTTTGCCTTTTTGACCACGGCGACGTTGGTCAACCACTCAGGATAATAGACTTCCCTGATGAAGTTAGCAACGAGCAACTTGTTCACTTCGTCTATGACTACTTTGTTCCATTCAGGAGCGAAAACTCTTTTTCTTTGCTAGACAGGCTTCTTCTCAGGGTCCACGTTCAGGTGGTGTTGGATGATATTTGCTGGTATGCCCAGCATATCTTCATGACTCCACGGGAACACGTCCAGGTTATCCCTCAGGAAATTGATAGTTCTTTCTTCGTTTGGAGGCTTAGACTCATCCTTACCTGGGTTGTCTTGGTTGGATCTCCTTCGACCAACTTTATTGTCTCCAGTTTCTCGGCAATTTCTGGTGTCTTTTCTTCAATCACCCATGTATGGTTTTCTTTTGAAACCAGGACTGCCTGGTAACATTCTTATGCCAGCACCTGGTCTCCTCTTATTTCCCTGACTCCCTATTTTGTTGGAAACTTCACCTTCAGGCAATACGTGGAAGTAGCTGCTTTCCAACGATTGAAGGTAGGCCTTCCTATAATCACATTGTAAGACGAATGTGAGTCTACTACCAAGAAGTTATGTTTATTGGTTACCTAGAGGGGCCAGCTGTGACCGTCAGTGTTACTATTCCCCGGAGTACACCTTGTCTCCACTGAAGCTGACGAGGGTGGATTCGAATGGACGAAGTCTCTTTGGGTCTACTTTTAACTGTTGGAAGGCAGAAAGGTAGATGATATCTGCCGATCTCTCATTGTCTACTAGAACCCTTCTTGTAACATCCCAGTCAGCCCAAAAAAAAAAAAAAAAAAAGTCAAGGTCAGATATTTTTGGGTTCCCACGTGCCCCACCTAACCCTACTACCCACCACTCCTTTTTCACTCATCTTTTCATTCCTTTGGCCGGCTCACTCCCTCACTTCTCTTTTCTTTCATTTTCTTCTTTTTCATTTTCGGTAGAACACTCTCTTCACTCCTTCAAACTCTCCACCATCACTTCCACACCACCACCATCACTATTTCCACCGTCATTTTTTCGGCAAGATCACCAAAAAATTTTTAGGAACCCATAAACACCTTCACATCCTTTTTTTAAGGTAAAAATTTCTCATCTTTTTGGTGGGTTTTGCACTTTTGCTTGAGGTTATTTAAGCTTGAATAATGATACCCATGTGATTTATGAGCATTGGAAGTGATATTTATGTGTTTTTATGTATGGGTTTTGTATTGGTGGAATTATTTGATGAGTGGGTATATATTTTGTGCTATTGATGACTACTTAAGGTTTATGTATGGTGGAAAAATTTAGGGGTTTTAAGTTATAACATGTGATGGTTGGTGAATTTAATCTTTCCATTGCCATTGGGTTTATTTGGAGTTAGTTGAAGTTCTAAATTTCTTGTCTTGGAGGATATTTTGATTTTTCTTTCATGGGTCTCTTAATGATGTAGTGTCAATTGTATGGAAGCCAGTCATAATGTTGGAGATGATATTAAATGGGTTAACTCTATAAATTGAAGTTTATGCCTTGTGAATCAATTTGTTGAGAAACTATGGAAGTGGAATATATTATTATTGATGAGTTTAAATACTATGCTTGCCTAATTAAATGCTCATTTGGCAATTCCTAAATTGTAGCTAGATATAATTTCAAGCTCTATGCTTATTGCGATAGGTTTACTTGATATTTTTTAGGTTCTAGCTAATCTCCTTGGAGCTTGGAGAATTAGGATTTTGCGGTTGCGAGGTAAGTAGCTTTTTAATGGGATTTTTCGAAAATAACCATGTTTCATAAATATTATTTTTGGGTCAAACACATTTTGAAAAATTATATATGGATATGTGTTTTCTTAAAAGTGTAGTGTTGTGACCCTATTATATATTATTATATATGAAAATGCATCATATTTGGTATTGCATTTGGGGAAATGCATGAATTGTTGACATGGAAAAATGAGCATCTTTTATTAAATCTTTGATAAAGAAATCTTGGATTTTATGGTATATTAGAGAATTTAAAGATGCTTATCTTGTTTTGTTATGTGGAAAATTCATAGAAAATCTCTTGACAAGAATGAAGTTGAAAACCTTACAAACTTTGTAGAAGTTAGATTATTTAAGGTATTCTGAAACTACTTGGATATGAACTATATGTTTCAAAGTAATGAAACCTGTGAGCTTATGTGGTTTTTAACACCATGCCATGTGTGATTTCTAAGTGATCACCCGATTTGGTTTCCATAGTCTTTGTGACAATGGAATCAAATCCAGGTCAGTGCCCTTTCACTTTGGATAACGCGTTCTTCCTTGCTGCCCATGGGGGGAAAAGGTTCCTTGATTGTGTGTGGGTGAGGTTGCTGCCCATGGGGCCAAGAGATCACATGCAAGAGAGGTCCTATTTGATGCGCTCTCTTTGCTGCCTAAGGGGGGGAGAGAAAAACCTTGACGGTATGGGTGAGGCTGCTGTCCATGAGGCCAAGAGTTTGCATACCAGAGAGGACAATATCATGCCAGTTGTGAATGGGTGGATCCCTTGACTGGACTATGTGCTAGTATGGTATATTTGATAAATTACCGTATGTTATATTTTATGGCTTTGGAAATTATATTGTTAGTGCTCACAGATCATAGTATATAGTTTCAAGGTATTTACTTTGGGAAACTTGTATTTCATTATTAAATCATTCTTGTCATATTATTATTATTTGAAGATGAAACTTGTGTTTCCCCCACCCCCATTAATTATGCTACTTACTCGACTCTATCTCATCCCATTATTTTATAAACTTTTCAGAGTAGGCAACAATATTTTGAGACAGCTTTTTGGTGGCTAACAGTAGTTAGACTAACTACTGATGGAGGCTGAACTTTTGTAATGGAGATATTAGGTGTTGTACATCTTAGAATAGACTTGACTCATTTTTTTGTATGTTATAGTGGTTGTGATGTTATTCCCACTGATGGGACAAGCTAATGATATGTAATTAATTATTCAGACCTCTATTCTTTTGTGGCCAATGGTCCTTGTAATTATTACTTAGAGCTCTGACTTACTTTGAGAGTATATTCAATGAAATTATTATGATAATTCTTGATATTAGTACTTGACATAATTTTTGTGGATTGGATTGTCAAAAAGGAAAAAGAATAAAAAAATTTACAAGTACTTTGAGACGTCTTTCTCATGCTTTGGACCCTTAGGGATTTGGGATGTGACACTTCTGGTATTAAATCCTTCAATCATGAGCATAATGACCAACGGGTCATCATGAGGCTGTTTCATCCCTTTGGCATCTTCTTCTGAGAAATACATATCTTGATTTGTTCGCCTTTACTTTAGTAGAGGCATGCTGTGAACACTATTTACTTGCCTCTGGTATGACTTCTTGAGGGACTTGAATGACCCTCCTGTAGACAATCCTCCTGTGATGGTCTTTATTTCCCCAATAGCACTTTGTGTATGAAGAGGCATGTGGTCCTTGTCCTTCTGAGAGCCTTCGTGTTGGTCCTAGTTACCATCCTTGAATCTGTTGGAATCTCCCTTCTTCACAAACTTCTGCAGCTTTCCTTTTCGTATAAGCTCTTCTATCTGCTCCTTCAGGTCTCTGCAGTCCTCTGTATTATGTGTATGATCTTTGTGGAAATGGCAATATTTCCTTTTGTTGCGCACATTGGGTGATGAGTGTAATGGCCTAGGCCATTTGAGATAATGTTCGTCCTTGATTTACGCCAAAATCTGGTCGACAGGCATCACCAAAGATATGAACTTTACTGCCTGAGGGTTTTTGTCATCCCTTTGTTTGCTCCCCTCTACATTTTGACGATCAGATCGATCCCTTTTTCATCCTCTTCGATTGTCTTCTTTTTCTTTCTTCTTCTTCTTGGGTTTTTCTTCTCCCCCTATTGTCGTCAAGGCATTCTCAGCATTCATATACTTCTGCGCCTTCAAGAGCATCTCTACCATCATCTGAGGGGGATTCTTTACCAGGGAGACCTCGAATTCTCTGAACTTTAATCCAGCCTTAAAGGTTGTTAGCTGTACTTTGTCATTTGCTTCATCCACTTCCAAAGTTCCTCAGGTGAAATGTGTTACATATGATCTCAATGTTTCCTTTTCTCCTTGCTTGATGGTGAGCGAATGGTCAGCTGGTCTTTTTGGACGCTGCCCATCGACGAAATGATGAAGAAAGGAATTGCTTAGTTGTTCGAAGTTATCAATGGATGATGTTGGTAGATTAGTGAACCACTCTCGAGTTGCCCCTTTGAGAGTAGTAGGGAAAGAGCGGCATAGTATTTTGTCAAGGGGCTATTGGAGACCCAAAGTCATCTTTAAGGTGTTAAGATTATCCAAAGGATCCTTCAATCAGTCAAATGGCTTGAGCTGGGGCAGACGAAACTTTGAGGGTATTGGGCATTCCTGGACCGCTAGGGTGAAGGGTGAGTCCATCTTCTTAACCATTCTGTCCAGACTCTGGTCCATTTTCTCTTTGATAGCATTTCTCAGCTCATCCATCTTTTTTCTCATTTCCCTGAGGAGATCTGAGTTTACCCTTTCTAGAGTACTTGGTCATTTTCTCTAGCTGTCTCCTTCATCATCTTGGTTGGTCTCCAAGCGATTATCTTCTTGTTGAAGTCGTTACCTCATCTCCTGGTTCTGCCTAGTAAGCTCTTCCACCGTGGCTGCGAGTGTTTGAATTTGTAGAGCTAATGCTACAGGATCTTGGTTAGCTAGTGTTGGATTCCATTTGGACTTGTAAGTTGAATGGAACAGTGCTTTCGGACCAAGTGCGAAAAAGTTGTTTCCCATAGACGGCACCAAATTGATGATGTTTAAATCGTCAGTCAGAATGATCGTCCAAGATGGAAGTCGTCCATAGCCAACCAGATTCTGAGAAGGTAAAAGAGTGAAAGGAAGAAATGTGGGTCATCGGTGTGGTGCCTACCACAGAGCCTCCGATGCTAAAGTTAGAATGGCTAAAGCAGAAGGAGAAGTATTAGAATATCTGAATGTGTGAACTAGAGTTTTTCGTACCTTTGTAGGTATGAGATATCTGTATATATACCTGCCTCCTTTTCCTAGCCATTGGGAGTGCTGTTAATGGAGGCTTGAATGGGTTATCTATAACGCTTCCCTGAGATGTTAATGGGCGGATCGTTGTTGCTTCAACGATAAAGAGATTTATTGTGGTCCTGTAACGTATTGCCATTATGTATAAGTTGGCAGCCTCCTCTTCGTCCAACGGGTTCAAATGATGATGGAATGGAATGGTTCCTTCATCTGTTGATCCCTTTTGTGGACGAGGAGGTTGCCTGAGGGAATTATGGTCATCCATCATAGACCTAAGCACATTATTTTACCCTAGTCGTAACTATACTGGGACTTCTGGTCCTAATTGACACGTAGTCCTAATTAGTTTACTATATTAGCATAGCTCATACTATTTATAACCTTCCATCACTATAATATATAAATTTCAATAGTAAGATGTACCTTTTTAGCATTTTATGATATAGATGCAGACGCTAAATTGTATAATTGATATACTTTATAAATTA
This sequence comes from Quercus gilva, assembly GCA_023621385.1. Classification (NCBI taxonomy): domain Eukaryota; kingdom Viridiplantae; phylum Streptophyta; class Magnoliopsida; order Fagales; family Fagaceae; genus Quercus; species Quercus gilva. The sequence goes on along the minus strand of CM042479.1, from coordinate 39,428,484 downwards.
TTATTGTGATCATTGTTGTTGGGAGAGACTTGGGTTCACTGCACCTGATAGGATGCTAACATATGACAATTTTGGGACACATGGTAGCATCCTATTGTGTTCAATGCATAGGACACTGGATTAAGCCAAATTCATTGTTGTTATTGTTATTATTATTATTATTTATTACGATGTAGTCCATCTCTTAAAATCTTGAAGATACAGTCCCTCAAATATAAAAGCCGAAAGAAGTTAGGCTCCTTTCCCACTTCTCTATATATACAAAAAGCGAGTTGTTCTTTAATATTTTTTCACGAAAAGAATATGCCACAACATTACTAGAAAATGTACTATATTCTAGAATGTGAATGTATTAACAAAGTCTTTGATCGCCAACCATATTGATGGTTTAGCTTTACTCTTTGAATTATGACAACATAAGTTTGGTGAAAAAGAAATTAAAAAAGGAACCTACCAGATCCTAGCTAGGATTAGAAGCCTTAGGAATTGGTTCACTCCAAAGGGTTTTGGTTCTTACACATCCACTATTTCAGGTTATTTTTTTCATCTCTACTTTTATGTGTTATATGAACAAGTGTGAAAGAATATTTTTCTCACTCAAATTCTTCCGCAAAACTCTCAAAAATATCTCAAGCCGCCCGGGTTCAAAGTTCAATCAATGAGCAAAAATTCACGTTGAAATAAGACAAATTAGAGTTGGCATGACTTACAGATTGCATAGGTTTGTCTTCAATTTCCCTAGTGAAAACCTATGGCTATGGACGCTACCTTAAATGTCATGGGTGAACTAGACTGGTTACTTCGTCTCAACCTCACACGTTGTTAAATTGAATACAAAACAAAAGTCTATTCAACATAATACTATTACAGTCATTCTAGAGAACCCGTTGTTGTACATATACCAAGTTCCTCTACGTACCAAATAATGACACAGTTGCAATAATACCGACCTTGGTGCCGTATAAAAGACTCTAACGATCACCAGGCCAATAAGCATTCCTACTGAAAAGTCCAAGCCTTCACTCAAAGAAAATGACCAAAAAAAAAAAAAAAAATCCAAGCCTAGTTTCCCCGCATGGACCGCATTGATATCTGCAACCACGTATAAGCTTCTATATATACCCAACCAAGTTCTTCAGATTATTATCACCATACCGCATTCAAGTTCATCATACTTGTTAGTTCTTATATACCACCAATTTAAAGCAACGATATCATACAATGATGAAAACCCTGGCACTCTACAGCCTCACCTTGGCCTTCTTTTTCCTATCTGGTATGCCTCTCAGGCTCTCACTAATCACTATCTCACACATTGCATTGTCAAAAACTCTCTCTCATCCTTTAGAAGTGCTTAATATACACCCAAAATAATCACAAAATTCTAGTTTGTTATGATTCATTTTCTTGAAAATTAACATCAATAATCATGCTGGTTGTTTTGCCCCATTCAACATCACATGGGCTACGCAATAAAGTCATGAAACCCCGCGAAGGAGTAGATTCATCATGCACATTCTTTTCATCACGAGTCTTATTTATTTGCTTTTGATAGTTAAAAATAAACCCGTTGAATTATAACCATGCATCATCATGATACGTACGTGTATCTACACGTTAGAATTAATGTTGCATCTGCTACATATATTTGCTGCTTACAATACAGTCTTTGTTTTCATGTTCAAAATGATGACAAGGATTTTGGTTTATATATGTTGCATGCAGGTGCTCACTCTGCTAAAATAACTTTCACAAACAACTGTCCATATACCGTCTGGCCAGGAACCTTAACTTCGGATCAAAAACCTCAATTATCGACTACTGGGTTTGAGTTAGCATCTACAGCATCCTCAGCAATAGATGTCCAAGCTCCATGGAAAGGCCGATTCTGGGCCCGAACCCTATGCTCCACAGACAGCTCTGGAAGGTTCAGTTGTGCTACTGCAGAATGTAGCTCTGGTCAGGTTTCATGCAATGGTAACGGTGCAGTTCCACCAGCTTCTTTGGTAGAAATCAACATAGCTGCTGATGGTGGAATGGACTTTTACGATGTTAGCAATGTAGATGGGTTCAACTTGCCTATTTCAGTAGCCACCCAAGGCGGAACTGGCGAATGCAAGACCTCTAGCTGTTCAGCCAATGTGAACGCGGCTTGCCCAGCAGAGCTGCAAGTCAAAGGGTCTGATGGAAGCGTTATTGCTTGCAAGAGTGCTTGTACTGCTTTCAATCAGCCACAGTATTGTTGCACTGGTGCATATAACACTCCACAAACTTGCCCACCCACAGACTATTCTCGGATCTTTGAGAACCAATGCCCCCAAGCTTATAGCTATGCTTATGATGATCAGAACAGCACATTTACTTGCTCTGGTGCACCAAACTATATTATCACTTTCTGTCCCATGAATTAAGAAGAGGAATTATGCGTTCCCTTCTCTCTAAATAGTAATAAGAAGCTGATCAGTTTCATGTACTAAGGCACATGTATGTATGCGTCAACGAAATAATTATTTGAATAATACATAACAAATGGATTCTGCAAAAGAATACTCGTTCACTTACTTTTTCATGTTGTACCGAGACATTTAAAATCAGGGGCGATGCCCCCGGGGGGGGGGGGGGGGTGGTGGGGTGGGGGCGCGGCTTACTAACTTATCTAGACGTATTTTAGGTAAAAATGTAAAATTATTATTACTGGTGATTATAAAGCCGTATACACAATACAAGCAACTGCTTTCATGGGAGGATTGAGAGCATAGCCCACTTATGCCATCTCAAAATAGCCCGTCCTATATTAACATAGCCCAATTCTATTAAATAAAAAAAAAAAAAAAAAATAAAACAAATGGATACCATAACACATATCTAACTTATAATCTAATATTGTTTGACTTTCTCCTTTCTTTCTTTGGTGACTTTTTAAATGCATTTCATCTATTATATTATATATATACAGTAAATACATTTAAAAATTATATAAATAAATGGTTAATATATAGGATGGTTTTTAAAACCAAAACCAATACTCTCCTTATATAACAATTTTTATAATTAAAATTTAAAAATGATTTTAGTATGTTATTTTATTTTGAATTTTTCTTGCATTCAAATATATATTGCTTAATATACACATGAATGAATTGTTATTTTGCAAATTGATCTCAAATACTGTGTGTGTGTGTTTGTTTGCATGTGCCTAAATGTGATGTCAAAGGTAATTCCCACCCCCCCAAGTTAGATCCTGGCTCCACCATATCTTTAACATGTTAAGCTTAATATATATTAGGAGCAAATTAATAAGCAATGATGCAGTAAGACTGGGTAAAAAAAAAAATAAAACAAACAATGAAAAGTCCTTGTGTGATACTATACTAACAAACTGAGTTGGTCTTGTATCTGCAGATGGACATTCATCATTGCTTGCTCGTTATTGATCATTTGCATTTTGAATTTATTCTCTAGAATATTTAATTAACACTTTTTTTATTTGGGAAAAGTACATTTAAAGGGTAATCTTCCTGCGTTGGATTGTGACCTTGAAAATGAGCTACAAAGTATGTTTAGTCATTTCGCTTGCATGAAATTATGAATTATTCTTGTAATTACAAATAATAATAAAAAAAAATTATTCACGAAAACATGTCCTAAATGAAAAAAAAAAAAATTATTATTATTATTATTATTTTGTCATTCAAGAGCATTAAACCGGAAAATAATCAAATATATCCCAAATTCGGAATCCAAGTAAAAATATAGGTAGGAAATGATGACTGATATGAGCAAGAAATGTCATTAGGGAAAAATTTGATTGTTGGTCAATATTTGATCAACAATCAATATGTGGAGAGACCGGTGAAGAGAGAGAAGTTATCACTAAATGTATTTTCTGTGGTAGCTTATTTGGTATGTAATTTTTTGAAAAACATTTTACTCTTTATTGGAATTTTCCCCTATTGACAACAAATAAAACTGTTTTTGCTTAAGTGTGTTTTTCACCATACCAAAAAGCATTAGAAAATGAAAGGGATAAAAAAAGTTTCGGTCAAGCTAGCAAATGGATCCTAAATAGAAAGAAGAATTTAACCGAATAAAGAAATGATTGTCAGTGCAATAACAACCGAAATTGAACAATATGGAATGAAATTTTGAAATATTTGATTATGCAATCTCTTGATCCAAGTCTCTTTCAAAAAGTACAGCTGAGTTAGCTGAGTTTGGTGATTGACTAACTTACAAAAAAATCATTAGATATTTTCAGAGTATCATGATGCGGTACTCTATTTTCTAATCACATGAATGGTAAATCAATATGAATTTAATTAATAGAACTTGCTATTGTGTGAGATGAATCATATCACTATACTCTCAAAGTACTAAATAATTATTTCAAAATAATATATGTTTTTTTTTTAAATTATTTTAAAAGGGAATAGGTAGGCATTATTTATACTAGATGGTCTAAACCAAACAAAATTGGACTCATACTGAAAGGAAAAAAAATATGAATATGGATAGGGATTTTTTAGACCAGTGAAAAAATGAGTCAACCTATTGAAATGTCAAGTCAAGTCGTGTTGGGTCAGGTTAACTTTCTAGTCACAAAATTTTATCCTTTTTACTTTCTAAGTAAAATTTTTTGCCCCCTCTCCACCCCCCTCTAACTCTATATAAACATGTTTCTTACTTTCACTTCTTACCATTTTCTTTATTTCCTTCTTTTTCAAGTTTTTCTTTTCTTTTCACAAACATTCATAGTTTCTTTCTTAACGAAGTTGAGGCTTGAAGGCTTTAGTTTAGTAAATATGTAAACTTAGGAATTTATGTATTATTTTGACTTTTATTTTTGATTGTTTTTGTTTATTGTTCCCCTTTTTTTTTTCTTTTTTTTTTTTGAAAGAGAGTGAAGGCAATATTATCAAGTTTCATTTATATTTTTATATCATTTTTTGCATGTAAAAAAATACATGGCATATCGAATTGACAAGACCGTACAAAGACCAGTTAAGATTCATAGGTTTTGCAACCTATTTAGGACAACTTGTTTCTCACTAAAACTTGAGTCGGGTGAACCTGAATTAAGCTATTGGTCCAACGCATTTGCTAGGTCTAGGTTAATTTACACCAAGCAAAAAAGAATTTTCAAATTATATTAGGATAAAAATTATTATACACACCTTCTTAAACATATTGTTTGAACTGAAATCGTGCTTTGAAAACACGATTTCAGTTCAAAAAATGGGCTTATAACAATGTGTGTAGCAACATTACTCATTACGTAATGAGGCTTGACTGATGTTCCCATTTATATGGGCCCAGTTCCGTCAGTGTACTTCTTTAGAGTCTCGATCAAAACTTTTTTAGAGTGAGAATCAGACCTTCTGCCCAAATTGCAAATGAGAGGTCTGCTGGACTTGGAGAGAGGTTTTGTTAGGCGACCTAGGAGAAAATTAAAGCCCAGCCATACCATTCTATGATTCTAGCCCAACATGATCGGGCCAGTACGGGTTGGTTTATAAAAAAATCTGGTGCTGATGCTGGAGATGATATAGATTATAGCTAGGCGCTCAATATTTGGCTTGCATAATGTGATCCGTGGTGGACTATCGAGGATTGTTCCAAAATTAGATTAACATCTCTACTATACAATTCTTTTGATCATTTCCTCTCAATCTCAATTAGAAGAAGGCCTCAAACCCTGACCTCTTCCTTCCAGGGACTGGTGTAAAGTTAATAGAAATGGTGCTTTTTTTGTTAATATTAGAGTGGGAGTTATGAGAATCATAGTTACAATTAACCACCATATCAACGTTTACAATGTTCTTCGTTAAAAACTCTTTACTAAGTACAACATTAAAGATTGAAAAAGTACTCACGGTTATGAATTTATTTCTTATGTCTAACAATGTATAGGTCTTATAGGGTATTATGTCATTTAAAATTTAAGATTACATTATCAATTTATAATTATTCAATATATGAACAACAAAAATGTTTTACTGTTGAAATCATCTGCAGAACTCTCATAAACATTTCCAGCCGCCCCAGGTTCAAAGTTCAAAGTTCAAACCGTACACAGAAAGTCATGTTGAAATCAGACAAATTAGTGATGGCATAACTTACAGTTCGCATATGGGTTGTCTTCAATTTCCCTAGTAAAATATCTGAGCAAGCAAGGGCGGTGGCAAGTGAAGCTTAGGGTTTCAAATGAACCCCTGAGCAGGAAAAAAAAAAAAAAGAATTATGTATAATTATTTTAAAATAATTTTGTTTTGATTCTTTAAAATAAAAGAGAAAATTGCTTACACACCACCTGAACTTTGAGATAGTGGCCAAAAACCACCTGTACTTTTAATTTGGTCAATTTACTCCACAAACTTTACACACTTGCCAAATCAATACCTTGTAGGTTTGGTGTTAAAAAACTAGTGGAAACTCACTTGAACATAAAAATGACAAGGGAGTATGAATCAGTTCAATTGACATGGAGAGAGAAAGCTTTAGAGAGAGATAGACAAACTGTAGAAGGCTCCTATAGTAAAAACAAAATTGGTACCAATACCATAAAATGCAGAAAACAGGTGAACATAACACAATAAAAGCAATGAAAATCAAATCGAAACAATCGAAGAAAATACATCACATATTTATAGATTCTAAACGTTAGCTCAAAACAACAGAGTTAAATTGAGAATAAAACCAATACCTTGGTTGAAGGCACAAAGATAGACCCAAAAATCCCATATAACAAAGAAGATTCTTTAGACCTAAAAAGTTCATAAGTCAAGGAAGAAGATTGTACGTTTTTAGACTCCTTAAAACAAGTTGTTTAACCTAATATTAAGCCAAGTTGATTAACAAGTTCATTAATAAGATCTAGGTTAAACACATTCAAATCATATCATGTGAATAGTGCGGAAAAGTAAATAACACAACGATATGACAATCCAGGAAAACCAAATCGGTAAAAAACCTGGGGAGGATTTAACCTAGCTATTCTCAAGATAAAACAGATCCACTATGAAAGAATTGAAATTTTACAATAGTGACTTAGTCCACTAACATTCTATTGCTACCTCGAGTAAAAAACTTACTACCACGACCACGTGACAACTTCGAGTCCATGGACTACTTCTTTTCTTGATCCATAACAACCACAAGTACTCCCACTTGTGTTTTCTTTAAGCTCTTGAAACAGCAACCGAAAAGATCACCAAGCTCTTGACATTAATCTTGATCTTGATAACCCTAAGTATGTATGAAGGTAAATACATTTAGATCTCCCAAGAGATTCACACACATAGCATATCAACAACCTTTAAAACGTGGTTAGGGTTTTTCCTTTTATACTTGAAGCAATACATAAAACCTTACACGTCATATGAGCTTGGGCTGAGTTGGAAATTCTGAAAAAAAAAATAATCTATACAGGCTTTGATCGATCGAGTCTAATTTTCAATCGATCGAGCCTTACAGAAATTGAATAGTTATTTCCTGCAATTACTCAATTCCAACTTTACACAAAAACACACTTTGAGTAGCCTAAATCTAGCCTAAATCTAAACTCTAAGTTTTGATCATGGTTTGCCAACATTACACATTGAAGTTCTAATACATTTAGATCCTAAAATCTTAGACCCTAACAAAGATGATGCCGTTTTCTTATTGCCTTGCATTGCTTCTCTCAAAAACCTCTCTGTTGGTGAATATATATATATATATATATATAACCACCGTTAGAGAAAAACTTTCTCAAGAAAAGAAAAATGGAGAAAAAAAGTATTTGCCGATAGCCAAACAAAAACAATATAATGAAACAAACAAAATAGAAGCGAATAGAACAATGGAAAAGAATAAGAGAGACATGTGGTTCTAGACTTCTGGTTCTACAGTCTCTCTCTAAAGCTTTCTCTCTCCATCTTAATTGAACTAATTCATACTCCCTTGGTCATTTTTATGCTCACGTGTCTCTCACGTGAGTTTGAGTTTCTATTAGTTTTTTAACACCAAACTAATAGAGGTATTGATTTGGCAAGTGTGTAAAGTTTGTGGAGTAAATTGGCTAAATTAAAAGTTCAGGGGAGTATTTTAGTCACTACTTCAAAGTTCAAGGAGTGTGTGAGCATTTTTCCCAAAATAAAATTTTGAACCCCTAACCCAGTTTTATTTTTTATTTTTATTTTTAAAGTTCAATGAAATAAGCTTAAATATGATTCCCTTGATAATATTTTAGTTTTTTAAAATAGGAAATATTACACTAAAAAGCAATTAAACAATTAGACATGAGTGATTCTTTAAAAAAAAAAAAGAAAAAAAGAAAAAAAAAAAAGACAAGGGGCATGGGGCTTGGGATAGGGGAATGATTGAGTGAAGATAAATGCAAATGTTAACACATAAATATTTTTTCTCAATACGATAATAAAGACCAATATTTGTCAAAGTTGAAATAAAATAATTGTAATGAGTAAAGACATAAACTAATAGATAAAAGCATTTTAAGCAATAATAATTAAAGTTCACTTACAACAACAATGATTAATATGTTTATTGTATTTAGAAACAATAGATAATTTCTAAAATTTAATCTTAGTAACAATAATTAATATGTTTATTGTATTAAGAAACAATATATTAAATGAATTTATAGTTTATCTTTTGTTCTCTTTCCAAAACTATGGACAAATTTGTAATAAGAAAACCACATAAACTGTAAAATCCGTCTCTTACTCAAGATTCATATTCTTAGTTCTTGCTGACTCACCTAGAAAAAAAAATCTTGGAGCTGCCACTAAGCACGTAGCCTCAAACCATGGGTGAACTAGACTACCGTTACTTTGCCTCAACCTCACACGTTGTTAAATTGAATACAAAACAAAAGTCTATTGAACATAACACTATTAGTCATTCTAGACAACTCGCTGTTGTAAAATATACTAAGTTCCTCAGCTGCATGCTTCTCGCCTTCTCCTACTTAACAAAGAATGATAAAAAAAATTACATTTTTTTTATCATTCAAGAGCATTAAATCGGAAAATATATCCCAAATTCGTAATGTTAGGAAATTTAGACCTCAGTTGATAGAATTAACAAGTTTTAAACCCAAGTTGTTAATTAGATTTATTATGAATAAATCTTGTTAAAACAAACAAACATCAGTATCTTGTCAATATTATGCACAACGGAATAGTAAATAAGACAAGATATGATTGTCCAAGAAATCCAATGAAACAAACTAGTTTCACAGTAAAAAACTTGGGGGAAAACCTTTCTGAAAAGAAATTTACTATAATAAAGAGAAGTTTCAGATCTAGTACAAAACCTTAGTCCCTAGACTCTACAATTCTCATAGATAAACTTACAGCAGAAACCTTCTACCGCTTCAGAACCTCTGAACTCTCTAGTATATGAACGCCACCAATGATGCACGGATCCCAGTACGTGACTAACTCTAGCAACTTGAAGAAGATGTTGTTGGCTGTAAAGTTCTTCACTTCATCAACAATGAAGATTAATAAGCACTTGGTTATAAAACCCTTAGGCGTAAAAGACGCAGTAACTTCTTGCAAAGAGAATAAAGCACTAGGTCACTTTCTGCATATGTTCTTCATATATAACAGCCTTTAAAATAAGCTTTATATATGCTTAAGGTTGTGAGAAAATAAACCCTACACATACATGTCAGCATGAGCCGAAATCAGATCTGGAAATTCTGATTTCATAAATCTCGACAAATTCAGCTTTTGTCGAGCTTTCTTCATTAAGTCTCAATAGATACTGTTTTTGTCAAGGTATCGGTTGAGCTTTAATGAACAACTTTTTATTACTTGTTTCTTGATCCAATCTTCATGACTTTAATACTTGGTTAGAATAACATGTTTCTTAAAGAACTAAATCCATCCTAGATCTACCCAATTACAAGTAAAATGCATTTTGTCAAAAAATTAGCCAATTACATAAAATATGTCCTTAGCAATCTCTACCTTTAGCAATTCGTGACAAAACCACAACAAAACAAATAATCATGAGAGAAGTCTTAAACCACTAAACTTATAACCACTGTTGTATTACAAAATAAATCTATCCCTGCTACAAACTCTTGAAAAACTTTGCAAGAAGAGAGTTCATGGCAAGATAGACTTTTACAACCTGTCTTTTTGAAACACTTAAACAAAACTCATCAAGACGTTATGTGTAAAACAAAAATAAAGATTGTGTACATAAACAAACATGTATATAAAGAGAGAAAAGAAATAACACATGTAGAGGTAGGTGAAGAAAACATACATCATCATTATATATATATATATATAAAGTACAATGTATGTAATAAGATGGTCACAAGGCTGGTGTACAAGAAGCTAAAAGAAGCTTCTAAAATAGTAAGGAGGTAAACACTCCCCCTAACAAGATGAAACACAACTTTCCCTTACAAAGACATGTATTTCTCCCCCTAACATGTAGAATCTTAAAAAGAAACCACATTTTCTCTCCCTTTTTGTCATGATTGACAAATGGTACAAGAAACTATAAAGCTTCATCTGAGAAACATAAAGATGATCTAAGATGATCAAGGGGGCACAAGGAATCCATATAAATGCATGAATGTAATGAAACAAGATGTTATGGAAGATAAGATAATAGAAAGATGCAAAACATGTGAAAAACAACGCATGCAAGAGGGTCTCGACAGAATGAGAAGCTGTCGAGCTGCTATCGAGAGAAAACCCAGAAATCTCGATGGATCAAAGATCTGTCGAGAATCTATTGGGCAGACAGAGAGCTCAGAAATTTTCCTCGATGGATCGAGAAGCTGTTGAAGATCTGTCGAGATCACAAGAAGAAGGCTTGATAGAAAGGATATTTGTCGAGAATGTGTCGAGGAGTTGTCGAACTTGAAGAAAAGAGGTTTTTCAAGAAGGGAAAAAACACATAGAGATGAAAGCAACAAGCAAGCTACTCAACTAAAAATCCAATCAACATATTAAGCTCTCAAAAGACATGTCTCAACATATATGTAAATCATACATAGATCGAAAAACACACACACACACACACACACAAAACAAGTCTAACCAATTTTATATTTAAAAAATAAGTTAAGACAGTTTAGTGAGCATATATTAACGTATGTATTCCTTGTGATGACCAAATTACATTATACCTGCACATGTATCACAAGTAGTAAAGAATTTTGCGTGTTGTGTATGAAACATAGCAAGAGTGCATAAGTCTCTCATATTATGACAATTTAAGATATGAGAAAATCTAATACACTTACATACAATCATACTGTTTGATGGGGACTATCGCCTTTAAGATACATCCTATAACTCCCACATTTCCTAGAAACACGCTTGCAATCATTTTTAAAAACATTTTGATTCTTTTTACTTTTATATTCTTTGCATATTTTCTTTTTGAACATATCATGCATGAGCATATAAGAGAGAGAGAAGAAATACACAATTATGTAAACCAAAACATCACAATTTTGCTATGCCAAAGCACATAGATGTTATACATGATTGGAGGGCTTTAGTGATGAGATGATTATTTATGCCTTTTTCTTAGGATTTTTTATTCCTTCTCATCAAAAAAGGTGATATGAGTATGAGATATAAGAGACAATCTTAATCGTACTCATCACAAACACGAGCTACAAAGCTCAATTGCTTAGTTGTGCATTGAGATGCTCATCTAAGCTACAAGAGATATAAAGTTTCTAAACTTTGTTTCAATGGTCATCCAAGGTACACAAGTACCAATATGCATAAACACACACTGTTTTTGTATTTTTTTTTCCTGATTTTTCTCTTTTTATTTTGAAAAACAAACAAAAATAATGACTAAACAACCAAAACAAAACAGGCAAACAACATGAAAGTATGAAAGAAAGATGCAGATGCATGAAAGCATGATTCCAAAAGCAAATAAGAAATCAAGCAAGAAAGTCCTACTTTAGATAAAAAGAATTAGAGCATAGGACAACAGAAAAAACAATTAAGTCTTAGGTTCCTTTCTCACCCACACAGCACGAGTCTTTGGTCATGAAGATGAAAAGTCACGTGTCCTAACATGTCTACTAAACATAGAAGAATTAGAATTCTCCTGAAATTGAGTTAAAAAGATCAAAACTTTTAATAACTCTCCAAACAAAGGTATAGTTCCTTGAGAGGAAACCTGTGACCATTTGGACACTTACTTTTGAGGATACAACTTGAAGCAATTAGGACGAATGTGTCCAGAAACACCACAATGGTGACAAACATGAGTAGTTTTTGAACTACTAGACTACCTAGAGTGAGGTCTAACAAAGGATTTTGAATTAGCCAAATCAGTTTTGAATTTCATAACTTTATCACCTTTTTCAGATTGGGGCACAACGACAATCTTTGATCCAAAAGCCGTGAAAGAGGAAGGGCCAGAGGAAACAGCATATCCTAAGCCAGTCTTATCAGAACTAGGCTTTTGAGTACTCAATACCTCATCAAACTTTGCACTAGACATCCTCTCTATTTGAGTTTTAGCTTGACTAAGCTCAACCTCGAGATTATTGACCTTCTCTTCTAATGAGGTGTTCTCCATAACAATAATCTCAACTAACCTTGTAGTCTCATCTAGTTTGATTAACAGATCAGTTTTTTTAGTTTTTACCTCATTAAGCCCTTTTCTACAAAGATGAGAAGTTTTTTCAAATTTTATAAATTCAGTGTATAGCTTATTAGTATAAATTCAGTGTTCTTTGGTACTTCATCATCAGAAGAATCCTCACTGTCACTAGCACTCTCCACAATCACCTTATCAGTCGTGGCAGCAAAAGCCATAAAATGACCACGTTCATCCACATACTCATCAGAAGAGTCATTCTCAGTATCACTTAAGTTAGCAACCAACCCTTTACTTTTTGAATTCTTGGTCTTTTCCTTTATAAGATAGTTTGGGCACTCTATCCTCATGTGACCAAAACCTTTGCACTCATGGCATTGGATAAAGGGTTTCTCACTTTTACCCTTCCTAGTGGATTTAGATTTCCTAGGAGGTTCGTCTTGATCATTTTTTCTATATTGAAGAAGCTTGATAATCTCATTAGCTATGAAGGTTAGATCCTCATCCTCATCCTCATCTTCATCTTCATCTTTTCTTTCATCTTCATCTTCAGAGTCATCAATCTCTTTCTCTATACCCTTAAGAGCCAAGTTTCTACTCTTTCCACATTTTCCCATTAAATCTAATCCCATTATATAGATTTGAAGGTTCCCTACAAGCTCAATTAAAGGAATTTGATCAATGTCCTTCACTTCTTTAATGGCAGTAATTTTGGCATGGAATCTTTCAAGTACCTAAGGATTTTCCTAACAATTTTGGATTTTGCTATAGATTCTCCAAGGTTGAAGGCAGAATTCACAAGATCCTTGAGTTTAGCATTGAACTCATCAAATGTCTCATCCTCCTTCATCCTTTTTTCTTCAAAACTACTAGTGAGACTTTGAAACTTTATAGTCTTTACTACCTTGGTACCTTCATAGGTGGTTTCAAGAATGGTCCATGCCTCCTTGACAACTTTCGTGGATGACATTTTTTTGAATTCCTCATTAGTCACCCCACAAAACAAAGTATTCAAGGCCCTATCGTTGAAATTTGCTACTTTTATTGTTGCTTCATCCCAATCTACCGGTGCTTCATTTGGCTTAATCCAGTGAACTTTAACAGCTTGCCATACTTTTTCACCTAGAGCCTGCAAAAAAACTTTCATACGAACTTTTTAATATGCATAATTAGTGCCATCAAATAAAGGAGGAATCAAAAGAGATTGTCTACGATCCATGACAATGGGGGTTAAGGATCACACTCAGGAAATTAATCCAATCAAAGTGTACTTGCTCTGATACCATTTGTTAGGAAATTTAAACTCCGGTTGATAGAATTAATAAGTTTTAAACCCAAGTTATTAATTAGATTTATTATGAATAAACATTGTTAAAACAAACAAACATCAATATCATGTCAATATCATGCACAGCGGAATAGTAAATGAAACAGGATATGATGACCTAGGAAAACCAATGAAACAAACTAGTTTCACAGTAAAAAACCTAGGGGGAAGCCTTCCCAAAAAATAATCTACTATAATAAAGAGAAGTTTCAAATCTAATATAAAACCTTTGTCCCTAGACTCTACAATACTTGTAGATGAACTTACAGCAGAAACCTTTTACCGCTTCAGAACCTCTGAACTCTATAGTATATGAACGCCACCAATGATACACGGATCCTAGTACATGACTAACTCTAGTAACTTGAAGAAGATGGTGTTGGCTGCAAGGTTCTTTACTTCATCAACAATGAAGATCAAGAAGCACTTGATTACAAAACCCTAAGGTGCAAAAGATGCAGTAACTTCTTGCAGAGAGAATAAAGCACTAGGTCACTTTCTGCATATGTTCTCCATCTATAACGACCTCTAAAATAAGCCTTATATATGCCTAGGGTTGTGAGAAAAGAAACCCTACACATATATGTCAGCATGAGCTAAAAATCAGATCTGAAAATACTGATTTCGTAGATCTCGATAGATTTAGCTTCTGTCAAGCTTTTTTCATTAAGTCTTGATAGATACTGTTTCTGTCGAGGTATCTATCGAGCTTTAATGAACAACTTTTCTTCACTTGTTTCTTAATCCAATCTTCATGGCTTTAATACTTTGCTAGAACAACATGTTTCTTAAAGTAATAAAGTCATCCTAGATCTATCTAATTACAAATAAAGTGCATGTTGTCAAAAAATTAGTTAATTACATAAAATATGTCCTTAACACGTAATCCAAGTAAAAATACAAGAGGGAAACGACTGATATGAACAAGAAATGTCTTTAGGAAAAAGTTTGATTGTTGGTCAATATTTGATATATCAACGATCAATATGTGGAGAGACCGGGTGTAGAGAGAGGAGTTATCACTAAATGTATTTTTTGTGGTAGTTTATTTGGTGTATAATTTTTTGAAAAACATTTTCCTCCATATTGGATTTCCCCCCCAATTTACAACAAATAAAAGTGTCTTTTCTTTTAAGTGTGTTTTTTGCCTTACCAAAAAAATTAGAAAATGAAAGGAAAAAAAAGTTTCGGTCAAGCAATTGGATCCTAAAGAGAAGAAGAATTTAACCAAATAAAGAAATGATGGTCAATGCAATAACATCCGATATTGAACGATATGGAATGAAATTTTGAAAGATTTGGGGTTTGGTTCTCACATCACTTATATCTCACTTCTTATATCTAAATACTCATAATTCAAATTTGATTCTCATATCTCATTTCTATTTCCCAATTTTCTCTTAACTCGCTCTAGAATGTGTTTGACATCAAAACTCTACTTAGTTTTCACTTTTTAGTTTGAAAAAAAAAACAATTTTAACTCAATTTTGTGGAGCCCTCAAGTTAGAACTGTCATTGCCTTTTCTCTTAAAAACCCGCGTGATGGACCGGAACCCACTCCCTCACGCTCCATTGAAATGAAACCTAGAGGATGAAGAAGGCGAAACCCACACACCAACGGTAAAGCATTCTAGGAAACCCAACAAACCCAAATCCAAGTCCATCACCACCATTAATGCCAAACTCAGAACCCACCACCGTCAACACCACCAACGGCCACACAATGAAAAGAAAAATCTCAACAACCAAAATAAAAATCCAACTATCAGCTACACCCATAAAAAGAAAAAGTTTCCAACCATCAATACCACCACCACCAACCACACAAACCCACCTCCATCACAGCCCAAGCTTTAAACCACAACCACAAACATAGAAAAACCAAGCCTACCAATATCAAATCTTTAGATCTGTGGTCCAAAATTGCCAAACCCAAACCCAAACCCAAACCCAAGAATCCTTAGATCAAAGACTAAAATCACAAAAATGAGGAGTGGGTTTCTGTTTCCGGGTATAGATTTATGCGTGGGTGAACATGGTGGAATGGGTCTGAAGAAGAAAGAAAGAAAGAAAAATAAAGAAGAAGAAGAAAAAAAAAAAAAAAACCGTTGGTGGTGGAGTGGGTCTGAAGAAGAAAGAAAGAAAAGGAAAGAAGAAGAAGAAGAAGAGAAAGAAGTAGAGAAAAAAAATGTTGTTGGTGATAGAGTGGGTCGGACTTGATAGAGACAAGCTAGGAGAGTGGGTCCCACAAGTTTGGTTTTCTTACAACTTTGCCACTATAACTCATATGATTGATGAGGATTCATTAATGAGTCTCGTTCTCTTCATAGGAAAAATATGCTCAAAGAAATCAGCATCCCTAGTCTCCACTGTAGTGTTAGTCTCCAAAACTAAGCACCTATAAGCAGGACTATTTTGTGCATATCCTATGAAGACACTATCCTTGGTTTTAGGACCTATCTTTTCTTTACGTGGTTCAGGAATTCCAACCTTTCCCAAACAACCCCACACCTTAAAGTACCCTAAGTTTGGTGCATGTCCTTCTCATAGTTCATATGGAGTTTTTCTAATCTTTTTATGTGGGACCCTATTTAATACATGACATACAGAAAGGATAGCCTCCTCCCACATGTTGGAAGGAAGACCAGAGCTAATGAGCATGACATTCATCATATCCTTTAGGGTTTTATTTTTTCTCTTAGCTATTCCATTTTGTTCAAGTGTATGAGTTGCAATGACTTCATGAATAATACCATTTTCTTCACATTTTTTTTAAAAACAAATCTGAACCATATTCTCCTCTTCTATCAAACCTAAGCCTTTTAATTTTCCTATTTTTTTGATTTTCAACTTTTGTCTTAAATTTTATGAATATGTTTTCAGCTTCATCTTTACTACTTAAAAGGTATTCTCTTGTATATCTAGAGTAGTCATCTATAAATGTCATATAATATTTTTACCTCCTCTACTCAAATAATCTTTTAAGTCTTCTAAGTCACTATGAATGAGTTCTAAAAGTTCAAAGCTCCTTTCAACAATTTTGAAAGGTTTTTTGAAATGTTTTGTTTCTACACACATTTCACACTTTGAATGCTCTGAATTAGTTAAGTTTGGAATTAGGCTCATTTTTTCATTCTTTTGATGGCTACAACATTCACATGCCCTAGCCTACCATGTCAAAGATCCAAAGACTCAACAATATAAGCAGAAGAGTTACTAGATAACTTCATGTTCTCACAATTAGTTACAAATACAAATAAGCCTTCATGACAAAATCCCTTTCCCACAAAAACACCATTTTGACTAAGAACAATCTTATTAGATTCAAAAACAAGTTTTAGGCCTGCCTTATTGAGTGAGAACCTAAACACTAAATTTCTACACATGTTAGGAACATGAAAACAGAGTGCAAGGCTAAAGACTCACTAGACGTAAATTTCAGAAGTACATTTCCCTTTCCAGCAACTCCTGCATTACTAGAGTCTCCCAAATAAACATTCTATTCATTTGTGTCTAGTAGCCCTAGTGTCCACTACCCAATTAGTTATGTTATTGATTAACTTCATTTCCGAAACAAGTGCTGCCTCAAATTCTAAGACAATATTAGGAACATCATACATTTTATTAATCAATAAGAATATAAATCGCTTCTTAAGATTGTTGGAAGTATAGTTTGAAAATTGTCCAGATTGATTAACAAAGTTACAAAGTAATATCAATAATATATCAATAAAACAAGATATGCTCAAATTAACTTATAAGCAAAATAGACAAGTGCAAGAGCGTATAAAATTAAGGATTAAGTAAAATTTAATGTCGAGGCACGAAACTAAATCTGCTGTCCTTAAGAAGCGATTTGGCCCTTACTGGAATGAATCCATTGGTGCAAATGGCTCAAGTGATTGCTCTCCAAGATACAATGGCAACTCTGTTAATGTACACTCACAAACAAAGTTTCGAACTTGTCACAAATGCCTAAGAGAAAATTTTCATTAAAAGACAGAAGAGCAAAAGTATCAAAGTAATATATGTTTTGATTGTTTTCAACTAATCTCATATCTGTAGAATTTGATAATCTTAGCGCTCTTAAAAAAGAAGTAACTAAAGATGAGTAGAGTGAAAAGGGAAAGGCAAAAACAAAGGAATTTTCCTTTCCCATTGATGCTGCAAGCTGCTGTGTATTTTCTACAAAAGAGGGGAAGGTGCGGCTGACTAGATTTATAAGGAAATATGAGATGATTGAGGGTTTTGTTTGCTGCCAAAAATTCCCACACCAGCCAAGGAAAATTCGAGAGCCTGGGTTTGGACTTTATAACAAAATATTATAGACTTAAGCTTTGAACATACACAATTAGTTTTAAAACATACGCAACGTGATGTTCCCATTTATACGAGCCTAATAGTTCTATCAGTGTACTTCTTTAGAGTTTCAATCAAAAACTTTTGTAGAGTGAGAATCAGACCATCTGCCCAAATTGCAAATGAGAGTTTTGCTGTGTTAGGTTCTAAGTATTTATGATCTAAATGTATTAGAACTTCAATGTGTAATGTTGGCAAATCATGATCAAAACTTAGAGTTTAGAATTAGGCTACTTAAAGTGTGTTTATGTGTAAAGTTGGAATCGAGTGTACTGTAAGATTTATTTTGTAAATTTGCAAGGCTCGATCGATCGAAAATTAGACTCGATCAATTGAAGCTCGTGCAGATTTTTTTTCTACAGAATTTTCCAACTCAAGCTCAAGCCCAAGCCCATATGACGTGTAGGGTTTTATGTTTTGCCTTAATTATAAAAGGAAAAACCTTAGCCACGTTTTGCTGTTGTTGTTTATGCTGTGTGTATGAATCTTTTGTGAGATCTACAAGTGTTTGCCTTCATACATACTTAGGGTTACCAAGATCGAGATTGATGTCGAGAGCTTGGTGATCGCTTCAGTTGCTGCATAAAGAGCTTAAAGAAAACACAAGTGGGAGTACTTGTGGTTGCTGTGAATTCAAGAAAGAAGTAATCTGTGGACTCGGAGCTGTCACGTGGTCGTGATAGTAAGTTTTTTACTTGAGATAGCAATAGGATATTAGTGGTCTAAGTCGCTATTGTAAAACTTCAATTCTTTCATAGTGGATTTGTTTTACCTTGAAAATAGTTAGATTAAATCATCTCCAGGTTTGTTACCGGTTTGGTTTTCCTGAATTATTATATCGTTGTGTTATTTATTTTCCGCACTGTTTCCATGATATGATTTATTTGTGTTAACCTAGATCTGAATAATTTACCTAAGTTAATCACTTGGCTAAATAACTAGGTTAATCTGTTTGTGTTCAAGGGGTCTAAAAATGTACATGCTGGACTTGAAGAGAGGGTTTGTTAGGCAACCTAGGAGAAAATTAAAGCCGAGCGATATCATTCTATGATTCTAGCTCAACATGATCGGGCCAGTACGGATTGGTTTATAAAAAATCTAGTGCTGATGCTGGAGATGATATATATGGGTAAACTCATTGCAGGATCAGCCTTCAACGTTTACAATGTTCTTCATTAAAGACTCTTTATTAAGTTCAACATTAAAGACTGAAAAAGTCTTGCTTTTAAAATTTAAAATTACATTATCAATTTATGGTTATTCAATATATGAACAACAAAAATGTTTTACTTTACTTCAAAAAAAAAAAAAAAAAAGGTTTTACTGTTGAAATCATCTGCAGAACTCTCATAAACATTTCCAGCCGCCCCGGGTTCAAAGTTCAAATTGTGCACAGAAAGTCATGTCGAAATCAGACAAATTAGTAATGGCATAACTTAAGTTACAAGTCGCATATGGGATTGTCTTCAATTTCCCTAGTAAAAAATCTATGCACGTAACCTTAAGTCATGGGAGAAATAGACTACCATTAGTTCGTCTCAACCTCACACGTTGTTAAATTGAATACAAAACAAAAGTCTATCTTACATAAAACTATTAGGCTATTAGCCATTCTAGACAACCCGCTGTTGTAAAATATACCAAGTTCCCCAGCTACATGCTTCTCCCACGTAACAAATAACGATACAGTCGCAATGAAAAGTCCAAGCTTGCCCTCAACAAAAAAAACAAAAAATAATAATAATAATAATAAAGAAGAAGAAGAAGAAAAGTCCAAGTCTAGTTTCCCCGCATGGACCGCCTTGAAATCCGCAACCGCGTATAAGCGTATATATATAGCCAACCATGTTCTTCAAATTATCACCATTCATCACCATACCACGTACACACAAGTTCTTCATACTTGTTCTTTCTTATATACCTCCAATTTAAAACAACGATATCATACAATGATGAAAACTCTGGCACTCTACGGCCTCACCTTGGCCTTCTTTTTCCTATCTGGTATGCCTCCTCACTAATCACTATTTACAGCATCACACACTCTCTCTCTCTCTCTAGAAGTGCTTAATATACAGCCAAAAGAATCACAAAATTCTAGGTTGCTACAAGTCATTCATCACACTGGCAGTTTTGGTTTGCCCCTTTCTTCATCATATGGGAACTTACACAATAAACTCATGAAACCTCACTAATAAGGCATAGAGTTCACGCATATCCTTCTTATCACGACTCTTATTTATTTACTTTTGACAGTTAAAAAAATAATATGGTAGTTCCTATAATTGCAACCCTTTTGAGTTATAACCATGCATCATCATGATACGTGTGATCTACCCGTTGAAATTAAACTTGCATCTCCTACTTATATTTGCTGTTTACAATACAGGTTTTATTTTCATGTTCAAAATGGTGACGATGATTTTGGTTATATACATTCCATGCAGGTGCTCACTCTGCTAGAATAACTTTCACAAACAACTGTCCATATACCGTTTGGCCGGGAACCTTAACTTCCGATCAAAAACCTCAATTATCAACTACTGGGTTTGAGTTAGCATCTACAGCATCCTCAGCAATAGATGTCCAAGCTCCATGGAAAGGCCGATTCTGGGCCCGAACCCTATGCTCCACAGATAGCTCGGGAAGGTTCAGTTGCGCTACTGCAGAATGTAGCTCTGGTCAAGTTTCATGCAATGGTAACGGTGCAGTTCCGCCAGCTTCTTTGGTAGAAATCAACATAGCCGCCGATGGTGGAATGGACTTCTATGATGTTAGCCTTGTAGATGGGTTCAACTTGCCTGTTTCAGTAGCCACACAAGGCGGAACTGGCGAATGCAAGGCCTCAAGCTGTCCAGCCAACGTGAACGCGGCTTGCCCAGCAGAGCTGCAAGTGAAAGGGTCTGATGGGAGCGTTATTGCTTGCAAGAGTGCATGTACCGCTTTCAATGAACCACAATATTGTTGCACTGGCGCATATGACAAGCCTGAAACATGTCCACCCACAAGCTACTCTCAGATCTTTGAGCAGCAATGTCCTCAAGCTTATAGCTATGCTTATGATGACCAGAACAGCACATTTACTTGCTCTGGTGCACCCAACTACGTTATCACTTTCTGTCCATAAATTAGTGAGTGGAATTATGCGTTCCCTTCTCTTTAAATAGTAATAAGAAGCTGATAAGTTTCATGTACTAAGGCACATGTATGTTTGTGTCAATGAAATAAATATTTGAATAAAACGTAACAAGGATATCCTCACAGGAGGCTTTTGTCAATGAAATTAATATCCTCACAGGAGGCTTTTGTCATCCTTACATTTATTATATATGTGCACCCTTCCAATTCCCCTTTAACTTTTACTGGACGACTCACCCTCAAAGCAAGGATATCTTCATAGTGTATACTATTGATCGCATGCAAGGTTATCTTTAATTGAATTAATTGAAATTAGTTGCATATCAAAAGACCAAAGTTTCTTCCTAAACTAGTTTGGAGAGATACTCATCAAACTTCTTATATATATATACATACATATATATATATATATATATATTTGATTTTGTTGAAATTTTGGAAGCATGAATGATATAATAAGAACATGCAATCTAACGGTTAGATTTTCAAAATTCACACTCAATATAAAGATATATGAGGATTTTGAAGGTTTATCTCTAAATTAGTTTAAAGAGAAACTTTTTTTATGTCAAAATCTCATGGTTTGATTTTCAAACAAAGAAGGAAATTAAAAATTATCATAAAATCATATAATTTTTAATTTGGCTTATTTTAAATTAAAAGTTAAAAATCATCTATAATATTAATAAGCATATTCCTATGTTTCGTCTTTAATTTTTGGTGTACCAAAATACATTCATACAAATTGTGAAATAACATACCCTTTAGTTTAATTTCTTTTCCTACAAAAAAGCAAAAAATGTTAAAATAGTAATGCTATCTCATGTACAATAGGATAAAAAAAAAAACTATTATTATCAGCATCCATTTGTATTCAAATGTCTTGTTCCTATCTATAATTATTTGTATTTTTCATCTATTTAAATTCAAATACTTCAATTATCTTTATAAAAAAAAATACAAAATTACTTCCAAAAATTTTAAAAGAGTAATACTATCTCACGTATAAAAATGGGAAAAAAACTAATATTCTCACCACTCATTTGTATTTAAATGTCTGATTCCTACATATATTTGTTATCTATTTGTATTCAAATACTTCAATTATCGTTATAAAAAAATACAAAATTACTTCTTCAAAAAAGAAAACTCACTACCCTACGTAAAAACTACTCATTTTCCTGAAATTTCTATGTTTTTTTAAAGAATAAATTCTTTAAAACATTCCAAAATTTTTGTTATCCAAATTCTATACACTTATCACAAATCTCCAACCATCCACACTAATGTATATCATATTTCTTTTGTTTAAATTCAATTTTTTTTTTTTTTTTACTTATCACAATTCTTATGCTAATCAATAAATTTAAATATCCAATTAGGTTTCAACTTCTTACGTTTTTTTTTATCTAATTTTTAAAAATTATTTCACATTATCTTACCTCTTTTTAAAAAAAAAAAAAAAAACCATAGTTATTTATATACAACTTTCAAACATTATTACACTAAACAAAAAAAACAAAAAACATAAAAATAGCATTATTTCTTTCTCAAAGCGCGTGTGACAAGCCTAGTAAAGATAATAATCTGATTAGTAAGTTGCTAAAAAGTGGCTTTTAAACTTGTAATTATCCTTTAAAAAATTAGAAAATCAAGCTAGCTAAGATTGCGCAAACAACAAAATTGGAGATTGCCTAGGACACTAGTGTCGATTGTGTCTAGCATCCTATCAAATTCAAATTTTGGCAACTCTTATCAACTCAAAAACTCAGTAACGTGCATGAGGATTAAAACAAGTTAAAAATCTTCTAGAGGGATGAAAAGGAGGAAAATTTAAACCATACAACCCAATGACCCACCCCTATAAATAGCTCTTCAACGAATGATAGTGGCTTTTATTTATACTATTTGAATAAATAAAAAAATTGTATTGTAATATAATGTATAATTTTTTTGAAGATAATTTATTCTCTCTAAAAATTAAATAATTTCTATTCAATCTAATTAGGTGCACTTTGGTCTAATTTGGTGCGCTTGGTCAATTTCGATCCCCTTCAGTCCTTTTCCAAGTTTAGCTTAAAACTTTTTTTTTCCCTTAAGTTTTGGGTTGAAAAGTATGAAATTTTATTATATTTAGGCTAAACTCTTTAGTTTTGAGTTAAAAAATACAAAGAAAATAGCTATTAGAAATTAGAAATATGAGCCCTAAAAATACTATAAAAATAATAAATATTCAAAATTCTATTTCAGTCCACATTGATTTTATTTGGTCCACTCTATCCACTAAAATTATATTTGATTCATTCAGTCTTATTCAATCCACTTTGGTCCTATTCGATCCATTCAATCCGTATTGGCCCTATTTGGTCCACATTGGTCCTCTTTTGTCCACTTTGTACCATTTTGTCCACTTCAGGCCTACTCGGTCCACTTTGATCCTATTCAATTCATTCTTTCCATTTGGGTTCACCTCAGTCCTATTCCGTCCATTCGGTCCATTTGTCCACTTTGATTCTATTTGGTCCACATTGGTTCTATTCGGTCCATTCTATTCACTTCTGCCTTTTCATTTCACATTGGTCCTATTCAGTCCATTATGTCCATTTTGGTCTTAATTTGTTCATTCGTTCTTATTCAGTCTCCTTTAGTCCTATTCGGTCTCCTATTTGATTCCCTTTGGTCCAATTCAGTCTATTTTGATCCACTTTGATCCTTTTTTGTGCACTTACATAATGAGAAAATATATGTTTGGGTTGAAAGCACCTATTCTAAATCCAAATTTATTAATTGCAATATAGGAAAATATATTTTTGTAAGCATCATTAATTAGATCATATTTATTGTTGGCAGATTTCATGCTAAAGTTTCTAATTACAACAATTTTTCTTGTATTTGTGTCATTTGGGTTAAAGTTCTTTTGGTCTTCAAGAAGAAAAAGAGTTGAAAGTTAAACTGTAGATTCTGAAGAGTACAACCCGAAAAATAATTATTTTGTATGTATTAGTAGGGATGTATGTATGTCCCTTATTTCTTCTCATTCAATCTTTTATAGTTTTGAAATTGATACAAGATAACTGAAACATGTGCATACACAATAAAGGACACTTGTATTGACGAGTCGTATCCAAGAACAAAGAAATGAATTTGTCCACTACTTTAAAAGGCAACATGCCAGAGAGTTTTGCACCATCACATCACTTATATAAAAATTAAAAATTAAGAGACAAAAAAAAGAAAAAAAAAAAGAAAAAGAAAAGAAGACTGACTCCAGCTAATCTAACAATATTAAACATGCACCAATTGATCAACAATGAGGTGAGGGGTACGCAGAGCGAAGCTCTGATTGTTCCAACATTGGTGTTTTACCACATAACCTTGGTAGAATAGAGAGTTCACAAATGAGAGTATCCTCGAAATCTCCACAATTATAAGCTTCAATTTCATATAACCAAAAGGAATCAGAAAGAGCAGAGGGAATGTCTGCCTTACAAACAGTGGTAGGGCTGCTGGCAGATTATCCTTATTGAAACACAAAGACAAGCTAGAAACCTAAGGCATGCTTAGAGCATTTACATCAAGGATAAAAAAATATAGCATTTAGAAACTCAAAAACCTACTTAATCAATTTTAACAACTTACTTTACAATTCAGCCCACATCAAAGTTTCTATTTTTTACCATTTCATTTATAATAATATAAACAACTCATTAAAATAATAAAAAACAATCACCACAAAAACCAACCACCAAAACCAATCACCACAAAATAATTAAAAAATAATAGCAAGTTACCATAGTGAGCTCTCGTTTATGAGAGTTCAGTGTAGCAAGATGTCAAATTCTTTTAGATATGGCATCTATCTTTGATAAAGTATGACTTTTGTGGTTTAAGATGCTAAAAATAGCATTTGAGTGGATTCAACACCCTTGTTGTGAATGCTCTTAGTTGCAATATGGGTAGCAACATTACCTGTTCTTCTAACCCAAATAAAAGAGCAATACATTAGCATCAACAGTGCCATGCCAAATGCCAGTTTAACATACCACTTTACAATACATCCTACATTAGATATTATATTTTTTCGATCAACACATTAAAATAATATATACAACACGTTAAAATAACCTTAAAAATCTCCTACAATATAATATATAAATAAATAAATACAAAATTCCTTACCACCCACAGCACACCCCTCCACAACCCACCACCACACAATCAATCACTGGCCACTATTATTAGCCCATTGCAACACCCAAAAAAAAAAAAAACAAAACCAATATCAGCCTACTATGACTAGAAAAAAAAAACACCACAACCATCGCTCATGCGTGCATGAGAGAGAGAGAGAGAGAGAGAGCGACAACTTAGGGAGAGGAGGCTAGGCGGGATCGATGACAATTGGGCGAAGTGTATTTAGCCAAGGTTGGCAAGAGTTGTCTGGCGAGATCGGTGGCGACGTTTGAGAGTGAGATTGGTGGCATGCGAGGTGACGAGATTAAAGGAGAGATCGGTGGCGAGATCAAAGGTGAGAGTGAAAGGAGAGGATGATTCTTTAAAAATAGAGTGAAGAGGCTAAGAGTGAATGAGAGAGAAAAAGAGACTGAGAGAATGAATCAAATGGGTGAGAGAGAGGAGAGAGAAAAGTAGAATAAAAAAATATTTAAAGGTTTAGCATTTCTCTCAATACAGTTCTATTATTAGAATTGTACTCTTAATCAATACTAAAACTGTTAGCATTTAAAACATATGATGTGAGAGGTTTTTTGGTGTTTAGTGTGCCAAATATCAAATA
The DNA here is from genome assembly GCA_023621385.1 of Quercus gilva. Lineage (NCBI taxonomy): Eukaryota > Viridiplantae > Streptophyta > Magnoliopsida > Fagales > Fagaceae > Quercus > Quercus gilva. The sequence goes on along the minus strand of CM042479.1, from coordinate 39,402,262 downwards.
TACTATAATAAGAGGATTGTGATATGGCAAATTTTGGACTCATGGTAGCATCCTATCATGTTCAATGCATAGGACACTAGATTCAAGCCAAATCCGTTGTTGTTGTTATTATTATTATTATTATTATTATTACTATTATTATTATTATTACCATGTAGTCCATCTCTTAAAATCTTGAAGAAACAAACCCTCAAATATAATAGCCGAAAGAAGTTAGGCTCCTTGCTCACTAGTCACTTCTTTGTCCACAAAAGCAAGTTGTTCTTTAATATTTTTTTCTTCACGAAAAGAATATGCCACAACATGACTATAAAAGTAGTCGCTAACCCGTGCGATGCACGGGAAAACTATTGGAAAATAATAAAACAAGCATATATTAAAAGACAATTTAAGTTCATGTACGCTTGCAAGGGATACATACCTAAATAGTTCATTAAAGAACCGATGTAATGCTAGTGAGATCCACTATATGGCCAAACCTGTAATCCAAAACAAAGAAATGGCTAAATTTGAGACCAATAGTTCATATATATATATATATATATATTTAAAAAAAAAATTGTGACAAATCCTAGTTCTTTCAAAAGTGATTTAAAATCTACTATTGAGTATATAGAATATTATTGAAGTTGTGATCTCATAGCTCATAGTGTCCGTAGCAATAAGCTCTTGATTATTTATTATCTATGAGTTTTATTGTTGAATTTTAATTGTTTAGTACTTGATAATTGATATCTGAAACTCAAGAATAAATAACAAAGAATCATTTGAAACATACAAATTTGTGAATCCATCTAAATCAAAAAAACAAAAGATATATAAATCAAATTACCATATACATAATAATTGATGACTTGCCATCACATACTCCCACAGTCAAAGCTCAATACTCTTCTCAAATTCTCTCTTCTATTTTCTACTTCAGATGATGTTTTTTTATCTGAAGCATTGATGTAACATATTTATAGGTTTGAATTTAGATGCAATATAGACTATACAGTTTTATTGGATCCAGACCTCTCTAACGGGAGTGTAGCATTTGTTTTGAGTCAAACTTCTCTAACCAAGAAAATAACTAAATGGTATTTTATCAAGAACTTTAAATGTGCTTTTCTCTTTTTTTCTTTTTTTGAGATAGAAAACGTGCATGATTTAGTGAAGAGGAAATGATGTGTGTGTTTAAAATAAATGATAATGATGAGTTTGAGTTTAAGTTGGACTTCTTAGAGAGATAGAGTTTCACTTGATAAATCCTCGGAATCAGTAGGCTGAAAGTTTCAGGCGTTAACGATCTTAAGGCTGGATCCTAAAAAAGCAAATACGAAATTAGAGGAGATCAGTGGAGGCCGGCCAAGAATCCTCCGATGGTAAAGTCAGTGGATTTATAATTTTAAGTAAAAAGGAAGTCTTTTTGGGATTTCACTTTTTTTTTTGTAGAAGTCTCTGAATGAATTACCTCTTCGTAAAGGAATGCTTATATAGTATACATGAAATGGTTACTTGTTATAATAACCATTCCTATTGTCAAGGAGTTCAGAATATTTGGAGGTAACTTCCATAACTTCCATGGAAGTTACCTTATTTGGACCAGTGCTTCATTACAGTTAGTGGAGGCCTTGGTTCGCTATGGTGTAATTCCTCTTTTATGCCTTGGTGAGAATCATGTTCGTAAAAAGCCCAATATGCTCGTCCATCCTTTATTAAAGGACAGACGAGGTTACGTCCGTCCTTTATTAAGGACGTACGAGATTGTGTTGAGGACGAGCATACTTCATGCATCTCATCTCTCCATTCTTTTCTCACGGACGACCCATATAGATGAAATAGGACTTGTACATTTTCAATACACCATCATCACTCCTTGTTAAGTTTGGACTAAAAAAAAAATTATTTAAAAAAATGATAATGATAATGATTTTTTTTTATTTTTTAAATATTATGTTGATGTGGAAAACTGTGAGAGTGTTAGAGACTTCAATTTATATATATATATATATATTTTAGGAAAAGAATATGCCACAACATTACAAGAAAATGTACTATATTCTAGAATGTGGATGTATTAAAAGTCTTTGATCGCAACTATATCGATGGTTTAGTTTTACTCTTTGAATAAGGAACCTACTAGATCCGAGCTAGGATTAGAAGCCTTGCGAATTGGTTAACTCCAAAAGGTTTTGGTTCTTACACATCCACTATTTCACCTCCTTTTTCACCTCCTTTTTTTCATAGTAACTTTTGTGTTATATGAACAAATGTGAAAGAATATTTTTTTTCATTCCAAATTCATCCGCAAAACTCACAAAAACATCTCAAGCCGCCCGGGTTCAAAGTTCAACCAATGCGCAAGAGTTCACGTTGAAATCAGATAAATTAGAGTCGGCATGACTTACAGATTGCATAGGTTTGTCTTCAATTTCCCTAGTGAAAACCTATGGACGCTACCTTAAGTCATGGGTGAACTATACTGGTTACTTCGTCTCAGCCTCACACGTTCTTAAATTGAATACAAAACAAAAGTCTATTCAACACAATACAATTACAGTCATTCTAGGGAACCCGTTGTTGTAAATATACCAAATTCCTCGATCTTTATGTTTCTCCAACGAAATAGCGACCTTGGTGCCGTATAAAAGACTCTAACGATCACCAGGACAACAAGTATTCCTACTGAAAAGTCCAAGCCTTCACTTAAAGAAAATGACCAAAAAAAAAAGTTTCCCCGCATGGACCGCATTGATATCCGCAACCACGTATAAGCTTCTATATATACCCAACCAAGTTCTTCAAATTATTATCACCATACCACATTCAAGTTCATTATACTTGTTAGTTCTTATATACCACCAATTTAAAGCAACGATATCATACAATGATGAAAACTCTGGCACTCTACAGCCTTACCTTGGCCTTCTTTTTCCTATCTGGTATGCATCGTCCAAAACTCTCTCTCTCATCCTTTAGAAGTGCTTGATATACACCCAAAATAATTACAAAATTCTTGCTTGTGATGATTCATTTTCTCGAAAACATCAAAAAACATGCGGTTTTTTTTGCCCTATTCATCATCACATTGGCAACGCAATAAAGTCATGAAACCCCGCGAAGGAATAGAGTTCATGCAGATTCTTTTCATCACGAGTCTTATTTATTTACTTTTGATAATTAAAAATAATTGCAACCCGTTTAATCATAACCATGCATCATCATGATGCTTACGTGTATCTACACGTTAGAATTAATGTTGCATCTGCTACATATATTTGCTGCTTACAACACAGGTTTTGTTTTCATTTTCAAAATGATGACAAGGATTTTGGTTTATATATGTTGCATGCAGGTGCGCACTCTGCTAGAATAACTTTCACAAACAACTGCCCATATACCGTCTGGCCAGGAACCTTAACTTCGGATCAAAAACCTCAATTATCAACTACTGGGTTTGAGTTAGCATCTACAGCATCCTCAGCAATAGATGTCCAAGCTCCATGGAAAGGCCGATTCTGGGCCCGAACTCTATGCTCCACAGACAGCTCCGGAAGGTTCAGCTGTGCTACTGCAGAATGTAGCTCTGGTCAGGTTTCATGCAATGGTAACGGTGCAGTTCCGCCAGCATCTTTGGTAGAAATCAACATAGCCGCCGATGGTGGAATGGACTTCTATGATGTTAGCCTTGTAGATGGGTTCAACTTGCCTGTTTCAGTAGCCACACAAGGCGGAACTGGCGAATGCAAGGCCTCAAGCTGTCCAGCCAACGTGAACGCGGCTTGCCCAGCAGAGCTGCAAGTGAAAGGGTCTGATGGGAGCGTTATTGCTTGCAAGAGTGCATGTACCGCTTTCAATGAACCACAATATTGTTGCACTGGCGCATATGACAAGCCTGAAACATGTCCACCCACAAGCTACTCTCAGATCTTTGAGCAGCAATGTCCTCAAGCTTATAGCTATGCTTATGACGATCAGAACAGCACATTTACTTGCTCGGGTGCACCCAACTACGTTATCACTTTCTGTCCATAAATTAGGGAGAGGAATTATGCGTTCCCTTCTCTTTAAATAGTAATAAGAAGCTGATAAGTTTCATGTACTAAGGCACATGTATGTTTGTGTCAATGAAATAAATATTTGAATAAAACGTAACAAATTAATATCCTCACAGGAGGCTTCTGTCATCCTTACATTTACTATATATGTGCACCCTTCCAATTCACCTTCACTTTTACCAAATGACTCACCCTCAAAGCAAGGATATCTTCATAGTGTATACTATTGATCGCATGCAAGGTTATCTTTAATTGAATTAATTGAAATTAGTTGCATGTCAAAAGATCAATGTTTCTTTCTAGACTAGTTTGGAGATAAACTAATCAAATTTCTTATATATATATATATATATATATGATTTTGTTAAAATTTTGCAAGCATGAATGATATAATAAGAACATATAATTCAACAGTTATATTTTCAAAATTCACACTCAATATAAAGATATATGAGAATTTTGAAAAGAATTAATTTGAAGAAAAACTTTGTTCATGTCAAAATCTCATGGTTTGATTTTCAAACAAAGAAGGAAATTAAAAATTATCATAAAATCATATAATCTTTAATTTGGCTTATTTTAAATTAAAAGTTAAAATCATCTATATTATTAATAAGCGGATTACCAAAATACACTAATACAAATTCTGAAATATTGTACCCTTTAGTTTAATTTATTTTCCTACAAAAAAGCAGAAAATGTTAAAACAATAATGCTATCTCATGTACAATAGGATAAAAAAAATAAAAAAAAGACTGTTATTCTCACCATCCATTTGTATACAAATATCTTATTCCTATCTATAATTATCTGTATTTTTTATCTATTTAAATTCAAATACTTCAATTATCTTTATAATAAAAAATAAAAAATTACTTCTTCTAAATTTTTTAAAAGAGTAATACTATCTCATGTATAAAAAGGGGAAAAAATCGATATTCTCACCACTCATTTATATTCAAATGTCTGATTTCTACCTGTATTTATTATCTATTTGTATTTAAATACTTCAATTATCTTTATAAAAAATACAAAATTACTTCTTCAAAAAAGAAAACTCACTATCCCATGTAAAAAGTACTCCTTCTTTTCCCGAAATTTCTATATAGTTATCATAAATCTTCAACCATCCACACTAACGTATATCATATTTCTTTTGCTTAAATTCAAAATTTTTTACTTATTACAATTCTTATACTAATCAATAAATTCAAATATCCTATTAGGTTTCAACTTTTAACGTTTCTTTATCTCATTTTTAAATATTATTTCACATTATTTTTGCCTCTTTCTTAAAAAAAATTAAATACACAGTTATTTATATACAACTTTTAAATATTATAACACTAAACCAAAAAGAAAAAGAAAAAAAAAAAAAAAAGAGCATTATTGAGTCTATTAAAGATAATAATCTGATTAGTAAGTTGCTAAAAAGTGGCTTTTAAACTTGTAATTATCCTTTAAAAAAATTAGAAAATCAAGCTAAGATTGCGCAAACAACAAAATTGGAGATTGCCTAGGACACTAGTGTCAATTCTGTCTAGCATCCTATCAAATTCGAATTTTGGCAACTCTTATCAATTCAAAAACTCAGTAACGTGCATGAGGATTAAAACAAGTTAAAAAACTTCTAGAGGGATGAAAAGGAGGGAAATTTAAACCATACAACCCATTGACCCACCCCTATAAATAGCGCTTCAACGAATGATAATGGCTTTTATTTACACTATTCGAATAAAAAAAAAATTGTATTGTAATATAATATATATTAATTTTTTCTCTAAATTTTTTTTGAAGACAATTTATTCTCCCAAAAAAGTAAATAATTTCTATTCAATCTAATTATGTGCACTTCGGTCCAATTTGGTGCACTTGGTCAATTTTGATCCCCTTCAATCCTTTTTCAAGTTTAGCTTAAAACTTCTTTTTTTTCCTTAATTTTTGGGTTGAAAAGTATGAAATTTTATTATATTTAAGCTAAATTCTTTAGTTTTGTGTTAAAAAATACAAAGAAAATAGCTATTATAAATTAGAAATATGAGCCCTAAAAATATTATATGTAAGGACCTTATTTGGTTCCTTAGCCCAAAAGATGAATGGATTTAGGCCCAAAAAACCCAAAATAATAAATTTATAGAGAATGAGTTGAAAAACTAGGCTTTAGCGAATTAGTCAACAAGTAAGGTAGATCTTGATAATAGGAGAAAGAAGATAGACAAGATTAAGCTTAAGAAAATCATCCTCGGCAAAGTCCAAGGAGATTGGTTCTTTTATATAGATTCTCAAGTTGGATTACAAGTCTTGTTCTAGATTGCTACAATATTTTTCTCCCTCTTTTTCGATCCCCTTTTCCTCAAGGGTTTCTTACATTATATATCTTTCTTTCAACGATCTTGGCCCTCCGTTTGTTGATCATCCAGGCCACTCCTTGAGTGCTTGTCCCATCGGACACTCCCTTTGGCCCACTGTGAGTTGGGGTAGTTAAGGCAGCACTGTTCGGGGGTTTTTTCTACATAAATGCGGCCAGAAAGTTAGTTTTAGAGCATTCAATGTGGTGGCAGCAGCTTTTCCTTAAATATTTCCTAGCTCCCATTCTTCCAATACGTTCATAATGCATGTCCCTATCAGTGGAATTTCCTAAAATGTCACTTTGAGTGATAGGATATACGTTTGATCTGTGCTTTATTTATCCGAGGAGACATTCCTCCTCGGACCACCTTTCCCAACATTTCCATTTGCATGTTACTTAGGAGACTTTGAGCTTAACACCCTCGCTACTGTTTATTTATCCTTGGATCAATCAACGTCCTCAACCAAGATTCAATGCTCAATATACAATTTTGGACTCTTATCCCTACACTATAAAAATAATAAATATTCAAAATTCTATTTCAGTCCACATTGATTTTATTTGGTCCACTCTATCCACTAAAATTATATTCGATTCATTCAATCTTATTTTGTAATGCCCCAGTTAAAAAAAAAAATGTTGGTCAGATTTTTTTTTCATTTGCATTCACACGTGGCCACCTACCCCCATTCATTTCCTCACCACACAAATATCACTCATATCTCTCCCTCTTTGGCCGGTCAACTAAGGTCTTCTACTCACTCACACTTCTTTTTCTTTTTCTCTCAACACAATACAAACATTTCCCTCATCCTCTCTCACCGGTGCTCATCCTCCACCATCTTTACCATCTTTTCACGGCATGATTACCACAAGCTCTCTAGGAACCTCTAAGGCATATTCATTTTTTTTTATTTAAGGTAAAATTTCAAGTCTTTTGGTGGGTTTTATACTTTTGCTTAAGGTTATTTCAATCTAAGCTTTGATAATGATGTTCATGAGATTTATGAGCTTCTTGGGTGATATTCTTGTAATTATGTATATGGGTTTTGTTTGGTGGACTAATTTGATGAGTGGGTTTATGGTTTTACTAGTGGTGGCAAACTAAGGTTTATGAATGGTGAAAATTTAGGGGTTTTGAGGTATAAATTGCAAATATAATTTTCTATGGTTTATTTGGAGCTAGTTAAAGATTTAAATTGTTTGTTTGGAAGGATATTGTGATTTTGATGTCATGGGTCTCTTGATGATGTTGTGAAAATCTTGTGAAAACTATTTGTAAATTATTGAGGTTTTGATGTTAGAGATAATACCTTGAATGATTCATGAGTATAATGGGAGTTTATGCCTTGTAAAGTAATTAGTTGAGAAACTTTGGAAGGGGAAAATATTATTTGTGAGGCTAAACCTAGGCTTGCCTAATTTAGTGCTTATTTGAAAATTCCTAAAATGTAGCTAGATACAATTTCAAGTTTTATGCTTATTGTGATAGGTTTGCTTGGCATTGTTTAGGTTCTAGCTAAATTTTCATTGGAGCTTGGAAAATTAGGATATTACAGGTTGTAAGGTAAGTAGCTTTTAATGGGATTTTTGGAAAATAATCATGTTGTACAAACTTTGTTTTTGGGTCAAACATATTTTGGAAAATTAATGGTGGAACCATGTTTTTCTATAGAGTATTGTGTTGTGACCCTACTATATATGATAATATATGAAAGTGCATATTCTTATTGCATATGGGGAATTGCATGATTTGTTAGCATGGAAAAGATATGCATCTTTTATAAAATTCTTGGGAATGGATTTTATGAATTTATTGCATTATTTTCAAATTCTAAAGATGCTTTATCTTAGCTTGTATTATTTGGGAAATTTATGCAAAATATTTATGACAAGAAATAGTTTAGAGGACTTTGAGAATATTGTGGCTATTTGGTTATTGAAATATTTAATGAAACTACTTGGAAGTGAACTGTGTATTTCAAATACATTAACTTGTAAGCTTTTGACATGGTTTTGTCATTGTGCCATGATATTGGTGATTACCCTGTCCGTCTGTGTGACGACCTCGTCTATGTGACGACCTCGTCTGTGTGACGACCCGTCTGTGTGATGAGACCTCGTCTGTGTGACGACTCCGTCTGTGTGACGACCCCGTCTGTGTGACGACCCTGTTACGTGGCCTTGGGTGAGGTTTTTGGATTTGAAATGGTATTAGATATTTTATGGCTCACAATGAATAATATGTAGTTTCATAGTTACTTTGGGAAACTTGGTGCTACAATATGTCCATCATTCTTGTCATGATGTTAATGAAATTATTTTGCAGAATTTAAATGAAAATTCTCAAATTTTAGCATGTCTGTAAAATGTTTATTGTTATGAAACTTGCATTTCCCCCACCTCTATTAAATATGCTACTTACTGGGCTCTGTCTCACCCCATTATTTTATAATATTTTCAGAGTAGGCAACAGTGTTTTGAGACAGCTTTTTGGTGGCTAATAGTAGTTAGACCAACTACTGATGGAGGCTGAACTTTTGTAATGGGTATATTAGATGGTGTAAATCTTAGAATAGGCTTGACTCATTCTTTGTATATTAAAGTGGTTGTGATGTTATTTCCACTGATAGGACAAGCTATGATATGTAATTAATTATTCAGACCTCTATTCTTTTATGACCAATGGTCATTGTAATTATTGCTTGGAGCTCTGATTTTCTTTGAGAGTATATTCAATGAAATTATTATGATAATTCTTAATGTTGGTTTTTGATATGATTTATGTGGATTGGATTGTCAAAAAAAGGAAAATCTACAGGTTCTTTGAGATGTCTTTTTCATGCCTTGGATCCTTTGTGGTTTGGGGTGTGACATATTTAGTCCACTTTGGTCCTATTCGGTCCATTCAGTCAATATTGACCCTATTTGGTCCACATTCTCCTATTTTGTCCATTTTGTCCACTTCGGTCCTACTCGGTCCAATTTGATCCTATTTGATTCATTCTTTCTATTTTGGTTCACCTCAGTCCTCTTCAAGCCATTCGGTCCATTTGTCCAGTTTGATTTTATTTGGTCCACATTGGTTCTATTCGGTCCATTCTATTCATTTCAGCCTTTTCATTTCACATTGGTCCTATTCGGTCCATTATGTCTACTTTGGTCCTAATCTGTTCATTCATTCTTATTCAGTCTACTTTAGTCCAATTCGGTACCTTATTTCGTCCCCTTTGGTCCTATTCGGTCCACTTTCTATTTGGTCCAATTTGGTCTATTTTGATCCACTTTGATCCTTTTTTGTGCACTTACATAATAAGAAAATATATGTTTGGGTTGAAAAGACATATTCTAAATCCAAATTCATTAATTGCAATATGGGAATATATATTTTTGTAAGCATCATTAGATCATATTTATTGTAGGCAGATTTCGTGCCAAAGTTTCTAATCACAACAATTTTTCATGCATTTGTGTCATTTGGGTTAAGTTCTTTTGGTCTTCAAGAAGAAAAAGAGTTGAAAGTTAAACCGTAGATTCTGAAGCGTACAACCCGAAAAATAGTTATTTTGTATGTATTAGTAGGGGTGTATGTGTGTCCCTTATTTCTTCTCATTCAATCTTTTATAGTTTTGAAATTGATACAAGATAACTGAAACATGTGCATACACAATAAAGGACACTTGTGTTGAAGAGTCGTATCCAAGAACAAAGAAAAGAATTTGTCCACCACTTTAAAAGGCAACATGCCAGAGAGTTTTGCACCATCACATCACTTAAAAAAATATTAAAAATTAAGGAAAAAAAGAAAAAGAAAAAAGAAGACTGATTCCAGCTTCAATTGATCAACAATGAGGTGAGGGGTACGCAGAGCGAAGCCCTGATTGTTCCAACATTGGTGTTTTCCCACCTAACCTTGGTAGAATAGATAGTTCACAAATGAGAGTATCCTCGAAATCTCCTCAATTATAAGCTTCAATTTCATATAACAAAAAGGAATCAGAAAGAGCAGTGGGGATGTCTGCCTTACAAACAGTGGTAGGGCTGCTGGCAGATTATCCTTATTGAAACACAAAGACAAGCTAGAACCTAAGGCATGCTTAGAGCATTTACATCAAGGATAAAAAAATATAGCATTTAACAACTCAAAAACTTACTTAATCAATTTTAACAACTTACTTTACAATTCAGCCCACATCAAAGTTTTTATTTTTTAACATTTCATTTATAATAATATAAACAACTCATTAAAATAATAAAAAAAACAATCACCACAAAAACCAACCATCAAAACCAATCACCACAAAATCATTAAAAAATAATAGCAAGTTGCTACAGTGAGCTCTCATTTATGAGAGTTCATTGTAGCAAGATGTCAAATTCTTTTAGATATGGCATCAATCTTTGATAAAGTATGATTTTGTTGGTTTAAGATGCTAAAAATAGCTTTAAGTGGATTTGACACCCTTGTTATGAATGCTCTTAGTTGCAACATGGGTAGCAACATTACCTATTCTTCTAACCCAAATAAAAGAGCAATACATTAGTATCAACAGTGCCATGCCAAATGTCAGTTTAACACACACACACACACACACACACATATATATTAATTTTAACATATCACTTTACAATATATTCTACATTAGATATTATATTTTTCCAATCAACACATTAAAATAATATATACAACACATTAAAATAAACTTAAAAATCTCCTACAATATAATATATAAATAAATAAATACAAAATTCGTCACCACCCATAGCATACCCCACCATAACCCACCACCACACAAAATCAATGGTTGGCCGCTAATATCAGCCCATTGCAACACCCAAAAAAAAAAAAAACATTGCGCATGCACGAGAGAGAGAGAGAGAGAGAGAGAGAGAGAGAGAGAGAGAGAGAGAGAGAGAGAGAGAGAGAGGAGTCTAGGCGGGATCGATGATAACTGGGTGAAGTGTAGTTAGCCAAGGTTGGCGAGAGTCGTCTGGCGAGATCGGCGACATGCGAGGTGACGAGATTAAAGGAGAGATTGGCGGCGAGATCAGAGGTGAGAGTGAAAGGAGAGGATGATTCTATAAAAAATAGAATGGAGAGGCTAAGAGTGAATGAGAGAGAAAGAGAGACTGAGAGAGTGAATCAGACAGATGAGAAAGGAGAGAGAAAAGTAGAATAAAAAAATATTTAATGGTTTAGCATTTCTATCAATATAGTTCTATTATTAGAATTGTACTCTTGATCAATACTAAAACTTTTAGCATTTAAAACATATGATGTGAGAGGTTTTGTGGTATTTAGTTGCCAAATACCAAATATGCTATAATAAGAGGATTGGGATATGGCAAATTTTGGACTCATGGTAGCATCCTATCGTGTTCAATGCATAGGACACTAGATTCAAGCCAAATCTGTTATTATTATTATTATTATTATTATTATTATTATTATTATTATTATTATTATTATTATTATTACCATGTAGTCCATCTCTTAAAATCTTGAAGAAATAGACACTCAAATATAAAAGCCAAAAGAAGTTAGGCTCCTTGCTCACAAGTCACTTCTCTATCCACAAAAGTGTGTTGTTCTTTAATATTTTTTTCACAAAAAGAAAATGCCACAACATTACTAGAAACTTAGTCGATAATCCGTGCGATGCACGGAAAAACTATTGGAAAATAATAAAGCATGCATATATTAAAAGACAATTTAAGTTCATGTATGCTTGCAAGGGATACATACCTAAATAGTTCTTTAAAGAACCAATGTAATGCTAGTGAGATCCACTATATGGCCAAACCTGTAATCCAAAACAAAGAAATGGCTAAATTGGAGACCAAAATTTCATTTATATATATATATATATATAAAGAAGAAGTAGAAGAAAAAGTTGAGACAAATCCCAGTTCTTTTAAAAGTGATTTAAAATCTACTATTGAGTATATAGAATATTAATATTGAAGTTGTGATCTCACAGCTCATAGTGTTCCTAGCAATAAGCTCTTGATTATTTATTATCTATGAGTTTTATTGTTGAATTTTAATTGTTTAGTACTTGATAATTGATATCCAAACCTCAAGAATAAATAAATAAATAAATCAATTGAAAAATACAGATTTGTGAATTCATCTAAATCAAAAAAACAAAAGATATATAAATCAAATTACCATATACATAATAATTGATGACTTGCCATCACATACTCCCACAATCAAAGCTCAATGCTCTTCTCAAATTCTCTCTTCTATTTTCTACTTCAGATGATGCTTTTTTATCCGAAGCATTGATGTAACATATTTATAGGTTTGAATATAGATGCAATATAGACTATAGAGTTTTATTGGATCCAAACCTCTCTAACCGGAGCGTAGCATTAGTTTTGAGTCAAACTTCTCTAACCAAGAAAACAAACTAAATGGTATTTTATCAAGAATTTAAATGTGCTTATCTCTTTTTTTCTTTTTTTGAGATAGAAAGCGTGCATGATTTAGTGAAGAGGAAAGGATGTGTGTGTTTAAAATAAATGATAAGGATGAGTTTGAGTTTAAGTTAGACTTGTTAGAGAGAGAGAGTTTCGCTCATTGTTAAATTTGGACTAAACAAATATAATTTTATTTTAAAAAAATGATAATAATAATTATTTTTAAAAAAATATTATGTTGATGTGGAAAATTATAAAAGTTTCAAAGGTTTCAGTTTTATGTGTTTATATAGATTTTCATGAAAAGAATATGCCACAACATTACTAGAAAATGTACTATATTCTAGAATGTGAAGGTATTAAAAATGTCTTTGATCGCAACTATATGATGGTTTAGTTTTACTCTTTGAATTATGACAAGATAATTTTGGTGAAAAAGAAATTAAAAAAGGAACCTAGTATAACCGAGCTAGGATTAGAAGCCTTACGAATTGGTTAACTCCAAACGGTTTTGGTTCTTACACATCCACTATTTCACCTCCTTTTTTTCATCGTTACTTTTATGTGTTATATGAACAAATGTGAAAGAATATTTTTTTCACTCCAAATTCATCCGCAAAACTCACAAAAACATCTCAAGCAAGCCGCCCGGGTTCAAAGTTCAATCAATATGCCAAAAATTCACGTTGAAATCAGATAAATTAGAGTCGGCATGACTTACAGATTGCATGGGTTTGTCTTCAATTTCCCTAGTGAAAACCTATGGACGCTACCTTAAGTCATGGGTGAACTAGACTGGTTACTTCGTCTCAGCCTCACACGTTCTTAAATTGAATACAAAACAAAAGTCTATTCAACATAATACAATTACAGTCATTCTAGAGAACCCGTTGTTGTAAATATACCAAATTCCTCAATCTTTATGTTTCTCCAACGAAATAGCGACCTTGGTGCCGTATAAAAGACTCTACCGATCACCAGGACAATAAGTATTCCTACTGAAAAGTCCAAGACTTCACTAAAAGAAAATAACCAAAAAAAATAATAATTCCAAGCCAAGTTTCCCCGCATGGACCGCATTGATATCCGCAACCACGTATAAGCTTCTATATATACCCAACCAAGTTCATCAAATTATTATCACCATACCACATTCAAGTTCATCATACTTGTTAGTTCTTATATACCACCAATTTAAAGCAACGATATCATACAATGATGAAAACCCTGGCACTCTACAGCCTTACCTTGGCCTTCTTTTTCCTATCTGGTATGCCTCCTCAATAATTACTATCCCACATTGCATCGTCCAAAACTCTCTCTCTCATCCTTTAGAAGTGCTTGATATACACCCAAAATAATTACAAAATTCTTGCTTGTGATGATTCATTTTCTCGAAAGCATTAAAAAAAAAAAAACATGCGGTTTTTTTGCCCCATTCATCATCACATTGGCAACGCAATAAAGTCATGAAACCCCGCGAAGGAATAGAGTTCATGCAGATTCTTTTCATCACGAGTCTTATTTATTTACTTTTGATAATTAAAAATAATTGCAACCCGTTTAATCATAACCATGCATCATCATGATACTTACGTGTATCTACACGTTAGAATTAATGTTGCATCTGCTACATATATTTGCTGCTTACAATACAGGTTTTGTTTTCATTTTCAAAATGATGACAAGGATTTTGGTTTATATATGTTGCATGCAGGTGCGCACTCTGCTAGAATAACTTTCACAAACAACTGCCCATATACCGTCTGGCCAGGAACCTTAACTTCGGATCAAAAACCTCAATTATCAACTACTGGGTTTGAGTTAGCATCTACAGCATCCTCAGCAATAGATGTCCAAGCTCCATGGAAAGGCCGATTCTGGGCCCGAACTCTATGCTCCACAGACAGCTCCGGAAGGTTCAGCTGTGCTACTGCAGAATGTAGCTCTGGTCAGGTTTCATGCAATGGTAACGGTGCAGTTCCGCCAGCATCTTTGGTAGAAATCAACATAGCCGCCGATGGTGGAATGGACTTCTATGATGTTAGCCTTGTAGATGGGTTCAACTTGCCTGTTTCAGTAGCCACACAAGGCGGAACTGGCGAATGCAAGGCCTCAAGCTGTCCAGCCAACGTGAACGCGGCTTGCCCAGCAGAGCTGCAAGTGAAAGGGTCTGATGGAAGCGTTATTGCTTGCAAGAGTGCATGTACCGCCTTCAATGAACCACAATATTGTTGCACTGGCGCATATGACAAGCCTGAAACATGTCCACCCACAAACTACTCTCAGATCTTTGAGCAGCAATGTCCTCAAGCTTATAGCTATGCTTATGACGACCAGAACAGCACATTTACTTGCTCTGGTGCACCCAACTACTTTATCACTTTCTGTCCATGAATTAAGAAGAGGAAGAATGTGTTCCCTTCTCTCTAAATAGTAATAAGAAGCTGATAAGTTTCATGTACTAAGGCACATGTATGTATGTGCCAACGAAATAATTATTTGAATAATACATAACAAATGGATACTGTAAAAGAATACTATTATCACTTCCTTTTTCATGTTGTACCGTGACATTTAAGATAGTGTGAAGCTTTAACAACCATGGTCTAAGCTTTTAAGCTTAAAATATATCCGGAGCAAATGAGCAATGATGCAGTACGAGTGGGTAAAAAAAAAAAAAACAATGAAAAGTCCGGGAACCTTGTGTAATACTATACTAACAAACTGGGTTGGCCTTGTATCACAATCGCACGCGAAGCTTCTATCATCCTTACATTTACTTTGCTAGCCCTTCCAATTCCCATTTTAACATTTACCAGATGGACATTCATCATTGCATGCTCCTTATTTTACATCATTTGCGATTTTGAATTTATTCTCTAGAAAATTTAAATAACGCTTTTTTTTATTAGGTAAAAGTACGTTTAAAGGGTCATTTTCCTGCGTTGGATTGTGAGTTGTGACCTTGAAAATGAGCTACATAGTATTTTTAGTTATTTCGATTGCATGAAATTAAGAATTATTCTTGTAATTACAAACAATAATATAAAAATATTATTCACAAAAACATGTCCTAATCAAGAGCCTTAAACTGGAAAACATATCCCAAATTCGGATTCCAAGTTAAAAAGAAAAAAGAAAAAAAAGATGGGAAACGACCGATATGAACAAGAAATGTCATTATGGAAAAATTTGAACGTTGGTCAATATTTAATCAATGATCAATATGTGGAGAGGCGGAGAATGCTATAATTACAAATTATTTTACAATATTTTTTTTCAAATTGTTGATATACTGAGTAGTTATTGGTACGCAAAAAAATAATATTAGTGGTGGACCCAAATCAGAACCAATAAGAAGCCTACATCAATAATGTTAGGTTAAGAAAGCTTGGCTCCAGTTAATTAATTCAAGGCGAAAACCACATTTTCGTCCCTACATTTTCACGTGATTCTCACTTTAATCCATAACTTTTATTTCCAGTACCGCTTTTAGTCCCTATCCTAAAAAATGTGTCTCATTTTTGTCCCTACCATTACAACAGAGACAGAAAATGCACACGTGACAAACGGAGTGCACTGTTGGCACACTAAAAGCTGACGTGGCCATTAAAATAATAATAATAAAATATTATTTGGCGTTAAAAAATGCCACGTCAACATCTAAATTAAAAAAAAATTATTAATTTTAACTAAATAAAAAAAATTAAAAACAGAAAATGAGAAAACAACAAACCCAATTCACATTCTTTTCTTTTCATTAATTTTTTGGAAGAAAATGTTCATGTTCTTTGTGTTCTTTCCCAGAACATGATTTTACATTTTCTTCGCAATTTGATCCTTGTTTTATTTTATTTTGTTTGTCTTTCTTGTATTTTCTTTACAACCAAACACATTAAAATTCAAAACTCAGATCAAACAATAATCAACATCAACAAATCTACAATATGAAATTGAAACTAAAAACCTAACCTAGAAACAAACCCATAATTTTGAACCCAACGCACACCAATCAAAATCAACAAATTTGCATCCTTTTTGTTCACAAAATCAACACCAATCTCCAAGTTGAAAACCCACTAATCCAAATTAGAAACACAAAATCAGCTCCAACTTGGAAACATGAAATTTAGCGATCATCAAAACACCGAAACCCAGCAAATCAAACACTCGAAAATGCAGAAATAACCTACAAACAGCTATCCACATTCCAGACCAACAACAAACCAAGAAACTTTAAAGAAACCAGCTGATCACAACCATCCACACCAACACCAACACCAACACTAAACCCAGAAATTTCAAAGAAATCAGTCGACCACAGCTATCCACACCAAAAATAAACCCAAATCGATTCACAACCACCAACACCCACAATATCTTCCTTTCGCAACCGCTAATCACCACCACTACTAACAACCTTTGATTTACGACCACCACATCCACCACCAACGATCTGTGTTTCACAACACCCACAGCAACCTGTCCATAACTCATGAATCCAAATCAACATACTGCCCAAACCGATCTATAACCTGTGAATCTAGTCGCCGATCTCGTTGCTTTACTAATCCATAAAGCTCCATTTTTGAAGCAAACTTGAGCTTGAGACCCGATCTAGACCAAGCCCCATACTAAAGCACTCAATTGGCTGGGGAGAGAGAAAGATCAAAGAGAGTGAGAGTAAGAATCGGCACATACCTAGGACTTGAAGAGGTTGTTCATGAAGGGAGGGTGGGAGGAAGAGGGAGTAAGAATCGGCACATACCCAGAGCACTCAAATATGTTTTTAATTATTTTTTATTTAGTTAAAATTAATAATATTTTTTTTAATTTAGATGCTGATGTGGTATCTGTTAATGCCAAATAATATTTTTTATTATTATTTTAATGGTCACATCAGCTTTTAGTGTGCCAACAGTGCACTCCGTTTGCCATGTGTGCATTTTCCGTCTCTGATGTAACGGTATGGCCATAAATGAGACGTGTTTTTCAGGATAGTGAATAAAAGCGGTGGAAATAAAAGTTACGGACCAAAGTGGAATTACGTGAAAATGTAGGGACGAAAATGTGATTTTAACTTTTAAACTCTCTTTTCAGTTCTGTGGGTCCCATGAACAGTAAATGGGACCCACAAATTTCACTTTTTATCAACTTTTTCATTAAAAATAGGTCTCGCTGTACTATTCACACATTTAAAAATTATTTTGCTACAGTGTTTTCAGCAACTTTCAATAACTTTCAACAACAATAAGCTATATCTAAACGGATCCTAAAGGACAATTGTATTGAAAAGTCGTATCCAAGAACAAAGAAATGAATTTGTCCACTACTTTGAAAGGCAACATGCCAAAGAGTTTTGCACCACCACATCACTTATATAAAAAACAAAAAACAAAATGACTGATTCTAGCTAATGTAACAAAACATATATATATATATATATATATATTAGGTTAAAAGGACAATGCATTAAAATTAACTAGCCATGAAAGGCGAAGTAATGGCTGAAAGCCTTAGGGAATACAGGCCATAAGCATCAGAGTTCACAATTACACTTAATTCAGTAGTGGGAGGAATATCTAAAATAACAAAATCAGCTAATAAGGGACATGCTCCTATAGCAAGACTGTCGGCACCTTTATGTAACAATATTACACAAGCACCAATTGATCAACAATGAGGTGAGGGGTACGCAGAGCGAAGCACTGATTGTTTCAACATTGGTGTTTTCCCACATAACCATGTAAGTTGAAGGTGAGCAATTGGTAGAATAGAGAGTTCACAAATAAGAATATCCTCGAAATCTTCACAATTAATGACCAACCTAAGCCAAATCATAACATAATTCGCTAACACTAATTGTAGGAATCATAACCCAATCAAGTTGTGAATGATGTTTGCTTACAATGGGACAAGGTAATGAATTTGAAATACTATGATCTTCTACATCAAAGACATAGAGGAATCTATCAAAACACTTAGTAAAATAGATTGAGTTCTGTCTAATTCCCTTTTCTACTGCAAAACAAGATATAGCCTTACGCCCCACCTTAAGATGCTGAGAAAGAAAAATAGTCCACCCCCCTATGTTGCTTACTTGCACCCACACCTGCCTTGAAATATCCATTCGAAATATGAGAAAACCAAGAAGCGTGTTAGCCTTCCATCCACCACACATCTTATGAATAAATAAGAGCTCACCACCACATTCAACAAGATAATCATTGGTATAGTTTATTTCTGGAGTTGTCGGACTAGGCAAGTTCTCTCTTGTAATCTTTGTAAAATGAAGATTCGAACCCACAAATTCAGCACAAAACAATTCATAAATAGGTGATTGTCCTGAAAACCATGCCAAAAAGTAAACCTTCTCTCCAAATAATGTTGCAGCACATATTGTTGTCTTCCCATTCTCCCAATGAAATTCAAACATTTGTTCACGAAATTTCATATCTCCAGGTTGACAAAAATAGAATTTGCATCTTGAATGATCAATGAACATTACATGAAAATCATGGTTGGATTCGCTTGATGGTGAGGATAGAACACAGATATCATAATCGGCAATAGAATCTAACCGTGGGAGCTGCACCACCTCTTTAGAGGTAAGATTCAAAAGGCACAGATCCTTTGAGCTAAGATCTTTCAACACCAACCATTCCCTTGTGCTAGTGCATATTATTTTATTGCGCATCTCAGAAATCGTTCCTGCGTTAAACTTATTGTTTGATATGTCAACAAAAGTTTGTCTTTCTTGATCTTTCCCATCACAAATTATAAGCCAAGGATATGATAGAGGGATGTGAGGAGGATGATTTGTACCTTCCATTTCCAAGTCTCTGAAAAAAAACAAGCAAAAGCTAAGCATCATTTAAAATGACAAAATGAACAAGCATAAATTAATAAGAAGAAAGAGGAGGTTTGGATAAGGAAACTCAAGATTATTATTATTTTTTAAATATAATAGTATGGTTTAGTCGAGTGCGTTAGAATTTCCTACACATTTAATAGTTAGGCCCTTTGAGTGTGTACACTATTGCAAGTCTTTTAGAAATCGTCTTCCCTCTACCTTGTACTTGAGACCAATCATTCTCATATTACAACCATATAAAATAATCAAAGTATATATACTGATATATTCTTCTAAGCATTGATTGACATATTTATTGCAAGATTTATTTCTTATAATGACAAGTTATGCCGCACTAATTTTAAAACTTTATTCCAACATTCTAAACTCTTTTTATTTTGTTTATTTATTTTTGTTGTTGAGAAACACCAACTTTTTAAACTTAATTGAAAAAAAAAAAAGAATTATTTTTGAGAATGCCAATATTTCTTGTAAAACAATATTGTCTTAATGATCTTTAATGTGCTAATACTATATATATATATATATAGAGAGAGAGAGAGAGAGAGAGAGAGAGAGAGAGAGAGAGAGAGAGAGAGAGAGTTTTTTTTTTTTTTTTTTTTTTTTTTTTTTTTTTTTTTTTTTTGAGAAAGCATATATATAGAGTTTGGCTTCTAGGAAACCTAATGAAAAGCAAATTTTTGAGTCTTATTATTTGTTGCATTCCTAATTTTAAATACTTTCAATCAAGCAACGTTACTTTATTGCCTTCGGAAGGAAGAATATTTCAGGTAATCAATTCATAAAACATTGATAATTTAAGTGCAAATTCGTGAAAATAGTAAAACAGAAAGACATAATCCAAGGGATAATAAAACAGAATCCATTATAACATCAAGGTAGCAATAGCCAATTGCATCATTGTTATAATAATATGTTAAATAAGAATATGTTATAGTCAATGTGTAGTACATCCCTTAGCGCTGTTCGCGGAGTCTGATCGTCAAAAAAGATTTAGCTTAAGGTTTTTGGCTCTAAAACAACATAACCAACAGTTTAATTCATTGAGTATTAGAATCTAAATGAGTATTGTAAAATTAAAAATGTAAGAGGAAGCACGTAAACAAAAACCAATTAAGCAAACAACAAATCGATAGTCAAAATTATGAAAAGAACAAAATAATCAAAATTATTCTTAACCAAATTTTGGGATGTATATATAAATATACAATGAAGATTAAACTGTCTTTGGAAAATAATAGAAATTTTAATTATATGCGTACCTTCTGATTCTCTTGGTTTCGCTTGATACAGCTCTTGTAAGTTTTTCTTTTAATTTTTTCGTGAGCTCTTGTTAGCCAGGTTGGGTCTATATGTAAACGATTTTTTTGGAGGCTCACCATCACTTGGAGTCTGGGAATTCCTAATCCTAGATTAATTGGGATTGAAAATTCCTAATCCTAGGTTAATTGGGATTGGAATTTTCTAATCCTAGATTAATTAGGATTGGGATTTCCTAATCCTAACATAATTGGAACTGGGATTAGGGTTTCCTATTACTAATTGAAGTCGTATTGGAATTTGTACCTAACCGACTCAAGGTTGTATTATAAAAAAAAAACCCAACCCCAAACAAAAGTACTCCTCCCTCCAAAACTAAGCTGATTCCATCGTTTATATATAGAGGCCCTTCTCCTCTTTTTTATTTTTTTTCTCAACTAATAAGGTTCTCTCACACACAGCTCCATCATGCCCTTCAACCCTTTGTGTCCTATGCAGTTGCACGAGCACGACCCTCAACCGAAGATGGTACGTTTTCTTTTCTTATAAATTTTGTTGTTGATTTATAGTCTTAGACATTAATTTTTCAAAGAAATCAGAAACCATAGTTACGTTGTTTATACTTTTGGGTGGTATTTACTATATTGTTTATTTTTTTATATCGATAATTATTCCGCCATGCAGTACTAGTTAAAACTCTTTTTTGTAATGTATTTCTAATAATATCATCAGTTTTAAGGAGAGGGAGTAGGATCATTGTTTTCATTGTGTAATACTGCTAAACTGATCTCTGGACTCTTTTAGAGTAAATATATATTCTTTTGTTGTTCAATAAGCTTCACGTCGTCTATTCATATTTCGGAGTTCTAAAGAATTACTTTTTTTCATTGTTTGGCATTTTGAGTTTGAGTAATTTTTCTTATTGTTTTCTCTCTAAAATATTCAATACAGTACCTCGTCAACGTCCTCAACAGAAGTATTAAAGGAGGTGACAACGATATATCTTCCAAATATATGATTGAAAATGTTGTTCAATCTTTCAAGCAAGAGGAAGAGAAAGAGAAGGAAAAAGAGCCAGATAAATCATGGTCTGAGCTTCCACTTCATCTTCTTTGTCAATTTTCAGCACACCTCATTCTCAAAGACTTGAATACTTTTCGTGCCATTTGCAAATCATGGCGATTAAGTAGTCCTATGAGTCCACTTCGACCATTATTGGAACCCCCATATTCTCATTCTCCATGTTTGATGTACTTGGCTAAACACAAATGCACATTCTTTCATCCAATGCATGATAATGGCAGTTATCAAATGGATATTCCAGAATTGCAGGATGCATTTATTCGTTATTCAAAGTATGGTTGGCTTCTCTTGTCTAAAATGGATGGAAGTATCTTTTTCTTTCATCCCTTTGATAAAATTAAAATAGAACTTCCAAGTTATCCTTGCAATGAAATATTTGAATCCATGAGTTTTTCGTCTCCCCCAACTTCTACTGATTGTTTTGTTAATGGAATCATATATTATGGATCCAAATTCAGCATCATTAGGCGTGGTGAAGTAGCATGGACTTTGTGCAAATTTACAGATTATTTTCGACCTATGGGTCATTTCATCAATAACAATCCCCTACTATACAAAGGTCGTTGCTACCGGTTGGGTCTACAAAAGGATGGCCTCCTAGTTAAAGTGGGAGTATTTGATCCACATGAATACTTGAGTCATTCTAATCAATACAAATGTCGATGGAAGTATCTTTCTTATATTCTTCCTCCGGAAGATTTCTATTACTCACTCCAAAGTAATTATTTGTTGGAAAGTGATGGGAAACTTTTTGTAGTGTTTGAGCTCCATGAAAGTGAGCCAAGTATTCATATTTACTCATTGAATCTCTCCTCAATTGGACCAAGGATGAAATGGCAAAAAGTGACAAATATTGGAAATAAAATGTTATGTGTTAGTTCTGGGGGTTCTTTCTTTGAATTGAGTGTGGCAAAAGGTATGAGTAATAAGATTTACATGCCAAGTGTTCAAGACAACAATAACATATTCTACTCTCTCGAAACTAAGAAGTACCACTCTTGTTTTACTGATTATTCGAGTAGAAATAAATCTCATGGAAGAGAACTACCCAACTGCACTTGGATTAAACCTAGTTGCATAGATTTGGATGAAGGATTTAAATGGTGAGAAGTGGAATTATAGAGGTTGACGACCTTCCAAGAAGCTTATGCTAGATGGGAAGTACTTCACAAGTTTAAAGTTTAGTTTAGTTTTTGTAGGCATAGGTTATATCTTTTTTTTATTATTATTATTGATTGACTGTAAAAATTTTGAGTTCATAAGTGGAACTCTGTAACTGCAACATGTTATTTTCAAGTTTCAACATTATTTTTAATGATCTCCTTTTCTTTTTACTTATTTTTTCATATGATTATTAGAAATGATTATATTGCAGATTTTCTTTTAAATAATATCATCACAAAACAAAATCAAATCTTTGTAATAAAAATCCATAATGAATTGTTTAATTCAATTGGACGTAAGAAGAATCGCATGGTCACTTTTTGGTCGAAATCCAAAACATTTCTTGTTCATTGTCCTAAATTGCCTTTTCTTAAAAGCACACCTTGATTCTCCAGCTTCATGTATACCTGCCATGAATTCCCTACTCCTTTTAACCCAGGATCCCATCCCCCCTCTCAAGTATTTACTAAGAAATTTGAGTTGGGTTTTTCATATGCAAAGCATCACAAGTTCCCAACAACTTGGCCATGTCGTTGGATGGTCAAGGTTAGTATTGATTAATGATATTTATGAACAACACAATGTATACTACTGTATAGCGCGTACAACTAGCTAGCGACCTATTCAAATTCAACCAAGGAACAAGAAAAATAAATATTAATACTCCATTATTTTAATATGATATATTGTGAAATAAAGAATAGAATGTAGGATATATGGATTGTAAACGAGCTTATGTAAAATAAAATATATAAAGGATTTTTTTTTTTTTTTTGCTCTAACAATAAAAGTAAATTAAAATTGTATGAAATTCAAAGGTTTTTCCTGATTGAAATGACATTTATACTATTGTTTTTTTTTTTTTTTTTGGTTGGAATGAAATTTACTAATTACCTTCATACTATCTTAATACATTCACACTAGTTCATATAAAAATTCATGTTTATTCTAATATCAAAATAAATTGTCATAGTTTTTTTTTTTTTTTTTTTTTTTTTGAACATGCAAAATTTGTTTACTCTTCCTTAATACTCAATTATTTTAATATGATATATTATGAAATATATAATAGAGCATAGGATGGTTTGTAAAAGTGGTTACATAAATATATATATATATATATATATGTAAAGTGATTTTTTTATAAGATAAAATGTAAATTTTTTTTTTTGGCATAAACAAATGGGAATGCTTTATTGCTCTAACAATAACAATAAAGTAAATTAAAATTGTAAGAAATTCAAAAGGTTTTTCTTGGTTGAAATGACATTTATACTATTTTTTTTTTTTTTTTGTTGAAATGACATTTATTAATTACCATCTTATTATCTCAATTGGTGCGTTCGTACCCATTCGTGTTAAAATTCATGTCTATTTAAATATTAAAATTTACTTTTTCTATTTTATAGAATAGTTATCAAATTCTATCCAATCTTGGAGTAAAACCAAGAGTTTTTACCATCTAATAACAGAGTATTACGTCAGCATTTTACCAAAATATGAATACAAGCACCTACACACAATAACAACTTACAATATCATATATATTAAAAACAAAATCAAAACTCAAAACCTAACCCACCTTTCATGTTGAAAACCAGACCTCCACAATTCTACCCCACCCACCCCACCACACATGCTGCCACACAAGGCAACGAAGTCACTTTCAAAGCCTAAAAAACACCAGAGTTACCGCACCACATCACTATTAAGGGCAAATTCAAGAAAAGGAAACCTGGCTAAGAAATCCAAGCACCACCACTCCACTAAGCCTAATTTACAAATAAAAATAGTAAAAACCATAAGACCCAACTCATTTCTATATATTGCTTATCTCAAATAAGTATCCAAAAAAAAAAAAAAAGTAACCAAAAACCAAAAAATATATAAAAATCAATATTACTATTTGTTTCAACATTAACGTTTTCTGAAAAATGGTTCATTTTTCAAAGAACATTTTCTAGAAAACTATCTCATTTTCCGGTATTTAATAACAACTTTGAAAATGAGATTAATAATGTTTTTTTGTGTTTGGTATGCAATTATCATTCATTATATAATAATATTATTAATTTACTATAAAGATTGTCCCATGTAAAAGCAATTTAGAGCCATATAGCCATGATATTTAAAATTTTCATCTTTTACTTTATTCATTCTTTCTTTGTAACACCCCGACCCCAAATTAATAGTTAAACTATGTGTTTCAATAGTTAATTATTATTTTAAGTCACTTACTATGTGTTTAAGTGATAAATTATTATTTTAAGCCACTTTCAAGAGTATTTAATAAAAGTATTATTTTATAATACTTTTGAATAAGAATTGTAATGATTATAAATAATTTAATGACTAATTGTATTATGTATATATATTAAGTAAGTATGTACAAAATTATATTAAGCAGTTTAAGTTATTAGATATATAGTTGTTGGTGTTTAATTAAGTGGTTAAGTTATGATATATATATATATATATATATATATATATATATATGTATGTATGGTTGTAGGTGTTTTAGTTAAGCATGATGCATGAGATATTATAGTTGTATTTTCACTAACACATGCAACCAATGAGAATCCATCACACTTAATGCCAAAGTACACATGGACAAACCCAAAGACTTCTTGGCCGGCCATGCAATCACCAAGCTCCATCTCATCCATTCCTTGACTTTTCAAAGTAACTAAAGCTTCCAAGAAACTCTCTTTCTCTCCATTTCTACGGGTCACACAAAAATCTGAATTTCCTCATTCACTTTACTCTCTTTTCTCTTAAGGAAAGTGCTAGGAAGCTCTCTTAAGTCTTCCCTCAAGTCCACGGGTTCACACTCAAAAGGAAGACAAAAGTCTTCTCCCTTATCTTATTTTTGGCTGCACCATATCAGAAGTCCAGCAGCTCCTTATCTTATTTCTCTCTTCCTTTTTCTTTGTTCTTGGTTTTTCTTCTCTCTTTGCTCTTGCACGGCTGCACCTCTCCCTCACTCTCACACCAAGAATCATAAACATCTCTCTAAGAACAAATTAAGAGCCTAAGCACTAAGGTTTCATCTTCAAAAGGGTGTGGGTAAGTGAATTAAACCCCATCTGATTTTGTGTATTTGAATAGTATAATTGTTTTGCTTATTTCCTTTCTTTGTTCTCTGTTCTGATTTTAGAGGCTGAACTATGATTATGTTTTAGTGACTTGAAAGTTGGATGATATTGTGACCAATTGAATGCTTATTAACATATTTAATATGTATAGTAGGAGTATAAACACTACAAGAAAAGAGTCTACTAGCGAGGGCCATATTCCCTCGCAAAAATTCAAATATCGTCGCAAAAGGTTATTAGCGAGGGCATATGGCCCTCGAAGGCCGTCGTATTTGCACTTGTCACTAAAAGAGATTTTGCGACCATACCTTCGCAAATAAATAATTTACGAGAGCATTTTACCGTCGTTATTGAACAAATTTGCTCTCACAAATATATTACCAAACGACGAGAAAAGTTGACGACTTATTTTTAGCGAGGAGAAGCAATCGTCGTTAACAACTATTTGTGAGGACCTTCATACCCTCACAATTAATTATTTGCGAATTCCAAATTGACAACATACTTTTTAGAGGCAAATAGTGTCGTCGCTAAAATTTATTTGTGAGGGTTTTTAACCCCTCACAATTAGTTAGAAATAATAATGACAACGTTAAGCTGTCACTTAAAACGTTTTTACAAGGGGGTTAAATGGCGTTGCTATTTTATAAATTGCGAGGGACTTTGTCGTCACTATAAAGTTATTTATGACCAAATTTTTATGTCATCAGTGATAATATTTTATATAATTTTTGAAATATTTTATTATTTATTTATTTTTAATTTTTTTATATAATTTTTTTTAATTATCGTGTTTCAATGGTACAATAATTTCTAAAAATTAATCAAATGAAAGATAAAAATTCATATAAGTTCAAACTTTAAAATATAGAATATACAAAGAAATCCTGAAATTAAAATTGTTTTAAACTTAAACAACTAGAATTATGACAAAATCTACACTAGTCTTCCTCTGAATGAGGGGAAGCTCCATACAAAAAGCATGTGATCTTACTATTTAATACAAAAGAAAGCCTATCTAGATCAGGTCCCTGTGTATGCTGAATGAGGGGAAGCTCCATACAGTTGATCCCATGTTTGTGAAGTTTCAAAAGCATCAAGTCACCTGCAAATCACTTGACAAGTCCTTCGCAATGTCTTCAAAGAGCTTTTTCTCCTGCATGAAAAGTGAAGCAAAGCAAAGGACATTTAAAGAAGAGAGTGGGGGTTGGACCCAAAAAAAGTAATTACTGGAAAGTGTGAAAAAAGCA
The DNA here is from genome assembly GCA_023621385.1 of Quercus gilva. Classification (NCBI taxonomy): domain Eukaryota; kingdom Viridiplantae; phylum Streptophyta; class Magnoliopsida; order Fagales; family Fagaceae; genus Quercus; species Quercus gilva. The sequence goes on along the minus strand of CM042479.1, from coordinate 39,374,711 downwards.
GGGCAGGGGATTAAGGGATTCAAACCTTCTTAAGTTTTTCGAAGGCTTTTAAAGTATCTCTTCTTATGTTCCTCAATGCCACCTATAAACAGTTTAGGGGAAGGGGGTATTCAAGAGGACAAATTTAGTGACTTTAACATAGCCTATGTATTGGTCTATAACCAAAGATTAATAAACATATACATTTTTAGAATATGTGCACTTTGGTAAAGTGTACAGTGCCATGTCAAATACAGACATTGGATGAATTCCCATGTGTTTCAAGAAAGTTACAAACCCAAAAAAAAATGTTACAGGCCAATTATGTCTGACTTCTCAACCCCAAAAAATAGTGTAACTTAGGTGACACTCTTTTTGCATTTTTAATGGTACTTGAATTTAATGTACATGCAGAGAGAACATTATATGTTAGATGCAAAAATGTTATGTAGGTGAGACAGTAAGGATATTGAGCTCCAAGGAGCAACACAAGATAGAATGAATTGACTGCAGTATAGCACCAACATCCAGGAAAAAACAGAAGAACAAAGAGGTAAAAGTAATATTTCAGCTGAGATTTCAAATTAATTGGATATAGAAAATAGACTTATGGGCCTATGGCATAAAAAGACATAGAATTACATGCAAAGAGATCAAAGCCAACAGACTATACCTTCCTCCTTTCTGATGTAAGTTGAGGGAGAGTCAATCTTATCACTTCTCCATCGTTGTTAGGAGTCATACCAAGATCAGAGCCCACTATGGCCTTCTCTATAGCCTTTAAGTTGACAAACAGAACATATCAAAAAGTAAAATAGATTGTCAAAGAGAGATCATATGAAAGATTTCATGGGCCAGTCCTGCAATGCAAGATGTCAATGCTCTATAACTCAAAATAATTGGATAATTAGATCACCTTTGGTTGTCAAAATTTTTGGAAGATTCACTAGCATATTAATTTATGAGAATCAGAGAAAATGTTAGTTTTAGTTCTTACTTACTACTCTACATGTATTTATCACATAAAATTAAATGGAGAATGTTTTGATCTTCCTCAACAACCATTTTATGTTCTTTAGTTTATAGAATACCTGGATTTGTCATACGGCTGAACCAAGAGAGAACTTGCATTGGGAGTACTGATTTGAGCTATGCTCTTCAAGCTAACTGGACTTCCATAATATTCCACCTAGAAAAGCATTGGGTTATAGCTAATCTAAAATAAAGGTAATTACTTAACCATTAATAGATTACAAGTGATGATTTTGCACTTCTGCAACCTTTTTTGCAGAAGTCACCTCCTTTTTTTATAGAACCACATACGCAGGCCTATGATTTTTTATTTTTTTAAAGTTGACCCAAAATACTATGTCATATTAAGCAATGGATGAGGTGGCTCCCCCATACATTTGTTTCTGAACAGCTCCCATTGATTGCCACTTACAAGAGAAATTATGCTATATGCAGAAATGACAACTATTGCAAAACTAAACCACCAAAAACTATTGCAATGCTAGAATCAGCTTGAAATTTTGGAACTTCTCCTAATTTGAGATTTTTTTTTTTTTTTTTTTATAAGTACATTTGAGAGAATATATATATATATATATATATATATTAAATTAACAAAAAAAGGAAGAAGAAGAAGAGAAATGAAAGCAATTGATGCTACAGATTTGCAGTAAATACCCATAGCAATAAAAACCTGTCCAGTTTTAAACCTGAAAAACTATTTCCTGTAGAGGAATGATGGCTTCCAGTGTTGTTTGACAAACAACATGTGGGCACTCGAAACATCAAACAAGAAAAGATAATATTGTTAAACTCTATATGTTATGGCATTGATAAGAATAAGGAAAAAAAAATAAAAGAACAACATAATAAATCTACGGTAATTGATAGTTGATAATGATGATGAGAATAAATAAAAGTTGAAATGAAAAGTATTATGGTATGTTTCAGAGAAGATGACGATGTTGTTTTTCAGCTTACCTGAACAACCTGAAATCGATTGGGCTGAGAGGGGCTTTACAAGTCGGGGGTGATTGGGGATTGTGACTCCGGCGTGATGGGAGAGAGAGCAGATCGGTGGCTAGGGGTGGCGGCGTGAGGGGAGAGAAGAAGTGTGAGGGGAGAGAGAAGTGGGAAATGAAAAGAAAGAATGAAAAGAACCACGCTGAATGAACAAAAGAAGAAAAAAAATGGAAAAAAGTGGGAAATGAAAAATTGGGGGAAAATTTTTGCGGGAAGAAAAAAAATTCTAGGGGGAGAGCTTGTCCTATAGATTTTTTTTTTTTTTTTTTTTGGGATAAGGCTGTATAATTAGAGTTTTCTTTAATAATAATAATAATAATAATAATAATAAATAAATAAAAGCTTAAGTAATAAAATAATGAATTTTAGGGAGTACAAGTTGCAGGATCTAAACCATGGCGATGTACAAGTCAAAGGAGCAAGAGCTTCAAATGAAAATTTTGGGAAAAAAAAGTTTATGCAGTGAGAAATTTTGTGTGAAGAATAAAAAAAATATTGGGAAAATTTAACTTTTAAGATAAAAAAAATGTTTTGTCTAATAACTATTGCAACGGGTTATAAAAATATTGGTATAGCATAGTAAAAATTTCACGTCAACATTTAAATAAATAATAAATCAAATAAAAATTTTAAAAAAATCAATTTCTAAAATTTTTAAAAATAAAATAAGATAATTAAATTAAATTTTTTTATTCCTTTCATTATTATTAATTTCTTGGAAGAACATGTTTATGTTCTTCCTAAAATATAACTCATATTCTTAGATCAATAGCAATAAACGATTGGATTTAGAGAAAGGCGCGATCAAAGTTTAGTCAAAATTGGTCAAACCTTATCAAACTTAATAGATGGTCCTGAGACCACTGGACTTGGTGAAATTCATATTCAAATCTTAATCAATAGGATTGAAGAATATGGTGACATACTGGTGTTGGTGAAATTTGAAACCAATTGGATGGTCAGATTGAGTAAACATAATCATAAAAGTACATAGCACATGTCTATCATGCGCCATACTTAGATTTGAAATCTAACCGTTAGATTTGAAGAGTATAATGGAAGGTTAATTCTAGTAAATTATGGTCACAATCAAACGATTGAATTTAAAGAAATGCGTGGTCAAAGTTTAGTTAAAGTTGGTCAAATCAAACTTAATAGATGGTCCCGATACCATTGGACTTGGTGAAATTTATATTCAAATCTTGATCATTAGGATTGAAGAGTATGGTGACATATTGATGTTGGTAAAATTTGAGACCAATTGGATGGTCAAATTAAGAGAATATATATAGTCATATAGGTACACAACACATATCCATCACGTGCCATTCTTAGATTTGAAATCTAACCGTTGAATTTGAAGAGTGTAATGAAAGGTTCATTATGGTAAATTATGGTCACAATTAAACGATTGGATTTAGAGAGAAGCGCAGTCAAAGTTGGTCAAACTCGATCAAACTTAATAGATGGTCCTAATACTACTGGACTTAGTGAAATTTATATTCAAATCTTGATCATTAGGATTGAAGAGTATGGTGACATATTGGTGTTGGTAAAATTTGAGACCAATTGGATGGTCAGAATTCACATTGAATTAAGAAATATAGGGTTGGGTCCAAGTTAAACCTGACGTAACTCTAAAAACTGTTACATCGCCCAATAACTTATTATTGAATTCATATTTTAAAAATCCAACTATTGGATTACATGTTCTATATAGTCTTAACAAGCATGCCGATTTTCATGCCGATTTTCATGCCAATCGGATGTAATTTATCATTTGATCTATAAACTCATATTTTATGCATTATTTTAAACTACTAAAACTTGAGTCTAGATAATTTATTAATGACATGACTATTAATCTTTGATCACCTTGAAATTTTGTAAGCATGAAAAATATATGAAGATAATATAATCTGACGGTAGATTTATCAAAATTCACATTGAATTAAGAAATATGGGATTGGGTTCGAGTTACACGTAATGTAACTCTAAAAAATGTTACACTACCCGAAAACTTATTATTGAATTTATATTGTGAAAATTCAACCGTTGGATTACATGTTCTATATGGTATTAACATACATGCAAATTTTTATGCCAATCGGATGTAATTTACCATGTGATTTATAAACTCATCTTTTATGCATTATTTAAAACTACTAAAACTTGAATCTAGACAATTGATTGATGACATGGCTATTAATCTTTGATTACCTTGAAATTTTGTAAGCATGAAAAATATTTAAAGATAATGTAATCTCACGGTATATTTGTCAAAATTCACATCGAATTAAGAAATATAGGATTGGTTCAAGTTACACTTGACATAATTCTAAAAAATGTTACACCACCCAATAACTTATTATTGAATTCATATTTTGAAAATCCAACTGTTGGATTTCATGCTCTATATGTTCTTAACATGTATGCCAATTTTCATGCCAATTAGATGTAATTTACCATCTGATCTATAAACTCATCTTTTATGCGTTATTTTAATTAGAAGAAATTTTTATTCACTTTTGAGAGAGAGTACAAAAGGCTAAAATTCTTGAATTTTAGGGTACCATTTTGAAGTTGAAAATGCTATCATTTTTTTATGGGTACAATTGTTTAGAAAATAAGGACAAACCTTTCTTACATAAGATGCATATAAAAGGTTTTTTTTAGACTGTAAACAAAAGGTTCATCTAAAGAATACAAAGTGCTATATGTTTATAAGTTTCTTTTTATTTTTCTTTGAATTTTAGAATAACTTTTATCTCAAAAAAAAAATTAATATTTAATGATTTTTTGCAAAGGTCAATCGTGGCCCTTGCAAATAATTTAGTGTTAGTAAGGGCATATTTTTCACCCACACAAAAAATAAACTTTTTGCAAGGAATTTTTATTGTCCCTTCGAAATAATTTGGTGGGAACATTTCCCTCCAAAATTTTTGACATTTTAATGGTTATTTGTGAAGGTCAATCCTAGCCCTTCGCAAATAATTTAGTATTAGTGACGGCTTTTTTTTTAACCATCACAAGTAATACACTTTTTGCGAGAGATTTTAATTGTCCCTCGCAAATAATATGGAGGGAAAATTTCCCTCCAAAATATTAATATTTGTGACGGCTATAACACATAATTACGACAGCTTTTTTTGTTGGTCACAAATATTTCACATTTTATCAAGTATTTGAGAGGGCTTTATTTTGCCATCACAAATAAAATTTTTTGAGAGGGCTTTTTATGTCCGTCATAAATTCTTGGTCGCTAATAGACATTTTTTTTGTAGTGAAAAATACCCAAATGAAATTAAGACATATTGCTATTTGTTGATGATTTTAGAAAGAACATGCACTGAAGCTGTCCCTGTGACAGATTTGATGTTTACCAAAAGAAAATTATGTATTAAATTGTATATAGTGAATTTGGATGCTACGGTTATTTTATATGAAAGCTAAGACATATACGGTTGTTTTGGAATTGGTCTCACAGCATTTGGATGAACATAAAAATAATGGTTTAATTTGTAAGTTGCATAAAATTCTGTCAGGACAGATCCGAGTGTGCTGTATTGTATGATTTTTAGTAAATCATGATTTTATGCTTTGACTACGAAATTTTTATGGTATATACTGGACATACAGGGGAATTTCTCTGTAAAATTTCATGAGGTTTGGATGTGAATTGGTAGTCCGTTTGTATTTTATAAGTTAAGTATATACTGCTGTGACAAACAGTGAACAGTAAGGGACATGCCTAACTTTGAGAATTTAATTCTAAAGTTAGGGTGAATGATTTGAGCTATAATTTATTATGCTCATCATATGATATGTCTAGATCATAGATTAATTTTTTTGTATGACTTGGTTCGAGGTTTAGTACCCTAAAGGAGGGTTTCTAAACCATTTGACGGTTGTGTTTATGAAGTTGTTTTATTTAGCATGCTGTGTGTTGCCTTATGAATGTATATGATTATATGACCATACTTAAAAGAGTTCATGTTTTATGCATGCATTATTGCCTTAAGCTCAAAGTACCTTTTTAAATGAAGTTGTCTCTTCTAGAGATATGCTATTAATGTGAGAATGTTGGTTTCTCTATGATTGGTACATAATGACGTTTGATGAATGTATTTTGTGTTTGTGGGAACCTCGTTGAGGTGGGAATAGGATTTCTTTGATTCTAAGAGATAGGCTTTGAGAAGACTGATAGTAATAAGTTTTGATTTTGGTTTAGGTGTTAACAGTCATCAAGTCTAAGCTCCTTCGACTTTAGGCTTTCGGTTCCTCTGCTTTCAGGTAAGGGATAAGTTATATGGGCATTTGGTAAGTCATAAGGTTATTTTAAAGTATATTATGCATTAAAATGTTTTTGATTAGAGATATGGCATGTAAGCATTATCAGACAAAGATATGTTCGTGCGCTTTTTCGAAACTTTATGTATATGATTTAAGCATATTGATGCTATTATTAATTCCACGAACATGATGAAGAAAACAATGGGAATACTTTTATTATGAAATGTTATGCAAAATAAGAAAATTCAGTACGATGAATAAGTATGAAATATTTTCGGGTTATGTCCTCTGGTGATCTGAACTCGGTCAGTAGGGCTTAATTACTAGCTTTCCATGGAAAAATGTTATCTGTTTGACCATTTAAAATAGAGGAAATGGGGCTGCCCGTAACTCTAGGCCATTTAAAGTAGAGGAAATGGAGTTGCCCGTAACTCTAAGGCCTTCTCCCCAATGTGTACAGACGGCGGGGAGGAACAAAACCTGGAGGGGATGTGCCATCAAGCCTCCCAAAGGGGACAATATCATACACACGAGGTCACTCAAATGTGATGAGGCCTTCTCTGTACAGACTTATCAGATATGGACTAACCAATAAGTTATGTATGAACAGCTATATTATGTTATTAATCATGAGAGAATTATTTTGTTAAATGCATTGTAGAAGGTTAAAAGCTCTCATGAAAAAAGAAGAAGTTTCTGATGAAAAGAAAGCTGTTCATTGAAGATAAAAGTTTCTGAAATTCTGTTATGCTATAAAGATAAAGCTTCTGATAGAAGTACAAATTTACGTTAAGAAGTTATTAGATATCTATTTTCTTTATGAAACGTTAAGTTTTATAATTATGGAAGTTAAAATATTTTATGAGAAGAAGTTTATGAAGGACAGTTTTATTATTCTGTAATATGCTTCCAATTTAAGACAAAGTTACCGATTTTTTTGATTTAAGTTAAAATGATTATTTTGTAAAGAAAATATATATGGTGACTTTGTAAGAAATGAAAGAAATTCAATCTGAAAGGTTTTGATAAAATTATTCTAATAAGTAAAGGGAGAACAATTATTTCTACGAAGAGCGTTAAATTATTATTATTATAAATAGTATAAAATACTATGCATGAAAAATGTTCTCCTATCTGAACGTTTATAAACTGAAATGGTTTGATTTACATGCATCCTTATTGAATTCTCATATATCTTACCTTTACTGGACTTCGCAGCTCACCCTATTATTTTTCAGTCAACAGGTTTTATTTTGGAGCAGAGGGAGCCTTAGTCGAGTTTTGGAAGGAGCTGATTTTAGTTTATATGTATAAATCCTAAAGTAGTATTTGATGTTTAGTTTTGTAGTATTGTGAATTTTAGGATTTAATAAAAGTTGTACCTTAAGGTATTAAGAGATGTATTATGTGAAAGTGTGAAATTTGAAAAAAACTGGTGGATTATGTTATTCTTTGAGGTCAGTGTAGATGCTCTGAATGTCACAGGAAAAGTTATATCTTTAAAGTAAAGAAACAAGAATGTAAAGAAAGAGGAAAGGTTTTGTAAAAATTTAAGTTGGTTCGTGTTAATATCAGGCTTAGGCTTGGTATTAGCATGCTGGTCATGGTCACAAATCCGAGTATCGGGTTTGGGGCGTGACATTCTTCTTCTTCTTCTTCTTCTTCTTCTTATTATTATTATTATTATTTGCACTTTTATGTGCAAAAAAGAAGTAACTTATGCCTGGAATCCATCAAACCAAAAATTTCTTAGAGAAAAAATAAAATCAAGCTTGAAATTCAAAGTAAAGAATTGGGATTTTGGTAGAGAGGAATGAAATAATTACCGCTGCTAATCTATTCTCTTTAGCAAGTCAGAACTATTGACCGATCAGTGAGGGGGGAAAAATCTAATCAGAGAACTATGTGATAGAGGGGAAGAGGAACATGGAGACAAGAGAGATGAGAGACAGGTAGAGAGAGAGAAAGATCTATGGGAAGAAGAGAGATTAGAGTTAATGATAGTGAGAGTGTAAGGACTAAGAGAGAAAAAGCAAAGGGAAGAGGGAAAAAGTGAGAGAGCTTACTGTGAGAGAGAGAAGGTGGCAAAAAATTATGTTTCCCGCGGCTATAAATGAAGATAATATTTATAGGAGATGCAACGCGTGAGAGAGAGATTGTTTTCCAAAAACATTTTTTGGAAAACAACCTATAGAAAATAAGCCTTATTTTTATTTGTGTTTTTTGTTAACTAAAGATAGTTTTTAGTTAACCATTTTTTTTTTTTTTTTTTTTGGTGCTACCAAACATTAGAAAATGTGAAAATTTATTTTTACAGAAAGTTTTTCAGCAAAAAAAAACAGAGCGTTAGCTTATTTCAAAAACTAGACAAAACTCAAATGACAAAATCCAAAAAATAAAACAAAAATAATGGTTTTAATTTGGTTTGGTTGAGAAATTGCAAACCTTTGGATCTTATTGCCCTTGCCAACCTGATACATGCTCGAGAGAAAGCATTAAAGGTGGATAGGAAGAGTGAGACTTTGAGGTTATGTGTTTGATCACTTTAAATGATTTGAGATTAGATTTCAAAGAGAGAGAGAGAGGTGACGATTTTGGATTTGAGAGTCATTGTTTATGGTTTAGGTGATGGGCATAGTAAGAAAGCTCTACCACAAATTCCAATCCATGGTGATTCCGGTGGTGTGTGTGGAGGTGGGGTGAACGTTAGAGGAGGGTTGGATTTTGATTTTTCATTTTAGATTTGATATTATGAGCAACAATGCTAGTGACCGAAAAAAACTTCACAACTCATTTCCACGTGACGAGTTGTGAGTGGTGGAAAAAAAAATAGTAAGGGTCCATGAAGGTCCACATCTCCACCACTCATAACTTACCACATGGAGATAAGTTATCACAAAAATTATGAAATTTTTTGTAGCACTAGCTTTTTTCATTGTGAGCTATTATTGTGTGTGAATATGCTTTTATTCCTTTTCAAAAACACATACATTAAATTATCTATTTTATACTACATTTTTTATTCTAATATTATTTTTTATCAATTTTTTATTACTCTTTCTGTGAGTTTCAATTCAAAGTTTCAAACTTTTTATGCTTTGGTGGTAGTGATGACTAGCTCAATTCGATAAATTGTTGCCAACGAATGGCTAAAACTTTTCTAAGGTGGTATTGCGAGAAACTAATGTGACTTTTTGGACCAACATGGCAACAGGTGCTCGTCACCATTTTTTTTTTTTTTTTTTCAAAGTTTATGTACAACAAAGCAAGCTTTTCCTATATAAAAAAAAAAAAGATGACTGACTAAATAAGTGAAGAAAACAGCAGTAATTTAAAAAATTATGTCCTCAATTAGAAAGCCTGAATTTTAGTTGAATAAAGAAAAAACTAATAATTAAAAGATAATTTTTAAATATTTTGTTCTATACTTCTATCTATATATATGTGTGTGTGTGTGTGTATGTATGTACATATTAAGGCTGTCCACGGGTAGGTCTAGGTCGGGTTTGTGCCTAACCCAGAACCGACCAGCTGGAATCAGGTGGTAGAAAATTGCACCCGCGCACCGACCGCCAAAGTAGTCGAGTCGGGCAAATCAAACCCTCAACAAGTGGTGAGCGGGTCGGTCAGAGTCATAGATCATAGAAGACGGTGAGAAAACGGTGAGAAAAACTCAGATTCGACGAAAATCTCATCGAATTCTATGAGATTTTGTTAGATTCAACGAAAATATCACTAGATTCGATGATATTTCGCCATGACTGGTCAAAATCTCACCGGATCTAAGTGAAATATCTTTGAAATCTGGGTTTTTTTGCCGAAATCTAGAAAATTTCGTCAGAATATGTGTATCTTTCGATCGGTTGGAGTTTTTCGTGTTTTAGGGGAGGGAAACCGAAACCGACCTGTCGGAGTCGGTTTTTGGTGGTGAAGACCCACTGCCGACCACTGAGGTAGTCAGGTCAGCCGACATCGGATCAGATTTGATTAGTTTCTTCGAGTAGGTCAGGTTTTAGGATGATTCTAGACAGCCCTAGTATATATTATAAGCTTCAATTTCATAATATAACTAAAAGGAAGAAAGAGCAAAGTGTATGTCTACCTTACAAATAGTGGCCAAGGCTGCTAGCAAATTATCCTTAATGAAACACAAAGACAAGCTAGAACCTAAGGCATGTTTAGAGCATTCACATCAAGGATCTCAACAAATATAGCATTTAATAACTCAAAAACCTACTTAATCAATTTTAACAACTCACTTTACAATTCATTCCACATCAAAGTTTCTATTTTTTTACCATGTCATTTATAATAATATAAACAACTCATTAAAATAATAAAAAAGCAATCACCACAAAAACCAATCGCCACAACCAATTACCACAAAATTATTTAAAAAATAATAGCAAGTTGCTACAATGAGCTCTCATTTATGAGAGTTCACTATAGCAAGATATCAAAAAAATTTTAGATATGGCATCTTTGATGAAATATGATTTTTTGTGGTTTCAAATTCTAAAAATAACTTTTGAGTGGGTTTGACACCCATGTTGTGAATGCTCTTAGCTGTAATATGGGTAGCAACATAACCTGTTCTTCTAACCCAAATAAAAGAGCAACATTAGCATTAGCAGTGCCATGACAAATGCTAGTTTAACATATAAAACATTTTTTTTTCTTAATTTCAACACACCACTTTACAATACACCTTACATTAGATATTATATTATTTTTTTCAGCATATTAAAATAATATATACAACACATTAAAATAATCTTAAAAATCTCCTATATTATAATATATAAATAAATAAATACAAAATTCCTCGCCACCCACAGCACACCCCACCACCACACAAAATCAACCGTTGGCCACTAATATCAGCCCATTGCAACACCCAAAAAAAAACACCACAATCAATATCAGCCCATTGTAACCACACACAAAAAAAAAAAAAAAAAAAAAAAAAAAAAAAAAAAAAACACTACAACCATTGCAAGAGAGAGATCAGCAGTAGCTTAGGCAGAACAGGTTGGGCGAGATTGATGACAACTTAAGGAGAGGAGGCTGAGCGAGATGCAATTGGGCAAGGTTGGGGGCTTGGCGAGAGCCGTCTAGCAAGATCAACAATGGCATCTGAGAGTGAGATCGGCAAGATTAAAGGAGAGATCGATGAATGAGAGAGGAAGAAAGACCGAGAGAGTGAATCAAACGGGTGAAAGCAAGGAGAGAGAAAAGTAGAATAAAAAAAATTAAAAGGTTTTAGCATTTCTATCAATACAATTCTAATATTAAAATTGTACTCTTAATCAATATTAAAATTTTTAGCATTTAGAACATGTGATGTGAGAGATTTTTTGGTATTTTGTGTGTCAAATACTACACCAAATATGCTATGATAAGAGGATTGAGATAAATGTTGGGCCATTAGATTGAAAATGTTTTTATTGTTTGCGAGATAGAAAATGAGTAATTACACCCATTAGGTATTGGACTATATTTCAATCCCTAATAAGACTAGACTATAGAGGACAACAATAAAAAAGAGTAAAAAGACTAGTAACAAGTAGATTTTACATTACATTTCAAAAAATCCGATATCAAATTATTTATTTTATATTACATTTTATTAAAATATGTTTTTTTAATTTTTTATTATTCTTCTTATTTGTATATAAAAAAAAATTAAAAACTAATTTTGTATATGAAATAATAATCATCTAAAATTTATGATGGTTATAGCAACAATTTAAATTTACACAAACTTATTACATGATATAAACAAATCTTTTTATTTATTTATCATTTTACATTAATCGATACAAGTACTGTACGCCTATACCTAATTTGTGATGTGATGATTGGGAGTGTTTGGTACCGTAATTTAAATACGTATTTTTAATTTTTAAATAATATTATTCGTGTTTTTACACGTTCTTTTACTTATATATATATTTTCAAAAAATACAAATAACGTTAATAGAACAATATTGTCAAATTGCCATTAAATTCAAAATATAAAAAGTAAAAAGTAAAAAATGAAAAGTGAAATTCGAATAATATTCTCACTCTTTTCCAAAAAAAAAAAAAAAAAAAAAGAAACAGAAAAAGTAACACACAGAGACTGTAAAGGAATTATTTACTGTTTAAGGTAAAAAGGCAAAATATACCGCTGAGAAAGAGCAAGGCTAATTGGGTAATTTCGATAATGGGCACAAAGTACAGAGTCAGTTCTACATCACATTGGCTTTCGTGCGTTTAACTGCAACCCTAGATTTATTTTAGATTTATTGTCTACCCTTTTTTTACCTCTCTTCACAGTTCACATTACGCGTGTACTTTATTTTATGTCTCTCACCGAATCTTCCTTCTTTCATTCATTCAATCTCTTCCTCTTCAACCACTCCTCCGCCTCTAAAACCACATCTCCACCGTCTGCTTTAAACACCATATCTTCTTCCACCCTCCCTTGGACCTTCTCTGCGTCTCTCTCTCTCTGTCGCAAGATGAGAGATCTTAGGTGTGGCTTTTTTTTTTTTTGTTAATTGTCATCAGATCATGTGTTCATCGGTGCGGTTGACCGTTTTCTGGAGGTATTTATTTTTTCACTGCACACAGAGAAGAGATGACATCTCTTTTCTCTAAGATGAAGATTCTCCACCGCAAAGCCGAGGTTGCAGATCTGAGCAAAGTTCATGGCTGTTCGGTGTTCACTGGTGCGGTTGACCTTTTTTTTCAAGGAGTTATATTTGAACCACACACACCCCGTCGAGAGAGAGAGATATCATGACATCGTTTTCTCCAAAATAAGAACACCTTCAAGGTTGTTGGCGATTGCTGTCTGTGTGTTCAGACATCTGCCGATCTTAGTAGAGCAAAGGTGGATGGGTTGATCGCCGATCGATAAGGTGGGAACTTTTGTTGGTCGATCGAGACCTATCTATCAAAGGTATGCTTCCTTCTTATTCTTTTCCGTTATACCCTGAAAGTAAATTGAAGTTATTATTATTTTTCGTATCTGCGGCTATGATGACCGTGTGTTTGGGTTATACTTATACCTGCGTTTCCTTATATTATTTTCCCTTATTCTTTGTTTCTTTCTTCTAGATCTGTGACGTTTTTTTTTATATATCTTTCTTTGTTTTTGAAAGAAATTAACAAATTTTCTATCACCTTCGTAGGCCCTTTTTTTTCAGAATGAAAGAAGGGCATGAAAAACTGGGGTAAGAGATAAGCTATTTCTTGGCTTCTACCCTTTTTTTTTAACGTAATGTAAGCTACACGTGGGTGGGGTGGGGGGTGGGGGGCTATGGCTCCCCCAGAATTTTGAAATAATCTTTATTTTTTTATGTATATAAAATTATTTTACTATTTTGAATTTTTAGCCTACAAAAATGGCACAACGATGCTTTAAAAAAATATAATTGGCCTTACTTTATTTTTTTTAATTTCATTTTTTTTTTTATAGAGAGATAGTTCTTTATTTTTCTCAATTTCAGTTTTTATGGTGAAATGTGATCTTATATTTGGTGAATTTTTTTCCTATGGATGTCCTAATGTATGACTTATATCCCACACACACACATAATACATAATGTTAGTTTTTTATTTATTTATTTTTTTATAAAAGTTTGGCACCTTGTTTGGATTTATCTTTCAACCCATCTGTGGTGATGAAGTCATTGAATCATTAACAAAAAAATTTTATTACTAAAACTACACAAGAAAAATCTCTTTAGTTGCTACATAATGGTTTAGAATAAGATAGCTCCAAACATATTCCTCCAAGTTTTGATCATTCATGATTTTTGAAAATTTCATTAGTTCAATTGAAATATTTTTTACTTATAATTTGAAACAAATGTATTTTTGATAGAAAATAATAAGTGTTTTTTTGGGTGTGTATATACGTAACTTATGAAATAAAACAAGTGTGTATATGTGTGTGTTGAAAACGTATTTTTTGGGTTGTCTTGACTAATATATTAGTGTCACAATTCTCCGTCCCTGACACTACAGCACCGTAAATTTTCTGGAAAATTATTCATTCTCCAAAAAGCATTATCTAGAAAACCGTCACATTTTCATGTGTTTGGTAGTGACCTTGAAAATAAGCTGAAAATGTGGAGAAATTATAAGGTCCTTATGGTGGACAAGTGATGTGGTCATCCGTTCCAATAAAAGACTTCCACATCCGTTCCAATAAAAGACTTCCATTTGTTTAAAATTATGGAGTTTTAAATAAAAATTAAATACTGACTCAGAAATTTTAAATAAGTGGGAGTCTTTTACTGGAATGGTGGACAAATGACGTGGTTCACCCTAAGGACTGTATAATTTCTCAAAAATGTGATTTTTCATTTTCGGTGAAATGCATTCAAGCTATAGAATATAAATTTTTTTTAGTCGCAAGAAATGTAAACCATAGGTCTTGTATGAGTGGAATGGTCAACTAGACCAGTTTCTGTGAAGTACATGAAATCCAAAACCAGTCTTAACACTCCAAAAAAAAAAAAAAAAAAGTCTTTAATACACTACTACTCAGCATGTTAAGCCCCTGCATCTCCCGCCCCCCCATCAGCTGTTTCTGCTGCATCTCCATCTTAACACACTACTACTCAGCATGTCAAGCCCCTGCACCTCTCGCCCCTGCATCTCCTGCCCCCCCATCAGCTTCTTCTGCTGCATCTCTAGCACGTCCAGGCTGCACATTTAGTCAAGTGGTAAGTTAAAGCATGCACAATAGTTTGGGATAGCAAGATATTTTCTATTATGCTTCTATTAGGAATAAAAGCAACCAGAGCAGGGTCAATCAATTTGCTTAACATTGATCTGAGCCTACCCACATAATAAATCAAGAACCTTCTCCAATGATACTCACATAGTAAATCAAGAACCTTCTCCAATAATACCCACTGAATCCCAAATGGCCCAAATATAAAACTCCGCAACTTAAAAGCTTCACTACAATGTATGAAAAGGTGGTCCACTGTCTCCCCAGTCCCCACTACAACAGCACATACAACAACAACTCACCATTGAAAACAAGAAAGAAGAAATTTTGCTTACAAGAGAAGTACCTCTAAAATGCTAATTACAGAATGCAGGTGTATAAGCTCTTATTAAGCCAACAAAACTTAGGTTATGTTTGGTAATCTATGAACTATATATTATATATTGTTTTTTAGGCTAATCTATGAACTTTCTTTTATTGATATAAAAAAAGACGTGTCTAAACAATCACATGCCAGCGTAGCAGGTACATGCATTTGTTGCCAGACTAAAACACGCTCACTAAAGTCTGAACACACAGGCATTGTATCTTTCAAACATAAAACCAAAACCTGAACATGAAATCTCATTTAACTCTAGGCTTGGGTCATTTCTTCATATATCATTAGTAATTGATGCTCAAGTTTGTCATGTCTGGCAGTTCCTCTTGTCAGGCTGTGAACTAAAGAGGATTTCATGGATGACGAGAGGAAAGTGGAGGGAGGGAGGAGAGAGTGGTGGGTTTGGGTCTGGCCGCAATTTTAATTTGGACTTTGTTATTGTGCTTTTGGTTTTACTTTTTTGTTTCAGCTAGGACTTGAAGCCTAGACTTCATTAAGTTCATTAGGCTTCTCCATGTTTTCATAATTGAAAACAGGTTATTAGTTATTCTCAGTTTCCTTTGGAAATTGAGATCTGGAAACCATTTTTGTTTTCTGTCTATTTTGAGTTACCAAACAATTCTCTGGGTCTAGAAAATAGAAAATAGTTTTTGAAAATAGAAAATTGGAAAAAAGAAAAGAAAAGAAAAAAAAAAAAGCAGTTGTCAAACATACCCTTTGTGTTCTAATTGTTTAAAATCAAAATCTATGCAGGAACTTGGATATTATCTAAATGTATTTGCTGGACTAATGATTCTCGGGTTGGCTCCATCATACTAATGCCAGAGATTGATATAGTGGATGACAGGGTGTAATCTTACGGAAAGGATGCCCAGCATGCATAAGACAGAAAAGTGAGTTCAGGTGAATTAACTTACAGTTGCCTAGAAGTAGATGTTTTGACAAGGAAAGGTTTATCACTATCCATAGTAGTGCCAACCCTAACTTTAGATTGTTCTCCATTTCTGCCCTGGTCACTCCCAACGTATTCTAATGATACTGAATCAATTGATCCCTGAAGAGATGAAGGCAATGGCACCTTGTCTGGTGGGACATATATGAGTATGAATACGGATCTTGCTACCATGGTAAATGCAACCCACACTGACATGGTTAAGAGAGCTATTGTCTCCACCTCACAACTGTTGAAATATTTGCAGTAAGAGGATAATCACCTGATGCATCCTCTTTTACAAGTAAAGGTTTATCACTATCCATGGAAGTGCCAACCTTAACTTTAGATTGTTCTCCATGACTGTCCTGGCCACTCCTACCATACTCTAATGATACTGAATCAATGGACCCCTGAAGAGATGAAGGCAATGGCACCTTGTCTGGTGGGACATCTCTGAGTATCAATAGGTTAAGAGAGCTATTGTCTCCACCTCACAATTGTTACAATATTTTTAGTTTCCCACATATTTTTGCATATTTTTACAACTGTTACAATATTTTTCTAATATATCACAAAGTATGAGGTAATTTGGATATGTTTCCAATAAAGTAAGGCTTTGGTGAGTTTATCAGATAGGCCAGAATTGCATAGTCTAATGAAACGTGTTTTCCAGCTTTATTTCGGGAAGAGACAAGCACCAAAATAAAAGAAACGAAAGTAATGACAAAGAACATGAATGCATT
This sequence comes from Quercus gilva, assembly GCA_023621385.1. NCBI lineage: Eukaryota > Viridiplantae > Streptophyta > Magnoliopsida > Fagales > Fagaceae > Quercus > Quercus gilva. The sequence continues at coordinate 39,357,615 of CM042479.1, read as the reverse complement.
GGAATTGAGAGATTTTTGAGAGATCTGTTGATCTTCTGAAGTCTTTTCTAGTTGGGACTTTGTTTGTGTGGTCTCATACTGGGGTTGTATTTGATTTCCTTCAATCTGCTTACTTATGTTTCTCTTGTTACAAGTACACTTAGTAAACATGACGGACTTTTTAAATAATGAAATCATCCATTACCTATCAAACAAAAAGAAGATTGCACTGGAGTTGCTGAACTATGGCATAATAAAATATCACAACCCAATTCTACCCATTCAGATAGCCATTACACTCTTCTAGCTAGAATGCTACAGATAGGTTTCCTCATATATGTAAGGGATCATAGAGGAACCTACTTCTTTCACATAAAATTCATGTGAAGTGTATGTAGGGTGGAGATCCCCTTTCTGGCAAAGAAAACTCAGAACAAATTGCCAACCAGTTCTATTCAAAATGTCTCTGATAGATCAATGATTTCAAATTGATATTATTCTAAAAAGGAAAAAAAAAATGTTATCATACCCATTTGTGATTAATGATTTAATACAGATGCAATGCATAAAGAAAATCAAATCAAAGTACAAATCTACTACCAGGAAAGAGTATAGAGGAAATCAGGAATCGGATTCAAGTAGATCTGGTAATTAATCACCTTCATCTTGCACTTATACATGTGCTCTTTTAGCTCGGAGTCTCCCTGATAGATGTCTTTGCAATGAGGGCACGGGCCACGTTCTTTAGCTGACAGGTCTCTCTTCTTTCATTTCAGATCGTACACCCTGGGTTTTTTGCTCTTCTTCCCCATCTGAGACCGCTGAGAAAAACAAGCAGCAGATTGAATCACCTTTCAATGAAGAGACACAGAACCGGAAGCTGTGATTGCAGTGAAAAGACACGAAAGTAAGGGCTATCACTATCAGAGTATATATTATTATTATTATTATTATGTTAAAATGCAAAACACATAAAGAGGGGTTAAATTTACGCATATTTAGTATTACAGTAATCATATAAATTTACATAATTATATATTTATTAGTGTGTTATTTTTAAGAAAAAATGTGGAAATTTTATATAATTTTTTAACAAACAACAATTGATGTGTGCTTTAAGTTTTTCTAAAATCTATTTTAGTCTCAACTTTTTTTTAATTATATATTTATTATTGTGTGTTATTTTAAAGAAAAAATGTGTAAATTTTATATAATTTTTTAATATACACCAATTGATGTGTGCTTTAAGTTTTTCTAAAATCTATTTTAGTCTCAACTTTTTTTTCATTTATTTTAGTTCTTTGAATTTCAAATTTATTCATTTAAGGCATTTGTCAACTTTAGTTTTTTATTTTTATTTTTATTTTATTTTTATTTTATTTTTATTTATTTATTTTTTTTTATTGAGGCGACACTGTTATTAAACCCGGCCGGTCGGACCGGTGACCTAGCACATTCACCGAGTCAGGTGATCAATTGGATCGGAAAAATATGTGACCCGGTTAAAACTAGTGCAACCCGGTGGATTTTAAGCAACCCGTGTGACCCGGTTGGATTTTATTAACACAGTTATGTTTGTGAATTGTGTAAAATTACATTAATAGATCAACTTTATTGACTCTTTTATTATTTAAACTAGCATGTAGTCTGTGCTTACGCACGGAAATATTAACAATTGTGATGATGAGATGTTTATCTTGGTAGATTCAGTTTCCACATTGAGCATTATGAATGAAGGTAACTTAACACCAACATTTAAAAATCAAATTGGACGTATAGCACAAAATTAAACTACAATTAGAAATTAATTTGATTCGATTTGAATTCTAAAATTGAACTTCAACGTAATATAATATATATGATTATATTTTTGTCCACATTTAACAAATTAACAAAATCTTAATCCAGACACACTAAAAACTATTAAAAAATAAGAACTGATCATTGAGCTTGGAATCTTCTTGGAGGCACTAATGAAGCGCTAATGTATGAGAGTGTGAAGTAAGAAAGAGTGGGATTGAACATTGTGTTTGAACCCGGCCTTGTTCTGAGAAATTCATAAGGAGGAGGAGAGGGCAATGTGTGGATTTAATTGGTAGAGGTTGAGAGAGGAGGAGACATGGGATGACGATATGGAATTAGGAAGAGATGATGTTAACTGTTATAGTTTTTCTCGTTAGACTCCTTGGTTTTGGTTGTGGGATTAGAAGAGCTCCAGACTCTATTGAGATCACCCATAAAAGTGTACAGATGAGATGATAATGCTCATTGGCCTAAGCAAGAACATCTTACCTGCACACTTTTATGGAGATTATAAATTGGACTCCAATTTTGTATCATGTATCTTATCTAAATTTTCTAATTTTTGTATCCAAATAAATGAGGCATTAACATTTAACACGGAAGCTAAGAAAACCACAATGATAATGCTCATTGGTCTAAATTAGAAAATTTAGATAGGATACATGACATAAAATTAGAGTCAAATTTATAATCAAATTAGATTTTTTTTTTTGAGTTTTGGTTAAGACAAGTGGCGCAAAATTGAAAATCCAATTGAAATCTAATAGATTTTCTCTTAGTTTCACATATAATTATATATATAGATATAAACGTGTGATAATATGGTAATTTAAATAAAAGAAAATTTAAAAAATCCAAAAAAGGCATTGTTCCTTGCGCCGTGTCCCACAAATTCACACTTTGTACTTTATAGTTGGTACACGTACTATTACTTTTCCGTTTTCACAATTCTCAAAACTTGCCGCGACGGGCTACTATTGTGCATAAATATTTTTTATGCTTTGAAGTCTGAATAGATGTACTTGGCCAACAATTAGCATGTAAGTATGACCATATAACTCTATGCCATTGCCACCATCTTCTTTTGTTTAGGTTTTTTTAATATACTTTATTTTTTGATTGCTTTTTAGTTTAGACATCTTTGGTTTATTTTATTTTTTTTGGTCGTGTACAGTGTGAGTATGTGACATTGTTTCTTCTTTGAGTTTAACTATTTTGTTGCTTTGAATTTGTTTGTTACTTTAGGTTTTAGCTGACCTTAACTTTACTGACAAATATAAATTAATTTGTTTGTTTCTTCTAATGCTATTGCTAATCAAGAAAGGCAGGGTTTCAATGTTGTAAAAGATTTTGATTGCAATTTGCAAAGAGCAATTTCTGAATTCTTGTACTCCTAAGGAAATGTGGTTTTAAGAAGAAAAAGAAGATCCTAAACGTATTTAACCATTATTGCCTGGTAGGTTTTCAAACTCACAATTATCACCATCTTCTTAATTGTCTGTCTTACTCTGAAGTGCAAATCATCACAAATGATATCAAGTGGTTACCCTTGCAAAAATTTGGCAGCATTTTCAAGGTAAACACAAATTGAATAAACCCCATCAGTATTTTGGATGAAATCTTAAAACCTTGCAGAATCCATTATAATGTTTTCAAGCTCACTCATCACCAAAACAGCTACATTCATGATTTTGTCCTCAACTTTTGAAAAATATATTGCTCAAGTGTCTTATGATATTCCAATTGGTCCCTTTTCTTTAATGTTTCATGTGTAACTTCCTTCTCCCGTAATAAAGATTCCATAACACATTCATCTTGCAAACGAAATTTCTAATTAAACAGCTTTTTTCTATACATAATGTAGAAGGGCAAGAACTTTCATAAGATATTCAGTTTGTATCAAGGAATTTTTAATTCAAGAGTTTTCAACTTATATATTTATTTGTTGGAAAGTTACACATGCATCAGATGGATCTTGAGCCCTCTGACCTCACCCTCTACTTTGCTCTTACAAGGGGAGGAGGTGCCATTTGAGCTGAGCTGAGCTGAGTTGATTGGTGAGTTTTCTATTTATAATATAGAAAGAAAAATTTATTATCAGTTTTACTAATATATTTGAACGCGTTGGCTTCGTATTACCTACTATTGAAATTGTTCTAAGCAACAAGTCAAGAGACTTACTAAGTAAGCCAAATGTGATCCTATTGAAACAAGTAGGCCTGATGCTCTTTGTCAGTCTGCAGACTCTGCATTTATCTCCTAAATAAAAGAGAACAACCTAGGGGAGTAATAAAAGTTGTCCCAGGAATAAAATAATTGAGCATGTAAAGGAAACCTGTGAATCTGAGCACCAAGCAACATAATCTCCTAAAGTAACACCTTTGACAAAAATGATGTATGTGCATTATTGCATAAGATGTTGGCTATGGAGGCCCTATAGTTGCACAGGAGATAACTACAAACCAAATTTGAAGGAATGACATCCTCAAAAGTTATAGATAGGAATGGCAATGGGTTGGGTTCGGGCCGGGTTTTTCCATACCCGAACCCGACTCGCGGGTTTGCTCTCAAAATTCGGACCTGAACTGTTTATTAAATGGGTTTTTTATGCGGGGCCCAGACCTGCCTTGTCGGGCCCCACGGGCCCCGCCTAGCCCATCACAAACACAAACACAAATACTAACACAAACACAAACACAAAAATGTTAGATTTATACTTTCCCCTTTCAAAATTACAAACACAAACCAGATTCTCAAAAAAAAAAAAGAAAAAAAAAGAAAAAAAAGAACCCAAACCCTAATGATCCCAAAGGTCCTAAATCCTAACGAACCCAAACAGGAATGGCAAAAAAGAAGAAGAGAGAAGAACATATTAGGCGCAGGGAGGAGGGAGAATGGGAGCGATTAAGGGGGGCTGCAGTGAGGCAGTGAGGCCGGCGGTGAGGCTGTGGTCGTGTGGCTGTGGCTGCGCCGGCGGTGAAAGGTTGGGTAGTAGTTGGCTGAAGGTGAGATTGAGAGTGAGTGAGATTGTGATTTGTGAGTGAGTGAGTGAGATTGTGTGAGTGAGAGAATAGAGATGAGAGAGGTGGGCTGTGTGAGAAATGAAATGAGAGAATAGGGATTTTAGGGTTTATAACAATATATATATATGAGGATATTTTAGTAATTATATATATACATATAACCGGGTTGGGTCGGGTCGGGTTCGGGCTGGGTTTTACAAAAACCCGGACCCGGTTCGGGTTTTTTTTAAAAAAAAAACCCAAACCCGACCCTATTTCTTATCAGGCCGGGTAAAACTTGACCCATTAGGGTTGGGCCGGGCCAGGCCAGGTACCTGCGGGTCGGGTAGAAATTGCCATCCCTTGTTATAGATTCAAAAGGCCATTCTCGCCTTTTTCTATTGATAAGCTACACATGCACTTAATGTGTCTTGAATCCATAATCTTACCCTCTACCCATTTTCTTATATAGGTGAAGGTGCCATTTTTGTAAAGCTTTTTTTTTTCTCAGTACCATATGAGTAAAACTGATTAGAAAATGCAAATTTAAATTTATAATGAGGAAACAAAAGAGCGAGTTTGACTCAATACTCATGTAGTACGCATGGTACTGGGAAATAAATCCTTAACTATAACATTTTTATTTATTTTTTATTTTTTTATAATTCGATAGTTATAATGGGTAGGGAATTTGAATTTTAAATGTCTTAGAAACATCAAGAGGTTTTTTTTTTTTTTTTTTTTTTTTTTTTTTTTTTTTTTACTACAAACACTAAGACTAAGGTGCCAACTAATTGAGTTACAAGGCTCTTGACATATAGCTTACTTTACCCTCAAGCATATAAGCTCATGGCCATGTTAAACACAAATAGTAGTTACCAACTGTTTGAGATGGTTATATTGTCTGCACCTGTCAAACAAAATTCAACCTGAAAATCTACCTCTCTCGTTCAATGTCAACCTTATTCATCAATGGTTTAATGTGTAAATTGCAAGAAAATAAATGGTACCCGCAATCTCAACAGTAAATAAGAATCTCATATTTAAAAAATAATAATAATAATATAATTTCCCAGACATAAGTCTAAGCACAATCTTACTAATCAAAAAAGAAAAAAAAGAAGAGTCCAAGAAAAATATTGAGAAGACTCATTATCAAGCATGAAGCAATGAAAAGAAACCGATTTCCCTCATCAGCTCATGTTCTCCAACTTAAAAAACTATAAGATAGCTCAATCATGAATATCAAGCTACTATGTTCTAAAAGGAAAAGAGGACTAACTTGTTTTGCCTTCAACATAACAGATTACTTTGGTCAAATCTTTCAAGTTAGAGCATTCGACGCCCTTCTTTGTCGTTTTTTTTTTTTTTTTGGCATAGAAACAACAGATGAAACCCCGTCAAATGGTTCCAATTGCATAAAAAGCTTGTAAAACCCATCCAGAAATTGGGACAAATCAATATTATTCAGACTCATTCCTACCTATCTATTAAGCTTCAAGTTTTTCAACCCTTAAGGCAAAAATTTTACTTAGCTTGAACAAGATGGAGTTCTTCACACAGTAATTCTAATCAACAAGATAAATTAGTACCTGTCCCCAAAAGCTTAAGCTATAAAAAAAATATTAAATTTAATCATTTAACGAGAATTCTAACCCTCTATCTCATGTGTGGGCCCAAACTATCCTTACATTTTAGAGCCTAGTGTGTGAAATTTTTAGTTTTTTATTTTTTATTTTATATATATATATATATATATATATTTTTTTTAAATAGGACGTAGAGTGGAGACATTTGCATTGATATCATGATAAATTAATTATTGTCCCAAAGAACCTAGCGTGTGAAATTTTTATTTATTTTTTAAATAGGACGTAGAGCGAAGACAATTGCACTGATATCATGATAAATTAATTATTAATAAAAAAGCTTAAGTTATTAAAAAAATGGCAAATTTACACATTTAACGGTAATCCTAATTGAGAATTATGGGTTTTGAACTAATTTAACATACTCAAAAAACCAATGCTAACAATAAAAAACTAACTAGAGAAGTAAAGTAAGGGTTTTTGCCATCACTTGACAAAAACACTGAATCCAAAACAACATAACTACGCTAAAAAAACACTAATCATGTTCCACAAAAGTAAGGCTAGGAGTGCATCACAAAGTTGACCAATATATTTATTGACATTATCCCTATCTGTCTCTTTTGCATCACGACCACGTCTATGGCGTCGGCCACCAACTAATCTAGTGCTATTCTATATCTACACCTATAGCCATTACTGTTAGCATTGTCATCATCAGATTCTAGACCTTGCTCAGGTTACAAATGGGCCGGGTAACTGGGACAAGATGCTCTACATGATCAACTAGATCATTAGTGTGATAGTGCCTACCTCATCATATTACAAATTTTCTTTGGCAATGCTGTTTGAATAATAGTTTTTGTTGATTAAACAACACAACACACATTTTTATAATATTTTTTCACTTACATGTATTTTCAAAATACTTAAACAACGTTACTAGAATAACATTACTAAATGTGCAATCCCACAAAAAATGGTACTTAGCTCCTTCAAGTGCAACCGGACTCTCTAAATTAAGTAGGCATAATTAGGATTTTCTTGCGTAGGTTTGTCCATCATATAAAATAGCCCCAATTTTTTGGATCCTTCACTACTATTACTATATATGTGCGAGTCGAACTTTCACCAACTATGAATTCTCTTTATAACTTAAAACTTATTCTTAAATGGATAAAGGATAATCACAATTGCACACAAAGTACACACACTCTAATATGACGTTCCATTATTCCTCACTAATTTCACATATGTCTATTTTTCACTATTATTTTGCCATGCAGCATTTGTGTGAATGGATATGTATAATTGGGTGTGTGAAATAGACACCACCTTTCTTAAATTGCTTATGTTAATATTTTTAGCCTCCCTTTTTCCAAAAAATTTAAAAAAGTTTTTGATATGTTTACATTCTTTCTTACTAAACTACCAGTTCACCTATACCGTTCAACACCTTATTATAACATATCTCAATGAACGCCTGAAACTGTCCGTTGTGCCTTACCACGGACCCCCACCCCTCGCAGGACCTATATATGTAGGTTTCGTGGGAGGTTGTAATGCCAATTTATACTCTCACAATAATATGTTAAACAAAACACATGCACCAGTATATAAACAATGTAAATGGCCAATAATGCATCACCAATAATAAGTATCATCAAGTACAAAACGTTCCCCAATGAAACTAGAGCAATCATCTCAGCATTAACTTGAAAAGCAAACAAATTATCACAAAATAATAAATTCATTTGGTGTATTACATTTCTTGGTTATCATATATTTGGTGGTTTTGGGTTTGCTAACACCACCATGTCATTCCCCTGTGACATACTAAGTATGTGTTTGGATAGCCCTCAAAGTTGCGTTGCGTTTTGAGCTGCGTTTTCAGTTTTTTTTTTTTTTGGCCAGATTTCTTGACTTTTTAGAGAAAAAATTACTGTTCATGAACTGTAAGGACTCAAATTAAATTGGACCTAAACAATAAAATTTGTAGAGCGTGGGTAGAAGGGCTAAGTACTAGTAAAGCAAACAATGATCGACGTGAGATTCATAGGAATAATAATAAAGGAATTTGACTAAGTGTTTGTGAAGAAATTTTGTTCTCAGCCCAGTCTGAGGATCCAGTCCGAGGATCTTTTTCCTTAGAACTGACATATATAAGGGTTGTCCTCGGACACCCTGAAGATTCCTTTTTTATTTCTTCTTCTCTTGGGTTTCTCTTCCCCTTTTTTGGTGGGAGTTCTATTTATTATATAGTCTTGTTTAGTTGATCTCTGCCGTCCACTTGTTGATCATCCAAGCCTATTCTTGAGTGCCTGTCCCATCAGCCGCCTTTTTAAGCCTCTTGTGAGTTATAGCAGTCAGGACAACACTGTTCAAAGGTCATTTCCTCATTAATGCGGTCAGGGTGTCAGTCGCGGGTCTTTAATGAGCGAGTGACAGCTTCCATCCTTCAACGTTGGCTTGCCGAGGACATGGGCCTCCTCGGCGAGGTCCCTAGACGACTTGGGCCTCGTCAGCTTATCCTCGGATTCTGCCCTCTCCTCAGTGTGGACCTTGGGCCCAATGTGGAGTGGGCCGGGGTTGCTAAATATTTGGGGCCCCACATGAACAATGCATGCATTGTTCACGCACTGTTCATGTACTGTTCACGATTAAAAAATATTAAAAATAGGTCCTACGGTACTATTCATACATTTAAAAATTATTTTGCTACAGTGTTTTTAGTTTTCAGCAACTTTCAGCAACAATAAGTTGTATCCAAACAGACCTTAAGTTGAGCCTTGTGAGCACCCTCATGTGTAAAGGTGCAATCCTGTATTAGTATGGGCCCATCCTAATTGGCACAGGAGTACGCCAGTAACCTTATGGGCGGGGAAGTCACCACTTAATTTAGGTTCAGAAACAAATTTGTATATTTATATAGAGGTTTAACAAATTATAAATGTGTTTGAAAGTATGGTACTATGAAAAGGTACAAGGCACCCAAACCTCATGAAAGATAAAAAGCCTTGTAGAGGTGTTTGAGCATTGTTGCTCAAAGTGATGTGAAAATTGTGGTTTAAAAAGTGTTTTGAAAACACGTATTTAAAGTATTTATAATGATAAAAATGTGTTTGATACTATATTTTTAATAACGTATTTTCAAAAGTAAAAAAATATAATTGTGAGTTCGGTTTGTGTGTGTGTGTGTGTGTGTGTGTGTGTGTGTGTGTTTTTTTTTTTTTTTTTTTAAGTTATGACATGTAGTCTAATCAGTGGGGCCTACAGTTTTTAAATATATACAAAAGTGTCATTGAGCAACGTTGTTTGAAATCTGAAAACTGGTAAGAGGAATTTTTCAAATTCAATGTTTAAACGCCATAAAATGAGCAATATAACTCAAACACTTCTTAAAAAACACCATTACCAAACGTTGTTGTTGTTGTTGTTTTTATTTATTTATTTAATTTTTTATTTATTTATTTTTTTTAGAACCATAGTTTTCAATGTTTAAACACTGAAAAATATTGTTTGGAATCACATATCAAACAGGCCCTACCTACGAATATATTTTTAACAAGATTTAAACATTCTAAGCACCCTAAGGCTGCGTTTCTTAAAGAGTACCAACGAATGACTAGGGATGTGTACACATGCCTCCTAGCAAGGAGGAGTTATACCCTGCAACGGGTATATGTTACCTGTGTCTCACAACTGGTGGGTCCCACTATGTGTACACATGCCTCCTAGCAAGGAGGAGTTATACCCTGCAACGGGTATATGTTACCTGTGTCTCACAACTGGTGGGTCCCATAAGTGGGACCCACCAGTTGTGAGACACAGGTAACATATACCCGTTGCAGGGTATATTTTTCCCCTAGCAAGGGAGTGTATGTAAGGCAAAGGTTGCATAACACACCCTAAGGTAGAAATCCCTATTCTAGCCTAAACATGCTTCTAGTTAGAACACCTAAAACTAGAGAGGAAAAAAAAAAAAAAAAAAAAAAACTAAGGCTAAGAAAGATAAATAGCAAAACCCTAAAGAAGACGTAATAAAAATAAAAAACATTTCTAAAAAAATTTAAAGAAAAAAAATTGTTAGCTATGCTCAATAAGAAAGAAACAAAGTTTTGATTTGATCGTTTCCCTTTTTCTATAGTGAATGAAAAAAAAAAAAAAAAAGATGTCAACATCGGCAATAATTTAAAATACAAAAATGATGATAGTTAATTTTTTTCTTTTAAAAAAAAATATTGATGATATGATAAAATCTAATTCACATATTTAAAAATGTATAGATAAGAATTTATAAACTTTGCCATAAAATTACTCTAAAAAATCTAGATCTTAATCCTCGTCTATATGCTAAAATTTTATTTTTTAAAATTATGAAAATATCTTTTTGGCCGAAGGAATAGAAATGGAACCTATACTAGATACCGTAGTTCATCCTTTTTAGGATTAATAAAGCTTTAATGTAATGAGTGCTATCACCTAATAGTTAGGTTTTTGAGGGACTCCAAAATCATTAGATAAACAAGAAAATGTCAAAAGGGGAAAATGAGATTGACTCCAAACCAATAACTACAAGATTCACACACGCTTACCGTCTATAAGTATGTGTATAAATGATTTATATATATAATTTAACCTTTTTGTGTATAGCTTAGTATCATCTTCAAAATACTATAATCTATTCCTCTTCCAGCTGCAGCCCTCCTACCCGTAATTGTAAATAATTCCAGCCGCCTCAATAATTTCAAAGCATCAAACCATTCCCATGTTGAAATTAGTTTTGGCACAACTTAGAGTTTGGATAGGGTTATCCTCAAATTTCCAAGATCATAAATCTCTATACGCAACCTTTAAGTCATGGTAATGTTGAAATCAGACTAGATGCTTCGTCTCTACCTCACATGCACGTTGTTAAATTTTGAATACAAAAGTCTATTGAACATAACAGTCAGACTCATACTACTATGACGTTTGAAAACCCGTGTTGTAAACGACTAATTAATTCCCACTGGCCACTGCTTCCCTTACCAAATACTGACACATGTAGATTAGTCACCGACTCACAGTAGCGGTAGCGACCCGATTCCGTAATGGAAGGATAACAACCAAGTGGGTCAATAATATAAGAATTCCTAGAAAATCCAAGTCCAATTTTCCGTATGTTTAGCCTTTAAATCTGTGTATAAACCACTATATATACCATGCCAAGTTCATTGGATTAGCACCAAGCCATACCAAACCCAAGTTCATCATTCATCATATATACTTGTTAGTTGTTACCACCAAATTAAGCAACAATGATGAAAATCCTGGCACTCTACGGCCTTACCTTGGCCCTCTTTTTCTTTCCTGGTATGCCTCATTAATCACTATCTAGTTGTTACCATATTGCTTTTGTCAATAATTTTCATCTTTTCTAATCACAATAATATTTTAGGTTGCAACACTTTTTTTTTTCCTTGAAAACTCGTGGACATGCAATCTCATATCGGGCGGCTGTACAATAAAGCCATGAACCACTCGGATTAAGATTTCGTTATTATACTCACTAATTTTTCACATGAAACATATTTTAGATTTTATTTACTGGACCCTTGTTCTTTCTCTCTTGATCTCTTCTAACATATAGTCCATAAAGCAATAGGCCTCTAATTAATGAACAGGTCACATAGAGGCAAGTATACTAGATTTCATGCACATTCATATCATCGATGATTCTTATAATTTATTTATATGGACACCTCTTATATTTCAATTGCTCATTATAATTTTGATACCTACGGTTATAAACCTGAGTCGTCAGGTCTTTTACTAATGAAACACTTACAAACATAACCAACATCATGATAAGTGATTATATCTACATGTAAAAATTTCTGCTTACAAGATAGGTTTTATTTTTCATGTTTAAAAGAGTTTGGTTTACTTGCATGCAGGTGCGCACTCTGCTAAAATAACTTTCACAAACAACTGTCCAAGAACCATCTGGCCAGGAACCCTAACTTCAGATCAGAAACCTCAACTACCAAACACCGGATTTGAGTTAGCATCCAAAGCATCTTTAACACTGAATGTTCAAGCTCCATGGAAAGGCCGGTTCTGGGCCCGAACCCGATGCACCACCAAATCAGGAAAGTTCACTTGCGAGACTGCTGATTGTAGCACCGGTAAGGTTGCATGCAACGGTAATGGTGCAATCCCACCAGCTTCTTTAGTAGAAATCAACATAGCAGCCAATCGTGGGAAGGACTTTTACGATGTTAGCCTTGTAGATGGCTTCAACTTGCCTGTTTCTGTAGCCACCAGAGGCGGCACTGGTGATTGCAAGGCCACAAGCTGTCCAGCCAACGTGAACGCGGTTTGCCCAGCGGAATTGCAAGTGAAAGGGTCTGATGGGAGCGTGCTTGCTTGTAAGAGCGCTTGTACTGCTTTCAATCAACCACAATACTGTTGCACTGGTGCATTTAACACCGCGAAAACATGTCCACCCACAAAATATTCTCGCATCTTTAAGCAAAAATGTCCTCAAGCTTATAGCTATGCTTATGATGATCCTACCAGCACCTTTACCTGCTCTGGTGCACCCGACTATGTTATCAAATTTTGTCCATAAATTATAGAGAGGAATTATGCGTTCCCAAATTGGTAATAAGAAACAGATATGTTTCAAGTACTAAAGCACATGTATGTATGTGTCAACGAAATAGTTATTTGAATAAAACATAGACCAAATAAATACTTCAAAATTTTACATATCTTTTTGAGAAAAGTGTGGGTGTGCTTATGAGTTATGAAAAGGAAGTTTTTTCGTGCTACTCTGTCACTTGTTATTCATGTTGTACTAAGACAGAGGATTTTTATTCTTGAGTATAAGTAGTCAAATTTAAATTGATAAGCCAAGAATGTACTGACTCCTTAGGTAAATAAATTAGTTAATTAGCCAAGCGAATTAATTAAGTTAATTTAACATATAATACGCGTGACACCACAAACAAATCAACAATTAACTAAATGCAGTGGAAATTAAATTTGACACGGATGATTTGTTTACTAATGGGGAAAATCTCCGAGGCAAAACTCTACCAAGTGAATTTAAGGTCACCACTTCTGAGAATCCACTATTATCACACAATTGGACTTGTAATGTAGTGACAATCTCTCATTTCAATGCACAGCTCCAAGTACGTGACTAACCAATTGATGCATAGATCCCAGTACGTGACTAACACACCAACTTGAGAAAGATGTTGGCTACAAAGTTATTCAGTTCATCCACACGATGAAGATCAAGAAGCTCATTGGTTACAAAACCCTTGGCGTACAAACGCAGCAGCTTTTTCAAGAGAAAGATGAACTAGGGCAAATTGTCTTTGGTCATAATTTGAGTGAATAATCACTTTGCATCAAGTTACGTCACCTTTGACGACTCTTAAAATAATCCTTATATATGTCTAAAATTATGAGAAAAGAAACACTACACAAATACACATAGATATGTGTGAAATTAGAAATGGAAATATGAATTTCGTAATTCTTGATAAATGCAGTTGTCAAGTTATCTGTTGAGCTTCAAATATTAAACTTCGATAGATACATTTGTCGAAATATCTGTTGAGGTTTAATGAACAATACTTCTTCATTTGATTCTTAGATAGAGCATGGCTTCAATACTTGGACTTGAACTCTTGTTCCTTAAAGTATTAAACACATCCTAGATCTACCCAGTTACAAGTAAAGTGTTTGTCAAAAGAATAGCCAATTCTAAATGTCAAATGTTCATAACAAGTTTTACATATGTCCTAACAATCTCCCCATTTGGCAATCCGTGACAAAACTACAACAAACAAATGAAATATGAGAGAAGTCATAAATCACTTAACTCATGCTCACTTGTTGAATACAATAAAATCTAATCCTAATAAAAACTCTTGAAAAACTTTGCCAGAAGAGAGTTTATGGCATGATAGATTTTGACAACCTGTATTTCTGAAACACTTTAAACAAAACTCATCAAGGCATCTCAGTGTGAAACAGAAATATAAGATTGTATACATAATAAGAAACATGTATATAAAGAGAGAAAAGAAACAACACATGCAGAGATAGGTATAATGATAACAACATCATCATATATATATATATATATATATCGAAAGAGCTAGCATCCTCATTTTCATCATTATCATCATCACCGGAGACATCATTATTGTCCTTGTCCTCTGAAGCTTGTGGAGATGGAGAGGGAGATGGAGACGCAGTGAAGCCACTCATGTGAGCCTATCATCATGCAATACGACTAACACGGGTGTTCACTTGATACAACTCAGTAGAGAGTGTATCGAGGCAAGCATCCATGCGCTTAAGTTGCGCCATGATGGCCTCTAGCATCACACCACCCCTAGAAGAAGAAGAAGGAATGGAGGTGGATGGAGCGGAAAGAGTCGCCATCCCGGTTTGTGGTCACTTCGGTTGAAGTTGGGCCTCACTTCGTTGAACAGACGTCGCGCTAATGGCACCCATAACAGTGAAATGAGAGACTCAGGATAAGGAACAGAGGAGTGGTGAATGATCCTTGTGATAGCAGAAGGAAAGATAAGTTTATCATGGGTCGTTCTGTCTCTATAGACATCGATGAGAAAGAGAATGAAGTAAGAAGGGAAGTCCATGGTAAGATCTTCAATAAGGGAAAGCAAAAGGCGAACACGAGGCTTGGTAATAGAGTTATAGTGAGACAAAGGATGAAGAACGAATGTCATCACCATGTTAAGGAACCTCAGACTTTTTGCAAAGCCCGAGCATGGAGTGTTTTGACGATCACCCCATGAAGAAGGTGTCTCACAAAAGAGAGACGAGAGTTCGTCTTTGGATATAATCCGCAGACAAGAACAACCGGGGTAGTCATGAAACTCCACCTTCGAAACGTGTAGTACATTGGAGATAAGCTTTGAGTGACTACGATACGTATACCTCGAACCTGTGTAACAAACCGAGGTATAGAGGTATCGAAACAGTGCATATTAGAGTAGAACTCCTATATGATCATGGTGGGACAACTCATGGGTATCTTACATAGAGATTCTCATCCCTGATTGTGAATGACAGTGGGTAGAGCAGTATCAGAAAAATCTGATAGAATCATGCAACGTTCTGAATGAATGCCACGTCGGGAGAAGTTCTCCGAGAAGTCCTGATGGGCCTTCTCATCATAGAACTGGACAAAGAGAGGGGTAGGATCAAAAGATGATGCTCCAGAACAAAGAGGGTTCAGGGACAGAGCAGATTTGCTCTTAGGTGCCATGCTCGAGAGAGAAGGAGAAAGAGAGAAACAAACAGAAAAGCACCAATCAACATATAGTACCAAAAGGAAGGAAATGAAAGGTACGTATGCATGAATAACGCATGATCACGTGACGTGCAAAGAAAAATTCATCATGGGCTTAGCCCAATCCAATCCTACCAACACACAAGTTTCCAACATAGTAACACACATCTAAATGCATGAAACATAGTTAAGAATGCAAAGGAAATGTAATGCATGAGCATATAACATTATTTAAGCAAAACCCAACCCAAAAATTCACAAAATACTCATCAATTTTCAAAAACCCCAAAATTTTTCAAAAACCCAAAACCTAGGTCTAAAAACGTGAAATGAATGAAAAAAATGAGAAAAAGAGAGATCATACTAAGTGAGAAATGATCAACTTTGGCCAAAAAACAAGTGAGTTTAAGGTTTAGAGGGAGTAGAGAGTGTTTGGGAGGAGAAAAGGCAAGTTTTTGTTGAGAGAGATAGGAGAAAATGAGATTTGATTCATGCTGAAGCTATTTAAAGAAATCGCATCTCGATGGATCGAGGATCTATTGAGCACTAATTCTCAACAGATAATTCTATCGAGGTGCTATTGAGAATCTGTCGATGGCAAAAGTTCCTTGATGGATCGAACATCTATCGAGAAGCTATTGAGCAGACAAAAACTTTCTCGATGGATCGAGAATCTGCTGAGAAGCTATCGAGAAAAATTCCAGAAAGTTTTGATGGATCGAACAGCTACCGAGAAACTATTGAGCAGACAGAAACTTTCTCGATGGATCGATAATTTGTCAAAAAGCTAACGAGACAAATTCCAGAAAGTTTTGATGGGTCGAACAGCTATCGAGAAGCTATCAAGCAAACAGAAACTTTCTCGATGGATCGAGAATCGGTCGAAAAGCTATCGAGATAAATTCCAGAAAGGTTCGATGGATCGAAGATGCGATAAGATCTATTGAGAAAAGAAGTTCAAGGGTCTCAATAGATAGCTATTTGTCGAGAAGTTGTCGAGTTTGATAAAAATAGTTTTTCAAAGAGGAGAAAAACACATAAATGAATGCAATCAAGTAAGTTATTCAACCAAAGATCCAATCAATATTTTAAGATCTTAAAAACATCTCTCAACAAGAAAAATGCAAAGCATTTAGGATCCACACACACACACAACAAGTCTAACCAATTTTATATTTTAAAACAAGTCAAGACAGATTAGTCAGCATACATTAACACATGTATTCCTTGTGATGGCCAAATCACATTATACTTGCACATGTATCAAAAGTGTCAACATGTTATGATGATTCCAGATATGAGAAAATCAATTTAACTCACATACAATCATAACTGCTTGATAGAGATTATCACCTTTGAGGTATATCTTATAACTCTCACATCTCCTAGAAACACGTTTGCAACCATATTTAAAAGCATTTTGATTCTTTTTGCTTTTGATTTTCTTTGCATATTTTTTTTTTTTTTTTTGAACATATTATGCATGGACATATAAGAGAAAGAAGAAATATATTATGTTAAGCCAAAAACATCATAAGTTTGCTATGCCTAAGCATACAAATGCTATTCATGATTGGCGGGCTTTAGTGGTGAGATGGTTATTTATGCCTTTCTCTTAGGATTTTTTAGTCATTTCCTTCAAAAAGAGTGATATGAGTATTAAGTACAAGAGATTACTTAATCTTATTCATCACAAATACAAGCTACAAAGCTCACTTGTTCAGTTTTGTATAGAGATGCTTATCTAAACTATAAAAGATACAAAATTTAAAAAATTTTGTTTTAATGGCCATCAAAGATACACGAGTACCAATGTACACAAAATACACATTGTTTTTGTATTTTTCTGTTTTTTCAATTTTTTATTTTATTTATTTTTATGAAAAACAAAATAAAGCAAAATTGGAAAAAACCCAACAAAAACATGTTAAACAAAGTATAGCATAAAACTAGACTGACTCAAAAACAAGGAAGCAGAACGCACAAGTAATGCATAAAAAAAAAAAGAGGGAGAGAGAAAAAGTGACTGAATCACTTTAAGCCTTTTTCCTTCCACACCTTGGAAGAACCTTTCCGTTGAGCAAACCTTTGATCCGGTCATGAGGGGGAAAAATTGAAATAGTTCAAATTCAAAAGGAATATGAGGGCCTTAAAAAGATCTTCAAGAGGAGCAAAAGAGGATGGAAACTGATTCTGGTTTCTAGATGAGATTATATTGTTACTCTGTTGAGTGGCTAACCACTTGTAGCAATTAGGTCGAGTATGTCTTGAAACTCCACAGTGATGACAGAGATGCTACTTCCTCTGTTTAGACTTTTGCTTATTTCCCTTAGTCTTAGGATTTCTAGTCTCTTTCTTATCAAACTTTGGGGGTGTTCCTAAGATAGATTTTCCCTTGTCTATGTTCTCATTAGCTAAAACAATTTTAACATCATTGTTCTCAAAATTAACATTATTAGTAGGTGAGACAAACACAGTAGTACTAGAAGAAGCAATATTAGGAAAAGAAAAATCATACCCCAAACCGGTTTTATCATAAGCAAATTTTTGAAAGTTGAGTATCTCATCAAGCTTTACACTGGAAGTCCTCTTCAATTGAAATCTGACTTGAAACAGCTCAGCTTCAAGCTGCTTGGCATTTTTAGCTAAGAAATTGTTCTCAAACCATAGTACTCTAATAGTCTGATTAACTTCATCAAACTTTATGGAAAGCTCTTCTCGATCAAGTTCCACGCCACTCAGTTTCTTAGTGGCTAGCCTATATAGCTTCTCATGCTTCTTAAAAACCTTGTACAATTTTTCATAGGCTGTATGAATATCATCTTGATTGTCCATTTTCTCGAACTTAGAGTCTAACAAGTCCTCTTCATAATCTACTGTTTCTGAAACTCCATCAGTAAGATTAACTATAGTAGTGAAGGCATTCAAGATTCCCTCGTCATTATTGTCATTTGAATTATCCTCAGGCTCAGTGTCACTCAAGGTAGCAGCAAAGGCCTTACTTTTCCTAATAGTCTTGAGATAAGTTGGACATTCTTATTTCATGTGTCCAAAACCTTGACATCCGAAGCATTTTGGTCCAGAGGGAATAGTGTATTGACCGCCTTTCTTAGCATCCTTCTTTCCTCTGTCTTGGTTCTTGAACTAAGATGAACTGGACTGCTTACGGTCTTTATCAAATCCCTTTGTATTGGCATTCTTCATGAACTTTTTGAACTGCCTTATGATATAGGATTTCATTTTAGAATCTTCATCATCAAAAGACTTATCAGTATCACTGCTTTTGGCCTTCAAAGTCATGCTCTTGCTTGATTTTCCTATCCTAGTCAAACCCAATTTATAGATTTGCAAGTTGCCAACCAACTTTGTCAAAGGAATTTTGTCAATATCCTTCGATTCATCAATAGTGGTGATCTTGGCATGAAATCTCTCAAGCAGAGATCTGAGCACCTTCCTTACAACCTTGGGTTTGGGAATGGTTTCCCCAAGATTGAAGGCAGAGTTCACTATGTCCTTCAACTTGGCATAGAACTCATTAAATGACTCATCCTCCTCCATCTTAATCTCCTCAAAGCTCATGGTAAGCCTTTGAACATTTGAATCCTTGACAACCTTAGTCCCTTCATAGGTTGTTTGGAGGATAGTCCATGTTTCCTTAGCAGTTTCAGTTAAGGATATCTTCTTGAACTCCTCATTGGTGACTACATTGAATAAAACATTTAATGCTCTGTTGTTGAAGTTTTCCACTTTGATCTTGGCATCATCCCAATTAGCCGGCGCTTTCTTTGGCTTGGTCTAACCTATCTCCACAGCTTGCCACACTTTTTCATCTAAAGACTGCAAGAAAGTTTTCATGCGTACTTTCCAGTATGCATAGATAGTTCCATCAAATAAAGGAGGGATAATTAAAGATTGTCCTCTATCCATGACAATCAGGGGTCAATGAATCACTCAGTAAAGATTAACCACAATTAGAGTGTGCCCGCTCTAATACCACATGATATGTCAAGAATGTATTGACCCATTAGGTAAATAAACTAGTTAATTAGCCAAGTAAATTAATTAAGTCAATTTAATATACAATACGCGTGGTAGTACAAAAAAATCACCAATTAACTAAATGCAGCAGAAATTAAATTTGACTTGGGTGATTTGTTTACGAATGGGGAAAACTTTCGAGACAAAACCCTATCAGGTGAATTTAAGGTCACCACTCCCAAGAATCCACTATTATCAAAACAAGTGGTTACAAGTAAATGAATCTCAGTACCTTATACGAACCCCTACAGTTGAACTCTTATCCCAATCCATAATTGGACTTGTAATGTAGTGACAATCTCTTCTTTCAATGTACGGCTCCAAGTACGTGACTAACCAATTGATGCACGGATTTTAGCACGTGACTAACACACCAACTTGAGAAATATGTTAGCTGCAAATTTTTTCAGTTCATTTACACGATGAAGATCAAGAAGCTTCTTAGTAACAAAACCCTTGACGTACAAACACAATAGCTTCTTTAAGAGAAAGATGAATTAGGGCAAATTGTCTCCGGTCACAATTTGAGTGAATAATCATTTTGCATCAAGTTGCATCACCTTTGACGGCCCTTAAAATAATCCTTATACATGTCTGGGATTGTGAGAAAAGAAACCCTACACAAAGACACATGGATATGCTTGAAATTTGATCTAGAAATCCAAATTTCTTAATTCTCGATAGATACATCTGTCGAGCTATTTGTCGAGCTTCAAATATTAAACCTCGATAGATATATCTGTCGAGATATCTGTCAAGCTTTAATGAACTATACTTCTTCACTTGATTCTTGAATAGATTTGCATGGTTTTAATACTTGGACTTGAACTCTTGTTCCTTGAAGTATTAAACACATCCTAGATCTACCAAATTATAAGTAAAGTGCATTTTGTCAAATGATTAGCTAATTCTAAATGACATATGTTCTTAACAAGTTCCACATATGTCCTAACATAAATTAAAGAGTAAATTGCAAATCACACCTCTCAAGTTTGAGGCCATTTCATTTTTTTCTTCTAATGTTTCAAAGTCTAGATCCACTCCCCTAATGTTAGGGGTCATTTTAATTGATAGTCTTAATTGTGCAAATGTGTTTGTTAAGTGTTAACTTACTTAACACATTTTAATTGATTCAAACATGAATGGATTCTCAAAGAGTTGAAAAATCATTTGGTAGAATTTTTTGCCAGCTTTCTCAACTCATTAATTTATGTACAACTTTTGAATTTGTAAGGTAAGCCAATCAAGGAAGTCAATACCATATCGGAGAACAAAACGTACCGAAAAAAATACCAAGTTGTACCGACCAGTACTGGCTGGTATTGGCGTTTTGACTGGTACAATAAAAAATATAAAAATTTTAAAAAAAAACATTTTATTTAATCTAATATATAGGTTAATGTACTTAAGCTAATATGTAGGCTTATAAAAAATATGTGGATTTTAACTTTTATGTTAATAAACATAAAATTTTATAAATTCAACTGGTATCAACTAGTACCAAAATATTTCGTTTTCCTAACCAAACTGAAATAGTCTATGGTACGAGATTGACTCCCTTGAAGTCAATACGAATAAGCTCTCCTTAACAAGCACTAAAGAAAGAGTGACTTGGCTTAGATTTGGTAAGTGACAACTTTGACCACTTCAACATGATAGTAACATGTGGAATTAATTTAGGTTGAGACTAATTAGGATTAAGAATTTATAATATATATATATATATATATATCACTAGAATTTTAATGCAGCATATTTTCTTTGAAGGTTAGAATATATAGTTTCATATGCAAATACAATCATAATAAATGCTTAATGGTAGAATATATAATTTTACCCAATTATAATAATCACATATTAATAACTATCATAATTTTCATATTTCTTATTTTTGACAAAAATAAAATTCATATTATATAAAACGTTCATGTGCATTGCACAGGTTACCAATAAGTTTTTTTTTTTTTTTTTTTTTTTTTGAAAATTTCAAATAATTCTACTAGGAATTTTTTTAAAAAATCTTATCAATTTTGAAATGTGTAAATTGGATTTTGCAACCTCATCAATAATCTAAGAAATAAAAAAAATTGCAATAATCAGGATTTTTTTTTTGTGTGGAACATTTTAATAATAAAATATTTAATAAATTAATCTGTTGAATTAAGTGATAAAAGTGGGAGATTTGTGTGGTTAATGAGTCATAATTGAGGAGCTAATGTTTTTATAGAAATCCTTAATAATTAGTGTTTATGAACTTTATGGAGGAGTTATCTTAAAAACTCTAAAGAATCTTAATTCTTAAGCCAACTCTTCCTTGGTAGTAATAAATAGATATTACATTACAGACTTACAATAGTTATGAACTATATAATATATGTGTCAAATTATTTTAATGATATATTGGTTAGTATACATAATTTTTTTTAGTAAAGGTATGCATAAATTTAAGATGATTGTTTTTTTTTTTTTTTTTTTTTTTTTTTTTTTTTTTTGCAATATTTATGAACAAATTGACTTTATTTCTTAAAAAAAATAAAAATTAATTATTTCTCAATAGAACTTTAATTTATGCATATTCTTGGATTCTGATAGGAAATGGTTAAATTATACTTAATGCTTTATTAATGTTAAATAATATATTTAGGAAAAAATTAACTGATGTCTTAAGATATTGGTTTAAGGATTTTTTTTTAAAATTTTTTATGATAAAAGAATAAAGTCAAACTATACATATATTCAAAAAACCACACATTGCGGTTGTAAATCAAGAAATTATTATCATTTGAAAAATGTGTTTGTAAGTCAAGAAAATATAATCAGCGCACATGAAAGTCTGAAAATAGAGTCAAGAAATTTGAAATAATCAATCATGTAATATTGATTGGTAACTCATAATGAAAGTTTGACTGATTACTGATCATCAACCTTGTGAAAAATGTACATTACAACTCATAATTGAGCATTTAATAGAGTCAAGAAATTATTATCATGCCAATTATCAACTTATCAATAAATTATGGGTCATACTAACGGTTGCCCTTAGGACAATTGTTAATAATTAATTCATTTTAGGAAAGTTTTAACACTACTTTTATAAGAAATGGAAAAACCTATTAAAACATTAATTTTTTTTTCCCATAATTTTTTTAAAAATAGATTATTAACCATTGCCCTGAGGGTATCCGTTAACATTTTTTATAAATTATTAATTTTTCTATTGAGTATCTTAGATGTGATAGTTGCTACACAAGTACACCTTCTTATAAGGTGAGGGGAGCAAGGTCAGAAATCAAGTTTTTAGAAAGGATTTTCACACACACGTATTTCTCTCTATTGAAAAAAAGAAAAGAAATAAAAAGAAAAGAAATTATTAACTTTTATAAAAGGAAAATAGATTCATAGAATCAAAAAATTATTAACCTGCTAATTGGTACCTTCCAAATACAGTCCCTAC
This sequence comes from Quercus gilva, assembly GCA_023621385.1. NCBI lineage: Eukaryota > Viridiplantae > Streptophyta > Magnoliopsida > Fagales > Fagaceae > Quercus > Quercus gilva. Next base: position 39,334,425 of record CM042479.1, on the reverse strand, counting down.
CTTTGTAATAAACACTCTAAACTTTTTTTTTTTTTTTTATAAGACTCCAAACTTATTTATTTAATTGGTTATTCCAATTTACATATTTTAACTGAAAAACTAAGTTTCAATGGCGGGCGAAGCTCTCATCATCCTTCTTCTCTTGTACCTTAATATTGATACTCATGAGGAGAAATTGGAATTGAAATTGTAATATTTATACGCCCTTCTCTTTTCTTTAGCTAAAACGAATCTATAAAATGGCACTGTATTACAAAAAAATATCACAAGAAATTGTAATTGTCAACTTCCCTTAATATTGATAATCACAAGGAGAAGCAAGGAGCTGAATTCGATCTTACTCTTGCAATGCTAATCGTTCTTGTTATCTCAACTAAGAGTATTGATTCTCACACTTTTTATTGTATATCATTTGAACATATTATCCACTTCTCTTTTTAAATGTAAAATCGCGCGTGAAATTATGAACATTATGTATATAGAACATATACATCAACAAGAGAGAACAAATACAGTTTAATTAAGTAATTAACATAATTTTATTTTGTTTTATCGTTTTTCAGGTGGGCAATCTGGGGTAATCTTCAACTACGAGAACAAATGCAATGACCCTTTATGGTTAGGTGCAAGCCCGTCAATTGGTGATTCTGATCCTCAACAAGATCCGGGGAACTTTATACATATTATTATGAATGGCAAGGTAGCATTTGGGCTAGGAACAAGTGCACCAGCAATGAGTCATTCTATTTTTCATGTTAAACTGGAGACTCTGGATTAGGCACAATGAGTTGCCAATCTCCACCACCCACTTACCCAGTGACCTTACTCAATTTCAATATAAACCAATCTGTGGTGTCCTATGAAGTGAGCTTGAACCATGGGCATAATAATGTGGCAGTCCGGATCGAACCCATTGGTGGGACTCTAGTCGATGGGTCTGGGCCATTTCCTATTGTGAATTATGTTCAAGATATAAGCAATGTGTGTCCATACAATTAATTTACTGGCCACAAATAAGGATGGCAATATATATGTTGGTTGTTATAGTGCATGTGATGCGTTAAAGGATCCAAAATATTGTTGCACTGGGGATTATAGTAGTCCACAGGCTTGCCAGCCTAATGACTATAATGAGTACTCAACTAGCTTTAAGAAAGTATGCAATCTTGCCCATACCTCTCCAGGTGATAATCAACCTCCAATTTATAGTTGCAGTGGGGCAGAGAGTTACAATATGACCTTTTGTCCTCATAAATTTGCCTCGTCATTACGATGATAAAGTTAATGATTTCTGGATAAGATAATTGGCAAGATAACTTGTACTTGTGGTATGATTCGAAAATTGATTTGTACCAACATGGAAGCCAATTTAATTGACTCACCAATTTATTAACTTACCCATCATTCTTTTATATATATAAGATAAAAATTCCACCCTAGTCTAATATGCGTGAAACTCCTTCCTAAAAACTTTGATTTTAGCCGTTGCCCTCCCCCACAAGAACTTTGTACTTGTGGAGTAACAATCACAACGAAGGTACGCGGTAATCCCATAATTCTTTTCTAAAATTAAAGAATTCGTTTCAATTATATACAGAAGCCTTAAATCAATGAAATTAATCCTTCCAAATAGAATCTATTAATTTGTATATGCGACAACTATTGATTGAGATTCGGTGCAATATTGCTATTGCACTGTGCAATTAACTCTTAGTTATGAGAGAGAAATTAAAAAAAAAAAAACTAGTCTTAGCCTTACGCAATGCTTGGGAATAAATAATTATTTGGATTGTAATATAATGCACAATTTTTTGAAGATAATTTGTTCTCCCTAAGAATTAAACAATTTTTATTCAGTTTAATTAGGTCTTCTTCGGTCCAATTTGGTCCACTTAGTCCAATTCATTCCACTTGGTCAATTTCGGTCCCCCTTTAGTTTTTTGAGAGAGAGTTTCAACCTATGGCGTTCGCTCCTAATGATGCTCTTTATCATTAGACCAAGAAACCAATCGGTTTTTGGTGTAGGAAGGAATTAAACCCCAGATCTCTTATTCAACCATCAGAGACTTTATTAGTTGAGTTAATTGGAACCCACGGTCCCCTTTTAGTTCATTTTAGACTAATTGGTCCTTAAATTGATTATTTTTGTAGGTTTATTTTTAAGTATAGCTCATAAATTTATTTCTTTTCTTAATTTTTAGGTTGAAAAGTATGAGATTTTATTATATTTAGGCTAAACTCTTTAGTTTTGAATTAAAAAAAAAATACAAAGCTAATACTAAAATAGACATTAGAAATTAGAAATTAGAAATATGAGCAATAAAAATGATAAATATTCAAAAGTCTTATTTGGTCCACATTGGTTCTATTCGGTCTATTTTGTCATCTTTGGTCTAATTTTGTCCTATTCGGTCCTATTTTGTCCATTTTTCCACTAAAGTTCTATTCGGTCCATTCAAACGTATTCAGTCCATTTCATTCTAATTCAGTCCATTTAGTCCACATTGGCCCTATTCTGTCCACTTTGGTCATATTCAGTCCATTATATCTACTTTGATTCTATTTGGTTCTATTCTGTCCACATTGGTCCTATTCGGTCCATTCTGTCCACTTTGATCCACTTTAGTCCTATTCGGGCCATTTTGTCCTATTTAGTTTGCTTTGGCTTTATTCAGTCCATTATGTCCACTTCAGTTCTATTTAGTTCATATTGGTCTTATTCGGCCTACTTCGGTCCAGTATGTTCATTTTGGTCCTATTCGGTCATTCATTCTTATTCGGTCCACCTTGTTCCTATTCTGTCCATTTAATCCACTTTGTTCCATTTGGTCCAATTAAATCCATTCAAATTACTTTGGTTCATTTTGGTCACTTCAATATATTTTTGTACACTTATATAATGGGAAAAAACATGTTTGGGTTAAAAGCACCTAATCTAAATCCAAATTTCTTTTTTAAAAAATATATAAATCTCAAACTCGTATAATTTAGAATCTTAAGCATATCATTTATTTTTGCTCCGATTTTGTTGAGCTACATTAATGTAGCATTTTAGTCCACTTTGGTATCGGCTAAATTTAAGTGAAAGTCTTTCTAAATATAAAGGCTATAAATATACAAATGTAATCTTTAGGGCAATTATTTATTTCTTTTATCGTCGTTACTTTTAAATGAATTGCATGAGGTTAATTATACATTTAAGAAAAATAAATAAATATATACATATTTGTATGTATGTATATATGTATGTATGTATGTATAATTTTTATTTAAATAAACTATTCATTTTCTTAAAAGAGATTATCATGATAATCAAAACTCATATCAAACTTATACTCAATATGTATAATTTATTCTCTAAATTTTATTGTAGAGATAGAGTGACTACTTGTGATGGCGAATTAAAAAATACAATATGAAAAGGTATGAACCCAAAATAGGGTTTTAAAAATTACAATGATTCATCAATATAAAGTAGAGTTGTAAGAAAGAATAAAAAATCAAGAGAAAGAGAATAACCACTTTTTCAAGAGAGAATGTGAGAGAGAATAATAAGAAATTTATAGAAAATAATATGAGAAGAAAAAACGTAAAAATAACTAATAGTAAAACACTGAATCATCTAAGTCATGTTTTCTAATAAAATAAAATTAAATTCTTACATACTATCTTTATAATGCAATATGATAACATCTATGAAATCAAAGAGAATAAAAAAGATAACAACTTAAAAATACAAAACTTAATCATATCAACCCAAAGTAGAGTTCCAAATAATACAAAAAATCCTCAACCTAAAATAGAGATGCAAGAAAAATATAATAAAATCCACCAAAAATGAAGAAAAAAAAATGAGAGAGAGAAGAGAGAGAGAAAGAGAGAGAAATAACATTTTGTATGTGAAAAAACTATGAATAGAATGGAAAAGAGAATCGTAAAAATTTATAGTAAGATGAGGGGAAAAAGAAAAGCAAAAAATAAAAGAAGATAAAGGGATAAAAGAAAAGTGATATTAAGGTAGATATATAATACGTAGTGGAGAGATAAAAATGTAAAAATGAAGGGAAAAGTTAGAGAAAGTATAACAATAAGTTGGAAAATTAATAAGAAAAAAAAAAGAATTAAAAATAAGAGAGAATGTTAAATATGAATGGAGGATGTGGCCGTTAACATAACTCAACAATAAGATGGTAAAAAGTTGAAGGTTACAATTTTTATTATTGCACCGAATCTCAATCTTAAAGTGAATTTTGTCAATCCCATAAAATATATGGGATGGAAGCCTAATATCAATCAAATATTAACTGCCCCTATAATGCTTCCATTGCCTTTGTTGTAAACAATCCCTTTCTTATAATTTGGCTATTTCAATTTAAATTTTCAACTCAATTTACATATATATTAAAAATATAAGTTGGAATTACCAAATAAGTTAAGCAAGGGAGAATTTATAGGAAAGGTTGGGTTTGAATTTTAAATGAAAGCCAAGCGTGATTGGCAAGTTAAAAATTTATTGGTCCTATTAAAAAGTTTCAGTGTGTATATATATATATATATATATATATATAAACTGAGTTGAAAAAATAAATTGAAATAGCCAAATTAGTAAGGGATTGTTTACAAGAAAGGCAATGGAAGCATGATTGGCGAAGTTAATATTTGATTGATTTTATATATATATATATATGAATGATACGGGAATTGATTTGTATCAAGTCAACTTTTTTATAGAATCGACAAATTTTTAACTTGCCAATCACGCTTGGCTTTCCTTCAAAATACAAACCCTACCTTTCCTATATATAAATTCCCCCTTGCTTAACTTATTTGGTAATTCCAAATTATATTTTTAACTCAAAAGCAAAGGTTCAATGGCCGGCGAAGCAGTCATCATCCTTCTTCTCTTGTTCATTACAGGTAACTGATTGATACGCTCTTCTCTTTTCTTTTGCTAGATGATAGTACATCACAAAAATATCACAGATATGTGCGGCAAATTTTAATGCACCTTAATATTGATATTTATGAGGATCGGACAAGCAAAGAAGCTAGAGGTATAAGTTAACATGTGAATTATTGTTTTCATCATGAACCTTAAACGTGAGAATGACAATATATTGACTTTTATCAAGATCTCACTGTCTAAGTGGTTTAGGCAAACTGGCAAAGTGATATCAACTTATCACGTATAAAGTTCTTGAACGTATCAAGTTCAATAATCCTTGCGCCTATGTTTTATTTTATTGACTAATAGTGTGGTAGTTAAAGTAGGGGGTGAGGGTTTAATGTTCTAACAAAAAAAGAAGTATGGGGTGACGAGTAAAGTAGTAACTTTCACACATATTCCATGCACATTATTTATTTCTCGTTTTAATTGTGGATATCAATAAGAGATGTGTACATCATACATGAAATTTGAAACAATATTTTTCAAAAGTAATAGCTACTGTCTAAGTTTGAAACAATATTTTTCAGGTGGACAGTCTACGGTAACCTTCAATTACGAGAACCGTTGCACTGAATCTATATGGCTCGGTGCCACCCCATCAATTGGTGATAGTGATCCTGAGTTCACTTCAGGAACTTCAAAAACACTCCAAATGCCTGATCAATGGAAGGGTTTCATTTGGGGGAGGACCAAGTGCAGCCTCAATGCCTCAAATTATTTTTCATGTGAAACTGGAGATTGTGGTGGCAACAAAATTTGCCAATGGCCAGTACCCAATCCCCCAGTGACCATACTTAATTTCACTATTAACCAACCAGTACAAACCAATCCCCTTGTGGTCTCCTATGAACTAAACTTGAACCATGGGCATAACGTGCCGGTCCGGATCCAACCCGTTGGTGGGTCTCTAGCTGGTGGTGGTACTGGACCATGCCCTGTGGTGGATTGTGCTCAAGATTTTAGCAATGTGTGCCCGCCTAACTTAGTGGCCAAGGGCAAGGATGGTCGCTATGTTGGTTGTCTTAGTGCTTGTGATGCTTTAAAGGATCCAAAACATTGTTGCTTTGGAAATTTTGCTAGTCCACAGACTTGCCAGCCTAATGAGTACTCAAGTATCTTCAAGAAAGCATGTGGTCTGGCCCACACTTATCCTGGTGATAATCAACCTCCAATTTATAGTTGCAGTGGGGCAACGAGTTTCAGTATCACCTTTTGTCCTGCATAAATTAGCCATGTTTGGTTTTTTTTTTGGGGGGGGGGGGGTGGGGGGTGGGGGGGGTTTCGGCTCTTTTGATGGAATAGAACAATGCGGCTGTTTTGTATCTTTAGTCTTGACAAAATAAAAATTCTTGAAAAGGAATATTGGGTAGATTCAAATATTACAATGGTGTGAATTGTGCAATTTCTATGCTTCTAATGAGATGAATGATGTCATATTAATGTGTCTGAGCAATAGTATTGAAATATTTTGAAACTTTACAACTTGTTCTTATTGGGAAGTATCGTTGGACTCAATAGGCATCAATGTGGGTGTGATAACCATGACGGCATGACCAAAGAAAACGCCAGGTCAAATGCATGTGTATCCCTAAATGAATACTCAATTGACAATATTTTAACCATACATCTAGGGTTTTACAATTTGAAAGCACCACTTGATTATTTAAGGATTAAATCAAGAAAACCACAATTTAATAAATTACCTCATTATTCAAATGAAATTTGAATTACATTGTCTTACAAAAAAATTACAATACTATGACTCTTAGTTACGTTTTAACAAAAAATGAAAACTGATTTAATCCGAAGGAATTATGTGTTAGCTATCCCCAGGGCCCAGAATGTGATTCACGCATTATGGCTTTCGGCTGTATGAGACTTTGATCCAACGGGGAGTTTTCGCCAAGTTAACCAGTTCTCCAAGTTTTTAGATTTGGTGCAACACATAATTGAGGAAAAAAAAGGATTTGGATGTTTTTGCAATTGGTTCCGTAGAAATAGACTTCGGGTAGAAGAAAAATCCTTTCCTATTAATGATGTGATCCCAATGGCCGAACAAATCCTCTCTGATTTTATTTGGGCCATCCCAGTAAAATTTACCCTCCCACTGCCTTAAATCCAGAACAGTTTTTTTGTTGGTCTCCTTCAATGAGCCCTTTAGTCAAAGTTATTTTAAATTTTTTTTTTTTTGATTAATTGAAAGTCAAAGTTAATTGTGATGGTTCAGTGTTTAAGGAGTCGAGAAGCACGGATTAGGGTGGTTGTTCGAAATTCTCAAGGTTTGGTTTTGGCGTCTATGAAAGAGAAAATGCCCTTACCCCACTTGGTTGCTAATGTAGAATCCATGGCAGCAGAGTGAGCTTTCAAGTTTTGCTCAAGACCTTAGTCTTTCATCCATTATTTTTGAGGGTGACTCCGAAGTTATCATTAAAGCTCTTAGTAATAAAGATAAGGGCCTGTTTGGTTTGATGAGTTTTGAGTAATATAACTTAGTTTTCATCACTTAAAACTCAAAAATTGTGGGACTCACTTAAAAGTATGTTGTTTGGTTTAGTTTTTGAGTTTAGTTTCCACAACTCAAAACTCAAAAAAAAAAAAAAAAAAAAAAAAAAGTTAGATTGATGAGAATTGAAAACAAGTTTGAGGAGTTTCCATAATTTGGAAACTGAGATACGAGGACATCATTGTAAGAATATAGTGTTACGTGGGACTCACGGTCAGACCACACATGTGCTCCACCATACTTTTTCTCTTTTTCTTGTTCACTTTTTGTATCTCAACGTACTAAAGTGATGTCTGATTCTTTCTTCTCCTTTTTTCTTTGACTTCTTTCTTTTTCTTTCCTTTTTTTCTTTTTTGTTTCTTTTCTTCTTCAAGTTGGGTTTTTGCTCTTAGTTTCTTCTCTCTTTTCTTAATTCTTTTCTTTCTTTCTTTCTTCTTCACTCTGGTTTCTTCTCTTAGCTTCTTCTCCTCTTCTTCCTTTTTTTTTTTTTTAACATGGTGATGGTAGAGATGTCTAAGTTTGTGGGTTTTATGGAGAAATTTGTTGTGGTGTTTTTTTATTTTCTTTCTCAACTTCTTCTTCTTCTTTATTTCTTTCTCATTTTATTTTTATATATAAGAATTTGTTATGGTGTTGAAGATTTTGGTGGTGGGAATGGATCTTGGATGGGTTTGATTTTTGGTGATTTGTATGGTGGTGGGTTTATGGGTTGTCAATGGTGGTGGAGGTGGTGTTAGCTGGGAATCACACCATCTAATTCTTGAGGAGTGAGAGACCAAAAATGAAAGGAGAAAGGGTTTCAATGTTACCATTTTGATCTGCACAGTGTTACTATTCTAATCTGCACAGAATTTGGCTCCACCATTTTGTTAAAATTTTGAATTAGGCACTGAGACATGCATCCAAGATTTGGAACCAAACAAAAATTGGATAGAGTTAAAAGAAAAACTAGAGATAGAGATGTGAGATATGGAAACTGAGTTTGAATGATGAGAAATGAGATATGAGAATTGAGTATTGAGTTAGGAGTAAACCAAACAGGCCCTAAATCATTCTCCTCCTATGATCACCTAATCGCTGAGGCTAAATTATTTACACATGCCTTTTGTTCTCTTGGTTTTTCTTGTACTTGTAAATAAGGTAATTATGTAACGCATAAACTTACTAAACTTGTTAGCGGTTTATTTGTGAAGATGGAGGATATTTTCCCACACATCAATGATGTACTCATACCCAACTTTGGCTAATCTCATTTCTAATGACAATGCTTGGCTTCATTCTTAAAAAAAAAAAAAAAAAAAAAAAAAAAAAAAAAAAAAAAAAAAAAAAAAACCTTGGAAAACAAAAAAATTCTCACAAAATAATAAATTCATTTCCCCAGTCACAAAACTAACCACAACTAAATTTTAACAAAATATACTTAAACCAAACACAGCAACACTAAACAATAATGTACATTAAAGCTCCCATCACCACAATATCTTGGTTTTCATTTGGTGGCTTTTGGTTTGCTAACACTACCATGCCATTCCCCTATTACATACTAAGTTTGATTTTAAGGTCTTGTGAGCACCCTTACGAGTAAAAGGTGCAATTCTATGTGGGTCCATTCTAATTGGCACAGAAGTATGCCACTAGGCCTTATGGGGGGAAGTCGATCACCATTTTTTTTTTTTTTGGAAACCAATTTGAATCTTTATAAAGAGCTCTAACAAACCAAAAATGGGTTCAAAATTAGGGTAAGGATTTCGGAAGGTATAGGGCACCCAAATCTCCTTAGTTAAGTTGGCTGATCTTCACTTATGGACTTCATAGTCATGTTTCAATAAGGATCACCCCAACTGGAACCTTTCCTATGCATGAAAGAATTAAAAGTAAGACACAAATATAAAAGCCCACATCGTAAGCACATCATTTGTGAATTAAAAAACGAATATTCTATCCCAAGGGTTTTGAAAGCTACCACATTCTCAACACATCCAAATTCTTAGCATGCTTCTATTTAGGTTCAATCATCTAAGCCTATTTTTGACAATATTTAAACATTCTAAGCAAGTTTCTAGCATAGGTTGAAAGATAAATGACAAATGAACAGCATTAAAACAGAAGAAAAAAAAAATCCTAAGTTTCTAAAAGAGCCTACTTAGGGATGACTAAGGTTGTGTGCATACTGCATAGGCCTCCTAGGGTGCATATGTAAGGTCAAGGTTGCATAACACGCCCTGAGGTAGAAACCCCTATTCTAGCTTACACATGCTTCTAGTCATAACACCAAAAACTAGAATAATAATAATAATAATAATAATAATAATAATAATACTATGGCTGAGAAAAATATAGAGCAAAAACCTAAAGAATAAGTAACAAAAATAAAGAAAATTTCTGAAAAATATAAAGAAAAAAAAATTGTTAACTATGCTCTAAGCAAGAACCAAAGCTTTCATTTGATCATTTCCCTTTTATGTAGTGAAGGACCAAAAACCAAAAGAGGTTTTCCACATCAACGATAATTTAAATGGGTACTGTGAGGCCTGAAGATCTGGTAACCTCAGCCCACTTCATATTGGGCCCAAAGGCCCATGCCGAGGAGGAAGGGATGTCTGAGGATGAATATAGGGCGCTCAAGCCTCCATAGAACCTTGCCGAGGATGATACTATCCTTGGCCAGCTGAGATTATAGGAAGGAAGGGCAGCACGCCATCAACGGTAGCCCCCCGAAGCATCCCAAAGAAAAGACAAGTGCAATGGATTAACCATGGAAGCATGGTGGAGGAGCAATTCAAGGAGAAACTGTCACCTCCACATTAAATGCCTACAGCTAACGTTCTGGCCGCATTAATGAGGAAGTGACCCCTGAACAGTGTTGTTTGGGTTGCTGCAGCTCACAGAAAGCTGAGGAAGGTGGCTGATGGGACAAGCACTCAAGTAATAACCTGCATGATCAACAGATGGAGGGCCAAGATCAACTAAGAGGGAGTATATAATGTAATAAGTCCTCCAGAATTAAGGAGGTAATGGAGAAGCGGAAAACATTGTAGTAGTGGTTGGGACCATCTGATAAACTTTCGTAACCAGACATTGAGAAAACAATATGAACCTTAAGTTCCTCAGAGGAGGGCCGAGGACAGAATTTCACTCTTTAATACTGTCTCCTTATTATTCAATCCACTCGTAGCTATGTTTAATTGTTGTAATCCCAACTAATGCCTAGTTCTTAAACCCATTATCTACAAATTTATTGTATTGGGCTAGTTGGGCTTGAGTCCACCCATCCATCGGGAGAAGTGCTCAAACCCAGTCTCTACAATTGGCGCCGTCTTTGGGAAGAACTTATGCGTTAATAAGGACAACAATCGAGCATGGTAGGATCAGGTCCCCATCAAGCAGGTTCCCATCAACATGAACTGGTTAAATCCCAATAACAAGGCAACTTTCCCAACCCCGAGCGTGATCGAAATGAAGAGAATGGAAGATTCCGAGAGGGAAGTGTATACACCGCTCAGACCAGCAGTAGCCACTCTCGTGAAGGTAGTCATGTGCTTCGGAGAAAAAATAATGACCAGGCCATTCAATCGGAAGAGGTGAAGAGTCATGTATCTCAGAGGCAAGACGACAAGCTGGCCATGCAGCGAGAGATAGATAACCTGAAAAGAAAGCTGCGCCATGCACAATAAAGGCGGCCTTATTTTAGTCCTGACATGCCCTCCGGCGATGAAAGTGACGATGACTATAGGCGAAGATCAAGAACGCCTCTAAGCGAGACCTTCTCTCACAAGGAAGAGCACCACTGGAGGCGTAAACGTAGTAACCCATTTCCCAGGGGCTTGGGAAGTGACGCCATGAGCAGGGCACTGGATCAACTCTCCAAGTCACCTTTCACACACCACATAAAAGGGGCTATGCTTCCTCGGCGGTTCCAGCAGCCAACCTTCGCCATTTATAACGGCAAAACGGACCCTGTGGAACATGTGAGCCAATTCAACCAAAGGATGGCCGTCCATTCTAAGAACGAGGCGCTGATGTGCAAAGTTTTCCCCTCTAGCTTGGGTCCGGTGGCCATAAGGTGGTTCAATGGTTTAAGGGCGAATTCCATAGGCTCGTACAGATAGCTGACCCAAGCCTTTAGCTCCCGTTTTGTTACAAACAGCAGACCTCCTCGGCCCTTGAGTGCGCTGTTGTATTTATCCATGCATGATGGAGAAACTCTGAAAGCCTACTCGGACCAATATTGGGAGATGTACAATGAACTAGATGACAATTTTGATGACGTTGCCATCAGCATTTTCAAAAATGGCCTCCCAACTGGGCACGGCTTGAGGAAGTCTCTGACGGGCAAGCCTGCCACCAGTGTGCGTCAACTGATGGATCGAATCGATAAATACAAGCGAGTGGAAGAAGACCAGCTGTAAGGCAAGGGAAATGAGAAGGTTATCCCTCAAGAGAGGAGGGATTTCAGGTCGGACCGGTATAACAGCAACCGTCCGAGGAGGGATTTTATAGGGCAGTCCGGGGCAACCAACACGCAAACTGTCAATGCAGTATTCCAAGAACCACTTCACCAGGTGTTGGAGAAGATCCAGAGCGAGCCGTATTTTAAATGGCTGAACAAGATGGCGGGGGAGCCCGCGAAGCGCAACCAGAACTTTTACTGCCAATACCACCAGAACCACGGACATACCATAGAGGACTATAGGCACCTCTGGAACCACCTGGAACAACTAGTCTGAGAAGGAAAGCTGAAACACCTCTTGCATCATTCCAGTGGTTATCAAGGCCAAACCCATCAGGAGCTCCGAAGAGATGCTGCACTGAGGCCACCTGTCAGAAACGATCAATATGATCCTGGCCGTGCCAGGAAGAACGGACACGCGCCCTTCACAAGTGCTATATGTGGCTCAGCTACTTGTTGAGGAATCATAGCCAAAGCTGAAGAGGGTCAGAAGGGACTGCCACATCGCCTTAAGCTTTTTAGAGGAAGACAATATTGGGACTACCCAGTCCCATGAAGATGCGCCGGTGCTTACTCTTAGAATCGGGGATTACGACATGAAAATGGTGATGGTGGATAATGGCAGTGGGGCCGAGATCATGTACCTCGACCTCTACAAAGGGTTGAAGATGAAGCAGGAGGATTTGGTGCCCTACAGCTCCCCTTTGATGAGCTTCGACGGAAAGCTCGTTATCCCAAAGGGCATGATTAGGCTACCCATCCAGACCGGCTTAGAGATAGTGGAGGTGAACTTCATCGTGGTAGACATCTACTACCCATACACAGCCATCATCGGTAGGCCCTAGCTCCACACCTTAGGAGTTGTTGCCTCCTCCTTACACTAGAAGGTGAAATTCCCGTCAGGAGACCAGGTTCTCGAAATCCGTGGTTGTCAATCAATGGCAAGGCAATGCATGGTGGCTGCCATTTCACATTGGCTTGATGTGGGGTCCTTGGTTTCCGCTGAAAAGAGTTTATAGCAATCAAAGACCCCGGTGGCATGTCCTGATGCAGCTGTCGAGGAGGCGAAATGCGAAAGCCTAGAAAGGGTGGTCATTGGTCACGACCCAGAGAAGTTCTTTCAGGTCAGGTCTCAACTGCCCCTTCTAGAGAAGGAGGAGCTGGTTGAATTCCTCAAGAGAAATATTGATGTGTTCGCATGGGATGCCTGCAATGCCCCAAGGATTAATCCAACCTTCATCTGTCACCATTTCAATGTCAATCTGTCCATCACTCCCAAGAAGCAGCCATCTCGGCGCCCATCAAAAAAGCATGCTGACGTGATTAGGGAAGAAGTGAAGAAGCTTAAGCGTGTAGGGGCTATCAAGAAGGTTTTTTACCCCGAGTGGTTGGCCAACACTATGGTGGTCAAAAAGAAAAGTGGGAAGTGGAGGGTCTGTGTAGATTTTACGGACCTAAACAAGGCATGCCCAAAGGACCCGTTCCCCATGCCTCGGATAAACTAACTGGTAGATGCAACTGCAAGACATCCTCGGATGAGCTTCTTAGATACTTTTTAGGGCTATCATCAAATACCGCTAGCCCTGGAGGATCAAGAGAAAACAACATTCGTGACACCTGTTGGGAACTACCACTACAAGGTAATGCCGTTCGGCCTGAAGAACGCAGGGTCCACTTATCAAAAGATGATGATAAGAATGTTCAAGCCATTGTTGGGCAAAAACATCGAAATCTATATTGATGATATGGTGGTGAAAATTCAAATGGTGTCTGAGCATTTAGGAGATCTCGGCTGCATCTTCGACGTCTTGAGGAAGCACAAGCTGCGCCTAAATGCCTCAAAATGCTCGTTTAGTGTGGGATCCGGCAAGTTTCTGGGCTACATTATTACCCATAGAGGGATTAAGGTTGATCCATACCAAATCAAGGCTATTCATAATCTAAAGCCTCTGCAAAACCCCAATGAGGTCCAAAAGCTCACTGGAATGGTTGCAGCCCTGAATCGATTCATTTCCAGGTCGGCTGACAAGTGCAGGCATTTCTATCTCCTGATCAATAAGTGGAAAGGATTTGAGTGGTCCGAGGATTGTGCCACTGCCTTCCAGCAGGTCAAGGAATACCTATCTCGGCCACCTATCATGTCTAGTTCTGAGGCCGATGAAGTCCTATACGCATATATTGCTGTGGCCTTTCATGTCGTAAGTTTGGTGCTAATACGGGATGATATTAGCATCCAAAAGCCAGTCTATTATGTGAGCAAGTCACTACATGAAGCTGAGGTCAAGTACCTACCCTTAGAGAAAGCCATATTAGCCGTGGTCCACGCTACCCGAAAGCTTCCCCACTATTTCCAGCCCCACACAGTAGCTATCCTAACCCAGCTACCCTTAAAGTTTGTACTTCGGTCTGCTGATTACACTGGTAGAATTGCCAAATAGAACACAATTTTGGGAACTTTCGATGTCAAGTACATGCCTCAGACGTCTGTAAAAGGCCAAGTCCTGGCTGATCTAGTGGCTGAGTTTGCTGAGCCGTTAGTAGATGCTGTGGCAGAAGAGCGAAATACAGAAGGAAAATTAGTGGGAGCAGTCTTTATCCTAGGGCCCCCACGTTAGAAGGTGTACGTTGATGGCACGGCAAATTAAAAAGGTTCTAGAGTGGGGCTAGTTCTAGTATCTCCCGAGAAGACTGTCATAGAGAAATCCCTAAGAGTTGGGTTCTCAGCTACAAACAATGAAGCCGTATATGAGGCGTTGTTACAAGGGATGACCATGGTGCGAAAAATGGGAGTAAAAACAGTAGAGATGTTCTTGGACTCGCGACTGGTGGTGGGCCAGATAAATGGAGAGTTAAAAGCCAGAGATGCGAAGATGCAAGAATACTTAAGCCAGACTAAGCGTTTGCAGTTAGACTTCGACCTATTTAGCCTGACACATGTCTCTAGAAGTGGAAACACCCATGCAGACTCACTGGCCATGCTCGCTACTTCCTCGGCAGACGACCTACCTCGGATCATTCTTGTTGAACATCTGGGAAGAGCAAACGAGGGGGCCAAAGGCATGGTTCATATCCATCAAATCAGGGTGGGTCTCAGTTGGATGGATCCTATAGTGAGATTCCTCAGAGATGATGTTCTGCCCAAGGAGAAGTCAGAGGCTGAGAAGATACGAAGAAATGCTCATCGATTCTAGCTATCCGAGGACCACAAATTGTATAGACGCTTCTATTCTGGACCATATTTGTTGTGCATTCACCCTGATGCATCAGAATACTTCTTGAGAAGCTGCACGAAGGGATCTGTGGGAGCCACACGGGGGAAAGATCTTTGTCACACTGAGCTATTACTCAGGGATATTAGTGGCCGGGGATACAAAAGAAAGCCCTAGAGTATGTTAAGAAGTGTGACCAATGCCAGAGGTTTGCCCCAAATATTCACCAGCCAGGAGGTGTCCTCAACCCTTTATCCAGTCCATGGCCATTTACCTAGTGGGGCTTGGATATTGTAGGCCCTTTCCCAAAGGTACCAGGAAATAAGAGATATCTACTGGTTGGCACAAATTATTTCACCAAATGGGTTGAAGCTGAGCCATTGGCTAATATTAGAGATGCGGACGCTAAAAAGTTCATTTGGAGAAACATTGTTACGCGGTTCAGGGTCCCTTATACCCTCATTTCAGATAATGGACTTCAATTTGACAACAAGGCCTTCAGAAGATACTGTTGTGAACTAGGAATCATAAACAGGTACTCAACTCCAGCTTATCCTCAGGGAAATGGGTAGGCCGAGGCTATCAACAAGGTTATAGTCAATGGCTTAAGAAGAGGCTGGATGACGCTAAGGGAAGATGGGTAGAGGAGCTACCACACGTCCTATGGACTTATCGGACTACACCACGACAGTCAATGGGGGAGACACCCTTTGCCATGACTTATGGTGCTGAGGTTGTTATCCCCCTGGAGGCAAATTTCCCAACACTGAGAACGAGCACCTTCACTCTAAGCAGTAATGACGAATCACTAGGGGAGAGCCTAAACCTGATTGATGAACGGAGAGAAAAAGTAATGATCCATCTAGCATATTACCACCAGAAGCTCAAGCAGGGATATGATGCCAATGTGAAGCTAAGACCACTAGTGCCAGGGGACTTAGTGTTAAGAAAAATTGTGGGCATAGCCAAGAACCCGTCCCGTGGAAAGTTAGGGCCCAATTGGGAGGGATCATACCAGATTACCTCAGTAGCAAGGATGGATGCGTATTACTTAGAGGACTTAGATGAAAAACCTATACCTCGTCCCTGGAATGTAAATAACCTGCAAATGTACTATTATTAATGAAAGCATTCCTGTTAACTCAAATTCTAAGTCCGTTATGATTGTGTGCCTCGTGTTTTAGCCACCACATAAACACTAGAAGGAACCAAGGTCTTGCATGGTCCTCGGACTCAAACCTATGCGGAAATTAGTTACTTCAAGAAGAATCTAAGTACTAGACAGAACCAAGGTCTTGCATGGTCCTCGGACTCAAACCTATGGGGAAACTAGTTACTTCAAGAAGAATCTAAGTACTAGACAGAACCAAGGTTTTGCATGGTCCTCAGACTCAAAACTATGGGGAAACTAGTTACTCTAAGAGGAATCTAAGTGCTAGATAGAACCAAGGTCTTGTATGGTCCTCGAACTCAAACCTATGGGGAAGCTAACTACCTCAAATAATATCTAAATGTTGGGCGGAATTCGCTTTAGTAAAATTAACTAAGTGTAGAATTTGCCAAAATATCAAATAGCGAGCTAACCTAACTTAGATAACCACGACGATAAACTTGGTTATAACAAAATCTCAAAATTAAGCCCATGAGCATCACTTAAAGCATTTTAGGGCACCGTGGACTTAGTTCCGGTTCAGCCCACACTTGGAGGGTTCCTTTTTCCATAACTCTGAATGCTCATTAAAGATCTGAAGGATCTAGTAACTTCGATCCATCCTAGTTCTAAAGCAAAAACAAAAGAGGGATTGATTTCCATTTGTATAGACATCTCTATGTTATTATAATCGTTACTGTGGTAGGCCGAGGCACAATTAGAGTTAGGATCGTACAAATGAAATAGATAAACGTGTGCTTCATTAAGTCCATAAAAGTTACATTGTAGGGGTTACATTACAATAATAATAATAAAAATGTATATAACATAATAATAAAAATAAAACAGATAAGGCAAAAGTGCCAAGGGGCCTATTTCTTCAATTTAATCTTCTTCCTCTCCATGGGAGGCTGGTCCGCAGCAGCCTCGAGGTCCTCAGAATTTTGACCTGGAGAAGCAGCCTGAGGAGGTACTATGGAGAGAGTAGTCTCCTTGGTGAGAGGGGCTTGGGCATCAAAGGGGTTTACAGCCTTTTGGGGCGCTTCCTTGTTGGAACCTTTGTCTATCTCAATTACCCCAAGAGGATCAGCTTCCTTGGCAGAATCCTCACAAGTGGTAGTAGTCAGGATATCCTCACCTAGAGTAGCACCAACTTCCTCAAAGACCACCTCAGCCTCAGATCTAGATGGGGCAGCCTCACGGATGGCCGGCAAGTAGTACACATTCTGCACCTTCCACAGGTCAGATGAGACCTCAGCGCTAGCTTGCCTGAGGGCCTCATTCCAAACCTGGGAGTAGTAAAGTTGGCATACCCCAAGCACTTAAGCCTTGAGGGCGACCTCTGTCTCAGCCACACCTGAGGCAAAGGCCACCTTCTCGATCTCCTCCTTAAAAGCCTGAGCCTCCGCCTTGCCAAAATCTGCCTCAGCCTTAGCCCTTAGAGCTTTATCTCTGGCAAATTTTGCAACGCCTCTAGCTCTCTCTACCTCAGCCGCTTTTTCCTTCAAATCGGCGATTTGCTCTTTGGCAATTCTCAGCTGATCTCCGCCTCGAGCAGGCTCCTCGTCTGGTCCTCGGCCTGCTTTTGGGCACCTTCCAGGCCTGCCAAGGCACTATCCTTGGCCCTAGTCATCTCTTTGAGAACCTCCCTGGCCTTCACAAGGTCGGCCTCGGAGATCTTAAGGGTCTGAGCAACGTCCAGGCGCTTGTCACGCTCATTATCTAAGGCCCTACTCTGGCTATTGGCCTCCTCCTCCAGCCTAAAAGTGGCCTGTACAGCCTGCCAATTGAGACTAACACACAATAAGTTTAAAACCCAGGAATGAGATCAACAGAGTCAAGTGTTAGAAGTCTTACCAAACCCAAGTACCTCTTAAGGTCGAGGAAGACCTCCTTACTCCTCAGGACCCCCAATTCAGCCATGTTCGCAGGGAGTAGCAGGGACCTCTCCAGTGCGTCAGCCACATACATACCTTCGCCCCCTTGAAAGTCCCTGAGGGAGGCATCGTCCATCAGAGATTCCCCATGAGCATCGGGGCGGGTAACCAGGCCTGAGCTTCGGACTGAGTGGCCACTTGTTTGTCTTGGCCTTGGCTCCCTATTTTCAGTTGCTTGGAGGGCCGCCCAACGTCGCTCTCCTCCTGGGTGGAACGAGACTCGCCATCCCTCATAGGCCTTTTGCCTTTGTCCTTCTTCTACTTAGGATCAGTGGGCTCGAGCCTAGGTGACAAACTGGGCTGAGGCGGAGGAGGTGGAAGCCTAGACTGGGCAGAAGTTGATTTGGTCTGGGCAAGCTGAGACTTGGGGGGAGGAGGAGGAGGAGGAGGAAGCTTGGGTTGAGACTTCCCCGGCGCGTCCTTCCCCGGCTGGCCCTCAATCAAGTCGAATAAGTTAGTCTGTTGGCATCTTTTGAAACCCATCTATGTCCGATGAGAAGTCTTCGTTGATAAGAAGTCTGCCTCGGCTAGGTTGGGGTCACCCAAATCACCAGGGTGATCCTCGGACAGAAAAACTTGGTCGAACGCACCAAATTCCTCCTCGGATGGGCCCAAGTCAGCGACTTCTTCTTCTTCTTCTTCTTCTAATCTTCCTCCCTCAACCTCTGCAGCTTGGTGGGGGTGAAGAAGGGCCTACCGGTGGAGTACCTTCCGGAACGGGAGATCCCTCGAGAAGCAAGAACTCGTGCTCGGTTACAGTGATCTTGTGAAGCCAAGGATCTTTGGCCCTAATCATGTACTTTGGAACCGAGAATGACTTTTGAATCGGGTCGTATCCAAAGATCTTGTGAGCAGCTCTAACTTGATTGTCGGCTTCTTTCACAAAAACCACTGCCCTCAATACAGTTTGCAAATCTTCCTTGTTAACCAAATGGAAGTAACGTTCGAAGGCGTGCGGATCTGCAAAAAAAAAAAAGAAAAAAAAAAGGAAGCATACTCTTGGCAGCAACGAACAATGTAAACTGAAATAACACAGAAGATTAAACTCTCTCCTACTCTCAATACCCCACCTGGTGTCCTCTCCACTGTCGGACAATGAAGGCCATCGTGCCATTCCCCAGACACAATGAGGAAGTTCTTATCTAACCCCTTGCTGGATCTAGGGAGGCACTGGATGAGCCGCATCCTGTCCTCCCTCGTCTTCATGTAGTAAGACTTACCCTTCAAATGTTGGAGGTTGTAGCACCAGTTCACGTCATGGTGGGTCAACCTCAATCCCATCTTCTCGTTCAAAGCATCCATACACCCTAGAATCTTAAAGACATTAACGGCGCATTGGGTGGAGGCTAGCCAGAAGTGTCTGAGGTAGTCCCTCATCATCGGACCCATGGGGATTCTCATACCACATTCTAGGAAGGTAATTATAGGAATCACCACTTCACCCTCCTTCCTCCTAATGTACCCCTCCCGTTCTGCGTAGTATCTTAAATCTACATTACTGGGTATCCTATAGTCTGCGATGAATTTCTCCATCGCCTCTTCAGACTCGACCAACTTCTTGAATCTACTCATCTTTAGAAACGGCTAAAAGACTTGGGGAAAAATGAAAAGAAAGAAAGCTTGGGTCAGAAAGAGAAAAGAAGACTTATAGAAGTGAGGAAAAGCTCCTCGGACAGGCTTTTTGTGTTTGAGGCGTGGGTGCAATTGGAGATTTGGCTGGACTCGGGATACGTGCGCAAGAACCCTTGAATGTGAAAGTAAAGAGGCCAACCGGTTCCAACTGGTATTTATACCTTTAGCTAAAAATAGCCGTATGGGTTTTCCCACTCATAAAAACAGATAGATCCCTACTGTTCGATTACCATCTCATCGTTGCATGCGGGGAGCATAAAGCTGCCAGAATTTAATGAAGAGCGTGCTCCGCACGCCGAAGCATCAGAAACGTGCCTTAGACAGTTGAAAAGACTTTGGCGTTAGGGGAGTACAAGACTTGATGAGACATAACAAGGGCCTAAAGGCATCAAAACCCTCCTCCCCGTCTGAGGACCGGGGCAGCAGGATTTTGAGGGGCTATTGTAGGGCCTGAAGATCTGGTAACCCCAGCCCACTTCATATTGGGCCCAAAGGCCCATGCCGAGGAGGAAGGGACGTCCGAGGATGAATATAGGGCGCTCAAGTCTCTATAGAACCTCGCCGAGGACGATACTATCCTCGGCCAGCCGAGATTATAGGAAGGAAGGGCAGCACGCCATCAATGGTAGCCCCCCAAAGAATCCCAAAGAAAAGACAAGTACAATGGATCAGCCATGGAAGCATGGAGGAGAAGCAATTCAAGGAAAAACTGTTACCTCCACATTAAATGCCCACAGCTAACGTTCTGGCCGTATTAATGAGGAAGTGACCCCTGAACGGTGTTGTCTGGGTTGCTGCAGCTCATAGAAAGCTGAGGAAGATGGCTGATGGGACAAACACTCAAATAGTAACCTGCATGATCAACAGATGGAGGGCCAAGATCAATTAAAAGGGAGTATATAATGTAATAAATCCTCCAGAATAGAGGAGGCAATGGAAAAGCGGAAAACATTGTAGTAGTGGTTGGGACCATCTGATATACTTTCGTAACCAGACATTGAGAAAACAATATGAACCTTAAGTTCCTTAGGGGAGGGTCGAGGACAGAATTTCACTCTTTAATACTGTCTCTTTATTATTCAATCCACTCGTAGCCATGTTTAATTGTTGTAATCCCAGCTAATGCCTAGTTCTTAAACTTATTTTCTACAAATTTATTGTATTGAGCTAGTTGAGCCTAAGTCCACCCATTCATCGGGAGAAGTGCTCAAACCCAGTCCCTACAGGTACAAAATGATAATAGTTAACTTTTTATTTTAATTTTTAAATATTGATGATGTAGTAAAATCTAATCCACATATTTCAAAATGTTTGGATACAAATTTTACTCTAAGAACTCTAGATCTTAATCCTTCATTGGTTAAATTTTAATTTTTTGACAAAGGAGAAGAAACTAAACCTACTAGATTCTGGGATTAGATGCAATTGGCTGCATCTGCATGCTCAGCCCCCCGACTCGTAAATAACTCCAGCCGCCTCAAGTTCAAAGCATCAAACATTCCCATGTTGAAATCAAACATATTAATTTTGGGACAAACAAAAACACACATTCGTTTTCGAATTAAAAAAACAAATATTTCTATCCCTAAGGTTTTGAAAGCTACCACGTTATCAATACATCCAAATTGCTAGCATGCTTCTAACAAGATTCAATTATCCTAAGCATGATTCTAATACAATTTAAACATTCTAAGCATGTTTCTAACATGTTTTGAAAGATAAAGGGCAAATAAACAACATTAAAATTAAAGACCAGTTTTTTTTTATTTTTTTTTATTTTAAAAAGAGCCTACCTATGAATACTAAGGTTGTGTACACAAGCCTCTAGGGTGCGTACGTAAGGCAGCGCGTCCTGAGGTAGAAACCTCTATTCTAGCCTAAACATGCTTCTAGTCATAAAACCTAAAGAAGAAGTAATAAAAATAAAGAAAATTTCTGAAAAACTTAAAGAAAAAAAGTTGTTGGCTATGCTCTAAGCAAGAACCACGGTAGGCTCATGGCATTTTGAGGCCTAAGGCAATTACTTTAAGTGTGATATATTCTTATATTTTGAATATTAAGAAAAGATTTATTTAAATTTTGGTATTTTTGTATTTAAAATCTTTTTTTTTTTAGATGCAAAATTACAAATTAAAACAAATCAATTGTATTACTCAATGACTATACAACTAAAATAAACACTATTTATCAAGTGAAGCAACCAAATACTAAAAAGTTATGATTAAAATTTTTAATAAAACTATATATATTTGATATCTCTAAATAAAATTAGAGTATATATTTATTTACTAATAGGAGATTAATAAGTTTTTTCAACATTTGTGTGTGGAAGATTAAATTTGAATTTGGATTTCACGTTTGCATCTGCATTTGGCGTTTGACATTTTTTCCTTGGGTATCGTGCATTGTTCACCGGACCCACAAGTACGGAAAAACGTAAATTTTGCTTTAAAACGGTGTCCTACGATACTATTCATAAATTTAAAAATTATTTTATTACAGTATTTTCAGTAATAAGTTTTTAATTTTAAGTAATAAGCGATATTCAAACAAGCCTTAAAATGACAATGACTAGTCACTGTCACACCTAATGAAAATATTTTTCTTTAACTGGTTTTTCTTTGATTAAAAAAAACTATTTTTTATTTATCGGTGAATATTTGACGCATAATTAATACTTTCATTAGTACGTACATATATATATATATATATATATTTTTTTTTGATAAAAGTTTGGAGGCATTTTTTCATTAGAGACCTTAGGCAGTAGATCATAATTAGGACTAGATTGAATAAGACCCTGGTGATTTCACCAATAGGCGAGACAACACTTGATCGAAAAATCGATCCTTACCTACTTGCCTCACGCCCTCACCCATTGCGCCGGCCTGTAAATAACTCCAGCTGCCTCAAGTTCAATGCACCAAACCATTCCATGTTGAAATCAGACAAATTAGTTTTGGCACAACTTACGGTTTGGATAGGGTTGTCTTCAAATTTCTAAAGTCATAAAATATCTACACGTAACCTTTTAGTCATGCTGTACTGTACTGAATGCTTCGTCTCGACCTCACACGTTGTTAAATTTTGAATACAAAAGTCTATTACGTTTGACACCTGTTTTGTAAACAAATACTAACACTGTAACACGTGTCAATCTCTTTCCTTCACAGTAGCAGTAGCGACCCGATTCCGCATGGAATATTACCACCAAGTGAGTCGATAAGAATTCCTAGAAAATCCAAGTCCAAATTTCATCACGTTTAGCCTTTAAATTAGTGTATAAACCGCAATATATATATACCATGCCAAGTTCATTGGATTAGCACCAAGCCATACCACACCCAAGTTCCTCATTGATCAAATATACTTGTTTGTTGTTACCACCAAAGCAACAATGATGAAAACTCTAGTACTCTACTGCCTTATCTTGGCATTCTTTTTCTTATCTGGTATGCCTCACTATCTACTTCTGATATGCATTATTACATTGCTTTTGTCGGTCATGTTTTTTAATCACAAAATTTTAGGTTTCGACAATCATCATATCGGCTATACAATAAAGCCATGAACCCCACGGATTAAGCTTTCATTATTATATTCATTGACATTTCACATGAAACACATTTTAGATTTTATGTGTTGGACACTTGTTCTTCTCTCTTGATCTCTTCTAAATTTTAGTAGTCCATAGATGAATGGACCTCTAATGAACAGGTCACATTGAGGGTAAGTGCTAGATTTCATGCATATTTATATCATCGAAGATTCTTTTTTCTTTCTTTTTTTTAATATACAGACACCTCTTCTATTTCAATTGCTCAATATGATTGAATACTTACAGTTATGACCTGAGTTAGGCCTTGCGCTAACATTATACTTACAAACATAATAAAAATACTATTATATAGTGGTTCATCGTTACAAGTGGTGGAGAAAAATTTTTTTTTAAGGGGCTTAGATTTTGAAAAATGCTTGACTGCTTTCATTCGTTGATTAACAAAATATCGATGACCATAATCTAGTACAAAGTTCTAAGAACACAATATATATTTGCTTAATTTGACACTTTCACTTAATATTTATATATATATAAAAGATTCACTCACAACAATATTGTTAGTGTTAAATGTTCACTCAATAAGAAGTTATATATTATATTATATAAAATTATATACTGTGAAACGTAACAGATTGCCAACCACAAGTTTTTATTATATAGCACTAGTAGCAGCCACAAACTGAAAGTTAAAAAAATTACAGAATCACAGCTGTATAACAGTATAACACACAGCACACAGTAAAATAGCCCACGGTAAACTAGCAAACTACTTCAGTCTTAGTTAATTTTTTGGTTGGTTCTACCGAAGTAAACTGCAATTTCTTAAGCATTAACAAGAGAGAGAGAGAGAGAGAGGGAGGGAGATACCAATGGTGGGGTTGCTGGTTTGGATTGAAGCAAGAGGCTGAGATGAGTGGAAACCGTGGGTTCATGCGAGGGGACTGGCGGCGCAAAGGATAGTTGCACAGCACACACGCAGTAATGTAGACAAATTTGCTTTTTTGTTTTTTTAATTTTAATGTGGATCTCTGTTGATTTGGTGTGTGTTTAAAGGAGAATTTGGGTTCTGTTAGAATTTGCCATCTGGGTTTTTTATAATTTATTTATTTATTTTTGGGTTCTTTCCACTATTGCAGATTACTTAAAAAAGTTGATGGGCCAATTATAAAGGTTTAAGTTCTAAATTTTAGATTTTAAGAGGCGAGATTTTAAAATTTTTAAAATTTGAGGGGGAGCCGGTGTGTAAATTTTTGTATAAGTTAGTAATTTTATTACCTACTCAAACTACAATTTGTCTCTGCCACTTACAACCCAGTAACCATCATCATGATAAGTGTATCTACATGTAAAAATTGCTGCGTACAAGATAGGTTTTGTTTTTTATGTTTTAAAGAGTTTGGTTTACTTGCATGCAGGTGCTCACTCTGCTAAAATAACTTTCACAAACAATTGTCCTAGAACCATTTGGCCTGGAACACTAGCTTTGGATCAAAAACCTCAACTATCAAAGACCGGATTTGAGTTAGCATCCAAAGCATCCTTAACACTGGATGTCCAAGCTCCATGGAAAGGCCAGTTCTGGGCCCGAACCCGATGCTCCACCAACTCAGGAAAGTTCTCTTGTGAGACTGCCGATTGTAGAACCGGTCAGGTTATGTGCAACGGTAATCCTGCAATCCTGCCAGCTTCTTTAGTAGAAATCAGCATGGCAGCCAAGCCAAGGGTGGGACAGACTTCTACGATGTTCGCCTTGTAGATGGCTTCAACTTGCCTGTTTCTGTAGCCACTAGAGGCGGCACCGGTAAATGCAAGGCCTCAAGCTGTCCAGTCAACGTGAACGCGGTTTGTCCAGCGAAGTTGCAAGTGAAAGGGTCTGATGGCAGCGTGCTTGCTTGCAAGAGCGCCTGTATTGCTTTCAATCAACCACAGTATTGTTGCACTGGCCCATTTCGCCCCCCAAAATCATGTCCACCCACAAACTATTCTCGTATCTTTAAGCAGCAATGTCCTCAAGCTTATAGTCATGCTACTGATGATCAGAACGGCTCCTTTACTTGCTCTGGTGCACCCGACTATGTTATCAATTTTTGTCCATGAATTATAGAGAGGAATTATGCGTTCCCAAATTTGTAATAAGAAACTGATATGTTTAGTACTAAGGTACATGTATGTATGTAATAAAGCATATACCAAATAAACACTAGAAAATTTTACTCTTTTTTTTTTTGAGAAAAGTGTGGTAGTGCTTATGAGTTATGAGAAGGAAGTTTTTTTTTTTTTTTTTTTTTTTTTTTTTTTTAACATGATAATAATACGTGAATAAAGGTTGAGACCATGTAGGATTAAGAATTTATAATATATATATATATATATATATATAAATGAAGCACGTATGTGTGTGTGTATATATATATATATATTAATTGAATTAGATTTTATTTCATATTTAAAGCTACAGTAGAATTTTACTCATGTTATATTTTCTTTGAATTTGAATACTAGAATATATAGTTTTACATATAAACACAATTATAATAAAATGTTTATTAATAACTATCATAATTATCAAATTTCATATTTTTACAAAAAAAAAAAAAAAAAATCATATTATATAAAACTTTCATGTGCATTGCAGGGGTTACCAATTAGTTTTTCAAAATTTTCAAGGTAATTCTATTAGGAAGTTTTTAAAATATTATCTATCCACTTTGAAATGCATGAATTGGATTTTTCAATTACCTCATTAATAATTTAACCAATAAAAATTTGCAATAGTCAAGATTTTTTGTTGCTGAAACATTTATTTAGTAAAATAAAAGTTGTACGTTTTTAGACCGCTCAAACACAACCAATTTAATCTAGTTATTTACCCAAATGATTAACTTAGGTAAATTATTCAGTTTTAGGTTAACACATATAAATCATATCATTGAACAGTGTGGAAAATAAATAACACAATGATATAATAACTCAGGAAAACCAAACCGGTAAAAAACCTGGGAATGATTTAATCTAGCTATCCTCAAGGTAAAACAGATCCACTATGAAAGAATTGAAATTTATACAATAGCGACTTAGTCCACAACATCCTATTGCTTCCTCGAGTAGGAAGCTTATTACCACGACCACGTAACAGTTTCAAGTTCATGGACTACTTTTTTCTTGAATTCACAGCAACTATAAGAACTCCCACTTGTGTTTTCTTTAAGTTCTTTATGCAGCAACTAAAACGATCATCAAGCTCTTGACATAATCTTGATTCTTAATAACCCTAAGTATATGTGAAGGCAAACACCTCGAGATCTCATAAGAAATTCACATACACAGCATAAACAACAACTACAAAACATGGCTAGGGTTTTTCCTTTTATACTTAAGGCAAAACATAAAACCCTACTCATCATACAGGCTTGGGCTGAGTTAGAAAATTCTGCAGAAAAATAATCTGTACGAGTTTCGGTCAATCGAGTCTAATTTTCAATCGATCGAGCTTGACAGATTTACACAATAAATCCTACAGTATACTCGATTCCAACTTTACACATAAACACACTTTGAGTAAGTCTAAAACAAGACTAAACGTTTTGATCATGATTTGCCAACATTACAAAATGAAGTTCTAATACATTTAAACCTAAAGTCTTAGAATCCAACAAACTCTCCCTTTGGCAACCCGTGACAAAACACATAATAAACAAAATGCTTAAAGTTACAAAAATAGCCCAACCAAAAACAATTTACCCTAACTACTATCTATCAGTTGCAAGTGTAGACAGCAGCATGACTAAATCAACCTATATATTCCTGTAACACTTAACAAACACATAAAAGTTTGTGTGGAAAATACAAGTAAAACAAAATAAATTTTTGATTTCACATAACATATACTACAAGGCATATACCATGAATAACCTCATAAATATAAATCAATAATCAATGTAGCATAATGTGAAACAAGAAACAGAAATAGAAAACAAGATGTCTCCCCCTATCATATACAACTCATAAAAAATAAAGACATCAAAATAGATACATCATGAGCCAAAATAAATACAAAGTGAAGCACCTAAATACAATCTAAAGCTCTAAAACTCTAAAACAACAAAAATCTCCCCCTTTTCCATCCATATGTACCCCTTCTTTTTGTGATAAATTGCCAAAGGGCAATCAAGACTCATTATCAAAAGGAGGTAGTGGAGGTGACTGTCTAAAACTCCCCAGCTCTGCACGCAAAGCCTGAAGTTCCGTGAGAACATCCACCAAAAGCTAACCATGAGCCGCCTGAACGGTCATGACAGTGTCCAACATACGACGAATGCTATGGACTCATCCGAAGTAGAAAATGGAGGAGCAGCAGTAGCAATCGGATCAATGAACGCATCAGCAGCCGGATAACCGGTAGAAGGAGGAGGAGGAGGAGGAGGAGGTGCAACACCCGAAAAGGAAGAATCTACTTAAGAGCGTTTAGAGCTAGCTCACATCTGAGCAGCCTTCTGCCTAAGGAAAGTGGCACTTATAGGAGCAATAATATGTACAGGCTCAGAAGCCGAAAACTCATCTAATCCTAGATGTAACAAAATCCTATGAATAAAACATGAAAGAAAAGAGCATGAACAGAAGAATTTCTCCTATGAATCTCAACTGAAGAACAAATGAAAAAATAATGAAAACTCATAGGAGCATCGGTGACAAGAGCATACAAAAATGCACATCTCTCGATTGGAATAGTATGCAAATGAGAGATGGACCAGATAGAATGGCAAGAAATCCTAAAGAAAAGATAATGAATCTTGGTCAACTCGTGAGAAGTGATTCGAGGATCAGAACCCCACTAGATAGAAGTACCAGTAAGATATGACATAATGTCATCTAGGGGAAGAGACTCATTATAAGGATAAATGGCATGCTGGACCTTAGGCACCCTAAGAGCATAGGCCACTACCATAGGAGTAATGGTATACTCTTCACCCCTTATCCAATTTTTCACAAACTGAGTGTTGGAATCATTAGAGTAGATAGAGAGGTTCAAGTAGAACTCTTTAATCAAAGTAGTTGGAGGAGGATGGTCAACATCCAACAAAGGCAACCAGCCCCTATGCTTAAAGTTTCTCCTAATCTCCGAATCAAGCTCATCTAAACCTACCTTACGCTCAACCCACACATTTCTAATAATGTTCAACTTCTCATAAGTTTCTTGGTTTTTCTTACTTAGAAACCTCTCACTATCAAAAGAAGGAGCAGAAGAAGAAGTGAAGGTCCAATGGGCTTTAGTCTTCCTAACCATGATGCTAAAGAGCAAAAAGTATAGACAAAAAAGAGACAAAAGACAAAACAAAAGAAAAATCCAAGGGCAGACTGCATTAGACACAGTTAGAGCAAAAACAATATAGAAAATAACAATCTATATGATGCATAAACAATATCAACACATGATACATGCTCTAATGCAATGAGAAAAGTTCAATTATATTTTAAAAATCACAGAATTGGCTTGAGCATAGAGTTTATATCGAAAACCCAAATTTTGAAAACCCACTTTCAAAAATCCCTACAAATTGATCACTTGATCATAACACAAGTTAGATAATAGAATATAATGACCAAATCAATTAATCAAACAAGCCAATTTCATCAATTAATGCTCAATTAAACAAAAACCCCAATTCAGTTAGTTTCAAACCCTAGAAAATCCATTTTTTCCCAATTCATCAAATTGATCAAATTAAACCACAAAGATTAGTTAACTATCATCCAACAACAAAAACCCATTGATCAATTTTGAAAAAAAATGATTGAAAAACAAAAACCCCAAATTTTCATAGGTTCGAATTTCTCCCTAAAATGCATGAAAAAATGCATGAAAAATGAAGGGTAAAAGGGTCTTTCTAGTGTATGAAGACAAAAACCTTTGAAAAAATTTGAGGGAAAACGACAAAAATAGTTAGCTTTGAATCCGGCACGATCGAAGAGAGAGAGAAAGAGCTTTTGAAAAAGTTTTGAATAGTGAAGAACATGTGAAAACTCAAGTTTTAAAGAGCTTTATAATATATGTTTCAATATTTTGCAATAGTTAAAATGTTTAGTATAAACAGAAGCCCATTCTCTCTCTCTCTCTCTCACACACACACAAGAAAACCCTGACACTAATTTTTTTTGTTTGTTGTTTTTTTTAATTATTTAAATCTTTCATATTGAAATCCCCCATATTGAAGCTGATGAGAACATAGATATAAATGTGTAAGAAGAAGAAGAAGAAGATGGTATCATGATATCACATCTAGCGAACATTATTTCAAAGAATTTTTTAAGTTGATGAGGATGTAGTGATAACTGATAAAATTCTTCAATGTTTTTTTTTTTTTTTTTTTTTTTTTTTTTTTTTTTTTTTTTTTTTTTCAAATTCTCATGCGTATGCATGAGTTACGTGCTAGTTTCTTTCTAAAAAAAAAAAAAGTTACATGCTAGTTTATTTATTAATGGGAGATTAATGAGTTCTTTTAGCATTTGTGTGTGGGAAATTAATGAGTTGTACACTCTAAAACTTAGAAAAACTTAACAAACAATAATTGCCACATCCAGTAAAAAGTTTTTTCTTTAACTAGTTTTTTTTTTTTTTTTAATATAAAAAAATACTTTTTAATTATTGGTGAATATTTGACACTTAATTAATACTTCTATTAGTACACTTATATCTTTATTGATAAAAATTTGGGAGCATTTTTTCATTAGGGGCCTTAGGCGGTTCCCTATTTGCCTCACCCATTGAGTTGGCATTGGCAAGAACCAAAGTTTTGATTTGATCATTTCTCTATTCTTAGTGAATGGCAATAATTTAAATGGGTACAAATTAAAATGATGATTGTTATTATTATTTTTTTCTTTTTTTTTAATCAAAATTTCTGGATAAGAATTTAAAAACTATTCCATAAAATTACTCTAAGAACTCTAGATCTTAATCGGTTAATCCTTCACAAGTTTTTTTTTCCCCAGTTAAATTTTACCTTTTGAAATTATGACAATATCTCTTCTAAAAAAATAATAATTATGACTATATTTTTGGCCAAAGGAGAAGAAACGGAACCTACACCGGGATTAGATGCCCCTACGAATTGGCTACATTTGCAGCCCTACGGCCCGTAAATAACTCCAGCCGCCTCAATAAGTTCAAAGCATCAAACCATTCCCATGTTGAAATCAGACAAATTAGTTTTGGCACAACCTACAGTTTGGATAGGATTATCTTCAAATCTCCCAAGTAAAATTTCTATGGACGTAAACTTTTAGTCATGGTGTGCTAGACTGGATGCTTCGTCTCAACCTCACACGTTGTTATATTGAATACAAAAGTCTATTGAACATAACAGTCATACTACTATTACATTTGAAAACCCGTTTTGTAAACGAATAATTCACACTGCTTCCCTTACCAAATACTGACACATGTATCAGTCTCTTTCCTTCACATTAGCAATTTAGCCGTAGCGACCCGATTCCGTATGGAAGATAACTACCAAGTGGGTAAATTAAGAATTCCTAGAAAATCCAAGTCCAATTTTCCGCGTGTTTCGCCTTTGAATAGGTGTATTAACTATTAACCACTATATATACCACGCAAAGTTCATGGGATTAGCACCAAGCCATACGAAACCCAAGTTCATCATTGATCGTATATACTTGTTACTTGTTACCATCAAATTAAGCAACAATGATGAAAACCCTGGCACTCTACGGCCTTGCCTTGGCCTTCTTTTTCTTATTTGGTATGTCTCGATCACTATCTATTTCTGATATGCGTTATCACATTGCTTTTGTCAGTAATTTTTTTTTTTAATCACAAAATTTTAGGTTATATTTGGTAGCAGTTTTTGTTTTCTATTTTCAAAAAATTATTTTTGAGAATATAGAGAAAAAATAATTTTATTGTATTTTTGAAATAAAAAACATGTTTAGTTAGCTGAAATTAAAAAGATAATTTTTTGAAGAAAAAAATAAAAAATACTAAAATATGGTGTTATTAAAATTTGAACTCTAATGTTAACTTATTAAATGAGACAAATTCATTAAATTAAATACTTGTTTTCATTGATTTTTGAAAATTAGAAACTGAAAACAGCATTTTGCATATTTTTAATTTTTTTCACAAATTAAGTTTTGAGAACAGTTTTTGTTTTTTGTTCATTTTGAGTTGCCAAACAAGTTTTTTAGTCTCAAAAATAGAAAATTATTTTTAAAAACATAAAATAAAGGGAAAAAAACAATTACCAAACATACTCTTAGGTTGCGGCAACCATCATATCGGCTATACAATAAAGCCGTGAACCCCATGGATTAAGCTTTCATTATTATACTCACTAATTTTTCACATGTAACACATTTTAGATTTTATGTGCTGGACACTTGTTCTTCTCTCTTGATCTCTTCTAATAGTCCACAGTGGATTGTACCTCTAATGAACAGGACACATTGAGGGCAAGTGCTAAAATGACACGTCATTTATTTCAATCGTGTGTATATATATATATATATATATATAAAGTCAAACTTGAGATGAAAATTCAATTAGAATCCTCAATGTATCCTATTTAATTTTTTACCTAGTTTTTGTGTCAAACCTATATATAATTAAAGTCAAAACTAAAAGAACATTTAATTAGATTCTAAATTGGATTCCAATTGTATATATATTCTAAATTCTAAATTAATTAGATTCAAATTTTGCATCTTGTATTCTATTTATTTTTTTAAAATGTTGCACCAAATAAGTTAATTACATTTAAAACACGATAAGTTTGCCAGAAATTACTCAAATTAGCCGTAAAAAAGCCAAACATCGCTGCTGTCCTAAGTCCTCCTCCACGTCCATAATCCACACGACCAAACTCACATTTTGTTCTTCGATTAAATGAGAAAATTGAATATAGATATGTGAGATTAGTGACTTAAGTTTGTATTCTCCAATGGAGTAAATGTGATGTGAATTTGGGTCAAATCGTAACACCAACGGATCCACACGACCAAACTCACTTTTTTTTTCCTCAAAAAAAGAAAAAAAGAAAAAAAGAGGGATCCAGATTCCTCTAGGCCGTGGTTACAGGTATGTTCTTTAAACCAATCCCTCTCTCCTATTTTATTTGTGTATTAGTTTCAAAAAAAATAAAAAAAAAAGGGATCCAGATTCCCCTAGGCCGTGGTTACAGGCATGTTCTTTAAACCAATCCCTCTCTCCTATTTTATTTGTTTATTAGTTTTAAAACTAGTCGCTAACCCGTACGATGCACGGGATAGTTAAATAAAAGGACAATTACCCAACATCACGTTAAGATAAAAGAATTAGTGAAAGACTAATTTGCCCACTAAGAATTTAAAAGAAAAAAATATTGATATAATAAAATCTAAGAAATTTAGAAATAGAAAACTGGGTTAATAATATGCATATTATAGACATTTTGCTAGTTGGCGTTTAAAAAAAATGGATCTGTCATAATTAAATAAAATACAATAAGAATAAATATTTAACTTCTATGTTTTTCTATAGTTTAGAAGTATTGTCTAACGTAGAATGTTATTGGGTTGTAAGAAAGATTTTTATAAAATATTAATACCATATATATATGCTTATATTGTCAATGTCTCACTGCAGATGCATAGTTACTGAAACTTACAAAGTAATAATTTATAATTCTTAAATTAATAAAGCAAAATTTCCAAAAGTTATATATATACACACACTCAAAACTGATATAAACTATAAAGATAAAAACAAATCTTATTTAGTCGTATTTATAACAATATAAACAATTTAAAACATGGAACATTATCAAATTTATAACACATAATTCCATTATCTTTTACGTTGAATCTAAACAAATAATTAATTAAAATTAATCCAAACAAATAATTAATCAACCAAAAATCAAAGATTTAATTAAGAAAACAAAAAATCACATGAACTCAAAATAAAAATTCTCAATAAAGAAAAAACATATAAGGTAAGGAATTAAGATCAACCTACTAAGACGCAAATACCAAAAACCCCAAAACTTAAACTTTCCAAATTTTATAGAATCCCCAAATTCTACTTCAAAACTAAACAAAACCCTTCAAATTCAAAAAATTCATATATAATATACCAAATAAAAATTTACCACACCTTGGGTTGGAAGACATAGGTTGCAACTTTGATTTTTCTCCAAAAAATAGAGATGCTTCATCTGTCGTATACAATATAAAATAATTATTAGAAATTTCAACCCAAAAACCAAACCCACAAAAACACTATCAAAATATAGAGATTAACCCAAACACTTAGAAGAAACTAAATTCTAAACATAACAAAACAATAAGATAGAATGAAAATTTCAGGTACATATGAAAGCAAATAAAAAAGAAAAAACCTACGTTTTTTTTTTTTTTTTTTTAGTTGAGTCTCTCTCCTTCTTATTTTTTTAATTTTAAAGTGAAGTTAAATTTAGGATTTTGAGATGGTAATTGCTAGGGTTTTAAGGAGAGAAGAGAGAGTCCTACTAGGAGTCTAAATAATATAAACAATTCAAAACATGGAACATTATCAAATTTATAAAACCTAATTCCATTATCTTTTACGCTGAATCCGAACAAATAATTAATTGAAATTAATCCAAACAAATAATTAATCAACCAAAAATCAAAACTTTAATAAAAAAACAAAAAATCACATGAACCCAAATAAAAATTCTCAATAAAGTAAGAACATATAAAAATTTACCACACCTTGGGCTGGAAGACATAGGTTGCAGCTTTGATTTTTCTCCAAAAAATAGAGATGCTTCATCTGCCATATACAATACAAAATAATTATTAGAATTTCAACCCAAAAACCAAACCCATAAAAACACTATCAAAATATAGAGATTAACCCAAATACTTAGAAGAAAATCAATTCTAAACATAATAAAACAATAAGATAGAATGAAAATTTTAGGCACATATGAAAGCAAATAAAAAAGACAAAACCTACGTTTTTTTTTTTTTTTTTACATGAGTCTCTCTCCTTCTTATTTTTTTAATCTTAAAGTGAAGTTGAGTTTAGGGCTTTGAGATGGTAATTTCTAGGGTTTTAAGGAGAGAAGAGAGAGTCCTACCAAGAGTCTTTTTTTTTTTTTTTTTTTTTTTTTTGGGTGATAAGTTGATGTAGGATATTGTTATTTTGGTATTTTTATGCAAAAAAAGTTATTTTAGGTCTAGGTGATTTATTTCCTTATTTTTAGGTTCTTTTAACGTTTTTTTAGGTCAAATTTGGTTCCTATTATGGTTAGGTATTAATTAGGACTTATTTTAGAATATATTTTCTTGTCCATCAAGTTTTATGGAGCCCTTAAATAGGCCTCCAAGTTTGTATACGTTTTTTTTAATATTATTGATATTAATAAAAATTTAAACTTTTGTCTATTGTTTTTCTGGTGGATTCTATATAAGATATAAAACCTAAA
This sequence comes from Quercus gilva, assembly GCA_023621385.1. NCBI lineage: Eukaryota > Viridiplantae > Streptophyta > Magnoliopsida > Fagales > Fagaceae > Quercus > Quercus gilva. The sequence goes on along the minus strand of CM042479.1, from coordinate 39,299,566 downwards.
ATAAAAAGAATCTAAAATAAAAAGAAAAAGAAAATAGTGATGATGTGGAAAATTGTGAGAGTTTCAGAGGCTTCGGTTATATATATATATATATATATAGATGATAATAATACAAGGCACCCCATGCACACGGCCTAATTTAATTTGTAGTATTTGCTTACAACGGGGCTAGGTACTTTTGTTCTTCAATGAACAAAGAGAAAACATAAGGGCTAGATATTTTTGTTCTTTATGAACAAAGAGTGAACATGATTGATGAAGCAGGATTGAATAAATCATGAGTAGGATTGAATTTGTTTTCAAGGGATTATAGTTAAAACATGATCTGTCCAATCTTATGATCAATAGAAGTGAGAGAATAGAAAATAGGGAAGGGATGAAAAAGTGGGAAGATAGAAAATAAGAGAAATTACAGTAAACCCACCTGTGGTTAGGTCCGTTTTCACTTTGCCTACTCGCGGTTCAAAACTTAACACTTTGCCCACCGAGATAATTTCCGTTAGGGATTTGTTACCTACCTCTCCCTTTGCCGTTAGAAAAAACATATTTTTAGGAAAAAACAAACATAACAAAAATCAAGAAGTAGTTAGGGATTTTGATTGCTTAAGAACTTTTATGAGAACATATGTCCAGAAAAATCAAGCCTAAGTCAACCATTCTCTTACAACATTCTCTCTCTCATCTCTTTGCTCTCTCTCTCTCTCTCTCTCTCTTCGATGGTGGAGTTAAGGAGGACATCGGCCACCACAGTGAAAGGCCAAATCGACCACAACAGAGAATATTAATTCCTTGCCTAGATTGACACCATTGTTTTGCTAGGAATCCATCCCGACGATCTAGATCGGACTGTGATGCCTTCGTTCTTGCTTTGTGGGTTTCATTTTTTTGTGGTTTTGGTTGTGGGTTCTGTTGACGACTAAATTTCTAGTTTGAAATAAATCAAACAAGTAAAATAGTTTCACAAATACAAATTTGTATTGATGAATACGTGGTACAATACTCTGTGATTATAAAAGAGTGATTTTCTGATTTAATCTCTTTGAAAGATTTGTTGATTGGTATTGTGGTAATGTGATTTTGACTTGAACACCAAATATCCTTCAATTTGGCTGAAGGATGGATTGAAGACCCTTGAAATAGAATTACAATGAATATCTGGCTATAAGCTTGTTAGGAATTCTTTGTTCTTCATGTTCTTTGAATTCTTCGTGTGTTCTTCATGCGTTCTTCGTCTTTGAAGGTTTGTCGTGGAAGTTCTTCGAGACTTTAGAGGCTTGAATCTGTAGAGCTTCACTGATTTGTGGTTTGTTGAGGTTTCTGAAGGCTTTAGAGCTTGATTCTAGTGAACTTTGAGATCTAGGAAGATGATTTGGATGATTTTTCTTTGAATGTTCTTTGTATTAGAAGGTTTGTGACGGAAGTTCTTCGGGGCTTTAGAGGCTTGAATCCATAGAGTTTCACCAATGTGTAGTATCTTAAAGTTTTTGAAGGCTTTTAGGCTTCATTTCAGCAAACTTTAAGATCTAGGTAGGTAGTTTAGATGATTCTACTTCGAATGTTCTTCATATTCGAGGTTGAAGTTCTTGAAGTTCCTGGAGGATTTAGGGCTTGATTCTAGTAGAATTTCTATACTTCTAAATCTTCTTTGATGCTGCTTGTGGCATGGATGCCTTGGTGTGTCCCAAGATCTCTTGGTCTCTTGGTGTGTGGAAATGCCTTAGGAAGGCTTCTATTTATAGGAGTTTGGGGGTAAGTAAGTGACCCGTGGCGAAGCTTGGTTGGTGACATGTGTCATAGTCTAATTAGAGGAGCTTTAAGACTTTTTCCTCCAAGACACGTGGCATCTTTTGATTAGCCGAAATGCTTTGATTTTCAAGGTGACACATGTCAGCACTTGAGTGGATTGCCTATGTCATTGTTTGCACGCGTCGGGCTACTTATGTCATCACTTACATGCGCTGATGTGTGATTGGTTTTTGCATGCATTTTATGCCCCTATTTCAACGACACTTAGCAAATTTTTGTTGGTTTCTGAATAGAGATAGCAAAACCTAGTAGCAGTACGTGGTGCTCTGTAATTGGCCATACTTTGTGGACTTGGTAGCATGATGTGTGAGCTTGTGATAGGTCGGGAATTTTCCCTCTCTACAGGTTTATCTGATTTTGCTTTGTTCTTTCATCCCAACGGTCTAGATCAGATTGTGATGCCTTCGTTCTTGCTTCGTGGGTTTCATTTTTTTGTGGTTTTAGTTGTGGGTTCATCTGATTTTGCTTTGTTCTTTCATCTCAACAGTCTAGATCGGACTGTGATGTCTTCGTTCTTGTTTCATGGGTTTCATTTTTTTTTTTTTTTTTTTTGTGGTTTTGGTTGTGGGTTCATCTGATTTGCTTTGTTCTTTTATCTTGACGGTTTAGATCGAACTGTGCTGCCTTCGTTCTTGCTTCGTGGGTTTCTTTTTTCTTCTTTCTTTTTTTTGGTTGTGGTTTTGGTTGTGAGTTCATCTGATTTTGCTTTGTTCTTTCTCTCTCTCTTTATTTATTTATTTATTATTATTTTTTGGGTAAGAAATATAAGGAAATTTGGAGAACCCAGATTGAAATTAAAGGTTTTTTTTTAGAGAAAAATCCATAACCTAGGCGGAAGGAATAATTGTTTTGAGATTGAATCACCACCCTTTCTGCTTTGGTTTCTTTTTTGGTGGATTTGATTTGGTGTTGGTTTCTTTGTTGCTAAGAATGTTTACTTTGCATTTGATTTTTACTTGTTTCTTTTTTTGATCTAAAAGATAGAAACTTTCATTGATATAAGTTGAAATACACAAAGTATGACCCCTATTTCTGAATACCGAAAACAGGGGAAGAGAAAGGCTAGTATCAACTGTGTTACATCATTTCCTATTGTAAAGAAAACAAAACACCAGTGATGTTCATACCTTTCTAATGTTCATACTTTTTTTTGTAAAAATGGGAAACCTTAGTTTTTTTATTTGTTTTATGTTTGTTTTTGTCTAAAAATGTGTTTGTTTGATGGCAAATGGAGAGGTAAGTAATGGATCCTTAACAAAGCAAATCTCAAGTAGGCAAAGTGTTAAGTTTTGAATCACAGGTAGGCAAAATGAAAATGAGTCTAACCATAGGTGGGTTTACTGTAATTTCTCCTAGAAAATATTTTATTTTCGCTCATTTATGTTTAGTTGGAGGAATGGAAAATTGGAGAGATGAAATACTTTTTTAGTTTGGTTGAGAAGAAAAATGGTAGAATAAAAAATGTAATTTGTATAAATTTACTATCATACTCCTATTAGATATAAAAAGTAATGAATTATACTTTTATTAAAAAAATGGAGTGCACTTCTTTGAGAGAGAGAGAGTACAAATTAAAATCTAAAATAAATGAGGAAAAAAAAAAGGATTAAAAAAAAAAAAAAAAAAAAAAAAAAAAACAACATATGAAAGGAAAAACGGGTGAAAAGTGCACGCCTACACACACACACACACACAAAATTAGGAACGAAAAAAATAGGACAAGTGAGAAGAAAGAGTCTGGAAAAAAAAATTGGACAAAGTAAGAGTGAACGTTTGTTGCACAGGGGAATTTGGTATCTCCAAGTGGGATTTTTTTTCCCTCTTCATTTACTCTTCAAATTGGGGAGAATACAATTTGGTGAGTCAGTGGAGAAAACCATTGGACCCCAATTTTCCTTCCTATTTTTTTCTCTTACCATATACACCAAAATATTATTTTCTCTTTTATTTTTTTCTATCATTCTTAAAATCCACTCATCCAAACAAACCAGTCTTGAAAAGTCATCCATTTCTCTTTATTAATGGGATTCTAGAATAACAACAATGCACTCATGCATTCTGTTGGACTTCAATTTTGTTATTTTATCCAACTTGTAAAGCTTCATGGCCTGTCCCCAATACTCTCAGGCTAGGAGTGCATCACAAAGTTGACCAATATATTTATTAACATTATCCCTATCAGTCTCTTTTGCATCACGAGGTCTATGGCGTCGGCCGCCAACTAATCTAGTGCTATTCTATATCTACACCTATAGCCGTTACTATTAGCATTGTCATCATCAGATTCTAGACCTTGCTCAGGTTACAAATGGGCCGGGTAACTGGGACAAGATGCTCTACATGATCAACTAGATCGTTAGTGTGATATATAGTGTCTACCTCATCATATTACAAATTTCCTTTGACAACGTTGTTTGAATAACAGTTTTCATTATTTAAATAACACAACACACATTTTTATAACATTTTTTCATCCATACATATTTCTATATATAACATTTTAATAACGTTACTAGAACAACATTACCAAACGTCCAGTCCCACAAAAAATGGTACTTAGTTCCTTCAAGTGCAACTGGATTCTCTCTGGATTAAGTTGGCATAATTAAGATTTTCTTGCGTGGGTTTGTTCATCATATAAAATAGCCCCAATTTTTTGGATCCTTCACTATTATTACTATATATGTGCGAGTCGAACTTTCACCAACTAAGAATTCTCTTCATAGCTTAAAGCTTATTCTTAAATGGATAATCACAATTGCACACAAAGTACACATGCGATAATATGGCATTCCATTATTCCTCACCAATTTCACGTCTATTTTTCACCATTATTTTGCCATGCAGCATTTGTGTGTATGGATATGTATAATTGGGTGTGTGAAATAGACACCACCTTTCTTAAATTGCTTATGTTAATATTCTTAGCCTTTCTTTTTCCAAAAAATTAAAAAAAAGTTTTTGATATGTTTACATTCTTTCTTACTAAACTACCAGTTCACCTATACCGTTCCCTTATCATAACATATCTCAATGATCAACGCCTTAGTTATTGAAACTGTCCATTGTGCCTTACCACGTACCCCCACCCCTCGGAGGACCTTTATATGTAGGTTGCGTGGGAGGTTGTAATGCCAGTTTATACTATCACAATAAAAATGTTAAACAAAACACATGCACCAACATATAAACAATGTAAATTGACAACAACGCATCACCAATAATAAGTATCATCAAGTACAAAACGTTCCCCAATGAAACTAGAGCAATCATCTCAGCATTAACTTGAAAAACAAACAAATTATCACAAAATAATAAATTCATTTGGTGTGTTACATTTCTTGGTTATCATATATTTGGTGGTTTTGGGTTTGCTAACACCACCATGTCATTCCCCTGTGACATACTAAGTTGAGCCTTGTGAGCACCCTCGTGTGTAAAGGAGCAATCCTGTTTTAGTATGGGCCCATCCTAATTGGCACAGGAGTATGCCAGTAACCTTATGGGCGGGGAAGTCACCACTTAATTTAGGTTCAGAAACAAATTTGTATCTTTATATAGAGGTTTAACAAATTATAAATGTGTTTGAAAGTATGGTACTATGAAGAGGTACAGGGCACCCAAACCTCTTGAAAGATAAAAGAGCCTTGTAGAGGTGTTTGAGTATTGTTGCTCAAAATTATATAAAAACTATGATTTAAAAAGTGTTTTGAAAACACATATTTAAAGTACTCATAATGAAAAAAAAAATGTGTTTGATACTATATTTTTAATAACGTATTTTCAAAAGTAAAAAAAATATAATTGTGAGTTTGGTTTGTATGTATGTGTGTGAGTTTTTTTTTATTTTATTTTATTTTTTTATTTTTTTATTTTTTAAGTTATGACATGTAGTCTAATTAGTGGGACTTACAGTTTTTAAAATATTTACAAAAGTGTTATTGAGCAACGTTGTTTGAATCTGAAAACAGGTAAGAGGAGATTTCTAAATTCATTATTTAAATGTCATAAAATGAGCAATATAACTCAAACACTTCTTAAAAAACACCCTTACCAAATGTTTTATTTTTTATTTTATTTTTTTTAGAACCATAATTTTTAATGTTTAAACATTAAAAACTGTTGTTTGGAATTACATATCAAACAGGCCCTTCGTACAAATATATTTCTAACAAGATTTAAATATTCTAAGCACCCTAAGACTACGTTTCTTAAAGAGCCTACCTATGAATGACTAGGTTAGTGGGACCCACCAGTTGTGAGACATAAGTAACATATACCCGTTGCACGGTATATTTTTCCCCTAGCAAGGGAGTGTATGTAAGGCAGAGGTTGCATAACACACCCTAAGGTAGAAACCCCTATTCTAGCCTAAACACGGTTCTAGTTAGAACACCTAAAACTAGAGAGGAGAAAAAAAAAATACTAAGGCTAAGAAAAGTAAATAGCAAAACCCTAAAGAAGACGTAATAAAAATAAAAAACATTTCTAAAAAAATTTAAAGGAAAAAAATTGTTAGCTATGCTCTATAAGAAAGAAACAAAGTTTTGATTTAATCATTTCGCTTTTTCTATAGTGAATGAAAAAAAAAAAAAAAGACGTCAACATTGGCAATAATTTAAAATACAAAAATGATGATAGTAAATTTTTTTTCTTTTAAAGAAAAGAATATTAATGATATGATAAAATCTAATCCACATATTTAAAAATGTATAAATAAGAATTTATAAACTATTCCATAAAATTACTCTAAAAACTCTAGATCTTAATCCTCGTCTATGCTAAAATTTTATTTTTTTAAATTATGAAAATATCTTTTTGGCCGAAGGAATAGAAATGGAACCTATACTAGATACCAAGATTAGATGCCCTACGAATTGGCTCCAGCTGCAGCCCTCCTACCCGTAATTGTAAATAACTCCAGCCGCCTCAATAATCAAAGCATCAAACCATTGCCATGTTGAAATTAGAAAGATTAGTTTTGGCTCAACTTAGAGTTTGCATAGGGTTATCCTCAAATTTCCAAGGTCATAAATCTCTATACGCAACCTTTAAGTCATGGTAATGTTGAAATCAGACTAGATGCTTCGTCTCTACCTCACATGCACGTCGTTAAATTTTGAATACAAAAATCTATTGAACATAACAGTCAGACTCATACTTTCTATGACGTTTGAAAACCCGTTTTGTAAACGACTAATTAATTCCCAGTGGCCACTGCTTCCCTTACCAAATACTGACAATTTTCCGTATGTTTAGCCTTTAAATCCGTGTATAAACCACTATATATACCACGCTAAGTTCATTGGATTAGCACCAAGCCATACCAAACCCAAGTTCATCATTCATCATATATACTTGTTAGTTGTTACCACCAAATTAAGCAAAAATGATGAAAACCCTGGCACTCTACGGCCTTACCTTGGCCCTCTTTTTCTTATCTGGTATGCCTCATTAATCACTATCTACTTCTCATATGAATTACCATATTGCTTTTGTCAGTAATTTTCATATTTTCTAATCACAATAATATTTTAGGTTGCAACACTTTTTTTTTCCTTGAAAACTCGTGGACATGCAGTCTCATATCGGGCAGCTATACAATAAAGCCATGAACCACTCGGATTAAGATTTCGTTATTATACTCACTAATTTTTCACATGAAACATATTTTAGATTTTATGTACTGGACCCTTGTTCTTTGTCTCTTGATCTCTTCTAACATATAGTTCATAGAGGAATAGGCCTCTAATGAACAGGTCACATAGAGGCAAGTATACTAGATTTCATGCACATTCATATCATCGATGATTCTTAATTATTTATTTATTTATATGGACACCTCTTATATTTCAATTGCTCATTATAATTTTGATACCTAAGGTCATAAACCTGATCAGTCGTCAGGTCTTTTACTAATGAAACACTTACAAACACAACCATCATCATGATAAGTGATTATATCTACATGTAAAAATTTCTGCTTAAAAGGTAGGTTTTATTTTTCATGTTTAAAAGAGTTTGGTTTACTTGCATGCAGGTGCGTACTCCGCTAAAATAACTTTCACAAACAACTGTCCAAGAACCATCTGGCCAGGAACCCTAACTTCGGATCAAAAACCTCAACTACCAAAAACTGGATTTGAGTTAGCATCCAAAGCATCTTTAACACTGGATGTTCAAGCTCCATGGAAAGGCCGTTTCTGGGCCCGAACCCAATGCACCACCAAATCAGGAAAGTTCACTTGCGAGACTGCTGATTGTAGCACCGGTCAGGTTGCATGCAACGGTAATGGTGCAATCCCACCAGCTTCTTTAGTAGAAATCAACATAGCAGCCAATCGTGGGATGGACTATTACGATGTTAGCCTTGTAGATGGCTTCAACTTGCCTGTTTCTGTAGCTACCAGAGGCGGCACTGGTGATTGCAAGGCCACAAGCTGTCCAGCCAACGTGAACGCGGTTTGCCCAGCAGAATTGCAAGTGAAAGGGTCTGATGGGAGCGTGCTTGCTTGTAAGAGCGCTTGTACTGCTTTCAATCAACCACAATACTGTTGCACTGGTGCATTTAACACCCCGAAAACATGTCCACCCACAAAATATTCTCTCATCTTTAAGCAACAATGTCCTCAAGCTTATAGCTATGCTTATGATGATCCTACCAGCACCTTTACCTGCTCTGGTGCACCCGACTATGTTATCACATTTTGTCCATAAATTATTGAGAGGAATTATGCGTTCCCAAATTGGTAATAAGAAACAGATATGTTTCAAGTACTAAAGCACATTTATGTATGTGTCAACGAAATAGTTATTTGAATAAAACTTAGACCAAATAAATACTTCAAAATTTTACATATCTTTTTGAGAAAAGTGTGGTTGTGCTTATGAGTTATGAAAAGGAAGTTTTTTCGTGCTACTCTATCACTTGTTATTCGTGTTGTACTAAAACAAAGGATTTTTATTCTTGAGGATAAGTAGTCAAATTTAAATTGATAGGCCAAGAATATATTGACCCCTTAGGTAAATAAATTAGTTAATTAGCCAAGTGAATTAAATAAGTTAATTTAACATATAATACGCGTAATACCACAAACAAATCAACAATTAACTAAATGCAACCAAGATTAAATTTGACACGGGTGATTTGTTTACTAATGGGGAAAACCTCCGAGGCAAAACCCCATCAGGTGAATTTAAGGTCACCACTCCTGAGAATCCGCTATTATCAAAACAAGCAGTTACAAGTAAAGGAATCTCAATACTTTATACCAATCTACAGTCGAACCCTTACCCTAATACACAATTGGACTTGTAATGTAGTGACAATCTCTCATTTTAATGCACGGCTCCAAGTACGTGACTAACCAATTGAAGCATGGATCCCAATACGTGACTAACACACCAACTTGAGAAAGATTTTGGCTGCAAAGTTCTTCAGTTCATCCACACGATGAAGATCAAGAAGCTCATTGGTTACAAAACCCTTGGCGTACAAACGCAACAGCTTTTTCAAGAGAAAGATGAACTAGGGTAAATTGTCTTCGGTCACAATTTGAGTGAATAATCACTTTGCATCAAGTTGCATCACTTTTGACGGCTTTTAAAATAATCCTTATATATGTCTAGGATTATGAGAAAAGAAACTCTACACAAATACACATGGATATGTGTGAAATTAGATATGGAAATATGAATTTCGTAATTCTCGATAGATACAGCTGTCAAGTTATCTGTAAAGCTTCAAATATTAAACCTCAATAGATACATCTGTCGAAATATCTGTTGAGCTTTAATGAACAGCACTTCTTCACTTGATTCTTGAATAGAGCATGGCTTCAATACTTGAACTTGAACTCTTGTTCCTTAAAGTATTAAATACATCCTAGATCTACCAAATTACAAGTAAAGTGCGTTTTGTCAAAGGATTAGCCAATTCTAAATGTCAAATGTTCATAACAAGTTTCACATATGTCCTAACAATCTCCCTCTTTCGCAATTTGTAACAAAACTACAACAAACAAATGAAATATGAGAGAAGTCATAAACCACTCAACTCATACTCACTTGTTGAATATAATAAAATCTAATCCTAATAAAAACTCTTGAAAAACTTTGCAAGAAGAGAGTTCATGGCATAATAGATTTTGACAACCTGTATTTCTGAAACACTTTAAACAAAACTCATCAAGACATCTTTGTGTGAAACAGAAATATAAGATTGCAAACATAATAAGAAACATGTATATAAAGAGAGAAAAGAAACAACACATGGAGAGATAGGTGAAATGATAACAACGTCATCATCATCATCATCATCATATATATATATATATATATATATCAAAGTTAAAGACAATGTTTGCTATCACTAAATGGTCACAAGACCAATGTACAAGAGATAATGTATCTACAAGAGAAAGAAAAGAAAAGATACATAAACCCTCATTACATCCCTCATATATAAACACTCCCCCTATAAAAAATGTCTCATACTAACTCTCCCCCTAAGTACAATACTACTATCATACCCAAAACTACTTTCCTTTTTTGTCACGACTGACAAAGGGTAAGTCACTGAGAAGCAATCATCTCCTCATCACCGGAAGAGCTAGTATCCTCATCCTCATCCTCATCATTATCATCATCACCAGAGACATCATTATCGTCCTCGTCCTCTGAAGCTTATGGAGATGGAGAGGGAGATGGAGACGCAGTGAAGCCACCCATGCGAGCCTGTCGTCATGCAATAGGACTAACACGAGTGTTCACCTGATACAACTCAGTAGAGAATGTATCAAGGAAAGCATCCATGCGCTTAAGCAGCGCCATGATGGCCTCTAGCATCACACCACCCCTAGAAGAAGAAGAAGGAATGGAGGTGGATGGAGCGGAAAGAGTCACCGTCTCGGTCCGTGGTCACTTCGATTGAAGCTGGGCCTCACTCTGTCGAACAGATGTCGCGCTAATGGCACCCATAACAGTAAAATGAGCAGACTCAGGATAAGGAACAGAGGAGTGGTGAATGATCCTTGTGATAGCAGAGGGAAAGATAAGTTTATCACGGGTCGTTGTGTCTCTATAGACATCGATGAGAAAGAGAATGAAGTAAGAAGGGAAGTCTATGGTAAGATCTTTAATAAGGGAAAGCAAAAGGTGAACACGAGGCTCGGTAATAGAGTTATAGTGAGACAAAGGATGAAGAACGAATGTCACCACCATGTTAAGGAACCTCAGATCTTTTGCAAAACCCGAGCATGGAGTGTTTTGACGATCACCCCATGAAGAAGGTGTCTCACAAAAGAGAGACAAGAGTTCGTCTTTGGACATAATCTGCAGATGAGGACAACCGAGGTAGTCACGAAACTCCACCTTCGAAACATGTAGTACATCGGAGATAAGCTCTAGGTGACTACGATATGTAGACCTCGAACCTGTGTAACAAACCGAGGTACAGAGGTATCGAAACCATGCATATTGGAGTAGAACTCCTGTATGATCACGGTGGGACAACTTATGGGTATCTCACATAGAGATTCCCATCCCTGACTGTGAATGACAGTGGGTAGAGCAGTATCAGAAAAATCTGATAGAATCACGCGGCGTTCCGAATGAATGCCACGTCGGGAGAAGTTCTCCGAGAAGTCCTGATGGGCCTTCTCATCACGGAACCAGACAAAGAGAGGGGTAGGATCAAAAGATAATGCTCCAGAACGAAGAAGGTTTAGGGACAGAGCGAATTTGCGCTTAGGTGCCATGCTCAAGAGAGAAGGAGAGAGAGAGAAACAAACAGAAAAGCACCAATCAGCATATAGTAGCAAAAGGAAGGAAATGAAAGGTATGTATGCATGAATAATGCATGATCATGTGATGTGCAAAGAAAAATTCATCATGGGCTCAGCCCAATCCAATCCTACCAGCACACAAGTTTCCAACATAGTAATACACATCTAAATGCATGAAACATAGTTAAGAATGCAAAGGAAATGTAATGCATGAGCATATAACATTATTTAAGCAAAACCCAACCCAAAAATTCACAAAATACTCATCAATTTTCAAAAACCCCAAAATTTTTCAAAAACCCAAAACCTAGGTCTAAAAACGTGAAATGAATGAAAAAATGAGAAAAAGAGAGATCATACCAAGTGAGAAATGATCAACTTTGGCCAAAAAAACAAGTGGATTTGAGGTTTAGAGAGGGTAGAGAGTGTTTGGGAAGAGAAAAGGCAAGTTTTTGTCGAGAGAGATAGAAGAAAATGAGATTTGATTCACGCTAAAGCTATTTAAAGAAATCGCATCTCGATGGATCGAGGATTTGTCAAGAATCTGTCGAGCACTAATTCTTGACAAATAAATTTGTCAAGGTGCTATCGAGAATCTGTCAATGGCAAAAGCTCCTTGATGGATTGAACAACTATCGAGAACCTATCGAGCATATAAAAACTTTCTTGATGGATCGAGAATCTGTCGAAAAGCTAACAAGACAAATTTCAGAAAGTTTCGATGGATCGAACAACTATCGAGCAGACAGAAACTTTCTCAATGGATCGAGAATCTATCGAAAAGCTAACGAGAAAAATTTCAGAAAGTTTCGATGGATCGAACAGCTATCGAGAAGCTATCGAGCAAACAGAAACTTTCTCGATGGATCGAGTATCTATCGAAAAGCTATTGAGACAAATTCCAGAAAGCTTCGATGGATCGAAGATACGATAAGATCTGTTGAGAAAAGAAGTTCAAGGGTCTTAATAGATAGCTATCTGTCAAGAAGCTGTCCAGCTTGATAAAAAACAATTTTTCAAAGAGGAGAAAAACACATAAATGAATGCAATCAAGTAAGCTATTCAACCAAAGATCCAATCAATATTTTAAGCTCTTAAAAACATCTCTTAACAAGAAAAATGCAAAGCATTTAGGATCCAAACACACACACACACACACACACACACACACACACACACACACACACACATACTAAAAGTCAAGACAAATTAGTCAACATACATTAACACATGTATTCCTTGTGATGGCCAAATCATATTGTACCTGCACATGTATCAAAAGTGTCAACATGTTATGATGATTCAAGATATGAGAAAATCAATTTAACTCACACACAATCATAACTACTTGATGGAGACTATCACCTTCGAAGTACATCTTATAACTCCCACATCTCCTAAAAACATGCTTGCAACCATATTTAAAAGCATTTTGATTCTTTTTGCTTTTGATTTTCTTTGCATATTCTTTTTTTTTTTTTTTTTTTGAACATATTATGCATGAGCATATAAGAGAGAGAAGAAATACCCAATTATGTTAAGCCAAAAACATCAAAAGTTTGCAATGCCTAAGCATACAGATGCTATTCACGATTGGCGGGCTTTAGTGGTGAGGTGGTTATTTATGCCTTTCTCTTAGGATTCTTTAGTCATTTCCGTCAAAAAGAGTAATATGAGTGTTAAGTACAAGAGATTACTTAATTTTACTCATCACAAACACAAGCTACAAAGCTCACTTGCTCAGTTGTGCATAGAAATGCTCATCTAAACTATAAAAGATACAAAGTTTAGAAAACTTTGTTTTAATGGCCATCAAAGGTACATAAGTACCAATGTACACAAAACACACACTGTTTTTGTATTTTTCTGATTTTTCAATTATTTTATTTTATTTATTTTTATGAAAAACAAAATAAAGCAAAACTGAAAAAAAAAAAAAAAAATGTTAAACAAAGTATAGCATAAAACTAGACTGGCTCAAAAACAAAGAAGCAAAACGCACAAGTAATGCATAAACAAAAAGAGAGGGAGAGAGAAAAGTGACTGAATCACTTTAAGCATTTTTCCTTCCACACCTTGGAAGAACCTTTCCGTTGAGCAAATCTTTGATCCGACCATGAAGGGGAAGAATTGAAATCGTTCAAGTTCGAAAGTAACATGAGAGCCTTAAGAAGATCTTCAAGAGGAGCAAAAGAGGATGGAAACTGATTCTGGTTTCCAGATGAGATCATACTGTTACTTTATTGAGTGGCTAACCACTTGGAGCAATTAGGTCGAGTATGTCTTGAAACTCTACAGTGATGACAAAGATGTTACTTCTTCTATTTAGACTTTTGATTATTTGCCTTCTTAGTCCTAGGGTTTCTAGTCTCTTTCTTATCAAGCTTAGAGGCTGTTCCTAAGATAGATTTTCCCTTGTCTATGTTCTCATTAGATAAAGCAGTATTAACATTATTGTTCTCAAAATTAACATTATTAGCATGTGAGACAAACATAGTAGTACTAGAAGAAGCAATATTAGGAGGTGAGTATTTCATCAAGCTTTGCACTGGAAGTCTTCTCCAATTGGGCTCTGACTTGAAACAGCTCAGCTTCAAGCTGCTTGGTCTTTTCAGTCAAGAAATTATTCTCAAATCATAGTGCTCCAATAGTTTGATTAGCTTCATCAAATTTTATGGAAAGCTCTTCTTGATCAAGTTCCACACCACTCAGCTTCTTAGTAGCCGGCCTATATAGCTTCTCATGCTTCTCAAAATCCTTGTACAATTTTTCATAGGCTGTATGAATATCATCTTGATCATCCATTTTCTCAAACTTAGAGTCCAACAAGTCCTCTTCATCATCTACTATTTCTAAAACCCCATCAGTAGGATCAACTATAGCAGTGAAGGCATTTAAGATTCCCTCGACATTATTGTCATTTGAATTATCCTTAGGCTCGACGTCACTCAAGGTAGCAGCAAAGGCCTTACTTTTCCTAATAGTCTTGAGATAAGTTGGACATTCTTGTTTCATGTGTCCAAAACCTTGACATCCGAAGCATTTTGGTCCGAAGGGAACAGTGTACTGACCACTTTTCTTAGCATCCTTCTTTCCTTTGTCTTGGTTCTTGAACTGAGACAAACTGGACTGCTTATGGTCTTATCAAATCCCTTTGCATTGGCATTCTTCATGAACTTTTTGAATTGCCTTGTGATATAGGATTTCATTTTAGAATCTTCATTATCAAAAGACTCATCAATATCACTGCTTTTGGCCTTCATAGTCATGCTCTTGCTCTTGCTTGATTTCTCTATCCTAGTCAAACCCAATTCATAGATTTGCAAGTTGCCAACCAATGTTGTCACAGGAATTTTGTTAATATCCTTCGATTCCTCAATAGTGGTGATCTTGGCATGAAATCTCTCAAGCAGAGATCTGATTACCTTCCTTACAACCTTGGGTTTGGGAATGGTTTCCCCAAGATTAAAGGCAGAGTTCACTATGTCCTTCAGCTTGGCATAGAACTCATCAAATGACTCATTCTCCTCCATCTTAATCTCCTCAAAGCTCATGGTAAGCTTTTGAACATTTGAATCCTTGACAACCTTAGTCCCTTCATAGGTTGTTTGAAGGATAGTCCATGCTTCTTAGCAGTTTCAGTTGAGGATATCTTCTTGAACTCCTCATTGGTGACTACACTGAATAAAGCATTCAATGCTCTGCTGTTGAAGTTTGCCACTTTGATCTTAGCATCATCCCAACCAGCCGACGCTTTCTTTGGCTTGGTCCAACCTATCTTCACAGCTTGCCACACTTTTTCATCTAAAGACTACAAGAAAGCTTTTATGCGTACTTTCCAGTATGCATAGTTAGTTCCATCAAATAAAGGAGGAATAATTAAAGATTGTCTTCTATCCATGACAATTAGGGGTCAATGAATCACACAGTAAAGATTAACCCCAATTAGAGTGTGCCCACTCTGATAGTACTTGATATGTCAAGAATGTATTGACCCCTTAGGTAAATATAAACCAGTTAATTAGCCCAGTAAATTAATTAAGTCAATTTAATATACAATACGCATGGTAGTACAAACAAATCACCAATTAACTAAATGCAGCAGAAATTAGATTTGACATGAGTGATTTGTTTACGAATAGGGAAAACTTTCGAGGCAAAAGCTCACCAGGTGAATTTAAGGTCACCACTCCCAAGAATCCACTATTATCAAAACAAGTAGGTACAAGTAAAGGAATCTCAGTACCTCATACGAACCCCTACAGTTGAACCCTTACTCCAATACACAATTGGACTTGTAATGCAGTGACAATCTCTCCTTTCAATGTACAGCTCCAAGTACGTGACTAACAAATTGATGCACGGATCTTAGTACGTGACTAACACACCAATTTGAGAAAGATGTTGGCTACAAAGTTATTCAGTTTATCCATACGATGAAGATCAAGAAGCTTCTTGGTTACAAAATCCTTGGCGTATAAACACAGTAGCTTCTTTAAGAGAAAGATGAATTAGGGCAAATTGTCTCCGATCACAATTTGAGTGAATAATCATTTTGCATCAAGTTGCATCACCTTTGACGGCCCTTAAAATAATCCTTGTACATGTCTGGAATTGTGAGAAAAGAAACCCTAAACAAATACACATGGATATGCTTGAAATTAGATCTAGAAATCTAAATTTCGTAATTCTTGATAGATACAACTGTCGAGCTATCTGTCGAGCTTCAAATATTAAACCTTGATAGATACATCTATCGAGATATCTATCGAGTTTTAATGAACAACACTTCTTCACTTGATTCTTGAACAAATTTGTATGGTTTTAATACTTGGACTTGAACTCTTGTTCCTTGAAGTATTAAACACATCCTGGATCTACCCAATTATAAGTAAAGTGCATTTTGTCAAAGGATTAGCTAATTTTAAATGACATATATTCATAACAAGTTCCACATATATCCTAACATAAATTAAAGAGTAAATTGCAAATCACACCTCTCAAGTTTAAGGCCATTTCGTTTTTTTTCTTCTAATTTTTCAAAGTCTAGATCCACTCCCCTAATGTTAGGGGTTGTTTTAATTGACAGTCTTAATTATGCAAATGTGTTTGTTAAGTGTTAACTTACTCAACACATTTTAACTGATTCAAACATGAATGGATTCTCAATGAGTTGAAAAATCATTTGGTAGAATTTTTTGCCAGCTTTCTCAACTCGTTAATTTTTGTACAACTTTTGAATTTGTAAGGTAAGCCAATCAAGGAAGTCAATACCATACCGGAGAACAAAACGTACCGAAAAAAATACCAGGTTGTATCGACCAGTACTAGCTGGTATTGGCGTTTCGGCCGGTACAATAAAAAATATAAAAAATTATTAAAAAACATTTTATTTAATCTAATATATAGGTTAATGTACTTAAGCTAATATGTAGGCTTATAAAAAATATGTGGATTTTAACTTTTATGTTGATAAACATAAAATTTTATAAATTCAACTGGTATCAATTGGTACCAAAATATTTCATTTTCTTGACCAAACAGAAATAGTCTATGGTACGAGATTGACTCCCTTGAAGTCAATACAAATAAGTTCTTCTTAACAAGCACTAAAGAAAGAGTGATTTGGCTTAGATTTGGTAAGTGACAACTTTGACCACTTCAACATGATAGTAACATGTGGAATTAATTTAGGTTGAGACTAGGTAGGATTAAGAATTTATAATATATATATATATATATATATATATATTTCACTAGAATTTTAATGCAGCATATTTTCTTTGAAGGGTAGAATATATAGTTTCATATGCAAATACAATCATAATAAATGCTTAATGATAGAATATATAATTTTACCCAATTATAATAATCACATATTAATAACTATCATAATTTTCATATTTCATATTTTTGACAAAAATAAAATTCATATTATATAAAACTTTCATGTGCAGTGCACAGGTAACCAATAAGTTTTTTTTTTTTTTTTTTACAAAATTTCAAAGTAATTCTACTAGGAATTTTTTAAAAAATATTATCAATTTTGAAATGTGTAAATTGGATTTTGCAAGCTCATCAATAATTTAAGAAATAAAACAATTGCAATAATCAGGATTTCCTTTTTTTGGAACATTTTAATAATAAAATATTTAATAAATTAATCTGTTGAATTAAGTGATAAAAGTGGGAGGTTTGTGTGGTTAGTGAGTCATAATTGAGGAGCTAATGTTTTTATAGAAATCCTTAATAATTAGTGTTTATGAACTTTATGGAGGAGTTATCTTAAAAACTCTAAAGAATCTTAATTCTTAAGCCAACTCTTCCTTGGTAGTAATAAATAGATATTACGTTACAGACTTACAATAGTTATGAACTATATAATATCTGTGTCAAATTATTTTAATGATATATTGGTTAGTATACATATATATATATTTTTTTTTTGAGTAAAGGTATGCATAAATTTAAGATGATTGTTTTTGTTTTTGTTTTTTTTTTTGTTTTTTTTTTTTGCAATATTTATGAACAAATTGACTTTATTTCTTAAAAAAATAAAAAATTAATTATTTCTGAATATACCTTTAATTTATGCATATTCTTGGATTCTGATAGGAAATGGTTAAATTATATTTAATGCTTTATTAATGTTAAGTAATATATTTAGGAAAAAATTAACTAATGTCTTAAGATATTGGTTTAAGAAATATTTTTTTTATAATTTTTTATGATAAAAGAATAAAGTCAAACTATACATATATTCAAAAAACCACACATTGCGGTTGTAAGTCAAGAAATTATTATCATTTGAAAAATGTGTTTGTAAGTCAAGAAAATATAATCAGAGCACATGAAAGTCTGAAAATAGAGTCAAGAAATTTGAAATAATCAATCATGTAGATATTGATTGGTAACTCATAATGAAAGTTTGATTGATTACTGATCATCAACCTTGTGAAAAATGTACTCCATTACAACTCATAATTGAGCATTTAATAGAGTCAAGAAATTATTATCATGCCAATTATCAACTTATCAATAAATTATGGGTCATACTAATAATTGTCCTTAGGGCAATGGTTAATAATTAATTCATTTTAGAAAAGTTTTAACACTACTTTTATGATAAATGGAAAAACCTGTCAAAACATTAATTGTTTTTTTTTTCTTTTCCCATAATTTTTTTTAAATAGATTATTAACCATTACCCTGAGGGTATCCATTAGCATTTTACATACATTATTAATTTTTCTACTGAGTATCTTAGATGTGATAATCGCTCCACAAGTACACCTTCTTATAAGGTGAGGGGTATAAGGTGAGGGGAGCAAGGTCAAAAATCAAGTTTTTAGAAAAGATTTTCACACACATGTATTTCTCTCTATTGAAAAAAAAATAATAATAATAAAAAGAAAAGAAATTATTAACTTTTATAAAAGAAAAATAGATTCATAGAATCAAAAAATTATTAACGTGCTAATTGGTACCTTCCAAATACAGTCCCCACCTTCGTAATAAACACTCCAAACTTTCTTCTTCTTTTTTTTTTCTTTTTTTTATAAGACTCCAAACTTATTTATTTAATTGGTTATTCCAATTTACATATTTTAACTGAAAAACTAAGTTTCAATGGCGCGCGAAGCTCTCATCATCCTTCTTCTCTTGTACCTTAATATTGATACTCATGAGGACAAATTATAATTGAAATTGTAATATTTATACGCCCTTCTCTTTTCTTTAGCTAAAACGAATCTATAAAATGGCACTGTATTACACAAAAAATATCACAAGAAATTGTAATTGTCAACTTGCCTTAATATTCATAATCACAAGGAGGAGCAAGGAGCTGAATTCGATCTTACTCTTGCAATGCTAATCGTTCTTGTTATCTCAACTAAGAGTATTGATTCTCACACACTTTTTATTGTATATCATTTGAACATATTATCCACTTCTCTTTTTAAATGTAAAATCGCACGTAAAATTATGAACATTATGTGTATAGAACATACATAACAAGAGAGAACAAATACAGTTTAATTAAATAATTAACATAATTTTATTTTGTTTTATCGTTTTACAGGTGGGCAATCTGGGGTAATCTTCAACTACGAGAACAAATGCAATGACCCTTTATGGTTAGGTGCAAGCCCGTCAATTGGTGATTCTGATCCTCAACAAGATCCGGGGAACTTTATACATATTATTATGAATGGCAAGGTAGCATTTGGGCTAGGAACAAGTGCACCAGCAATGAGTCATTCTATTTTTCATGTTAAACTGGAGACTCTGGATTAGGCACAATGAGTTGCCAATCTCCACCACGCACTTACCCAGTGACCTTACTCAATTTCAATATAAACCAATCTGTGGTGTCCTATGAAGTGAGCTTGAACCATGGGCATAATAATGTGGCAGTCCGGATCGAACCCATTGGTGGGACACTAGTCGATGGGTCTGGGCCATTTCCTATTGTGAATTATGTTCAAAATATAAGCAATGTGTGTCCATACAATTAATTTACTGGCCACAAATAAGGATGGCAATATATATGTTGGTTGTTATAGTGCATGTGATGCGTTAAAGGATCCAAAATATTGTTGCACTGGGGATTATAGTAGTCCACAGGCTTGCCAGCCTTGTGACTAATGAGTACTCAACTAGCTTTAAGAAAGTATGCAATCTTTCCCATACCTCTCCAGGTGATAATCAACCTCCAATTTATAGTTGCAGTGGGGCAGAGAGTTACAATATGACCTTTTGTCCCTCATAAATTTGCCTCGTCATTATGATGATAAAGTTAATGATTTCTGGATTGATAGGCCACAAACTGAATGACCCCTTGTGATTAAACCAATTAATTAATTAGCCAAGTTATTAATTAATTAATTTATCATGCAATTGTGTGACAGCACAAACAAATTACCGAATAACTAAATATGCAGCGGAAATTAAATGACACGGTGATTTGTTCACGAATGGAGAAAATCCTAACGGCAAAAACCCCACCGGGTGATTTTCAGGTCACCACTCCCGAAACTCCACTATTATCAAATCAAGCGGTTACAAGTAAAGGAATCTCAAGTACCTTACCAACCTACAGTTGAACCCTTACCCCAATACCTAATTGGACTTGATTTGTAGTGACAATTTCCACCTTTAATGCACGGCTCCCAAGTACGTGACTAACCAGATGCGCGGATCCCAGTACGCAACTTCAAACACCAACTTTAAAAGAAGAGGTTGGTTGCAAAGTTCTTTAGTTCATCCTACGCGATGAAGATCAGGATAATGCTTGGTCACAAAACCCTTTGGTGCAAATACACAACAACTTCTTCAGAGAAGATGAACTAGGTCAAGAACTTCGTCTTTGATCACAATTTGCTTGAACAAGGATTGCTTAATACTTTTGCAACTTGTGTTTATGTTGACGGCTCTTAAAACAATCTTTAGGGTTAGAAGAAAAGAAGGCCCAAAAACATATTCACGGATCCCAAGAAAATCAGATCAGGAAACCTCATTTTTTAAATCTCAACAAATAGCAGGTGTCGAGGAGCTATCGAGCAGGTGTTGAGATTTAATGAAAATGCACTTCAGCTTGATTTTTCTTGGACAGACTTGATGACTTCAACACTTGATTTTGAAATCTTGTTTCTTGAAGTATTAAAAACACCTAGAACTACTCAATTACAAGTAGAGTGCGTTTTGTCAAAGGATTAGCCAATTTACATAAATAAGTATGACATATGTTCTTAACATGTGAACCACATATGTCCTAACATGGATAAGATAATTGGCAAGATAACTTGTACTTGTGGTATGATGAACATTGATTTGTACCAACATGGAAGCCAATTTAATAGACTCACCAATTTATTAACTTACCCATCATTCCTTTATATATATATATATAAGATAAAAATTTTACTCTAATCTAATGTGCGTGAAACTCTTTCCTAAAAACTTTAATTTCAGCCCTTGCCCCCCTCCCCTACAAGAACTTTGTACTTGTGGAGTAACTATTACGCCGAAGGTGCACGGTAATCCCATAATTCTTTTCTAAAATTAAAGAATTCATTTCAATTATATACGGAAGCCTTAAATCAATGAAATTAATCCTTCCAAATAGAATCTATTAATTTATATGTGACAACAATGGATTGAGATTCGGTGCAATATTGCTATTGCACTATGTAATTAACTCTTAGTTATGAGAGAGAAATTAAAAAAAAAAAAAATCTAGTCGTAGCCCCACGCAATGCTTGGGAATAAATAATTATTTGTATTGTAATATAATGTATAATTTTTTGAAGATAATTTGTTCTCCCTAAAAATTAAACAATTTTTATTCAGTTTAATTAGGTCTACTTCGGTCCAATTTGGTCCACTCAGTCCAATTCATTCCACTTGGTCAATTTCGGTCCCTCTTTAGTTTTTTTAGAGAGAGTTTTAACCTATAGTGTTCACTCCTAATGATGCTCTTTATCATCAGACCAAGAAACCAATTGGTTTTTGGTATAGGAAGGAATTAAACCCAAAATCTCTTATTCAACCATCAGAGACTTTATCAGTTAAGTTAACTGGAACTCACGGTCCCCCTTTAGTTCATTTTAGACTAATTGGTCCTTATATAAATTGATTATTTTTGTAGGTTTTATTTTTAAGTTTAGCTCATAAATTTATTTATTTTCTTAATTTTTAGGTTGAAAAATATGAGATTTTATTATATTTAGGCTAAACTCTTTAGTTTTGAATTAAAAAAAATACAAAGCTAATACTAAAATAGACATTAGAAATTAGAAATTAGAAATTAGAAATTAGAAATATGAGAAATAAAAATGATAAATATTCAAAAGTCTTATTCAGTCCACATTGGTTCTATTCGGTCTATTTTGTCCTCTTTGGTCTAATTTGGTCCTATTCGGTCCTATTTAGTCCATTTTTTCCACTAAAGTTCCATTCGGTCCATTCGGCTGTATTCAGTCCAATTTCGTCCATTCAGTCCACATTGGCCCTATTCTATCCACTGTGGTCCTATTCAGTCCATTATATCTTCTTTGGTTCTATTTGGTTCTATTGTGTCCACATTGGTCCTATTCAGTCCATTATGTCCACTTTGATTCACTTTAGTCCTATTTGGGCCATTTAGTCCTATTTAGTTTGCTTTGGCTTTATTCGGTCCATTATGTCCACTTCAGTTCTATTTAGTTCATACTGGTCTTATTCGGCCTGCTTCGATCCAGTATGTTCATTTCAGTCCAATTTAGTCCCTTTCAGTACATTATGTCCACTTCAGACCGATTCAGTCATTCATTCTTATTCGGTCCACCTTGGTCCTATTCGGTCCTATTTTGTCAATTTAGTCCACTTTGTTCCATTTGGTCCAATTAAATCCATTCCAATTACTTTGGTTCATTTTAGTCCACTTCGATATATTTTTGTACACTTATATAATGGGAAAAAACATGTTTGGGTTAAAAGCACCTAATCTAAATCCAAATTTCTTTTAAAAAATATATATAAATCTCAAACTTGTATAATCTAGAATTTTAAGCATATCATTTATTGTTACTCCGATTTTGTTGAGCTACATTAATGTAGCATTTTAGTCTACTTTGGTATCGGCTAAATTTAAGTGAAAGTCTTTCTAAATATAAAGGCTATAAATATACAAATGTAATCTTTAAGGCAATTATTCATTTGTTTTAACATCGTTACTTTTAAATGAATTGAATGAGGTTAATTATACATTTAAGCAAAATAAATAAATATATAGATATTTGTATGTATGTATGTATTATTTTTATTTAAATAAACTATTCATTCTCTTAAAAGAGATTATCATGATAATCAAAACTCATATCAAACTTATACTCAATATGTATAATTTATTTTCTAAATTTTATTGTAGAGATAGAGAGACTACTTGTGATGGGGAACTAAAAAATACAATATGATGGGGATATAACATTTTGTATGTGAAAAAACTATGAATAGAATGGAAAAGAGAATCATAAAAAATTTATAGTCAGAGGAGGGGAAAAAGAAAAGCAAAAAATAAAAGAAGATAAAGGAATAAAAGAAAAGTGATATTAAGGTAGATATATAATACATAGTGAGGAGATGAAAATGTAAAAAGGAAGGGAAAAGTTAGAGAAAGTATAACAATAAGTTGGGAAATTAATAAGAAAAAAAAGAATTAAAAATAAGAGAGAATGTTAAATATGAATGGATGATGTGGCCGTTAACATAGCTCAACAGTAAGATGGTAAAAAGTTGAAGGTTACAATTTTTATTATTGCACCGAATCTCAATCTTAAAGTGAATTTTGTCAATCCCATAAAATATATGGGATGGAAGCCTAAAATCAATCAAATATTAACTGCCCCTATAATGCTTCCATTGCCTTTCTTGTTGAATGTTCAATATGTGTGTAGAACACCCTTGAACGTTTAGACCCCAAATAAAAAATTATTAATTCAAGCTTAATATCAAACGATTAACGTTCTGAACATGAATATAAGCTAAACACAGAATTGATAAACTGTCTAAGCCAAATATAATCACATCCACAGTAGAAAATAAAGGGCAAAGATAAAGGGAAGAGAGATGCAAACACAAGGACAACATACGATGTGTTATCAAAGAAGAAACCGAAGCCTTCGGTGTAAAATCTCTCTGCCGCTCTCTAAGTGGTCAATAATCCACTAGAAAATGTAGTTGGGATACATAAACACCAATAGACCCTCCAAGCCTAATCTACCCGATGTAACTAAGCCTTCCAAGCTTCTTGCTCCAACGAGGTTGCGCCGAACCTTTTTCTTTTCTAGCTTACCAAATTATGCTATAGCCCATAGTATCAATCAATATGAATTGGTCCCTTCCTAACTGCTTCCCAAAGCACCAAATAAACCTTCTCACAGATATGGGTATAGTGAGAAAAGGATTTGGTCAAGAACCTCTCAAGGATGTATCAATGGAGATGATGAGAGTAGAGGAATTTGAAGAGTCTCTTAGGTGAAGATTATGGATGAATCAATCTTATTTTTCTCTAGGGTTTCTCTTTCAAAATTCTCTCTGGAAGCTCTCTACATTTCATGGGTATAAAGGTCTATATATAGTGGTGTGTGTTTGGAATGCAGTCAGTTTTTCCCAAACAGGGTGGTCTGGCGACTTAGCCTTGCGACTGGTCTGAGTACGAGTTCAAGCCGCGAGCTAACGGCCTGGCCAGCTTGGGACTTTTGTCCTGTAGTGCGATAGCTGGCGTAACTCTTCAACTCCCCTGCATGCTTCACATGTGTGCTGCAGTTGGCGACTTGCCAGTCACAAGTCAACTGCAAGTCCTAACCGCGAGTCTCTGCATCCTTGCACAATCTTGAGCATTTCTTCATACTCTCTCACACACTACCCTTACATGAATCCTACCTAAATACAAGGTTACTAATTGCTAAAATACAAGCAAATTTGGCACAGAATAAAGCCAACAAGATGTTGATTAAATTCAACCTTACAATCTCCCCCTTTGGCTATTCCGTGAAAAAACCCTACAACAGACTCTAGACCTAACGCGTGAGTTGGGAACAGTTGAACAAAACTCACTCACACCTAACTCTAGATTCTAATAAGCTCTTAAACCATAAGAACAAGTATCTCCTGAAACACAACATCGCAATAATATCATTGTATGCAGAAAACTTGAAATGCATATGGAGCAAGCATAATGCAATCAAGCAAAATGGGATAAATCAAAACACTATGGCTTGACTAAAACAGGCAATCACTATACAAAAGTGATCACAATGCTCATTCTCACAAGGAATGAACATCCAGACATGCAAGCTGATAAGCTCATTTACAGAGTATCATTTGCATGTCTAACACTCAACCAATGCAAAAAACCTATATGCATCTAGGAACAAAATCTTACAAGGGCATAAGAGTGATGTACTTAATAAAAATGCATGACATTTAGCAACAAGTACATAAGCTACAAAGCATGAGTACAAAAACCTAAAAACTTACAAAAGCAAACGGTTACAAATGTACCATACAAAAGCTAACTGAATAACATCATATAACAAAAACCAAAGTATTAGAACTGTATCCACACAAATAGTTATAAACAGGAAACATAAACTTGTTAGTCTATCCAAAAGTATGTAAAGTATGTAAACATATATCAACTTCCTCTTTTAGAGCACATAGCTCCCCCTTCCAGTATGCACACTTCTCCTTTCTGTGTCGCTCTCCCCCTTACTGCATGCTATCACTCTCCCCCTCTTTGTCACGAATAGCTAAAGGCTCTCTTTCAACTTTTGCTGAATAGCATCTAATTGTGTTTCAATGGCTGTGAGATGCATTTGAACTTGGTTATTGGTGGAGTAGATAAGCTGTTCTAAATTGGAGATCCGATGAACCACATTTTCAATCAAGTGACTTTGCTTGGCCGTTTGAAATCCAGGGGGAACAGATGGAGTGCCAGTTGATTGCACAGGTGTAGCTGAACTTTGACTAGATGGAGTGACTGGTTCACTCTTAGGTGTTTTAGAGGAGTGGCTCTTACTTGCTTGGAGAGTGTATATGGATATTAGTCGAGGACGAGACACAATTTTTGCATCTGATGGTGGACTGACACCTTCACGAAGTATGATCTTCATGATAAGACTACAAAAAGGAAGATTTATTCGTGCTACTGATCAAGCCGCTGTTTTCCCAATGATCTAAAATATGTGGGCACAAATGTCAATCGAAACACCAGAAATGAGGTCACACAAAAATTTAGCTCTTCCAAGATTGATGTAAGCAGTGTTTGACAATGGGTAGAGGTTGGAGAACATGATCAGTTTTAGAGTTGTCAATTCAAGCGTAAACTGTGCAGTGCCTATAGATGATCCTTTGCTTCTCACTTCATGTTCATTCCCAAGAACTTGAAGAATATCTTGTACCTAAAGTACTCTGTCATCATACGGAGTTATATCCACATTTTCTGGTCTGGTGATGCTAAGAACCTTAGCAATGTAGTTTGCATTGATGGAAAATTCCATTCCTCGTACCCAACATTTCAACTCTACTCCAGTGTATCTGGCATTAGAGTAAAATTCCTTAACCAGTTCTTCAATTGGATCCTCAAAATTCCCAAACAAGTCAGCCCAGTCTCTTTCTTCAAAAATCTTAGGGATAAATGTTGTTCCCAGGGTATCAAATTTGACTATTCGTTCCACAATGGGAGGAGCCTTTTTAAAAATGTCTGTGTAGGTCTTTGAGTCAAGAGGTGTCCTGAATCTCTCAGTGGTAGAGTCTCTAAACGACTGAGATGAAAGTCGTGTCCATTTAGTAACTGGGGTTGATGGATCATCGGTTAAAATGTCTTTGCCTTTAGAGGAGTGACGAGTCATCTGCAAGAAAACAGACACACAGCAAAGAACCAAATGCAATGCCATAGGGGACAAATATCAACTTGATTAGATTCAGATATAAGAATGTGAAACAGAGAGATTTCACTTAATCACAAAAACATGAACAAGATCAACACCAAGAAATCATAGGCAATGCTGATGTATTTAGTGAAATAGGTATTCGAAAATGATGATTGATCATTTACAACTCAGTATCAAGTAAGCAATGAGCATCACAAAGTCACAAATGACAAATATTGTGACAAAATACCAAGAATATGATATGAATGGAGCAACACATTCATGAAACACATCAGAAAGCATAGACTCCATAAAAACAACAGTAATATAATCAATTGACAATCAAGATCACTAACACTCAACCAAAGAATACTCAACAAAAGAAAACAAACCCAAGTATGAACATGATATTTCTCAAAACATAATGGCAACAACACACTCACAAATTCTATAAAATAACACTCAAACCATGAAATATGAAGTGAGAAAGATAAAAACCCATACCTTTTCCTGAAGATTGGAGTAGATAAGATGCAAAAATGAAGGTTTTTCGAAGAGTGACACGGTGAGTTTGAGAGAGTGAAAATGGGGAAAACATTGAACAGTCAAATAAATTTGAGGGAAAAACTGAAAAATTTTAAAAACTAACTTTAAAATGTAAAACACGCATTTTTCGCGACTATAACAAGTCGCGTCCAAGCCACCAGAAAACTTTAGACCAAAATTTTTGAAAAATTTTCTAAGTGTTTTTCGCGACTAGAAGGTTTACCCACAAGAGAGTCGCAAGGTGAGCTGCGAAAATCTCTGTGTACCTCTCACAACTAGACCTTCCACCCGCGAACAAGTCGCCACAATGAGCCGTGAGAATTATAAAAATTCAGATTTTGAAAAATTTTCTAAGTATTTTTCGCGACTGGGATATTGACCCTCCAGTGAGCCGTGAAAAATCTCTGAGTGGGCTCGCGACTGGGGCATGTGGCTGGATCAACCTGCGACTAAGTCGCCAAAACAGGGCAATACTAGTTTTTGAAATTATGACATTTTTGTAAAAACAAAATACTTTCCAAAAACAACTAAAAACACTCAAAAATCTTTTTTTGTTTGATCAACAAAGATAGAGTATGTGAAAACACATTTAATCAAGTACAATCACACAAATGAATATGGCATTCATTGATCATAGACATGTGCGATGTGTGTGGGTATCAACAATGAGATAGTCCTTAGTCTAATGTGAAGCTTCAATGATTAATTCAAACAAGTCATACATAACTAGTACTAGATAATGTGACTCATCTCAATTATAGAAATATGCATATATGACCTCCTGCAAAACTTGATAACATAACTTTGAAGCTTTTCATTTGGCTTCACATACATCATATAATTTGATCTTTTAGAATTCATACATCTCATTGTGAGATCGATGCCTGAAATTTTTGACATTTCAATTGATGAGTCAGCCTTTGGCTTTTTGGGCATCATACATTTTATTTATGGCTGCTTTCCATTTTTCTTAGTCAAATGCTAGTATGTGCGACAGGCTTTTGCAGCTCAATATCTCTCTTCATTTGGAGATTTACATTTGGTAAGCTCTTTAAGCAAAACAATAAAATAAAAAGTGGGAAGATATATAGGCACAAGTCTATGTATGTCTTAAGATCAACAACACCGTTCACTAATCATTCATGACAAGGTTGAAGATCTATTTACAACAGTCACATAGATTTCAAAATTTCTTCCACAATGATATGAATGCAATAGAAACAAGCTAAGCTCGTAGATGCACAAAGCCATTAGTACAAAGGTACAAGGCAAAACATGTTTTTGAGACACAACTCAACAAAGTTAATCAAACTTTTGGATTTTCTACTTTTTATGTATTTTTGGATTTTTTACATAAAAGTAAGAAGAAGATTGATCAAAAACAGCAATGTAAAAACATTTGATACAAAGACAAACAGATAATATTTCAACTCAAAACTCTCAAGAAACACACAACCAAGCATATACACAAAGCATGGGAAGTATTAATGCATAGATATGTTGTAATGCTTATGCATGAGTACCCTTCATCACCCACACGTCACGTGCGTTTGGGGTGATATCCTTGACGGATTGGGTACGAGAATTAGGACTTTCAAACCTTCTTGTGAAGCTTTCCAAGCAATTGGTGAAGGCACTGATCATCTTCATCACGTTCATCATTCCTAGATCACTATTTTGACTTCTTGGTTGCTCACCAACCCAAGACCTCCGATCATTTCTTCTTCCTCGTGACCGAGGAACGCTTGCATTGTTCATTGCTTTCAGCTTATGGCAATTGGGTCTGGTATGTCCTTGCAATCCGCAATGGTGACAAACATGATTCGTTCTAGGACCCCGTTGTGATCTTGGCAGTGATCTTCCTCTAGCTTCAAATCTGGCTTCAGACTGATTACGGGACTTGTTTAACATCCGTTGATCAGCCACCTTCTTTTTCTGTTCAACCTTAACTTTCTCAGGAATAAATTCTTCTATAATCGGCTCTATGGCCTTCACAAATTTCACTTCTTTGGTGACATTGGCCGAGGAGCTACTCCCTCCGGTATATCCCAACCTGGACTTATCGGAAAAATGTTTTTGAGATGAAATAACATCTTCCAACTTCTTGGAGGAGATCCTATCTATCTTGGCATGTGCTTGCACTACCTCTTACTCAAAAAATCTTACTTTTGTGTAAGCTTCTGACAGCTCACCATTTAGTGTCTCAATCTCACACTTTGCCTCCTTATATCTAACCAGGAGACTTCTGTAGTCTTCCTCTGCTTTCTTCATTTTCTTCACAGCCGCCTTTGCTACCCTTGCGTACTCTCCCGACTTTTCATGGAGTAGGGTGTAATTCTCTTGAAGACTAGCTGTATTCTCATCCTCTTTAGCATCTGATTCTTCAACAATCCCAATGGATTCTTCAGCACTGTGTTCTCCAAGTTCTTGTACAAGTCGATTCAGGTCCTCCGAGGACTCAACATGTTCAATAGCCATAAATGCGGAGTAGTTTTCTTCTCCGTCACATCTATCATCAGAATCAGAATTTGATGAATATGAGTCACTTAGAGTAATGGCATAGACCTTGTCCTTCGATTTCAAATAATTGGGACATTCTTTCTTGAAATGTCCATGTCCATTGCACTCAAAGCATGTAATACCTTGTGATGATTGGGTATCTCTACCATCTTTCCTTCTAAATTCCTTTTTCTCCTTTTCAAAACTTTGAAATTTTCCATTGTCACTAAATTTCCTACTGTTCTTGAGTTTTAAGAATTTTTGGAAGTTTTTCACAAGATACGCCACATCTTTATCTACACCATCCTCATCCGAAGAGTCATGAGGTACTGCCCTCTCATCAATAGTTTTAAGAGCAAGAGATTTGCCCTTCCTCTGCGTGGGCAGTGACAATTCATATGTTTGTAATGATCCAATCAGCTCTTGGACTTTAATGTCATTAAGATCTTTGCTCTCTTCAATAGCCGTCACTTTAGTATAGAAACTTTCTGGCAGTGACCGAAGGATCTTCCTTACTATTTTAGAATCCTCCGTCTTTTCCTCCAAATTGAATTTACCGATGACCACCTTGTTCAGCTTACTGTAAAAAGAGTCAAAAGACTCATCCTCACTCATTTTTAGCTCCTCAAAGCGAGTGGTTAACATCTGTAGCTTGGTGTTTTTCACTTTCTTTGTTCCTTAGTAATAGTGATATGTGAAATCTTGTGAAATTCTTTTGGAGAGACACTAAAGAAAATAGCAAACACAAGAATGTGTTATCGAAGAGGAAACCGAAGCCCTCGACGTAAAACCTCTATGCCGCTTTCTAAGTGGTCAATAATCCACTAGAAAATGTAGTTGGGATACATGAAGAGTAATAGACCCTCCAAGCCTAATCTACCCGATGTACCTAAGCTCTCTAAGCTTCTTGATCCAATGAAGTTGCGCCGAACTTTTTTCTTTTCTAGCTTACCGGATTCTGCTATAACCCATAGCATCAACCAATATGAATTGGTCCATTCCTAACTGTTTCCCAAAGCACCAAATAAACCTTCTCACAGATATGAGTATGGTGAGAAAAGGATTTGGTCAAGAATCTCTCAAGGATATATCAATGGAGAGGAAGAGAGTAGAGGAATTTGAAGAGTCTCTTAGGTGAAGATTATGGATGAATCAATCTTGTTTTTCTCTAGGGTTTCTCTCTCAAAATTCTCTCTGGAAGCTCTTTACATTTCGTGGGTATAAGGGTTTATATATAGTGGTGTGTGTTTGGAATGTGAAGAGTCAGTTTTTCTCAAACAGGGTGGTTTGGCGACTTGGCCTCGCGACTGGTCTGAGTCGCGAGTTCAAGCCGCGAGTTAACGGCCTAGCCAGCCTGGGACTTTTGTCCTATAGTACAACAGCTGACATGACTCTTCAGCTCCCCTGCATACTTCACACATGTGCTGTAGTTGGCGGCTTGCCAATCGTGAGTCAGCCGCGAGTCTCTACATCTTTGCACAATCTTGAGCATTTTTTCACACTCTCTTACACACTACCCTTACATAAATCCCATCTAAATACAGGATTACTAATTGCTAAAATACAAGTAAATTTGACACCGAATAAAGCCAACAAGATGGTTGATTAAATTCAACCTTACACTTGTAAACAATCCCTTTTTTATAATTTGGCTATTTCAATTTACATTTTCAACTCAATTTACATATATATTTAAAATATAAGTTGGAATTACCAAATAAGTTAATCAAGGGAGAATTGACATTTTCAACTCAATTTACATATGTATTAAAAAATAAGTTGTAATTACCAAATAAGTTAAGCAACGGACAATTTATAGGAAAGGTAGGGTTTGAATTTTGAAGGAAAGCTAAGCGTGATTGGCAAGTTAAAAATTTATTGGTCCTATTAAAAAGTTTCAGTGTGTATATATACATATATATATATATATATATAAACTGAGTTGAAAATGCAAATTGAAATAGCCAAATTAGTAAGGGATTGTTTACAAGAAAGGCAATGGAAGCATGATTGGCGAAGTTAATATTTGATTGATTATATATATATATATATATATATATGAATGATACGGGAATTGATTTGTATCAAGTCAACTTTTTAATAGAATCAACAAATTTTTAACTTGCCAATCACGCTTGGCTTTCCTTCAAACCCTACCTTTCCTATATATAAATTCCCCCTTGCTTAACTTATTTGGTAATTCCAAATTATATTTTTAACTCAAAAGCAAAGGTTCAATGGCTGGCGAAGCAGTCATCATCCTTCTTCTCTTGTTCATTACAGGTAACTGATTGATACGCTCTTCTCTTTTCTTTTGCTAGATGATAGTATATCACAAAAATATCACAGATATGTGCGGCAAATTTTAATGCACCTTAATATTGATATTTATGAGGATCGGACAAGCAAAGAAGCTAGAGGTATAAGTTAACATGTGAATTATTGTTTTCATCATGTACCTTAAACGTGAGAATGACAATATATTGACTTTTATCAAGATTTCACTGTCTAAGTGGTTTAGGCAAACTGGCAAAGTGATATCAACTAATCACGTATAAAGTTCTTGAACGTATCAAGTTCAATAATTCTTGCGCCTATGTTTTATTTTATTGACTAATAGTGCGGTAGTTAAAGTCGGGGGTGAGGGTTTAATGTTCTAACAAAAAAAGAAGTATGGGGTGATGAGTAAAGTAGTAACTTTCACACATATTCCATGCACATTATTTATTTCTCGTTTTAATTGTGGATATCAATAAGAGATGTGTACATCATACATGAAATTTGAAACAATATTTTTCAAAAGTAATATTTATTGTCTAAGTTTGAAACAATATTTTTCAGGTGGACAGTCTACGGTAACCTTCAACTACGAGAACCGATGCACTGAATCTATATGGCTCGGTGCCACCCCATCAATTGGTGATAGTGATCCTGAGTTCACTTCAGGAACTTCAAAAACACTCCAAATGCCTGATCAATGGAAGGGTTTCATTTGGGGGAGGACCAAGTGCAGCCTCAATGCCTCAAATTATTTTTCATGTGAAACTGGAGATTGTGGTGGCAACAAAATTTGCCAATGGCCAGTACCCAATCCCCCAGTGACCATACTTAATTTCACTATTAACCAACCAGTACAAACCAATCCCCTTGTGGTCTCGTATGAACTAAACTTGAACCATGGGCATAACGTGCCGGTCCGGATCCAACCCGTTGGTGGGTCTCTAGTTGGTGGTACTGGACCATGCCCTGTGGTGGATTGTGCTCAAGATTTTAGCAATGTGTGCCCGCCTAACTTAGTGGCCAAGGGCAAGGATGGTCGCTATGTTGGTTGTCTTAGTGCTTGTGATGCTTTAAAGGATCCAAAACATTGTTGCTTTGGAAATTTTGCCAGTCCACAGACTTGCCAGCCTAATGAGTACTCAAGTATCTTCAAGAAAGCATGTGGTCTGGCCCACACTTATCCTGGTGATAATCAACCTCCAATTTATAGTTGCAGTGGGGCAACGAGTTTCAGTATCACCTTTTGTCCTGCATAAATTAGCCATGTTTGGTTTTTTTTTTTTGGGGGGGGGGGGGGGGGGGGTTCGGCTCTTTTGATGGAATAGAACAATGCGGCTGTTTTGTATCTTTAGTCTTGACAAAATAAAATTTCTTGAAAAGGAATATTGGGTAGATTCAAATATTACAATGGTGTGAATTGTGCAATTTCTATGCAATTCTAATGAGATGAATGATGTCATATTCATGTGTCTGAGCAATAGTATTGAAATATTTTGAAACTTTACAACTTGTTCTTATTGGGAAGTATCGTTGGACTCAATCGGCATCAATGTGGGTGTGATAACCATGACGGCATGACCAAAGAAAACGCCAGGTCAAATGCATGTGTATTCCAAAATGAATACTCAATTGACAATATTTTAACCATACATCTAGGGTTTTACAATTTGAAAGCACCACTTGATTATTTAAGGATTAAATCAAGAAAACCACAATTTAATAAATTACCTCATTATTCAAATGAAATTTGAATTACATTGTCTTACAAAAAAATTACAATACTATGACTCTTAGTTACGTTTTAACAAAAAATGAAAACTGATTTAATCCGAAGGAATTATGTGTTAGCTATCCCCAGAATGTGATTCACGCATTATGGCTTTTGGCTGTATGAGACTTTGATCCAACGGGGAGTTTTCGCCAAGTTAACCACTTCTCCAAGTTTTTAGATTTGGTGCAACACATAATTGAGGAAAAAAAAG
The DNA here is from genome assembly GCA_023621385.1 of Quercus gilva. Classification (NCBI taxonomy): domain Eukaryota; kingdom Viridiplantae; phylum Streptophyta; class Magnoliopsida; order Fagales; family Fagaceae; genus Quercus; species Quercus gilva. The sequence goes on along the minus strand of CM042479.1, from coordinate 39,265,252 downwards.
GATTTGGATGTTTTTGCAATTGGTTCCGTAGAAATAGACTTCGGGTAGAAGAAAAATCCTTTCCTATTAATGATGTGATCCCAATGGCCAAACAAATCCTCTCTGATTTTATTTGGGCCATCCCAGTAAAATTTATCCTCCCACTGCCTTAAATCCAGAACAGGTTTTTTGTTGGTCTCCTTCAATGAATCCTTTAGTCAAAGTTAATTTAATTTTTTTTTTTTTTAATTAATTGAAAGTCAAAGTTAATTGTGATGGTTCAGTGTTTAAGGAGTCGAGAAGCATGGATTAGGGTGGTTGTTCGAAATTCTCAACGCTTGGTTTTGGCGTCTATGAAAGAGAAAATGCCCTTACCCCACTTGGTTGCTAATGTAGAATCCATGGCAGCAGAGTGGGCTTTCAAGTTTTGCTCAAGTGATGTGCAGAGGTAGTGAGCTAAAGCAATATGAAGAGTATTTGGGATTGCCGGCTATGGTGGGGAGGAATAAAAGAGCTAGTTTTGATAAATTGAAGCAAAGGGTGTGGAAGAGACTACAAGGATGGGAGGGTAAGCTCTTATCACAAGCCGGTAGGGAAGTACTCATCAAATCCGTCATTCAAGCAATCCCCACTTACACAATGAGTTGCTTTAAACTCCCTATTTCTTTGTGTCAGGAGATTGAGACCCTTATAAGAAAATTTTGGTGGGGGCAAAGGGGGGATAGGGGGAAGATTCATTGGGTTAGATGGGAGGATATGTGTCAGCACAAAAATAAGGGAGGAATGGGTTTTAAGGATTTGACAATGTTTAATGAGGCAATGCTTGCTAAGTTAGCTTGGAGACTCCTTCATGATGACAATTCTCTTTTTTTCCAAGTGTTCAAGGCTCGTTTCTTCCCAAGATGTTCCATTCTAGAAGCCAAGGAGTCTTCTTCTGCATCTTACGCATGGAAAAGTATTCTCAAAGGTAGAAATATCATCCAAAAAAGGGCCACTTGGAGAGTGGGTGATGTGAAGATGATAAAGATTTGGGGGGATAATTGGCTGCCTTCACATTCTTCAGCCAAAATCACAACACCAGTTCTATTTGGACAAGAGAACTCGAATGTGGAGGTGTTAATTAATTCGGTGACTAGAAGTTGGAGGGCAGAGGTAATTGAGCATGTATTCAGTGCACAGGAAGTCGAGATTATCAAAGGTATTCCATTGAGTTCCACAAGCCAAAAGGATGTACTGCTATGGCCGTTTATACCTTCTGGCACTTATTTGGTGAAATCGGGCTATCGGTTTCTATTTGATAATTCTGCCTAACCCCAAGTGTCAAATTAGGATTCGGCTTTTTGGAAGAAGTTATGGAGTTTGGAAGTGCCGAGCAAGGTTAAAAATTTCGTGTGGAGAGCTAGCAGGGAAGCTCTGCCGGTGAAAGCTAATCTATGTCGAAGACGGATCACCACGGAGGGCCAGTGCGAGACTTGCAAAACAGGGGATGAAACATGTTCACATGCTATTTTCTTTTGCTCTGATGTGTAGGTAACGTGTATCTCAGACCCTTAGTGGCGATGGATTTCGAAATGACAGGCAGCAGCGTTATGGACATCTTCAAACGAGCTTTTGAGGAGAGGATGGACGTGGAGCTGTTGGCTTTTACTAGCTAGGCCGTGTGGAACAGGCGGGACCAAGTGCGACTCAAGCAACAGGCTTGCCCCCTCGATCAGATTCATGTCTTATCTATGGATAGGAAAAATGAGTTCCAACTCCTTCATCAACAAGCCGAGACACCTCAACACAGAAAACATGTTTGATGGAAGCCACCAGACCAAGGGTGTTACAAGATCAATTACGACGGGGCAGTCTTCACTCAGCAAGCAAAAGCTGGTCTCAACATTGTTATCAGGAATGAAGAAGGTGTGGTGATGGCATCGATGACACAGCTTGTGCCACTCCCAACAACAGTGGCTCAGGTCGAAGCCTTAGCAGCGAAGAGAGCTACAGAATTTGCACTTAAACTTGGCTTATATGTAGGGAGACTAAGAGGTTATATGCAGGGAACTCCAAGATCACAATCCATCTCTAGCTTTGCATGGACATATTCTTCAGGATGTCAAATGTTTGGTAGGAGCTTTTCAATTTGTGGGTTTCTCTCAAGTACGCCGTCTAGGAAACAATGTAGCTCATGCATTGGCAAGAAGAGCTGTTAGGGAACCAAATTTAACTGTCTGGATGGAAGATATATCACCAGACATTCACCATTTTGTACAGGCTGATTTAGCCAATATTGAATAATAATAAAAGTAAGCTTCATTCTCAAAAAAATAAAAAATAAAAAAAAATTAAAAAAGAAAAAAGAAAAAGAAAAGAAATTATTAACTTTTATAAAAGGAAAATAGATTCATAGAATCAAAAAATTATTAACGTGCTAATTGGTACCTTCCAAATACAGTCCCTACCTTTGTAATAAACACTCCAAACTTTTTTTTTTTTTTTTTTTTTTTTTTTTGGATATATTCCAATTTTTTTACATATTTTAACTCAAAAACTAAGTTTCAATGGCAGGTGAAGCTCTCATCATCCTTCTTCTCTTGTACCTTAATATTGATAATCATGAGGAGAAATTGTAATTAAAATTGTAATATTTATACGCCCTTCTCTTATATTTAGCTAAAACGAATATATAAAATGGCACTGTATTACACAAAAAAATATCACAAGAAATTGTAATTGTCAACGTGCCTTAATATTGATAATCACGAGGAGAAGCAAGGAGCTGAATTCAATCTTACTCTTGCAATGCTAATCGTTCTTGTTATCTCAACTAAGAGTATTGATTCTCACACACTTTTTATTGAATATCATTTGAACATATTATCCACTTCTCTTTTTAAATGTAAAATCGCACATGAAATTATGAACATTATGTATAGAACATACATCAACAAGAGAGAACAAATACAGTTTAATTAAGTAATTAACATAATTTTATTTTGTTTTATCGTTTTTCAGGCGGGCAATCTGGGGTAATCTTCAACTACGAGAACAAATGCAGTGACCCTTTATGGTTAGGTGCAAGCCCGTCAATTGGTGATTCTGATCCTCAACAAGATCCGGGGAACTTTATACATATTATTATGAATGGCAAGGTAGCATTTGGGCTAGGAACAAGTGCACCAGCAATGAGTCATTCTATTTTTCATGTTAAACTGGAGACTCTGGATTAGGCACAATGAGTTGCCAATCTCCACCACCCACTTACCCAGTGACCTTACTCAATTTCAATATAAACCAATCTGTGGTGTCCTATGAAGTGAGCTTGAACCATGGGCATAATAATGTGGCAGTCCGGATCGAACCCATTGGTGGGACTCTAGTCGATGGGTCTGGGCCATTTCCTGTTGTGAATTATGTTCAAGATATAAGTAATGTGTGTCCATACAATTAATTTACAGGCCACAAATAAGGATGGCAATATATATGTTGGTTGTTATAGTGCATGTGATGCGTTAAAGGATCCAAAATATTGTTGCACCGGGGATTATAGTAGTCCACAGGCTTGCCAGCCTAATGACTAATGAGTACTCAACTAGCTTTAAGAAAGTATGCAATCTTGCCCATACCTCTCCAGGTGATAATCAACCTCCAATTTATAGTTGCAGTGGGGCAGAGAGTTACAATATGACCTTTTGTCCCTCATAAATTTGCCTCGTCATTACAATGATAAAATTAATGATTTCTGGATAAGATAATTGGCAAGATAACTTGTACTTGTGGTATGATTCGAAGGTGCGCGGTAATCCCATAATTCTTTTCTAAAATTAAAGAATTCGTTTCAATTATATACGGAAGCCTTAAATCAATGAAATTAATCCTTCCAAATAGAATCTATTAATTTGTATATGCGACAACAATGGACTGAGATTCGGTGCAATATTCCTATTGCACTGTGCAATTAACTCTTAGTTATGAGGGACAAATTTAAAAAAAAAAAAAAAAAAAAAAAAAAAAAACTAGTCGTAGCCCCACACAATGCTTGGGAATAAATAATTATTTGTATTGTAATATAATGTATAATTTTTTGAAGATAATTTGTTCTCCCTAAAAATTAAACAATTTATATTCAGTTTAATTAGGTCTACTTTGGTCCAATTTGGTCCACTCGGTCCAATTCATTCCACTTGGTCAATTTCAATCCCCCTTTAGTTTTTTGAGAGAGAGTTTCAACATATGGCGTTCGCTCCTGATAATACTCTTTATCATCAGACCCAGAAACCAATCGATTTTTTATGTAGGCGGAGATTAAATCCCAGATTTCTTATTCAACCATCACATACTTTATCAGTTGAGCTAACTGGAACCCACAGTCCTCCTTTAGTTCATTTTAGACTAATTGGCCCTTAAATTGATTATTTTTGTAGGTTTTATTTTTAAGTTTAGCTCATAAATTTATTTATTTTCTTAATTTTTAGGTTGAAAAGTATGAGATTTTATTATAATTAGGTTAACTCTTTAGTTTTGAATTAAAAAAATACAAAGCTAATACTAAAATAGACATTAGAAAGTAGAAATTAGAAATATGAGCAATAAAATATTCAAAAGTCTTATTCGGTCACATTGGTTCTATTCGGTCCATATTGGTTCTATTCGGTCTATTTTGTCCTCTTTGGTCTAATTCGGTCCTATTTAGTCCATTTTGTTCGCTAAAGTTCTATTCGGTCCATTCGGCAGTATTCAGTCTACTTCCGTCTAATTCAGTCTATTCAGTCCACATTGGCCCTATTTTGTCCACTTTAGTCCTATTCAGTCCATTATATCTACTTTGGTTCTATTTTGTCCACATTGGTCCTATTCGGTCCATTCTGTCCACTTTGATCCACTTTAGTCCTATTCGGGCCGTTTGGTCCTATTTAGCATTTTAGTCCACTTTGGTATCGGCTAAATTTAAGTGAAAGTCTTTTTAAATATAAAGGCTATAAGTATACAAATGTAATCTTTAGGGCAATTATTCATTTGTTTTAACATCGTTACTTTTAAATGAATTACATGAGGTTAATTATACACTTAAGCAAAATAAATAAATAAATATATATACATATTTGTATGTATGTATGTATATATGTATGTATGTATAATTTTTATTTAAATAAATTATTCATTCTCTTAAAAGAAATTATCATGATAATCAAAACTCATATCAAACTTATACTCAATATGTATAATTTATTCTCTAAATTTTATTGTAGAGATAGAGAGACTACTTGTGATGGGGAATTAAAAAATACAATATGAAAAGGTATGAACCCAAAATAGGGTTTTAAAAATTACAATGATTCATCAATATAAAGTAGAGTTGTAAGAAAGAATAAAAAAATCAAGAGAAAGAGAATAGCCACTTTTTCAAGAGAGAATGTGAGAGAGAATAATAAAAAATTTACAGAAAATAATATGAGAAGAAAAAACGTAAAAATAACTAATAGTAAACACTAAATCATCTAAGTCATGTTTTCTAATAAAATAAAATTACACTTTTACATACTATTTTTATAATACAATATGATAACATCTATGAAATCAAAGAGAATAAAAAAGATAACAACTTAAAAATACAAAACTTAATCATATCAACCCAAAGTAGAGTTCCAAATAATACAAAAAATCCTCAACCTAAAATAAAGATGCAAGAAAAATGTAATAAAATCCACCAAAAATGAAGGAAAAAAAATGAATTAGAGAAGAGAGAGAGAAAGAGAGAGAAATAACATTTTGTGTGTGAAAAAACTATGAATAGAATGGAAAAGAGAATTGTAAAAAATTTATAGTAAGAGGAGGGGAATAAGAAAAGCAAAAAATAAAAGAAGATAAAGGGATAAAAGAAAAGTGATATTAAGGTAGATATATAATACGTAGTGGGGAGATGAAAATGTAAAAAGGAAGGGAAAAGTTAGAAAAAGTATAATATTAAGTTGAGAAATTAATAAGAAAAAAAAAAAAAAGGCGTAAATGCACTTTTAGTCCTTACATTTTGACCCAATTTCTATTTTGGTCCATACATTTTATTTTTACCACTTTTAGTCCCTAAACCAATTAACGCGTGACATTTAAGTCCTTGAAGCACTATTCCATTGGCCAACTAACGGAGAAACTAACTTGGGTATTAAAATATTATTAAAATTTTTAACCTTCTTATTTTTTTAAAAAAGAAAAGATTTTCAATAATTTTGTTTTTCTTTTTCTAGGAAGAACATGTGTTCTTCCTGTTAATCATGTTCTCCATTTTCTTCCTAGCAAACCTTGCCGAGAAATTTAAAAAATCAATAATTTTTTTTCTCTTTTCTTGTATTTCCTTAGCAACGAAACCCATAAAATCAGTTAGATTTACAAACACAAAGAGATTGGGTTGAGAAGAAAGAGATCTTATTTGCTGAGATTTACAAAGACAAAGAGATCGGGTTTGCTAGGTTGAGAAGAAAGAGATCGGGTTTAAGAATTTATGGGTTTGAAGGATATTGTGGATCAGAATCGGAGTGAGGCTGATCTCCAGTCCATCGATGCCAATCTCCAAACCACCACTCCATTAACGTTGATCTGCAGTCTAGACTGTCGATGTTGGTCTCTACACCACCACACTGAAATCCCAAATCCAAACCCACCAAACTTTGATCATCCAGCCAAACCCAAACCCAGATCACAAACCTAAACCCGACCACCATCTATTTCTCTCTTCCACAAACCCAGCCCACCCTTAGCCCTTCTCTTTCAGTCATCATTGGTTCCACCATCTTCATCACCACCCATCACCGGTTCCACCCTATTCGAAACCACCCATCACCGGCTCCCTTCACCGTTGCTACCCAATACTAGCTCCATGTCATCGGTGCCACCACCAGTTCTCAAGTTCTCTTGGCGCCACTGTCAATCTTGTTCCTTCTTCAATATTATTTAACTGGGTTTCTAGAGGTTGGGTTGTGGTGGGACTTGCTTTTAGTGGGTCGGAGATGGATCTGGTGATCAAGATTGTACAGTTTTTGGTTGATGGATTTTGGGTCTCAGTTATTTGATCTAGTGGCTTGATGGACAGCATGGGTGGGTTGTTTTTCATGGGTCTTAATCTTTCTTTTTAGTGGCAGATTTCATGGTTTGATCTTCATGTTCTTTGATTCGGTGGTGGTGATTTGGGGTTTTTTTTTTTTTTTTTTTTTTTGTGTTTGTTTGCCAAGAAAATTTATGGGTTTGGGGTTTGGTTAGGATTTGGGTTTAGGGTTTGTTTTTTGCTAGAGATTGATTATAGGGAAGAACACTAGTGAAGACCACAATCAACTTGAAGATGTTTTTCTAGAAAAAATAATGAAAAAAAAAAAAAAGAAAAATGACAAGAAAGACATTTAATTAATTAAATTTATTTTGTTTTCATGTGTTTGGTTATAAAGAAAGTACAAGAAAGGAAAAGAAAATGATAAGAAAATAAGGATTAATTTGGTAAGAATATGGATGGAGAAGAATTTTTGTTTGAAAGAAAATAAATTTTTTTGTTTGTTTTTTATTTTTTTAATTAAATTTGAGTAATTAAATTTTTTTTTTTAATTTTGGTATTTAAAAAATATCAAATAATTTTTTTAATGATATTTTAATGCTCATGTTAGTTTCCCTGTTAGTTGGTTGATGAAATAGTGTTTCAAGGACTTCAATGTTCCGCGTTAATTGGTTTAGGAACTAAAAGTGGTAAAAATAAAATGTATTGACCAAAATAGAAATCATGTCAAAATATAAGGACTAAAAGTGCATTTACGCCAAAAAAAATAGAATTAAGAATAAGAGAGAATGTTAAATATGAATGGATGATGTGACCATTGACATAGCTCAACAGTAAGATAGTAAAAAGTTAAAGGTTACCATTTTTATTATTGCACCGAATCTCAATCTTAAGGTGAATTTTGTCAATCCCATAAAATATATGGGATGGAAGCCTAAAATCAATCAAATATTAACTGCCCCTATCATGCTTCCATTGCCTTTCTTGTAAACAATCCCTGACTTATAATTTGGCTATTTCAATTTACATTTTCAACTCAATTTACATATATATTAAAAATATAAGTTGGAATTACCAAATAAGTTAAGCAAGGGAGAATTTATAGGAAAGGTAGGGTTTGAATTTTGAAGGAAAGCCAAGCGTGATTGGCAAGTTAAAAATATTGATCCTATTAAAAAGTTTCAGTGTGTGTGTGTATATATATATATATATAAACTGAGTTGAAAATGTAAATTGAAATAGCCCAATTAGTAAGGGATTGTTTACAAGAAAGGCAATGGAAGCATGATTGGCAAACTTAATATTTGATTGATTATATATATATATATATATATGAATGATACGGGAATTGATTTGTATCAAGTCAACTTTTTAATAGAATCAACAAATTTTTTACTTGCCAATCACGCTTGGCTTTCCTTCAAAATACAAACCCTACCTTTCCTATATATAAATTCCCCCTTGCTTAACTTACTTGGTAATTCCAAATTATATTGTTAACTCAAAATCAAAGGTTCAATGGCTGGCGAAGCAGTCATCATCCTTCTTCTCTTGTTCATTACAGGTAACTGATTGATACGCTCTTCTCTTTTCTTTTGCTAGATGATAGTATATCACAAAAATATCACAGATATATGCGGCAAATTTTAATGCACCTTAATATTGATATTTATGAGGATCGGACAAGCAAAGAAGCTAGAGGTATAAGTTAACATGTGAATTATTGTTTTCATCATGAACCTTAAACGTGAGAATGACAATATATTGACTTTTATCACGATCTCACTGTCTAAGTGGTTTAGGCAAACTGGCAAAGTGATATCAACTTATCACGTATAAAGTTCTTGAATGTATCATGTTCAATAATCCTTGCGTCTATGTTTTATTTTATTGACTAATAGTGTGGTAGTGAAAGTAGGCGGTGAGGGTTTAATGTTCTAACAAAAAAAGAAGTATGGGGTGATGAGTAAAGTAGTAACTTTCACACATATTCCATGCACATTATTTATTTCTCGTTTTAATTGTGGATATCAATAAGAGATGTGTACATCATACATGAAATTTGAAACAATATTTTTCAAAAGTAATATTTAGTGTCTAAGTTTGAAACAATATTTTTCAGGTGGACAGTCTACGGTAACCTTCAACTACGAGAACCGATGCACTGAATCTATATGGCTCGGTGCCACCCCATCAATTGGTGATAGTGATCCTGAGTTCACTTCAGGAACTTCAAAAACACTCCAAATGCCTGATCAATGGAAGGGTTTCATTTGGGGGAGGACCAAGTGCAGCCTCAATGCCTCAAATTATTTTTCATGTGAAACTGGAGATTGTGGTGGCAACAAAATTTGCCAATGGCCAGTACCCAATCCCCCAGTGACCATACTTAATTTCACTATTAACCAACCAGTACAAACCAATCCCCTTGTGGTCTCCTATGAACTGAACTTGAACCATGGGCATAATGTCCCGGTCCGGATCCAACCCGTTGGTGGGTCTCTAGTTGGTGGTGGTACTGGACCATGCCCTGTGGTGGATTGTGCTCAAGATTTTAGTAATGTGTGCCCGCCTAACTTAGTGGCCAAGGGCAAGGATGGTCGCTATGTTGGTTGTCTTAGTGCTTGTGATGCTTTAAAGGATCCAAAACATTGTTGCTTTGGAAATTTTGCCAGTCCACAGACTTGCCAGCCTAATGAGTACTCAAGTATCTTCAAGAAAGCATGTGGTCTAGCCCACACTTATCCTGGTGATAATCAACCTCCAATTTATAGCTGCAGTGGGGCAACGAGTTTCAGTATCACCTTTTGTCCCGCATAAATTAGCCATGTTTGGTTTTTTCTTTTCTTTTTTTGGTTTTTTTTTTTTTCGGCTCTTTTGATAGAATAGAACAACGCGGCTGTTTTGTATCTTTAGTTTTGACAAAATAAAAATTCTTGAAAAGGAATATTGGGTAGATTCAAATGTTACAATGGTGTGAATAGTGCAATTTCTATACTTCTAATGAGATGAATGATGTCATACTCATGTGAATGAATATGCTAGGTCAAAGAAAATGCTAGGTCAAATGCATGTGTATCCCAAAATGAATACTCAATTGACAATATTTTAACCATACATCTAGGGTTTTGCAATTTGAAAGCACCACTTGATTATTTAAGAATTAAATCAAGAAAACCACAATTTAATAAATTACCTTATTATTCAAATGAAATTCGAATTACATTGTCTTAAGAGTCAAAGTACTGTAATTTTTTGGCAAAAATGCAAAACTAACCCTTTAACTTCCACATTTTTTTCATTTCAATCATCTAACTTTCAATTTTGTCAATTCAGTCCTCTAGCTTTCAATTTTTGTCGATAAAGGGCTCCGTTACATGGCTGTTAGTGGCTGCCGTTAGACTTAATAAAACGATGCAATTTTTTTTTTTTTTTTTTATAATTCTGAATTAAAAGAAAATAAGAAAAATCTATAAAAAAAAATAAAAAAAAAACAAAGAAGACCCAAATTTCTAACCCGTGTAACTCTAAGAGAGAGAGAGAGAGAGAATGAGCCGGTTTGAGAGAGTTGAGGACTGAAATCACCAGCTGCTCTCCTCACTGTCCCTCGCTCTGCTCACCGTGTAAAGCACCACCACCCTCGTTGCTTTGCCTTGACTGAATCGGTGAAGGAGTTCTAAATCGATGATGGGTGTACTCCGTAGCTCCAGCTCCGGCCAAGTTTTGCTCTACCTTGCCTTATCATAGCACCTCCTCGCCTGTCATTCGCTTCTTTCCCAACCACTTTGCAAGTAAACTAATCTGTATATAAATGGGTCATCTGCAAAAATATACCTACAAAAATTGGAGCTTTCACTCTCACTTGAACCAGACTTCGCAAGAGGGAAAGTGGTGGTTTGCGATAGAGGAGTAAACCCACGTATGGAGAAGGGAGCGATTGTACGAGACACGAGTGGGATTGGGATGATACTCGCGAACACGATGGCGAGTGGGGAACGACGTCATCGTTTCCCTTAATGTTTTTTTTTTTTTTTTTTCCCCATACTTTTCTTATTTTCTTTTAATTCCAAATTAAAAAAAAAAAAAAAAACAAAAACAAAAACTGCGTCATTTTATTAAGTCTAACAGCAGCCACTAACAACCATGTAACAAAGCCATTCATTGACAAAAATTGAAAGTTAGAGGACTAAATTGACAAAACTGAAAGTTAAAGGACTGAAATGAAAAAATGTGAAAGTTAGAGGGTCAGTTTTACATTTTTTCCTAATTTTTTTGTAAGACAATGTAAGCAACTTCCCCAGAATGTGATTCACGCATTATGGCTTTGCTGTATGGGACTTTGATCCAACGTGGAGTTTTCACCAAGTTAACCACTTCTCCAAGTTTTGAGATTTGGTAACACTTTAATTGAGGAAAAAAAAAAAGGATCTGGATGTTTTTGCAATTGGTTCTGTAGAAATAGACTTAGGGTAGAAGACAAATCCTTTTTCCTATTAATGATGTGATCCCAATGGCCAAGCAAATCCTCTTTGACTTTATTTGGGCCATCCCAGATTTCCCAGTAAAACGTTCTCCTCCCACTGCCTTAAATCCAAATTGGTTTATTGGTCTCCTTCGATAAACCCTTTAGTCAAAGTTTTTTTTTTTTGGATAGAAAGTCAAAGTTAATTTTGATGGTTTAGTGTTTAAGGAGTCGAGAAGCATGGATTAGGGTGGTTGTTCGAAATTCTCAAGACTTGGTTTTGGCGTCTATGAGAGAGAAAATACTCTTACCCCACTTGGTTGCTAATGTAGAATCCGTGGCAACAATGAGGGCTTTTAAGTTTTGCTTAAGACCTTAGTCTTTCGTCCATTATTTTTTAGGGTGACTCCGAAGTTATTATTAAAGCTCTTAGTAATAAAAATGAATCATTCTCCTCCTGTGGTCACCTCATCACTGAGGCTAAATTATTTGCACATGCCTTTTGTTCTCTTGGTTTTTCTCATACTTATAAATAAGGTAATTATGTAATGCATAACCTTGCCAGACATGTTAGTGGTTTATTAGTGAAGATGGAGGATGTTTCTCTACACATCAATAATGTACTCATAGCCAACTTTGGCTAATCTCATTTCTAATGACAATGCTTGGTTGAAAAAAAAAAAAAAAAAAAAACTTGAAAAACAAACAAATTAATTCTCACAAAATAATAAATTCATTTCCCCACTCACAAAACTAACCACAACTAAATTTTAACAAAATCTATTTCCAATAGAACTAGTTAGAAAACGAAGTTCTAGTCCTACATAATTTCATTTTCTAGTCATAGAAACCACAACTAAATTTTAACAAAATATACTTAAACCAAACACAGCAACACTAAACAATAATGTACATTAAAGGTCCCATCACCACAATGTCTTGGTTTACATTAGGTGGCTTTTGGTTCGCTAACACTATTATACTACCATGTCATTCCCCTATTACATACTAAGCTGAATTTAAGACCTTGTGAGCACCCTTGCGTCTAAAAGGCGCAATTCTATGTGGGTCCATCCTAATTGGCATAGGAGAAGGCCAATTTTTTTTTTTTTTTTTGGAAACCAATTTGAATCTTTATAAAGAGCTCTAACAAATCAAAATGGGTTCAAAATTAGGGTATGGACTTCAAAAGGTATAAGGCACCCAAATCTCCTTAGTTGAGTTGGTTGATCTTCACTTATGGACTTCATTGTCATGTTTCAATAAGGATCACCCTAGCTAAGTGGAACCTTTCCTATGCATGCAACAATTAAAAGTAAGGCACAAATATAAAAGCCCACATCCTAAACACATCATTTGCGAATTAAAAAACAAATATTCTATCCCTAGGGTTTTGAAAGCTACCACGTTCTCAACACATCCAAATTCTTAGCATGCTTCTAATAAGGTTCAATCATCTAAACCTATTTCTAGCAAGATTTAAACATTCTAAGGAGGTCTCTAACATAGGTTGAAAGATAAATGACAAATAAACAACATAAAAACAGAACAAGAAAAAATTTCCTAAGTTTCTAAAAGAGCCCACTTATGAATGATTAAGATTGTGTGCATAGGCCTCCTAGGGTACCTATGTAAGGTCAAGGTTGCAAAACGTGCCCTAAGGTAGAAAGCCCTATTCTAGCCTAAACATGCTTCTAGTCATAACACCAAAAACTAGAAAAATAATAATAATAATAATAATAATACTATGGCTGAGAAAAATATAGAGCAAAAACCTAAAGAAGAAGGAATAAAAATAAAGAAAATTTCTGAAAAATATTAAAAAAAAAATTTATTTTATTTTAACTATGCTCTAAGCAAGAGGCAAAGTTTTGATTTGATCATTTCCCTTTTATGTAGTGAAGGACCAAAAACCAAAAGAGGTTTTCCACACTGACAATAATTTAAATGGGTACAAAATGATAATAGTTAACTTTTTATTTTAATTTTTAAATATTAATGATGTGGTAAAATTTAATCCACATATTTCAAAATGTATGGATACAAATTTTACTCTAAGAACTCTAGATCTTAATCATTCAATGGTTAAATTTTAATTTTTAAAATTATGACTATTTTTTGGACAAAGGAGAAGAAACTAAACCTACTTGATACTGGGATTAGATGCCTTATGAATTGGCTCCATCTGCATGCTGCAGCCCTCCGACTCTTTACAACTCCAGCCACCTCAAGTTCAAAGCCTCTGTTGAAATCAAACATATTAATTTTGGCACAAACAAAAACACACATTCATTTTTCGAATTAAAAAACAAATATTTCTATCCCTAAGGTTTTGAAAGCTACCACGTTCTCAATACATCCAAATCCCTAGAATGCTTCTAACAAGATTCAATCATCCTTTGTAGATGCCCAACAAATTGGCTACATCTGTAGTGTCGTAGTGTTGTTGTGGTTCCACCTTTGTAGCCTGTTATTAACTAGTTATAATAACCAAGTTAGAATTTTCTTGAGTTACTAATCTAATCAATTTAAGGGTCTAACATTAACTAGTCTAAGTGAGTCTAAATTTTTAAAGAGAGAATAATAAGATATGCTACATGTTTTGTTGTCGTTGCTCCACCTTTGTAGCCTGCCCTTAAAGATGTTAATTAGAGGAGGGCATCTGTCCCTATAACTCACTTATAGGTACATGTATTGTTAAAAAAAAACAAAGCTGATCAGATGCAATAAAGAGAGAGAGAGAGAGAGAGAGAGAGAGAGAGAGAGAGAGAGAGATTTGAGATTGTTAATAAGACATACCACTAAATTCAATTCATAGATACCTAGAAAGAAGAACCAGATGTAGATAGGCATCATTGATGTCAAGGCGTTGAGCGGAGATATTTGCTTAGCAAGCCAAGAAATAATGTTATTTGGACCAATTTTATCTTCTTCTTTTTTGTTATCGTTTGGGTTATATAGTATTCGGTGTAGGGTTTGGCTAATTTTTATTTGCTTAACAAGCCAAGAAATATTTTAGGGGCCAAATATAATTTTCTTGAAAAACTTGGGGAGGCCACAGCCTTTTAAGTGTATGAAAAGCTCTCTACCATGTATACTACTAAGGAAATTTTCATGAGGCCAGGGGGGCTAGAGCCCCTCTTGATCAGTTCAATGCATCAAACCATTCCATGTTGAAATCAGACAAATTAGTTTTGGCATAACTTACAGTTTGGATAAGGTTGTCTTCAAATTTCTGAAGTCATAAATATCTACACGTAACCTTTTAGTCATGCTGTACTAGACTGGATGCTTCATCTCAACCTCACACGTTGTTAAATTTTGAATACAAAAGTCTATTACATTTGACACCCGTTTTGTAAACAAATATTAACACTGTAACACGTGTCAGTCTCTTTCCCTCACAGTAGCAGTAGCAACCCGATTCTGTATGGAAGATAACCCACCAAGTGAGTCGATAAGAATTCCCAGAAAATCCAAGTCCAAATTTCATCCATTACAAGAAATTTGGTCTTTAGCGACGGCATATAGTCGTCACTAATGCTTTAAATATCGTCAGTAATTATATTGGCGACGAAAAATGTTATCGCTAACTTTCGTTAAACGAAAGTGGTAACAAAAAAGTTTTTTAGTGACGATATTAATGTCGTCGCAAATACAATACTACTGACGACTACAAAGTCCTCGCTTATAGTGACAATTGTCGTCATAAATAACTCGAGACCCCAAGACGAAATGTGGTCGCTACTAGCTCATTAGTAGTGACGAATTTTTTTTTCGTCGCTAGTAGATTATTATTAACGACGACATTTTTGTTGTCGCTAATATGTTATTAGTAGCGACGACGCTTGCTGTCGTTACAGATAATGATATATAAGTGACCAAAAATATGTCATAACTAAAAATTGCATATTAGCGATGATATTGTTTGTCGTCACTAATGATATGATAAAATATTAGCGATGACATTGTCGTCGCTAATAATATTTTACATTTTTTTTTTCTTTAAAATTTACATTCTGAATTTTACATGGGTACTTGTTGGGAAATAACAAAGCACAATCGTATGCACATAAAAAAAATTTCAATCACAAATACTCATATAAGCATAACAATTGCTCAATCAATAACTACTAACAAGGGAAAATAATATCCAAGTTCAATATCATATACATAATAAAAGCTCCAATCTATTCACTCAAATACTAATCAAATGATAACGAATTCCTCATGAAGATATGCAACCAAGCTGAAACTTGTTGCAATGAACAAAACACAAAACAAGAGCCAACAAGGAACAAGACAAAGAAGAAAAAGAAAAGAAAAGTAACTGCTAAAATTCCATATCCAATTTTCTCAGTATTTCCAAACTAGTTTCCTTTTAAAAAGTACTCCATAACTCAAATTAAATTAAGACCCTTTTTACAATTCACCAATCAGTTACACCCAAAACACACAAAAACTTCAAAAATCATTCAAAACCCATGAAACTCTAAGACACAAAGACCCACAACTGAACCATGAAATAGTTGCTGATTTTCAAACGTACCCACAACTTGTTTACCAAAATTAAGGAATACCCAGAGGTAAAATGAAGAGAGATCATCAAAAGTACCTCAATTTAACACAACCAGGAAAGATGTGAACTTTGACACTCCCCAAAGTTGAAGTGTTAGACTTTGAGTTTAGTTTCTTCTTCTATAAAAAATAAAAATAAAAATTTTGTTTCTTTCACATAGTGTTTGGTAAACGCCTTGGGCTTACAATTTGAACAAAAGAGTGAGATCGTGCTCTTTTCTGATCACGTTTGTGCCTTCAAGACGAACCACCACTGGTACTTTTAGTATAACCTTCAAAACAAGACCCAACAGAAGTTAACTCTTCAGCAAATGGCTTGGAGGCAATAAAGTCATTAAATTAAACTCAAGGTGAAAGAAAGTAACAATTTAAAATTTTATGATAGTTCAATTATCACATAGAGTCTTTTCCATCATTCCTTTTTCCATTTAATTTTTCATTAAAAGATGTCAAAAATGTTCACTTGTTTTCTTAGACTCTCAATTTGCAATCACACCCACAAAGCTATACGAAAAGCTGCTAGAGTTTTCTTAAACTCTCAATCTCTATATGAATTTGGTTGGTTATCTAAGGCCTTAAGAAATAGAAGAACTATTAAAGGAGAAAGGACTTGAAAATTAAAAAGAATACTCATGGGCTTGGTACAACCAATTAATTCTCATTTTAGTAAATCTTGAATTTGCCAAATTATGCATCTTGCTAAGACTTATCAATGACGAAAAAAAAAACTTCTAAATGGTGCCAATAAAATTTTAGATTTATACGGAATAGTTTACAATAACATTGAATTATAGAAGTAAACACAAAAGGAGGGAAAAGAAAGGGAGACTACTCACAGCATTTGAAGTCCATGAGACCCGAAACCGAAATGTTGGAGGGCTTTGACACTTCACCAGCCAAATTGTTCAGCCCCACAATAGCAGCAGAAGCCAGTTCTTTTGCTTAAAAAGCATCTTGTAGTGACGTTTAGCCTTTAAATTAGTGTATATATAAACCGCTATATATACCATGCCAAGTTCATTTTATTAGCACCAAGCCATACCACACCCAAGTTCATCGTTGATCAAATATACTTGTTAGTTGTTACCACCAAAGCAACAATGATGAAAACCCTGGCACTCTACGGCCTTATTTTGGCCTTCTTTTTCTTATCTGGTATGCCTCACTATCTACTTCTGATATGCATTACTACATTGCTTTTGTCGGTCATTTTTTTTAATCACAAAATTTTAGGTTTCGACAATCATCATATCGGCTATACAATAAAGCCATGAACCCCACCGATTAAGCTTTCATTATTATATTCATTGACATTTCACATGAAACACATTTTAGATTTGATGTGCTGGACACTTGTTCTTCTGATCTCTTGATCTCTTCTAAATTTTAGTAGTCCATAGATGAATGGACCTCTAATGAACAGGTCACATTGAGGGTAAATGCTAGATTTCATGCATATTTATATCATCGATGATTCTTTTTTTCCTTTTTTTTTTTTTAATATATAGACACCTCTTCTATTTCAATTGCTCAATGTGATTGAATACTTACAGTTATGACCTGAGTTATTAATTAGGCCTTGCGCTAACATAATGCTTATAAACATAATAAAAATACTATTATGTAGTGGTTCATCGTTACAAGTGGTGGAGCCAAAAATTTTTTTTTTGGGGGTCAGATTTTGGAAAATGCTTGACTGATTTCATTTGTTGATTAACAAAATATCGATGACCATAATTTAGTACAAAGTTCTAAGAACACAATATATATTTGTTTAATTTGACACTTTCACTTAATATATATATATATATATATAAAAGATTCACTCACAACAATATTGTTTTTTTTTTTTTTTTTTTTTTTTTTGAGGGGGCTCACAACAATATTGTTAGTGTTATATATATATATATATATATATATATATATTTGAGAAGGATATTGTTAGTGTTATATGTTCACTCAATAAGAAGCTATATACCTATCAAAAAAAAAAAAAAAGTTATATATTATTTGTGCACAGCACACACGCAGTAATGTAGACATATTTGTTTTTTTAGTTTTAATGTGGATCTCTGTTGATTTGGTGTGCGTTTAAAGGAGAATTTGGGTTCTGTTAGAATTTGCCATCTGGGTTTTTTATAATTTATTTATTTTTGGGTTCTTTCCACTATTGCAGATTTCTTCAAAAAGTTGATGGGCCAATTATAAAGGTTTAAGTTCTAAATTTTAGATTTTAAGAGGCGAGATTTTAAAATTTGAGGGGGAGCCGGTGTGTAAATTTTTGTATAAGTTAGTAATTTTATTACCTACTCAAATGCCCGCCGCCCCCCCCCCCCCCCCCCCCCCGGCGGCCGTCTCTGCCGCTTACAACCCAGTAACCATCATCATGATAAATGTAACTACATGTAAATATTGCTGCGTACAAGATAGGTTTTTTTTTTTTAATGTTTTAAAGAGGTTGGTTTACTTGCATGCAGGTGCTCACTCTGCAAAAATAACTTTCACAAACAACTGTCCTAGAACCATTTGGCCAGGAACCCTAGCTTTGGATCAAAAACCTCAACTGTCAAAGACCGGATTTGAGTTAGCATCCAAAGCATCCTTAACACTGGACGTCTCCATGGAAAGGCCAGTTCTGGGCCCGAACCCGATGCTCCACCAACTCAGGAAAGTTCTCTTGTGAGACTGCCGATTGTAGAACCGGTCAGGTTACGTGCAACGGTAATCCTGCAATCCTGCCAGCTTCTTTAGTAGAAATCAGCATAGCAGCCAGGGGTGGGACAGACTTGTACGATGTTCGCCTTGTAGATGGCTTCAACTTGCCTGTTTCTGTAGCCACTAGAGGCGGCACCGGTAAATGCAAGGCCTCAAGCTGTCCACCCAACGTGAACGCGGTTTGCCCAGCGAAGTTGCAAGTGAAAGGGTCTGATGGCAGCGTGCTTGCTTGCAAGAGCGCCTGTATTGCTTTCAATCAACCACAGTATTGTTGCACTGGCCCATTTCGCCCCCCAAAACCATGTCCACCCACAAACTATTCTCGTATCTTTAAGCAGCAATGTCCTCAAGCTTATAGTCATGTTACTGATGATCAGAACAGCTCCTTTACTTGCTCTGGTGCACCCGACCATGTTATCACTTTTTGTCCTTGAATTATAAAGAGGAATTATGCGTTTCCAAATTTGTAATAAGAACTGATATGTTTAGTACTAAGGCACATGTATGTATGTGTCAACGAATAGTTTTTTTTTTTTTTTTTTTTGCTATAGTGTCAACGAATAGTTATTTGAATAAACATATACCAAATAAATACTACAAAATTTTACTCATTTTTTTTGAGAAAAGTGTGGTAGTGCTTATGAGTTATGAGAAGTTTTTTTTTTTTTTTTTTTTTTTTTTTTTTTTGGCGCACACGCGCGCGTGTTAGCTCTCCTAAACAATCACTAAAAAGGAGTGATTGGGCTTAGATCTGGAAAGTGACAACTTTGACCGATTCAGCATGATAATAATACGTGAATAAAGGTTGAGACTAGGTACGATTAAGAATTTATAATATATATATAAAAAAAACATGATAATAATACGTGAATAAAGGTTGAGACTAGGTAGGATTAATAATTTATAATATATAAAAAAAAATGAAGCACGTATGTGTGTTTATATATATTAATTGAATTAGATTTTATTTCATATTTAAAGCTACTATACCAAATAACTACTACAAAATTTTACTCATTTTTTTGAGAAAAGTGTGGTAGTGCTGATGAGTTATGAGAATTTTTTTTTTTTTCCTTCTTCTTCTTCTTTTGTGCACACGCGCGTGTTAGCTCTCCTAAACAATCACTAAAAGGAGTGATTGGGCTTAGATCTGGTAAGTGACAACTTTGACTGATTCAACATGATAATAATACATGAATAAAGGTTGAGACTAGGTACCATTAAGAATTTATAATATATAAAAAGAACATGATAATAATACGTGAATAAAGGTTGAGACTAAGTAGGATTAAGAATTTATAATATATAAAAAAATGAAGCACGTATGTGTGTATATATATATATATATATATATATTAATTGAATTAGATTTTATTTCATATTTAAAGCTACAGTAGAATTTTAACACACCTTATATTTTCTTTGAATTTGAATGCTAGAATATATAGTTTTACATATAAACACAATTATAATAAAATTCTTATTAATAATTATTATAATTATCAAATTTCATATTTTTATAAAAAACAAAAAACATATTATATAAAACTTTCATGTGCATTACAGGGGTTACCAATTAGTTTTTCAAAATTTTCAAGGTAATTCTATTAGGAAGTTCTTAAAATCTTATCTATCCACTTTGAAATGCATGAATTGGATTTTTCAATTATCTCATTAATAATTTAACTAATAAAAATTTGCAATAGTCAAGATTTTTACTCATTTTTTTGAGAAAAGTGTGGTAGTGCTGATGAGTTATGAGAATTTTTTTTTTTTTTTTCCTTCTTCTTCTTCTTTTGTGCACACGCGCGTGTTAGCTCTCCTAAACAATCACTAAAAGGAGTGATTGGGCTTAGATCTGGTAAGTGACAACTTTGACTGATTCAACATGATAATAATACATGAATAAAGGTTGAGACTAGGTACCATTAAGAATTTATAATATATAAAAAGAACATGATAATAATACGTGAATAAAGGTTGAGACTAAGTAGGATTAAGAATTTATAATATATAAAAAAATGAAGCACGTATGTGTGTATATATATATATATATTAATTGAATTAGATTTTATTTCATATTTAAAGCTACAGTAGAATTTTAACACACCTTATATTTTCTTTGAATTTGAATGCTAGAATATATAGTTTTACATATAAACACAATTATAATAAAATTCTTATTAATAATTATTATAATTATCAAATTTCATATTTTTATAAAAAACAAAAAACATATTATATAAAACTTTCATGTGCATTACAGGGGTTACCAATTAGTTTTTCAAAATTTTCAAGGTAATTCTATTAGGAAGTTCTTAAAATCTTATCTATCCACTTTGAAATGCATGAATTGGATTTTTCAATTATCTCATTAATAATTTAACTAATAAAAATTTGCAATAGTCAAGATTTTTTATTGTTGGAACATTTATTTAGTAAAATAAAAGTTTATTAGATTAATTTGTTGATTTAAATGATAAAATAGCCACGTTAACGGTTGCTCTTAGGGAAATTATTAATAAACTATATTAAGAAAGTTTTTAAAACCATTTTCATGGAAAATATAAAAAGTTACTAAAACAATTAATTGTTTTATCATTTTCTCATAAACATGTTTCTAAAAATAGTTCATAAACCAATACTCTTAGAGCATTCATTATTCGTGAACATTTCTCAATGATAAAAATGAGCTTCGTGTGGTTAATAAGCATAATTGTGGAGTTAGTGTTATTATAGAAAATTCTCAATAAGTAGTGTTTTAGGAATTTTATGGAGGAGTTATCTTAAAATCTCTAAAGATTCTTAAGCCAATACTATTGCTTGGTAGTAATAAATATATATTACATTACAAGTATGAACTGTTTAATACTATATGTGTCAAAAAATTTTAATAATTTATTGGTTGGTGTGCATAAATTTAAGATGATTGTTTGTGTTTTTTTTGTTGTTGTTGTAATATTTATGTATAAATTGATTTTTTTATATATATATATACAAGATATAAATTTTATTCTAGCATAATTTAAATGTATACATGTGTGAAATTCATTCTTAGAGACTGGAACTCTGACCCTTACACTTCACACCTCATAAGCACTTATACTTGTAGAGTGATCATCGCTTGTAATATTTATGTACAAATTGATTTTTTTATTTATTTTATATATACAATATTAAAATTCTACTCTAACCTAACCTAACCTAAGTTTAAAGAAATTAATTAATGCAGTATTATATATGCCCTAAATTTATGCATATTCTTGGCTTTTGTTAGCCTTGGTTAAAACATATTTAATGCATTATTATTAAATAATATTTTTAAGAAAAATTTGATTGATACTTTAAGGACAGTGGTTTGTGAAATATTTTTTAAAACTTTTTCTAGAGAATAAAAAACTTTTTTTTTTAGGTGGGCAATCTGAGGTAATCTTCAACTACGAGAACAAATGCAATGACCTTTGGTTAGGTGCCAGACCGTCAATTGGTGATTCTAATCCTTGACATGATCCAAGAACTTTATATATATTCTTCACACCTGATGAATGTCAAGGTAGCATATGGGCTAGGACCAAGTGCACCAATAATGACTTATTCTATTTTTTATGGGAAACTAGAGACTGGATTAGGCACAAAGTACTACAGGAAACAAGGGCTATAGCCACGTTTCTAAAATGCGGCTATAGACCCTAAAAATGTAGCTATGGGCTATAGACGCATTTTCTATAGCTGTGTTTACAAACGCGGCTTATACTGTGCAACAATAGCCATTGCGGGTCTATAGCCGTGTTTTTTTAATCGTAGCTATAGGCTGAGACCTATAGCTATGTTTTTACAAAACGCGATTATAGACCCACTTTGGGCTGCGTTTAAAACGCGATTATAGCTTGGACCTATAGCTGCGTTTTTTAAAATGCAGCTATAGACCATCTTTGGACTGCATTTAGAAACACAGCTAATGCCCCCTACATTGGTTTTGTCTATAGAAAACGCGACTATAGGTTTTTTCTTTTTTTTTTCCTTGCTAAATCTGTAATTCCTACCCAAATGTACATAAACAATTCCCAACCAATTGCCAACAAAATAAAAATTTCATTACCAAAACCAAACTAGTTCCCAACAAAAAATTGCCAAAAGATTTTTACATCACAAAAAATTGCCAGCAAGCATCATGGTACTTGATCAGCCAGTTTCCAGTTGCCAAAAGTAAGATTAAATTACTTCTCTAGAACAAGTTCTAGACCACCATCCTGTACAAACATGCCAAGAGGGAAAATGTCGCAATGACCCTACTCAATTTCTATATAAACCAATTTGTGGTGTCCTATGAAGTGAGCTTGAACCATGGGCATAATATGGTAGTCTAGATCAAACCCATTGGTGGGACTCTAGTCGATGGGTCTGGGCCATGCCTTGTGTGTCCATCTAGCTTAGTGATCACAAACAAGGATGGGAAAATATATTGGTTGTTATAGTGCATGTAATGTGTTAAAGGATCCAAAAAATTATTGCATTGGGGATTATAGTAGTCCACAGGCTTGCCAACCTAATGAGTTTCAGCTATATGGGACTTTGATCCAACTTGGAGTGTTCACCAAGTTAACCACTTCTCCAAGTTTTTAGATTTGGTGCAGCACATAATTGAGGAAAAAAAGGATCTGGATGTTTTCGCAATTGGTTTCATAGAAATAGACTTTGGGTAGAAGACAAATCCTTTCTTATTAATGATGTAATCCCAATGGTCAAGAAAACCCTTTGTGATTTTATTTGGGCCATCCCAGTAAAATCTTCTCCTCCCACTATATTAAATCCAAATCGGGTTTGTTGGTCTCCTTCAATAAACCCTTTAGTCAAAGTTAATTTTGAAGGTGCAATGTTTAAGGAGTCAAGAGAAGCACGATTGGGATGGTTGTTCGAAATTCTCAGGGCTTGGTTTTGGTGTTTACAAAAGAGAAAATACTCTTACCCCACTTAGTTTCTGATGAATATATGGCAGCAGTGAAGTTCTTAAGTTTTGCTCAAGACCTCAGTCTTTCATCCATTATTTTAGAGGGTGACTTCAAAGTTATCATTAAAGCTCTTAGTATAGTAAAGATGAATCATTCTCCTCCTATGGTAACCTCATCATTGAGGCTAAATTATTTACACATGCCTTTTCTTCTCTTGGTTTTTGTCATACTCATAGATAAGGTAATTCGGTAACTCATATCCTTGCTAGACATGCTAGATATGTTAGCAATTTATCTATGTAGATGAAGGATGTTTCTCCACACATCAATACTGTACTCGTAACCAACTAATCTCTTTTCTAATAACAATGCTTGACTTTTTTCTATTGAAAAAAATTGGAAAACAAACAATTTATCACAAAATAATAAATTCATTTCCGCAGTCACAAAACTAACCACAACTAAATTTTAACAAAATCTATTTCCAATAGAACTAGTAAGAAACCAAAATTCTAGTCCTATATAATTTCATTTTCCAATCATAGAAACCACAACTAAATTTTAACAAAATATACTTAAACCAAACAGGGAAACACTAAACAATAATGTATATTAAAGCTCCCATCTCCATAGTGTCTCGTTCTTAGTTGGTGGTTTTTGGTTTGCTAACACTACCATGTCATTCCCTTGTGACATACTAAGTTGAATTTTAAGGCCTTGTGAGCACGCTTATATGTAAAAGGTGAAATTCTATGCGAGTCCATCCTAATTGGCAGGAGTATGCCACTAGCCTTATGGGTGGGAAGTCGCCATTTGGTTTTTTTTCATAAACCGATTTGAATCTTTATAGAGAGCTCTAACAAACCAAAATGAGTTTGAAATAAGGGTACAAACTTTGGAAGGTATAGGGCAACTAAACATCCTAAGTTGAGTGGGCTGACCTCCATTTATGTACCTCATAGTCATATTTCAAAAAAAAAAAAATCCCCCTAAGAGGAACCTTTCTTATGCATGCAAGAATTAAAAGTAAGGCACAAACAAAAGCACACATTCTAAACATATCATTTACAAATTAAAAAACGAATATTCTATCCTTAGGGTTTTGAAAGCTACCACATTCTTAACACATCCAAATACTTAACATGCTTCTAACAAGATTCAATCATCCTAAGCATGATTCTAATAAGATTTAAACATTCTAAGCATGTTCCTAAACATGTGTTGAAAGATAAAGGACAAAAAAACAATATTATAATTGAAGAACAATTTTTTTTTTTTTTTTTTTTTTGAGTTTCTAAAAGAGGCTACCTAAGAATGACTAAGTATCTGTTTGGATTGTGATGAAAGTCTCTTGCGTCTACGTTTCACGTTTTCAGATGTGGGACCCACGGCTACAGTGTAGGAAGAGAAAATTGTTTTCAGTAAAATTATGCTTTTCCAGTGAGTTTCGTGTATTGTGTACGGGACCTGCAAGTACTTTATTTAGGAAAAAAAATTATTTCGGGATGTGGGACCCACGTTCACACATTTAAAAATTATTTTATTACAGTATTTTTAGTTTTCAGTAATAAGCGCTATCCAAATAGACCCTAAAACTGTGTACACAAGCCTCCTAGAGTGCATATGTAAGGCCGAGGTTGCCCATGAGGTAGAAACCCCTCTTCTAGCCTAAACATGCTTCTAGTCATAACACCTAAAACTAAATGAAAAAAAAAAATACTAAGGCTAAGAAAAATAAAGAGCAAAAACCTAAAGAAGAAGTTATAAAAAGAAAGAAAATTTCTGAAAAATTTAAAGAAAAAAAAAAGTTGTTAGCTATGCTTTAAGCAAGAACCAAGGTCGGCTCATGATTGTAGGGCCTAAGACAACTACTTTAAGTGTGACATATTCTTATATTTTGAATATTAATAAAAGATTTATTTACTTTTGGTATTTTTTATTATTTAAAATCTATTTTATTAGATACAAAATTACAAATTAAAAAAAAAATCCATTGTATTACTCAATGACTATACAACTAAAATAAACATTATTTATTAAGTGAAGCGACCGAATACTAAAAAATTATGATTGAAAATTTTAATAAAATTATATATTTGATATCTCTAAATAAAATTTGAGTATATATATATATATATATAATAGGTGAAACTAAGAGAAACTCAAATTAGAATTCCAAATTTGAGTTTCAATTTTGTGACATGTGTCTAAATTTATGTGGAAACCACACTATAATTATCCTTCCAATTGTTCAATTCAAATATGAAATTAGAGTACAATTTTCTGCCATGTGTTAAAAAATTTCTTAATTTTTGTGCCAAAACTAAGATCACATCATAAATATCCATCCAAATATTCATTGTATTTACAGCAATATGAATACCGAGGAGTCAAATGAAGCAAGCATTAAATGGTGCTCTAAAGAGGAGAGAAAATTCTAGAGGGAAGAAACAAAGAGGGATAAGAGACATAGTCAACCCACTCCCCCTCCGCCTATGCTTCCCACCCCTTATTTTCATGCAAAAGGAAACTCAATGTAGAGGAAATTAATGGCAATGTGTTAAGGATAGACCTTATCTACAAATTAATAGTCCTACAACTATGGAACCATCTATTAATGATCAACACAACAACATATGGTAGCAAATAATGATCAACACAGTAACAAATTGCAACTCCACTGGTACTCCTCTCTCTCCAAATTTTAGCTTCAAACTTAATCTTTTATGCAATATTCGTTTCTTCCAAATATCACAAAATACTAAATTTTAATTCCAAAGATGCTAATAATGACTTGACTAACCATCCTTTGACAAGATTCTATTCAAGGAATAGAGAGATACATCCTCAAACACGCTTTGGTGGTCCATCATGTAAGTGTAAATCCTCTCTCTCTCTCTCTCTCTCTCTCTCTCTCTCTCTCTCTCTCTCTCTCTCTCTCTCTCTCTCTCTCTCTCTCTCTCTCTGTGTTAGCCTTATCAATATATATATATATATATATATAAGCAGATACCTCATGTGGGAAGCATAAGGTTCTGTCCCACTTGAGGTCTTGCCAAGTGGCACATTGTATGACATCCTTCTCATTTAGGCTTCCACCTCATCTAAATTTAGTATTTATGTCAAATTATTAAGTAATGGCAAATGCATTTATTTCAATGTATTAATAAAATTCAAAGAATTTGTATACATTTATAACTTTACATAATTTGAATTGATATGGATGAATTTAAAAAGTTATGAGAAATGTAGGAATAAAATTCAAAGAATTATTAATATTTTCGTGTGTGTTCTAATAATTATTACTGTTTACTCAAAAAAAAATTCAAAGAATTTATATACATTTATAACTTTACATGCTTTGAATTGATACAAATGGATTTAAAAAGTCATGAGAAATGTAGGAATCAAAAAAACTTTTCAATTTTCTGCATAAGACTAACTTCAATGCAAAATTGCAAGAGTCGAATTCAATTAATTAGGCAAATATTATTTGTTCCACATTTATCGAATATAAATCCCCATTTCCATTGGACATAAAAATTAAACTTCCATAATTT
This sequence comes from Quercus gilva, assembly GCA_023621385.1. Lineage (NCBI taxonomy): Eukaryota > Viridiplantae > Streptophyta > Magnoliopsida > Fagales > Fagaceae > Quercus > Quercus gilva. Next base: position 39,237,988 of record CM042479.1, on the reverse strand, counting down.
TCTCACAATATCTTTGTTTTTCTTTCCGAGAGGTATGTTAATTTTCAAAATATTACATTCGTCTTAAATATTTTGTTTAGATTTTATGTATATGGTTTTACTTATGTAGCATTGTAATTTATTTAGGCTTATTTTTTCATATTATGTGCCAATTTATATTTTTGGTTTTCTTTATGATGAGTATACTTGGTAAGGATCTATTTTTAGCTACTTTTAGTTCAATTAAAATTTGGAGGTTAAATTGTAATATTATTGCATTACTATGGCATTATTTTTTCTATTGTTGTATCATGAAATTTTAGAATTTTTTATAGCTAATTGATATATAAAACATTAATAATACAAGAAAGACACCTAGGAACCAACAAGTTTGTAGGTGACAATTTCATTATGATCTAGTGACATTTCTTGGTTGCATGAATTAGAGGAATTTTCCCCCCAACTTATTTAGTTTGAATTTAGTTTTAGTAGAAAACCTCATAGATTAAGTGTGACTAACAATAATAGTATTCATGAAATCAATGGGTCATAAATAATTTCTTACAAAATTTATCAAAATGCACCACACATTGCGCGGGATATCGGCTAGTTACATACTAAATTTCACTTCCAAAGACGCTAATAATGACTTGACTAACCATCCTTTGACAAGATTCTATTCAAACATCCTCAAACAAGTTTTGGTGGTCCATCATTTAAGCGTAAATCCTCTCTCTCTCTCTCTCTCTCTCTCTCTCTCTCTCTCTCTCTCTCTCTCTCTCTCTCTCTCTCTCTCTCTCTCTCTCTCTCTCTCTCTCTCTGTTACCCTTATTAGCCACATTAAAAATAGAGATAGATAGAGTTTGTCGACTAAACATACATACTCAAAGGAGGTTTTTTTTTTTCTCACTCAAACGGTCCATCATCTTACCCAATTACCTGCCATACCATTACAAACTCAGTTTTTTTTTTTTTTTTTCCTATGAAAATTTCAGGCACCAAACAATGATTGGGGGTTCAAAAGCAAGGATGGATCTTTTCGATATTGTTAAAGTGTATAGTGTTGTGGCCTTTAGGCCCAACTAGATTACTTATATAGTACACATTCTTGTACTACACTCTTACTTGTACTGCATTCATATGCCTCCTATATAAAGGCACTTATGTATATTCTTTCATTGAGAAATACAATACAATTATTCAGTATTTCTAACATGGTATCAGAGTCACCTTCCTGTGGCCATGGTTTTCTGTTCTTACGGTGTATTAAGAACAATCTTTGTCTTCCTCGGTGTTTTTTTTTTTTTCGCTGCGTTCATCTTTTTTGGCTTCCTACTGCTGCCGTCAAAACTCTCTGGTATAGTCATGCCACCATTAGAAGTCACATTAACACTGCAAGACCATTGCCTTCCTCAAACTACCGTAACAAAACCAAACTTCATTCAAGGAATCTTCTTAACCTTATCAAATCTCAAGATTTCATCAAGTTTCCATCTTGAGTTTGAAAGGGGGTGTTAGAGATATATTAGCCTATTAGCATAAGCTCAAGCCTAATTCTACTTTGTGTACAAACCAAGTCTCCTACTTATACTAGAAGTCTGTTAGTCTAGGGTTTAATCTACTATATATACACATGTTATGATTCACAAGGTTTTCAGACCCGAACCGTTCATTGAACTGTAAAAGGGAGAAGTTCAAGATTTTTGAGGTCGAACTGGGGTCGAACCGTGATAACGTCATAATCAATTTAATAATTATTTTAAAATATATATATATATATATATAAATATTAAATTAGTAAAAAATATAAAAATTAACTAAAATAGTCCAATTAAAACTATAAATCCATATTTTAACTATGTCTAATATATCCATCTATAGCCCAAATATGAAATATCTATCCAATAATAATAATAACCATTTTTTTATAAAAAGAAAATTAAAATCATCAGATTGTCTTTCCAAGTTCCACTTTCCAATGCTCATGTGACCAGCTGTCTAGCTCACATTCACAAACCTAAAAAAGCACTAGAAACAAAAGTGAATGAAATTAAAGGAAGAGATAAAAAAGCAATACAAACAAAAGCAGATGAAGAAAGAATTGGGATGTTATATCCATAATATTTTTTGCAATATTTTTACAAGAATCACATCAAAATCTTATGTGGAAAGTTGTTACTAGTTCTAATTTATTGTGAAAATATTGTGGTAGTATTTCTTAATTGCCATTTCTTAATATTAAATACTACACGTTTGAATAATAATAATAAAAAAACCACACGATTACATTAAAAAAAAAAAAAAAAAAAAAAAAAAAAAAAAAAAACTAAGGATAAAGACCACCACACATTTTCATACGGACCTAATTTATTACTCAACTCTCAACCTCACATTTACTTTACAGTTATCATTTCACATACAGACCCAATTATTCATGTTAGGTTCTAAATGTTTAGAACAATTGGCAAATCGTGAACACAAACTTGTCTAGATATAGATCTTAGAGTCTATAGGTTTTATTAGACAATGCTCAAGGTGATTCAAGTCAAGATTCAAGAACATACAAGCTGCAAGAAGAAGACTTCATATCTGCCTGGTTCGATCGATTGAAGAACAAGCTCGATCGATCGAAAATCGTATCTGCAGAATTTTAAGTCGGCCCAAATAGCAGCTTAAGCCCATAAGGATTAGGATTTCAGATCTACTTCTCCCACTATATAAAGGAAACCCTAAGCCACGTTTTTGAGACTTTAGAGAGAAAGATTAGAGTGCCTCTTGTGCCTCCTTTTATTAGGGTTTTGTATCAAAACCTCTCTAAGTTTTTGTTGCTCATATTTGCTGTTTATGTGAATCTCTTGTGAGATCTTTGAGGAGTTTGCCTCTTGTGCCTCCTTTTATTAGGGTTTTGTATCAAAACCTTTCTAAGTTTTTGTTGCTCGTATTTGCTGTTTATGTGAATCTCTTGTGAGATCTTTGAGGAGTTTTCCTTCACATAAACTTAGGGTTTTCAAGGTAGAGATATTATCTACATCTTGATGATCAACAAGGTTGCAGCCATTGGAGCTTAAAAAAACACAAGCGGGGAGCTTGTACTTGAAGGAGAATCCAAGAAAGAAGGAGTCCGTGGATTCGGAGCTTGCACGTGGTCGTGTCAGTAAGTTTTACTGGTGGGTAACATTAGGAAGTCGAGCGGGGAGCTTGTAGTCCTTTTGTATGAACTTCAATTCTTTCATAATAGATTTAGGTTTGCCTTGAGGATAGGTGGGTAAAATCCTCCCCAGGTTTTTTACCGGTTTGGTTTTCCTGAGTGATTATACTTTGTGTTATTTATTATTCCGCTGCTATTTATTTTTTATATGATTATTTGATTGCTTTAACCTAGTATTGCATAATTTGACTAAGTAACAACTTGGCTAATTAATCTAGGCTACTCAATCTGGTTGTGTGTTAAGGGGTCTAAATTTCCATCAATTCACGTTTCACATATTCACAACATCAGAGAAAAGAGAAGAGAGAGAAAGAGGAGAATCTGAAGCACTAATGGAGATCGTGGTGTGCAGATCGAAGGCCGGTAGAGATCGTGGTGCATAGATCGAAGGCCGGTGGAGATCGAGGTCATCAAAAGGACAAGGCCGGTGGAGATCGGTGTTCACCGTGAAGCACTACCTCGTCCGTCGCCCCACCGCCGTTCGTCCTCCTCCCCACCACCAGACTGGGTCAGATCGGCTTGTTCTTCTTCTTTTTTTCTTTTTCTTTTTTCATATTTTCTTGTTCTTATTCAACTTTATTGTAATAATTGGATTTTGTTTTGTGTTTTGTGTTTGGATTATGTGAGACATTTTTTGAGAGTGAAGCAAAGAGACTGAAACAAAGATCAGACATTTTCTGATCCCAGCAGTTGTGTTTCTTTTTCTTTTGTTTTTCTATGTTTTTATTTATTTATTTATTTATTTTATTTTAGGTTCAGATTCAAAGGGAAGCGTGAGAAGCGGTCTGATCGCGGTTCTTAGAACCGTGCAATTGAACTGCGGTTCAAACGGTTCCCTGCTTTTTTGGCATAGGCCGGTTCTTAAGCTTAAAAGAATCGTGATTGTGAGAGGTTCATGATTTTCCCGGTCGGACCGTACGGTCCAGTCCGGGTTTCAAAACCTTGATAATTCATTGTAACACAGGATTTGTACTATACTATAATATATTATTGATGTAGCCCTTTAGGGTTTTCTTTATGGCCGTTGGGTTGAACCACGTAACCCTCGTGTGTTATTGTGTTTTATACTTTATGCTTTCGCTTCCGCATCCATACTAGCATATTTAACATGGTGTATCAATGCTAATATTTAACAGATATCATTCTCACTAAGGTTCATCTCTCTCTCATTTAGTTTTCATTCCCTTAATTTGAAATAGTGATGATTTTGTCTCAATTATTGATCTTTGCAACTTCAATGGTTTAGTTTTATTTATATAAAATTTGTGTATGAGATTTGGTACTAAAGTGGTAAAAGGGTGGTGGGTAATCCAAATTATTAGTGTCATAATATTGGAACTACCAGAAATAGTGGACACTAAGTCACTGTGTTATTGGAGTGTTTTGAAATGGATTAGGATTGGTAGATTGTCCATTTTATTCCTACCCATAAAATTTGAATGGAATTGTTTTGGAAAACTAGAACTCTAAATAGAGTGGAGGATTGTATCACAGTTCTGTTTTATTTCATGTGAATTTCAGAGCATTGTAGAATAATAAAACCATCATAAAATTGGAACCACAATCATTAACTACAGCATCAGTAACAAAACCAGAAGTTTCAATTGGTTTGTCATTTGGCTACATTCAATTGTTCTTCTTCCATGTGTTCACAAAAAAATTAAATAAAGGTATCCATAGTTGAATTGTTAACTAACAGCTCCTACTGAAGATGACTTCAGAACATTCTGTATAGTCACACAAGACGAGTAATAAAGAAGGGCTGGCAGCTAACATGCTAAGAATGAGTAATTCTTGGTCTTTGCCAGATTCTTACTTGGGGTTTCCTCCTGAATATATAATTAGATATATTAAGACAGAAAAATTACAAAATCCTAGGAATAGAAGCCTTAAAAGTCTTGCAAGAAAAAACTTAGGCAAGGAATGGTGGCAAGATTATAAAATTATAAGTTGCACTAGATAGCCCTTCTCTTGACATTAGAAGAGAACTTTAGAACTAATATTAAATATATTAAGATCAAATACTACTTTTTCTCCATTCTTTTAATTTAGGGTCTCCATTTATTTTCAATTAGGGATCAATCTAGCTATAGAAAATCTCCATCAAGCATGCTAAAGTTGGAGAATAAGGAATGAATGATCAATGATGTCTCGGATTTGAAGCTGGCTTGAATTAAGAAGAATAAAATTTTTGTTAATGCGAGTACCAATAGAAGTATATATTGGGTTGGACAAAGTAATTGGATTCAAGTCTCCAATATCAAAGAAGAACATGACATTAATTAGTCTATCTAAACCGAAATAATGGGCTAAAAGTGAAGGACAATGAGGTGAGTACTGTACTGTTTTGTCTCTTTTTACTTATTTTAAAGTGGAACTCTTATTAGACTATTTCCACCATCTACTGATTAGTAATCCAATCCAATTATATCTATCATTTCTCTCTTGCTTTACCCGAAGTGTAACAACTTGATGCATTCTTAGGAAAATAAAGCTTATTTATACCATGTAGTTTAAAGAATAAGTCCAAATTTGATAAAAATGAGGTGTAAAACTCATGTTTTACACATTTAATTAGAGATTGTCACATCAACTATTTACTTAAAACTTAATATATCCTGTCACATCAAATAACATCTCAATTAACTCCTACTTAAGTTGGATTTTCATATAGGTATTTGAATTGATTGAGTGTAGTTGTGCCTACTGTTTAATATGTAATAGATGTTGTGGCATGTTGGGACTAGAGGGTGTAAAACTTAATCTCTTAAATATGTGCAACTGCATCTATGGACCATAATATTTTTTGTTGTTACTAATTTCCCATCGTAGGTGATATTTGCAACACCATGCCTTAGTTCCATGATACATATTTGGAAGTATAAGAGCTATAAATCTACAACCTGATTGTAAACAAATTAATGTTGTTAAAGATCCATGGAGTTAATATTTTAGCCACCGTAACACATAGGACTAAATAAAAAAAATCATGCCAAAATCCATGATTGGGTTATGATTTATCATTTCTTTCTACTTCTATATAATATATGTTTCAATATTTTGCAATAGTTAAAATGTTAAGTATAAACAGAAGCCCATTCTCTCTCTCTCTCTCTCTCTCTCTCTCTCTCTCTCTCTCTCTCTCTCTCTCTCTCTCTCTCACACACACACACACACACAAGAAAACCTTGACACTAATTTTTTTTGTTTGTTGTTTTTTTTTATTTATAATTATTTAAATCTTTCATATTGAGGGCAAATTGTACATTTAGGTGATTGTGCTAAGGTGTTGAAAACCCCATATTGAAGCTGATCAGAACATAGATATAAATGTGTAAGAAGACGAAGATGGTATCATGATATCACATTCAGCGAACATTATTTCCAAGAATTTTTTAAGTTGATGAGGACGTAGAGATAACTGATAAAATTCTTCAATGTTTTTTTTTTTTTTTTTCCTTTTTATTAATATTGTTCAAATTCTCATGCGTATGCACGAGTTACATGCCAGTTTATTTATTAATGGGAGATTAATGAGTTCTTTCAGCATTTTTGTGTGGGAAATTAATGAGTTGTACACTCTAAAACTTAGAAAAACTTAACAAACAATAATTGCCACATCCAATGAAAAGTTTTTTCTTTAAGGGTTTTTTTTTTTTTTTTTTGTGGATAAAAAACTACTTTTTAATTATTGGTGAATATTTGACACTTAATTAATACTTCTATTAGTACACTTATATCTTTATTGATAAAAATTTGGGAGCATTTTTTCATCAGGGGCCATAGGCGATTCCCTATTTGCCTAACCCATTGAGTTGGCATTGGCAAGAACCAAAGTTTTGATTTGATCATTTCCCTATTCTTAGTGAATGGCAATAATTTAAATGGGTAAAAATTAAAATGATGATAGATAATTTTTTTTTATCTTTTTTTTTTTTTTTTTTTATCAAAATTTATGGATAAGAATTTAAAAACTATTCCATAAAATTACTCTAAGAACTCTAGATCTTAATCGGTTAATCCTTCACAAGTTTTTTTTTCCCAAGTTAAATTTTACCTTTTGAAATTATGACAATATCTCTTCTAAAAAAAAAATAATTATGACTATATTTTTGGCCAAAGGAGAAGAAACGGAACCTACACGGGGATTAGATGCCCCTACGAATTGGCTACATTTGCAGCCCTACGGCCCGTAAATAACTCCAGCCGCCTCAATAAGTTCAAAGCATCAAACCATTCCCTTGTTGAAATCAGACAAATTAGTTTTGGCACAACCTACAGTTTGGATAGGATTATCTCACTGGATGCTTCGTCCCAACCTCACACGTTGTTATATTGAATACAAAAGTCTATTGAACATAACAGTCATATACTACTATTACATTTGAAAACCCGTTTTGTAAACGACTAATTCACACTGCTTCCCTTCCCAAATATTGACACATGTATCAGTCTCTTTCCTTCACATTAGTAGTAGCGACCCGATTCCGTATGGAAGATAACTACCAAGTGGGTCAATTAAGAATTCCTAGAAAATCCAAGTCCAATTTTCCGCATGTTTTGCCTTTGAATCAGTGTATTAACCACTATATATACCACGCAAAGTTCATTGGATTAGCACCAAGCCATACCAAACCCAAGTTCATCATTGATCGTATATACTACTTGTTACTTGTTACCACCAAATTAAGCAACAATGATGAAAATCCTGGCACTCTACGGCCTTGCCTTGGTCTTCTTTTTCTTATCTGGTATGTCTTGATCATTATCTACTTCTGATATGCGTTACCACATTGCTTTTGTCAGTAATTTATTTTTTTAATCACAAAATTTTGGTTGCGGCAACCATCATATCAGCTATACAATAAAGCCATGAACCCCACGGATTAAGCTTTCATTATTATACTCACTAATTTTTCACATGTAACACATTTTAGATTTTATGAGCTGGACACTTGTTCTTCTCTCTTGGTCTCTTCTAATAGTCCATAGTGGATTGTACCTCTAATGAACAGGACACATTGAGGGCAAGTGCTAGATTTCATGCATATTTATATCATCGATGATTCTTATTTTTTATTTATACAGACACCTTTCAATTGCCTAGTATGATAGATACTTACGGTTGTAAGCCTGAGTCAGGTCTTGGTCGACTAATGTAGTGGTTCATAATTACAACCTGGTTACAAGATATGTTTTGTTTTTCATCTTCAAAAGCGTTTGGTTTACTTGCATGCAGGTGCTCACTCTGCTAAAATAACTTTCACAAACAACTGTCCAAGAACCATTTGGCCCGGAACTCTAACTTCGGATCAAAAACCACAACTATCAAATACTGGATTTGAGTTAGCATCCAAAGCTTCCTTAACTCTGGATGTTCAAGCTCCATGAAAAGGCCGGTTTTGGCCCCGAACTCGATGCTCAACCAACGCAGGAAAGTTCACTTGCGAAACTGCAGATTGTAGCACTGGTCAAGTTGCATGCAATGGAAATGGCGCGATCCCGCCAGCTTCTTTAGTAGAAATCAACATAGCAGCCAATGGTGGGAAGGATTTCTACGATGTTAGCCTCGTAGATGGCTTCAACTTGCCAGTTTCAGTAGCCACAAGAGGCGGCACTGGTGAATGCAAGACCTCAAGCTGTCCAGCCAACGTGAACGCAGTTTGCCCAGCGGAGTTGCAAGTGAAAGGGTCTGATGGGAGCGTGCTTGCTTGCAAGAGCGCTTGTACTGCTTTCAATCAACCACAGTACTGTTGCACTGGTGCATTTAACACCCCTCAAACATGTCCACCCACAAACTATTCTCGTATCTTTGAGCAACAATGCCCTCAAGCTTATAGCTATGCTTATGATGATCAGAACAGCACATTTACCTGCTCAGGTGCACCTGACTATGTTATCACCTTTTGTCCATGAATTATAGAGAGGAATTATGTGTTCCCAAATTTGCAATAAGAAACTAATATGTTTCAAGTACTAAGGCACATGTATGTATGTGTCAACAAAATAGTTATTTGAATAAAACATATACTAAATAAATACAGCAAAATTATTATTATTATTATTATTGTTATTATTATTATTATTTTTTTTTTTGGTTAAGAAAAGTGGGGTTGTGCTTATGAGTTATGAGAAGGAAGTTTTTTTGTGCTACTCTATCACTTGTTATTCATATTGTACTAAGATAGGGGATTTTTATTCTTGAGGGTATGCATACAAATTTAAATTAAAAAGTAAATTGCAAATCATACCTCTCAAATTTGGGGCCATTCTGTTTTTTTCTTCTAATGTTTTAAAGTCTAGATCCACTCCCCTAATGTTAGGGGTCATTTTAATTGAAAGTCTTGACTATACAAATGTGTTTATTAAGTGTTAACTTACTCAACATATTTTAACTAATTCAAACATGAATTGATTCTCAAAGAGTTGAACTCTATGAAAAATCATTTGGTAGAATTTCTTGCCAACTTTCTCAACTTGTTAATTTATGTACAACTTTTGAAGTTGTAAGGTAAGCCAATACAAATAAGCTCTCCTCAACAAGCACTAAAGAAAGAGTGCTTGGGCTTAGATTTGGTAAGTGACAACTTTGACCGTTTCAACATGATAATAACATGTGGAATTTAGGTTAAGATTAGGTAGGATTAAGAATATATATATATATATATGAGTTGGGTTTAAGTTATACCTGGTGTAACTCTAAGCAATATTACACTACTTAATAACTTATTATTGAATACGAATTTTAACAAATCTACCATTAAATTACATTATATTCATATACTCTTCATGCTTGCAAAATTTAACAGTGATCAAATGTCACGCCCCAAACCCGAAAGAGTCCAAAGTGTGAGAGAAGAACCATAAGAGCGAGGACGTAGGACTTTTTTTTTTTTTTTTTTTTTTCCATTTGATAAAATAAATAAATATATAGATCTCTCCTCTATACAAGTCAGAATCTATGACACATTTACAAACAATACAAATTACAAATAATGTCTCCAAATATACATAAAATTCCAAAACTCCAAATGGATCAACATCAGATCACAATCCTTCCTAGGATAGGCAACCACAACGATAGAATCTATGCCTACCATGCCCAAGGCTAAGAAACCTCAAGGGCCCAACCTCTGGATAGAATTAGCTATGACCTCAATAAATTTAGAAAGTTAAGTCACCAACCAATCATAGCATGAATCTCTCAATTAGCATAATACTTCAATCACCACAAATAAAACAAGTTCCATGCCCGAGGTATAACAAATTTATCTGAAAAACTATTTGAGAGTGAGATGAGCTAAAGCCCAGTAAGTAGCATAATTAATGAGGGTGGGGGAAATGCAAGTTTCATCTTCAATAATAATAATATGACAAGAATGATTTAATAATGAAACACAAAGTTTCTCAAAGTAAATACCTTAAAACTATATATTATAATTTATGAGCACCAACAATATAATTTCCAAAGTCATAATATTTAACATAAGGTAAATTATTACAAATATACCACACTACCACATAGACCGGTCAGGGGATCCACCCATTCACAACTGGCATGATATTGTCCTCTCTGGTATGCAGACTTTTGGCCCCTGGGACAGCAGCCTCACCCATACCCTCAAGGTTTTTCTCTCCCCCCATGGGTAGCAGAGAGAGAAAGTCAAATAAGACCTCTCTTGCATGTGGTCTCTTGGCCCTGGGCAGCAGCCTCATCCACACACAATTAAGGAACCTCTTTCTCCCATGGGCAGTAGGAAAGAACGCGTCATCCAAAGTGAAAGGGCACTGACTTGAATTTGATTCTGTTGTCACAAAGACTACAGAAACCAAATCGAGTGATCACCAGGAAATCACACATGGCATGGTGTTAAAACCACATAAGCTCACAGGTTATATTACTTTGAAACACAGTTCATATCCAGGTAATTTCAGAAAAACCTTAAATAATCTAACTTCTACAATGTTTGTAAGGTTTTCAACTTCATTCTTGTCAAAAAGATTTTCTATCAATTTCCCAAGTACTAAGACAAGATAAGCATATTTAATTTTCCAATATACCATAAAATCCATGATTTTCTTATCAAATATTATATAAAAAATGCTCATTTTTCCATGTCAACAATTCATGCATTTTCCCAAATGCAATACCAAATATGATGCATTTTCATATATATATATATATATATATTAAGGTTACGACACAATAGTTTTTAGGAAAATATAGTTTCCATAGGTAGTTTCCAAAAGCGTGTCTAACCCAAAAACATTTATATAACATGGTTATTTTTCAAAATCCCATTAAAAAACTACTTACCTCGGAAAGCCAACCAATTTTACCTCAACCGGACATCACAAAATCAACCAATCCTGTCACTAGGTCCATCACCAAGAATCTCGAAACCTAAAAACACAATGATCAAACCTATCAATAACAAGGCCTATCACAAAGCACCTTCAAACTTGTCTCCATAAATCGAAAATGGTCTCCTAAAATCAAATCGAGGGCCTAAAGCCTAACTTGACCATCTCAAGGCACCTATTCCCAAGGGACATCAAACAAGCATACAAGAAACTCATAGGATTACAACACAATCAAAGCCTTTAATTTTCCTTCCGCAAACAATATGCATTAACCAACTTATTACAAAGCATATCATTACCAATCTATGATAAAATTAGCCAAAGTAAAACATTTGTCAAAGAAAGCACATATGAACTTACAAGCTAAACCACACAACAAAAGCTTGGAGTAAATTCCTTAAAGTCTCAACATCCTAACCACACTTTCAGATAACTTCCAACAAGTCAGCCCTTTTTATAAAATTCGTTTGGTCCACTTAGTGTTATCCAAAAAGCTTGAAATTAAATAAGGAAAAGTCTTTATATGTCTAGTAAGTACCACCAAAAATTTAGCTCAAAATGATTTTTCTACAATTTATTAAAAGTCATGTAATTCAGCTTACTCAAATCTGTCAAGGACAGATTTACAGTCCCAAAAGAAAAATCATTATAATTATTATACTAGCCAAAATGCTTTGAGACTTGAATCAGGTAAAAGATATGTGTATTAGCTTTCATTATATCCATCTTAGGCTTCCAGATTCAATCTATGGAATTTATTATGAACTTTTAACTACAATGTGTGCAGAGTTTCTACAGAAAGCAAATTGAGTATTAAGCATGGTCAAATAGTCTTTTTGAACACCAAACTTCCTATCCCCCTTCGAGAAATATCATATGTACATCCTCAACAAACCATTTTATCATTGGTACTATACATAAACACCAGAATTTTAAGAAATTAACACAACAAGCGACCACAAAACAAAGTTCAACAAAAATCATACAAAACCATAAACCGTACAAAACCAAAGGAAGCATCTCACACAACCCATATCTGAAGCTTGCATTACCCACTTTTTACACATCATCAAGAAGAAATACCCATGTCAAAATATTATCTCCACCTAAGAGATTGACTCTACACAAGCTTTAGACCATAACCAAAACAATAAGTAAATCCAAGAAAATTTCACCTTTACAACACTGTTTCAGCAACTCAAGGTAAACACTTGCTACCTCCATTAAAATGGAGTGGTGCTAGTGTGGTTTAGGTTTCTTTAGGTGGTGATAATGGGTGGTTTTGAGTAGAGGAAGCTTGCAATGGGTTGTGTAAAGTTGTAATTTACAACTATGTATTTTGTTGGCTTTTATTCCGTGCCAAATTTGATTGTAATTATTTTCAATCGTTTGTACCCTGTATTTATTGTGGGATTTATTGTAAGGTTTGTGTGTGAGAGAGAGAGTGTGTGAAGACTCAAGAAATTGAAGACTGAAGAGTTTTCGCGGGTATCTCGCTACTACGCATCCCGCAAAATGGTGCATGTGCCCTGCATGTGCTGGAAGCTGAAGAGTCATGCCAGGCTGTCATTTTCGCGAGTGTCTCGCTGGTAAGGCCTTCCCGCGAGACAGTCGCGAAACATTCTGCCTGGAGGATTTTTATGAGTGACCTTCTACCCTTCACCCACTCTATATATATATACCCTCATTACCCACATATGTTGGTGTGGCTATTCAGAGAGAAAAACCCTAGATAGGTTTTCTACAACTCACCCACCCATCTTTTGAGAGAGAGCTACTCCTCCTTAGTGAGAAATCATTGTAGTCTCTTCTCCATCCCTCTCCTATTATCATACCTTGAGAGGAGATTTGTACCCAAACACAACCCACACATATTCAAGAGTGTAGAGAGTGTTTTGGAGCTATTGGGAAGCATTGGAAGAAGCCAAGGATGGCAAATGCAACATGGAGCTTGTTGCGGGATCCGGAGAGCTAGACAAGACACGGTTCCGAGAAGCCTTGTTGGAGTAGGAGCTTGGAGGGCTTAGGTACATCGGGTAGATTAGGCTTGGAGGGTCTCTTGCTAACCCATGTATCCCAACTGATTGTCTAGTGGATCGATTTCCGCTTGGAGGGCGGCGGAAAGGTTTTTCGCCGAGTTCTTCGGTTTCCTCTTCGATAACACGTCTCGGTGTTATCTGTGTTTGCATCCTTCTTCCCTACTTTTGTTTATTTCATTTTTACTGCTGTGTTGCTTGAAATATGGATTAGAGTAGGTGCCTTGCTTATACGCTTGTGTTTACACTATTCCGCACTTATCATTAAGTTAGTGTAAAATCAACCAAGCCGTAATTTTAATTTGGGGGTCTAAACCGCTCGTGTGTTTTCGACACATTTTCGAGCTTTCAGGTTGGCCATGGGGTAGAGAAAACAAGAAAAGAAGAAGAAGCTAGAGAAGGACACAAGAAAAGGGAAAGAACCGTGTGGATCCAAGAAGGGGGGGGTGCTGTGCTGATTGTGGACCATTGACTACAAATATCTTGAGGAGACATTTACCACTCTACCCTTAGGTTTCTTCACTTCCTTAAATTTCACCAAGCTCATTACCACAAATCACATAAATGCCATTATATGCTTTAGATATTTAAAATACCTCTGCAAAAATAATTAATCACCTTAAAGAAAAATAAAATTCATTTGAAATATTATTCACATCTAAAATTTGCTTAAGAAAAAGGCTTAGGGTGTTACATCAAAGATCAATAGTCATGTTATCAATCAATTGTTTAAATTCAAATTTTTGTAGTTTAAAATAATAGATAAAAGATAAGTTTATGGATCACATGGTACATAACATCCGATTGGCATGAAAATTGGCATGCATGTTAAGCACATATAGAACATATAATTCAATAGTGGGATTCTTAAAATATGTGTTAGGTTCTAAGGAATTAGGAACTAATGTATTAGAACTCTAATTTGTATTGTTGTCAAACCGTGATCCAAACGTTTTATTCTTGTTTAGACTTGCTCAAAGTGTATTTATATGTAAAGTTGGAATCAAGTGTTTAGCAGGATTTACTGTGTAAATCTGCCTAACTCGATCGATCGAAAATTAAGCTCAATCGATCGAAAGTCGTGCAGATTGTTTTTCTGCAGAATTTTCCAACTCAGCCCAAGCCCATTAAGGATTAGGGTTTCAGATCTACTTCTCACATTATATAAAGGAAACCCAGCCACGTTTTTAAAGAAGCTTTGGTTGCTCATATTGCTGTTTTGTGTAAATCTCTTGTGAGATCTAGAGGAGTTTTCCTTTACACAAAGCTTAGGGTTTTCAAGGAGAAGATGTTATCTACACTTTGATGATTAACTCAGTTGCTGCCATTAGAGCTTAAAGAAAAACAAGCGTGGGTGCTTGTATCTTGTGGAGAATCCAAGAAAGAATGAGTCCGTGGATTCGGAGCTTGCACGTGGTCGTGTCAGTAAGTTCTACTGGTGGGTAGCAATAAGAAATCGAGTGTGGGGGCTTGTAAGTCTTATTGTATGAACTTCGATTCTTTCATATAGTGGATTCAAGTTTACCTTGAGGATAGCTAGATTAAATCCTCCCCAGGTTTTTTACCGGTTTGCGTTTTCTGGGTGATTATATTATTGTGTTATTTATATTTCCGCTGCTTTATATGTTTGACATGATTATATGATTGTATTTAACCTAGATTTTCATAATTTGACTAAATTAATCACTTGGCTAATTCACTAAGTTAATCAAATTGTTGTTTTAAGGGGTCTAAAAACCTAACAAGTGGTATCAGAGCAGGTAGCTTTTTTGTTTTAGATTTTTTTTATTTAAGAGCTGATCCTTGACTCCTGTTGTCATGGATAATTTGAAGTGTCTTTCTGATCATGTTTCTGCTCATGCTTCTGTTGATTTTATTGATGCCTGTGAAACTTTTCGTAAGGAATTATTGAAATTTATGAAAATTGCTAAGAAATTCAAGGAAGAGTTAAAATTGGCTAATCTTGAAAAAGAGGAATTGATTGTTAGATTAGATGAATCTAATAAAAAGAATGAATTTTTGAGAAATCAAATTTTCTCTCAAGATGAGAAAATGAAAAGGTTGGAACAAGAATTAGTTGAATCTAAAGCTAAAATTGAAAATTTGACTAGTACCAAGCCTGTTGTTGATAACAGAAGTGTTTCTGTTTCTCTTAAGCCTAAAATTGAGAAAGTTTATATCACTCATTTCAAGAGGAATAATAAAGAAAAGACTTATTTTACTAGGTTAGACAAAGGTAAAAGTTCTGATGTAGACGCTGAAGTTTTTAAACCTAAGTCTAAACCTACTGTTCGAGAGCATAATAAATCTGTTTTTGTGCCTACTTGTCACCTTTGTGGTGTTGTTGGTCATATTAGACCAAATTGTTCTTTGTTGAGGCAAAAACCAAAATCTGAGACTAGATTTGTTGTTAAGAATACTGATATTCCTAAATTTGTTCCTGTTTGTCACTTTTGTGGTGTCTCCGGCCACATTCGTCCTAATTGTCATAAATTGAAACTTAAGCATTTTGTATGTCAATTTAGGATATGTGATGATATTTCTTCTACCATAAGTCCATATAAATTGTTTCATATGCTTTTGAAAAATTTAAGCTTGTTGGCTTGTAAAAAGAATTTGCAGGATTTTAGTATTTCTCAAAAAATTGGTGTAATCCCTCAAATACACTCTGCTTCACATGGATTTTCACCTACAAAGCTGAAGTCTCGTGCTATATGGGTGAGAAAAGAGCCTTTAAGGTGAGTGTTGTTAACTTGTCCCTAATTTAATTCTTTCAATTATTTGTGGACATGTCTTGTTTCTGTTTTTGGTTGTTTTGTTTTTTAAGTTGTTTTTTATTTTTTTAAAAAAATCCAAAAACATTGAAAATTTTTCGAAAAGACAAAAATATTTTATTTTGAGTCTTGTTTTATTTTTCTTGAGGATTACATGAATTGTGATATCTCTCTTGAATTAGAACATGCATCTTGACATTGTGAAGAAACTTGAATAGCATGTGTTATATAAGTGCTGAGCTTTTTCTGATTTTGTGTGAGTATGTACTAATTTGTACAAGTACTCAAGGGTTAATTAAGAAATTGATATTTCTTGTTTGTGTGCCCTCTACAGCTTAGTTTAGCACTATTATGCATTGCTTTTGTATTGTTCATTTAGCATAATATGTGCTTTTTGTTTTTGGTCATAAAATTTTTTTAAACTAAAAAGATTTTTGTGTTTTGTATTTCACATCTTGGATTTATAATCAAGGATTGGCCATATTATCTTTACATAACATGTTTTTGTACCTTGTTTAGCTTTGATGAGCTTATTTTATTGCACTTCACTAGTTTGAGCTTTATAATGCATGTTGTGTGAGAAGATATTTATAGTTTTTAATCACTTTGTCTTGATCTTGAAATCACATGCCTTTGATTGTTGGACTTTGTAGTGCATGTTGATGAGTTTTTAATCAAGGATTGGTCATATTATCTTTACATAACATGTTTTTGTACCTTGTTTAGCTTGGATGAGCTTATTTTATTGCACTTCACTAGTTTGAGCTTTGTAGTGCATGTTGTGTAGGAAGATGTTTATAGTTTTTGATCACTTTGTCTTGATCTTGAAGTCACATGCCTTTGATTGTCGGACTTGATCCTTTTAAGAAATGCATAAATAACCATCTCACCACTATTCACTAGCCAATCATGAACATCTTAGTGCATATCGTAAGATTTTGTGCTCGAAAAAGTGTAGCACATGCACAAAAAGAACATAAGGTATAGCCTCGATTTAATTGCTTAATGCTTAAAATTGGTGTATACTATTAGATTTGATGCCAAATCACATAATTAAAATTAGTGTGTACATTATCCCGGCTATTTAATAAGTTTCTGAACAATTAAAATTAGTGTGTATATTATGAGGCAAAATTCAAGAAATTTACATGATTGCAAGCTGATGTTCTAGGAGATGTGGGAGTTATATGATGTAACTCTTTAGGTGATAGTCTCTTTTAAATTCTATGTGATGAATTTTGTAGGCTTTGTGATTGATTGCTATTCACATATCACCTCACATGTATCTCAAGCTTTTGCTAGTTGTACGCATTACACAAGTTACTCTTTGCTAAACTTGGTACATTTTATTATGTGTGATCTTGTTGTGGCCATCCAAGATTAAAAATTCCTTGATCTTAATGCAAAATGTGTTTAAAATTTGAGAATTTGGACATTCTAGAGCTTGAATGTATCCGAATTAGGGATTTTGTTCAAATTGGATTTAATTGATGCAATTAGCTTGTTGATTTTATGAAATTGATCATTATATTGTGTATTCTAGCTTGTGTGATGATTAATTGGTCAAATTTTTCCTAAAATCTTAACAAGTGGTTTTTCAAATTTTGGGGTTTTTGTTAGAAACTCTATGCTCAAGCCAATTTTGTGAATTTGAACTTATATTGAACTTAGTTTCACTGCATTAGAGCATGCATCATTCACATGCATTGTATTGATTTCTATATCCATCTTGCAGTTTTGCAGTCATATCTCTCATTATTTTCACACATAGCATGCATACACTTTGCTAAATTAGGTACTCAACTTGATTTAAAAATTGATTGATTAATTTTTGAGCCCTTTGTACATTTTAGTGTATTCTATTTTTCTGTGTGGAAAATATTTTTCATAAGAGATATGATGGATAATCAATGTGCAAATATTTTCTCTACTCATGCAACTGTTTATGGGTCACATAGTGCCATGTTTGCATTTTATTGAAAGAGATAATATTTTTTCTTCGTGTGCATCCTCAACTTAGTTTTTTTTTTTTTTTTTTTTTAAAAACTTGGTTTGTGTCTTTTTATTTATCCCCACCTCCTTTATTTTTCCCCAAAACTGTTTTTCCCAAAACTTATTTTGTTTTTCCTATTTTTATAAGGGGAGAAATTTTCTTTAACCTTTGTGGTTCTTAGGGGGAGTTATTGCTCTTCAAAAGGGGAGTTGTCTCTATTTTCTATAGAGATGTCTTGTTTTGTGTCCTTTTGATTCTCTATTTTCTCTTATCCTCTGTCATGTATGTTTGAGTTGTCTTTGTCAATACGTAACAAAAAAGGGGGAGAAATAGTTATAATGTGGGAATCATGTTTGTTTTGTTTAGGGGGAGAATATAAAAGCTTTTTGATGTATCTAACTTAGGGGGAGAGTTAGAATTTATTTTGTTATATATATTTTTTGTTTCACTGCTTATTGAGTTATATTTATGATGTTATTCATTGGTATATCTCTTTATTTTGTGTTTTGTGAAATCAAGATCTTATTTTGTTTACTTGTATTATTTCCACATATGCGTTTATGCGTTTTGTTTAGTGTTTCAGGAAATATACAGGTTGATTCAATTGAGCTGCTGTCTACACTTGTAACTAATGGATAGTAGTTAGGTTAGATTATTTTGTAATGGGCATTATTTTTGTAAAGGGCTTTTACTTGTAACTTTGAACTTTGTGTTTGTATTTTGTCACGGATTGCCAAAGGGGGAGTTTGTTAGGTTCTAAGGAATTAGGAACTAATGTATTAGAACTCTAATTTGTATTGTTGGCAAACCGTGATCAAAATGTTTTAGTCTTGTTTAGACTTGCTCAAAGTGTATTTATATGTAAAGTTGGAATCGAGTGTTCAGCAGGATTTACTATGTAAATCTGTCTAACTCGATCAATCGAAAATTAGGCTCGATCGATCGAAAGTCGTGCAGATTGTTTTTCTGCAGAATTTTCTAACTCAACCCAAGCCCATTAAGGATTAGGGTTTTAGATCTACTTCTCCCACTATATAAAGGAAACCCTAGCCACGTTTTTAGAGAAACTTTGGTTGCTCATAGTGCTGTTTTGTGTAAATCTCTTGTGAGATCTAGAGGAGTTTTCCTTTACACAAAGCTTAGGGTTTTCAAGGAGAAGATGTTATCTATACCTTGATGATCAATTCAGTTGCTGCCATTGGAGCTTAAAGAAAAACAAGCGGGGGTGCTTGTATCTTGTGGAGAATCCAGAAAGAAGGAGTCCGTGGATTTGAAGCTTGTACGTGGTCGTGTCAGTAAGTTCTATTGGTGGGTAGCAATAAGAAGTCGAGCGTGAAAGCTTGTAAGTCTTATTGTATGAACTTCAATTCTTTCATATAGTGGATTCAAGTTTACCTTGAGGATAGCTAGGTTAAATCCTCCCCAGGTTTTTTACTGGTTTGGTTTTCCTGGGTGATCATATCATTATGTTATTTATATTTCCGCTGCTTTATATGCTTGATATGATTATATGATTGTGTTTAACCTAGATTTGCATAATTTGACTAAGTTAATCACTTGGCTAATTCACTAGGTTAATCCAATTGTTGTTTTAAGGAGTCTAAAAACCTAACAATATGAATTTAATAACAAGTTATTGGATGGTATAACACTATTTAGAGTTACACTATATGTAACTTGCACCTAACTCTATATATATATATATATATATTACAGTAATGGTGTGTAAATTGCAAGGCTTCAAAAGCTGTTTTATATTTAAAGCTCCACTAGAATTTTAATGCATCATATTTTCTTTGAATGGTAGAATATGTAGTTCCATATGCAAACAAAATTGTAATAAATGCTTAATGGTAGAATATATAATTTTACATACAAACAAAATTATAATAAAATGCCTATTGATTCTCCAAAAAAATAAAATAACATATAATAATAATAATAAATGCCTATTAATAACTATCATAATTATCATAATTCATAAAATCATATTATATAATACTTTCATGTGCATTGCACGGGTTACCAATTAGTTTTTCAAATTTTCAAGATAATTCTATTAGGAATTTTTAAAAAAATTTATCAATTTTGAAATGCATGAATTAGATTTTGCAATCTCATCAATAATTTAATAAATAAAAAAATTGCAATAATCAAGATTTCTTTTTGTTGGAACATTTTAATAATAAAATATTTAATAAATTAATTTGTTGAATTAAATGATAAAAGTGCAAGTTTTATTTGGTTAATGAGTCATAACTGAAGAGCTAGTGTTTTTATAGAAACCCCAATAAGTAGTGTATAAGGAACTTTATGGAGGAATTATCTTTAAAACTCTAAAGAATCTTAAGCCAACTTTTCCTTTTTTTTAAGAGAGTTTTAACCTATGGCGTCTGCTCTAATGATAGATCTTTATCATCAAACCATGATACCGATTGGTTTTTGGTGTAAGCAGAGATTGAATCCCAAATCTCTTATTCAATTATTATTGATTTTACCAGTTAAGTTAACTGAAACCCACTAAGCCAACCCTTCCTTGGTAGTAATAAATAGATATTAAGTTACAGTTATGAACTATATAATATATGTGTCATATTTTTTTAATATATTGTTTGATGCGCATAAATTTAAGGTGATTGTTTTGTTTGTGTTATTTTGCAATATTTATGAACAATTTGACTTTATTTCTTAAAAAATTAAAAAAAATTATTTCTGTATTAAATATATATACATTTAATTTATGCATATTCTTGGATTTTGTTAGGCAATGGTTAAAGTAGTACTGATCGAACCCATTGGTGGGACTCTAGTCGATGGGTCAGGGCCATGCTCTATTGTGGATTGTGTTCAAGCTATAAGCAATGTGTGTCCATCTAACTTAGTGGCCACAAACAAGGATGGGCAATATATTGGTTGTTATAGTGCATGTGATGCGTTAAAGGATCCAAAATATTGTTGCACTAAGGATTATAGTAGTCCACAGACTTGCCAGCCTAATAATGAGTACTCAACTAGCTTCAAGAAAATATGCAATCTTGCCCACACCTATCCCCAGGTGATAATCAACCTCCAATTTATAGTTGCAATGGGGGGAAATGAGTTATAGTCTTTTGTCCCTCATAAATTTGCCTTGTCATTGACTCATTATGATGATAAAGTTAATAATTTCCGGATAAGTTGATAATTGGCACGATAACTTGTACTTGTGGTATGATTCGGAAATAGCTTTGTATCAACATACATGGAAGCCAATTTAATAGAATCAACAAATTGTTAACGTGCCCATTTTTTTTTTAATATAAAATAGAAATTCAACCTTAGTCTAATCCAAATGTATGTGTGTGAAGCGCTTCAATTAATGACAAGGGTGTGTGGTGGTCTCACGAGAATTGTGTACTTGTGAAGACACCATCACGCCAAGAGTGTGTGGTGGTCCCATCATTCTTTTCTAAAATTAATGAATTTGTTTCAATTATATGCAGAAGCATAAAATCAAAGAAATTAATCCTTCCAAATAGAATCTATTAAATTGTATACGTGATGACAATGCATTGAGATCCGATGCAATATTGCTATTGCACCATGCAATTAACTCTTAGTTATGAGAGAAATTAAAAAAAAAAAAAACAGTCGCAGACCCACACAATGTGTGGAAATAAATAATTATTTTATATTATAATATCATGTATAATTTTTTTCTCTAAAGTTTTTTGACGATAATTTGTTCTCATTAAAAATTAGACAATTTCAATTCAATCCAATTAGGTCTATTAGTTTTTTTCTTAATTTTTTGGGTTGAAAAGTATGAAATTTTATTATATTTGGGCTAAACTCTTTAGTTTTGAGTTAAAAAATACAAAGAAAATACTAAAATAGACTCTAGAAATCAGAAAAATGAACCTTAAATGCAATAAAAATGACAAATATTCAAAAGTCTTATTCGGTCCATATTGGTTCTATTCGGTCCATTCTATTCCTCTTTGGTCCAATTTGATCCTATTCGTCCTAATTAGTCCATTTTGTCTCAGTCCAATTCAGTCTATACGGTCTTATTCAGTCCATTTAGATCCAATTCAGTCTATTCAGTCCAAATTGGTCCTATTCAGTCCATTTTGGTCCTATTCAGTCCACATTGGTTCTGTTTGGTCCATTCTGTCTACTTTGATCCATTTTAGTCCTATTCGGGCCATTTGGTACACTTTGGTTCTATTTAGTCTATTCTGTCCAGTTCGGTCCTATTCAGTCCAGTATGTTTACTTCGGTCCTATTCGATCCGATATGGTCTTATTTGGTCTACTATGTCAGCTTTAGTCCTACTCGGTCTATTCATTCTTATTCTATCCATTTCGGTCCTATTCAGTCCACCTTGTTCCTATTCAGTCCTATTCTGTTCATTTGGTCCAATTCAATCCATTCAAATCACTTCGGATCATTTTGGTCCACTTCATTCAACCTAAAATAGAGATGAAAGAACAATATAATAAAATCCACCAAAAATGAAAAGAGAGAGAGAGAGAGAGAGAGAGAGAGAGAGAGAGAGAGAAATAACGTTTTGTGTGTGAAAAACCTATGAATGGAATGAAAAAGAGAATTGTAAATTTATAATAAGAGGAGGGGAATAAGAAAAGTAAAAAATAAAGGAAGATAAAGGGATAGAAGAAAAATGATATTAAGATAGATAGTAGTGGAGAGATGAAAAGGTAAAAGGAATGGGAAAAGTTAGAGAAAATATAACAATAAGTTGGGAAATTAATAAGAAAAAATTAAAAATAAAAAAGAATGTTCGAAATGGGTGAATGATGCAGTCATTGATATGGCTCAACAGGAGCGTAGAAACAATTGATGCTATACTTATATATGTGTGTGTGTGTAATAGTAAAAAAATTGAACGTTAATTCTTTTTTTCTTTTTTTTATTCAAGGGTTGAGATTAAAAGTAATTTTCAAAACTTTTAATTTAGCTATTGTACCGAATCTCAATCCTCGAGTGAATTTTGGTCAAAATAAAATAAATGGGATGG
This sequence comes from Quercus gilva, assembly GCA_023621385.1. Classification (NCBI taxonomy): domain Eukaryota; kingdom Viridiplantae; phylum Streptophyta; class Magnoliopsida; order Fagales; family Fagaceae; genus Quercus; species Quercus gilva. The sequence continues at coordinate 39,214,614 of CM042479.1, read as the reverse complement.
AAGCCTAAAATCAATCAAATATTAACTTCGCCAATCATGCATCCAGTGCCTTTCTAGTAAACAATCCCTTACTAATTTGGTTATTCCTATTTACATTTTCAACTCAAAAGTCAAAAGCAAAGGTTCAAATATATATATATATATATATATGTGCGTGTGTGTGAATAAATGATACGGGAATTAATTTGTATCAAGTCAATTTTTTAATAGAATCAATAAATTTTAACCTGTCAATCACGCTTGGCTTTCCTTCAAAATACAAACCCTACCTTTCCTATATATAAATTCCCCCTTGCTTAACATATTTGGTAATTCCAACTTATATTTTTTACTCAAAAGCAAAGGTTCAATGCCTGGCGAAGCTTTCTTCACCATCCTTCTTCTCTTGCTCATTACAGGTAACTGATTGATACGCCCTTCTCTTTTCTTTTTCTAAATGGTAGTATATCACAAAAATATCACAGATATGTGTAAATTTTAAATGCACCTTAATATTGATATTTATGAGGAGAAGCAAAGAAGCTAAAGGTATAAGAACCTTAATCGTGAGAATGACAGTGTATTGACTTTTATCAAGATCACAATGTCTAAGTGGTTTAGACAAACTAGCAAAGTGATATCAACTTATCACGTATGAAGTTCTTGAACGTATGTTGGTTGTCTTAGTGCTTGGGATGCTTTAAAGGATCCAAAACATTGTTGCTTTGGAAATTTGCTAGTCCACAGACTTGCCAGCCTAATGATTACTAAGTGTCTTCAAGAAAGCATGTGGTCTAGCCCACACTTATCCTGGTAATAATCAACCCCCAATTTATAGTTGCAGTGGGGCAACGAGTTTGAGTATCACCTTTTGTCCCGCATAAATTAGCCTTTTTTTTTTTTTTTTTTGGCTCTTTTGATAGAATAGAACAATGCGGCTGTCTTGTATCGTGAGTCTTGACAAAATAAAAATTCTTGAAAGGGAATATTGGGTAGATTCAAATGTTACAATGGTGTGAATTGTGCAATTTCTATACCTCTAATGAGATGAATGAGGTCACATTACTGTAAATGAGCAATAGTATTGAAATCTTTTAAAACTTTACAACTTGTTCGTATTTGGAAGTTTGGTTGGGCTCATCAATAGGCGTCAATGTGGGTGTGATAACTGATAACCAGGACCAAAGAAAATGCTAGGTCAAATGCATGTGTATCCCAAATTGAATACTCAATTGACAATATTTTAACCATACATCTAGGGTTTTACAATTTAAAAAGCACCACTTGATTATTTAAGGATTAAATCAAGAAAACCACAATTTAATAAATTACCCCTTTATTCTTTCTTTCTTTTTGAGAAACAATTACCCCATTATTCAAATGAAATTTGAATTACGTACATTGTCTTGCAAAAAAATTACAATACTATGACTCTTAGTTACGTTATAACAAAAAATGAAAACTAATTTAGTCCGAAGGAATGTGTTAACTAAAGGTGTTTGTGAACATTGTAAGCAACTTCCCTACAATGTTATTCACGCATTATGGCTTTCGGCTGTATAGGACTTTGATCCAACTTGGAGTGTTCACCAAGTTAACCACTTCTCCAAGTTTTTAGATTTGGTGCAGCACATAATAGAGGGAAAAAAGGATCTGGATGTTTTCGCAATTGGTTCCATAGAAATAGACTTTGGGTAGAAGACAAATCCTTTCCTATTAATGATGTAATCCCAATGGTCAAGAAAACCCTCTGTGATTTTATTCGGGCCATCCCAGTAAAATCTTCTCCTCCCACTGCATTAAATCCAAATCGGGTTTGTTGGTCTCCTTTGATAAACCCTTTAGTCAAAGTTAATTTTGATGGTGCAGTGTTTAAAGAGTAGAGAGAAGCAGGATGGGGTGGTTCGAAATTCTCAGGGCTTGGTTTTGGTGTTTACAAAAGAGAAAATAATCTTACCCCACTCAATTGCTGATGAATATATGGCAGCAGTGAAGTTCTTAAGTTTTGCTCAAGACCTCAATCTTTCATCCATTATTTTAGAGGGTGACTTCGAAGTTATCATTAAAGCTCTTAGTATAGTAAAGATGAATCATTCTCCTCCTATAGTAACCTCATCATTGAGGCTAAATTATTTACACATAACTTTTGTTCTCTTGGTTTTTGTCATACTCGTAGATAAGGTAATTCTGTAACTCATATCCTTGCTAGACATGCTAGATATATTAGCAATTTATCTATGTAGATGAAGGATGTTTCTCCACCCATCAATAATGTACTCGTAACCAACTTTGTCTAATCTCTTTTCTAATAACACTGCTTGACTTTTTTCTATTGAAAAAAATTGGAAAACAAACAATTTATCACAAAATAATAAATCCATTTCCTTAGTCACAAAACTAACCACAACTAAATTTTAACAAAATCTATTTCCAATAGAACTGGTAAGAAACCAAAATTCTAGTCCTATATAATTTCATTTTCCAGTCATAGAAACCACAACTAAATTTTAACAAAATATACTTAAACCAAACGGGGAAACACTAAACAATAATGTATATTAAAGCTCCCATCTCCACAATGTCTTGTTTTCATTTGGTGGTTTTGGTTTGCTATCACTACCGTGTCATTCCCATGACATACTAAATTGAATTTTAAGGCCTTGTGAGCACACTCATGTGTAAAAGGTGTAATTCTATGCAAGTCCATCCTAATTGGCAGGAGTATGCCACTAGCCTTATGGGTGGGAAGTCGACATTTGGTTTTTGTTCAGAAACCGATTTGAATCTTTATAGAGAGCTCTAACAAACCAAAATGAGTTTGAAATTAGGGTACAAACTTTGGAAGGTATAGGGCAACTAAACATCCTAAGTTGAGTGGGCTGACCTCTACTTATGTACCTCATAGTCATGTTTCAAAAAAAATCCCCCTAAGAGGAACCTTTCTTATGCATGCAAGAATTAAAAGTAAGGCACAAGCAAAAGCACACATTCTAAACATATCATTTACAAATTAAAAAACAAATATTCTATCATTAGGGTTTTGAAAGCTACCACATTCTCAACACATCCAAATCCTTAACATGCTTCTAACAAGATTCAATCATCCTAAGCATGATTCTAATAAGATTTAAACATTCTAAGCATGTTCCTAACATGTGTTGAAAGATAAAGAACAAATAAACAAGGGTAAAATATCATTTTCGTCCCTAAATTATTTCAAAAGTTCATTTTTCATCCCTAAACTTTCAAAAGTTCGTTTTTCATCCCTAAACTATCACAAAAGTTTGTTTTTCGTCTTTAAACTTTCAAAAGTTCTATTTTCGTCCCTAAACATTTCCAGAGTGCTGACATGGCTTTGACAAAGTGTTGATGTGGGAGGGACGAAAATCAATACATTTGAAAAAGTTTATGAACAAAAATAGAACTTTTGAAAGTTTAGGGACGAAAATAGAACTTTTGTGATAGTTTAGGGATGAAAAACGAACTTTTGAAAGTTTAAGGACGAAAAACGAACTTTTGTGATAGTTTAAAGACAAAAATGATATTTTACCCAATAAACAATATTAAAATTGAAGAACAATTGTGTGTGTGTGTGTGTGTGTGTGTGTGTGTGTGTGTGTTTCTAAAAGCACCTACCTATGAATGACTAAGGCTGTGTACACAGGCCTCCTAGGGTGCGTATGTAAGGCCGAGGTTGTGTAACACGCCCATGAGGTAGAAACCCCTCTTCTAGCCTAAACATGCTTCTAGTCATAACACCTAAAACTAGAATAAGAAAAAAAAATACTAAGGCTAAGAAAAATAAAGATCAAAAACCTAAAGAAGAAGTTATAAAAAGTAAAGAAAATTTCTGAAAAATTTAAAGAAAAAAAAAAAAAAAAGTTGTTAGCTATGCTTTAAGCAAGGACCATTGCTGGCTCAAGGCATTATAGGGCCTAAGACAAATACCCTTTTTTTTTTTTTGAAAAGCCTAAGACAACTACTTTAAGTGTGACATATTCTAATATTTTGAATATTAACAACAGATTTATTCAACTTTTGGTATTTTTTTTTATTATATAAAATCTAATTTTTTAGATGCAAAATTACAAATTAAAATAAACCCATCTTATTATTCTATTACTATACAACTAAAATAAACACTATTTATTAAGTGAAGCAACCAAATACTAAAAAATTATGATTTTAAATTTTAAATAAATTATATATTTGATATCTCTAAATAAATTTGAGTATAAATTTAATGAGTTCTTTCAGCATTTATATGTAGGAAATTAATGAGTTTTACACACTAAAACTTAGAAAAACTTTACAAACAATAATTGCCACCTCCAATAAAAAGTTTTTTCTTTAACTGGTTTTTTTTTTTTTTTTTTTCCAGATAAAAAACTACTAATACTTCTATTAGTACATTTATATCTTTATTGATAAAAATTTGGGGGCATTTTTTGATTAGGGGCCTTAGGCGGTTCCCTATTTGCCTCACCCATTGAGTCAGCACTAGCAAGAACCAAAGCTTTGATTTGATCATTTCCCTTTTCTTAGTGAATGACAATAATTTAAATGGGTACAAAAATGATGATAGTTAATTTTTTTTTCTTTTTTCAAAATTTATGGATAAGAATTTAAAAACTATTCCATAAAATTACTCTAAAAACTCTAGATCTTAATCGGTTAATCCTTCACAAGTTTTTTTTTTCCCCCAAGTTAAATTTTACCTTTTGAAATTATGACAATATCTCTTCTAAAAAAAAAACAATAATTATAACAATATATTTTTGGCCAAAGGAGAAGAAACGGAACCTACACCGGGATTAGATGCCCTACGAAGTGGCTACATCTGTAGCACAACGACCCGTAAATATCTCCAGACGCCTCAAGTTCAAAGCATCAAACCATTCCCAATTTGAAATCTCAGACAAATTAGTTTTGAATAGGATTATCTTCAAATCTCCCAAGAAAAAATTCTACGGACGTAACCTTTTAGTCATGGTGTACTAGACTGGATGCTTCGTCTCAACCTCACACGTTGTTACATTGAATACAAAAGTCTATAGAACATAACAGTCATACTACTATTACATTTGAAAACCCGTTTTGTAAACGACTAATTCACACTGCTTCCCTTACCAAATACTGACACATGTATCAGTCTCTTTCCTTCACAGTAGCAGTAGCGACCCAATTCCGTATGGAAAATAACTACCAAGTGAGTCAATAAAAATTTCTAGAAAATCCAAGTCCAATTTTCCGCATGTTTCGCCTTTGAATCGGTGTATAAACCACTATATATACGACGCAAAGTTCATTGGATTAGCACCATACCAAACCCAAGTTCATCATTGATCGTATTTACTTGTTACCACCAAATTAAGCAACAATGATGAAAATCCTGGCACTCTACGGCCTTACCTTGGCTTTCTTTTTCCTATCTGGTATGTCTCGATCACTATCTACTTCTGACATGCATTATTACATTGTTTTTGTCAGTATTTTTTCTTTTTTTTAATCACAAAATTTTAGGTTGCCGCAGCCATCATATCGGCTATACAATAAGGCCATGAACCCCACGGATTACGATTTCATTATTATATTCACTAATTTTTCACATGAGACACATTTTAGATTTCATGTGCAGGACACTTGTTCCTCTCTTGATCTCTTCTGTAGTCTATAGTGGATTGCGCCTCTAATGAACAGGTCACATTGAGGGCAAGTGCTAGATTTCATGCATATTTATATAATCGATGATTCTTATTTTTTCATTTTATTTATATAGACACCTTTCAATTGCCTAATATGATTCATACTTACGGTTATAAGCCTGAGTCAGGTCTTGGTCGACTAATGTAACATTTACAAACAGAATAAAAATAATGTAGTGGTTCATAATTACAACCCGGTTACAAGATATGTTTTGTTTTTCATCTTCAAAAGCGTTTGGTTTACTTAAATGCAGGTGCTCACTCTGCTAAAATAACTTTCACAAACAACTGTCCAAGAACCATATGGCCCGGAACTCTAACTTCGGATCAAAAACCACAACTATCAAATACTGGATTTGAGTTAGCATCCAAAGCTTCCTTAACTCTGGATGTTCAAGCTCCATGGAAAGGCCGGTTTTGGCCCTGAACTCGATGCTCAACCAACGCAGGAAAGTTCACTTGCGAGACTGCAGATTGTAGCACTGGTCAAGTTGCATGCAATATATCTAGCTAATTAGGAAAATGCAATATATCGGGCAAATTATATAGCTTTATATCCTATTTTCCAAACTAATTAGGAAAATGCTTCTCTTTTAAAACTCGATTTATCATAAATCAAGTTAGGTCTTATAGTTGCGTTTTTAAGAAGCCTATAATGATATTTTAAGGACCTATAGCGACGTTTTTTAACTCAATTTTAATGAAATCGAGTTATAGGCAATGAAATTGACCTGTAGTGGTGTTTTTTTACCTATAACTCAATTTCATTGAAGTCGAGTTAAAAAACGTCATTATAGGTCCTTAAAACGTCACTATAAGCTCCTTAAAACGCCACTATAGAGCTTCAAAAAAAAAATTTTTAACTTGATTTATCAGAAATCGAGTTTTAAAAAAAAAGCATTTCGCTAATTAATTTGAGAATGGGGCATAAAACTATTTACTTTGCCCGAAGAGGGCAAAGGGCAATTTTGTCCGTGTTAACTTACTCAACATATTTTAACTGATTCAATCATGAATTGATTCTCAAAGAGTTGAACTCTTTGAAAAATCATTTGGCGAACTTGCTCAACTTGTTAGTTTATGTACAATTTTTGAAGTTGGAAGGTAAGCCAATACAAATAAGCTCTCCTTAACAAGCACTAAAGAAAGAGTGCTTGGGCTTAGATTTGGTAAGTGACAACATTGACCGCTTCAACATAATAATAACATGTGGAATTTAGGTTAAGACTTGGTAGAATTGAGAATATATATATATATATATATATTATACAGTAATGATGTGCAAATTGCAAGGCTTGAAAAGCTATTTTATATTTAAAGCTCCACTGGAATTTTAATGCATCATATTTTCTTTGAATGGTAGAATATATAGAATATATAGTTCTATATGCAAATAAAATCATAATAAATGCTTAATGGTAGAATATCTAATTTTGCATACAAGCAAAATTATAATAAGATGCCTATTGATTCTCCAAAATAATAATACTTGTTAGGTTCTAAGACTTTAGGAACTAATACATTAGAATTTCAATTTGTAATGTGTTGGCAAACTATGATCAAAACGTAAAGTCTAGGTTTAGGCTTGATCAAAGTGTGTTTACTTGTAAAATTGGAATCGAGTGATTGCAAAAATTATTGGACTAAATCTGCAAGGCTTAATCGATCAAAAATTAGGCTCGATCAATCGAACCACGTGTAGATTTATTTTTCTACAGAAATTCCAATTCAGCCCAAGCCCGTTTGACGTATAAGGTTTTGTGTTTTACTCCAAGTATAAAAGTAAAAACCCTAGCTACATTTTATAAGTTTTTTAAGAATTGTGTGTTGAATCTTTTGTGAGATCTAGAGGTGTTTACTTTCATACACACACTTAAGGTTATCAAAATCAAGATTTGTGTCAAGAACTTGATGATCTCTTTAGCTGCTGCATAAAAAAACTTTAAAGAAGATCTGAAACCTTTGAATGGAGTCTCAAAGTCATAAGTAGGAGAACTTGTGGTTGCAATGGATCAAAGAAAGAAGTAGTCCGTGGACTCAGAGCTGTCACGTGATCGTGGTAGTAAGTTTTCTACTCGAGGTACCAATAGAATGTTTTTACCAGTTAGGTTTCCCTGGGTTATCATATCGTTGTATTCTTTATATTTTCACACTATTTACCTGATATGATTTTATTGTGTTAACCTAGAATTGAATAATTTATCTAAGTAATCACTTGGCTAAATAACTAGGTTAAGCAACTTGTGTTAAGGGGTCTAAAAACGAACAATAATAATAAAAATCCTATTAATAACTATCAAAATTATCATAATTCATATTTTGAAAAACAAAATTCATATTATTTAATAAGTGCATTGCACAAGTTACCAATTAGTTTTTCAAATTTTCAAAGTAATTCTATTAGGAATTAAAAAAAAATGATCAATTTTGAAATGCATGAATTAGATTTTGAAACCTCATCAATAATTTTACAAATAAAAAAAATTGCAATAGTCAAGATTTCTTTTTGTTGGAAAATTTTAATAATAAAATATTTAATAAATTAATTTTTTGAATTAAATGATAAAAGTGCGAGTTTTGTGTGGTTAATGAGTCATAATTGAAGAGCTAGTTTTTTTTTTTATAGAAATCCTCAATAAGTAGTATTTTAGGAACTTTATGCAGGAATTATCTTAAAAACTCTAAAGAATCTTAAGCCATCTCTTCCTTCTTTTTTAGAGAGTTTCAACCTATGACGTCTGCTCCTGAAAATAGTTTTTTATCATCAAACCAAAACACCAATTGGTTTTTGGTGTAGGCAAGAATTGAACCCAAATCTCATATTCAACCATCATAGATTTTACCAATTGAGCTAACTGAAATCCACTAAGCCAACTCTTCATTGGTAGTAATAAATAGATATTAAGTTACAGTTATGAACTATATAATATAGGTCCATTTGGATACAGTTGAAAACTGAAAACACTGTAGCAAAATAATTTTTAAATGTGTGAATAATACCGTGTGACTCATTTTTAATGAAAAAGTTGCTGAAAAGTGAAGTTTATGAGTCCCGTGAATAGTGCACAAATCCCACTGATGTGCACTATTCACGGAAAAAGTCAATAATCACACCTTGAAAAAAAAAAAAAAAACAGGCGTGAAACGCCAAAAATGCAAACGCAGCTCATTTTCATCTGAATCCAAAAGCTACCTATGTGTCAAATTTTTTTAATGATATATTGGTTGGCATGCATAAATTTAAGATGATTGTTTTGTTTGTGTTATTTTGCAATATTTATGAACAAATTGACTTTGTTTCTTAAAAAATAATATTAGATTATAAGTACTTAGGAACTAATGTATTAGAACTCTAATTTGTATTGTTGGCAAACTATGATCAAAACAAGTGTTTAGTCTTATTTTAGACTTGCTTAAAGTATGTCTTTTATATAAAGTTGGAATCGAGTTAACTGCAAAATTGAGTGTGCAGTTCTAACAGGCTCGATTGATCGAAAGTTAGGCTCAATTGATCAAAAGTCATGCAGAATATTTTTCTGCAGAATTTTCAAACTCAACCCTAAGCCCATATGACGTGTAGGGTTTTATGTTTTATCCTAGGTATAAAAGGGAAACCCTAGCCACATTTTTGAGGTTGCTCTATTTGCTGTGTGTGTGAATCTCTTGTGAGATCTGAGAGGTGATTGCCTTCACACATGCTTAGGATTATCAAGAAGGAGAATTTATTGAGAGCTTGATGATCATTCAGTTGCTGTACTAAAGAGTTTAAAGATACACAAGCGGGTGTGCTTGTACTTGCTGGAGAATCCAAGAAAGAAGGAGTCTGTGGTCTTGGAGCTTGCACGTGGTCGTATCAGTAAGTTTTCTATTGGTGGGTAGCAATAGGATGTTAGTGGTCTAAATCGCTATTGTAAAACTTCGATTCTTTTATTAGTGGATTCAGTTTTACCTTGAGCATAGCTAGATTAAATCCTCCTCAGGTTTTTTACCGGTTTGGTTTTCCTGTGTCATCATATCTTTGTGTTCTTTACTTTCTGCACTTTACATTGATATGATTGTATGATTGTGTTAATCTAGATTTGGAATTTGGACTAAGTAATAACTTGGTTTATTAACTAGGTTAATCCAATTGTGTTTTAAGGATTTTAAAAACAAACAAATAAAAAATTAATTATTTCTGTATTAAATATACATTTATTTTATGCATATTCTTGGATTTTGTTAGGCAATGGTTAAAGTAGTCCGAATCGAACCCATTGGTGGGACTCTAGTCGATGGGTCAGGGCCATGCCCTATCGTGGATTGTGTTCTAGCTATAAGCAATGTTTGTCCATCTAACTTAGTGGCCACAAACAAGGATGGGCAATATATTGGTTGTTATAGTAGTGCATGTGATGCGTTAAAGGATCCAAAATATTGTTGCACTGGGGATTATAGTAGCCTAGGCTTGCCAGCCTAATGAGTACTTAACTAGCTTCAAGAAAAAATGCAATCTTGCCCACACCTATCCGCTCCCCAGGTGATAATCAACCTCCAATTAATTTATAGTTGCAATGGGGCAATGAGTTACAATATGACCTTTTGTACCTCATAAATTTGCCTTGTCATTACGATGATAAAGTTAATAATTTCCGAATAAGTTGAGAATTGGCACGATGACTTGTGCTTGTGGTATGATTTGGAAATTGATTTGTATCAACATACATGGAAGCCAATTTAATAGAATCAGCAAATTATTAACGTGCCCATCATTTTTTTTTAATACAAGATAGAAATTCTACTCTAGTCTAATTTAAGTAAATATGCGTGTAAGACTCATTCCTAGAGACTTCTACTCCAGCCCTTCCCCCCCCCCCCCCCCCAAAACAAGAACTATATACTTGTGAAGACACCATCACACCAAAGGTGCATGGCGGTCCCATCATTCTTTTCTAAAAGTAATGAATTTGTTTCAATTATATGCAAAAGCATAAAATCAATGAAATTAATCCTTCCAAATAGAATCTGTAGGGTCACAAATTTTTGGCCTAGGCCCAAAATTTGTTTGGACGATAGTTTGATGAGCCCAATACAATAAATTTGTAGAGAATGGGCTAAAGAACTAAGTGTTAATGATTTACACTAACGGCTTGTAAATGTTTCAACGATAAGCAAGAGTGAACTACACGTAAAGCTTGATAAAATGGTTTTCCGAGGAGATAGAATTTGAATCAATACAATAGTTATGAAAGTTGATACAACTCTTAGTGCTACAATAATTCTTTCTTCCCTTTTTCCTTCACTTTTTTCTCCCCCACTACTCATGGGAGATCTTTTACATTATATAGGTCTTTTCAAGCCATCCTGATCATACACTTGTTACCCATCTAAACCCTCACCTGAGTACATGTCCCATCAAGAATCTTCTTTTGTTATCTGTGAATGGCGGTAGCTGAAAACTACACTGTTTAGGGGTCTTCTCCCCATAAATGCGTCCAGAAAAGTTGCTACAGTGTATTTAATGCGGTGGTAACAGCTTTTCTTTGAGATATTTTCGTATTATTATCACCTTTGTGCGTGCTTGAAGTCATTGAAACTTCTTGGAGGGTCACTTTAAATCATTCCAACACTTGCTTGACCGACATTCATCCCGTCAGAGGAGGATAACCTCCTCAGACTGTATTCCTCCGTCCTCTTCTTGCATGGTCCTCTATTCTGGGGCTTCTCCTGATTATTTATTCTTCCTCGAGCGTATCCACGAACAGGGCCCAAGGCCCAGTATATAAGTTTGGGCTTTTACCCCCACAGAATCTATTAATTTGTATACGTGATGATAATGGATTGAGATCCGATGCAATATTGCTATTGCACCATGTAATTAACTCTTAGTTATGAGAGAGAAATTAAAAAAACCAGTCGCAGACCTAATTATTTTGTATTATAATATAATGTATAATTTTTCTCTAAAAATTTTTGACGATAATTTGTTTTACCCTAAAAATTAAACAAATTATATTCAGTCCAATTAGGTCTACTTCGGTCCCATTCGGTCTAATTTGATCCACTCAGTCCAATTTGGTCCACTTGGTCAATTTTGGTTCTCCTTCAGTCCATTTTAGACTAATTGAGCCTTAAATTGATTATTTTTGTAGGTTTTCTTTTTAAGTTTAACTCAATTTTTTTTTCTTAATTTTTGAGTTGAAAAGTATAACATTTTATTATATTCAGGCTAAACTCTTTAGTTTTGAGTTAAAAAATGCAAAGAAAATACTAAAATAGACACTAGAAATTAGAAATATGAGCCTTAAATGCAATAAAAATGATAAATATTCAAAAGTCATATTCAGCCCACATTGGTTCTATTCGGTCCATTCTATCCTCTTTGGCCCAATTTGATCCCATTTAGTTTTATTTAGTCCATTTTGTCGACTAAAGTTCTATTTGGTCCAATTAAGTCAATACGGTCTTATTTAGTTAACTTAGGTCCAATTCGGTCTATTCAGTCCACATTGGTCCTATTCTGTTCACTTTGGTCCTATTCGATCCATATTGTCCATTTTGATCCACTTTAATTCTATTTGGGTCATTCAGTCCACTTTGGTTTTATTCGGTCTATTATATCCACTTCGGCCCTATTCAGTCCGCATCGGTCCACTATGTTGGCTTCGGTCCTATTTGATCCGACATGGTCCGATTCAGTCTATTATGTCCAGTCAGTCCTATTTAGTCTGTTCATTCTTATTCATTCCACTTAAGTTCACTTTGTCCCTATTCGGTCCTAATGTTCATTTGGTCCAATTCGATCCATTCAGATCACTTCAGATCATTTTGGTCCACTTTGATCCACCAAAAATGAAGAGAGAGAGAGAGAGAGAGAGAGAGAGAGAGAGAGAGAGAGAGAGAGAGAGAAACATTTTGTGTGTGAAAAACTTATGAATGGAATGAAAAAAAGAATTGTAAATTTATAATAAGAGGAAGGGAATAAGAAAAGTAAAAAATAAAAGAAGATAAAGGGATAGAATAAAAGTGATATTAAGGTAGATAGTAGTGGGGAGATGAAAAAGTAAAAAGAATGGGAAAAGTTAGAGAAAGTATAATAATAAGTTGAGAAATTAATAAGAAAAAAATTAAAAATAAAAAAGAATGTTGGAAATAGGTGGATGATGTGATCGTTAATGTGGCTTAATAGGAGCGTAGTAGCAATAGATGCTATGCTTCAGCTTTGTGTATGTGTGTGTATGTGTGTGTTGTGTGTGTGTAACAGTGAAAAAGTCTAACGCTAATTTTTTTTTTTTTTTTTAATTTAAGGACTGAGATTAAAAGTAACTTTTGAAACTTTTAATCGGGCTATTGCATTGGACCTTAATCATCGAGTGAATTTTACTCAAAATAAAATATATGGGATGGAAGCCTACAATCAATCACATATTAACTTCGCCAATCATGCATCCAGTGCCTTTCTTGTAAACAATCTCTTATGGTCCATTTGGATTAAGGAAGAGGAAGGGGGAATACAGTAGATTTAGCAAAAAAATTAGCTTATTTTTTGCTAACTCTACTCTACTCCCATTCCCTCCCCTTCCCGAAAAATTATTAGATACTTTCGGAGTATCATAAATGTGTACTCTCTCTTCTCACATAAATGGTGGGTCTCACCATGAATTTAATTAGTGGGACCCACCATTCATGTGAGATGAGGGAGTATGCATTTATAATATTCCAAGAGTACACAATAATTTCCCCCACTCCTCCCCCATCCAAACAGGCCATTACTATTTTTTTGGTTACTCCAATTTATAGTTTCAACTCAAAAGTCAAAAGCAAAGGTTAATATATATATATATATATATATATGAATGAATGATATGGGAACTGATTTGTATCAAGTCAATTTTTTGATGGAATCAATAAATTTTTAACTTACCAATCACGCTTGGCTTTCCTTCAAAATACAAACCCTACCTTTCCTATATATAAATTTCCCCTTGCATAACTTATTTGGTAATTCCAACTTATATTTTTTACTCAAAAGCAAAGGTTCAATGCCTGGCGAAGCCCCCTTCACCATCCTTCTTCTCTTACTCATTACAGGTAACTGGTTGATTCCCCCTTCCCTTTTCTTTTTCTAAATTGTAATATATCACAGATATGTGTAAATTTTAAATGCACCTTAATATTGATATTTATGAGGAGAAACAAAGAAGTTAGAGGTATAAGAACCTTAATCGTGAGAATGACGGTGTATTGACTTTTATCAAGATCACACTAAGTGGTTTAGGCAAACTGGCAAAGTGATATCAACTTATCACGTATGAAGTTCTTGAACGTATCAAGTTCAATAAAACATAGGCGCAACCGCCTATGTTTTATTTTATTGACTAATAGTGTAGTAGTTAAAGTATGGGGTGAGCCGGTGAGGTTTTAATGTTTTAACCCCCGCCCCTAAAAAAAAGGTATGAGGTGATAGAGTAAAGTAGTAACTTTCACACTCATTTAGCGTACATATTCCATGCACATTATTTATTTCTCGTTTTAATTGTGGATATCGAGATGTATACATGAAATTTGAAACACTATTTTTCAAAAGTAACATATACTGTCTAAGTTTGAAACAATATTTATCAGGGGGACAGTCTACGGTAACCTTCAACTACGAGAACAGATGCACTGGGTCAATATGGCTTGGTGCCACCCCATCAATTGGTGATAGTGATCCTGAGTTCACTTCAGGAACTTCAAAAACACTCCAAATGCCTGATCAATGGAAGGGTTTCATTTGGGGGAGGTCCAAGTGCAGGCTCAATTCCTCAAATTATTTTTCATGTGGAACTGGAGATTGTGGTGGCAACAAAATTTGCCAATGGCCAGTACCCAATTCCCCAGTGACCATACTTAATTTCACTATTAACCAGCCAGAACAAACCAATCCCCTTGTGGTCTCCTATGAACTGTGTAAAAGTTTGGTTGACTGTACAGATGGGAAACAGAAGAAGAAGACAGATACAAAGAAGATAGATGCAAGCAATTCAAGTTAATTTGGTTAAAGAGTATTTGAAGACATGAGCTCAGGCAGAGAGGCAGAGCAACAGAACAGAGTATTAGAAGACTTATGTTTAAGCTTGAGCTAAACGACTGTGATGTTTCATACGACCTGTAGTTTAGACTTAGATCAATTAAAGGCTTAGATCAATTAGAAGCTATGTATATAAACACGTGTAAAGCAGTGATTGGTTGTAGAGGTTGAGCCCGTACAGTGTCGATTTAGTTAGAGGTTAGTTGTTTTCATTTTGGTATTAGTTCAGGTATATGTACCTCTTGTACATTCAGTTTTCATAATTAATGCAATTACAGAAATTTCTACTTCAATCTTTTCTCTCTAGCTTGTTGTGATCTTCTCTATCCTCTAGCTCTCTTTTTTTTTTTTTTTATAAACTGAACTTGAACCACGGGCATAACGTGCCGGTCCGGATCCAACCCGTTGGTGGGTCTCTAGTTGGTGGTTCTGGACCATGCCCTGTGGTGGATTGTGCTCAAGATTTTAGCAATGTGTGCCCACCTAACTTAGTGGCCAAGGGCAAGGATGGTCGCTATGTTGGTTGTCTTACTGCTTGTGATGCTTTAAAGGATCCAAAACATTGTTGCTTTGGAAATTTTGCAGTCCACAGGCTTGCCAGCCTAATGAGTACTCAAGTGTCTTCAAGAAAGCATGTGGTCTAGCCCACACTTATCCTGGTGATAATCAACCTCCAATTTATAGTTGCAGTGGGGCAACGAGTTTCAGTATCACCTTTTGTCCCGCAAAAATTAGCCATGTTTTGTTTTTTTTGGCTCTTTTGGATAGAATAGAACAATGCGGCTATTTTGTATCGTGAGTCTTGACAAAGTAAAAAATTCTTGAAAAGGAATATTGGGTAGATTCAAATGTTACTATGGTGTGAATTGTGCAATTTTTATGCTTCTAATGAGATGAATGAGGTCACATTAATGTGAATGAGCAATAGTATTGAAATCTTTTAAAACTTTACAACTTGTTCATATTGGGAAGTTTGGTTTGGCTCAGAAGACGTCAATGTGGGTGTGATAACTATGACCAAAGAAAATGTTAGGTCAAATGCATGTGTATCCAAAATGAATACTCAATTGACAATATTTTACCCAGACATATAGGGTTTTACAATTTAAAATCACCCCTTGATTATTTAAGGATCAAATCAAGAAAACCACAATTTAATAAAATACTTAATTATTCAAATGAAATTTGAATTACATTGTCTTACAAAAAAAAAAAAAAAAATACAATACTATGACTCTTAATTACGTTATAAAAAAATGAAAACTAATTTAGTTCGAAGGAATGTGTTAGCTAAAGATGTTTGTGAACATTATAAGCAACTTCCCGAGAATGTGATTCACGCATTATGGCTACACCCTGGAGTTTTGGTTGTATGGGACTCTGATCGAACGTGTAGTTTTAGCCAAGTTAACCACTTCTCCAAGTTTTTAGATTTGGTGCAACACATAATTGAGGAAAAAAAAAAAAGGATCTGGATGTTTTTGCAATTGGTTCTGTAGAAATAGACTTTCAAGTAGAGGACAAATCCTTTCCTATTAATGATGTGATCCTGAATCCTTGATGGCAAAGCAAATCCTCTCTGATTTTATTCGGGCCATCCCAGTAAAATCTTCCCTTCCCTCTGCCTTAAATCCAGATCGGGTTTGTTGGTCTCCTTTGATAAACCCTTTAGTCAAAGTTAACTAGAGTTAAATTTTGATGGTGCAGTGTTAAAAGAGAAGCAGGGATTGGTGTGGTTGTTCAAAATTCTCAAGGCTTGTTTTTGGTGTCTATGAAAGAGAAAATACTCTTACTCCGCTCAGATTCTGATGTAGAAGTCATGGTAGTAGTGAGGGCTTTAAGCTTTGCTCAAAACCTCAGTCTTTCATCCATTATTTTAGAGGGTGACTCCAAAGTTATCACAAAAGTTCTTAGTAATGAAGATGAATCCTTCTCCTCCGATCCTATGGTCACCTCATCATTGAGGTTAAATTATTTACACATACTTTTTGTTCTCTTAGTTTTTCTCATATTCGTAGATAAAGTAATTTTGTAACTTATAACTTTATTAAATATGTTAGCGGTTTATCTGTGTAGATGGAAGATGTCTCCATACATCAACAACGTACTCATAGCCAATTTTGGCTAATCTCTTTTCTAATGACAATGCTTGACTTTTTTTCTATAAAACTTAAAAATAAATAAATAAATAAATAAAACTTGAAAAACAAACAAATTATCACAAAATATTAAATTCATTTCCCCAATCACAAAATTAACCACAACTAAATTTTAACAAAATATATTTCCAATAGAACTAGTAAGAAACAAAAATTCTAGTCCTACATAATTTCATTTTCCAGTCATAGAAACCACAACTAAATTTGAACAAAATATACTCAAACCAAACACAGCAACACTAAACAATAATGTATATTAAAGCTCCCGTCACCACAATGACTTTGGCTTTCATTTGGTGGTTTTCATGGGTTTGCTAACACTACCATGCATGACATTCCCCTATGACATACTAAGTTGGATTTTAAGGCCTTGTGAGCACCCTCATGTGTAAAAGGTGCAATTGTGGGTCCATCCTAATTGGCACAAGAGTATGCCACTAGCCTGATGGGTGGGAAGTCGCCATTTGGTTTTTGTCCAAAAACCGATTTGAATCTTTACATAGAGCTCTAACAAACCAAAAATGGGTTTGAAATTAGGGTACAAACTTAAGAATGTGTACGTGTATAGGGCACCCAATCCTCTGTTGAGTGGGCTAACCTCCATTTATGGACCTCATAGTCATATTTCAATAAGGATCCCCTAAGAGGAACCTTTCCTATGCATGAAAGAATTAAAAGTAAGGCACAAACAAATGCGCAAACACATCATTTACGAATTAAAAAACAAATATTCTATCCCTAGAGTTTTGAAAGCTACCTAGTTCTCAACACATCCAAATCCTTAGCATACTTCTAACAAGATTCAATCATCCTAAGCATATTTCTAACAAGATTTAAACATTCTAAGCAAGTTTCTATCATAGGTTGAAAGATAAATAACAAATAAACAACATTATAAATATCACCATTTATACTCACTAGAATGGCTCAATCTCATAATTAAGATTCTAAAAGAGCCTACTTAGGAATGACTAATGTTGTGTACACAGATCTCCTAAGGCGCGTATGTAAGGTCGAGGTTGTGTAACATGGCTTGAGGTAGAAACCCTATTCTGGCCTACACATGCTTCTAGTCATAACTCATAACACCTAAAACTAGGGGGGGGGGGGGGGGGGGGAATATATATATATATATATATATATGTATATATGTATATATATATATATATATTAAGGTTGAGAAAAATACAAAGCAAAAACCTAAAGAAGAAGAAATAAAAATAAAGAAAATTTCTAAAAAATATAAAGAAAAAAAAAGTTGTTAGCCATCCAAGCAAGAACCAAAGCTTTGATTTGATCATTTCCCTTTTGTGTAGTGAATGGGCCAAAAACCAAAAAGTGGTTTTCCACAACAATAATTTAAATAGGTAAAAAAATGATAATAGTTAATTTTTTATGTTTAATTTTTAAATGTTGATGATGTGATAAAATCTAATTGACATATTTCAAAATGTATGGATACGAATTTTACTCTAAGAAATCTAGATCATAATCATTCCATGGTTAAGCTTGTAAAGTTGTAATCTTCAATTATATTTTGTTGGCTTTAATTTCGTGTCAAATTTGATTGTATTCAGTCAATCATTTCCCTGTATGTTTATGGGATTCAATTTAAGGGTTAAGTGTGAGAGTTTGGTGAAGAACTATGAAGAATGGAGCAACTCGCGACTTGCTCACGAGTGGACAACTCATGAAAGGTTATGTGAGATGCACATGCTGAAAGCCGAAGAGTTAAGTGCCAAGAGGCATCTCATGACTCATCTTGCGATTAGGCCAACTCACGAGATGCACTGCCAGCTGTCAAAGTGTGCTTTCCTCATTTCTTTACCCACACTATAAAAGCCCACATTAATTACCCACGAAATTGTAAGTAGAATCTTAGAAAGAAAACTCTAGAAATACACTTGAGAGTTAAAGATTGTAAACCCATAATCATCTGTACATTTCTCTTAGTTTTCCTCTATTCCTACCTTTCTAATTACAAATCTTTGAGAGGTTCTTAGCCTAAAAATTTACCACACCCAATCTGAGTGTTGAGAGTTGTTTTGGTGCATGTGGGAAGTATTGGAAGAAGCCATTGTTTGGCAATTACAATTTGGAGCTAATTGCGGGATCTGGATAACTAGTGAAGAAAATACTCGATGAAGTCTGTTGGGAGCTGGAACTCAGAGGGTTCAAGTACATTAGGTAAATTAGACTTAAAGGGTCTTTTTGATATTCTTGTATTTCAACTTTATTCACTAATGGATCATTTTGGCTTGGAAGGCTGCAGAGAGATTTTTCTCTGAGTTTTTCAGTTTCCTCCTCGATAATAGGTCTTAGTGTTATCTAAGTTTGCATCTCTCTTCCCTTACTCTTTTTGCTTTACATTTACTTGTTTATCTTGGATGCCTATACACTAGAGAGTAGATCTAGTTAATTGCGTTTCACTTACTTTTATTCCACACTTAATTAAGCAGTTTAAAAGCAATTTAACTGTAAGTTTAAAATTGGGGGTCTAAACAAGTTATAGTGCTTTACACTATCAAGCTTTCAAATCTTTACTTTTTTAAATTATGACTATTTTTGGTCAAAGGAGAAGAAATAGAACTTACTAGATACCAAATTAGATGCCTTACAATTGATAATAAATAAATTTAAAAACTACTTTTATTTTATTGGTGAATATTTGGTGCTTAATTAGTACTTCCATTAGTACATGTATATCTCTATTGGTAAAAATTTGGGGGCCTTTTTTTCATCAAGAGCCTTAGGCGGTTGCCTATTTGCCTCGCCCATTGAGTTGGCACTAGCAAGAAACAAACCTTTGATATAATCTGTAGAGTTACAATTTGTAACACCCCGACCCAATTTTATAATTAATCTATATGTTCAAGTGGTTAATTATTGTTTTAATCACTTACTTTCTAAATTAATAGAAGAGTATTTAATAACCACATTATTTTATAATGCCATTGAATAAGAATTGTAGAGATTATAAATACTTGAATGGCTAATTGTATTATGTATATATATTAAGTATGTACAGAATTATATTAAGTGATTAAGTTATGAGATATATATATATATATATATATAGTTGTTGGACTATATTAAGTGGCTAAGTTATGATATATATATATATATATATATAGTTGTAAGTGTTTTAATTAAGCATGATGCATGAATTGTGATAGTAGATATTTCCACCCCATGCAACCAATGAGAATTCAACACAAGTAAAGCCAACTCCAAAGACCAAGACTTGGCCATGCAATCACCAAGTGCCACCTTATTCCTTCTTTGACTTTCTCAAGCAAATAGAACTTCCAAGAAGCTATTTACCTCTCCATTTCATACGGGTCCAAGCAAAAATCTGAATTCCTCATTCACTTTGCCTCTTTTTCTCTTAAGGAAAGAGCTAGGAAGCTCTCTTGTGTATCTTTTGTCAAACCAACGGGTCCACACATTAAAAGGAAGATAAGGCTCATCTCATTTCTTCTTTCTACTCTCTCAAAGCAACTAGAATAGTCAAGACCTTTCTCCCTTTCTTTCCACGGGTCCAACACCCCAAAAGGTCCACTTCTCTTATCTTCTTTGCTGCTCCAGAACAGCTCCTTAGTTCATCTTTTCTTTGCTCCTTTGTTTCCTTCTGTCTTTGTTCTTACACGGCAACATCTCTCCCTTACTTTCTCACCGAAAATTCTAGTTTCTCTAAGAAGAAATCAAGAGCCTAAACACTAAGGTTTCATCTTCAAAGTGTGTGGGTGAGTAAATTAAACCTCATCTGATTTTGGATGTTTGGATAGTATAATTGTTTTGTTTATTTTCCTTTCTTTGTCCTCTGTTCTGATTTTAGAGGTTGAACTATGAATCTGTTTAGTAAATTGAAAGTTTGATGATTATGGTATTTGGATGCTTGTTAGGGTATTTTAATATGTATTGTATAAGTATAAAAATACCCAAATGAAATTAAGACATATTGCTATTTGTTGATGATTTTAGAAAGAACATGCACTGAAGCTGTCCCTGTGACAGATTTGATGTTTACCAAAAGAAAATTTTGTATTAAATTGTATATAGTGAATTTGGATGCTACGGTTATTTTATAAGAAAGCTAAGACATATACGGTTGTTATGGAAGTGGTCTCACAGTATTTGGATGAGTAGAAAAGTAATGGTGTAATTTCTAAGTTGCATGAGTTTCTGCCAGGACAGCTTTGAATACGTTGTATTGTATGATTTTTAATAAATCATGGGTTTATGTTTTGACTACGAAAATTTTATGGTATATAATAGACATACAGGGGAGTAATTCTGTAAAATTTAATGTCATTTAGATGTGTTTGGACAGCCCATTCGTATTTTACAAATGGGGATTTCACTGCTGTAATGAGCAGTAAACAGGGTAGGATAACTCTGACTTTGTAGATTTAATTCTAAAGTTAGGGTGAATGATTTGAGCTATAATTTATTATGCTCATCATTTGGTATGTCTGGATCATAGATTAATTTTTGCATGACTTGGTTTAAGGTTTAGAACTCAAAGGAGGGGTTCTAAATCACTTTACTGCATTTTCCTGTTGCTGTCTTGCTCAACATGTTGTGTGTTGCAATGCGAGGGATTATGATTACATGACTATGCTTAAAAGAGTTTATGTTTATGCATGCATTGTTGCCCTAAGCTCAAAGCACCTTTTGAAATGAAGTTTGCTCTTATGAGAGTAATGTGAGAATGTTGGTTTTTATGATTTAATACATCATGTTGTATGATGAATGTATTTTGTGTTTGTGGGAACCTCTTTGAGGTGGGATTAGGATGTCATTGATTCTAAGAGATAGGTTTTGAGATGAATGTGTAAGTTTATGATAAGGAATAATGGATAGTAATAAGTTTTGATTTTGGTTTAGGTGTTACCAGTTGTCAGGTCTAAGCTCCTTCGACTTTAGGCTCTCAATTCCTCTGCTTTCAGGTAAGGGATAAGTTATATGGGCATTTGGTAAGTCATGAGGTTATTTTAAAGTATATGATGCATTAAAAGGTTTTTGATTAGAGATATGGCATGTAAGCATTACCAGACAAAGATATGTTCGTGATGCTTTCGAAACTTTATGTATATGATTTAAGCATATTGATGCTATTATTAATTCCACGAACATGATGAAGAAAACAATGGAAATGCTTTTATTATGAAATGTTATGCAAAATAAGAAAATTCAGTATGATGAATAAATATGAAATGTTTTCGGGTTATGTTCTCTGGTGATCTGAACTCTGCCAGTAGGGGTTAATTACTGGCTTTCCATGGAAAACGTTATATGATTGGCCATTAAGTGGGACTGGCTCTGCTGTACCCGCCCTTGTTGGTTACGGCCAACTTGGGGGAAGCCAACCTACCCCCATGGTTGGAAGATATGTATTATGATGTAATCCCGGGAAAACCTGGCATTGTGGGGAATGCTGGATGCCTAGCACCGTGGTGTTAGAAGCCTCCCAAATAAGTACAGACTTATCAGATATGGACTAACCAACAAGTTATGTATGAACAGCTATATTATGTTATTAAGCATGAGAGAATGATTTGGTTTAAATGCATTATGAAAAGATAAAAACTCTCATGAAAAGAAGAAGTTTTTGATGAAAAGAAAGCTGTTCATTAAGGATAAAAGTTTCTGAAGTTCTGTTATGCTATAAAGATAAAATTTCTGAAGAAAGTACAAGTTTATGTTAAGAAGTTATCAGATATCTGTTTTTCTTTATGAAACGTTAAGTTTTATAATTATGAAAATTATAATATTTTACGAGAAGAAGTTTATGAAGGAAAGTTTTATTATTCTTTAAGATGTTTCAAGTTTAAGATAAAGTTACCGATTATCTGGTTTAAATTAAAATGATTATTTTGCAATGTGAATATATATATATATATATATGGTAACTTTGTAAGGAATGAAAGGAATTCAATCCGAAGGTTTGGATAATGTTATTCTAATAAGAAAAAGGAGAACAATTATTTTTCTATGAATAGCGTATAAGTAATTATTATGAATAGTATAAAATACTATGCATGAAAAGATGTTCTCCTATCTGAATAATTATAAAATGAAATGAATGGATTTACATGCATCCTTATTGAATTCTCATATATCTTACCTTTACTGGGCTTCGCAGCTCACCCTATTACTTTTCAGTTAACAGGTTTTTACTTTGGAGCAGAGGGAGCCTTAGTCGAGTTTTGGAATGAGCTAGTTTTAGTTTTATATGTATAGATCCTAAATTAGTAATTTGATGTTTAGCTTTGTAGTATTGTGTAATTTAGGATCTAATGAAATTCGTGTACTTTAAAGTATTAAGAGATGTATTATGTGATAATGTGGAAATGGAATGATTGGTGGATTATATTATTTTTTAGTGCAGTGTAGATGCTCTGAATGTCACAGGAAAATTATACCATTTAAGTAAAGAAACAAAGATGTTAAGAAAGAGGGAAGCCTTTGTGAAAGTTTTGTAAAAGTTTAAGTTGGTTCGTGTTAATATTAGGCTTAGGCTTGGTATTAGCATGCCGGTCATGGTCACAAATCCGAGTATCGGGGTTTGGGGCGTGACACAATTTGTAGCCCAAGCCCAAGAAGTATGGGGTATAAGCCCAATGAGCCTAGTACAATAAATTTGTAGAGAGTGGGTGAAAGAACTAGGCCTTTTATGAATTTAACAATGGCTAATATGGATTTAAAAGATGAACAAACAAGTGAGACACGTAAAACTGAACGAACTTGTTGTCCGAGAAGGTGAATTATGATATAAAACAATAGAGCTGAAAGTTAATACCGTTTTCAGTGCTACAATGATTCTTTTCCCCTTTTTCTCTCCTTTTCGCATGCTCAAAGATAGTAAGGAAGCCAAAGGTCGATGGACTCTCCTGCAAGTAACAAATCGAGAACTAAATGCCTGGGTAAGCTCCCTAAAAGAGCCTATGGATTCTACCCTCAAACCATCGAACCATCTCATCACGACGGGTCCCAAACTAGATGGGAAAACTTTACATATCAAGGCCTCGTCCTTAGCATATACAGTCATTCTCTGGTTGTATTGGCTCATGTGCTCCACAAGATCTGTTCGACCGTTATAAAAGGTGAATGTCGGTTGATGAAAACGCCGAGGGAGCCTTGCATCTTCAATTTTACGCGTGAACGGTGACCTAGAAATTTGGTTCAGGGCCCTGCTCATAGCATCATTTCCCACACCACCTCGTGGTGGGCTTTTACTGCTACTCATGATGGTGCTCCTCCTTGTAGGAGAAAGACTCACTGGGCGGGGGTTCGGAACCTCCGCCTATAATTAATATCCCTTTCATCATTAGAGGAAACATCATGGTTCGATGATGCTCTCTTCCTCTATGCATGGCGCAAGTCCCTTTTCAGTTGGTCGATCTCCAGTTGTATGCCCCTATTGCTTTTCGCATGGGAAATATGGCTTCCACCTCGAGGTTGACTCCTATCTATATGTGTGGTGTGTACACTCCCTTCACGGTTACCTCGCTGCTCGAGGTTAACAAAAGGGTCACCATGTTGGGAGGCCATCAATTCAGTTGGTTGTGAACTTGGTTCTGCCATAGCTGACCGTTATCTTTACTCTCACACAAGATCTTCCCACAAACGGCGCCAATTATAGGGTCACAATTTGTAGCTCAAACTCAAGAGGTATGGGCCCAATGAGCCCAGTACAATAAATTTGTAGAGAGTGGGTGAAAGAACTAGGCCTTTTATGAATTTAACAACGACTAGTATGGATTTAAAAGATGAACAAACAAGTGAAACACGTAAAACTAAACGAACTTGTTGTCCGAAGAGGTGAATTATGATATAAAACAATAGAGCTGAAGGTTAATACCATTTTCAGTGCTATAGTGATTCTTTTCCCCTTTTTCTCTCCTTTTCTTTATGGGATACCTCTCACAATATATATAGTTCCTTTCCAATCATCTTCATCCTACACTTGTTAATCATCTAAGCCATTACTTGAGTGCACGTCCCATCAAACACCTTCACTAACCTTCTGTGAAGTATGGTAGCTGAGACTGCATTATTCAAGGGTTCTCTCCAGTCCACATAAATGTGGCCAGAAAAGTAGCTACAGTGCATTTAATGCGGTGGTAGCAGCTTTTCTTTTAGATATTTCTGAGTACTTATCGATGCCGTTCGTGCATGAGGTTCATCCTTAATGAAGAAATTTCCTAGAAGGTCACATAGATTGATGAAATATAAAATTGACCTGTATTGATCATGTCCGAGGAAAAGTTCCTCCTCAAACTATTCCCCTACCGTTCTTTCCCTATGTAACTTTAAACTTGGGGTTTTTAGCAATTACTTATCCCTACTCGGACACGCTCACGTTCCCAAATAAGCCCCAAGGCCTAACATACAAAATTGGGCCTTTATCCCTACATGATCATTTCCCTTTTCTAAGTGAATGACAATAATTTAAAGAAAAATGCTATATTTCATAATGTTTTTACAACACTTTCACAATAAATTTTAAGTAACAAATTGTTACGGGTGGCAAGTTGTTATGGGTTTTTAGTTTGAATCTACTACTAAAATTATTTTCTTACTTACCAGTAACAACTCATAACAATCTGTCATTTAAGATTTGTTGTGAAAAAGCTATGGACTTAGCACTTCTCTAATTTAAATGGGTACAAAAATGATGATAATTAACATTTTCTTTTTCTTTTTTAAATAATGTTGATGATGTGGTAAAATCTAATCTATATATTTCAAAATTTATAAATAAGAATTTAGAAACTATTCCATAAAATTACTCTTAAGAACTCTAGGTCTTAATCGGTTAATCCTTCCCTAGTTAAATTTTACTTTTAAATTATGACAATATCTCTTCTAAAAAAATAATAATTATGACAATATATTATATATTATTATTGTCATACACCAGGATTAGACGCGCGCCCAACGATTCAGCAAAAAAACAAAAGATGCGCGCCTAACGAATTGGCAACATTTGCAGCCCTACGGCCTGTAAATAACTCCAGCCTCCTCAAGTTCAATACATCAAATTATTCCCATGTTGAAACTTATAACGGTTTGGCCAGGGTTATCTTCAAATTGATGAAATCAGACAAATTGGTTTTGGCACAACTTATAACAGTTTGGCCAAGGTTATCTTCAAATGATGAAATCTTTGGCCAGGGTTATCTTCAAATTGATGAAATCAGACAAATTAGTTTTGGCACAACTTGAGGGTTGTCCTCAAATTTCCAAAGTGAAAAATTTATACGTAACGTAACCTTAGACTACTGGATGCTTCGTCTCAACCATGGGCGGAGCTATATATGGTCTAGGGAAGTAATGGCCCCCTCCTAAATTTTTTTTTTTTTTATAAAAATATATTAGTATATTAATAGGTACTAATTTTAGCAATTTTGTTTAATAAAATTACACTTTGCCCCTCTTAACAATGTCATCAATTATTTTAAGAGTAATGTTATAGCCGTAAACTTTTGTACAAACTATTGAAATAGCAAATTCTTATTAGTTTATACATAACTTACATTATTTTTTACTTACCAATAATCACTCACTACGTTAGTAATTTGTAAAAATTTGGTAGTTTTAGCATTTTCTACCTTTTAAAAGTCATAAAAAAATTAATAAATTAAATCTAAAACAAAATATACAAGCCCAAAAAAATTAACCCAACAACAAAAATTACCAATAATAAAACTAAAAAAAATTAAGCCTAATCATTAAAAAAAAAAATTACCACATGTGTCAGTCTCTTTCCTTCACAGTAGCAGTAGCGACCCGATTCTGTTTGGAAGATAACTACCAAGTGGGTCAATAAGAATTCCTAGAAAATCCAAGTCCAATTTTCCACATGTTTCTCCTTTGAATCGGTGTATAAACCACTATATATACCATGCAAAATTCACTGGATTAGCCCAAGCCATACCACACCTACGTTCGTCATTCATCATATATACTTGCAAGTAAGCAACAATGATGAAAATTCTGGCACTCTACGGCCTTACCTTGGCCTTCTTTTTCTTATCTGGTATACTATCTACTTCTAATATGCTTTACCACATTGCTTTTGTCAGTAAATTTTTTTTTTTTTAATCACAATTTTAGGTTGCGACAATCATCATATCGGCTATACAATAAAGCCATGAATTAAGCTTTCATTATTATATTCGCTAATCTTTCACTTGAAACACAGTTAGATTTTATGTACTGGATACTTGATCGTTCTCTATTGATCTCTTCTAATAGTCCATAGAGGTACGTACTCTAATGAATAGGTCACATTGAGGGCAATTACTGGATTTCATGCATATTTATAGCATCGATGATTCTTTCTTTTTTTTTTTAAATTTATTTATATAGACATGTGCACCTCTTCTATTTCACTTGCTCAATATATGATTGATACTTACGGTTATAAACCTGAGTCAGGTCTTAGACTATGTAACACTTACAAACAGAATAAAATAATGTAGTGGTTCATAATTAATACAACCCGGTTACAAGATAGGTTTTGTTTTTCATCTTCAAAAGCGTTTGGTTTACTTGCATGCAGGTGCTCACTCTGCTAAAATAACTTTCACAAACAATTGTCCAAAAACCATTTGGCCCGGAACCCTAACTTCGGATCAAAAACCTCAACTATCAAATACTGGATTTGAGCTAGCATCCAAAGCTTCCTTAACACTGGATGTTCAAGCTCCATGGAAAGGTCGGTTCTGGGCCCGAACCCAATGCTCCACCAACTCAGAAAATTTCACTTGCGAGACTGCTGATTGTGGCACCGGTAAGGTTGCATGCAACGGTAATGGTGCAATCCCGCCAGCTTCTTTAGTAGAAATCAACATAGCAGACAATCGTGAGATGGACTACTACGATGTTAGCCTTGTAGATGGCTTCAACTTGCCTGTTTCTGTAGCCACCAGAGGTGGCACTGGTGAATGCAAGAACTCAAGCTGTCCAGCCAACGTGAACGCAGTTTGCCCAGGGGAGTTGCAAGTGATAGGGTCTGATGGGAGCGTGCTTGCTTGCAAGAGTGCTTGTACTGCTTTCAATCAACCACAGTACTGTTGCACTGGTGCATTTAGCACCCCGCTAACATGTCCACCCACAAACTATGCTCGTATCTTTAAGCAACAATGTCCTCAAGCTTATAGCTATGCTTATGATGATCATACTAGCACCTTTACCTGCTCTGGTGCACCCGACTATTTTATCACTTTTTGTCCATGAATTATAGAAAGGAATTATGTATTCCCAAATTTGTAATATGAAACTGATATGTTTCAAGTACTAGGCACATGTATGTATGTGTCAAAGAAATAGTTATTTGAATAAAACATGTACAAAGTTTGGGGTTGTGCTCATGAGTTACGAGAATAAAGTTTTTTCGTGCTACTCTATCACTTGTTATTCATGTTGTACTAAGGCTGAAGATTTTTATTCTTGAGGGTAAGTAGATAAATTTAAATTAAAAAGTAAATTGCAAATCACACATTTCAAGTTTGGGGTCATTTTGATTTTGTCTTCACATGTTTCAAAATCTAAATCCACTCTCCTAATATTAGGGGTCAATCTCTTTGTTAATACTTAATACCATGCAAATGTGTTTGTTAAGTGACAACATAACATATTTTAACTGATTCAATTCTCAATGAGTTGAAAAACCATTTGGTAGAATTTTTTTGCCAACTTTCTCAACTTATTTTAATTTATGTGCAACTTTTGAAGTTGTAAGGTAAGTCAATTCTCCTAAACAAGAACTAAAGAAAGAGTGATCGGGCTTAGATTTGGTAAGTGACAACTTTGACCACTTCAACATGATAATAACATATGGAATTTAGGTTGAGACTAGACATAGCAAAACGGGTCAGAATTTTATGACCTGACTCGACCCGACCCGACCCGAACCCCTTTTTTTTACCCGAAGTAAAAACGGGTTGACCCGTGACCCAACCCGTGTTTTTTGCGAGTCAACCCGACCCGACCCGCGACCCGACCCGAACCCGAACCATTTTTTTAAAACTTTTTTTTTTGGTAAAAAAAATAGTAAAACTAAGACAATATTGGTTTAATTGTTTATTGTAAACTTTAAGGAAATAATTGATACATTTACATAACTGCATGCAAATTAATTGAAAGACAAATAATTGAACAATCTGTAATGAGTAAAGATTTTTAGATATCAAATAGTAAAGTACATGCCAAGATAATCTTGTTACAGTAGAGTTAAAAACATAGATTTAAAATTGTAAACATGTGTGAGAAACATTCACAAGTGTGAAAATAGTGAAGCTAAAGTATCAACTTAGCATAAATTATGAATATTTAGACCTATTTTTTAATAATTTATGTTCAAAATAAACGGTTTTTTAAAATAAATTATGATATTTTCTAGAGTGTGTGTTACTTAATAATAATATGATATTCATAAAAGATACCATGTATAAATAAGTAAGCAATCAATTTTAAATTATATCTCAAATTGAAATAGAGTGTCAACCACAATTGATAATAGATTATAAAATTAATTTTCAAGATTGTAAATTTCTTATATGTTTTTATTCTTTATCAAATAAGTTATCCAATGAGTCATTTGTAATTTTGTTTTATATTTTGGAATGTTGATACTATGTAGAAATAAAACTTGTGTATTTGTTTTACTTATCTTTCTGTTATTTTGTTTTAGATAGCAATGTTAAGCTTTGTATAATTTTAAAATTATTGAATAAGTATTAATAAGTTTAACTGAGTTCATTCTTGATATAAGTGATGAATTCAAAATAATGTATTTCAGATCAAGTAATTTGTTGCATAACTTTCCAAATGGAAAATACATGTTGTTTTCTTTATCAAAAAAAAAAATCATGTGAAAAATACGGGTCAACCCGACCCGACCAACCCGACCCACAACCCGATTGACCCGAACCGAACTCGACCCGACCCGCCCGTTTTGCCATGTCTAGTTGAGACTAGAGGATTAAGAATTTATACATATTCTTCACCCCCGATGAATAACAAGGTAGCATTTGGGCTAGGACCAAGTTCACCAGCAATGAATCATTCTATTTTTTATGTGAAACTGGAGACTCTAGATATTAGGCACAAAGAGTTGCCAATCTCCACCACCCACTTATGACTTAACCAGTGACCCTACTCAATTTCAATATAAACCAATCTTTGGTGTCCTGTGAAGTGAACTTGAACCATGGGCATAATGTGGTAGTCCAGATCGAACCCATTGGTGGGATTCTAGTCGATGGGTCAGGGCCATGCCCTATTGTGGAATGTGTTCAAGATATAAGCAACGTGTGTCCATCTAACTTAGTGGCACAAACAAGTATGGACAATATATATAGGACAAAGTTTAGCTATAAAATAACCTTCTCAATATCTTTTTATTGGATGTGAATATTGACAAATTCACTATTGGATTACTTCTTCTTATATCCTCTATACTTGCAAAATTTCTAGA
Source organism: Quercus gilva (assembly GCA_023621385.1). NCBI lineage: Eukaryota > Viridiplantae > Streptophyta > Magnoliopsida > Fagales > Fagaceae > Quercus > Quercus gilva. Next base: position 39,184,227 of record CM042479.1, on the reverse strand, counting down.
AAATTAAAGATCAATAGTTATGTTATCAATAAATCGTTTAAATTGTAAGTTTTTATAGTTTAAAATTATACATAAAATATAAGCTTATTGACTATTTAATAAATAATATCTGATTGACACAAAATTTGACATGTATATTAAGAGTGTAAAGAACATGCAATTTAACGGTTAGATTTTCAAAATATGTAGTAATGTTTATTTTATTGAGTAAAGTTATAACATTAAATTACAAATAATTTTGTAACTAAATTTTGTCCATGTATATATTGGATGTTATAGTGCATGTGATGTGTTAAAGGATCCAAAATATTGTTGCACTGGGGATTATAGCAGTCCATAGGCTTGCCAGTCTAATGAGTACTTAACTAGCTTCAAGAAAATATGCAATCTTGCTCACACCTATCCAAGTGATAATCAACCTCCAATTTATAGTTGTAGTGGGGCAACAAGTTGAATATAAATTTGCCATATATGTGCGGGTCATTTCCTTATATTTTACATGCCCATATTACCCTTCAAAAACCAAGCACCCACTACATGCATTGTGGATTGGGTTTATCTTGAAAGCATGGTTTTGTAACCCAGACCAAACCGTACGGTCAGACTGGATTAATCAAAAACTGGCCATCAATTCGGGTTTTTAAACATAAAAAACTGGAACACTCTAATTTGCAGCAAATCGTTCAAACCTCGGTCAAACCGTTCAGTTTATGGAATGGGGCATGGGTTTTTCGGTTTTCTTCCCCACATAATTTTGCTAAAAATCTCCTCCTTTTATCTCGTTTGTCAACTACATCACTGGATTTCACCGTTTAATGAGAGACCAAAAGAGGGGAGGGAGAGAGAAAGGCAAGAGTAACAGAGATTAGAGAGAATGAAGTAATAAAGTAATGGAAAATGGAGAGCAAACTTATGCTGGCATTAGATTTTCTGGAATAGAAGTTGAATCATGCATTTTCGAAGAGATGTTTTGTAGGCATTCTTGGAGCTAACCAAAAGGAAGAAAGAAAAGAAAAAGGAACACAGTATCAAACTATTAGGAAGGGCGGCTAGAACTAGAAGAGAGAAGATAGAAAGCTAAAGAAGTAAAGTTATTGATGATGCCGAAAAAATCATCAGTGAGCCACACCGTACTCGCACGCTCGAAACTAAATCTGCATAACCAAAAAGAGAAGACCTAACAAAGGGTACCAATGTGGTGCCGGCCAAATACCCTATAAATGTCAAGTTAGAACTTCTCACAACTCTAGAGTGCTAGAGCTGGGGTGAATTATGCGTACCTTGGTTATGAGGGTATTGGGGCTTTTATAGTAGTAGAAGGTTGACATCTCTTCCTTGGGTTAGAAGTCTTTTCCATATAGGAATCCTCATGGGCGTATATTGCGGAATCCTTTCCTTGTAGAATACTAACATTAAGCGTGGGATACAAAACATTTCCTTATATACATATGCGTGGTGGCCAAGTCAAGATTATGCTCGAACTGTCAGCTTTTCATCCTTCCTGAATTGACCTCGTCAGCTTAAAGTTGTAGAACTCTTGCTACCTCTACAAGTAAAGCCGACGGGTTTCTTTGAGACTACTTCATGCCTTCCTTTTGATGAGTGTACACTTACAATTTTGCCCTTATCAAATATCATTTTGAATTGATGGTGAGGATGAAGTTTTGAATGTTAGAATATTGGGATTTGTTAATTGATAAGACTAGAGAGAATAATTTATAAATAATAAAAATAATAAAAATAAAAATAAAAACTAGAGAGAATAAGGCAAGAAGGGGAACACGTGAATGAGATAAGAATGAGAAGAAAAAGTATTGGGGAGTGGGGCCGGGTAGATAAAATGAAAGAAAATTGAGATATTTTAAATAATATAAGAGATATTTTATTATTTTTGTAATAAATTGCAAAAAAATATCATCTTTTCTTTAATTAAAATATTTTTTAACCTCTTTATATATATTATTTTAATTAAAATTGTTAAATTTTGTATATGTATTTTATTATTTTTATATTAATAAATTATTAAAATAATCATGACGTCACTACGGTTTGACCTCGGTCTAATCTTAAAAACTTTGAACCTCTCCCTTTTACGGTTCATTAAATGATCCGAGTCTGAAATATTGTTAGATATGCTAGCCTTCTCATGGGCATTAATTAAAAAAATTAGTTTTTTTTTTATTTTTAGGGGAAAAAAATAGTTTAGAATCTTTTGATTACTCACATGCCTACATATAAATATTGTTAGATAGCTATCTTTATCCTGTGTAATTGGTCAGATATAATATTACATAAACTAAATGTGAATTATATTTTTCACTCGCCTAGCTAATTTATACAAGGAATAATTTATTCCAACTAAGAGTATACATATAGATTTTTATGTAAAAAAAAAAAAAAGATTTATATTGTGTTTAAAACAAACCAAATAAACTCCAAATATGATTGTTCTTTTCACTTATTCCTGTATAACAACATGTTAAAACCGAGTGTACACAAATTTGTATTATTTTGATTTATTTAATTATTAATATTTGGAGGTTTCACAAAAAAAAAAAAAAAAAAATTACCATTTGGTAAAACATAAAGTGGAAAGATAAACCGATTCATTTGACAATAGAAGTGTTTATTTTAAGAGCAAGGAGTGGGATAAGACCTAATCCAACAATAATAAAAAGAATATTCAATAATTCAAACGAGGGATTTGAACCTTAGTTCTTCATAGGAAAGAGAGAAAGTAATGTCATTAATACCTGATAAAGTCTTTGATAGTTAAATAAGAGATCTGGAATTTAATTACCACTTATACCAAAAACTTATTGGTGTCTTGGTCTGATGATAAAAAGTTATTATTAGGAACAGATGTCATATGTTGAAACTCTATATATATAAAAAAATAAAATAAAATAAAATAAAAAAGTTACAAGATTTAAATGCTAATAACTCTCTATAAAGAGTTATTAGCATTTAAAGAAAATATAAGGTCTGTTTGGATATAACTTATTATTACTGAAAACTGATTGTTGCTGTAAAACACTGTAGCAAAATAATTTTTAAATGTATGAATGATAACGTGTGACCTATTTTTAATATTTTTTAATGCGTGAACAGTGGATAAACAGTGCGTGAACAGTACATGTACTGTTCATGAACAATACTTTTTGTCCCTCAAAGTCAACATATGCGGGCCAAAAAAAAAAAAAGGAGAAAACGCAACGCAGGAGAAACGCAACGCAACTTTCAGCTGAATTCAAACCAATACATAATGTGACAAGATTTTGATTGTGTAAACATAGAAGGTGTGGGAGGAACGAATCTTTCCCTAATCAGGTAATGTTCGCTTTGGGATAGACAGAGTTGACTCTTGCTCCCACCCACACGAATTTGTTCAATCCCACATTGGGGAGAGACACCTCCCACCCTTGCCACTATGGTACACCATTCCTTAGGCCAAGTGCTTATAAGGTAAGGGTGGGAGGCATCTCTCCCCGATGTAGGATTGAGCAAATTCGTGCGAGTGGGAGCAATGATTGATCCTGCCCATTCCAAAGCGAACAATACCTGATTGGGGAAAGATTCGTTCCTCCCATAGAAGGTTTAATAGGAAATCCTTATAAGATTTAAACTCAATCTATATAAGTATAATGACTTGGTAAAATGTGATCTTTCAATAAAAAGAACTCCCTGTTTGTTTTGGACATTAAGGGTATGTTTGGTAAGTAATTTTTCTTCTTCTCAATTTTATGTTTTTGAGAACAATTTTCTATTTTCTAACTCATAAAACTTGTTTGGTAACCTAAAACAAGTAGAAAAAAAATAGTTTTCAATTCTCAAAATACAAAGAAAAATGAAGACATGCTTCTACATGTTTTCTATTCCCAGTTGTTAAAAAATACGGAGAAAATAATTTGGAAACCACAATTAATGAACTTGCGCCCTAGTTCAAACTCCACTAGCAGCAAACAGTAATAGGTTTCAGGGGGGCTTTGATGCCTGATGGCGAAGGAGCTATTAGTTTGGTAAAGCCGTGAAGTGGGTTTGCAAATAGTAGACCAATTTCCCTTAGTATTATTGAAACTTTAAAGGATGAACTGCGGCCTATGGTTTATCACTTTATCTGATCAATGGCTGTAATTTATCTAATTTGTGGCTTATCATTTATCTGATACGAAGGCCAAGAGGCTTATGGTTTATTCAATGGTAAAGTGGAAGCCCATTTGTTTAACGTTTGGGTTTGCATAATGCCGTGTGTTAAGTTGGCACTATATACTAGAATGTTCTTCACCAAATTGACTAAGTTACTACTCACTAAGCATCATAGAACATTTGCTAATAGCTGGCAAGTAAGGGTGGCAATTTTTATCCATATCCATAAACCTATCCATTATCCACCTTATTTGGATAAGTTTTAACCCAACCCATTTGAGGATTTTGGTCAAATGGATAAAGATTCATTTGGTTATTTAATTAGATGAGTCTAAATGGATAAATCCACTAATACCCACTAAACTCATCTAAAATTTAAAATTAAATAAACCCACTAATACCTACTAAACCCTTCTAAAATCTAAAACTTAAATAACCAATATGACCTCAGCCTCAGTCTCCCTCAAATTTTCTCAGTAACCAAACATTTTCTCAAACACTTTAACCTCTAGATTTCTAAACGTTTTCTCAGAGAGAGAGAGTTAGCCATGGACAACAAGAATCAAGCAACGACATCGTCTTCTTCTTCGTTGAATTCAAGCGCGTTCTCCTTCATATCCAAAGGTTGGCGAGAGGTTCGTGACTCGGCGGACGCGAATATCCAACTCATGCGCCACCGAGCCAACTCATTCAAGAACTTAGCGTCGTCATTTGACCGAGAGCTCGAGAATTTCTTCAACTCGACTTCAATTTCGTTTTCTGTGTCGACAATTCGATCGCCTCCGACGAAGATCGATTTTGTGAAAAGGCTCCAGCCAAAGCTTTCAGAGTTCCGACGGACGTACACGTCGCCGAATTTCAGCAAGAAGGTTCTGGAAAAGTGGACTCCGAGGTCACGACTTCAGATCGATTTGTCGACGATAAGGAATGCGATTATGGTGAAGGCGGAGGATGGGGATGGAGTTGTTGATTTTGATAGGGTTAGGAAGAGGAACATGGTGAATTTCAAAGAGTTTTGGGGGGAAGTGGAAGAGTGAGGTTGAAGGAGACGAAGCAGCACAGAGAAGAAAAAAGTCCATTTTTTTTCTCTCTCTCTCTGGCTTTGTTTGGTGGCTGAGAAATGAATTTTGTGAAGGGAAAATGGAAGGAAAGAACAGGAAAAGTGATTTTTGAACTTTTTAATTTTTGTTTTTAAAGTTTTTAACAAGATATTTATTTATTTGGGTCAAATGGGCAGGTTACTAATTAAATGGGTTGGGCGGGTAATGAATAATTAATTTATATATAAATATGTTATAAATGGATAAATGGGTAATTGCACACCCAACCCATTTATGACCCAACCCGCCCATTTGCCACCCCTACTGGCAAGTGACAACCATATATTACCATACTCCTACCAAATAATTTATTTGCTTAAGGCTTTTTTTTTTTTTAATGAAATTAAGTATACTACCATATTTATCAAACAAATTTTTTTTTTTTTTGTTGAAAATATGTTTTATTTTTTTAAATAACCATATGTGTTTTTTATTTTGAAAACACATGAAATTTTTTTATTGATTTTATTCGTAAAAATAATTTTTTGATAAAACATATTCATAAATTTGGATGTGAGTTGTAGTATTAGAAAAAAACTTAAAATTTATTTTAGGAAATTAAATATCTTACTTATATAATTATATTTCCTTAAAAATAATATTTTTAAATTTGAGAGAGAGATGAGTTATTTTTTATGATTTTTTATTTTTATAATTGTTATGTATATATGGAAAAAATTGTTTATTTGGTATTAATTTTAGAAATTATTGCACCTATTAATGAATAGCTATTACAACCCTTTTAGAGATGAATAGTTATTCCTCATTTTAAAGAATAACTATTCATAATAAACTAGTCGCAAACCCGTGCGATGCACGGATTAGTTGAACAAAAATTTTAAATTTTAAATTAGATTAAAGTTATGATCACTTGAAAAAATAAGTTACAATTTAAGAGGGGAAAAAAAATACTAACACCAATAATGTTAGGCATGCCATGTCTATTATCAATGGCATCCTTTCTTTAATGAAAATTAAAGTCTTGATCATTTTTTTTAATATAATACAATCCCTCCCATTGCTCAATTTGTTTGCAAAATCCTAGGTTTTTTCTTGTCATATAAAATGCAACCAAAAAACCCAAAAATAAGAAAATAAGAACTATAGAAGTTTTTATATAGAAAACAATAATTATTTACACTCAAAAATGAAATTGACACTCAAAAAGTCATTAGAGCAATAGGTTTTGGATTTTTTTTTTTTTTTTTTTTTGAGAATTGGAAAAGCTAATTTAGTGTTATAGGCAATAGTTATAATATTTTAACATGTTAAAGAACATCATCAAAAAGGAGTATCAGATGAATAAATTGACTTCGTTAGAGAATGAAGTCAAATAAATGCATTGGAAAGAATAGATTCAGAATATATGAATGTAAAAAGAAGAAGAAGGATGTACCAGTTGAAAGGGCATAGAGTTTTAATTGAGATATAAGTCGACCAATCTAAGAAGCACTTGGAATACTCCTAATATTAGAAAAAATATAAGAGAAAAATAGGTTACCTCAAAAGAACAATGCATGACTATAGCAATTGAAATTTGTCAAGACAATTTCATATATTGCAAAACATGAACCCAAAATTTAGATGTTAAAACTTCTAAAAAGCCAAAAGAAAGAGTAAAGAATCAGTGCAAAAATACCATCTTGATTTCTTTTGCCACACCATACAAAAAAGTAAAAGCTAAGAAAAACACCATAAGAAAGTGCAAAAATAAAGCAATCTTATATTCAAGCGTGGTAGATATGAACTTTATTGATTATTCCATACCATCTTGACAAACCCGTAAAACGTTTTGTTTCATATTACAATGCATTGATAGCTATTTTCATGCCGTTTGTGCAATGCCCTGGAAAGCTGCAAATAAAAACAAAAGTAAAAAGTTATAAAAAAAAAAAAAAAAGACTACATAACGAAAAAATTGATAATTCTTATTAACAAAAACACTTCTTAGCAATCATAAATTCATAGTTCTAAAAGTCAATTGATTTTTGTTTTGAAAATTTTACTCACAGCATCAATTGTCCATTAGATTTAACAAAACAAACAATTTTTTTTTTTTTTTGAATTTTGTATCAACACAAAATCACTCTAACAATCACGTCATGTGGAAATCAAATGAAAGAGTAAAGACTTATCGGCAAACCACTATGAAATCAAGCAGAAAAGAAACACCGCAACAGATCTAGCCCATACTCAAAAAGGATTGATAGCACGCATATCCAATCACATATGATATGAATATTTAGAACAAACTCATATAAAAATAATCGCAGTGCCTCTGAATCAGGATTGTACAAAACACAAATTAACACCGAAGTAAAAATAGAGGACTGAACACGGCAGCAGATCATATATCTCATATATTACGACACACATATTCATGTCAGCATGATATATACCACCGATGTGATCTAGTGACTATGGTTTGGTTTGGCGACTGACAAGTTTAGTTGAGGAGCGAGCGTGAGTTTATCGTGTGGACTGTGTGATAGTATTCAAGTTAATTCTTAATAAACCCTAATAGTGATGTAGTGAATAGAGAATTAGAGAAGGAGATAAGGAAGAGTCCAAAACAAAATAGAAAACTATATGAGAGAGGAGGTGTTTGCCTTTAAATACATCTTAAAAGTCCTAAATTAAATTAAGAAATATAAATAAAAAATACTAATGTGGAAAATTGTGGAATTTTTTTTTTTTTTTAATATTGTGCTGACGTGGAAAATTGTGGGAGCTTCAAAAGCTTCGGTTTTATATATATATATAGATAAATATATATATATATATATATAGATAAATATAATAATAATAATAATAATAATAATAATAATAATAAATATAGATGATGATTTTTGTGATAAGTTGATGTAGGATAGAATTTACAATTTAATTTTTGTAATTATTTAATTTTGGTATTTTTATGCAAAAAACGTTATTTTAGGTCTAGGTGATTTATTTCCTTATTTTTAGGTTCTTTTAGTGTTTTTTAGGTCAAATTTGGTTCCTATTATGATTAGGTATTAATTAGGGCTTATTTTAGAATATATTTTCTTGTCCATCAAGTTTTATGGAGCCCTTAAATAGGCCTCCAAGTTTGTATACGTTTTTCAATATTATTGATATTAATAAAAATTCAAACTTTTGTCTATTATTTTTATGGTGGATTCTATATAAGATATAAAACCTAAAATAAAAAGAAAATAGTGATGATGTGGAAAATTGTGAGAACTTCAAAAATTTCGGTTTTATATATATATATATAGATAAATATTTCCTGTAATAAAAATATGACTAAACTAAAGAATGACTAAACTATAAGAAATTAAGAATAACTATTACATTACATTTTCTTTTACAATCTACCAAGCATGCTCCAACTTTTTAATAGAATCAATAAATTTTTAACTTGCCAAGCTTTCCTTCAAAATTCAAACCCTATCTTTCATATAAATTCTCCCATGCTTAACTTATTTGGTTAATCCAACTTATATTTTTAACTCAAAAGCAAAGGTTCAATGGCTGGCGAAGCTCTCAACATCCTTCTTCTCTTGTTCATTACAGGAAAATGATTGATAACTGATAAGCCATTCTCTTTTCTTTCACAAAAATATCACAGATATGTGCAAATTTTGATGCACCTTAATATTGATATTTATTAGGAGAAGCAAAGAAGCTAGAGGTATAAGTTAACATGTGAATTATTGTTTCCATCGTGAAAAAAACGTGAGAATGACGAAATATTGACTTTTATCAAGATCTTCATGAACGTGTAAAGTTCAATAATCCTTAAGTCTATGTCTTATATAATGAGAAATGCAATATCTATAATATTTTCATAACAAATTTTAAATGACAAGTTGTTATTGGCAGGATAAAAAAGTAATTTCAGTAGTAAGTTCAAATTAGAACTAATAACAACTGACCACTTATGATTTTTTGTAAAAATGTTATGGACGTAACACTTCTCTTTATTTGATAAACTATTAGTGTAGCAGTTAAAGTATGGGGTGAGGTTTTAATGTTAAAAAAAAAAAAAAAAAAAAAAAAAAAAGAAGAAGAAGAAGAAGAAGAAGAAGATGAAGGAAGAAGAATAAGTTTGGGGTGATCAAGAAAAGTAGTATTTTTCATGCTCACTAAATGTGGATATCACTAAAAGATGCGTACATCATACATGAAATTAAATTATGGTTGTTTTGTTTCGTGTGTAGAGACTATAGAATGTATAACCACGAGTTTGAAGCAATATTTTTCAAAAGTAATATTTCTAAGTATTGTATATCTAAGTATTGTTTTGTTTATATATTTTTCAAGTGGACAGTCTATCGTAGTTTTCAACTACGAGAACTGATGCAATGAGTCCATATGGCTTGGTTCTATCCCGGCAATTCGCGATGTTCTTGATCCTGAGTTCACTTCAGGAACTTCAAATACACTCCAAATGCCTGATAATCAATGGAATGGTTTCATTTGGAGAACCAAGTGCAGCTTCAATGACTCAAATAATTTTTCATGTGAAGCTGGAGATTGTGGCAACGAAGTTTGCCAATGACCAGTAGCCAATTTCCCAGTGACCATGCTCAATTTCACCGTTAACCATTAAGTACAAACCAATCCCCATATTGTCTCCTATGAACTGAACTTGAACCGCGGGCATAACGTGCCGGTCCGGATCCAACCGGTTGGTGGGTCTCTAGTTGGTGGTGGTACTGGACCATGCCATGTGGTAGATTGTGCTCAAGATTTTAGCAATGTGCCCCCACCTAACTTGGTTGTCAAGGGCAAGAATGGGAGCTATGTTGGTTGTCTTAGTGCTTGTGATGCTTTAAAGGATGCAAAACATTGTTGCTTTGGAGATTTTGCTAGTCCTCAGACTTGCCAGCCTAATGGGTACTCAAGTATCTTCAAGAAAGTATGTGGTCTAGCCCACACTTATCCTGGTGATAATCAACCTCCAATTTATAGTTGCAGTGGGGCAACGAGTTTCAATATTACCTTTTGTCCCGCATAATTTTTGTCAGGCCTTTTCCAAAAAAAAAATTTGTCTCTTTTGATAGAATAATAAACACTCATACAAAAGATTATAAAAAGTTTAAATTTCTAAATTGGAGAGAACTTGATGATGATTTGGCTTCAAGAATGGGTGCTACTCCACATGTGAGGTTGCTACTCCTACCCCTTGTCAATGCATTGATGTCTTTCGTACCCCACATGTGATAATGCTCCCCCAACTATCAAATTATTAAAAAAAAAATTGATAAATAATTAAAGCACTCAATTATCCACTTGATTCCTCCCATGCATTGTCAGAAGGTAGAGCTAAGTATTCAAAACTCATAGATGTCATGACCATATGAGCAATGTTTACTTGTATTCCTTTGTTAGTATGTGTCAAGGATAAGAGCCAGCTCATAGAGTCCAAGAGTTCAAGTATTTATAATAAGTGATAACTACAATACAAAATACAAACTCGACCAAATTTGTAGATTGTGATAAGATAAGAAGAGTAATCTATATCTCAAATGTCTCTGTATTTCAAACTTATTGTATCCCAAATACGTTGTATTTGACCATCTGTATATTCATATATAAATGAAGAGCCTTCACCGTATTATGGTCAGCTAAAAACACAAATCAATTCTTGCGTTTTTTTTTTATTTTTTTATTTTATGGCTTCATCGTATCTCTCAACCTCAACCACTAACACCACTATTGCTTCTCTCACCACTCTTACTACTACTCATCATCAAATTACAATCGAATTAACCCGTGACAATTATTTGCTGTGGAAGGCTCAAATTGTTCGCTACTTGGAAGGGCAACATCTCTATGGCTTTCTTGATGGTACAACAGCTCCTCCATCACAAACTATCACCGTTGAATCCAATGGTGAAACTCAAGTTCTTCAAAATCTAGAGTTCCAGCACGGGATCTCCAAAATTAGATGATCCTCAGTGCAATTATCTCATCTTTATCTGAAAAGATTCTCGCTCATGTGGTTAAGTGTACCACTTCCCGTAGTGTTTGGCAAGCTTTGGAGCGCATGTTCACCTCTCAGTCTTAGGCAAGAACAATGTAGATTCATTACCAGCTTGCCACATTATAAAAAGGCAACTCTTCCATTGTTGACTACTTTCATCAGTTTACCAGCAAGAGTATCAGCTAAACTGGTAAACTGATGGGAAGTGGCACAATTAACCACATGGGTGATAATCTTATTTCATGGGGCTGTAAAAAGCAAGTTACTGTGGCTCGCTCAAGTACTGACGCTGAGTACAAAGCTCTTGCCAATGCTGTCGCAGAGGTTAAGTGGTTACCAGCTCTTTTATTCGAACTTGGTGCTCCTGTGTCCAAATCACCCATTTTGTGGTGTGACAACACTGGGGCTACCTATCTCTCAATAAATCCAATTTTCCATGCTTGCACCAAGCAAGTGGATGTTGATTTTCACTTTGATCGGGATATGGTTGTTGATGGCTCACTTATAATCCACTTTCGGTCTAGCTGGGATCAACTAGCTAATATCTTAACAATGCCATTATCCTTATCTAGATTTGCTCTCCTTCGGTCCAACCTCAACGTAATTCCCATACAGTTGAGCTTGCGGAAGCGTGTTAAGGATAAGGGTTAGCTCATAGAGTTCCAAGAGTTCTAGTATTTGTGAGAAGTGATAGCTACAACATGAAACACAAACTCAACCAAATCTGCAGATTGTGATAAGATAAGAAGAAAAATTTGTATTTCAAACTTCTTTGTATTTCAAACTCATTGTATCTCAAGTACTTTGTATCTAACAATCTGTATATTCATATATAAATGAAGAGCCTTCACGGTATTATGATCAGGCTGAAAACACAAATCAATTCTTATTTGTATCTTTACAATATGAGAGCCATAGGACTCATACCCAAGATTTCCAAGCTTATGACTCTAGAGACAAAAATTTCAAAATTTCTGCCATTGTAGCACTTCTGGGAGCTTCGCAATGGCAACTTTCTGGTGACTTTAAGGCAACACTACCACTATCAATAACCTCCCCTAATTAAATTCCAGGAATCCATAGGAACAAAAGGCATGTTATTTGGATATGCGTATCGAAATTCTTGCAATCAAAGTTCTTGTAGTTTGAATATGTCTCTTAGATCAACACAGTTTCAGTATTTCTTGATTCTAAAATGTAATTCTCAGAATAAGGTTTCCATCACTACGCCCAAGTGTTTGCTCGAGTGGTTGGACATTTGATAGCATTTAAAATTGAAGGTGAAAACCAAGTGTTCCCTAGCACTTTGGTAACAACTACCTGTTAAACTTTGGACCACGTTTGCCAAAGTTTCTTCTATCGTAGTCGATACGTTTGTACATTGGAGCTAGAAGTATTACAACTCCTATTTACGAAATAGGATCTAATCCTATGTTTTTCCATTTAATTTATTATTTTAGCATACATTTGTACACCTAGAACATATTTATTATTGATTTTAACCAGTAAAATGTTTGAATCATGAGTTATTGAAGAAAACATTTCACAAACATAAAGATTTTCCTGTTTAAATAAACATTTATATATATATATATATATATAAAAGATGACTTTTTTTTAGGAAATATATAAAAAATGACTTGAATATATAATGTCCACTACATAATGTTTGTTTTTATTTATATATATATATATATATATATTTATAAACTTTATCATCAAGTGTCTATACCAATTAGTTCATTGGACCAGAAGTAATTTTATTAGTTGAACAAAAAAGGTCTAGAAAATGGCAACTACACATCCTAATTCATAACCTTTGCATGAAAAAATTCATCCACCTTCAAAGCTAGCTCAACAATCTTTTCAACTTAGGGTCCGTTTGGATAGAGCTGAAAACTGAAAACTGAAAACTGAAACACTGTAGCAAAATAATTTTTAAATGGGTAAATAGTACCGTGGGACCCATTTTTAATAAAAAAAATTGCTGAAAAGTGAAAATTGTGGGTCCGTGAACAGTAAAAATGGTGGGAAATAGTCACATGTTGCGGCTACTGTTCAATGAACAGTAGCCGCAACAGTGATAAACAGTGCAAAACGGTCTGGGAAAGCTGAAAAGTAAAAAAAAAAAAAAAAAAAAAAAGTTTGCAAAAACGCAAACGCGTCTGGGAAGCGCAAAACGCGCTTCCCAAACGCACACTTAAATTATCATATGAATTGTTAATCCAAATTCTACTAATTTTCTTCATAGTTCACATATGGCTCAAGTTACATCATCCATAATGAATTAACTACCAACTTATTAGACGGAGGTAGCTCCCCAAGTCTTAGATCTCCGGTTTAAACGAAGGTGGAGAACTGTTCAAGGACTCATAGAATTTCAAACCATTGTTTAAAAAAAAAAAAAAAAAAATTACACAATAAAAAACATGCAACATGCACCAACAAAATTACTATCTCTATTTTTTTAAAAAAAAATTGTAACTTTCTTGGCCTACTACATTTTATGACAAGAGATCACTTATTCTGTACAATGGTGTGAATGTCCAACGTCCAATAGTTCTGTTGAAACACACAGTTAAGTTCCGTTAAGACTTTAAGATTGTCCAATAGCGTTGCAGATAACAGAAAGAGAGAGAGAACAGAGAAAGAACATCAAAGGTGTCCATATTGTAATTTGCGAGGTCTCAAAAAGTGTTTCTTTTCGTCAATGCCTGATTCCACTCTCTGTTTTCATCAATTTCAGAGACTTCTTCTTAGGGTTCCTATCATCTCCTTCTCCTCTTCTTCTTCTCTGAATTTCAATTCAACTCAGCCTCTGATTTCAATTATAAGCAATGGCGAAGAAGAAGAAGATAAAGAACTCAGAGAAAGCAGAGCAAGTTGACAACATATCGAAGTATTCTCAAAAGCCAAGAAGCTCAAAACCCAGACGCCGTTTTGATTTTTCTTTCTTCTATTCCTTTCCTATCTCCAATTCAGGTCCTTCTCTTTCTCTCTCTTATGGCATTAACGTTTTTGATATTAGAAACTAAAGTTGGTAGTTTGATTTTTTTCTAAGATGAGAGTTATCGTAGTTTTTTTAGGAATTGATTGAGTTGTTCATGTTTCATTGCTTTTTATCACTTTGAGTTAAGCTGAATTATTAATTGAGTAAATCCCATTTCTCTGATATAACTTTTATTATGAATTTGAATTGAATTTTGTCAATTTCTGCTTTCTTAGTTGCAAAAATGGACTTAAATCTTCTGAGGTTATGTTTAGGATTTGTTGCAAACTAAGTAGCTTAGTGGGTTTTTCGTGGATTTCTATTTGTGGCATTGTTATAAGCTTGTCCCCATGAAGAAGTAGGGGTTGCCTTATATAGCTCTAAAGATGTCAACTTGGGAATTAATGAATTATCTGTTCCTTTTGAAGATACTTATAAGGCTGATTGAGGGGTTTATGTTATTTTTTTCCTCCCGAAAGATCGCTGATCCATAGTAGCTCAGTGGGTTTTTCATGGATTTCTGTTTGTGGCATTGTTATAAGCTGTGTCGCCATGAAGAATTAGGAGTTGACTTATATAGCTCTAAAGATGTCAACTTGGGAATTAATGAATTATCTGTTCCTTTTTAAGATACTTATAAGGCTGATTGAGGGTTTATGTTATTTTTTTTCCTCCCGAAAGATCGCTGATCCATAGTGTGATTTTGTAGATGTTTATGTATCCGAGGTTTATATACCTTGTTCGATTACTTGCTGCCTATCAGAATTCAGAAGTATTATGAGTTATGACTGTGTATGGGTTTGGATATTGTAATTTATGATATTAGCTATAATAAATCAAATATATTCTTCACACTTATTTATGGGAAGAACAACTGAAAGTCAAGCGTTACCTAACTACTTACGGTTGTTGATTTTGTCTTTCTTATAGGCATTAATGGTACAGTGAAATTATGCTGTTTTTGCTAATTGGGTGGTAGAAGAAGGGGATTTCAAAAAAAGAAAAAAGAAAAAAAGAAAGATCGTCTCTGTTACTAGAGCACGTGAGAGGATGATCCTTAGGATAATGCTTTGAGTACACAAAGGGCTATTTAAGTTTGGAAAAATACTTCTTAAGTTTTTTTTAACTGTGTGTGGGCAATGGTCATTATAGTCTCATCTGTTCAACTTTACTTTGTCTCAGGAATGAATTATTATGTAACGAGTTTTTCAAAAAGCTTATTTTATCAACTTTTTCTTTCAAACAATATTTCTCCACAGGTTCCTCTCTGGGGTCATCCTGTGGTGAAGTTGGATTGTCCAATGTCACCACAAATAGTTTGCATGACAGGAATGCTGAGGGAAGGAAATTGCCTGAGCATTCTCTGGTTTGGTGCAGCAAGTCCCAGAATAAGGGACCACAAATTGCTTCCAATTTCTCTGAAACTACAGTTGTAGAAGTTGAAACAATAGTCCAAAATGAAAATTTTGGCTCCTGCAGTGATAGGTTTGTTCAGCACATTTTCATACCATGCAAAATATTTGAATCCAGTTACATTGCAATGATTATCTTTTTCCTTTTTTATACAGAAATGTTGGTGAACAATCAAGTGATACTGCAAGGTCACTGGAATTTACCCCCAAAAAATCACAAGTTACAGAAAGCAACAGTTTTTGCATTACACCAGGGAGCGTTGTGTGGGCTAAAACTGCTTACAAGACATGGTGGCCTGCTGAGGTATGTTATGCTACCATCTTCTATCACGCTTTCTTGTTATCATTTTTTCCCCTCTTAGATATAAGTTATATTTTCTTTCTGTAACTTGATTTAAGGAACCATGTACAGCCTTTTAATGTAACTTAGGTGATATTTATGAAGGAGATTACGGGCTATCTCATCTAATGTGACACATGAAACATCCTTTTTCGCCTGGTACTTTCTTGTACACATCCTGTTCACTAGATTGTCCCATATTAGTAATAAAAGTCACATGATTTCTGAAATCTTATATTACATGTTTCAAACTTCCAATTTTTGAATCCTTCATTTTCCTCAGATCTGGAAAACAAAGTGTTTATATCCTCTTCTAGAAACTTTGAAGGTTGGAGGTTTGGCGACAACTTATTTATGGGCTGGAAGAAAACTTGTTATACAATTGGGTTATGCTGGATCTAAGCAGATGATAGTTTGAACTATATAAATGATAACTATCACTTTTCTATTCTAAAGCACAAGTCTTGTGTTAAATTCTGTTTGAGAGTTTGTTTAGGCTTCAATTTCATTCTATACTTCAAACTTTGTAGAGTTCCTGGATCATTGGAATTTAGGTAATGTATATAGTTAAGTTGTAAAATATGAAAATTTAGAGTTGAGTGAGAATAATGAGGAAGAGAAGAGAAGAGAGATAAAGAGAAAAGAAAGAAAAGGTTGAGGGCATTAACCGATCAAGCCCACACCTTAGCATATATTTATATTAGGGTTCATAACATGATTACAAAAATACCCTTACTAATATTTTGGAATAAATGACAACCAGAAGTAACTCTAACATATATTATATTGTATCTTTCCCTTTTTCCAGCACTTCCTTTGTATCCTGTGTACTAGGGTTGTGCCCCTTCTAAGCAACCTCAATGAGTTTTTTACTTATCAAAAACAAGTGAAGATAAGAATTTTTTATTGGTAATTACATATGCACACAGTGGGTCTTGAACCCATGAACTCATCCTCGACCTTGTGCTTACAAGGACACAAGTGAAGATACAAAATTTATATACTAGTTTCAATTAAAAAGTCAGTACTTCTGGATTGACAAAAAGTTAAGTGACATCTTCAGATCATGGATGAAAGATCCACTTCAGCTGACTCAAAGAACCAAGATACTGGCAGACATGTTTTAGTTGAGTTTTACGGTAGTCATGACAAGTAATATTTCTAACCTTCTATGCTGATATTGATGTAGATCTTTTGACGGAAATTTTTTGGGACTCTGCATGGTCTTTGTCTTATGAGCTGACAATGAGCCTTTACTTTACAGTGCTTGGCTTGATCCTGCCAGAGATCTTTCCCTGCTTGAGGATGTGAGTAAGGTTACTCTAATAATTCATGTATAAGCTCAATAGTTCTATCTTCATAAGTTTCTATGTTGATTTTGATTCTTGTAAACACCATTACAGCCACTATTAAATAGATTTGTTTGTCTGCCTTTCTTTTTCCTCTCTTATTCACCTTCCTGTGTTAATGATGACAATTTCCTGTCTGTCCATAGATATGTTGTTCACTGACCCAGTGGCTGTTATAATGCAACCTGAACAGAGGTTTTTCATTTGGAGGAAGGGTGGGGTAGGACAGATGCTAGAAGTTTTCTTCCATGGTCTAGACCATGATATGTAATGTGCAATTGATATATGCTATGCTTATTTTACATGAATTTATTGTAGTGGAGCAAAAATTTCAATTCGTAGAGCTGTGGAAAATCTCATCACATATAAACTCATTTTAGATTATTGAGGTCAGATCTTGGTGCGATGGCAAGTTCCTTCCACCAAAAGCAACCAGTCGCAAGTTTGAGTTAAGGAATCAGCCTGGGGGGGGGGGGGGGGGTGTTAAGGCTACTTACCATGACCCCTCCCAGATCTTGCAAAAGTGAGAGTTTTGTGCACTGTATATGACCTTTATATAAACTTATTTTAGTTATGCTTATTCCTAGACCACCACTTGTCCCAAAAGTTTAAGTTAACGAGAAATGGTGAATTTAATCACTTAATCATTATTCTTACACTTCCTTCATGTATGGGATTATAGTCCCCCTTAATAAGAGGAGTAAATTGAATATGGAGCCCCGTGGTGTTGGGTGATGCCCCGTGGTGTTGGGGAGCTTCTAGAGTTGGTCAAGCAAGTCCAACAGACACAGAACTAAGGTGATTTGGAGTATGGTTCCTCATTGCCTAATGTGGGGTATTTGAAGGGAACAAAATGCGTGTACTTTTGACGGGAATGAAAGATTGATTCACAACTTGAAGCTCACAGCTTGAAGTTTTCTTTCTTTTAGACTCTATTTGAGTGGGCAAATGCTACGGGTGTTTTAACCTTTAATTCTTTGCATAATTCAATTGATTTTTGTTCTTTCACTGCTAATTAGTTTATATTTTTTACTGTTGCTATAGCACACTGCCTGTGTGCCTTGTATTCTTTCATCTATTTTTCAATGAAGTTAATTACTTATCAAAAAAAAAAAAGAAAAAAAAGTGGGGTACAACATGTGGAATTTGTAACTTTCAAATGAGAGGTAGAGTGGAGACATGACCCAAACTTAAAACCACTTGCTCTAATGGCATAATAAACTACCACTTGCCTCAAAATTCTAACTTGATAAGAACTGGTGAATTCGAATCTTTGCCTAATATCCCGCATGTTTATTGCTCCAGTGCTTCGAAGAAAGGAGCTGTAACCCCATGGAAGATTTTCAAGATGCTTTAAAACAAGTAAACTGATTCTAAGTCTGTAGTTATTGCATTCTCTGCCTAGTCAATGTTTTGTTCATACATTCTCTTGTATTCTATCCTAATTGCAGGCCTTACAAAGGAAAGAATATCTAAGTTCATGTGGACAGTTGTTTAAGAGCCTTGATGGGCTGAATCACTCTGATCAGCAAGATCAGTCATCTGGTATGTACTTGTACTCTGCCTTAAGATTTCTTATTCTCTACTATATCTGTGAAATGCCACAAAAAGAGATACAGGGAAGTCACTCTTAAGGTTAATATGGAAAGAGTATCACATTCTTTTTCCTAGTGAATGAAACATAATTACAGTTATACATATA
Organism: Quercus gilva; assembly: GCA_023621385.1. NCBI lineage: Eukaryota > Viridiplantae > Streptophyta > Magnoliopsida > Fagales > Fagaceae > Quercus > Quercus gilva. Next base: position 39,165,215 of record CM042479.1, on the reverse strand, counting down.
GCCAATAATATATGCTCTCCTTTGGGATTTTATATCTGCAATACTATCAGATAGAATTGGCAGAGGGCATAGCCTCTCTGTTTTCAAGAATTTGTCACCCTCTATCTTCATCCATCTGATGTGTGGTATAGTCATATAAACACCTTTTTAACTTTTCAATGTTGTCTCCTCAATCTTATAGTTAACAGGGTATCGGCATCTTTCCTTTTAGAATGATGGAAGATAGTTTTGGACAACTCAATAGTTGTAATTTTTCTTGAATGACAGATTCCCACAAGGTCTAATTTTTTAGTACAAAGATAAAACTAAAAAGGAGTTTCTAATTTATTTAGGGACCTGGATGATTGAAAGATGCATAAATGTATCTTAGAGTGGCTAATTGGCGGAAATTTGGCTTTTAGATGTGCATCCTTACAAGTTTAACGTGTTTAATGACATTCTATTTGTTACAGTTCTCATCCCTCTAAGATATAACACCATTGTACTGTACTGCTTCATAGACCAGATTTTGGGTCTATAAATCAGTTGCCTTTTCACCTTCTTAGTACAACATTGCTTGGTTAGCCGTGTGCTCTCTTTATTTTTTCCTTTCCAATCTAAATTTGGCTTCTGGTTCAAACAGATAAATGGACTTCATCAATTTCAAGCAGAGCAGAGCATGATTTCCTTGTAAAAGGGAGAGGCAAAAGGGAGCGAAAGCGTAAACTACAATTCGATGTGAGTTTCCATCACCATTTTTGTTATTGGTGAGGGACTTATATTTCACAATTGTTGACATGATCTTATTATGATTGGAGCAACATCACTGTCATGGTTCCATCATTGACACCATTTTATTATGTTCCAATAGCAATATGTCATGTCATTGGTTATTAAAAAAAAATGATGAAAAATGTTGATTGTTAGATTCATTGAGGATGTATTGTTTGCAATCTAATGACATTCTTTTGCAGGAGGTAACATTTCCACTGACATCAACTAAGAAGGTTCGACGGTTTAGGATAATGCGGTACCTTGGCCTTAGTGCTCCTATTGGTTCTCCTTTTTGATCAATTCATCATTAGTAATTGTAGAACTCGCCCTCACTTTCCATCTGTAAACAAGACCCTATCATTTGAATTAAATAATAAATATATCTAATTTTACTACAAGCATTTATAGCAATTTGGGTAATTACACAATACAACAATCAAGCATTGATTCTCAAAATAATAAATAAATAAATAACAAAGTTTAGCTGCAAAATTGATTGTAGGCTTAGGCTACAAACTTACACAATATTTTTTTATTGGATGTAAATTTTGACAAATCCACTATTAGATTACATCTTCTTCTTATAGTCTCCATGTTTGCAAAATTTTAAGAAAATTAAAGATCAATAGCTATGTCATCAATAAATTTTTAAATTGCAAGTTTTTGTAATTTAAAATTATGCATAAAATATAAGTTTATAGATTATATAGTATATAATATTTAATTGACACAAAATTTGACATGTGTATTAAGAGCGTAAAGAACATGCAATTTAACGGTTAGATTTTCAAAATGTGCAGTAATATTTATTTTATTGAGTGAGTTTGTAACCTAAGGTTACAACTAATTTTGTAACTAAATTTTGTCCATAAATAAATAAAATAAAAAAATTCAAGCATTTCTCTCAAAATTGTTGGAGCCAACAACGAATCCTCACAAACTAATCAGGATCGATTATATGTATTCTTTTAAGTTATTATTATTATTTTTTAAATTTGGTTTTAGCTTCAAATTGAGCTCTAAATTTTCAATTGCATTAATTTTAATCCTGTAATTTCAAAAACGTCATAGTCTAGACCTTTAGCAAAACATTTCTTTTCTTTTTTTTCTTTTTTCTTTTTTCATTTTTTTTCAGTATATACTCGTAAAATGTTAAAATTGTAATCATTTGAAGGTATACTATAACATTTATATGTTTGAAACTTCTCAGTTTAGCTTCAAAAAAATATTAAACACTTGGAGTAGTTGTATTTTTTATTCACAAATTTTTATGAAGGTGAAAAAATTATCACAAAAAGAATTTTAGATCCTAATATCATTTTTTTTTTATATAACTTTTGAAAGCTAACGATGGTGTTCCTTCATTTTTTTTTTTTTTTTCTCTCATTGTTTAGAACTCTTGTTTTTATTTTATTCTATTTTTTTGTAATTAACCCAATATTGTTTTTCTTTAATATATTCTTAAATCTTAACCATAAGAGACATTGATAAAATATATTTCTTTCTACTTTTTAAAATGAAATTTGACACATGATGGTTTATTAATCATATCAACAAGAAAATCTAAGGTATAAAAAAAAAAAAAATGATATGATATTATAGGTTCAGTGGGGGAGAGGGAGAAAAAGGTGGGGTTGTTTAATAGTAATTACTAATTAGTAAATATATGCTTGTCCTCTTGTGTGCTTTTGTCAATTTCCTCACAACTTTTCCAATAATTAATTAGATTTGGGTGACAGGGTTTCTGTAAGACAGCACATTGATTTAACAATCCTGAATATTTCTAATTGTTTCTTAGCGAGCATTTGGATACTACTAAATCCCTCAACGTTTTGCATCTGGCGTTTATGTTTCGTGGGATCCACAGTTATAGTAGCTAAAATATCACGCCCAAGACTAAAAAATGTGTCTGTGAGTGGGTTCTGTGCACTGTTCACGAGTCCCACAAACATATTTTTCAACAAAATTTTCATTAAAAATGGATCCCACGATACTATTCACACATTTAAAAATTATTTTACTACAGTATTTTTAGTTTCCAGTAATAAACAGTATCCAAACAGAGCCTAGTGTGTTGTATTTTTTTCAATCAATTAAAATCAAATCAACCACCCTTCTTGCCTATGGTCCTTGAGGATTTTCTGGGGATCTGTACTTTTTAATTTTGGTTTGTTTATTTGGTTGTTTATTGGCTTTGCAATTCGTTATTGTGCATAAGAGTAGAGTCAGCAGACTCAGCACATGTTATCTCTGATGGCTTTGTGATATTGTAGAAAGTTACTGTTGCATTTGTGAGTTGTGAGTTATAGCAGTAAAGCCAGCTAGTAATGTAAAACCATTTTCTGTCTTTAACAATTTGTCTTTGTTGCAAACTTGCAATACTTGGCTCTGTTATTGTTGTTTCTTTATGGAATTTTCTTTTTAATTGTATGACACACATACCAGTAGGTTGGTGCATTTATGGCAAGCTCATTGGCATTGTTTCTTTCTACATTATTTGAATGTTCTGTGCATTTTCGGATTTCACATCATAATACTTTCCCCTTGTTTGCTTTCATTTGGCAATTTATGAATTTCATTGATCAATATTATTGCGGTATGTGGTTTCAATCAGTGGCAATCTCTATGTCTGAATGGACAGTAGAAGAATGTAGATGTTATTGATTAATGTAAAGCATGAAGGTATACTGACCTCTAACTGGTTGGACCGGTAGGCTTTGTGCTTTAAACAAGCTTAACTGAACAACCTAATCTCATACTTATGCAAAGAGCCATCCATCCATAGTATTAGTGTATTACCGATAAGCATGTTTTTATATGAAACGCACACATTTCTGTAATTCAATAATTCAAAAAGGTTTTTAAATTAGGATAAAATTTTAGATACAAAACCTATTATATCTTAAGTTTTATAATTGAATTCAATCACATGATTGTATTAACTAATACAATATATATATATATATATATATATGTGTAGGGACCCGTTTCGGGTGACCTCCGTACAATAAATTTGTAGATAGTGGATAGAAGGGCTAGGCACTAGTAAAAAGGATAACAGTCGACGTGGGTTTATAAGAATAATAATTAGAATTTGGCTAAGTGTTTTTGAGGAAAGTTCGTCATCGGCCCAGTCCGAGGAGCTCTTTTCCTTAGAACCAATGAATACAAGGGTTGCCCTTGAACACTCTCAAGGAAAAATCCCTCTTTTTCTCTCTCCTAAAGGGCCCGAGAAAAAGCTCCCTTTTACTTTGGAGATTCTATCTATTATATAGTCTTGTTCAGTTGATCTCTGTCATCCACTTGTCGGCCATCTGAACTTGTGTCTGAGGGCTCATCCCATCAGCCACCTTTGCAGGCTTTCTGTTAGTTGAAGTAACCAAGGCATCACTGTTGGCTGGTCAATTCACCATTGATGTGACCAGAATGTTGGTGGCGTGCATTTAATGAGTGAGTGATAGCTCATTTCCTTCAATGTCGGTTTGCCGAGGACGTGAGCATCCTCGACGAGGTCCCGGATGACTTGGGCTTCTCCCACTCATCCTCGGACTTTGTACTCTCCTCGGCACGAACCTTGGGCCAGATGTGGAGTGGGCCGGGATTGCTAAATATTTGGGCCCCACAATAACCCCTCAAAATTCTGCTGCCCGGCCCCTTGGGAGGGGAGGAGGATTTTGATGTTCTCAGGCTTATGTCCTGGCCTGTCAAGCCTTGTCTTTCTGTCAGTGTCACAACCCTTTCAACTGCCCAAGAGACATTCTTGGCGTTTCGGTATTTGGAGCGTGCTTTCATTAAATTTCGGCGGCTCTGTGTCCTCCACGTTCAACGGTGTGATGATGAATAGACGGTGGGGATGCTCTTGGCCCACCGGGCGGGAAAGTCCATGCAGTTATTTTTAATTAGGGGTATATATACCCAGTTGAACTGGTTCGTCCTTTCACTTTTGCATTCAAGAGATCTTGCGCACCTACTCCGAATTCGGTCACATCTCCAACTGTACTTGCAACTCTCCTTACAAAAAGCCTGCCCGAGGAGCTTTCCCTCGTTTCCGTAAGTTTTCTTCTCTCTCTAGTTTGTATTGTTCACTTGAGTTCCTTATTAGTTCTCTAGGATTGGTAGGCTTAAGAAATTAGTTGAGTCTGAGGAATTAATGGACAAATTCGTCGCTGATCATAGGATCCCCGATACGGTGGGTTTGAGGTACTACGGAGAGGGGGAATGGAGTTCGAGTAGGAAAGAGGGTGAGGTGGCGATTCCTATAATCGCCTTTCTAGAGGGTGGAATGAGGATCCCCATGGGACCGGTGATGAGGGACTATCTTAGGCACTTCGGCTTATCTCCAACTCAGTGCGCTACTAATGTATTTAGGATTTTAGGCTGTATGGATGCCTTGAATGAGAAGATGGGGCTGAAGCTAACCCATCATGATGTGAACTGGTGCTACAAACTCCAACACCTGAAAGAGAAGTCTTATTACATGAGGACGATGGATGATAGGGTTCGGCTCATCCAGTGCCTCTCTGAGTCTAGCAAGGGTCTGAACAAAAACTTCCTCATTGTGTCTGGAGAATGGCACGAGGGCCTTCCGTGCCCAATAGTGAAGGGTACACCAGGTGGGGCATCCAGACTAGGAGAGCATTTTCAGTTCTTTGTGCTTTAGTGTCCTGCTTTACTTGGATTTTGATAGGAACTTGCTTTCTTTTATGCAGATATACGTGCTTTTGAGCGTCACTTCAGCCAGGTTAATAAGGAAGACTTGGAGAAGGTGCTGAGGTCGGAGATCTTTGTGAATAGGGACGACAACCAAGTTAGAGCCGCCCACGTGGTCTTAGGATACGTCCCAATCCAAAAATCATTCTCGGCTCTGAGGCACGTGATCCGAGCTGGAGATCCTCGGCTGCGTAGCATCACCGTAATTGAGGACGAATTTTTGATCCCCGAAGGGTCTCCCATTCCCGAGGGCGTACCGTTGGTAGGTACTTCTTCATCGGCTCAAGTTACTGAGGTTGAAGGGAAAGAGGAGGTTGCTGACTCAAGTCCGTCCGGGGATGAGTTTAGCGTGTTCGACCAGCCCCATTCGCCTGAGGACCCTCCTGATGATTTGGGTGACCCTAGTTTAACTAAAGCAAACTTTCTGTTCGAAGAAGTCACTCCTCAGTCGAAGATGAGTTTCAAAAAGCGGCCTCAGAAGAGCTTGTTGGCGCTGATTGAGGGGCAGCCGGGGAGGGATGCGCCGGGGAAGTCTCCTCCCGAGCTTCCTCCTCTTCCACCCCAACAAAGTTCGACGCCTGGGTCCAAGCCCACCAGTCCTTCGCCGAAGAAGGACAAAGGCAAGAGACCTAGGGGGGCGAGGAGTCTGATCCTACCCAAGGTGGTGATGATGCTCGGCCGTTATCAAAACAACTGAGGATAGGGCGCCGAGGCTAAGAGAAGGAGGCCTCTATCCAAGCCGGGGCCCAAGCATGGCTTCTTGCCCCCATGCTCCATGAGGAGCCTCTGATGGATGATGCCTCCCTCAGGAACCCTCAAGGGAGCGAAGGTGCTCTCGTGACTGACGCATTGGAGAGATCCCTGCTACTCCCTGCAGACATGGCCCAGCTAGAGGTTTTGAGGAGCGAAGAGGTCTTCCTCGACCTTAAGCAATACTTGGGCATGGTAAGTTTTCTGATTGCTTGTGATTTTTCTTGACTTTCTGTGGCTTCTTATCCGCTGCACAATGGTTTCAATTGGCAGGCTATTCAGGTTACCTTCAGGTTGGAGGACATAGCTAGTAGCCAGAGCCAGGTCGCTGGCTTGGAGCATACCAAGCTGTTGGACACTGTGCGGGCCCTCAACACTTCCAAGGTCGATCTTAAAAAGGCGATAGACCAGTTGGGGGAGATGAAGGTGGCTCGGGACACTGTTAAGTCGGCCTTTATTGCTGCTGAAAAACTGGCTCTAAATCAAACGGGTAGCCTACTCAAGGCAGATGATCAGCTGAGGATAGCCAGAGAGAAGATCACGGCTCTAGAGGAGAGGGTGCTTGAGGCAGATAAGGCTAGAGGCGCAGCGGAGTCTGCCAGGGACAAGGCGTTAAAAGCCAAGGAGGAGGCTAAATCTGCCAAGGCTGAGGCTGAGGCCTCCAAAGATAAGGCTGCGCAGGATGCCTATGAGGCAGAGGTGACTGAAACGGAAGACAACCTTAGAGCCCAAGTGCCTGGAGTGTGCAGACTTTACTACTCCCAAGTTTGGAATGAGGCCCTTACACAGGCTGGGGTCGAAGTCTTGTCCAACTTGTGGAGGGCGGAGAATGTGTATTATCCTCCTGCCATTCGTGAGATTGCCCTTCCAAGTTTTGAGGCCGAGGTGGCTGCCGAGGGCGTTGGGGTTGTTTCTGAGGAAGGCACCACAGCTATCCTTACCTCGGGTGAGCCCACCAAGGAAGTTGATCCTCTTGGGAACGTTGAGGCAAGCCAGGGTCCCACTACTGATGTGCCTAGAGAGACTGCAGACCCCTTGGCTAATGTCCAAGCCCCTCTTGTAGAGGAGGTACCCCACCCAGCTGACCATTCTCGGGCTGCGATCCCAAGCAAGGGCCATAAGGACTCTGAGACCTCCTCTGCCCTGCCCCCTGAGGGGGGAGTTGAGATGGAGCCGAAAGAATGATTCCCCGTTGCGTCTTTACCTTGTTTTCCACTCTTTTTTTATTATTATTATTGTAATAGCATATCTGCCTTGTAAAACCCCTTTTTAAAGGCTCAGTAAAGTGCATGTTTCGTTTCCTTTTATTCGTTTTGTTTGTATTATATTATACATGCATGCATACATTACTTGTGCGATACTGGCTTCAATTGCGCCTCGGCCGACTACACTGGTTATTGTCCCCTGCAGCGCTCACTACTAGTACCAAAGTGGTCAGCTTCGCCATAGGTCAGAGCCTGTAGTCAACACAAGACCTTGGTTCTGTCCAGTGCTTAGATCCCCCTAAAGTGATTAGTTTCCCCATAGGTTTGAGTCCTTGGACCATGCAAGACCTTGGTTCTGTATAGTACTTGGGTTCTCTTGAAGCAACTAGTTTCCCTATAGGTTTGACACCGAAGAGCATACAGGACCCAGGGTCTGCTTAACACTTGGTGTTTCGTGGAGGGATGACTTCTTTATTGGCTTGGCTCTTCTGAAGTGACTAATTTTCCCATAGGCTTGGGTCCGAGGACCATGCAAGGCCTAGGTTCTGTTTAACACTTATCTTCTGAAGTAACTAGTTTCCCCATAGGCTCGAATCCGAGAACCATGCAAGGCCTAGGTTCTGTCTAGTACCTAGTTTATCTTTAGTAGTTAGTTTCTCCAGAAGCTTGAGTCCGAGGACCATGCAAGACCTTGGTTCTATCTAACACTTGTCTTTTGAAGTAACTAGTTTTCCCATAGGCTTGAGTCCGAGGACCATGCAAAGCCTTGGTTCTGTCTAGTACCTAGTTTTTCTTTAGTAGCTAGTTTTCCCAGAGGATTGAGTCCGAGGACCATGCAAGACCTTGGGTCTGTCTAACACTTGTCTTCTGAAGTAACTAGTTTCCCCATAGGCTTGAGTCCGAAGACCATGCAAGGTCTTGGTTCTGTCTAGTACCTAGTTTTTCTTTAGGGAGTTCGGCTTCGACGCTGGGGCGTCTGCCCTTAGAGTAGCAGCTGCCTTGAACCTGCTTCGCCGAGGAGGGGACCCTTCTTTGGTTTAGCCTCTTCGTCTGGCGTGCCTCTTCTGATTACGAGGCGTTTTTGGGCCGTTTGAGTAACGCGCTTGACGCTTCGGTGCGCGAGGCGCCTCCTTATTAATATCCTTGCGGATTTACGAGGATCCAGTAGCTGATAAGCCTCTTGAAAATTGGGCAGAGTTATTACCTCCGGTAATTTCTCCTTAGGATTCTGTGCGGATTGGTTTTCACCAATTTTTGCCTTCTATATAAGGCATTTCTGGGACGATCCTTTTCTTCAAACTTTACAAACACTTGAGTTCAGATCTCACAAACGAACTATTCTCTGGATGTTTCAAGGGCTCTGTCAGAATAGTAGATTGTGTCTCACGAAACGAAGTGGCCCTTAGAAAGGGCGTTGATAAAGAGGCCTAGCCCCTTTCAGGAGCCGAGGATGACACCTTGACCTTGGACATCATGCTGGGGGTAGGGTAGGAGGAGGTAGAAGATCCTTCTCCTTTTCAACCTAGCCAGAGATGGGACTCCCCTTGCAGCTCGGAGGGGGATCCGAAAGGAACGTAACGTTTCTCCTCCGGGTTTGGATTTATCAGCCCTTCAAGCTGATAATGATTCGCCGGCTCCCAGTTGTTGTGGGATTGTGAGGGAAACCAGGTGGAACCTTGAGGTGGAACCGTCAGGCGCCGCGGCCTCTTCTTCCTTCCCCTTCCTTGTGCCGCAAGTGTTGGTTGGGGAGTTGTGGATGGTCTTAACATAGGCCTGTCTCTACCTCTCCCTCCAACGCTGGGCTTAGCTTTAAAACAAGCCTGCCTAGGCCTCTCACCCTTTCCTTTTCTTTTAGCTTCAGCACACGCCTGTTTAGACGTTTTTCTTTGTAGTTAGCTTTAGAACAAGCGTACATGGGCATCCATCTTTGTAGTTAGCTTTAGAACAAGCCTGCATGAGCATCTACTGTAAAATGTAACTTCTCTTCACATATTAATAAAGAAGTAGACCCATTTCATTTCTTTTATTTCTTGCATCTTTTCATTTCTTGTAATGGTTGCCTTCTGAATGAGTATGTTGCCATTGGCTGTTTTTTTTTTTTTTTTTTTTTGGAACGAAGTGTTGCTCTTGATCTTTCCACCCTAACCATCGCACTTGCTAGTGCACAAGTCCTTCCCACAGACGGCGTCAATTGTAGGGACCCGTTTCGGGCGACCCCCGTACAATAAATTTGTAGAGAGTGAATAGAAGGGTTAGGCACTAGTAAGAAGGACAACAGTCGACGTGGGTTTACAAGAAGAATAATTAGAATTTGGCTAAATGTTCTTGAAGAAAGTTCGTTCTCAACCAAGTCCGAGGAGCTCTTTTCCTTATAACCAATGAATATAAGGGTTGTCCTTAAACACCCTTAAGGAAAAACCCCCATTTTTCTCTCCCCTGAAGGGCCCGAGAAAAAGCCCCCTTTTACTTTGAGGATTCTATCTATTATATAGTCTTGTTCAGTTGATCTCTGCCGTCCACTTGTCGGCCATCTGAACTTGTGTCTGAGGGCTCGTCCCATCAGCCGCCTTTGCAGGCTTTCTGTTAGTTGAGTAACCAAGGCATCACTGTTGGCTGGTCAATTCACCATTGATGCGACCAGAGTGTTGGTGGCGTGCATTTAATGAGTGAGTGACAGCTCATTTCTTTCAATGTCGGTTTGCCGAGGACGTGAGCATCCTCAGCGAGGTCCCAGATGACTTGAGCTTCTCCCACTCATCCTCGGACTTTGTACTCTTCTCGGCATGAACCTTGAGCCAAATGTGGAATGGGCCGGGGTTGCTAAATATTTGGGCCCCACAATATATATATATATATATATATATTATCTTTTGTAATGATAATTAAATTCAACTATGTAGCTCATTGGTCAATGCAACCATATTGTTTTGTTTTGTTTTTTTGTTTTTTTTTTGAAATGCAACCACATTGTTAATTTAATTGGTAAAGTTAAGCTATAATACAAGCAGCACTATAAGTCTATAACTAAATTTTATCATTTAAACAAAATAGTCCTCAGCTGTCTGCAGATGGGGTGCACACATGATATACAACATTTTCATCACTTCATGAGTCGGACCTCAACTAGTTGCTTCAAACAAATGCGTGTGATTACAACTCACAACCAATGCTTTTACTCGATTTCCAAGCCAATTGATTGTATTAAGTGTACTTGAAAATTTGTCAAGAATCTTATAGCTCAACGATATTATTTGTGTCTTTTACAAGGAGGACCAAGATATTTCTATTGGTAATAGTATACAGAATTACAGTGATGCAGAATCATATGGAGATTGATGCTGGTAATATTATTCATTTCTTCTAGGGTTTTGCTCCTTTGCCGTTTTACCAAGAATCTCCTATTGGGATATAATGGTTTTTCTCTTTCAAATGAGAATAATTGAGATAATATTCCTGCCAGAGAGATCAACAGTATTTGAGTCCGGAAATGTTATAGGTGCGTTTGTGATTATTGGACAAAGACAAAAATAATACACCATAGCACTTATCTATGTGAGTTTTGGATAACTTTTGAGTGTTTATATTCCAAGTGACGGAATGGACGTTTGGCACAGTCTATTTCATTTCATTTTCTTCGAATTTGAATGTTAGGTACGTGTACAATTAGACTAATAACATGATTGGTTTGTGCCAAATCATAATTTCTTTCTAAATTCTAATGTCTCTAAGACTGTGACCTTCTAGTTCTAGATTATTATAAAAGAAAAAAAAAAAAAAATTGTGACCTTCTAATTGGAACCGTCTTCAAAGAGTCTAATGAGGCCGGTCTAGGAGCTGTAATCAGGAATATAAGGCCAGATTATCGCTTCCTTATCGGAGAAAGTTATTCTTCCCCAAACTGTGGCTGAAATGGAGGCCTTGGCAGCAAGGAGAGCTATTATTTTTGCCAAGAAAATTGATCTTTAGTCCATCATTCTTGAAGGAGATTGCAAGGTAATCGTTTCAGCCTTACAGAGTGAAGAACAACCATTTGCATCAATGCATCATATGACCATCTCATTGCAGAAGCCAGAACTCGTGCAAAATTCTTCCATAGTTTTAGAGTGAAATTTTGTAACCCATAACCTTACTAATCATACGAGACATATTAATGATTTAGTTGTGTGGATGGAAGATGTTCTTCTACAATTCAATGATGTTTTGATAGCCAATTATTGGCTGAGTCTATTTTTCAATGAAAGTTCACAAGTTTTCTTCAAAAAAAATAAAAATAAAAGTTTCGTCTTCTATTCTGACATTGCCTAAAAACATAGTATTATATAAGAATAAGCAATAATCTTGTTACACATTCTTTAATGCACACTCCATATGCATTCTCTATAAAATTGTGAAATAATATAAAATTTTAACTTGAGTTTTAAAAACATAATCTGTTTTGAAAACAATTTCAATGCATGCGGTAGTGTGTGTAAAATAAGTGAGATAATATATATATATATATATATATATATGTATATATGTATATTCTTTTCCCTCGTAATGATAATCCAACCGACAGTGACACTACTCAAGCTGTGGCTATGTAGTGGGCCTCTATATATGTATTGGTGAGCTGGGGGCTTAAGTTCCACAGACACGTAAATGAGCAGTGACTTGGGCCGACAAACTCGAAAAATAATTCACCTTTATATATTTCCAACCAAAAAAAATAGAAAAAAGCAGAGAATTACAAGCCCACCACAGATCCCTTGACGCTGACGGAACAAGAGGAGGACCCACCACAAAACCCAAAAACCAAAAAGAAAAAAAGGAAAAGATAAGAAAAAGAAGAAAATAGAAAAACACATCCGTAGTAGCCGAGAATTAAATTAAAATTCTCAAATTATTTTTTTAAAAAAAACCGGTTACAAAATTAAATTTAAAAAAAAAAAAATTCCGTTTGAAACTTCGTTGAGGGCCCTCACCTGTCAGAAAAAGACGATCTTCTCAAACCTTCACTGCGTTGTTGTGTCTCTCAAAACGAACCCGTCTTCGTCGTCTTACTTCTTTCCCTACATTTCATTTTATTCACTTCCTCTCTCTCTCTCTCTCTCTCTCTCTTTGTCACTCTCATTCTCAAATTTTCGTTATGGCTTCTTCAAGCTCTGGAATCGCAATCCCTGCACCAGGTAACCTTCCATTTTTGCACACACTACTTCTCAATTCGCTTAATTTTACTTCTTTTCACTCTCTTTAATTTCAAAATTTTGATTTCTCCGGTGCTTTTATATATATATATATATATATACACTCAGAGGCCGTTCAGGTTCTCGTCTCGTTGCTTGCTGATGAATCCCCAATCGTCAGAGCCGCCGCCTCCGCTTCTCTCAAGGACATCGCCGCCTTGTACCTCTCTCTTTCTCTCTTTCTCTGTGTAGTGAATTTGGTTGATAATTGAAGCTAATGCGGGTTGCAATTGTAGGAGTCCGCTACTAGTGCTTGACTGTTGCTGGGCTGTATCTCGAGGAGGACGACGGGTACTGATTCTGTTTGAATTTTACTTGAATTTAGGGCTTGATTCTGTTGTTTCTGTGTTAAAATGTGGAGTGTGATTAGTGTTTTTCTTTTGTGTGTGTGTGTGAGTGATTCAGCGTTTTGGGAACATGGCTGGGATTTTTCAAGTGATGGCATTCGGAGTCCGAGCTATAGATAGTAATGATGTGGATCCTCCGTTCATGGCGAAGCTCGCTAAGATTGCCACGTCAGAGATGATCTCCTCCAAGGTTAGGTTTTATTGCTCAATTCTCGTTTGTGTTAGCGAAAATGCCTTACTTTTACTACTTTGGTTGATTTTTGATTGTTAGCATTAGCATTTTGAGTAGGTTAATTTAGTTCAAAAACCATAATTCTCGATTAGAATTATTGTTAAATGTGTAAATTTGCCATTTTCCAAATAGATTAAGCTTTTGGGACAATCGTTCAATGTTCATGATAATAGTGCAACTGTCTCCACTCTACTTCCAATATAAAAAACTAAAAAATTCACATGTTGGGCCTCTAAAATTAAAGGGGAGTACTTCTTTGTGCCCCTTTGCATAATGAAGCTTTATTTATACAGATTTTTCTTATTTATAAAAATAAATAAATAAAAGGGGAGTCTAGACCCACACTTGAGAGAGTGTTAGAATTTTGGTTAAATGATTAAATTTACCATTTCTTAATAGTTTAGGCTTTTGGGACAACTACTAATTTATCAAATTCGAAGTTTGGGTTGATACTTGGCTTGGTTGGCAAACCTTGAGTAGCTTATTGATTAGAATTACTATGCGAAGAACTTCATCTTGTTTAAGCTAAGTAAAATTTTGCCTTTAGAATTGAAAAACTTGAAGCTTAATAGAAAGGTAGGAATGAGTCTGAATAATATTGATTTGTCCCAATTTCTGGATGGGTTTTACAAGCTTGTTGTGCAGTTGGTACTATTTGACGGGGTTTCGTCTGTTGCTTCTATGCCAAAAAAAAAAAAAAAAAAACAAAGAAGGGTGTCGAGTGCTCTAACTTGAAAGATTTGACTAAAGTAATATGTTTTGTTGAAGGCAAAACAAGTTAGTCCTCTTTCCCTCGTAGAACATAGTAGCTTGATATTCATGATTGAGATATCTTATGGTTTTTTAAGTTGAAAAAAATGAGCTGATGAGGGAAATCGGGTTCTTTTCACTGCTTCATGCTTGATAATGGGTCTTCTCAATATTTTTCTTGGACTCTTTTTTGTTTTTGATAAGTAAGATTGTGCTTAGACTTATGTCTGGGAAATTATATTATTATTATTTTTAAAATATGAGATTCTTATTTAATGTTGAGATTGCGTGCACCATTTATTTTCTTGCAATTTACACATTAAAAATTTTATGAATAAGGTTGACATTGAACGAGAGAAATAGATTTTCAGGTTGAATTTTGCTTGACAGGTGCAGACAATATAACTATCTCAAAACAGTTGGTAACTACTATTTGTGTTTAACATGGACATGAGCTTATATGTTTGGGGGTAAAGTAGTGCTATATGCCAAGAGCATTGTAGCTCAATTGGTTGGCACTTCTTGGTTTTTCCAAGGCACATTAAAAAAAAAACCTCTTAGTGTTTCCAAGACATCTAGGATTCTAATCCCCCCTACCCAATTGTAACTAATGAATTATTTAAAAAAAAAAAAATGTTATAGTTAAGGATTTCTTTTCTAGTACTTTTGCATACTACATGAGTATTGAGTTGAACTAGCTCTTTTGTTTCCTCATTATAAATTTAGAATTGTATTTTCTAATCAGTTTTACTCAAATGGTACTGAGAAAAAAAAAAAAAAAAGTTTTGCAAAAATGGCACCTTTGCCATTATAAAAAAATGGGTAGAGGGTGAGGTTGTGGGTTCAAGATATATTAAGTGAGTGTGTAGCTTATCAATAAAAAAAGGGGGGAATGGCTTTTTGAAATCTGTAACTTTTGAGGATGTTATTCCTTCAAATTTGGTTTATAGTTATCTTATCTCACGTGCAACTATATGGACCCCATAGGCAACATCCTATGCAATAATGCAAATACATAATTTTTGTCAAAGGTATTACTTTTGGAGATTATGTTGCTTGGTGCTTAGATTCACAGGCTTCTTTTACATGCTCAATGTTTTATTCCTGGAACAGCTTTTATAACTCTCTTTGGCCATTCTCTTTTATGTAGGAGCTAAATGCAGACTGGCAAAGAGCTGCATCAGGCCTGCTTGTTTCAATAGGATCACATTTGCCTGACTTAGTAAGTCTCTTGACTTGTTGCTTATTCTGAACAATTTCAACAGTAGGTAATGTGAAGCCAACACGTTGAAATATATTTGGTAAAACTGATAATACATTTTTCTTTCTATATTATAGATAGAAAACTCGCCAATGAGCTTAGCTCAAATGACACCTCCTCTCCTTGTAAGAGCAAGGAGGTAGAGGGTGAGGTCAGGGGTTCAAGATCCACTTGGTGCATGTGTAACTTTCCAATAAAAAAAAATATAGGTTGAAAACTCTGTTGAATTAAAAATTCCTTGATACAAGCTAATGTCATATGGAAGGGTCTTGCCCTTCTACATTATGTATAGAAAACATTGTTTAATTAGAAATTCCATTTACAAGATGAATGTGTTATGGAATCTTTATTACGAGAGAAGGAAGCTACGCATGAGACGTTAAAAGAAAAGGGACTAATTGGCATATCATAAGAAACTTGAGCAACATATTTTTTCAAAAGTCGTGGATGAAATTACAGATGTGGCTGTTTTGGTGATGAGTGAGCTGGAAAACATTATAATGGATTCTGCAAGGTTTTAAGATTTCATCCAAGATGCTGATGGGTTTATTCAATTTGTTTTTACTTTGAAAAATGTTGCCAAATTTTTTTCATGGGTAACCATTCAGTATCATCTGTGATGATTTGCACTTGAGAGTTAGGCAAACAATTAAGGTGGTGGTGATAATTGTGAGTTTGGAAACATACCAGATGATAATGATTAAATACGTTTAGGATCTTCTTTTTCTTCTTAAAAACCACATTTTCATAGTACTACAAATCAGCAATTGCTCTTTGCAATCAAAATCTTTTACAATGTTAAAATCCTTTCTTTCTTGATTATCATTTATTTGCTTTTTTTTTTTTTTTTACCTGATGTCCTAGTATTTTTATTTTCTGCATTGTTATTTTGTATAGTTCCTCCTTATTTTTCTGTAAACTTTTATACATTTGGAATGAAGATTTGCTTGTATCAGAGTTAAGGGGCAGTAACTTGGAATAATTTAAAGGAAAATTTATTGAATTTCTTTTAGTTAAACAATTGAAAATGTAAAATCATGCAAATTTTTTTTCAGTAATTATTTAAAATAGATGAAGCATCTCAGAGAGGGAACTGTCAGTCAACATTTTAGAAATGCCGGTAGTTTGATTAATAGAATGGTTTGGATCAGCATTCAGTAGTTTTAACATTGCATGTGTACTAAGACTATTTACCAACTAACTTAGTGATACTTTGGTGAGGCTATCCATACTTTTCATTTATAGCTTCCACACACTGAATATTATCTCCTAACATGCAATCAACTTAGCTTTTCCAAACATTTCTTTTTCATTGTATATGGATGATTCATAAGATATTCCTGATGTACAAATTAATATGTCCTCATTTAGTCCCTGTCTCTCTTCCCTAGCTTTTCACAAGTTCCGTCATTGAGCTTTTTTATTTTCAATTAAATGACTATTGATTTTATTGGTTTGGCAGATGATGGAAGAAATATTTCTTCATTTGTCAGGGCCAAGTCCAGCTCTACCAGTAATGGTTCAGATTCTTGCAGACTTTGCTTCTGCCGATGGTTAATTATCACACTTCTCTGTTCTTTGTGCTTTAGACCAGCTTTGGATGTTTCTCAGTTGTTACAATTTCTGCTTAAACTAAAGTGTCTGTCATACTTTTAATTCTATTGAAGCATTGCAGTTCACTCCACGACTGAAAGGTGTACTTTCACGGGTTCTGCCTATTCTTGGAAATGTGCGAGATGCCTACAGGCCAATTTTTGCAAATGGTGTGGTGAATTTCTCTGACCTCATGAGTGGGACAGTCGATATCTGATGCAAAGTCTAGGAAATGCCTTAGTTCTTGATTTATTTTTTGTAATTTGTTGCTATATTTAGGATCTCTGTCTTCTGGTGTATTTAATAAGGATTGGAGTGAACGGCTTGTGAGGCTTATCTTTGGCAAACTGCATGATGTATACTGTGTTCTGGAACTGGTTAAATTTACATAACATGTGCATCGTGCAGATTGCACTGGCTAAGTTCTCTGCATTATATGAAATGGTTATTTAACTTTGTATCAAGTGAAAAGGGAAAAAAAAGGTAGATTTCATATTGGCTTTCGGTGTTATTCACCAAAATAAACTTTCAAAGAAAATATTATATATTTTATTTAAATCTAAAAATAAGTTTGACCTTTATGTGATCGACTTAAATTGTCTTTGTCTATTTTGGAGAAGACTTACGCTACTTAAGGAAAAGACAATATAATAATAGGCTTGAATTTGTAGATATGTCTAGCATCAAACTAGACTAATAAAATACGTTGGAGGTTTTATCATAACCTGTGTTCGGTTTTCCCTATCCTAAACTTAAAACACTTTCATCTCCAAACCTATAAGTTAAAAATTAGTATTCATATCTAGTGATCTCATGGTTTTCTGGATCCACTACATTTCTTTTATTTCCAAAGTAAATCTAGGTCAAGTTTGAGCTTAAGTAATTCAGTGCAAGCAATAATTTCATATTCCTAGCAAGATTAAAATTCTGTACATACAGAAATTACAAACAGATTCATTGGATGAATGTCCATCATTTTTCCATTCATGATATCTTCTTTTGGTTGTGTTACAACTTACAATATGCGAGTAAAATATTCTGAATCCTTTTCTTTTTGTTGTCTGATTTTGGTTTATGTATTTTTTCTTTATCCTTTTTGACTCATATTAGCCTTGCAACTAGTAATATATGTTATTCTCTTTCAGCATTCAAGTGTTGGTGCCAGGCAGTTTGGCAATATAGTGTGGACTTTCCATCGCATTCACCTCTTGATGATGGCGTCATGTGAGATTAATTTGTAGTTTTACTAGTTTTTTTTTTCCCCTATTCCCCATATCATATTTTCAGGTTGTTCTGTCTGAAGTAAATATATGTGCTTTAGTGCAGGTCGTTTTTAAATTCTGTTTTTGAGCTTTTATTGAGAGTATGGGCAGTTTCACGGGATCTAAAGGTTTGCATTTTTATTTTTTTGGTTCTTTTGCTGGTGTTCTCTCACTCTATACTCTTTTTGAACCTTAATTGTGTAATTACAACTATACCTTGGTATTAGTTATGTTTCCATTTGTATTCGTTACTATATCTTACCTTGAAAAACTTTTTCTCCCTGCTTCAAAACTGGTCTGGTGCCAAATTATTCTTACTCTGTTGTATTTTTTTGGATGGATCATCTTTCTTTGCTTAATGTTGAGTCATGCATCCACATTTGGTAGAGTTGAAATAATATGTCTTCCTCTTTCCTATCGCATTGTTTTAAAACCTTTCGTTTATTTAAATTTTTTGTTTTATTGATTTTGCAGTTTGATGTTGAAAGAATACTTGTCTGAAAAGTTGAATTGTCACTAGAAAAAATGCCTTATGTACATGAAATTTTAAGCGTGTATTATGCGTTTTTTTATTTTTTTGCTTTAAATTTTCTAGCAATCTTTAGTGTTTTTGCCTGGTTGATTGGTTGAATTTTCTATATGTGTCTTCCATTATTTTTTATTTGCTTGGATTTTTTAGCAATTTACAGAAGTGATTGGTTTTGTTATTTCACTTAATTTTCGTTTGAAATAGGTTCGCGTATCTTCTGTGGAAGCCTTAGGTCAGATGGTTGGCCTTATCACCCGGACACAATTAAAGTCAGCTTTACCCAGACTTGTCCCTACAATTTTGGAATTGTAAGATTTGATATATTAATAATGCTTCAAGTTATATGTTTATGAGGCTGCACTGTGTATATGTTGTGTTCCTATCTTTGGTAGAATAGTTACCTGAATTGCGGTTGTACATAGACATTCTCAAAAACTTGTACATAGAAAACCCATTAATCATATGAAGTCAAAAGGGATGACATTAATATTTTCTGTTTTCCGTGCATCAGGTATAAAAAAGATCACGATATTGCCTTTGTGGCAACATGTAGTCTCCACAACCTTTTAAATGCCTCCTTGCTGTCAGAAAGTGGACCCCCTTTGCTTGATTTTGAGGTAATGGACTGCTCATTCTGCTTGTTTGTCCTCCCTAGTAATAGTTTTGTCGATGTTGGGCTTCTTTAAAACCTTTCACATCCTGATGTAAGTGTACTGCATTCTTGTCCCTGCCTTGTACTATAGCAATATGAGTTTTACCCTTTTAGGTAATTGGCCTTGTAACATATTTCCTTTTCAGGTGGGATTTATTTTGTCGGTTTAGTTTAATTTGGAAGAAGTGGAAGACTTTTGATAGAACTGTAGAGAATGTCCCTAGAAACATGATTCCTTGTAGCAAGTCCAATTATTACTTAAAATGTAATTGGATTGTTACTATCTCACTAAGATTTTCTGATCTTGTGACATTGTTTAGCAACCTGTCTCTTAACGTAGGAGCTTTTACTGTATTTGCCACCCCTTACCAAAAAAAAAAAAAAAGGAATAAAAATTTCTCATGAGCTCCTTTTGTTCTTACTAATGGGTGCTACATAGGGCCTTATAATCTCGATTATGTTTTTATTTTATGATGAAATGATGGTCTTTTCTGTTTAAACTTTGTCATGTTGACACATCTGGAGGGAGGAAAACTTTTGGTTACAGTAGATATAGGTAGGGGTAGCAAAATTGGACACGAACTCGACAAGACATGATACAAAATTAGCAAGTTATACATTGAGGCTTAATGGGTTTGTGTCATATTCGGGTTGACACGACTAATCCGTTTAATAAACGGATTGGTTTAGTGTTCAACCCATGAAACCCATCTGACCTGTTTAATTAAATAACATTTTATTAATATACCCTTCAAACCTTAGATATATAAACTTATTAGTTGTTGTAGTTTATTTTCTTTGACATATTGTAATTGATTATTTGTGATATTGAGATATGCTTTAATTTTGAATGATTATTTGTGATGCAATTACTCGTTAGTTCTGAATTTTATATTAAAAATATTTATTTGTTTGTTTTTTTATAATTTTTTTTTTTATTTTGATAAAATCTGATAAATAGGTCGACTCGACTGACCCATTTAGGGTTAAAGAATCTTGACCCATTTAATAAATATGTCAAGTTAGTATTGATCCATATAATTGGATACTCATGAGTTGACACGATACAAACCTGACACGCCAACCCGAATTGCCACCTCTATATAGGTGTTTTCTTAGGACTGGGGAGGATGTGGAATTCACATTGTGGGTTTTTGACAATTTAGAGGATGCTCTATGTGCAAATTACTTGGTATAAGCTATTCTTCTATGTCTTTCTTGGCTTTAACTAGTTTCTGTAACAATTTTGTTTTTAAACAGAAACTGTTACTAGTTTGTAGACTTTGTATATATTATATGACATTAAACAGCTATTCAGTCTCTGAACTCTTTGCAAATATTACATACTGAAATAATTGTTTTGGTGCTGGTTTATTCTTCTGATGGGTTGCAGGAGCTCACGGTTATTCTATCAAGTCTTCTCCCAGTGGTTTGCATTAGTAGTGACAGCAAAGAGCATTCAGATTTCTCAGTGGCATTGAAGGTGTAATTACCAATTCCTTTTTGTGTAAATTCTTTCAATATAAGAACTTCCATTTCTTCTAGTAAGTGTTGAAGTCCACTACTTTTTCAAGCTTTCAAATTTGTTGAATTTATGAGGGTTTTTTTTTTTTTTTTTTTTTTTTTCCTTTAAATTAGTTTTAGCCAGTGGTTTGACTTTGTTTCTTCTTCATAGGACTGGCAGCAAGTTATTATTCGGTTCATGTTCTGAAATTTTTGTTTCTGACATTTCCTTTTTTCAATTGGAAGGATTAACATCTCATTTTCTTCTCCTGGTTTCTGTGCTACCCCCCTTCTTGGCATTGTTATTACTATGCAGTTGTAGCAATGCTGATGGATGTTATTTCTTGCCTTAAGCCGTGTTTATTATATCAGTATGCTGTGTCTCATATTTTGATGATGATAGCTATTCTAATTTGGCACTGGGCATCTAGATTTTTATGTTTGAGTGCATGTTTGCTTTGTGACAGACGTATAATGAAGTTCAGCGCTGCTTTCTGACAGTTGGTTTAGTATACCCTGAGGATTTATTCATGTTCCTTCTGAATGTGAGTCCCATTTTGGGTTTTCTTTGTGTTATGCCTTTAATGTATTATCTTGTTCTGTAAAGATTATAATCTTATCAGTTACTTTTTTGGTGGATAGTGCAATTCTTTCTTTTTCTTTTTAAAATAAGACAAGTTTTAAGTTGGCATCTTTTCCTGTAGGAGTTCTAAGATATAAATAAAATTTTAATGTACTGCCTTTTCTATTTCTACATATTTCTGCTACCAGAAATGCAGGTTGAAGGAAGAACCTTTGACTTTTGGTGCACTTAGTGTTTTGAAGCATCTCCTACCCAGGTTTCTTCTCTTTCTGTTATTTGCGATGGTTATTCTTGATTCTCTTAAAGGATCTGTCTTTCTTATGACCTCTATTTTCAGGTTGTCTGAAGCATTGCACAATAAAAGGCCTTTGCTTGTCGAAGCAGTGAAGTTGTTGCTAGATGAGCAAGATTTGGGGGTGCGAAAGGCGCTCTCAGAGGTAGTTAGTTATGAGCTGATAGTCTTAGAGTCTTTCTTTCATTTTCTAATATTTTTAGTAAAATATTCCTGTTTCTTATTAGATTCTGATTTCTTTGGTGGTAGTTGATTGTGGTTATGGCCTCTCACTGTTACTTGGTTGGTCCATCTGGGGAGTTGTTTGTTGAATATCTTGTACGGAATTGTGCTCTACCAGATCAGGACAGAAATGAGCTTGGGACCTCCAAGGAAGTCTTTGGGTCTAGCGGCACAAATGTTCCTTCCCAGTACAAGAGATTGGAGGTTTACATCTGACTTCCATAGATATGAAACTTCAAATTCATTGATTGATTTGATTTATTTGTCAAAAAGAGAACTTCATATTCACAATTTCAGATTGCACAAGTGATGGGATGGTATACTTAAAAAAATGGTAATTTTTGTTGTTGACAAAATTGGTAAATTCAACACTAGTTAGTGTCGCATTGTTTCCAGTTTTCCAGTTATAGTACTGAGTCCTAGTGGATGGATAGCACTTTAAGGGTCAGGTTTGTGGGTTAGAAGCTAGATGTTACCTTACAATATCAAAATTTTGCATATATCTAGTCATTTCTGCTTGTTATGGCCATTTAGTACTAGCTTGTGTTCTTTTCAGGTCAAAATTGGGGCGGTTTGTCCAACAGAGTTGAGAGCAATCTGTGAAAAAGGACTACTTTTGTTGACTATTACAATTCCTGAAATGGAGGTATGTCAGATAGCTAAATCTTTTGTGGTGACTTACCTTTAGTGGGTTTTCTTGGTTTCTTCATGACTGATAATGTTGAACCAACTATAACATCTTCCTTCTTCATCTTTTAATATATATCCAAAAATTTTGCAGCATATTCTTTGGCCTTTTCTGTTAAAGATGATCATTCCACGGGATTATATTGGTGCAGCTGCCACAGTAAGATTTTTTCTACAACTTGTTGCATATTCCTTGTATGTGGGGAAATATTTCTATTCCCAGTTTCTCTGTTTCTTTAAGTGTATGCTTTTGGTGTTTATGTGGCTTGTTGCATATTCCTTCTTAAATAAGATTCTGCCTAATTGTTGTTGGAAGTACAAATTGTGAATGTCTGAATTTATGATGCAATTATTATAAGAGTTGGCTGAAAGTTTTATCATTGTGACTTTTTTTTTTTTTTATAAATTTTAAAAAGAACAAAATCTCTTTGCACAAATTCACACACATGCTGCTTTTACAGGTTTGCAGATGTATTTCAGAATTGTGCAGGCATAGACCATCTCATAGTGATAATATGCTTAGTGAGTGTAAAGCTCATTCTGATATACCAAATCCCGAGGTAGGATCTTTTCTGGCGTCTATAAGGTATTTAGTTTCCTTTGTCCACTTTATGACAATAACATCTGCAAAATGGTTGGTGCACATGTTTAGGAGCTTTTAGCTCGCTTGGTGGTGCTTTTGCATGATCCTTTAGCGAGGGAGCAGTTGGCAACTCAGATTTTGACAGTAAGCATCACTTGGCCATAATTAGTGTAAATTATGTATAAGTTTCTATATGTCAAAACAAATATGTAAATTGAGGGGTCCGCTATTCTCTGGTCAAATTCATATAAAATTAATTGATAGGAATGATCTATTTCCTTAAACTTGCGTAGAATATATCAATGTACTCTACCTTCTCCTGAAAATTGAAGTGTCTCAAGTTTTCTTTCTGGTGCTATCTCCTGTCTTCATACTGCAAATGGGTTGTTTTTACTTTGTTTGGGGTCCAATGGATGATGTCTAGAAGAGTTGTAGACTTACTTTTTGGATGGAGGAAAGTGTTTGGTAACCATAAAGCTTCTTTTGCTAGGAATCTGGCTCCTTTATGTTTAATGCGGACACTTAGGAGGGAGATGAATAACTGTATTTTGAAGAAGTCCATGTTTTTGAGATCATTGTTTATGTGGTCTTGTATGACTGGATCTACTGATGAATGGTTGATTATAGACTTTATAGATTTTATTTCTGATTATAATTCTTTCGTAGGGTTTGCATCCACAACCTATGCATTCAAAGTCTTTTCTCTTTTCTCTCTGATCAATAAAAAATATTGCAAAGACAATAACACATACACTTTGTAATTATGAATCAAACTTGAAATGGGAGAAGAAAAAGAGGGGGTGGGGGGGGGGGGGGGTGTGTTTAAAACCTAAAGACAAAATTGGAGGTTTTTGTATTCAATGAGCGATGAATCTTTGTCTCTGTATTATATGGTTAGTATTCAAAGACTGGAAATTTTTGTTAGAACTTTGACAATTTTCATGAAATTGTGTGCGCGTCTATGATGTGATGTTTTTAAAAATTATTTCTATGATGCTCCTTACATTGATTTTATTTGGTTTCAATTACAATACTTGAGTGGAAAAATATGTGTTTATTTGTTTTCATTGACTTGCAGGTCCTTTGTTATCTAGCACCTCTCTTTCCGAAAAATATCAACTTGTTTTGGCAAGATGAGGTATATCGCTATGTGCACAAAACTGATTTGGGGTTTGTTGGGGATCTGCTTTTTTTACTAAAACGGAAAATTTTTTGCTGAAAGTACTGTAGATAAAAGTAAAAGTTAGCTGAAATAGTACAGTGGAACCCATGAATAATACCAAAAAATGCAGTAGGACCCATGAATAATAGCAAAAATAATCTGAATAGTAAAATAAGTTGGCAAAAATAATCTTTGCCAAACGGACACTTAGAATTGAAAGTTCATATTTAATTGAAGTTTTGAAGCTTTCTAATGAGTACATACTGTTGTGTGGGAGTGGAAAACGAATGAAATGGTTTGGCCAGTAAGCTTAAATAGAGATCTATTCTTTTGTTTTTGGCTCAAAAAATGATCAGAATTAAATATATATATATATATATATATATATATATTCTATAGATACGTGAAAGTGGTAATTGTAAATTAAACATTGACTGATCTCTTTACAATTATATTGGGTAAAAGTGGCTTATGTTCAGTTCATTAGTAGACAAATATTGTGGGATCAGCTAGATTTTTGTCAATGTGAGAAGATTTTACATACATTTTAGATCTCTCATCCAGCCATTCATAAAAAAAGTTGGCAAAATTGTTTGGGGTTAAGCTTCTTCTTTTGTATAACTTATATTGTTTACAAAAGTATACAAAATGGTTTTTCATTAGAATCTAATTAATTGTAGTCTTTGCTAAGCTCTAGATTCCAAAAATGAAGGCATATGTTAGTGACACAGAAGACTTGAAGCAGGATCCATCCTATCAAGAGACTTGGGATGACATGATAATAGATGTAAGTCTCTTTGAGTTTATATTCATTTATAAGTCCATTGTAGTTTCTTTTTATAAGCAATAAAGATTTATTTATATAAAAAAAGTGTCACCCAAGTATATAGGAAGTATACGACTGGAGACCATACAATTAATTACGCAAATTACATAAGTCTATTAAATCAATAATCAAACATAGAGAGTGACTACATAAAATAAATATCCAATCCAACAGAGTTTTAAAGAAAAAAAGCTTTAGCTCAGGCATAGTTCTCTTTGTATCTTCAAAGCACCAGTTATTCCTCTCCCTCCAAAGACACCACATCAAGCAATGGGGGGTAGCCATCCATATAGAATCACGTCCTATGACGCCTAAAACAACCTTGCCAACAAGCCAATAAATCAACCACAGACTTTGGCATCACCTAGCAAACTCCAAACAAATCCAATACCATAGACCATAACTTCGAAGTAATAATGATCTATTGATTCCCCGTTACATTTGCACATATAACACCAATCCAGAGGCCGCACATGTCTTCTTCTAAGATTTTTGCCAGTCAAGATTTTCCCTAGGGCTGCAGTCCAAACAAAGAAAGCAACTCTAGAGGGGATCTTCGGTTTTCATATGCTTTTCCAAGGAAAAGATTGGATATTAGTATGTAGCAGGGCATGATAGAAACCACTAACCTAAAAACCTTCTTTCTTATCTAGTACTCAACACATCTTATCTTCCCTACTCCCCCTCACTAAGGCACCATAAATAGTAGCCATGAAGTTTGACAATGGCTCCAATTCCCAATCTTGCATAGCCCTTATAAAATTGACATCCTAGTGGAGAACCCCATAGGTAAACATTAATAAATTAGCTACACTCCCCTCCTTTGCATGACTAATTGTAAATAATTCTGGAATACATATTGCAAGAGAGTTCTCCCCACACCACTGATCATGCCATTTCACCTTCATCCATCCCTGATTTCAAATTGAATGTAACGTGAGAAAGTGGACCAAAGAGGAGCCCAAACTTGATTCCAATTAACCAAACAAAATTTCAACTCATCCCCCAAACAACTCCATAAGAAATTTCGTTGAAGTTGTTCAATTTGGCTAGCCACCTCAGCGAGAATGAGAAATAAAGATAGGAAATATGTTAGTTAGTTAGATAGAGTACTTTTAACTAAAGTGACTCTACCTCCTTGGATAAGTAAATTCGTTTCCATCCTGCCAGTCTCCTTTCTATCTTCTCTAAAATAGGATTCTATAATGTCTTCTCCTTAAATTTGGCACCTAGAGGAAGTCCTAAATATCTCATTGGGAGCGAACCTTGCTTGCAACATAGAACATCCACCAACATCTCAATTTTAGGAACTGCTCCCACAAGCACCAATTCCAACTTGCCCAAATTTATTTTCGGGCCCAATACTCCTGAAACCAGAGAAGAATCAGCCAGACAAACAAAAGCTGATCAAGATCAGCATTGCTGAATATCAGGGTATCATCAGCAAAGTGGAGATGAGATACCTTAATAATATTCCCACCGTATCTCCCACACTGAAACCAGATATGCAACCATCGTCTACCGCCTTATCCAGCATTCTACTTAGTGCATCCAAAACAATGGCAAATAACAAAGGAGACAGGATCTCCCTATCTCAGACCCTAGAACTCCCAAAAAATCCACAAGGGTTGATACTTTAAAAAAAAAGGTTTACATGAGGAATGTTGAAAACATGGCATTCTCATTCTTCGAGTTTGATTTGCCAATGAGCTTTAGTTCATTGGGCACCTCTTGTAAGAGCTAGATGTTGGGTGAGATTGTGTGTTCAAGACCCACTGGGTGCATGTGTTACTTGCTACTAAAAGGAAAAACGTTCTTTGAGTTTGATTTGCCTGGTATATGACTTGAAACTAATTTTTCTAAATAAGCAACAAAGAGGAACAGCAAATTTATTTGTGAAAGTTGCACAATTTGTTTACTTGTATTAGGTGCATGAAAAAACAATATAACTCTAATTAAAAAAATTCTTTATCCTTACAAAAGAATTAGAGTAAACAAAAATTGGTCTAAATTATTTCTGAAAGTTGCATAATTTGTTTACTTGTATTAGGTGCTTGAAAAACAATATAACTCTAATTAAAATTTAAAAAAAAAAATCTTTATCTTTACAAAATAATTAGAGGACATTTCTAAGTACCTTAAAAGTAGACAAGATGTGCTGGGAAACTATGGTATCCTGATTCTTACAATTATGCATAATATGTCTCTTTATTATTGGATGACAGTTTCTTGCGGAATCTTTGGATGTGATTCAAGACACCAATTGGGTGATATCTCTTGGAAATGCTTTCACCAAACAATATGAGCTTTATACTTCTAATGATGAACATTCTGCACTCCTTCACCGGTATTAAAAATTTTTAATTTAATATTGCTCCATTAGATTCAGGAAGCATTATTTAATCAATATTGCTTTCTTTTGCACTGGAAGTGATTTGATTTCTTATTTTCTTCAATTTGTGAGTGTTTTTGAATACATGATGTATAGGTATCAGGGTATTTCCCTGCACATAGATCTTCAGTTCTAGATTTACTAGTAATTTTATGAAACCTGTTTTGGCCATTGTCAATGGAAAGTGAGGTTACACAACGTCTTAACTTTGGGAGGGTATACGTTTTTGTTTTTGCAGGTGCTTGGGTATTCTTCTTCAAAAGGTCAATGACAGGGTTTATGTTCGTGATAGGATAGATTGGATGTATAAACAAGCTGACATTTCAATTCCAACAAACAGGCTTGGATTGGCGAAAGCTATGGGACTGGTATCTTAAGAGTTTGGTGCGTGTTGTTTACTGTTTCCATTTGGTTATGTGTTTATAATATATATTGCTTTTGACTATTTCTAGGTTGCAGCATCCCACTTGGATACTGTATTGGACAAGCTGAAAGATATTCTGGATAATGTTGGGCAAAGCATGTTTCAAAGGTTTGTTAGTATCTTGTAAGATAAATGTATTCTCTCTTTTTTCTTTTTGTGGTTGCATATATACACACATGAGTATGTACAAATGTACAAATATAGAAATATACATGCAAGCTATATATATGTAAGATGGGTTCAAAGTGAAACTCTCTTCTCTTGCCCTTGGTTAGTTGCTTTTTGTTATGGCTTTCTTGATAGCATGCAATATGATTTTTGGCTTTTTCATTATTGTTAATATGATTGAATTTAGAGCATCCGCATCAGTGCATATAAAACTTTGCAAAATACAAAAAGCAACAAATTTTACACATTTTGCCCCAAAAATCTTCTACATCAATTCTAAAATAGTGTATATTTACATATTTGCTATAGTAACCATGCATATATACACGGTTACTGTAGCTGTGTATCTTATTTTTTTATTAATTTCACATTTCGCTCATTTTATTCTCTCTCTTCTCCATCTGTAAAACCAACTCAGACTTCTTCTCTTCCTCATTATCTTCTTCCTCTGATACACACAAACACACCCACACAGACGAACCAACACAGAGATGCACAAAAACACACGGACCTTTTGATGCTTGTGGATCGGTGCTGCAGCGGAGATTGATGCTTGCTAGCGGCGGAGATTTGTTAAAACAAAACATAGAACCCACCATCTCTCACTGTCTCACAGAACTTGCAAGAGCACCACCACCACCAAAACACAAATCCCACCATCCACCCAACACCGTCCAACCATCACCACCCAACCACCATCACCATCTCCCGTTAAAAAACCACCACCACCAAAACTCGTTAAAACAACGGAAACCCAAAATACAATGAAAATCAAACCCGATCAACCCAAAATCCACAGAAAATCAACTCAAAATTAAACTATCAATTGAAAACTCATAACCCAAACCCAAAATCAAAATCAAATACAAACCCAATGGTGGCAGAACGCTTGAAATCAGATGAGAGAGATCCAACAATGCAAGCTTTGGTGACAGAGTGAGAGCAAGCTCAGAGAAAATCTGTGAGTGTGTGGGTATTGGATGAGAGAAAACTGAGAAAAAAAAGAGGTGAGTGAGTTAAGGGATCTGAGAAGGAGAGAGATGAGAGATTTGAGATGCATAGACTTTGAGGGATGAGAGAGAGGCAGAGATTGAGGGGTGAGTTTGTGGGTGAGGGAAAAGAGAGAGGCGGAGAGTTTGAGGGTTAGGGAAAAGTAGCATAAAAAAATATTATTTATAAAAAATAGAGTATATAATAGATAAACTGATGTAGGTGTTTTGTAAAAATAGATGTATAAAATAGAAAAAATATGTTTTTTTGGGGCAAAATAGACAAATTATGCACCATCTAATGTGGTTGCTCTTATTACCCTAAGGAATTAATTGATAACAAACATTGCTAAGATGCCTTTTAGACACCGAGTTTATGTTTAATTTCAAAACTTACGTTTGGTAGATTCTAACAGTTACTGCAGGTTTCTTATCAAAATTTGGGGCTGAAATTAGATTATATAGAAGAGCCTATGCTTTTGTTTCAAACAACTATGTTTTCCCTTTTTATTAATGCAGGCTGGATGCTTTAATTGCGCCTTAATTGACTCATTAGAAGGATCTAGAACGCGCCCCCCCCCCCCCCCCCCCCCCCCAATAGAAAAGAAAAATATTGTCACATTTTTTTTTCTTTTATTTTTTAATGGTAATTTTTATTGGGTATATAATATCTTCTAGGTCAGTGTAATACTTTTTTGGTATTTTAATTTTTTTTAACTAGGTCAGTGTTAGTCCCCACTGGCTCCCTTTTTCGTGTGTTTGTAATTTTATATGAAAAACGTGTATCAATTAAGGATATTCATGTGTACAAGCTTTTTATTTCATCTATTGCAGATTCCTATCCTTTTTCTCTGACAGTTTTAGAGCAGAAGAGTCTGATGATATACATGCTGCTTTGGCTCTAATGTATGGCTATGCTGCGAAATATGCCCCATCAACAGTTATTGAAGCCAGAATAGATGCACTTATTGTATGAGATCTTGTCTTTTCTCCTAATGCTTCTCCACGGAGATCTCAGTATATACTATAATTAATATATTCAATTTCTGATGTCTTGTATTTCTTTATTCCTTTTGCAGGGGACTAATATGCTTTCACGGCTTCTTCATGTGCGCCACCCTACAGCAAAGCAGGCAGTTATCACTGCCATTGATTTACTAGGTCTGTATAATTATGTGAAATATGGTGTCTTAATTTCCTCCGCTGCAGTTTTACTTCTTTTTTTTTTTTTGGAAGGATTTTGAGTCTAGGAGTTCATAGTTTGAGTGAAATTGTTCACTAAAAGTGAATAAGGTCTAGAATCCTTGAGAACCAAAAGGAAATGGAAAGAGAACCTCCAGAGGCTTTTATTGTTCTTGCTTTGTCTTTGAAACCTGTTGGATTTTCTTTTTGTGAATGTAAAAATTGTCCATTTCTTTACTTAACCAAAATAAATAAATAAATAACAATTGTCCAAAAATTTCTTTAAAAAGCTGCCAAAGCTAGTCAAATTACACTTCACATGACATTTACGTTATATGTGCTATGCTGCACTCTTTGCAATTGAAATTTGTTCCTTAATAACTAATTGTAATTTGTCACATGTTTTATCAGAAGGGTTTGAACTTATTAAAAAGATAAACATATCTTTCTTTATGATTATCAGCCTTGTGAAGATTATGGCATTATTGTGATGGTGATAATGCAGGTTGTGCTGTCATTAATGCTGCGGAGAAGGGTGCATCATTTCCTTTGAAAAGAAGGGACATAATGCTTGACTATATTTTGACCTTAATGGGCCGAGAGGCCCGAGATGACAATGAAGACTTTGTTGATTCTAATCTTGAACTTCTCCATACTCAAGTATATTACTTATCAAATTATTATGTCTTGTTCTAAAGCTATCAGTTATGGTTTACTTTTGTTGGAACTGTTTTAACTTTTCCTCTTTATTGGTGCTTTTGTAGGCCCTTGCTTTAAGTGCCTGTACTACCTTGGTTTCTGTGGAGCCAAAACTAACGGTTGAAACACGAAATCATGTGATGAAGGTACAAAATTTTGATAAATTGGATTATGTGTCATTAACAATGAGAATTTTACTCTATAATATTTGTTTTGAATTCATAATTTTTTTGACAAATTTGGCAGGCAACGCTTGGGTTCTTTGCTTTGCCTAATGATCCGGTAGATGTTGTCAATCCCCTTATTGACAACCTTATCACTCTCTTATGTGCAATTCTTCTCACAAGGTATTCTAATCAAAAGGTTTTTGCCTTTCCTGACTTGCTCATTCCTTTGAAAACATTAATGTTTCTTCGTCTCTAGTAGTTTTGGTTAAATGTATTATATTAATTGATGACATAATTTGCTTTTGCTGTTACTTTTTTCTAATTTCTGAATGGAGTAATTTCATAGAGATAATATTTGGTTCCATTTTTTGAATTCTATATTTTGAACTGGACTTTAAAAAATTAAGCGGAAGTATGTTATTGAATTTTTCATGGTTGCTTTTTCTTCAATAAGGAGTACTAATTCTATGAAAGCACTCCCAGTGGCTGAAGTTTCTAAACCATAACCGTGTAATATGTTACTTCTTGCATGCACTTGGTAGCTTTTATGTACGGATAAGTGATCCCTTAATACTGATCTATTTTTTTACTGAAAGAGTGAACAGTGGGGCTTATAATACAATCCATTTGCATAGAACTGTATATATAACTCTATCTGTATGTGTTTGTGCTAATTGATCTGTCATGTAAGATTTTACATTTATCTCTTCTAATTTTCAAAATTATAAAACTCAGTGGAGAGGATGGGAGAAGTCGGGCAGAGCAGCTATTGCATATGTTGAGACAAATTGATCAGTATGTTTCTTTGCACATGGAGTATCAAAGGAGAAGAGGTTGTCGGGCAGTATATGAGATGCTTCTCAAGTTCAGGACGGTTTGCATCAGTGGATATTGTGCGCTGGGCTGCCATGGAAGTTGCATACATAGCAAGCAAGTTGACCATACTGTGCATGGGAATTTTTCCAACT
Source organism: Quercus gilva (assembly GCA_023621385.1). Taxonomy (NCBI): domain Eukaryota; kingdom Viridiplantae; phylum Streptophyta; class Magnoliopsida; order Fagales; family Fagaceae; genus Quercus; species Quercus gilva. The sequence goes on along the minus strand of CM042479.1, from coordinate 39,133,099 downwards.
TACCATGTAAAATTGTTTACCAAGACAGCTTCCTAATCACTTGTTTCTTTCACTGTCTTATGCCAGTTTTTTAAACATTTTGTTCAACTTTCAGCGGCATTTGTACTACCAAGTCGTGAAGCATTGTGTTTAGGAGATAGGGTTGTTATGTATCTCCCACGTTGTGCAGATACTAATTCTGAAGTTAGAAAAGTTTCTGCTCAGGTAAGTGATTGGCAGCAGCTTTAATAGTGTCAAATAAGTTGATTCTCTATGCTGCATTATGAACCATCATTTATAGGTTCAAGTGCGTAGGCTGTATAAGTATACTTCCCAATTTTCTCTTACATCTGGTAGAAAAATCTCATAAACCTTTGTTTGGGTAGATCCTTGATCAACTCTTCAGCATCTCTCTTTCACTTCCAAGGCCTGCAGCTTCCAAGTTTTCTGTGGACATAGAATTGTCCTATGGTGCTTTGTCCTCCCTTGAGGATGTTATAGCCATCTTGAGGAGTGTAAGTTTGTCCAGAAACTCTTTGTATTATTTTCATTGTTTATTCATTTTGTTCTCTTTTGAAGCTGTGGAAGGGGAATTGTGAACTACAATGAAATTTTTGGTTTTTCTATATGTATAATCAGGACGCATCTATTGATCCTTCAGAAGTATTCAACAGAATTATTTCCTCTGTCTGTATTTTGTTGACAAAGGATGAGGTAATTTTTTATTGAGAAATACAGTTGCTTGTGTTCCCAGATTATTGTACTTTTTAGTCATTATATTTGCCTTTGAGTACACTACCCGTATACTTGCCTGTAGTCTTTGGTTTATTACAAAAGAAATTTACTTATCAAAAACAAAAGAAGAAAATTGAAAATTCAGAATCAATGTTGCAATTGCTTCTTCTTACATATCAAGAGCTTCTTGCAGCTTGTTGCTACCCTCCATGGTTGCTCATCAGCTATATGTGATAAAATCAAGCAGTCAGCTGAAGGGGCCATACAAGCTGTCGTTGAGTTTGTTACGAAGAGAGGGCATGAGCTGGTCGAAAATGATGTTTCAAGGTCTTCCTATTTAAAAATTTCATTAGTATTAAAAAATTTCAGAATTTTGGAAGTGTGTATATCTTCTTCTTCTTCTTTTTTTTTCTTTTTTTTTTTTTTTTTAAATAAAAAAAGTATGAATGAGTTGTGTATATCTTCTGATGAGTAGATTGCTGTATTTTTTAGTAAGACTGATGATTTATTGCCAACAGAACAACCCAATCTTTGCTCTCTGCTACGGTTCATGTATCTGAGAAGCATTTACGTCTGGAAACTCTTGGTGCCGTATCCTTCTTTCATTTAGATTCATTAACCTGCCTGATGCTATAGTTAGCACCTATTTTTTGCTTAACTGTCTGTGGCTTTGTTGGATCAACTATGCAGTTATCCTTTTTCTTTTTGGTGGTTCCTTTGTCTCTTAAGCGTATTCTTAACTTCCAAAAGATTTCTTCGTTAGCTGAGTACACGAGTTCAAAAATTGTTTTCAATGAAGTATTGGCTACTGCTGGAAGGGATGTAGTCACAAAAGATATATCTAGACTACGTGGTGGTTGGTCAATGCAGGATGCGTTTTATGTAAGTTATATTTGTTTTACACTAAGAAAATTATTGTTCTTAGACATTTATTTTATATTGTCTGTGACATTACCAGTAACCATAAGTGAGTGTTAAGTTCTCTAATAAGCAGACAATATAAAATAAATGCTCAAGTGACTTGCCTCTAGCCAGAGTACACTTAGGATTATGAATTGTGTTTGTATGTCTTTTTTTTTTTTTTTTTTTTTTTTTAATTATCATAATATTTGTTTTCTGCCCCTCAATTAAATAATCCATTTCGATGATTTATATACTAAATCAACTGTTTATTTAGTTATCTATTCTATACTTTTTGTAATAGGCATTTTCCCAGCATACGGTGCTTTCATCTTTGTTCCTGGAGCATGTGATATTTGTCTTTAGCCAGCCTCCAATTCTGAGAGGTGATTCCCGGAAAGGAGAGAACTCTAGCCATCTTGTTGACAGTCAGATGGAAGATGACGTTCTGCAAGCTGCTATTTTTGCTCTCACAGCATTTTTCAGGTCCGTATGATTGGATGCATTCATCAAGTCTCTACTGTATTATACAGTTGAACAAATTTTGCAATGTTTTATGTTGTTGCAGAGGTGGTGGTAAAGTCGGAAAGAAATCCGTTGAACAAAGCTATGCTTCTGTTCTTGCAGAACTTACTCTCCAGTTGGGTAGTTGTCATGGTCTCATGAGCACTGGTCAGTATGAACCACTACGGTGAGGACCTAGCTTATACTACCTGGTAGACCTATCATCATTTAATTTTCTGGTTATAAAGTTCACTGCTTTTCTTTCTTTCTCATTTTTTATTTATTTATTTATTTTATTTAAGAAAAAGAGTCTTGTAAACTGTAGCTTGGTGGCATTACTTGATCTCTTTTATTAAGAGAACCAAGGTTCAAATCCCCCCACCATCACTTGTAACAATGAATTTTCAAAAAGAAAAAGTTCTTAAAAAAAAAGAAAATTTCCTTATTTGCTTTTCTTTTTTGGCAGGGCTCTTCTAATTGCATTTCAGGCATTCTGTGATTGCGTTGGAGATCTTGAAATGGGAAAGGTAAACAAGCGTATGGGCATCGTATTCTATTACAGTGAAGGGAATTTCTAGTATTGCGATTTGTAACATTTAGGGAAAGAGAGATAATATCAGCTCTTCTTTTTGTTTATAGATTTTGGCCAGAGATGGAGAGCTAACTGACAATGAGAGGTGGATCAATCTTATTGGAGACATAGCCTCCTGCGTTTCAATAAAAAGACCGAAAGAGGTAATATTCCACTTGGGATATTATATAATAATGTTATATATATGTGTGTGTGTATATTTGTGTCTACATTTATTTTTAGTATGACAAATGAAAAATTCTAACAAGCAGTGGAAAATGAAGTATGAGAACAAGGACACTAGGTATAGGGAATAAAACAATTCAATCAGGTTCTATTATACTCATGGTCAATTTCATGTGAAATTGGTGACTTGGCAATGCAAACTGATAGGACATATGATTTCTTAACTTTCCATTACATCTATTAAAGCATCAATTTTCTTCTTTGGGGCTATAGAGAGTCAGGATTTTGCACTTATCGTCACTCCAGCCTAGAAGTGGTTTATATGATGGAGATGGTAACTAAAATTAGAAATGAAGTTGATACTCAAGGTTAATTTCATGCGAAAATGGTGACTTGGCAATGAAAAATGATAGGAAAGATGACTCCTTCTCTTTCCTTTTCTTTGGTTATATAAAGAATCAGGGTTTTGCACTTTTGATCACTCCAGCCTAGAAGTGATTTACATGATGGAGATGGGAATTGAAATATGCAATGAAGGGTTTGCAAGAAAGATGCTATAAATTCTAATTTCTTTACATTTAGAGAATATGTTATTTATAATTTTTGCTTGAATTTACCTTCAAAATGATAGTAACTGCAGTTCAATTATTATTATTATTTAAAATATATATATATATATATATATATTTATATTTAAAGTAACTTCAGTTCTTCTGTTTAAGCAGGCTAAGTTCGTAGTTAAAACCTTATATTCCTTTATTGAGTTCCATAACCTTTATTGAAAGGTTTTAAGTTAATGCCTGAAGCTTTAATGGGGTAACAGTATTCCCATTTTTAAATGATTGGACTTGAGCGGTGTAGCTCATTGGTGAATTTACATTTGAGATCTACACCAAATTTCAACGTAATATTGTTTTTTATAAAAAAATTCCGTTGCCAGTTTGTAACAGCTAGTATTTTACTGATTTTGGATTTATCTGGAATATTATTGATGTTTGTTATGTTGTGGTAAATTTTATAGGTTCAAAGTATTTGTATAATTTTGAGCAAATCCCTAAGTCGACAGCAAAAATACCAAAGGGAAGCTGCAGCTGCTGCATTGTCGGAATTTGTTCGTTATAGGTATATGTAGAAGAGTTGACATACACACTGGTGCTCCCCTAATTCTGTCTAATTTTTGGTTAGGAGTGAGACATGTGGCATATATTTGATTTCATGCAGTTTACATGAAATTTCTAAGACCATTGGATTTTTTAAACGCCACGTATCTCACATCTAGCTCAAAATTGGAGGAAATTGGAGGATTTAAATTGGAGGGGGAGCCTCTCCCAAACCAGTTCTCTCTTTTTTGCACTGTTTTGTTTTGTTGTATTTTATGTAATTTTGTATGGAATGTTGCTGCTATTAGTATTTTAATTCTTCCATTGGTGGTGTGATGGTTAATATTTACCTTGCAGTTGCAGCTGTCTTTTCCCTTGTTTTTATTTATTTATAAGTTTGTAAAGAACCAATTGTGTTTAAAGAATATAAGGATAGAGATGATAACAGACACCGGACAGGGTTGGAATCATATTTGTCCCAATATGACCCTTCCCTTTTTTTCTTTCCAAAAAAGGGTGGAAACAGTGGAGACCCTCTGTATTTGAAATGGTCTAATTGATGAAGGTGAATAAATTTACTGCCTTAGGTAACTGAAGAAACAAAAAGGGAGAAGGGAGAGGGGAAAAAAAAAAGGGGGGGGGGGGGGTGGAGGGGTGGGGAGGAGTTCCTTATGATAAAGGGCTTCATTAATACGTGAATCTCTTGTCGGCATTTTTGTGATTCAATTGTTTTGGGCCAGATAAGGATAATGTTCTCCAATGTTATTCATTTTTCTATTGATAAATTGTGTACCATGTAGATAGCTGTCTAGCCCCGTGTGTTTGATTCAAGTATTTTGGCCCAACTATTATCTTGATTTTGTCAATGTACCATTTGGACTCCTTTCCTATAAAGTGGGGCCCCACTAACTGTTTGGAACCTGATGAGCAAGTTTAAGTTATTGAGTACTTTCAATTACTTGTGATTTTTTTTTAAGATTTATAAGAGAGGTTTGCTCTTTTTGTTTCTATCTTCTTCTTTTTTTTTTTTCTTTTTTTTTTCTTTTTTTTTCTTTTTTTTTGTTTTGAGAATCATTCTGTTTCTATCACTTGATTGTTGTTAGTTTAATGTATTTTTTTTTTTTTTTCCTTTCATTAATGTGTTTAATTGATTTTAGCTTATCGATGATTTCAAGTTCTTATAAACCTTAATGTTCTCAATAATGCAGTGGTGGGCTTGGTTCCCTATTAGAGCAAATGGTAGAGGTGTTGTGTCAACACGTATCAGATGAGTCTCCAACTGTTAGACGGCTATGTTTGAGAGGACTAGTACAGGTTTTATATTTTATACAAACTTTAAAATTGTCATGTGGCATTGATTTTCTCACAAGTAGATAACTGTCAAACTATTTGTATTGTTCTTTTCCTTTTGTTTTTATTTTTTATTTTTTAAAATTAAAAATCGGTTCCTATCACTATTTTTTTTTTTTTTTTTAAGTGTTGAAAACTTTTCATGCATTGTTGTCTGATCCCAGTTCTGAAATAGGAACCTATAGTGTTGAGACTAGTATGATAACCAACTACACCATCCAGACATTCCTATCATTATTTTTAATAAATTTTCAATGATCAAATTATTTCTTTTTGCTGAATAGTTGAACTCTGCATATACACTTGCTTGCAAATTTTCTGGCAGGCCCCACAGAATCATGGACGGCCAAGTACACTCACATGCCTTTTCTAGGCTCCATTTGTTTTGGCTCTGTTTTATATGAAAATGGACTTATGCAGATAACTTTTTATGATGTAAACTGTTTTGTATTGAGAGAAACAGAACCTTAAGAGAACTGTTGCGTTAATTTGGTATCGAAATTTGGAAGATGCATTGTACAAGCTGAGTTCCATACTAAAAATTTGATGCATAAACAACAGCATATTGTTGGGTTTAGTCCATTATATTTTATAAAACTGGATTTGCATTTGTGTATATGTTTCTCATTTTCTTTCTTCTTAACTGTTAAGAAGTGACTTTTGCAAATCTTGCATTTCCAGATACCATCTATTGACATTCTACAGTATACAAGTCAAGTCTTAGGGGTAATATTAGCTTTACTCGAAGATCCAGATGAATCCGTTCAATTGACTGCAGTGTCATGCTTACTCATGGTGAATTCCCTTCATTGTGTTTGTGTTTCATAAAATAATCTCGGTGATTACATGTTTATTTATCTTGTACACTGCTATCTTGATTAATTTGTTTTGCACTCTCTTTTGACATGTCTTAGATACTTGAGTCATCACCCAATGAGGCAGCGGTGGAACCCATTTTGCTTAACCTTTCCGTACGGCTGCGCAATCTTCAAGTGCGTTCCTCTACTCTTTGGCATGTTTACTGAAATAAATTGTTATTTTGGTTCTTGGTATCTCCATTGTTATTGTCATATTGTGATTATCTGATGATATGTTCATATAGACATGCAATTGAATAAAAACATTCTATTGTAATTCTAGTTGAGAAACAAAGCTGCAAAGATGTCATCTTATATTGCAGATTTGCTTACTTTCACTGCTATAATCTGCTGGTTAATTGATAGGATGTAAATGTGCCTTTACTACTATTTAATATTGGGGTGCGGAGTAGGAGTAGGGATGGCAATGGGCCACGTATTTCTTGTTCCCACCCTGCCTAGAAAAATCATTTCCCCTTGCAAGAGTAAGGTGGAGGAGAGGTCATGGGTCCAATTTGTGTAACTAACCAATAACAAAGAAAGTAAATTCTTGGTGGATGTAGCTTTCCCACGATGCCATTGTTGAAAGAGCTATGTGAGGACTGATTAAGATTGCACTTGCCTGAAGCTGTCCATCCCACCTAAGTGACTTTTTTTCCTTCAAAAGAATATCCTTCATATACAATGTATTGAACTAACCCTTGCTAACCCTTGGTTAGTTTCTAACATTTTATCATCCTTGGTAATAGTCATGAACTTCCTTTTTATGTAGGTTTTTGGTGTCTTATGTTTTGATGTGTGTACTCTGCACTGTTTGGAGTAAGTCAGAAGTTTACTTTTTTTCAAGAATAATTAAAAATAAATGCAAATACTGATAGTTAACTAAAATGTGATTATAAATAACAGTAGATCATTAGAGTTACATAATGCAATATGTCCCTATAAGTCTTTTTCACTTGTAAGTGGAAATTTAAATGGAATTAATCTTGAAGTGAAAAATGTGGCGGTTCATGGAAATTTCCTAGATAAGGTTCATACACAGGAAAAATGGCAGCTGCGTTTATATGCAAAATGATAGGTAACAACCAGAGTGTTTATCAATATTCAAATTCTGAAAGAATATCCCATGAGCACCTATTGGTCGTTTATAAAGTGATTGTGCAACAGGAGCTAGCAGCTTTTAGTTTATTTCTTTTATACAATGTTGGGCAAGTATGCAAATTGAGGCTATTGATGGTTTCAATGGCTTGTAGTATCTGTATGTTAGTAATTTTCACTTAGTGGACTAGAACATAGAAACCTTGTGTCATCATTGGATACTCTAGGAAATTGGAATGTTTACCTCTTCTTTTCTTTTCTTTTTTTCTTTTTTCTTTTTTTTTTTTTTTTTTTTAATTTTTATTTTATTTTGTTTTATTTTATTGTTAGTTAAAAACTAACTATAAATCTTCTTTAGGAGAAGAGGAAAATCTCCAAAATATTTAAAATTCTGGGACATATAGTTTTACATTTATAGAAGTAGTAGAAATAAATCAATTCATAGCTTTTTTTTTTTCCCTCATCCTGTCATCCAGATCAGGAAATGAGGGTATCAAAGTCAGAAGTTCAGAACATGAGTAGATCTAAACCAGTAAATCATGTTGCATTTTCTATATGCACTTTAATGTTAAAGTAATTTTGATTTTGATACAAGATTGCATCTTGCTTGGAATATGCTTATTACTATACAAAGATAAATAGAATCCTAATCTATATGTTGGGTACAGATGTGCATGAACATGAAGATGCGAGCCAATGCTTTTGCAGCATTTGGAGCATTGAGCAACTACGGATTTGGGGCACAACATGAGGCATTTGTTGAACAGGTCTTTTATTGAGTTTGATTTTACCAGTTAATTTCTTTTATGTGCAGCTGGATATTGTAAATCCTAGTGGAATGTGTGTTTTCACTGTTTTGTCTCATTGAACCCTTGATCCATATTGTCCTTTTGTAATTGGCAATGACATATTTCCAATGATTGTAATTCATTTTTCTTTCCTTTTTTTTTTTTAATTTTTAATTTTTAAAAGTTAAAAAAAAATGGTAAGTTAAATGTGAACTCATGTTTGGTCTTGATTCTTAAAACTTCTCCCGTCACCCTCTTCATATAGATAGGAAAGGCCATTTGAACTAGAGCTTAACGATTGGTTTGAGCAAAAAACATGTCTGCATGGGGTATTGTAAAAAATCACTATTATGAGTTTCTATTATTATTACCTTTACTTGTTGAACATATTTTTGACATTTTCCTCGTTGATCATATTTTGAATTACAAAGAACATGCTATGTTTTTATTTTTCTACACTTTCTTACCTTGATGTCAATCATTTGTAATGCATGGTGGATATAAACTTCAGATTTGGCATTTTTTTTCACCTTCACCATTCTCAGGTACATGCTACCATCCCTCGATTGGTTCTACATCTTCATGATGATGATATTAATGTTCGCCAGGCATGCCGGGTATTTATTTATTTTTACTATTTTTCCTCTTTTCTCTTAGCCTGAGGCCTGTTGGAGATTCTTTAACATAACCTACCTCTCTCTATCTCATTAACAGAATACTCTTAAACGAATGTTCAATTTGATGGAAATGGAAAGATTATCTGCTCTGTTCAATACACATTGTTTCAATTCTGATCACCGGTACGCAATACCTGATCCTAAAATGGTTGAGTTTTAAATAAAATATGAATACATCATTTAATGCTTCATTGTGATGGAAACATAACATTATAGTTCCTCATTTATTTCAGAAGTGACTATAAGGACTTTGTCAGAGATCTATCAAAGCAACTTACTCAACATCTTCCCTCAAGAGTTGATACTTACATGGCATCAACAATACAGGTTCGCAGCTGAAATACCTCATATTAAATAGGATGTAATACTGCTTTCGATCGTATAGTATTTGATTGTAACGTGATGTTAGCTCAAATTCAGACGACCTCAGTCTTAGCTCGGGTTGGAAACAATTAAATCCTCCCTTTCTCTTCTTGCTTCTCCCATATCTTATTTTAGATCCTGCAGCTTCATGTTGTTCTTAAAACAATTGACTCATTTTCTTTTCGGTTGCTCAAACTTGAATTTCACCTCTCTTTGGTGCAATCATTGTTCTATATGCAAAGCACCCACAATCTTAGCTCACTCATCTTCAATTGATGTCACCTCTAGCTTTTCGTGAATGTACATGTTTCAGATATTATCTTCCTTTTTTTCATAAGACTTGGCATCTTAACATTTAGCCCTCCCATGTTATGGATTTTAAATGCTTAGGATAAACATGACCAAAGAATATTTAATATTTAATATCTCACCTGTAGCATACTCACACAAATATTCATTGATTGAACTTCATAATTCAGTCATGATTGCTAGCCTATAGCCTTCTTGTAATTTTTTTCCTTTTGGTTTAAGAAAATTGTGCTTTTTTTTTTTTTTTTTTTTTTTTTTTCAGTTGCTTTCCTATTCTTTTTCTTTATTCCAATCATTTTGGTATATTTATATATTTAAGAAAAAAAAAATCTGAAATCTAAGTTCATCAACTTTGAGATATAAGTTTATGCCGCTCGAACCAGGGAAAGTGCGAAACTAATTAACTTAAGTGGTTTTTTAGGGTTGTCTTACCTTTTGTTTAAATGTGAAGCATATGCATATCTGAGTTGTTCACATTTTGCTGTGGCAGGCTTTTGATGCACCTTGGCCAATAATTCAGGCAAATGCTATTTACTTCTCCAGTAGCATGCTATCTTTATCAGATGATCAGCACATTTTAGCTCGATATTATACCCAGGTATTCTCAGATGTAGGTACTCGCTGTTAGGTGTTATGATTGAACATATTTACAGAAATCGATTCCTTTTTTTCAGGTGTTCACAATATTGGTAGGGAAGTTGAGTCGCTCAACGGATGCAATTGTTAGAGCAACATGCTCTTCAGCTTTGGGTTTGCTACTAAAATTCTCCAATCCACTCTCATGGAGAGTAGATAGCCTTGATCGCGTGGACTCAAGTCGAAGAGGTCATGATTTGTAGTCTACTAAGTAGCAGCAATGTACGATGGAAGTGAAAATGATAGGCTTGACTTGCGAGCTGAGACCTGCACCATGTTGATAAATGCGCAGTGATTAATTTGTCTAATTCTCTATTGACCACAAGCCAAGCTCTGTAGTAATGTTCATAAAATGTACAATTGTACGCGATTTAAATTCATAGTGAGCTTAAGTCGGGCGTGGGCGTATTTAGGTTTGTTATATTGTGTAACTATATTGTTGTTATAAAATTGCATAAGGTGTACACTGGGTGCTCCAAAATAATTTCACCTGCCTGTGATTGTGGGTTGTGATATTCTGTTTTATTTTTCATCTGTTGTATTTCTTTAATTTGATTAAATAAATTATTATTCATTGAAAAAAAAGAAAAAAAAGAAAAAAAAAATGGACTGCAGTTTCTCAGGAATTTTAGATCACTTGATTATACTTTTTTATAGGACGTGTATTGGATTATTCAATTGTCCTCTTTGCAATCTTAGAAGGACAAAATTTAGCTACAAAATTAGTTATAGTCTTAGACTACAAACTTAATATATTTTTATTGAAGGTAAATTTTGACAAATTTATCATTGGATTACATTTTCTTCTTATATATTTCATGTTTGCAAAATTTTAAAAAAATTAAAAATCAATAGCTATATCATCAATAAATTTTTTTAAATTGCAAATTTTTATAATTTAAAATTATGCACAAAATATAAACTTATAGATCATATAGTAAATGATATTCAATTGACACAAAATTTAATATGTGTATTAAGAGCGTAAAGAATATGTAATTCAACGGTTAGATTTTTAAAATATGTTGTAATATTTGTTTTATTAAGTGAGTTTGTAGCTTTAAACTACAACTAATTTTGTAGCTAAACTTTATCTATCTTAGAAAGCTTTGTTTTCTTTCTTTCTATACTCAATTGTTTTCTCTTCCAACAAGATCCTCTCTAATTCTTTTTTTTTTTTTTTCATTCAATAGTTGAGAGATTTGAATCAAGAATATCCTCATTTTAAACGCTAAGTAGTGTCAATTAATTAAGCTATAAGACTCTTGACATATTTTTTTTCTATTTCAAATTGTCTTTATTTTGTTTATTTCACAATAATATATGTATATATATATATATATATATAATAAAATAAATCTATTTCAAATGAGGAGGGCCTATATAAAACATATTATGTAACCTTTACTACTTATAATAATAATAATAACAAACTTGACAGGTTTTCCTCTTTAAGGAAATTCAAGAGGATAATTTCACAAACATAAATGAACAAAATATTGCTGAAATAGTAAACTTGACAAGTTTTCCCACAACAAACATAATAAAGACAGATCTCCCTTTAAAAAAAGAAATTTCACATGATAAAGAAATTGATCATAGTAAACATAACATTCTGAGTTTAATTGACAGAGTTATTTTTCAAAAATGTCATACAGAAGTCACTCTAGTAATTAATAAAGAATTCTCTTTGACAAAAGTTGCTTTGATAGATTCTGGAGCTTACATGAATTGTATACAAGAATGATTAATACATTTAAAATATTATGAAAAATTATCTGAAAGATTAACTCAGGCCAATAGAGAAGCTGATAGTTAATTATAAATTACCTAATGTTCACATTTGTAACGACGAATTATGTTTTGAAACTATTTTTAAAGACCTTTCTTCTAAAGTTATTTTAAGAAATCCCTTTATGACTTTACTTTGCTCCTTTTTTATGACAGATGAAGGAATTAAAATTAATGTGCTAGTTTTAAGATTCACCTCACCCCTAATCTCGAAAGAAATTAATTCGTTCTCTTAATAAAGTCATTATCCTAAAAGATATTAATAAAGAAAGAATCTGTAGAACAAAAAAACATTTGTCATCTCTAAAAACAGAAAAATCACTTGTTAACCAATTGACATATAATGACATAAAGAAGTTTAAACTGGATATAGAGATAGATATTTATTCTTATTCTCCCACTGCTTATTTGCATAGGCACCAACATATAGTTCAAACACCTTGTGAAAAAAGAATTTAGTGGAAAATATATAAAAGATGAAACTATGCTTACAATTTCTTTTAGTCAATATGAATGGACTGACAGTTTGACAGATATACCAAGCAAGATTGGGATAAATAACATACTCATACTTTTTACAATAATTTCAAATATTCATACAAAAGAGGTTTTAATAACTAAAATCAACCAAACCACTTAAAGTCAATAATAGAAAGAGAAAACAAAAAAGACATAATAATAAAATTGACAGACAACCTACTTAATCATTTAAAAGATAAAAAAGACTATTTACTAAAATTGAAAGATTCTATAGATATACCTATTGCTTGTATTAAATGTAGAAAATATGGACATCATATTACGGAACGTGAAAAAGAAAAAAAAAGCCAAGAAAGAAAAAGATAAGAAAAGATAGCAGATAGCCATTTACTCGTTGTTCAACCTCAATTCAACTATTAAAGTTAGTTATTTCCGATCTAAAGCTAGCTGTAAAAAAAAGGTTACTTCAAATCCCTGAATTGGCTAAAGTTAGCAGCTTTAGCTATACCTTATTCCAACCTTCAATTCTCCTCTCTATGTTCATCAATATGAATCAATTGAATGAACTTCTAACCCTTCTGACACTTTTTGAAAAATTAGTAGAACTGCTCCGAAGCATTTGATTTTCTTTTTTTAACGTAGTAAGTATAAAAAAGCAATTCTTCAATCATAGGTACCAAAAATAAAGCAACTTATCCAATAGACAGAGCTGCAATAGAGCTTTGTTAATAATAAGACCATTTCTTTTCTTAGAGCCCCATAATCTTCTCAAAATGTTGGACCTAGTTGGTATTAAGCCCAAACCATATTAATGGAATTTAGAAGTTTGAACTAGCCCAACTCAAGCTCAATAAACTGTAAAAACTCTGGACTCTCTCTCTCTCTCTTCACTCGCTCAACGTCTACAATGGCCACTTCTCGCTCTTTGTACCGTACAACCACCCAATTCTCCCAAACCCTTCTTCGCACCTTCTCTACCACCCCCAAACCCTCGCATCACAACCACCACCAACAGAGCCACAAGTTCCTCGAGTCCCATTCCCATGTCGGTAGCTGGTGGCGCTCCGATCCGCCACGGGACCCCAAGGCCGCCGAGCGCAGGCTCGCCATGCTCCGCCGTGACTACGCCAAACAGGTCAAGCTTGTCCGCAAGGAGTACATTCGCGAGGTCGAGCTCATGCGCCTCGAGCAGCAGCGCAAGGACGAGGCCAGGAGAGAGGCACTTCGGTTAGCCAATGAGGAAAAGAAAAAGCTCAAAGCCGAGGCCGCTAAGCTCCGAGCTCATGAGCGCGAACTTGCCGAGAAAGAGTTCCGCCAAACTCTAGTACGTTTTCTCTTCTCTCTCTCTCTCACTGCTTTTCTCTTAAATTCTTTAGTTTTGTGTTTGGTTGCCAAGGAAATGTTGAGTTTTTTGTTTTTTTTTTTTTTTCTGATTTATGTTTGGTTGCTGAGAAGATGCGGGAAAAGAGTTTTTTGAATAGTTGATTTTATGTTTGGTTGCTAAGGAAATGTTGGAACATGTGGGGGATGTGAGGGTCTTAAGTTTTAATTTTGTTGTGATTTATGTTTGGTTGCTGAGAAAAGGGGGAGAAATTTTTTGAATAAGTTGAATTGTAGGTCTGTTCATAAGTTGGGACAGAAGTTTTCGAAAATAATTCAGTTACCATTTTGGAGTCTTTACAAGTGTTTGTTGTACAAATGCAGCTGAAGGAAAGAGCTGAGAAGCTTGAAAATTGGAGGATGAAAGAAACAAAGAGGGAAGAGAAGAAGAAAGAGAAGAAAGAGTTGCTGCACCGGAAGAGTTCCTTGTGGATCGATGAATCTGAATTGGAAAAGAAGATACTCGAGGCTATTGTTGATACTACACCCCTCTGATTCTTTCGCTTTCGTTTTATATTTTTTTGATGGGAATACCTTTTTATCTTTTAGTTGGAATAATCTTTAAGAAGATTTTGACACCTTGAACCATTTTTTGTGCTAGAATATGTAGCTTAGTCATGTTTTGTGTATTGGTGCTTATCAATGTAGCCTTTTTAATTTGCAGCTTTGTTTGAATGGTTACTAAAAAACTTAAGAGATTAAATAGATTTCATTTTGAGCTTTCAGCGTGAATGCATGCACTTGGTAGCTTTTATGCACACAGAGATTTCATACGGATTTAATTTTTACTAAAAGAGTGAAGAACAGTGGAGCTTAAAAAACTCGATCCATTTGCATAGAACTGTGTATATAACTCTATATGACTGCATGTGCTAATAGATTATGTAAGATTTCATATATACCTTTTCTATTTGTCAAAATTATGAAATTTGGTGGAGAGGATGGGAGAAGTTGGGCAGAGTAGCTACTGCATATGTTGAGACAAATTGATCAGTATGTTTTTTTCACCTGGGGACTATCAGAGGAGACAAGGTTGTCTTGCAGTGTATGAGATGGTTTGCATCAGGGGATATTGTGAGGTACGCTGCCATGGAAGTTGCATGCATAGCAAGCAAGTTGACTGTTCTGTGCATGGGAATTTTTCCAACTTACAACGTAAAATTCTTTACCGAGAGAGCTTCCCAATTATTTGCGTGATCCTCTAGCAAGGGAGGAGTTGGCAACTCAGATTTTGACGGTAAGCTTCTCTTGTCTATGATTAGTGTAAATTATGTATAATTTTCTATATGTCAAAACAAATATGCAAATTGAGGTGTGCACTATTCTTAAGAACCAAAAAGAAATGGAAAGGGGGCCTCTAGAGGCCTTTTATTGTTCTTGCTTTGTTTTTGAAACCTATTGGATTTTCTTTTTGTGAATGTAAAAATTGTCCATTTCTTTACTTATATAAAAAAAAAAATTGTCCAGTTCTTTGTAAGAGCTGCCAAGTTAGTCAAATGACTCAATTCACACAGCACATGGCATTTACATTATATACCTATCAAAAAATATGCTATGCTGTACTCTTTGCAGTTTAAATTTGTACCTTACTGACTAATTGTATTACATCATATTTTTTATCAAAAGGGTTTAAACTTATTGAAAAGATGAACATATTCTTTCTTTTGATAATTAACCTTGTGAAGATAATGGTATTATTGTGATGTTGATTATGCAGGTTGTCTATCATTAATGCTGTGGAGAATGGTTCATCATTTCCTTCAAAAAGAAGGAACCAAATGCTGAGAGGCCTGAGATGACAATAAAGGCTTTGTTAATTCTAATCTTGAACTTCTTGATATTCACTCATGTTACTTATTTTCTCAAAAGTTTTATAAAAATAAAAAAAATACTTATCAAATCATTATGTCTTGGTCTAAAGCTGCCAGTTATGGATTACTTTTGTTCAAACTATTTTGACTTTTCCTTGCTAAGGATGCTTCTGTTGGCCCTTGCTTTAAGCGCCTGCACTACCTTGGTTTCTGTGGAGCCAAAGGTAATGGTTGAAGCATGAAATCATGTGATGAAGGTATAATTTTTTGTTAAATTGGATTAGGCATCACTAACAATGGGAATTTTATTCTAAAAATTTTGTTTTTTAATTCATAAATCTTTTGACAAATTTGACTGGCAATCCTTGGGTTCTTTGCTTTACCAAATGATCTGGTAGATGTTGTCAATCTCCTTATTGACAACCTTGTCACTCCCTTATTTGCAATTCTTCTGTTTTCTCACCTGGTATTCTATAATCAAATGTCTTTGCTTTTCCAACTTGCTTATTACTTTGAAGCATTAATGTTTCTTTGTCTCTAGAAGTTTGGTAAAAAAATGCATTCCATTAAGTGATGACATATTTTGCTTTCTCTGTCACATTTGTCTAATATCTGAATAGAGTATTTTCATAGAAATAATATTTGGTTCCATTTTTTGAATTCAATATTTTTAATGAATTTTAAAATTTTAATTGGTAGTGTATTATTGAATTGTTCGAGGTTGCTTTTTCTTGAATAAGGAGTACTAATTCTGTGGAAGCACTCCCACTTGCTGAAGTTTCTTAACCATAAGTATATAATGTGTCACTTCTTGCATACTAATGCTTTTTTTTTTTTTTTTTTTTTCTTTTTGTTTCATACTAATGCTTTTGAGCTTGAACACTATGGCTGTTTCATAGGTCTTTCAGCATGTGTATGCATGTACCTGGTAACTTTTGTTACATATAGATGGTCCCTTTGTGCTGATCTAATTTTTACCGAAAGAGTGAAGAACAGTGGGGCTTATAATATGATCCATTTGCACAAAACTATGTATATAACTCTGTCTGATTGTGTACATGTTAATAGATTTTTCATGTAAGCTTTCATATATACCTCTTGTAATTATCAAAATTATAAGACTTAGGGGAGAGGATGTGAGAAGTTGAGCAGAGCAGCTATTGCATTTGTTGATTTTATGTTTGTTGTTGTCATGCAGTGTATGAGATGCTTCTCATGTTTTGGATGGTTTGAATCAGTGGATATCGCTTCCCAATTATTTGTTTCTTTCACTATCTTCTGTTTCTTTTTTATTTTTATTTTTTAAAATTCTGTTCAACTTTGTACTGCCTAGTCGTGGAGCATTGTCATGTATCTTCCACATTGTGCAGAAACTAATTCTGAACATAGAAACGTTGCTGCTCAGGTAAGTGATTGGCAGGCAGCTTTAAGAGTTGGTTCTCAGTACTAGTTTACTGACAGTCATTTATATGTGCAAATGTATAATCTGTACAAGTATACTTCCTGATTTTCTCTTACATCTGGTAGAAAATGTCATAAACTTTTGTTTGGGTAGATCCTTGATCAACTCTTCAGCATATCTCATTTATTGAAAAACTCTTCAGCATCTCTCTCACTTCCAAGGCCTGCTGCTTCTAAATTTTCTGTGGAAATTGAATTTTCCTATGATGCCTTGTCCTCCTTGAGGCTGCCTAGCCTTCTTGTGGAGTGTAAGTTTGTCTGGCATCTCTTTGTATTATTTTTATGAGATTAAATTCTGTAAGGATGTGATGTAAAATTCATGTTTTACTCCTCTAATCCTAACAAGTCACATCATCTTGTCACATATAAGCATAACCACACTCAATCAATTCTAGTACTCATATATAAATTCAACCAAATTGAGAATTTATTGAGATGTTATTAGGTGTATAAGGATATATTGAATTTTAAGTAAAATACTAATGTGACAATCTTTTATTAGATTGTGTAAAACATGAGTTTTACATCCAATCCTTACTAAATTTGAACTCTATTTTTATTGGTTACCCATTTTTCTCTTCTGAAACTGTGCAAGTAAAAATGTGAAACTAAGTATGATATTTTTGGTTTTTCTTTGTGCATAATTAGGATGCATCTCTATCATAAGTAATCAATAGAGTTATTTCCTCTCTGTAATTTGTTGACAATGGATGAGGTAACTTTAAAAAAAAAAAAAAAATTATCTTATGATCAGAAGGAAGTGAAGGAAACTCGTGGATGAGATGCATCCGGATTAGTGTGAATAATTCATATTTGTCCTCTTCCTATTCCACACCAAATAATCTCTTTTCAGTATGGTGTAGGAAACATGGTATGAGTAAATGCTTTATGTTACCATTTACTGCGGTTGAAACTTGAAATGCTACGTGTGGAATAGCTCCAAAAGGAATGAGGGCGATGTGAAGAGAAAGACAGCCCCTAGAAGTATGTATCCACAGAATGACAGCCCGCAGAAGTAAACTGTATCCCCAGAATGACAGCTCGCAGAAGTAAACTTTATCCACAGAATTGTAAGTTCTATCTCTAACCTCATCATCTCCGAATAAGCCAGAATGCTTATGTAGGCTCTTACATCATAAGCAGGCGCCCATGTCTTTTGTCATATTTAAAAGAAACTAGGAGCCTAATTTATGGAACAAACTCTCAGTCTATACCCCTCAATTGCCATGGCTTCCCAAGCCCACCAGATTCACTTTGTCTTGTTTCCTTTAATGGCCCAAGGCCACATGATCCCCATGATGGACATTGCTAGACTATTAGCTCAACAAGGTGTGATAATCACTGTAATCACAACCCCACATAACGCAACCCGTTTCAAAACGATTCTTGCTCGTGCTGTCAACTCTGGGCTCCAAATCCACGTAATTCAACTCGAGTTTCCAAGTGAAGAAGCAGGATTACCAAAAGGGTGTGAGAATATCGACATGCTACCTTCGCCAGACTTGATCTTTAATTTCTTCACTGCAACTTGCATGCTACAACAGCCAGTTGAGAAATTGTTCGAAAAGCTGACACCCCGACCAAGATGCATCATCTCTGACATGACTTTGCCATGGACAATTAATCTTGCTAGCAAGTTTCATATTCCAAGGATTTCTTTCCATGGAACATGTTGCTTTTGTCTCTTTTGCCTGCGTAGTTTGCACATTTCCAAGCTTCTTGAGAGTATATCCTCTGAAACTGAGTACTTTGTTCTGCCTGGCCTGCCAGACCAGATTGAAATTAAAGTAACAAAAGCCCAGTTACCGGGAGCCCGCGCTACAAGTTTGAAAGATTTTAACGTACAAATGATGGAAGCTGAAATGGCATCCTATGGGATAATTATGAATACATTTGAGGAGTTGGAGCCTTGGTATATCAAAGAGTACAAGAAGGCAAGAATGGACAAAGTTTGGTGTGTTGGCCCTGTCTCACTATGCAACAAAAACGACTTGGATAAGGCTCAGAGAGGGAACAAGGCCTCAATTGATGAGCACCAGTGCTTGAAATGGCTTGATTCAAGGGAACCAAACTCTGTAGTCTATGCTTGCCTTGGAAGCCTTTGCAATCTAATATCTTCCCAATTGATAGAGCTTGGGTTGGCCTTAGAAGCATCAAAAAGACCATTCATTTGGGTTATAAAAGGGGGAGATAAGTTGCAAGAATTGGAAAATTGGATTGCAAAAGACCAATTTGAGGAAAGGATCAAAGGAAGAGGCCTTATAATTCGAGGATGGGCTCCGCAAATACTTATATTGTCACACCCTGCTATTGGAGGATTCCTAACACATTGTGGTTGGAATTCAACTTTAGAGGGGATATGTGCAGGCATTCAAATGCTTACTTGGCCCTTATTTGCAGACCAATTTTTGAATGAGAAACTTGTTGTACAAGTACTAAAAATTGGTTTTAGGATTGGGGTTGAGGATCCTTTGAAGTGGGGGGAGGAGGAGAAGATTGGTGTGTTGGCGAAAAAGGAAGACATTAAGATGGCCATAGATAGGCTGATGGATGAAGGAGAGGAAAGAGAAGCAAGACAAAAAAGAGTCAAAGAGCTCAGTCAGATGGCAAAGGGAGCTGTGGAAGAAGGGGGGTCTTCTGACGTCAACATAAAACTTCTAATCCAACATATCATGGAACAAGCAAGTGGTGGAAATCCAAACTAATGTACCAATGTAAAAGTCGGAGGGATTTTCTTCATTTCATTTTAAACTGCTTTTTGCTGTCCGTTATATTACAAAGTTTTTTTTTTTTTTTTTGGTTGTTGTTGTTGTTGTTGTTGTTGATGATTGGAATATTACCAAGTTTTGTGACTTAGGTATCACAACTAGCATATCCTAGTCTCAAAGGATATTCCTAGTAGTATCATTGACAGTGACATCATAGTTGGTATTTGCTATGAGGTTGGAAAGAAGCTCTTTTATGCATATCCGACTTTTATGCATATCCGAAATATACATTATAAGCGTCAAGAGTCGTGTAATTTTCTGACATGGCTTAATTCTCCCATATGAGAAAACTTGAATTCAAATCCACTCTCCCATTTGTTGTAAACAAAAAAAAATGGGGCAATCAAGTGCATTTTAAATATAGCATGCAGCTATGCAATAGCTTGAGAAGACATCTTCGTTGCATAAAGTTAGTATTTATCACTGATACAAATTTTTTGTACCACTTTCTCTATAGTCTCATAAAAAAATAAAAAATAAAGAACTATTTTGTCATTATGATAACTAAATTTATGGTTTGCAATTTTTATTGTTAAACACTCCACTATTTCTGCTTTCTATTAAGGACAAAATTTTGCTACCAAATTAGTTGTAGTATAAGGCTACAACTTTACTCAATATCTTTTTATTGGAGGTGAATTTTGACAAATCTACTATTGGATTATATTTTCTTCTTATATCCTTCATGCTTGCATAATTTCTAGAAAATAATAGACATCAATAAATTATTTAAATTGCAAATTTTTATAGTTTAAAATTGTGCAAAATAATATTTGATTGACACAAAATTTGATATATGTATTAAGAGCATAAAGAATATACAATTCAACGGTTAGATTATCAAAATATGTAGTGATGTTAATTTTTTTTAAAGGAAGTTGTAACCTTAAGTTACAACCAATTTTGTAGCTAAACTCTGTCTTTCTATTAATGGTATATTCATTTCTTATATATTCTAAACTTTTTTAGTATGTATTTGTTAATAAATTGAGATATACACAGTTAAGTTAATTTAGTCCTTGAAAATTTTAAAATGTACCAACCGCATCATATATATACTTAGAAAAGTATTATAGGTGTTATCTCAATGAACTAGCACACTACGAAAATGATACTTCATAAGTTCAATATGGGAATTGATAAAGCATTTACAATTTTTATTGTTTAATGTTTTGATGTACTTTTTAAGTTATACTGGTCACATATGGAAATTTTGAATATTTGTTTTTTTGTTAAGTGAAAAATGAAATTAGTAGATGAGATTTATGTGTTAGTCCCAAAATTTTCTTAAAATGGACCTAAGTGGATTGAATAGACTAAAGTAGACTGAATTGGACCAAAATGGACTGAATTGACCCTAATGTCCATAAATGGACTGAATTAGACTAAAATAAACTAAAGTGGACCTAAATGGACTAAATAGACCTAAATAGACTACAGTGAACCGAAATGCATTGAATTGACCAAAGTGGACCGAATTGGACTAAATGGACCGAAATTGACCAAAATGGACAAAATGGACCGAAATACTATGTTAATGTTGCTCAATAGGAGTATATCAACAATTAATGCTACTTTTATATATTATATGGGGAATTTTCTTTTGAGAATTTTTATTGTTTAAAACATTTTAATGCAATTTTCAATTATACAGGAAATTGATAAAACAAGAAATTTGGCAATTTTTAGTGTCAAAATCAACCGTGTCATCCCATAGTTTGAATATGTTTATAATTATGAGTGATTTAGAGTTAGAGATGATGAATTAGTACAATAATGCGATAGTTAGAATGGAAAGAGAGATTTAAATCCAAAATGTTTTGAAAATAAGATGCCAACCAGTTGTCATGTTATAATTTGGCACTAAAGAGTTCCAAATTTCTCTCCTAAAGCAGCCCACCATTTTAGCTTTGTTTTTCTTGATAAAATTAAATGGGTGCACTGTCCCGTGTCCACTGGCCACGCCTAAAAAGTAAATAAATTGACAACCCAAAAAAGAGAAGTAAATAAATAAAATGGTTGTCGTTTTCTCAAAAACGGTTTGTCTTATTTTCCAAAAACCGTTTCGTTTTGTCATTTTGCTCTCCAAAATCATTGACGGGAAGCAAAAGCAGCCAACCCTCTTTAACTCGGTGGTCCGTTCTCTACTTTCTTTAGCATTGATCCTCAGCATTCAATGGAGATGGCAAAGGGTTATTATTATTATTATTATCCACAAGAAACTACTTCTAAGTTCTACCTATGAGGTCCACATCGAATAAACCAATTAATATGCTTATGTATTCTCTTGCATCACAAGCAAAACTTACTCAATAAAGAGAAGCTTATCTAGTATTATATATGTATGTATGTATGTGTCGGTCACTTAATTTGTCTACCTCTAGATCATGCCCATGGCTTCTCAATCCCAACCGCTTCACTTTATTTTGTTTCCTCTCATGGCTCAAGGCCACATGATACCTATGATAGACATTGCCAAATTGTTGGCACAAAGAGGTGTGGTTGTCACCGTGATCACCACAACACATAACGAAGCCCGTTTCAAAACATGTTTAGCTCGTGCTATTGCATCTGGGCTTCAAATCCGAGTGATCCCACTTCAATTTCCATGTGAAGAGGCAGGAATACCAGTAGGGTGCGACAATCTTGACAAGCTGCCTTCATTAGAGTTGGGCACGAATTTCTTCACTTCAACATGCATGCTACATCAGCCAGTGGAAGATTTGTTTGAGAAGCTGACACCACAGCCAAGCTGCATAATCTCCGATATGTGCTTGCCGTGGACAAGTGATATTGCTCGCAAATTTCACATTCCAAGGATTTCTTTCCTCGGAGGAAGTTGCTTTTGTCTCTTGTGCTTTCACAATTTACGTGTTTACAAGGCTCAAGAGAAGGTATCCTCCGAGTCAGAGTATTTTGTAGTTCCTGGCTTGCCTGACCATGTTGAATTTACTAAATCCCAACTACCTTTTCCTAGAGATTCAAGAATGAAGAAACTTAGTGAGCAAATAGCAGCAGCTGACTCAGCCTCATATGGGGTCATTGTAAATACTTTCGAAGAGTTGGAATCAGCATATGTCAAAGAATACAAGAAAGCATGGGAAGATAAAGTCTGGTGTGTTGGCCCTGTTTCGCTTTGCAATAAGGATCGCTTAGATATGACTGAGAGAGGTAACAAGGCCTCTATTGAAGAGTATCAATGCATGAGGTGGCTTGATTATCAGGAGCCCTGTTCTGTAGTCTATGTCTCCCTCGGAAGCCTATGTAACCTAACACCTTCGCAATTGATAGAGCTTGGGTTGGGTTTAGAAGCGTCAAACAGACCATTCATTTGGGCTATAAGGGAAGGAAATGAGTCAAAAGAATTGGAAAAGTGGGTTTTAGAAGAGAGGTTTGAAGAAAGGATCAAAGGGAGAGGCCTTTTGATTTGGGGTTGGGCTCCACAGTTACTCATATTATCAAATCCTTCAGTTGGAGGGTTCTTAACACATTGTGGTTGGAATTCAACCATAGAAGCAATATGTGCTGGGGTGCCAATGCTAACTTGGCCACTATATGGAGACCAGTTTATCAATGAGAAATTAACAGTGCATGTACTAAAAATTGGTGTGAGGGTTGGGGTGGAGGATCCTTTGCAGTGGGGTGAGGAGGACAAGATTGGGATGTTGATGAAGAAGGAAGATGTTAAGGGGGCCATAGACAGGCTAATGGATGAAGGAGAGGAAAGAGAAGAGAGGAGGAAAAGGACTAGAGAGCTTGGGGAGATTGCGAAGAGAGCTGTTGAATTTGGGGGATCTTCTTACTTCAACTTGATACTGCTAATTCAAGATATATGCAACAAGCAGAATATGGCAAATCAGCCTAACACACTTCTATAAGTGATGGCCATCTAATGTAAAGTGCACAATTTGTTATAGGTAATTTGTTTACATCATAGCTGGTGCTTATCCTAGATATGAAAGAAGATACAGTGCAATAATCTTTCACTTCCCATTGTTTCACCAACAACTTAGTGCCATAGTCATATACTCAAATTATTATAAAGAACTTTCCGTTTTTTTTTTTTTTTGGTTTGAAATCTGGGTTTTTTTTTTTTTTTTTTGTTTTTTTGCTAGGTGACAATTGGCATAATCTTAGTTCAGTCTGTTCACATCTATCAATTATAAAACATACTTGTAAATCTAGGTCAATTCAACATTAAGTTTGCTCCACGTAATGTTAGTTGGGTCCCCTTAATTAATGAGTCATGATAAGATTGAAATTTATTATGGAGTCAATCGACTTTTTAGAGGAAGTTGAACCATTTTTAGTCATGAATTTTTTTTTTTAATTAAAATGATTACTTGATATTTAAAAAATACAAAATATTTTTTTAATGATTACACCAGCATTTAATAGGTTAATAGAACACTTTGGCTACTATGTAATAATTTTCATGAGTGAGATGACAATAAAGACCTAAATGGAATGCATTTTTTATTTTAAGGACTAAATGTAATAAAATTAAAAAGTAATGACCAAAATAAAAATATGATCAAAATATAGAGAACAAAAATACATTTTCACAATTTTTTTTTTTAATTAGTTTCTTGTACTTCTTAATACAAGTAAGACAATTCAGCCAAAAAATAAAAAACTATTTTGAAACCTGTGCACAATGCACCCATTAATCAAAACCTCGTTAATTAAAATATAGGACCCCATTCAACTCCATATTAAGGGAACAATTAGCTTATAAACAAATCATTTCCTTAAAAGCAGTAGCTTTAAACATTGGCAATTTGCTTCTATAAAAAAAAGGAAAAGAAAGAAAGACTGGCAATCAATTGCAACTTGCTCTTCTTCAGCAACCAAAACACGAAGCCAAAAGACATAAAAGTCATGGCCGACATATAAAAGCATGATATTGTATATTAGTCATCGGTATGCTCATCACGTACGTCATCTGCACGATTAGCAGATAATACAAACAAGTAATAAGAATAATGATTTTACTGACGCGTGCGTTGAGATACACGATAGTATATTATTTTAAAAAAAAATTATCAAAAATTGAAAAAATTTTGCTAACTTTTTCAATTTTTGATAAAAAATTTTTAAAATCGAATTTGTTAATACTGGGCTCTAAGAATAATACTAAAGAGGCACAAAAAGAACCTCTATGGTACTTTGAACCTTAGCCATTTCAATTTCTCCAACACTAGCTCACAAAAACATCAATGGCATTTCAATCCCACCAGCTTCACTTTGTTATGGTACCACTACCGTGCCCAGGACACCTTATTCCCACAACTGACATGGCCAGACTATTTGCACAACGTGGTGTTATCATCACGATTATAACCACACCTCTTAATGTCATCCGAATCAAACCAATCATCAACCGTGCCATTGATTCTGGACTCCCTATTCGACTAGTCCAACTCCAGTTGCCACTCCATGAGGCTGGCTTGCCAGAAGGATGTGAAAACATCGATACAGTCCCCTCGCGTGGCTTATTTAGGAACTTCTTTGATGCTGTTAGTAAGCTACAACAACCACTAGAACAATTACTTGAAGAGATGGAACCTAGTCCAAGCTGCATAATAGCTGATAAGAATCTTGCTTGGACAGGTGACATTGCTACCAAGTTTCATATACCAAGAATTTTATTTGATGGAACAAGTTGTTTCAATCTCTTATGTTGTCATAATATACTTGCATCCAAGGTCAACGAGAGTGCTAGTGTCTCTGATTTAGAGCCTTTTGTTGTTCCTGGTTTGCCAGATCAAATTGAATTAACTAGAGCACAGTTACCTACGAACTTGAATACAAGCTTGAAGGATTTCAAAGATCTTCATGAAAAGATAAATGCTTCTGATGAAGGAGCTTATGGGGTCGTGGTTAATAGTTTTGTTGACTTGGAACCAGAATATGTTAAAGGGTATCGCAAGGCAAAGGGAGATAAAGTTTGGTGTATTGGGCCGGTGTCACTTCCAACAAGGCAGACTTGGACAAGGCTCAGAGAGGTAACAAGTCCTCGATTGATGAAAACCAGTGCCTCAAGTGGCTTGACTTGTGGCCTCAGAACTCTGTTGTTTATGCTTGTCTTGGAAGTCTTTCTCGCCTTACATTGTTACAACTGATAGAGCTTGGGTTAGGCTTAGAAGCTTGTGACCGGCCATTCATCTGGGTGATTAGAGAAGATAAAAATGGGGAGATTGAGAAGTGGATAATTGAGTATGGCTTTGAAGAGAGGACAAAAGGGAGAGGCCTCTTGATCCGGGGTTGGGCTCCACAAATACTAATCTTGTCACACCCTGCAATTGGAGGATTTTTGACACATTGTGGTTGGAATTCAATGCTAGAAGCGGTTTGCGCTGGTGTGCCAATGGTCACATGGCCTATGTTTGCTGACCAATTTTTTAATGAGAAGTTAGTCGTTCAAGTACTGAAGATTGGCGAGAGAGTGGGGGCTGAAATTGCTATTCCTTTAGGGGATGAAGAGAAGTTTGGGGTATTGGTGAAGAGGGAGGAAGTTAGGGATGCTTTAGGAAAGATAATGACTGAAGGGAAAGAAAGGGAAGATAGACGAGAGAGAGCAAGAAAGCTTGCAGAGATGGCAAAGATAGCAATAGAAGAAGGAGGGTCTTCTTACCTTGACATTGCATTGTTAATTGAAGATATTAGGAAACTATCCATGGGACTTAAGCCTAAGTCATGAGACATTTGTGGCTGCACTATCTAAAATATAAGTAGCTTGTGAACTTTCCTTTTCTTTTTTTTTTTTCTTTTTTTTCTTTTTTCTTTTTTTGGTTGTGATCATAACTCATTATCAACTTGTTGCCTTCATTTGTTGGTGTAATATTATAACTTATTAGATAGAACATATGTACAATTCTGTAGGTGCAGTGACTTATGATTTTGAATTAAATTTAAACATGTGTATTGAATTTAAATTTTTATTGGGAAAGATAAAATTGTTTGATCTGCATTGTCAATGTAGTCATGAATTTGAAATTAATTGGAAACTAAGGCTATGTTTGGTTCCCGTAAAATATTTTTTGGAAAATAAATATTTTCCGGAAATACTATTTTCGGGAAAGGAAAATATTTTCAAGTGTTTGGTTGCATCATGAAAATTGTTCTAGAAAATATTTTCATGTGTTTGGTAACATTCTAAAAATGCTATTTTCCACCACCACCCACACAAAACCTACCACCACACAACAGGGAAACCACCAAAACACCACCACCCACACCACCACAACAACAACAAAAATCAAAATCACACAGAGAGAGAGAGAGAGATCGATTCATGGGTTTCCAGCGAAGTCGAAGGCTCTGGGTCGTCGGCGAAGTCGAAGGCTCGTGGGTCGAAGATTGGTGGGTCGAAGGCTCTGGGTCGAAGATCAGTGGGTCGAAGGCTCTGGGTCGAAGATCGGTGGGTCGAAGGCTCTGGGTTTGTGGCATGATCTAGGCTCTGGGTTCGCTGGCGAAATCGAAGATTGGTTCGTGGGTTTGTGGCGCCGGCAATGGGCTCTGGGTCAAAGGCTCTGGGTTCGTCATGCTTGCGGGTCGCCGACGATGGGCTCTCTCTCTCTCTCTCTCTCTTTGCGCGTGAGCGCGATCTCACTCTCACTCTCTCTATTTTCCGGAAAATGAGATTTGAAGGTAAAATAAAAACGGAAATGATTTTACACCCAACATACGGTCAACTGAAAAGGATTTACGGAAAATTTATTTTCCATGCGCAACCAAACACCCGCATTTATGGAAAAACATTTTTGGAAGTGGTTTTTACTTGAAACAAACACAGCCTAAATGTACTACACCTAAAAGTTGTATCTAAGTTTTATCCTATAATAACTTTTATTTGGCCTATTGGCTAATATTGGAGGGTTCACCACTAGCATCCCAAATATGTAAATGTCACTATTTACGATAAGGTACGAATATGATCCTTTTCCATTAATTATAATAATCTAAAACAAAAAATTCTATCTTCTTATTTATCTTAAAAAAATTATCCTCTCAATCTGTTATAAAATGGAGGGATCATCTTATGGATAGAATTTTCTTTTAAATCTTATAAGTGAAGACCTATTAAGGACCAAAAGTTCACAAGAAAGCTCATTCCATGAAAAGTAAGGAAAAACTATGGGTCTTAACAAAAGAAGACCCAATTCATGAAGTTAAGAAGGACCATGAAAGCCCAAAATCCCAAAAAGAAGAAAAAAGAAAGAAATAATAATCATAATAATAAAGAAAAAAGAAGAGGATCTTGGTAAGAGGACATGCAGCAAGGATCTCGGTAAGAGGACATGCAACAAGGATCTCGGTCAGAGGATACGCAGCAAAAAGAGCATCAAAGCCCTAAGACCTTAATGTGTCCTTTTGAACCTTGAGAAAAGGACCTTGGCTAGCACATGGGAAAACCAAGATGTATGTTTAGATTTCCAGCTAAAAAGCCATTAAAAATCTAGCAAAATAGGTATTTTCTTTGTAACCCATGGTCCAAGCCCGTGGGATCCTGAGTGAATAGTAAGGAAGAAGTGGTTTGGTTGGTAGGGGAGTGATTTCTGGTGAAAGGAGGATCTCGAAAGTTTCCCTTGGTTCATATATTTGCTTGGAATGCTTGAACCAATGGAAAACTCAATTTCCCAATGTGCATAACACCTCCCCACAATTTCTTTTCAATTGTCATTTTCAACTAAAGTTATCATCAAGTACATTGAGCAGCCCACCTATTCTTTTGGCTTTCCAAGAAGGAATCTTTTATTTATAGTTAAAGCCAAATACCCATTTTGAGTTATAATTGCCTAAATAAACTAAACATTTGCCCAATGCACATTTTCAGGTTCCAGAGGACATGGTTTTACCCAGCAGACCAGGGATGTCCTCGCCCGGGGTACCAGACCATGTCCACTATGAAAGGAATACTAAAGCATAGCAGAAAAGGGGGATTCAAATGGAGGAAAAAGGGGAGAGTTGAGAGGTTCAAAAAATATATTCTTAGAGCTTTAAGAGCCCTAAAAAGGAAGGGAAAGAAAAAAGGGACAAAACAAGAGAGAGCTAAGAAGTGGGAATTCGTCCCATATCCTTAAAATTATTCAAAATATCACTTAATCTCCAAAGAAACATATGCCAAAACATGCATACATCAGATGTCACTCTCTCCCACAAAATCCTTCTCACCTAACTATCTTGGAAGGAAATGCCTAAGTAAAGCCACTTGGACTTGAGTTTCAAATCCCACAAGTCTTGTGCAAAAGCACTAAGTCTGTGAAAATTGGTCCATGATCCTCATAATTGACTCAGTCTCATGAAATTCATCTATATATATGTATATGTATTAAAATGTATATCCTAATCTAAGAAACTAACAATTATTTGAAGATATGTGTATTGTATAGTGTGTTCTTATGCAGAACCTATAGAGGTAAAGGGAAAGGACAAAACTCCATTACATAATAAGCATAGAGAAAGATCGTATAGTTCAGAGAATCAGCATTCTGGGATTACAGGCCTAGTACAATCGGGGTACCACATCAGTACGTCTGGGGTACCAAGTGAAGAAACTCTTTTAATTGTTTACACAATAAAAGATAAGCCTTAAATATTCTATTTTAATTTCTTTCTCATTGTGAATATTATGAATAATTATTTTACTTGTTTTGTAAGAGTAAATGGTCATTTTATAACACTTAAGCTCTTATAATGGTATTTTATTACTTAGGAGGAATCGATTTTTTGCCTTGAGGAGCTTTATGTGACTTGCGCACAACTTGATTTGTAATCAGTCTCATTTAGCTGTGGTAAACCAAATCTAGTCCACCAAATAACAAGTAAATGGTCCAGGATCCTTGTTTCTACTTGGGCCTGAGTACTGTCCAAAGAAAGACCCATGCAAGACCAAAATCTTTCTAATCTAGACTGGCAAGTTTTCACTCCAAAATTTGATTCTTATAATCTCATATGTAAACATGGGTGAATATAAAAAATAACAATTAGAAACATATTAAACTTCGTATTGAAGTTAAATACCATACAAATGTTCATTTTTTATATTTTTGTCTACTCTTAAAAAAACTTTGTAACAATATTATTTGGTAGAGTATGGCAAATTATTCATTTTTGAATACTTAAAGGGGAAAAAAGAAGAATACTATATTTTCTTACTTCTTTAATGTAATTTATGTTATTGTGATAAAATGAATTTATATAATGTTTACATTTTTCAAATAAGTCATGAAAATTTAGTTGTTATGAAAATATATTGAAAATGAACAATTAATTTTTTAGAATACGATAAAATGATCCGTTGAAATTTGTATATGAATTTTTTTTTTTATTGCGAATCATAATTTTTACAAGAATTAATAATGGGTTTGGTAAGAAATTTTGTATTAATAGTTTAAGATGGACAAGAGTCAGTTTTCTATGGTTTAAGAGCAATTTAATTAAAAAGAAGACTTGGTATAAAATTAAATTAGAGTATATAAAATCTAACTAGAATTTTTGATATTTTATTTTTCCTTCACTTTGATGTATTATATAGATTTATAAAAACCCAAGAAGCACCTTTTACTCTGCAAGTAACCCGCCAGTAATTATTATACGTAACCACCTGGTACCCTGGCCAATAGCCTTAAATCTATAAATGATTATTGTCATTTTTCAATGAGAATTCAGCTCTTTACCTCTATTTTGAGACATTAGGTAGTCAAAGAATTCTTTACCCAAAAATATTCACGCTCCTTTTCTTTTTCTCTGTTGCGTTGTGTCCAAGTGAGATGCCATATGAGTGAAAGATGTTTTTCTTCTTGAGAAGTTTGAAAGAAGTTGATATAGTTTTCTCATATTTTCTAAATCATATATATATATATTTTTTATCTATATAATATTATTATCGATGCATGCACTCCATTTAAATCACATTAGCAACAGTGTAACATTTCAGTCTATTTTAATTTAATTCGGTCCATTCAGTTAATTTCAATCCAGTTTGATCAATTTTGGATTAATTGGGCTGTAAATTGATTCTTTTTTTTACATTTCATTTTCAGTTATGGCTTAAAGACTCTTTATTTTTCTTAATTTTTATGTTGAAATGTATGAATTTTTATTTTATTCTGGCCAAAGTACTCTTTAGTTTTGGGCTAAAAAATACAAACAAAATAGACATTGAAATTAGAGATAAGTAACCCGCCAGTAATTATTATACGTGACCACCTGGTACCCTGGCCAATAGCCTTAAATCTATAAATGATTATTGTCATTTTTCAATGAGAATTCAGCTCTTTACCTCTATTTTGAGACATTAGGTAGTCAAAGAATTCTTTACCCAAAAATATTCACGCTCCTTTTCTTTTTCTCTGTTGCGTTGTGTCCAAGTGAGATGCCATATGAGTGAAAGATGTTTTTCTTCTTGAGAAGTTTGAAAGAAGTTGATATAGTTTTCTCATATTTTCTAAATCATATATATATATATTTTTTATCTATATAATATTATTATCGATGCATGCACTCCATTTAAATCACATTAGCAACAGTGTAACATTTCAGTCTATTTTAATTTAATTCGGTCCATTCAGTTAATTTCAATCCAGTTTGATCAATTTTGGATTAATTGGGCTGTAAATTGATTCTTTTTTTACATTTCATTTTCAGTTATGGCTTAAAGATTCTTTATTTTTCTTAATTTTTAGGTTGAAATGTATGAATTTTTATTTTATTCTGGCCAAAGTACTCTTTAGTTTTGGGCTAAAAAATACAAACAAAATAGACATTGAAATTAGAGATATTCCCCCCCCCCCCCCTCCCCAAAAAAAAGCAATAAAATGATAAAAATTCACAAGATCACCTTAAAATTCAAGTTTCAAAAATATAGATATTATATTTATATTTGGAGAAAAAAATGCGACAATTATAAACTTATATAATATTTTAAACTTAATGTACCATGATACATGTGTTTCATGGAATGGGAGTATACAATTTTTTTAAAAATATTTTTAGATATGTTCAAATTAGTCAACATATTATGGTATGTTTGAAAAAAATCCTTTTAATAACATCTACTCCATTTATATCAAACTACGAATTTTTGTTGAATGCAAAATATATTATATGTTCAATTACCTAAAACTTATAAAAATATAACACAATTTTAAATACAAATTTTGCATTTCTTATAAAATAATAATATATTACGCTTTTTCACACATCGTGTGAGTTTGCAACTAATTTATTTAAAATTTAAGATTTGCTTTTCCTATATAAATTTTGGTTTAGGTTTGATTTTTTTTTTCCTCAAATTTAAAAGGTTTTAATTTCATCTTTGAAAACTTTAAAAAGTATCAATATTAGATCCTTGAAATTTTAAAAATATATAAATTATTTTTTTCGATTTATCTGTTAGTATATTTATTCTAAGCATCCTACATTTTTAACTTGTAGCTTCACCACTTCATCCATGGGATATATAATCCTTTTAACAACAAACGGACAAAATGATCAAATTGATATCTTTAAAATATTTAAGACTAAATTACAACATTTTAAATTTTGGTGACAAAAAGTATAATTCAACCTTGTGCAAAAAAACATTTCTTTGCTCAATCTACATGTGAGAGACGTAAAGTACTACTTCACTTTTCAATCGAGGTGATGGTTAATATTATCCACAAGAAACTATGCTACCTTTGAACCACATAATCTCTCAGAATAAACCAATATGCTTATCAGCTTATGTAAGCTCTTGCATCACCAGTAAGGCGCCAGTGGGGTGTCTCTCTAGTTTAAATCTCACTATTATGTACAAGAAAGAGAATCTTATATAGTAAATAACTGTATTTCAGTCTCTTTATTCGTCTACCCCTAGTTGCTTGCCATGGCTTCTCAATCCCAGCCACCTCACTTTATCTTGTTCCCTCTCATGGCCCAAGGCCACATGATTCCTATGATAGACATTGCCAAATTGTTGGCACAAAGAGGTGTATCTGTCACTGTAATCACCACAACACATAACGCAGCCCGTTTTGAAACAAGTTTAGCTCGTGCTGTTGAATCTGGGCTCCAAATCCAAGTAATCCCGCTTCAATTTCCATGTGAAGAGGCAGGAATACCAGAAGGGTGTGACAATCTGGACAAGCTACCTTCACTAGAATTGGGCAGAAAGTTTTTCGGTTCAACTAGCATGCTACAACAGCCAGTGGAAGAGTTATTTGAGAAGCTGGCACCTCGACCAAGCTGCATAATCTCAGACATGACCTTGGCGTGGACAGCTGATATTGC
Organism: Quercus gilva; assembly: GCA_023621385.1. Taxonomy (NCBI): domain Eukaryota; kingdom Viridiplantae; phylum Streptophyta; class Magnoliopsida; order Fagales; family Fagaceae; genus Quercus; species Quercus gilva. The sequence continues at coordinate 39,100,077 of CM042479.1, read as the reverse complement.
TCTCAAGTTTCACATTCCAAGGATTTCTTTCGTCGGAACAAGTTGCTTCTCTCTCTTGTGCTGGCACAACTTAAGAGTTCACAAGGTTCTCGAGAGGATATCCTCCGAGTCAGAATACATATTCGTTCCTGGCTTGCCTGACCATGTTGAAATTACTAAATCCCAATTATCTTTTTCCAGAGATTCAAGAGTGGAAGAACTTGGTGAGCAAATGGTAGCAACTGACTTAGCCTCATATGGGGTCATTGTAAATTCCTTTGAGGAGTTGGAGCCAGCATATGTCAAAGAATATAAGAAAGCAAGAGAAGATAAAGTCTGGTGTATTGGCCCTGTTTCACTTTGCAATAAGGACCACTTAGATAAGGCTGAGAGAGGTAACAAGGCCTCCATTGAAGAGCATCAATGCATGAAGTGGCTTGATTCTCAGGAACCATGCTCCGTAGTCTATGTGTGCCTTGGAAGCCTGTGTAATCTAATACCTTCCCAATTGGTAGAGCTAGGATTGGGGTTAGAAGCATCAAACAGACCATTCATTTGGGTTATAAAGGGAGAAAATAAGTCAGAAGAGTTGGAAAAGTGGATTTTAGAAGAGAGGTTTGAAGAAAGGATCAAAGGGAGAGGCCTTTTGATTTGGGGTTGGGCCCCACAGTTGCTCATATTATCACATTCTTCAATTGGAGGGTTCTTAACCCATTGCGGTTGGAATTCAACCATAGAAGCAATATGTGCTGGGGTGCCAATGCTTACCTGGCCTCTATTTGGGGACCAGTTTCTCAATGAGAAATTAGTAGTACATGTACTAAAAATTGCTGTGAGTGTTGGGGTGGAGGATCCTGTACAATGGGGTGAGGAAGAGAAGATTGGGGTGTTGGTGAAGAAAGAAGATGTCAAGGGGGCGATAGATAGGCTAATGGATGAAGGAGAGGAAAGAGAAGAGAGGAGGAAACGAGCTAGAAAGCTTGGCGAGATGGCAAAAAGTTCTTTTGAAGATGGGGGATCTTCTCAACTGAACTTGACATTGCTAATTCAAGATATTTGCAACAATGGTGAATCAGCCTAACACACTTCTATGAGTCACTGAGTTTTTTTTTCCCTTCATCTCATATCGAAGTGCATAAGTTTTTATTCTATTGTTGTTTTTACATCATAGCTAGTACTTATCCTTTTTTTTTTTTTTTTTGGGTTTTTGGTTGTGTAGCTAGTATTTATCCAAGATATGAAAGAAGATTCATTAAGCATGCATTTACAGTGTAATAATCTTTCACTTTACATTGTTTCATCAACATATATAGCGTCATAGTCCTATACACATATCATTTATATAATATTTAAAAGTTTAAGTGTAACATTTATTATCACTACAATCTTATTGAGCAATATTAGTGTAGGATTTTAGTTCATTCGGTCAGCTCGGTCCATTTAATCCATCTCAGTTTGATTCTATTGAGCAATATCATTATAGCATTTCAATTTATTCGATCAGCTCAGTCCATTTGATCCATTTAGGTCCGTTAAGTCCATTGGGTCCACTTTAGTCCATTCTCTCTCTTTGAGAGTAGAAGAGAGTGCCTCTATAAATTATAAAGTCCTATCTATAAGACCAAATTTGTAAAGCTAAAATTGCATGCTCTTAAAGTTCTTAACAAAAGAATGCTATAATGTAAAAGGAATTTACTACTAAATAACTTTAACAATATTATCCAACAACAAAAAATACTTTAACAATATTGATACTTTGGGAAGAGAGGTTTGTGTAGAAAAAAGGGTTACTTCATTGACAATAATGTCACATTCTATGAGTAATGCTAGTAGGTTCATGATAAAATTACATTTTTCTTATATAATATTAAAGTATTGTATTTTTTTTTTCAAATATAAGTTATAGATTTACTTATATCTGATTCCTTTTTTTAGGGGAATATCTGCGTCCTCTTTAAGTCATTCAAGACAAATAGAGGATGGTCCACATAAGGAACATTAGAAACAAATTCCAATTATAAATTAAATTATTTAAAAAAAATATTTCATCTTATATAATAATTGAATGTAAAATGCATTATGTTTCCTTGTGGGGAAAAACATCTTACAAAATTTAAAACACTTTCAAAAAACAAATATAGATAGCTTAATTTAGAAAATCTAATATATTATATCAACTATACTTTATTAGAAAATAATTGCTCTATTTTAAGAAGTATTTGAGACTAACACTTATAAGTCTTATTTACTATTTTCATTTTTCACTTAACAAAAAAATTTGTCAAATTTTTCCGCGCATCGATTGACTCTATGACTATTTAACGTGAACTTCATTAATTTCTTTTTCCTTTTTAGGTGAAGATGAAAAGGGGATCGAATCCTTATGATGACCATAATATGGGTTTGAAGTGCCACTTGAAAAGAGATTATATACATACATACATATATATATATAATATCAATTCAAAAAATAAAATGTCACTTATGTTAATATTTTTAATGCTACAAGTTAGATTTTTAGTGTTGACCCTCCAATAAAAATTTCCATATAATTTAAATTTTATTTGCATTGTATTACTAAGTATTGAAGGCTATAGTTGAAACTGAAATGATTGCTGATAAGCTATTTTGGTCGTGAGAAATTTCGAATCTCAATCGAGCAAAGCATATTTTTAGTCATGCGAGATTCATACTGAAACTATCCTTAGATTGTTGTTAGACACTTTGGTCAACTAAGATCCAATTATGGAAAATTTTCAAATTTACTTTAAAGAGGTTGTTGTATGCCAAACTCTAGCCCAAACTCTACTTCTATTGTAACCCTATATTAACCATCAACCCCAAATCACCCATGAGTTAATCCTTGAGAGGGAGGATACTTAAAGCAAAGCTTAAATAACATTGTGCGGTTCCAACATCACATATAACAATTCTTTTGTCACATTTGGTGGTTCCCTTATTTTTTTTTTCTCACACTTGACGATTCTATCCTCACATTATGCAGTTTCAACATCACATGTGACAGTTCTTTTCTCATATTTGGCGGTTCCCTTACTTTTTTTCTAACATTTGACGGTTTCATCCTCACATTATGCAGTTCCAACATCACATATAACAGTTCTTTTCTCACATTTGGTGGTTCCCTTACGTTTTTCTTACATTTGACGATTTCATTCTCACATTGTATAGTTTCAATATCAAATGTGAGTTCTTTTCTCACATTTGGTAGTTTCCTTACTTTTTTTCTCACATTTGACAGTTTCATCCTCACATTGTGCAGTTCTAACATCGCAAGTGTCAATTCTTTTGTTACATTTGGTGGTTCCCTTATTTTTTTTTCTCATATTTGACGGTTCCATCCTTACATTGTGCAATTCCAACATCACATGTGATAGTTCTTTTCTCACGTTGGGTGGTTCCCTTACTTTTTTCTCACATTTGACGGTTGCATCCTCACATTTGGGTGGTTCCCTTACTTTTTTGGTTAAACTTCATTTTTGGTTATTGTTATCACATTGTTAGTTTTTGGAATAGAGTTAATGGATTGGAGTTGGTATTAAGTTCATCTTGTTATCACTGGTTCTTTTTAGTTGCTTGCTTTATGTTTTCTAATATGAAAAACTCTTTGAGTACTAATCTTAGAAGCAAACCCCAAGTTCTTAGTCATGTGGCTTAATGGTTAGAAATTTTCTGTTCTAGGTTCTGTTTTTATTTTGATATTCTAATTCTGTATTCCAGGACTAGTACTGTTAGTTTTATATCTATATAAGGACCATTAATGAATTGCAATGATATTGAAATCCTTATGAGATAGATATGTATGTATTTCTAGTAATTCATACGTCCTTGGACACTGAAATATTTTTCTCAAGAGGGCCACACGATTATTGGTAGCAATATGATGTTCCATGTTTGTGTGCTCTTCATGCTTAAGCTATATAGATAGTTGAAGTACATGTAGGCCCTTTGACAAGAAGCAAAATCAAAACTGAAACATCTGGGGGGGCAGAGTTGCAATAACCCCACCCCCCCCCCCCCCCAAAAAAAAGTTTTTCGAAGTGGTTAAATGACTTCATATTTCTGTATTATGAAACCCCATAAATCAAGAAATAAAAAAGAGAAACTTTTATATTGGGACACACAAATGGTGTGCCCAAGAAGTTAAAGAGTTATTAATCAAGAGTTCTCGATCTTGAGATATTTCCACATGGAGTAAACAAAATAATGAATAGAATTCAAGCTTTGGAATAATTCTGGGCCTATCTTCAAAGGGCAAAACTTAGGTACAGTACCTTAGGTTCCCCACTTAAAATTTTGACACCTGTCCAATTTAACATCCCAAATAAACAGCGTTAAAACTAAATTTTTTTTTTCCTTCTTCCTTCTTTTTCCTATACTGCAACTGCAAGAGAACCACGGCTTCTACTGGGTTTCAAACCAAAAAAGGGACCTTTCTCCCTCATTTTCTCACTAACCAAACAGGAAAGATAAAAAAAAAAAGCCAAATTTATTGGTTTCAAACCAAAACACATACCCTTTTTAGCTATATCCGAAACTTCCACACTCTTTAGGAAACAGATACACACATTGAGAGAGAAAGAAAGAATCATAGATCAGAAAGAATCAAAGATCAAAAAAGAAGGGAAACAGACACACCCACACTGAGAGAGAAATACACCCACACCGAGAGAGAAAGAAAGAATCATAGATAAAAAAAGAATCATAGATCAGAAAAGAATCAAAGATCAAAAAAGAAGGGAAACAGATACACCCATACCAAGAGAGAAAGAAAGAATTATAGATCAGAAAAAAATCATAGATCAAAAAGAATCAAAGATCAGAAAAGAAGGGAAACAGATACACCCACACCGAGAGAGAAAGATAGAATCATAGATCAGAAAAAAAGAAAGGAAACAGGTACACCCACACCGAGAGAGAAAGAAAGAATCATAGATCAGAAAAGAAGAAGGGAAATAGATACACCCACACCGAGAGAGAAGAAAGAATCATAGATCAGAAAACAAGAAAGGAAACATACCTACACACTGAGAGTCAAAGAGGAGATATGAGATTTTCTTTTTTTCTTTTTTCTTTTTTTGGGTTTTGGGTTTCAAAGAGAAGGGTCCTGGGTGGTTTGGAAGAGAAAGGTTTTGGGTTTAGAAGAGAAGTCGTTTGCAGTACAGGAAAAAGAAAGAAGAAGAAAAAAAAATAGTTTTAACATCGTTTATTTGAGATGTTAAATTAAACAAATGTCAAAATTTTAAATAGCAAACCTGAAGTACTATACCTAAGTTTTGCTCATCTTCAAAATTACATGTGACTCTTAAAAGCAATGCCAGACTTCTATCAAATGATACCTTTTCTCTTTTATATTTTTCTTTTTATGCTAAGACCTTTATTGTACAGGTTATCACTGAAGACCGTGGTTTAACCCTTGACAAAGTTCAATTTGAAATGCTTGGAACCGCAAAAAAGGTTTATGTTTTTGTGCAGAGTTTGCTATGGATATTTGAATTTCTTTGGGACGCAACTAACTTCAAAAAAGTAAAATAAAATAACAGGTGTCTGTCTCTCTTGATGACACAATAATTCTACATGGGGGTGGGGATAAGAAGCTGATTGAAGAAAGATGTGCAGAGGTATGCGTTTGACTTTTCTCTTTAATTCCTTATTTATTTTCAAAATTTTTATTCAATTTGCTATTCACTTGGAAAATTTGTTTGCCAATTTTTTTGATCAACAATTCTGACACAATAGAAATGCACTTAGTGCTACATGCATGGGTGAAATCACAATTCTGATGACCTCCCTATAGTGGTATAAAGCTCTTACCTTTTTTTTTTGGTTGTCCTATTGGCTTTTTAGTTTTTATTTTTAATACTCAAATTCAACTCAACTTTACTCCCAAAACTTCATTTTCAAGGTTTTATTTGTTGAATTTCCACAGCCAATATCTACCTTGGTGTTTATTTGCAGTTAAATACTAACAGTGAGCATTTTGATTTGCTTTAGGCACCTGCATTCACAATAGCCTCAAATACTGGTTTTGATGGTGCACTGGTTATTGACAAATTGTTGGAACAAGATAATCATAATTTGGGTTTTGATGCTGCTAAAGGTTTGTTCTTTTATTTGCTACAAGAATTACCATCGTAGCCAACTTTACAATTTCTCATCCCTTTTCTTATTTTTGGGATTCAATTCTTCTCTTATTGGCGCTCAGGCTCCTGCCTCGGGGGATCCCATCGCTCCCTTCGGCTCGAATCATTTGCAATTTCAAAGTGAACATTGAGCTGGAGCTTGGATTTTCCCAGAGTCTGCGCATCATCAAGATGCCTGAATTGATGGAGTGCTTGTTGATCAACACCACTGTTTGGCTAGGCCACTGGTGAACTCATGAGAACGAGGCTGCCCCAGAACTCTCAACTGGTTAAGCTTGTTTGCTGCCAAACTGATTTGTAGGGTGGATAGAAGAGTCCTGCCGATCACTGAGCCTCTACTATGAGACTCAATGCTTTGTGAATAGCAAATTAAATCTTCAAAATTTTGTCAATATTCTTACCTTACAATTAACAAAAAAAGAAAAAAAAAATCTATATAATTTGAAGTACATGATCTAATGACGGCAACTTGATGTCACATTTATGAGTTCCTGAATTAGAAAGTCAACTCTTACATCTTCTCATACCATACAGCATGGCATGTTTACTCTTTATATTCAATTCAACTGGATTTTCACTCCATGTTTAGTTATACATGAGATTATACCAAGTCCACATCTGAGTTTCTTCTCAGCTGTTTTTATGCAACTTCTATTTGAATCAGTTCTAAGTTTTGTTTCTTCTGTATGATAAAAGGCCTTAAGTGGATTGTATAGCACAGAACTAAGTCAAATAACGAATAGTGAAAAGCATAAACATGAATAGAAAAATCAACTTCACAGCCAACATTAATCATTCAAGGACTTCAAATGTCCAGTTATTTTGTTCCTTCCAAATAATCCACATGACACACAGGGATTGCATTCCAAATATCACCATTTTTCTGCCTAGAAAACTGCCCCTTCCAATATGCCAACAAATCTACACCCTCTTTGGCATAACCCACTGCACCCCAAAGAGGCAAAAAATGAAAGACTGCGGATCTCTATCCATAGAACAATTTAACAATAAGTGATCATAGACTCCCCAGCTTGCTTACACATACAACAACAATCCACTATGATAACATAAGCATGCCTGGCACAAGAACCAGGTTATGGATGAATTCCTTTTATACCAAAAAAATAAATAAATAAATAAATAATGGAGATAATAAGTGAAAAAATTAAAATAATACTTCTTTAATTAGAAGAGTAACTAAGGAAATGCAGTGAAGTCAATCAAGAAGAGTTTCTGAATAAAACCATATTCTCAAAAATTTGACAACTGCTAATTTTACTCCCCACAAACTTGTTTCGAATCTAATTGTAGCTATAAACTAGTTGATGTTCACTACAATGCACTTGTTTTAGCCAAAGCATCAAACTATGCAAAACCTACTAAATCATCAAAATCTATGCAGTATTCAACACCCCTAGGCCTTGGCTTAGTAGTAGCTTTTTCATCAAGTAGAGGAAAAAGCGTTGAAATGATTTTTCAACTTAAAAAAATTTAAAATTTAAAATTTGAAAAAAAAAAAAAAAAAGGTAATAAAATGAGATTTAACAGCTTATAGTGTAGTTTTAAAATAATATAAAAAAATTAAATTAAAAAAAAAAAAAAAAAAAAAAAAAGGCATCAACAAATATCCAAATGAGCAGGGCCAAGGAATGAGAAAGTTGCGCAAGGAATCAAACAGAGGTGGCATCAATAACAAATTCATCCCATTTTTGTTTGATCTTCTTGAATTGGCTTAGAGAATGACTCCCATGTACTCCCTCTTTCAATAATGTAAGTTTGAGTTTCCAAATGCACTTATTTGAAAGAAAAGAATTAATGCAGAACAGAGGGCTTTGATATTAAAATTTATAAAAGATAGAAGAATTCTCAAGGGGAATGTCTATTGGGAAATTTTTTTTAACACGAAAATACAACAAAAATTATAGAACGTAGGAGTCACGTCTAGGTTACTTGGAGTTCACACCAAGCAATGAAAAAGGAAAGTAATCACTGGGCTGAACTTGAAACTATCTGTGCAGCGTCTGTTGTTGCTATTCAGAATTGGAGATGACCTTACCCTGTACTCTGTAATTGTTGTTAAGGTAAAGGTGTCAGAGTTGCTATATCTTTGTCGAACAAACAAGTGGGTTTTTGTTTTTGTCTCTTGCTACATTCTCTTTCTCTAGGTGCAGTGTTGCTCTACAGCTTCTGCAGTAATGTACAAATGCTTAAGGGAGCTGGGGGACCAACTATTCGTTACTTAAGTTGAGAGATCGCTTTGTTACTGACTAATTCCCAGTTGAATCCTTGCCTTTGGCACCAACTGGCTCTATGCAGAGCCACACTGCTAGAAAGTAGAAACTAATGCTAAGAGAGGGACACAATTTTGATACAGGAGATGATCTAATTAGGAAGGCTGTTTTTATTACAACTTCAATTTATGGTGAACATCATCCAGATAAAATATCTGCTCCTGAAACTCTGAGCAAACTCACCAGGCTTCTTTCAAATTCTAAATTTTACAAAAACCAACTCTAAAATTGGAAACCAACTCTAAAATATAGCACAAACCAACATTGAAATTGGTGTTCTTAGTGCCAAGGTGGTCGGAAAAAAAATAATAATCTCCTAAGTCCGTAGGTTCATAGTATCGTGTCCTCCCCACACTCCCAAACAAATCTAATCTTATACCAACTTATGGATAAGAGTTCCCACGTCTCACATCCCAAACAAAAGTGTAAAGATTTTTTATTTTTTTATTTTTTTTTTGAGAAACTAGTCTGTGAGACAGACCGATGCTTTTATTAAAACATAAGAAAACTAATCAAACAGAGCAAGGGGGGATAAAATCCCCAGGTAAGTCTTCAACCCAAACCTGACCTTCTAATTCTAGCCCAACTCGAGATTTCTTTGCCAAAGCATCGGCAACCTTATTACAAATTCATTTCACATGGCAGTAGTTATCCAGGCAATCATAAACCACAAAGTTTAGAGAAATAATATAAACCCATATCAGCGTTAATCATATGTAAAGAGAGAACCTGAAGATTGTGGGTGGCGCCGTCGATTTAGAATGGAAGAGAAGAAGCGCCGCCGAGTCGTCCGGGAAGAGATGAAGCACCACCGAGTTGGATTGGATATGAGTGCACCGCTGATTTGAATATGGATTGGAAGAGAATAAGCTAGAGGGCGGCGCCGACGAGTGGATTGGATGAGAAGAAGCGCCTCCGATTTGAGGTTGTGGGTGAGCCGGGCTTTGAGTGTTTGTGGGTGCGCCGGGCTCCTGAGGGTTTTGTGGGTTGCACCGCAAATGTGGTAGCAACGATTTGAGGGTTTTGTTTAGAGAGGCAAACAGAGCAATGAGCAAACGAAGTAGAGAGGTAGAGAAGCAAACGTGAGACAGGAGAAAAGGCTGAAAAGCGTGATGAATGTTTTAATTTTTTGTTTATATATAAAACCTGTTTAACCGGCAACCAAAAACCTTTAAAATTACATCAACGAACAAGATCAAAATCATAGTAAATTAACGACTCAGATATAGGTGGGTACCACACCTTCCTTTTTTTTTCTTTTTTTTTTGGGGTATGGTAGAATGATCCTAGACAAAAATGTGACTAATATTTGCCAACTAGGGAGAAAGTGGCTAACATTTACCACATTTTTTTTTCTACAATGTATACTTTACATGATAGTATTTGATGAGTATAAATTTATAACTGTCATCCATAAGGCCAACGGTTGTCCATAGCATTGAATGTTAGGTCATTTATAATATTGAAAGTACTTAACAGCAGAAGAGCAACATACAGGCCCAACGGTCGAATAACAGTTGAAGACAATAAAAATCTGATATTAATGACAAGCATTTCCCAACTTTATGAGCATTCACTACAAGAATAGAAGTGAGACCTATAAAACCCACATAATGTGAAAGAAAAAGGTACACACTCTAATATCTACGAACTAGCCATATCATTCTCTCTTATTAAGCCTATTAAGTGAATATTTTCAACATTTTAACTTGATCATCAAATAATTTTTGGCCAATATTACACCAGTTCTCTCTCTCTTTATTCATTCCCCAACTTTCTTTGCAATTTGAACATCAGAAACAGTCAAATCATCGTCCATTAGATAAACAAGAGCATAACTAACATTTTTCGCATCATCAATATTCATATAAACTAATAATTGTCCCCTTATTAATTTAGAGTCATGGACCCCAATTTAACTACATATTGCAGAATTAATTGCTTTAAAGACTGGCAATTGCAGGTTGTGGTCCTAGTGGCTACAGTCCTACCTACTGCAACCAAAACAGAGTCCAAGAGACAAATGAAGGCCAAATGGCCAGCATGCATCACACATGATTTTTGTGTTTGTATGTTATTATTAACCAAAGGAATCACAAGGTTCAAGAAATAAGCACGATAAATCAAAATATAACAAGTTAAAAATAACCACACCTTATTATTAACCAAAGGAATCGCAAGGTTCAAGAAATAAGCACGATAAATCAAAATATAACAAGTTAAAAATAACCACACCACGTACCAATCATCAACCCTGCTACTAAATCTGGCCTCCCTATCCGACTTTTGACAGATCTCCAACTAACAATCCATGATTGTAAAATCCAAATTGTTGTAGTAATAGCATTTTCTGCCGTCTCTTCAAGTTTTTTTATCATTGAAGAGTAAACCGTTCATTTTATATTTTACGGCTCTCTATCATTTTCTCTATCACATTTAAATATTATTTCTTTATTTTCTTTAATATTTCTTTTTCAATCTTCTTTCATTCATCTAATTTTAATGAGAAATGCTACGTTCTTAATATTTTACAATATTTTCACAATAAATTATATGTAATAAGTTATTACTAATTTTAATTTAAACACATCACTTAAATATTAAAATTTATTATAAAAATATTGTAAAAATATTTAAGTAGCATTTCTAAATTTTAATTTCTTATTTTTTATTTTATTTTTCCCTTATCTTTTTTTTTTTTCATCCACACGTTTCTTTTCTTTTCTTTTTTTCCTCCTCCACACCTTTCCCTCTTCTCTAGCACTTCGTCTGAGCTCTATCTTTAATTTTCTTTTTTCTTTTCTTCTCTAGCACTTCGTCTACTCCAGAGCATTCAAGCAAGCTCTCTCTCTTTCTTTCTCTCTCTCACACACAAAGATCGTCGGCGGATGACAAAGGCTAGAGGACAACCTTTTTTCTCCTCCCACCACCATAGGTCCTCCTCCCCACCGAGACTCAGATGGGTCAGCTTTGCTCTCTGTTTTTTTTTTTTTTTTTTTTTTTTTTTTTGTTCTAATTTGATTAGTTTTAAAATTGTGATTAAATTTTTATTTTGATTAAGAGCTCCATCGATTTTGTGCTTCACCGTTCTTTTCTGATGAGAAGCAAAGAGAGTTTTTTTTCAGCTTATCAGCTCATGTAAGCTCTCACATCACCAGTAAGGCGCCAATGGAGTGTCTCTCTAGTTTAAATCTCACCATTATGTACAAGAAAGAGAAGCTTATATAGTAAATAACTGTATTTCAGTCTCTTTATTCGTCTACCCCTAGTTGCTTGACATGGCTTCTAAATCCCAGCCACTTCACTTTATCCTGTTCCCTCTCATGGCCCAAGGCCACATGATTCCTATGATAGACATTGCCAAATTGTTAGCACAAAGAGGTGTATCTGTCACTGTAATCACCACAACACATAACGCAGCCCGTTTTGAAACAAGTTTAGCTCGTGCTGTTGAATCTGGGCTCCATATCCAAGTAATCCCGCTTCAATTTCCATGTGAAGAGGCAGGAATACCAGAAGGGTGTGACAATCTTGACAAGCTACCTTCACTAGAATTGCGCACAAAGTTTTTCGGTTCAACTAGCATGCTACAACAGCCAGTGGAAGAGTTATTTGAGAAGCTGGCACCTCGACCAAGCTGCATAATCTCAGACATGACCTTGGCGTGGACAGCTGATATTGCTCTCAAGTTTCACATTCCAAGGATTTCTTTCGTCGGAGTAAGTTGCTTCTCTCTCTTGTGCTGGCACAACTTAAGAGTTCACAAGGTTCTCGAGAGGATATCCTCCGAGTCAGAATACATAGTCGTTCCTGACTTGCCTGACCATGTTGAATTTACTAAATCCCAAATTCCCAATTATCTTTTTCCAGTGATTCAAGAATGGAAGAACTTTGTGAACAAATGGTAGAAACTGACTTAGCCTCATATGGGGTCATTGTAAATTCCTTTGAGGAGTTGGAGCCAGCATATGTCAAAGAATATAAGAAAGCAAGAGAAGATAATGTCTGGTGTATTGGCCCTGTTTCGCTTTGTAATAAGGACCACTTAGATAAGGCTGAGAGAGGTAACAAGGCCTCCATTGAAGAGCATCAATGCATGAAGTGGCTTGATTCTCAGGAACCATGCTCAGTAGTCTATGTGTGCCTTGGAAGCCTCTGTAATCTAATACCTTCCCAATTGGTAGAGCTAGGATTGGGGTTAGAAGCATCAAACAGACCATTCATTTGGGTTATAAAGGGAAAAAATAAGTCAGAAGAGTTGGAAAAGTGGATTTTAGAAGAGAGGTTTGAAGAAAGGATCAAAGGGAGAGGCCTTTTGATTTGGGGTTGGGCCCCACTGTTGCTCATATTATCACATTCTTCAATTGGAGGGTTCTTAACGCATTGCGGTTGGAATTCAACCATAGAAGCAATATGTGCTGGGGTGCCAATGCTTACTTGGCCTCTATTTGGGGACCAGTTTCTCAATGAGAAATTAGTAGTACATGTACTAAAAATTGCTGGAGTGTTGGGGTGGAGGATCCTGTACAGTGGGGTGAGGAAGAGAAGATTGGGGTGTTGGTGAAGAAAGAAGATGTCAAGGGGGCGATAGATAGGCTAATGGATGAAGGAGAGGAAAGAGAAGAGAGGAGGAAACGAGCTAGAGAGCTTGGTGAGATGGCAAAAAGTTCTGTTGAAGATGGGGGATCTTCTCAACTGAACTTGACATTGCTAATTCAAGATATTTGCAACAATGGTGAATCAGCCTAACACACTTCTATGAGTCAGAGTTTTTTTTTTTTTTCATATCAAAGTGCATAAGTTTTTATTCTATTGTTGTTTTTACATCATAGCTAGTACTTGTCCTTTTATTTTATTTTTTTGGTTTTTGGTTGTGTAGCTAGTATTTATCCAAGCTATGAAAGAAGATTCATTAAGCATGCATTTACAGTGTAATAATCTTTCACTTTACATTGTTTCATCAACATATATAGCATCATAGTCCTATACACATATCATTTATATAATATTTAAAAACTTAAGTGTAACATTTATTATCACTACAATCTTATTGAGCAATATTAGTGTAGGATTTTAGTTCATTTGGTCAGCTCGGTCCATTTAATCCATTTCAGTCTGATTCTATTGAGCAATATCATTATAGCATTTCAATTTATTCGATCAGCTCAGTCCATTTGATCCATTTAGGTCTGTTAAATCCATTTGATCCACTTCAGTCCATTCTCTCTCTCTCTCTCTCTCTCTCTCTCTCTCTCTCTCTCTCTCTCTCTCTCTCTCTCTCTCTCTCTCTCTCTCTCTCTGAGTAGAAGAGAGTGCCTCTATAAATTATAAAGTCCTATCTATAAGACCAAATTTGTAAAGCTAAAATTGCATGCTCTTAAAGTCCTTAACAAAAGAATGCTATAATGTAGAAGGAATTTACTACTAAATAACTTTAACAATATTATCCAACAACAAAAAATACTTTAACAATATTGATACTTTGGGAAGAGAGGTTTGTGTGGAAAAAAAGGTTACTTCATTGACAATAATGTTACATTCTATGAGTAATGCTAGTAGGTTCATGATAAAATTACATTTTTCTTATATAATATTAAAGTATTGTATTTTTTTTTTTTTCAAATATAAGTTATAGATTTACTTATATCTGCTTCCTTTTTTTTAGGGGAATATCTGCATCCTTTTTAAGTCATTCAAAACACATAGAGGATGGTCTATTTATAAGGAACATTAGAAACAAATTCCAATTATAAATTAAATTATTTAAAAAAAATTCATCTTATATAATAATTGAATGTAAAATGCATTATGTTTCCTTGTGGGGAAAAACATCTTACAAAATTTAAAACACTTTCAAATAACAAATATAGATAGCTTAATTTAGAAAATCTAATATATTATATCAACTATACTTTATTAGAAAATAATTGCTTCATTTTAAAAAGTATTTGAGACTAACACTTATAAGTCTCATTTATTATTTTCATTTTTCATTTAACAAAAAAATTTGTCAAATTTTTCTGCGCATCGAGTGACTCTATGACTATTTAACGTGAACTTCATTGATTTCTTTTTCCTTGTTAGGTGAAGATGAAAAGGGGATCGAATCCTTATGATGACCATAATATGGGTTTGACGTGCCACTTGAAATGAGATTATATACACACACATACATACACACACACATATATATATATAATATCAATTCAGAAAATAAAATGTCACTTATGTTCATATTTTTAATGCTACAAGTTAGATTTTTAGTGTTGACCCTCCAATAAAAATTTCCATATAATTTGAATTTTATTTGCATTGTATTACTAAGTATTGAAGGCTATAGTTGAAACTGAAATGATTGCTGATAAGCTATTTTGGTCATGAGAAATTTCGAATCTCAATCGAGCAAAGCATATTTTTAGTCATGCGAGATTCATACTGAAACTATCCTTAGATTGTTGTTAGACACTTTGGTCAACTAAGATCCAATTATGGAAAATTTTCAAATTTACTTTAAAGAGGTTGTTGTATGCCAAACTCTAGCCCAAACTCTACTTCTATTGTAACCCTATATTAACCATCAACCCCAAATCACCCATGAGTTAATCCTTGAGAGGGAGGATACTTAAAGCAAAGCTTAAAGCAATTGAATTATGAAAGAAATGAAGAATAGAGAGTGAAAGAAGGGGGAAAACTCAGAGGAGAAGAGATGTAAGAAAGACTATATATAGATCTTACAGAATTACTAACTTATTACATTGATCTGTAACTAATTACAAGATTCTATTATATACATGTTTACAATAAGCGCACTAGCATTGGGAAGTATAAACAGCTCGTTGTTATTTTAGCAACTAAACAAGAGAAAAAATCCCACATCCGGGGGTGGGAATGTAAATTGCTTTACATCCTATGAACAGTTGGTTCTCATGTATATTATTTTATTTGGCCTTTCTCTCTCTTCAAGAACAACGTTCAAGACTTCAACCTTTCCTCTCTCCCGTCTTAGCTCTGTCTCTTTAGTTCAGAGGCTCGAGGGTTGTGGCAACGGCAGATGTAGGGGACGGCAACGGCAAAATTAGGGGATGGCGAAGGCGGCAGCAACGTCGACTTGAAGACTGGGTTTTGATTTTCCGTTGCCGTTGATTGTAGGTGTTGGGCTTTGCTCGCCGTGGGTTGTTTTCTGTGGGTGTTGGGCTTTGCTTACCGATAGATGCTAGGTGTTTAGGTGGCTTTGGATGTTGGTTTGGTGGGTCTTTTGGTGGCTGTTTGGTGGTTGTTTTGATGTTTGGGGTAGTGGGTCTTTGGATTGGTTTGGATCGGTACGTGTTTGGCCAAATCAACCTTGGGTGGGTGGGTGTAGATTGGTTTGACTATCTTGGACTTCAAGTTGGGGTTGCCGGTGGGCATGGGGCGGTGGGTGGCAGCTTCAAAATGTGTTTAGTTTAGTTTTTTATTTACTTTATTTATTTTTATTTTTTTTTATTATTTTTTTTTTGCTAACGTATTGATTTTTGGATGTGGTGGTTATGATGGTGGGTGTGGTGCTCTCTGGGTTTTTTTTTTTTTTTTTTTGTTTGCTAGTTATGATGGTGGGTGTGTTGGTTGCCAGGTGGTTTTGGTTGTGGTGTGGTGGTTGGTTATATTTGTGGTCGTGGGTGAAGAGAAAAAGAGAATAGGAGAAAAGAGAAAGACGAGTATTTTTTATTATTTTATTAGGTAGTTTATCTCTATATATTAAAAAGATTCAGAAAGTTAGTTATGACTTTAAAAAATGTCAAAAATACCCTTAATCTAATTAAATAATTTTTATTCTTAAAAAATAAAAAATATGGTTAAAATTGTAATTCAACAAATTTCAAAAAAAAAAAAACTACCCGATGAGTTTTTTTTCCTAAAAATTAGCACACTTTTTATTTGATTATATCTCAGGCACGTTTAATACATTTTTTTTTTCTAAAAACTAGCACACATTAAACCTTGCAATTTATTTATTTTCAAATCCTAAATTTTAATATCTTAAAAATTCATTCATGTGTAATCTCACTAATAATAAATAAATTCAAATTGAAAACTTACATTTAACTCAAAATAATAATAAAAAAGAGCCTCATCACACGTGCGGAGCATCCGCACGTGCGATGAGGTTAGTATTATTTTATTGGGTTATATGTAAATTTAAAAATTGAGATATAATGTGAGTTATAAAATGAATTGGTAAAATAGATAAAATGGTGTTTGAGAATACAAAATAAATTTATTTTGCATCTCCAAATACTTGTGCTCTAAGTATAACTGAAATCAATTACCGTACACTAACAAACACCTCAAGAACCGGATCCAATAGAGTGATAGCACATGGCCTCATTAGCATAATAGTAATACTCCTTATTTAATAATGGGAAATGTTAACGAGTGCCGTGGAGGCATTGGTTAAGAATCTATTTTAAGAAAGTTTTGATATCATTTTCATGGGAAATGAAAAAAGCTGTCAAAACATTAATTGCTTTTTTTTCTTTTCCCATAAAAACTTTAATAATATCTCATTATAAGAACGGTGCCGTTTGATACGGCATTGTTTGATTTGTGACACACGTGCAAAGACTTATTTGCAACAACAACAACATCGTTTGAGGTGTCATGTTTAACAGATAAATGTGCAAAATGTATTATGCATGATATAATTATCGGTGCCACTCAACCTTTATAGTTTATACTTTATACTATACATACATAAAGGCAATTGGCATAAACTTCATTCGCTACTACTTCTTCTTCTTCAAACCGTTGAGTTTGTTCACATGCTATCCCTCGGTTATACAAATACTTGCTTTATTGTAAATCTATTTGAACATTTAAGTTTACACCTGGGATTATTAATCGGAAAATTATTAGTTTACCTGAAAAATAACATGTAAAGTGTACATTATAGACAAAAAAATGTGACTAACATTTGCCAACTGGGGAGAAAGTGGCTAACATTTATCACATTTTTTTTTTCTATATTATTTGGCGAGAAAGTGCCAACTTGGAGAATGTGGCTATCATTTAACATTTGCCAACTGACGACAGTTGTAAATTTATTTACAAGTGTTGTCCATAAGGCCAACGATCGTCCACAGTATTGAATGTTAGTTCATTTATAATGTTGAATGTACTTAGCAGTAGAAGAGTAACATACGAACCCAACAAACGAATGATCGTTGAAGACAATAAAAGTCTGATATTAATGATAAGCATTTCTCGACTTTATGGGCATTCACTACTAGAATGGAAGTGAGGCCTATAAAACCCACATAATGTGGCAAAAAAAGGTATGCACTCTAATATCTACAAATTAGCCATATTATTTCCTCTGATTAATCCTATTAAGGGAATTTTTTTTTTTTTTTTGGTCAGCAAGGAGATAACATTAGATTAAGTAACTATAAGTCTGTTACAACACACACTAGCTATATCCTCAGCTAGTATTCTTTCCACCACAGGCGGTGGATACAAAAAGACAGCATACGAATTTACATTACTAGAACCTAATCTAGCCATAACATCCGCACACCGATTGGCCTCCCTATAGATTTGCCTTATCTGCTTGTTTGGAACCTCCCTCACAAGATTCCTGCAATCATTAAGCAAATGTTCTAAATTCATATTGGTAGTGTTATTATTCAAGAGAGTAACAACACTTAAAGCATCCAATTCAATTACAAGGTTATTTAATCCCATTTCTTTTACTAATAAGAGACCATCACAGAGGGCTCACAGCTTAGCCAAACAACTATTGGTACTCCCAAAAGACCAGGCATAACCTTTCAGCCATTGCCCTTCATGATTCCTTATCACACCTCCCCCACCTGGCCATCCAGGATTGCCAAGAGCTGACCCGTCTGAGTTGATCTTAGCCCACCGTGTAGGGGGTTTCTCCCACCCCTATTAAGGGAATATTTTTAACATTCTAACTTGGTCATTTAAAAGTTTTTGTCTTATACCACACCAATGTTCTCTCCCTTTATTCATTCTTTAACTTTCTTTGCAATTTGAAGAAACAATCAAATCATCGTCCATTAGATATACGAGAGTGACCATTTTTTGCATGTATTCATATAAATTAATAATTGTCCACTTATTTTTTTTATTTTTTATTTTTTTGATGGGAATAATTGTCCACTTATTAATTTATAGTCATGGGCCCCGATTTAACAACATATTGCAGACTCAATAGCTTTAAAGACTGGCAATTGCAAGTTGCGGTCCTAGTGGCTACAGTCCTACCTACTGCAACTAAAACAGAGTCCAAGAGACAAATGAAGGCCAAATGGCCAGCATGCATCACACATGATTTTTGTATTTGTATGTTATTATTAACTAAAGGGCTCACGAGGTTCAAGAAATAAGCACGACTATCAAGTTAAAATAAGTTCAAAATAACCACACTTCGTACCAATCATCAACCCTGCCAGTGAATCTTGGCTCCCTATCCGACTTGTGACAGATCTCGAACTAACAATCCATGATTGTAAAATCCAAATTGTTGTGGTAACAGTAACATTGGGCAGATTGCCTTATCAAAAAAAAAAAAAAATTGGGCAGATTGCTCAAGTAAATACCCATCCACGGCGAGCCACCACCCATGCCTGCCTGTCTGTCTCTTTTATGACCTTTGAAAAGTTTGCTCAGCGATAATTTAATATATCTTCTCTCCCTTCCCACTTATATCTGCAGGAAATTAAGCCTCAGGTAAAGGAAGATGAAAAGGTTGTGAAAACAATAGGCAAGGAATAGACAGTCAATGTTGAAAGCGAGAAGCCTAAAATTGTAGCAGTAGAAGAAGCTGAATCACACAAGCCAGTTGTTGCTCCTAAGGAGAGGAACATCGATCTTCAGCTTGACTTGGAAAAGACTGACAGAGATAGCGGCACCGCTAGCGTAAGCGGCAACAACAAGTCACACTTTCACCATAATGTTCAGAAGCTGCAGCAGCAGCAGTCACAGCAAACTCACCTAGAAAAAATTGGTAAATTCAACTTTTTTAGTATTTATTTGTTTATTTTTGGGTTGGTTTCTTATGGAGAACAACCTTTTTTTTGGGTTGGCTGATGAAGTTTCGCGATGGTAAATGTGACCCCAGGAGAAGCATAAGTTGGAATGAATAATTATATAGATTCCTGTTAATTGATGTTCTTAGAAGAATAGCTAATAAACTATTTTAAATAAAATTTAACACTATTTTTATGAAAAATATAAATATATATATTTTTTAAAATTAATTATTATTTTTTTCATAAAAAATTTCTAAATCCTAAACCAATACCAGAAAACTATGACTTGCTCATATGAATAGCAAAATACAAAGGAGCTTGAGTCGAGTCGGTTCATGTTCAAGAAGGACCACCAGTTGCCACTCCATGTGAAAATTTGGAAACAGTTAGCATTAGAAAAATTATTTGAAGAGATAGAACATTAGTCCCAGCTGCATAATACTAGCTGATAAGAATCTAAGCTGAGTGAAAATATGGATCTAATATGTGATTTGAGTTTGTATCTTGACTGTGATTGTGATTTAAGTTTGTATTTTAACTGTGATTGAGTTTAAAGATGTTTGAGAGAGAAAATCTGGAATGGTTTTGTTGTTAGCCATTGTGAATATTGAGTAAAAATGAAATATTTTAATTGGTGGTTAAATTTTTACGTCAATTAATTCTTTTGCTCATGAATAGTAAGTCCTCAGACCTAGAAAATTACTGTTGATTAGCAAACAATTTTTTGCTAATGAACAATAGCTTAGAGAAACTGTTGGAGCAACAAAGTCACATGCCTTGCATCCCTGTTCTGACTGTAATTGTTTTCTCACACCTCAACAAACTCGCTCTATATATACATATCCATAATTTGAATAGTTTTCATGCACAATATGTCAATATTCACATTTTTTTTATCAATACCCTTTTCTAATCTCTATTCTCTCACCCCATCAGCTCACCATAAAAGACACCTAGAACTGTGCTATTTATCATCAGTCCCTCCTAAAATCCCACACTGCAACAATGGCTTCCAAACCTGATCACCAGCTTCATTTTGTTCTGATACCACTAATGGCTCCGGGCCACCTAATCCCCATGGTAGATATGGCCAGAATATTGGCACAACGTGGTGTGACAATTACCATAGTCACCACACTCCTCAATGCTGCCCGACTCAACATGACCATTGACCGAGCCATTGAATCTGGGCTCCCAATCCAACTCCTCCCACTCCGGTTTCCATGCATTGAAGCTGGCTTGCCTGAAGGATGTGAGACCCTAGATGCTCTCCCCTCACGAGAGTTTTCCAAGAATTTCTTCCATGCAGCTAGCATGCTGCAACAACCAATTGAACATTGCTTGAAAGAACTTCAGCCTCAGCCAAGTTGCATGATATCTGATAGATATCTTCCCTGGACATCTGATATTGCTCACAAGTTTCAGATTCCTAGGCTGATTTTTGATGGAACAAGTTGTTTTTCTGTCATGTGCATGCACAACATACAAATCTCCAGGATTTACGAGAGGGTTTCTGAGTCAGAGTCCTTTGTTGTGCCTGGTTTGCCTCATCGGATAGAATTGACTAAAGCTCAGTTACCCCCAGTCTTCAATCCAGGCTCGGTATTATTGAAAGATCAACTCCAAGCAATTGAAGATGCAGAACTAACAGCGTATGGATTAATTGCTAACACTTTTGAGGAGCTGGAACCAGAATATATCAAAGAATGTAGGAAGGTGAAAAGAGGTAAAGTTTGGTGTATTGGCCCAGTGTCACTTTACAACAAGAACAACTTGGATAAGTCTGAAAGAGGCAACAAAGTCTCGATAGATTCAAACCAGTGCTTAAAGTGGCTTGATTCATGGCCTGTAAGCTCTGTCCTTTATGTATGTCTTGGAACCCTCAGTTGTATTAAACCTCAACAATTGATGGAACTGGGATTAGGCTTAGAAGCTTCGAATCGTCCATTCATATGGGTTATGAGAGAAGGGTATAAATCAGATGAGCTCAAGAAATGGATTTCAGAAGAAAGATTTGGAGAGAGAACAAAAGGAAGAAGCTTTCTGATATGGGGTTGGGCACCACAGGTACGGATTCTATCTCACCCAGCTATTGGGGGGTTCTTGACACATTGTGGTTGGAACTCTACATTGGAGGGGGTGTGTGCAAAAGTTCCAATGATAACATGGCCATTGTTCTCTGAGCAATTCTACAATGAGAAATATATTGTGCAAGTATTGAGTATTGGTTTGAGTGTGGGGGCTAAGTGTGCCATAAAGTGGGGTGACGAAGACAATTATGGGGTAATGGTAAAGAGAGAGGATATAAAGAAGGCCATAGACGTGGTGATGGATGAAGGTGAAGAAGGAGAGAAAAGAAGAAAAAGAGCTAGAGAACTTGGAGAGGTGGCTAGTAAGGCTGTAGAAGAAGGATCTTCTTACCAAAATATTACACTGCTGATTGAAGATATCATGCAGACATGTCATCACTAACAAAGCTAAGACATAATGGGATAAAAGATAAGATTGACAGCAAAAAAAGTTCGTTCAATTAAAAAACAAGGTGGATACAGGGATGGTCCATCTTTGTATCAGATATATAAGAGTATTTAAATTTAAATGCGATTGTAAGTTTTGTAACATTTTGTTTTAATTTGCACAATGAAATAAATTTTTGGCAAAAATGTAAAACTGACCCTCTAACTTTCACGTTTTTTTATTTCAGTCCTCTAACTTTCAGTTTTGTCAATTCAGTCCTCTAACTTTCAATTTTTGTCAATTCAAGGCTCCGTTACAAATCCGTTACAAATCCGTTACAGCTGCCAAAACGACGCCGTTTTCATGTGTTTTTTTTTTTTTTTTTTCTTCGGAATTAAAAGAAAAATCTGAAAAAAGAAAAAGAAAAAAAAAAAAAAAGTGAAAACATGAAGGGGAACGACGTCGTCGTTCCCCTTCCCTGACTCAAAACAAAAACAAAAAGAAATTGTTCCCTTCACCGAATCAAAACCAAAAAAAAGGGATTCACTCAAATCCCTAACTTTGAGTCTGAGAGAGAGAGAGTGAGCCGGTTTGAGAGAGAGAGAGAGAGAGAGAGAGAGAGAGAGAGAGAGAGAGAGAGAGAGAGAGAGAGAGAGAGAGAGCGATTGAGTTCACTGCCCTTGCTCGCTGCCCCAGTCGCCGCCCCTGCCGCCCCTGCTTGCCGCCCAGCCACTTTGCAGGTATATTTTTGCAGCTTAATGACTAAACACTTCACTCATATTTTTGCAGCTTCTGAATAGGTGACCCTCTAATCTGTACATAAATGGGTTATCTCATAAATATCTTCACCCACCAACATTTTTTCTCATAAATACCCAGCAAAGAATAAGTACAAAAATAGTTTTAGTGTGTTTTTTTTGGGTATATGTAGCAGCAGAACAATGAGATGTGTATTTTATAAAGCTGGTGACTTTTTGAAAGTATTTTTTTTGCATTTTGTTTGTTTATGTTGGACTTTATTGACTGTTTGGTGAGAATGGGATAATCTACTTTATATGATTTATTTTTTCTTTTTTTGAGTGAATAATATATATTTTTTTGTCTGTTTGCTGAACATCTTCACATGCAATTTTATTGTTTCGAAACAATTTGGTCCCCACTTGGAGGAATTGTTTGCTGTGTGGGGTATTTAGATGTCAGCCCTTTATTTTTCTGTTGGGCTAATGGTGTGTGTGGGGTTACTTAAGACTGTCTTTGTCACTGTCTTTGTCGGCTAAAATATTTATGTTGTGTGCTGACTTTTTTTATTTTAAACTTTCAGAGGGAAGATGATTGGTTAGAATTTTACGTTAGTTTTTCACTACAATGGAGTATTGCACCACTCGGTTAAGAAGAAGAAGTATATAGGTGGCAAGGTGAAAGTTTATGATAATGTGGATTCGGATTGCTTTTCTGTACCAGAGGTTAAGAATTATTGTATGGAGTTAGGGGTATTGGATTATGTTCAGTTTTATTATCTTGTGCCTGGGTTGGATCTTGACAATGGCTTAAGATATTTTTCTACTGATGGTGATACTCATGAATTATTTAAGTGTCTTGACCCCATTGATCCTAAAATAGACATTTATGTAGAACATGCAACCCCTGTTCAGAAACAATTGTTAGTCAGGGATGTTAGTGCTGTTGATGTTGCAAATTTGGTTGGTTGTGGTGTTGGTGTGGAGGGTGTGGGTGTTGATGACATTGATGGTAATTGTGATGATAATGATGTTGATGAAGTTGATGTTGAGGATGGGGATGAGGCTCTTGTTGATGATGAGTTTGAGGAGGGTGATAATGTAGTCGATGAAGGGAATGGTGTTAGGGGCAAGGATGAGAATGGTGCCGTGGGAGATGTGGATTATGAATGGTATGACTCTGACTATGATGACCCAGCCAATGAACAATTATATGAAATTACTGTGGATGACTACATAATTCAGCCTACCATAACCCATAACAATCAACCCTCACAAGAACTCACAAATGACATCCATCCATTGTCACACCCACCTAATTTTGCAAACCAATCACTATCCCACCTAGATCTAGTTCCAACTCTTTTTAATTGGCCGTTGGATGAAATTCCAAGTGGATCCGACTATGCATCCTCAGACCAGTTGCATTCTCCCAACAATTCTAATGATGAGCAAAAGAAAAAATTACCTGAATTTAGAAGTGAATACTTAAAGGATCCTGAGTTTGTGTTGGGGATGTCATTTAGGGACAACAAGCAATTCAAAGAGTTTGCACGAGCTTACAAATTGAAGCATGGATATGGCATCAAGTTGTCAAAGAATGAGAAGGCTAGGGTGAGGTATAAATGTGTTGAAGGTTGTCCTTGGAAAGTGTCTGCAGGTATTGATAAGGAGGCAAACTTCCGGATTAGTGCGTTGTATAATACTCATACATGCATTAGATCTTTCCATAGTAAGCAAGTTTCTGCACATTGGGTAGCAGAAAAGTATGTTGATCAATTTCGGACTAATATTGAATTTAAAGCTAAAGATTTGGTAGTTGCAGTGGGGCGGGATATTACTGTGCAGCTTGCCTTGTCGAAGGCATATAGAGCTAGAGACATTGCTAGAGGCATGGTAAGAGGAGACTTTTGTGAGCAATACACCAAGGTTAGACGCTATTGTGCGGAGTTGAGAAGATCTAACCCAGGTACCACAGCTAAAGTCACAGTTGCTGTCCCTAATCATAATTTCAAGAGGGTCTATGTCTGCTTAGCTGCATGTAAAGAGGGATTTATTAGTCATTGTAGACCATTGATAAGTTTAGATGCTTGTCATTTGAAGGGTGTAGTTGCTGGCCAACTTCTAGCAGCTGTGGGTATAGATGGAAATGATAGTATGTACCCAATTGCTTATGCTGTTGCTGAGGCAGAAAATAAAGAGACTTGGACATGGTTTTTGGAAAATTTAATAGGTGATATAGGGCTTGTGAGTAACCATGGATGGTGCTTTATTTCAGACCAACAAAAAGGTTTACTTCCTGCTTTAGCTATTGTGGTCCCAGACGCATACAATAGATTCTGTGTGAGGCATTTGTTTACTAACTTCAAGAAGAACCATCAAGGAAAGGAGTTAAAGGACTTGATGTGGGGGGCAGCTAAGGCATCAACAAGAGCAGCATTTGAAAGTTATATGAAGCAAATGGAAATAGTGAGCAAGGAAGCTTGTGATGATTTAAGAGGTAAGTCTCCAATGCAATGGGCTAGGCACGCTTTTCCCTATTACCAAAGTGTGATATGCTATTAAATAACCTATGTGAGACTTTTAATTCAAAGATTGTGGAAGCAAGAGAAAAGCCATTGGTCAATATGCTTGAAACCATTAGAAGATATCTCATGGTTAGGATCCGTAAGAATAGGGATTCAATGGCTAAGTATGAAGGCCCTATTTGTCACAAGATCCAACAAAAATTGGAGAAATGTAAAGAGGCTAGCATTGATTGCACATCTATTTGGTCAGGTGGGGCGAGGTGGGAGGTGAATAGTGGTGGCAAACAATTTGTGGTTGATGTGGAAAAACGTTCATGTGCTTGCAACTGCTGGGATTTGACTGGGATCCCTTGTAAGCATGCAGTGCACGTAATAGGTTTCAGGAAAGAATGAGTTGAGAATTATGTGCATGACTTCTATAAGAAGGATACATATATTGCTTTATATTCGCATCTCATTTAGCCATGCAATGGTCCTGATTTGTGGCCGGAAGTAGATGGAGATGCAATACTTCCTCCAATCCATAAAATCCAGCCAGGGAGGCCTAAGATTGATAGAAGAAAAAAGGATAAAGATGAAGTTCATAATCCTTACAAGATGAAGAGGAATCAAACAAGTTTAAGATGTGCACATTGTCATCAATTGGGTCATAACAGAAGGACTTGCAGGAGCAATCAAAGACCACCAGGAGTAGCAATTGCCAAGGGCAAAGGTAAGGCGGCAACAGACAAGGGCAAGGGCAAGGCAACAAGTAGCAGCAGAAAGAGGGTATTTGAATTCATTTAAATTATTTCCTTAATACAACAAATTATGCACATTTCTAATGTTTTTCACATGCAGGCCGCCAGTACTGAGGAGCACTTCATGGGATTTAGAGTGCAAGTAGATAGTGCATTTAGCAGCCAACAAAGCAATGTATGTGTGACGTGTATATATATATATATATATATTTATATATATAGCTAGGCAGCCAACAAAGTAACGTCCTTTGTTTATTTCAATGACTTTGAATTTTATGAATTTTGTTAGTTGGGTATATACGTAACCGAAGCTTGATGTTTATGAATTTTAATAAAATACCAATATGGCAGCTAAATATATATATATGTGTGTGTGTGTGTGTGTGTGTGTGTGTGTGTGTGTGTGTGTGTGTTTATTACTTTTATATCTTTTTGCTGTCAATTTCTAATGTCTGTATATTTTTCACATCCAAGCTGTTAACATTGAGGGGAACTCAAAGAGATCTAGAGCAGCAGGAGTTGATGGTAGTCAACAAAGCTGCAGAAATTTTAATAGTCAACAAATTAGCAGAACTTAGTTAATTCTAGGAACAGTACTTCAGAACTTAGGCATGTAGTTTGTTATGTAATTGGCCAAACATTGTCACATGGCTATTATTTTGTGATGTTATTGCTAAACTATTAAGGCAATATAGTTTTTGAAGTGAGTAGACTAATATTACAATTATTTTGTGACGTTAAAGTGAAAAGGCAAGGCAAGGTTTCCTTTAGCTTGTGGTGGAATTGACCAGTTTGATTGATTTCTTGTGTTGTGTGGAAGGTTTGTTCCATTTATGCATTTACAGGACAATTTGATTGATTTCTTGTGTTGTGTGGAAGGTTTGTTCCACTTATTCCACTCTTAAGTTCTCTTATTGAGGAATGGCCTGTGAATGGCCTTGGTTCAAGCGGAAGATAAATGGGAGAGGGCTTGGAGGATAGGGAAGGCTTTATTCTGCTTGTTGATTAAGATTATTGCAGCATTAATAATTATACAAATTTGGTTATAATAGCAATCTAATGACATACAATTTGTATAAAAGAAGAGCTCATCAATTGTCAAAATCTCCACATATTTGTATAAAAGAAGAGCTTTATAAAAGGTATATGTTTGCACTCATGATTTACATACAATTTCCTCAAAGATGCCAAATCAAAAAAGCTAATTACAAAATTCAGGTCTACGAATGAATTGATGAAACAAAATCACAAGCCAATGTTCAAAGCAAAATCATATACAAAGTCATAACCCCCTCTGTCCTCACAGTCTTCATGGCACACCCACCACTGATTCAGTCAAGGCAGAGCAGCGAGGGTGAACACTGTCCAGAAAAGTCACTCTTCAACAAGATTCACAAGCACATATTCAATCAGTGACAGGTTATTATCTTCCTTCACAATGAAATCAGCAAGTTCAGTGACTTCAACACGCCCCACTTGTCCACAGCAAGCCTCATTGATCCTTTGAACATGTCAATTTTAGCATTGAGCAATATTACAGTGCTGCCCTCTTTCATCAAGTCCACTAAACAACATCCAAGATAAATAAAATCAATTAAAGGAGAAAAATTCAAACAAACTACATGAATTGTTTTTCCATCCCTAAAGTTTAATTTTTGTCATTTTAGTCTTGAAACTTCAACAATTCTTTCATTTTAGCTTATAAAACAAACACTAATTCTCATACGTGATACAATGTGATTTTACAGTAAAGACAATGGATGGAAGCACCAATATGACAGAAATTTTAAAGCTAACCATAAAAATGACAAAAAAAAAAAAAAAATCAAACTTTAAGAACACCCATTAAAAAAAAAAAATTAAGAACACCCATTAAAAAAATTAAGAATACCCATTTATGTACAGATTAGAGGGTCACCGATTCAGAAGCTGCAAAAATATGAGTGAAGTGTTTAGTCATTAAGCTGCAAAAATATACCTGCAAAGCGGCTGGGCGGCGAGCAGGGGCGGCAGGGGCGGCGACTGGGCAGTGAACTCAGTCGCTCTCTCTCTCTCAAACCGGCTCACTCTCTCTCTCTCTCAGACTCAAAGTTAGGGATTTGAGTGAATCCCTTTTTTTGGTTTTGATTCGGTGAAGGGAACAATCCCTTTTTGTTTTTGTTTTGAGTCAGGGAAGGGGAACGACGACGTCGTTCCCCTTAATGTTTTTTTTTTTTTTTTTTTCCAGATTTTTCTTTTAATTCCGAAAAAAAAAAAATGAAAACGGCGTCGTTTTGGCAGCTGTAACGGAAGCAGTAACGGATTTGTAACGGAGCCTTGAATTGACAAAAATTGAAAGTTAGAAGACTGAATTGACAAAACTGAAAGTTAGAGGACTGAAATGAAAAAACGTGAAAGTTAGAGGGTCAATTTTGCATTTTTGCCTAAATTTTTTTAGTTGCTACTTTTTTCCTCTATCCTTTGCCATGGAGGGAATGTAACCTAATCTACATGGCATATTCACACACACACACACACACACACACATATATATATATATATATATATAACAAGCCAACAATATCATTACTACTATATTATTCAGTCACATTCAACATATGTTTGACCCGCAAATAATCGAATTTAGTTGCTTTCATTGCTTCCATGTGTTTGTCATATTTTAACCAAACATATTCAGATTACTCTTAGGATGCACGGACAAGCCAGTTTTGGCTAAGTACCCGTATAAAATACGCAACCAATAAAATAAAATCATTTTATTTATTTATTTTGGGTACAGCTTGAACGCAATTCAGACAAGTCTCGAATACAGAAGATAATAAAAATAAAAAGTTTTAAAAAAATAAAAATAAAAAAAGAAAGAAAAAAAAAAAGAAAAAAAGAAGAAGAGATCAGCTCACATCTAGCAACTCCACCATCGTGGATCTCTTCTTAAGTTAGGGGCACAAACCTAATTTCACACACAATCTCTCTCTCTCTCTCTCTCTCTCTCTCTCTCTCTCTCTCTCTCTCGTCACAACTTCACTCATGCCACCAACAATCGTCGATCGTCGATTGGCGACTGGTGAGTCACATTACATCCATCTCGCCGTCAACTGTCGACTGTTGAAGTACTGATATGTCTTTTTGTCTCTCTCTCGCATTAATATTTGTGTCTCAGACTTTTTGACTTCTTCCACCACCCCCCCCCCCTTTTTTTTTTTTTTTTTTTTTTGGAGTTGAATGTTGGTTGTTGACGTAAATATCTTAGGTTATTTATCTTATATTAGTTCAAACTTGTGACTCGTGTGAGTTTTTTTTTTTTTTTTTATAAATTGATGTGATTGATATAAGAAATTTATTTGTACATGAGTACTATTATTAGATATTGATAGTGATCTAAATACAATGTATTATTGTGACAGCATTTACTAACATTATTTTATTTATTAATTAATGATATATTTAATTTATTATTGTTGTTATCTAATTTTAAAACCTAGAATAAACATAAATAATGTTTAAAAAATATATAAAATATATCTAAAAATAAATAAATAATAATTAATTTTCATATCATGTATAGGTCATACCCTAGTTTTACATGAAATATTGTATTCCTATATATACACCATGTCGTGTAGTTCCTTGTATCATATTGGTACCCGTGCAATATGGGATTGCTTTAATCAAATATATTTTAACCAAACCTAATGAGTGGATTGGATAATTCAAATATGTACATATTTTAACCGGACAATAAGAAATACAAATTATATGTATTACTTTTTATATACAACTTTATATTTCACTAATTACAATGTGTCATGTTTTTATTTACTTTACTTATAAAATAACTAAAGTTTAAAATTGAAAGTTATACACATAGTAAATAGTAATTAGTAGAACATGAAGTATTACACAAAAAGTGATAGAGATGATTTACATTAGACAACAAGTGGTTAGAATAATTCAAATATGTTTTGTTAAAACATGACTCACAGTAACAATAAAACATGTCTTTTTGGTCGTTAATAGACCTAATTATACCCTCTCTTTTTTTAATATCAAGGACAGACTTATTGCATTCATATACTGCCTGTTTACCTTCACTAGATCATATTAGTCTATATAAGCTTTTGTATGCTCTTACGTCATGACAAGATAATATATATATATATATATATCCAAACAAGAAAGAGACAATATACCACTGAGGCCATCACCAGCATATGTTCAGGAATATCGAAAGACAAAAGGAGTAAAAATTTGGTACGTTGGTGCAGTTTCTTTATGCAACAAGAAAAGTTTGGACATGGGACATGGCTCATGGTATATAGTGTTAATGGATGCCCTTTAGTGAACTATTTTAAGAAAAATTTTATGAAAAAAGAGAGGTAAGAGTCAAGTTAACGGGTATTCTTAAGACAACTGTTAATAGACTATTTTAAGAAAATTTTAATACAATTTTTATGAAAAATATAAATAGAAAATGTTAACGAATGCTTTAAGTATAAGACAGTCATGAGTCTTGTATTTTAACTAATACCTCATAGTATTTCTAACAAACTTTGCTTGTAGTTTAACTAGTATTTTCTAGTATTTCTAGCAAAGACATCCAAGATTAAAATCTCTTCACCTCTAAATATTGATGTATAAAATAAATAAATAAAAAGGGCATGATAGAGAGTGAGAAATGTCATGTGCTTGCCTTCATGTAAGTAGAACAAATGACAAAGTTGTCTACGCGCGGTAGCATCCAAATTCTAAATGTTGGATGGATGTATTTTCTTTCTTCATGATTTAAATGTTTAAAACTTTTAATTTTAAATTTTTTGGTTAATTACATTCAAAGTTTCAAACAATCAAATAAGTAACTCCCCCACGTTATAGTCAAAGATTGCATAATAGAGGCACATTACATAGATGTTTCCTCTATTAGAGTTAAGGAAAATTCTATTGCACACATGTATGCATTTACATAATACCAAAATAAAATTGAAAACGTGATTTTAAGCCACATTTTCAATTCTAAATATGTGACTTAAAGCCACGGTTTCAGTTGTCTTGGACAATGTGTAAATGCCCACAATATGTGTAACAAATACTGCCCAGGGTTAACTTCCCTTGTATAGATTCTAGCTCACAAGTTGACTACTCCTGCAAAGAAACACTAACTCAACCACTGTGTTTGAAATTAGGTGATAAATAGAATATGATAGTATAATTATATTTATATAGAAGAATTAAGGGTGTTTTATTTATATAAGAGAAATTTACTAGGAAATTTAGTATAGAATCTATCATAAATTATTTTTAGGATTTAAAAGAACATTGGGTTGTATTTCACAGATTATTAAAATGTGTTAAGAAATAATTATTGTATCTTTTATTTTATTTATAATTTGTTTTTAATACAAAATAGATACTAGTTTTATTTTTTTACCTATTAATTTAATCTTAATTCTCTGTATAAATCTCATTCTTAAATGGCAAAATTCTTTTGTTCATTCTTTGGCCACCTTAAAAGGAAATCCATTCTTCCGTCCTAGGTCGAGGTCATCGTTGAGGTTGGGTTTACAGCCATAAGCCATATTGCAGTTGCTTGGTCTCATTGATCACATTCCGCCGATTCTAGCTAGCTAGTCTCTGCAATTCTTGTTCACTATTCCCCAATTAATCACACATGTAACAGAAACGTTGGTAGTTTTTCATATAATAACTTGAACCATATGGGTTCTATTCTCAAAGTGACAAGTTTAAACAATTGTTTTGGAGAAGTGGCTTAAATCCGCAAGTTTCTCCCACCACATTCGCGACTTCTCAGTTCTCCTTTTGTGTGGTTTGTGATTATTATTGCTTTTACATCAACAAAATTTTAGTCCCAAAATTTTTAGGTTGCCTATAGCTTATAGATACTGAACAAATTAGCAAATGACTAGTACTTCTCCTCCTTTCTTTTTTTCTTTCTTTTTTTTTTTTTTAATTTTTTATTGTCATCGTCGACATTGTCATGGACAGCTGTCTAATTATTCTCCAAAGAGTCACTCATGTTCTCACCTATGTGAAGTCACAAATCAACAAAACTAAGGCCCACTTTGCTATTGATTGTTGAAAGCTTGTACTAGATAAATGTTTCAGGCTTCCACAATAACTCTAAAGCCGCGAGAGGGGTCTAGGATTATGGGGATTTCTTAATTCTTGATTAGTCTTGGTATTTGGCTACTTGTCACCATTGACCTGTCTTTTTATGAGTTTTTTTAATACTAAAATCACACTTAGTATTCATGAGTGGCATTTTATTTTTTCACATTATAGGCACACGTGTGTATCTACATATGTGAACTGGTGATTGGTGTATGGAGACACACGTAATTAATTGTAAATTTTAACCCTATGAAGTAATTCAGCCAATAAATAGTCCATCAATCATAAAGAAAATTCACAATTTTATAATTTATGAGGAGATGAGATTCACCGATATTTTGGGGGAAAATTAATCCAACTTCTAGATTCCTTTCGTACTTATTTTACTTGCATAAAAGCAAGCACTCTTCTCTTTCTCTCTCATGGTTTATTAGTTTGGGGTGGTATTTATTACACAAATTATTTTGCACAATTTTAGACTCACCCCAAAACTCAACTAAAATCATAACTTCAAGTCACAATTTCGAAGTTAGAAATCACGACTTCAAGCCACAAGTTGTTTTTATTTAATTTTTTTCCCTATTGCATCTCATCTTCAAGAAGTAGTGTAATGTTGAGGTAAAAAGATCCCCCTCTTACTCTTTCCTCTTTTCTTTTTCTTCTCCTTCACCCATTACCATGTCTATAGCCTCCTCAACATTCTCCCTCTGCACCATCATCCCAATCCCAAACTTCTCTTCCTCCCCCAAGTGTATAACCACCTCAAATCCCACCGTCACACCAACCTCCAATACTTGTACAATAAGCTTCTCATTAAAAAACTGTTCAACAAACAAAGGCCAAGTTATCATTGGTTCTTCTTCTTTTTATTTTTTATTTTATTTTTTGGTCATGGACAACTTTGTCCAATTATTTTCTGAAGCGTCATTCATGTTCTCACCGATGTGAATTATGAAGTCACAAATCCTCAAAACTAAGGCCCACTTTACCATGAGTTGTTGATGTTGAGATTGAAGCTGCAGACACCTGTCAAGATAAATTTGACACAAAAAAAAAAAAAAAAAAAGAGTATCTTATAAAATATTTTATGATAAATATCACTGCATTCAAATAGAATATTCATAAGAGTTATCAATAAAATAAAAGATTTATCGATACTTAATACATTAGGCACACTTTGTTACACACTACTGTTTACTATTTCACAAACTACAGAATACTCACAGCAGTAGAGCTAAATAGCTATTTTAGCTCCACCAAAACACACAAAACTACACTACAGCAGTGGAGGTATAAGTAAAAAGTTTTAGCTTCTT
The DNA here is from genome assembly GCA_023621385.1 of Quercus gilva. Taxonomy (NCBI): domain Eukaryota; kingdom Viridiplantae; phylum Streptophyta; class Magnoliopsida; order Fagales; family Fagaceae; genus Quercus; species Quercus gilva. Next base: position 39,066,709 of record CM042479.1, on the reverse strand, counting down.
GCTACAATGCACATTTATAAATAAATGTACACTGCAGCAAGAATCTAAAAATAATAATAATATTTTATAACACTTCTCATTAAAATAATATTTCTTGTTTTTCTCTTTCCGTTTCACAGCTCATCTCTCTCTCTCTCACGTTACTTCCCTCTCTGCTTTCTCAAACCAAAGCTCCTCTCTCTCATCTCACAGCTCATCCCTTGAACCCATCTCGCCCAATCCTCCACGCCGCCGACCCAACCTCTCCCCCAATCTGCACAAAACCCAAATGCAAAAACCATCAAATTATCGAAATTGGACAAAGGCCCATTACTCAAAATTGAAAAACAAGAAATGGGTAAGTGTGAAATGAGATAAACTCACAGAGGATGGTTGTCTTTCCGACATTGTCGAGGCCGAGAACGAGGATTCGAGCTTCTTTGTTTCTGAAGAGAGTACAGAACATTTTCGTAAACACGATACCCATCTTGAGAGATTAACTCTCAATGAATGAAAATTCAGAACAGATCAGAAAGGTTTTTGATTTGATTTTGGTTTGATTCTTCTTTGAGATTTAAAATCTCAAAGCAGAAACGGAATCGCAATGGAAGATGCAGAGCGTGGAAGAGGAAACCTGAGGTCACCACTCTCTCCGATGCTATAGATAAAGTAGCTGCTTCTTCTTCTTCTTTTTTTCTTTTTTTTTTTTCTTTTTTTTATTGTTTAATGCCTATGGGTTCTATGATTCTTGCACCTTTGAACATAAATGGTGATTTGTGTGGTGGTTTTTTGGCAGTGGTTGTGGGTGGTTATTCTTGGCTTGCTAGTTGTTGGGCGGTCGTGGGTGGTTGTTTTTAGTTGGCAAGGGTTGTGGATTGTGCAAATGGTTTGTGGTGTTTTTTTTTTTTTTTTTGGTGGGATGTATTATTTTATTATAGTAGAAATATTATTATATTATAGTAGAAATATTATTATATTGTGATGTTTATATTATTTTATTGTGTTGAAAGCTAAAATAAATCCACTGCTGCAGGATGTTTTGTAAAATAGGTAGATAAAATAAATAAAATAATTTTTTATGATGTTAAATAACTAAGAAAATAGCTTCACTGCTATGAATGCTCTTATATCCTCACACTCATTTGCTATCTCACTACACTTCTTATTGGATAGCTATATCACTTCTTTCTTAATGGATAGTCACCACTGTTTTAAAAATCGAACCAGATTGTCGGTCCAACCGGTTCAATCGGAAATCGAGAACCAATTTGATCCAGTTAAAACCCTCAAAATCAGTCAACAACTAGTCAAAAATCAAGTAAAAATCGAAATTGAACCGAAAAATTTTTAAAAAATGATTTGATGTTCGGTTCAATTTTTAAAATCATGATAGTCACTTTTTGGATTTAAGCCAACAAATTTACCAGTCAAAATTTACAACTAAAGTAAGAACCTTTCCTTCACACCTAACCATGAAAAACATGCAAGGTAAATCACACGTGCACGAAAGTTATCACCGGCCTAATGCTGTAGAGTTGGTGATGACACCTACAGTTGAAGGCTTGTACTAGACAAATGTTTTAGGCTGCTACAAGAACTCTAGAGTCTATAGCCGCTAGAGGCTAGAGGGGTCTAGTATAATGGGAAATTTCATAGTTCTACTTATAATAAAAAAATATTAAATAGTCATGAAATTTGGCTACTTGTCTCCATTGACCGACCTTTTAATGAGTTTTCTTAATATCAAATTCACACTGACATTTGATTTTATTTTTCACTTTGAATGCGCAAGAAATTAGTTATAAATTTTGACCCTATGAAGTGACTCCACCAAAAAACAATCAATCAATCAGAAATAAAATACATGATTTTACAATTTATGAGAAGATTGAGATTCACCCGTACTCTTGGGGGCTAAATACAATTAATCCAACGTTTAGATTTCTTTCGTCCTTGTTTTATTTGCATTAAAGCAAGAACACGTCATATCTCTCTCTCTCTCTCTCTCTCTCTCTCTCTCTCATGCCTTAATAGCTTGATTTTTTTTTGCTTGTTGCATGATGTCTTCAAGAAGCAGTGTAATGTTAAGGTAAGAAGATCCTCCCTCTTCAATTGCCTTATTTGCCATCTCTGCAAGCTTTCTTCCTCTTTCTCTTCTCTTTTCTTGTTCTTCTCCTTCACCCATCACCATATCTATAGCCTCCTTAACTTTCTCCCTCTTCACCATCACCCCAAAATTCTCTTCCTCCCCCAAGTGTATGACCACCTTAGCTCCCACCCTTACACCAATCTCCAAAACCTGTACAATAAGCTTCTCATTAAAAAACTGTTCAGCAAACAAGGGCCAAGTTATCATTGGGATGCCAGCAGAAATCCCCTCCAGTGTTGAATTCCAACCACAGTGAGTTAAGAACCCACCAATTGCAGGATGCGATAGTATTAGTACTTGTGGTGCCCAACCCCGGATCAAGAACCCTCTTCCTTTCACACTTTCTTCAAAGCCATCTTCCAATAACCATTTTTCCATTTCTTCTCTTTTATATCCACCTCTTATTACCCAAATGAATGGCCTTTTCGATGCTTCCAAGCCTAAACCAAGCTCTATCAACTGTGGAGGTGTAAGGCGACTAAGGCTTCCTAGACATGCATATATTACAGAACCTGGTGCCCATGAATCAAGCCACTTCAAGCACTGGTTTTCATCTGTGGAGGCCTTGTTACCCCTTTGAGCCTTGTCCAAGCTCTCCTTGTTGCATAAAGACACTGGACCAACGCACCAGATCTTTTCTCCTTTTGCCTTTCGGTATTCCTGGACATATGCTGGTTCCAACTCTTCGTAACTGTTAACTAGAACTCCATATGCTCCTGCTGCAGCTTCTCTCACCGTTTCACGAAAACCAATCAGATCTTTGTTTAAGCCTGGATTGAAATTTCCAGGTAGCTGAGCTTTTGTGAATTCAATATGATCTGGCAACCCGGGTACGACAAAAGGTTGTGAATCAGAAACACTCTCGCAGACCTTGGAAACGTGTAAATTGTGAGTGCACAAGAGATGGAAACAGTTTGTCCCATCGAACAAAATCCTTGGAACATGAAACTTGTTTGCAGTGTCAGCTGTCCATGCGAAATGCTTATCAGATATTATGCAGCATGGAGAGGGGTTGAGCTCTTCAAACAACTGTTCTAGCGGTTGCTGCAACAAGCTTATCCCTGTCATAAAACTTTTGAGAAAGCTTGGTGAAGGTAGAGAGTCTACGCTTTCACTTCCTTCTGGCAAACCAACCTCAGCATATGGAAATTGAAGTTCAGCAATTCTGATGGGTAGCCCAGATTGAACTGCTCGTTCTATGGTGGTTTTAATACGGATGGCATTGAGTGGTGTGGTGATTATGGTGACAGCTACATTACGCTGTGCCAATATTTTGGCTATGTCAGACATGGGTATAAGGTGACCCTGGGCCATTAATGGTATCAATACAAAGTGGAGCTGGTGAGGTGGTGAAGCCATTGTTAAATTTGCAACTTTTGGGAGAGATTAATGATGAATATGATAGATGAAGCACTTAACATTCTGTTCTATATAATTTTATAGTGCCTCTGATGTAGTGTCTCTTTCTTCTTTTGGTTTGGGCTGCCAGTGACGTAAGAGCATACATAGGCTTATAGAGACTAATTGCACAATGATCTAGGGAATATGGACTTAATTGTCATTTTCTAGATTTTTTTTTTCTTTGTTTAACCTTAGGATTAGAATGCAACGCAAAAATAAATAAATAAATAAAAGAATGCTTTCATAAAAGTAAATAAATATATGCTTTTAGGACTCCCTCCCATAGCCAAAAGTCCGCTTATGAAGGTGTGGATGAAGGTGTGGATGTCTGGGAGATTTATTAGACTTTGCACTTTGGTGTTGATTTGAGCTGGGTGCGAATGGAATCAGTATTAAGTAAAAAGCTAGTTTTATTCAGTATTTATCTTGGATTGAGGAGCACCCTCAGTACATTGAGAGTGCTATATATCTTATCTGATGTATTGTCTTTCTCTTCTTCCGTATTGAAATGACATACTACTTTCTCAGACAAAGAAAGACAGCACTGCAATTACACAGCTATTCACCTTTTGTCGCTTCCCAGAAAAATGACAATTTGAGGGACAAATTCTAGGACACCTCAGTTGTTACTTGGAATTGCTCTAGCACCAAAACTTTTGTACTAGTTTACCGGAATAACGTATCAAAAAAAAAAAAGGTTTACCGGAATAAAAACTTTTGTACTATGATTTTTGTCACACATCTTTGACAACTGTTTTATCTCCAGTCGCGTCAAGATTGTGGCACGGATTTTCTATATCAATTGAGAGAGATAAAGAGTAGAAAAATTTATGTTTATTTTCTGTAAAAAAAAAAAAAAAAATTTATGTTTATTTTTAGTTTAAAATTTTACTTTTTTTTTATTCTATATGACTACTGACTATTTTTTTAAAAAAATATTCATGTTAGAATATTTATTCTAAACTTTAGTTTATTAATTTTTTTTTTTTTTTTTTTACATATAACAACCATCATTCATTCTCTTTTTCGAAATAAATAAATAAATAATTAATTAATTGCAAAATATATGGTATCAATATAAATTTATATAATTACTGTAGTTGTGAATAGATTTTATACAATTATACATAAACTAATGTGAGAGGTTTCGTGGGTTGGTCAGAAAAAATGTAGAGCTTTTTCTACTCTATAAAGATTAATATGAATAGAACCAAGGTAGGTCGCAATTAAGCACCATGACTACGCCTGAGGCCGCCATTAGGTCAAGAGAGGAAGACGACAAACTTCAACCCAGTACAAAAAGAGTAAAAGAAAATCACAGTAATGCTAACAGGTCAGACAACACCTCTCTACGGGTTAGAGAAGGACGAGACTCTTACAAAGAGAGACTTATTGGAGAGGTTCTTGGGGCTTATGAACAAGCCTTCAGGTTTGAGCACGATATGGAGACGGAGGTTGAATCTGATGACGAAAGCTCTGATATTGTAGCGGGGATAGTAACAGTTAATCTCTCCGAGGCTAAGAAAGCCAACATCAGAGCTTTATGGTCTAATGCACTCATAATCAAAGTGATAGGTAAGACCGTTGGCTACCAATTTCTAACCTCATGTATTAGCAATCTGTGGAAACCAAGTGGTAGGTTGGATTGTGTTAACCTTGAGAAAGACTTTTTCTTAGTCCTTTTCTTGCTAAAAGTGGACTATGAAAGAGTTTTGAGGGAAGGCCCATGGTTTGTAGGAGGGCATTATCTCTCCATCAAAAAATGGGAGCCAAATTTCAAGCCAGCTACGGCCAGTGTATCTTCGGTGGCTGTCTGGGTGCGGCTTCCGTAATTGCCCATTGAATATTATAAGACATTAGTGCTTCGAGACCTCGGCCTAGCAATAGGTCTAGTGCTAAGGATTGATACACATACAGCATCAGAAACTAAAGGAGATTTGCCAGGATTTGTGTTCAAGTCAATTTGGAAAATCCTTTCATTAAGCTCATCAGGATCAGTGGTATTAAGCAGCCAGTACAATATGAGGGGATTAATGTCCTCTGTTTCTCTAGTGGTCGGGTGGGGCACAAGGTAGATGCTTGTCCGTACATGGTTAGAGCACCATGCAAAGATGGCAAAGACAAAGTGGTGGAGGAGAGTTCAGTGGTCAAAGATGCTTCTGCCCCTGCTGAAAAGGTCTATGGGCCATGGATGCTTGTTACATGGAAAAAGGAAGGGGCTAGAAAGGGATTGAAAGACCCAGTCCATCCTTCCCAATTCGATGTATCTCACTAAACAAAGGTAAGGGCCCAAAACCCTTTTGGAAGCCCACCAAACCCCAGGCTTGATACATCAGGATTCTCGAATAGTGATGGAAAGCAATAATTCAATCAACATGTAAAGGTTAGTGCGATTGTTGCAGATCGCACTACCAAAAAGGTAGATAAGGAAAAGAAAAGCTAGGTTCCAGTTGACCCCTCGGCCAAACAGTGAACCCGTGCTCCTAGAGCCACTCAAAAACATCTCATGTCAACAGAGATGAAGGAAAGCCGTTTAGATCATTCATTGGAGAGGAAAGATGTAATTCCGAGTTTGGTTTTCAAAATCTCTGCCGCGAATCTGCTGGTGTTTACAGCGGGTAGTTCTAATGGTACGAAGACTTGCACGCCAAAGGAAAGGGATGCCATTGCACGCAATGATCAGGCACTTATGGAAGGCGATGGAGTTATGTGCACCGAGGGGAGTGTTGAGGATCCGGTGGCCACAGCTTCTTTGAAGATCTCCAATGTTGTCCTAAAAATAATTGATCCTAAGCTCAGAGCATCTAAGTCCATAGCTCAGGGAAAGTCTGAAGCAAGCAGTGACCAAGTTATGGCTTTAGTGAATCACAAGGATGTCTCTAATGTCTCCCCAAATTCATGTCAGCGTGAGATATCGATTGGTATGCAAGTTGACAGTGGAGGTGAGTTCCCTACCTCTATCTGATTTCTTTCTATCCCCTCCCTCTACTTTAGATATGAATATTGTAATATGGAATTATCAGGGTGCTTTAAGCCCCTCCTTTCAAAGTTTTGTCCATAATTTAGTTCAGATTCACTCCCTTGCTATCATGATCATCACGGAAACTAAGATTAGTGGCCAGAGAGCTCAAGATATCACTGATCGGCTTCATTTTGATAGGGCTATTCATGCTAATAATATTGGATTTACTAGTGGTTTGTGGGTTTTGTGGGACTCAACTCAAGTGGAAATCTCTGAGCTATCCTCATCCAAGCAAGAGATTCAAACTTTGGTGCAAGACCTTTCTTCCAAATCTTCTTGGTTGATGTCTGCTATTTATGCTAGTCCTAGATATGCAGAAAGATGATTGTTGTGGGACAATTTGTCTCAGGTTACTGAGCTTCATGCCTTGCCTTGGATTATTGCTAGGGATTTCAATGAGGTGCTTACCGGAGAGGATAAATATGGGGGTCGGCCAATTAACATCTCCAGAGCAATCAACAAGAATGCCTTAATAATTTTCGGATGTTTGATATGGGTTTCTTTGGTCCTCGTTTCACTTGGCCAAATCGGCAACCCCTAACTCATCTCATCCAAGAAAAAATTGATAGGGTTTTTGTAAACACTGACTGGAATGTGCTTTATCTAGAAGCCAATGTTCAACATTTGGAACGTTCTCACTCCAATCATTGCCCCATTGTCTTATCATTACATCACGAGCAGGGCCATTTCTTCCCTAGGCCTTTCAGGTTCAAACCTATGTGGTTATTGCATCCCTCCTTCCCTGACCTGGTTAGGGAGGCTTGGATAGGGCCCTCCAGCCTTCATGCAATCACTTCTTTTATTGCTCATGCCAAAATCTGGAATGGGGATCACTTTGGTAACATCTTCCATAGAAAGCGTCAAATATGTGCTAGACTTAAGGGAGTACAATCGGCATTAGGAAATAATCCTAATAACTTTCTCATTGATCTAGAAAAGTCCTTGTTAGATGAATTATCTGATGTTGCTTCATTGGAAGCTAATTTTTGGAGTATGAAGTCAAGAATCTCTTGGGTTGTCGAAAGAGATAGTAATAATGCCTTCTTTCACAATTCCACTCTAATCTGCCGCAAGAGGAACCGTATTACTAGCTTGAAAGATTGCATGGGTAATTGGCTAAATGGGGACTATGAGATTGCAAACTTTATTAGGCAAGGTTTTCTTAAGCTATTTACTACCTCCCAATGCTTTACACATAGGCAAGTTTGGTAGCCCCCTTTTTGGAGGTGTTCTTTACAAGCTGATGACTTTCTTAAATTGGAGCTTCCAGTCACAGATACTGAAATTCTTACTACTCTTAAGTCTCTCAAACCATACAAAGCTCCCAGTCTTAATGGGCTGCATGCAGGTTTTTTCTAGCGTTTTTGGATGGTGGTGGGTAATTCAGTTAAGGAGGAAATCAAAAATGTTTTCACCATGGGAAAATTTCCTAAGTACCTTAATAGAACTTTGATTACTTTTATCCCCAATGTAATTGCCCAGAATCTCTGAATAATTATCATCCCATCGGATTGTGTAATACGATGTATTAGGTCATAACCAAGCTTATTGTGGGCCGCATTCGACTGTTGTTGCACAAACTAGTCTCTCCGCTCCAAACAGCTTTTGTACCAAAGAGGAAGGGGGTTGATAATGCTATTATAGTGCAAGAGTTGGTCCACACCATGTCTAAAAAGAAAGGTAGGGAAGGATTAATGGCAATAAAATTGATCTGGAGAAAGCCTATGATCGCCTCGAATGGAGCTTTATTTAAGACACGCTGGCTCTTTTCAAGTTTCCCAGTCATCTTATATCTCTCATTATGAGCTACATCTCTTCCTCATCCATTTCAATCCTCTTCAATGGTGGGGCTTTAGACCATTTCCATCATTCAAGGGGGATAAGGCAAGGTGACCGTCTCTCTCCATACCTTTTCATATTGTGTATGGAGGTGTTAGGAGCCCTTATTTTAGAAAAACGTGAGGATAAGCTTTGGGATTCAGTTCAGGCTTCTAGAGGTGGTTTGGCCATTTCTCACTTATTTTTTTGCAGATGAACTAGTTCTATTTGCTAAGACTGATGTTAAAAACTGTCTAGCTGTGAGGGATGTTTTAGACATTTTGTGAGCTCTCTGGCCAAAAGGTAAGTGCAGAAAAATCTCGTGTGTATTTCTCCCTCAATTTGTCTCAACATCATAGGGAGGAGATGTGTCACATTTTAGAATTTTGGTCCACCCCATCCTTGGGGAAATATCTTGGCTTTCCATAAAACAAACGGAGATTCCTCAAGATTTTGGTTCTGTAATTGAGCATGTTCAAAGTTGCCTAGTGAGGTGGAAGACTCATCTCATTTCCTTTGCTAGGAGACTTGTGTTAACTCAAGCTACTTTATCCACCATGCCTAGTTACGTCATGCAATGTGCTGCCCTCCCTACAAAAGTAATCCAGACAGTGGATAGACTTTGTCGCAATTTTATTTGGAGCACTATGGAAACTAAAAAGAAACTCCACCTAATCAGCTGGAAGAAGATAACCAAACCCAAATCTAATGGTGGTCTCGGCCTTCAATCAGCCAAGGAGAGGAATTTAGCTCTTCTTGCCAAGCTAAATTGGCGTTTTCATCAAGAAAAGGACTCTCCTTGGGCTAGAGTGCTATCCTACAAATACATCACTTCGTAGGGCCTCCAAATAAATTCAGATCTTGTTCTCCCACTTGGGCAGCTGTTGACACCCCATTTTGCAACACGCATTTAACTTCACCGGGAGGGTAAAAGGGTAATTTTGACTTGGAAATATGCATCTTAATTCTGGTCATTAGATTTTTAATCTCATTTCATCAAAATGATCTTGATGTTGTAACGATCAAATCAACTGGTCATAAGCCCTAAGCAGACCATCAGATTGAAAGTTATCATCAAATCAAGTTTTAATGGCCGAGGTGCACTATCACAAATTGAGTCTGACTATATGTGATTATGAACAATTGATTCCAATTGGTTATAATTCTAATCAATTTGAGATCAATGATGTGTCATAATTTGATTGGTTGGGACTACATTCTATGGTGAGATTGTATACACCTAATTAATTAGATAGTTAAACATTAATTATTCAATGAGTAATTTGTGCAATTATATTTTAATTAGAGTAAATTTGGAATCAATTAAGTCTGAAATGGGAGTGATTGAAGCCATTTAATGTTAATTGGGAGCTAATTTGGGACCTATTAATGTTAATTATGCTGAAACCATTTTTTAACAAATGACCTCTGCTCACCATTTCATCAATATCTCTTATAAAATTTTGAATCTGTGAATGAGGTTAATTTTTCCAGAAACTAGACATCCGGGGCTTCAATTTGAGCACAAGAATGAGGCAATTCCGATTAGAATTGAGTCAGATATGATTTTTTGAAATTGGCTCTACAAGCTGTTACAGCAGCTACAGGAAAACCGAATTTTGGCTTGTTCCTCACTCCTACCAATCTTTCCATTTAATGCACCAAATTTTCCCCAAGGCTAAAATGAGGTCTAGATTCATGATTCTTTGTCAACCCTCATTAAATGGCCTTCCATTCATATTTCCTCACCACTACTATATAAACCCCTCTCTCCTTCATTCCAAGACACAAAAACCCCCCTCTCTTCTCCTCTCTTAAGTTCTAGTGAAGTAGAGTAGTCTTGTCATATTTTGGTCTTCCTGAGACTCAAGGTATTGAGTGAGACTCACTCTCCCTCTCCTAGTTCTTCTTCTTTCCTCCACCCTTAGGACCTCCACCAAGAATCTCTTCTTCCACCGTATGGATCTTGCATAAAGGTATAATCCATTTCCCTAACTTGTTTTTTGTGTTTCCATGATGAAAGTTTAAGATTAAAGCATGATTAACTATTTAAATTCCCTCGAATATGTTTGAATGTTCTTAATTGTTCTTATATGTTCTTTACATGTTCTTGGTTGTTCATCACATGTTCATGCATATCACTAGTTTTAATCTTAAATCCACATCAAAAATATGAAAAACATGTTTTTTTAATAATTCTTTCAAATCCTTGAATCTAGGTTATCACCATCCACACACATTCACTAGAATTTTATTTTTCAATCCAAATGCAATGTTTAATAAATTGAATTAGGGTTTATCACATGCACACACATTAAATTCAACATGTAAATGGATTGACATATTGGATGATATGATATGATTGTTGGCCACCATAGTCTAGAAGACCGGTTTCACCGGGCAAGGTGGGTGCCTAACACCTTCCCACTTTGTAACATAGCCTCCAAACTTAGATCAAGGGTTAGTAGATCAAGTGCTTATCCATGTAATTTTCGATTTTTAGATTGTAACTAGGAAACAAAGCCATGTACTTTATCTTAGATTGTATCTAGGACCAAAGCGATGTAATTTTCCTACGATCAATGTAAATTCAAATTTCAATTTAATAAAATGAGGAATTTTTCGACTATGGTTTTCTTATTTTTCCAACAATTAAATAAGTGGCGATTCCATTGTAAAACCCTTAATCTAAAGGGGAAAATATAACTAGTCGAACCTCCATTTTGAGAGGCAATAACACGACTCCACCCATCCACGTGGGTTTGGCCCAACACACCTATAAAAAAAGGGGGCCGGGGGCGCGGTCTCTCACAGCAGCAATCAAGAGAGGTCAGCCTATATTTAGCAAGGGTATAAAATGGATAGTGGAGAAAGATAGCAGTTTATCCTTTTGGCATGATAAATGGTTGAGCCATGGTACCATTAGAAGCCTCATTGAAGGACCTTTGCAGAGAGATGAGGAGACCTTGATTATTAAGGATGTTATGCTGCATAATTCTTGGAACTTAGGAAATATTTCTTTTTTCCTTTCCATACTCCCTAAGGCAGAGAATCAAAGCAACTCCTATTCCAATGGCAGCAGCAAGTGTAGACCATATTTCATGGTGTTCTTCGCCTGATGGGGAGTTTGATTTGAAGGAGGCTTATAATCTAGCTTATGCAAGTCAGGATTCCCATTTATATGAGTCTTTTATGGGGAATTGGGTGTAGAAAACTATTACTCTACGCAAGATTAAGTGCTTCCTTTGGCAGTGCATACATAAAAGTATTCCTGCTAGAGGAGTGCTTGGCGCGAGGGGGCTTCTTGTTCCCATCTCTTGTCCACTATGCTACGCGGAGGTTGAATCAATTGTCCACATTTTGCATGACTGCCCTCTTGCCAAAGAATTCTGGGATTCCTTTCCTATACCGATCCACTCTAGCATATTCTATGGTACTAATCTACTAGACCGGCTTCAAATAAATTGTACCAATTATTAGGTGGCATTATCTGGTATATCTTGGAGCAGTCTCTTCCCTTTTGGATTGTGGTGCCTCTAGCTCAAACGCAACAAAGTGATTTTTAGAGATTCAGCATTCCAAAAATCATTAAAGGAGGAAACTCTACCCAAAGCTTCTGAATTTGCATTCCTCGGCTTGAACGAAAAGCTCCAACTCATGCTAGCTGTCATACAGGTGTAGTGGTATTCCCCCCCCCCCCCCCCCCCCCAACTAGACAATTGGTTTAAGCTAAATTCTGATGGGTCTTCATTGGGCAATCTTGGTAGGGTTGGTGGAGGAGGTATTATCCGCAACTCTCGTGGAGAATGGGTAAGTGGCTATGTCCATGCCATTGGTCATACCTCAAGCGTAACTGCTGAATTATGGGCATTCCGAGATGGAATTAAACTTTGCATTGCTCTAAATTTGACCAATGTCATCTTTGAATTAGATGCTAAGCTCGTGGTGAATCTGGTGCAAAAATGTAGTGATGGACCTTCAGGTAATGATGTGATTATTGTAGACTATATAGAAGGTTTGCAAAAGATTTCTAGGACTAGAGTTCAATATTGCTACAGAGAGGCGAATAAGTGTGCCGACGCTCTTGCTAGAAGAGGCACCTTGCTGCCTCAAGATTTTGTTATTTTTCATTACCCTCCTACGGATGTAGCTCTTTTGGTTAATCTTGATGCTACTAGGACTGTGTATGAGCGTCATCGCTCTTCTCTTGCTTTTTGTTAGTTAATGATATTATCCGGTTTACCAAAAAAAAAAAAAGATTAATGTGAATTAATGCTCTAATAGTGGCACTATCCTATGTAGTCTTGAGTTGAAAAGTATATGATATCTTACTCAAAGCTCAATAGTAGGGATTAGGAAAAAAAAAAAAAAAAAAACAAAAACAAAAACAAAAACAAAAACAAAAACAAAACAAAACAAAACAGCTATTAATTTGTTAACTAGGGCAATTTGTTAACTAGTGCCTTAAGTGGCATGTTGAAGATGCATTTAATGTACAATTAATTAAATTTTCTTTTTATATATTTTCAAAAATAAATCAAATTGAACCCATATATATATATATATAAACTACATTGAATTTTGTATGTACAAATTAATGATTTTTTTTTTTCCAAAAAATGTGTATTACATTTTTTTTTTTAATGGTTAAGATAGAATTTCAATATATAATGTTTACTTCTTGATGATTTATTATTAGGCCAACTAGCCAACACATTAATTGATTTTTGGTGTAGAGGAGATTCAATAATTCTCTTATTCAATAACAAAAGACTTTAATAGTTAAATTAATAGGAACTCATTTCATAATTAATTATTACCTCTATCCCAACAATATTGTTGGTCTAGTTTATAAAATCCAACTTTTTAAAAAGAAAATCATATAATGTACTATCTTTTTGTTAAAAAGATACAATTTTCTAAAATTACTTTCATTAATCTAATTCAAATGAAAGAATGGTGTTGAATTTTAAATGAAGTATAGGTTAAGTAAGGAAATTTATTTATTGGCCTTTTAAAGAGGATTACATATTGGGACATCCTAAAATTGAATAGATGCCAATAATTTGAGATGGAGGGAGTATTTACTATTCCTTACACTCCATTTGGTTGGGGTTAAAAGGGTAGGGGAAAACTTTGTTTACCTTTGTCTGGCTCAAGAGAAAAAATGGAGATGAAAATAAATCACTTAGGCCCACAAATTTACATCCATCCTATTCAAGATGAAAACAAAGGAGAAAAAATATTCCAAATCTTAAATTACACATTTACCCCTCAAAGTGACCAATTGAGTCAAGCAAATTAGCATTGAATTGCAACCGAGTCGCTGTTGTCCTTCACGTAGATCATCTCAAGAATAGTTGCCGTCTTTCGCTATTCATGATATCTCACATCAATTGACTTCCTATCCACGAAATCCCACATTTTCACCGCCCGGCCACAAAATCCAAAGCCATTTGCCACCCAGCCACCCTATTAGCCTTACGATATATATGTTTAAATCAAGGAAGTCTGTTTCGTACCGTACTGGCCGGTATTTACCATTCTAATACCTTGGCCGGTACAAAAATAAGGTTGTTTTGCACCGGAAAATATACCAGCCCATACCGGAGGAAATATCGAATTTCGGCCGGTAAATGCATATCGGACTGGAAAAAGAAAAATGTTTCTTTGTCACTTTCACCTTCCACCAGCGAGGATCTCTACATTCTCAACCTCAAGTCGAGGTCGTGGACTGATTTGGCACTGCTACTTCATCTTCATCTTCATCATCATCATCTTCTTCTTCTTCTTCTTCTTCTTCTTCTTCTTCTCTCTCTCTCTCTCTCTCTCTCTCTCTCTCTCTCTCTCTCTCTCTCTCTCTCTGAGCGCGCGTCTAACTTTCTCCTTCTCTTTCTCTTTCTCATTTTTTTTTTTTTTGAAACTTTTCTTGGTTTTTCAAATTTCTCTGCCCAAGAAATAGACTTTTCAAATGTAAATAGTAGCTTGCCTTTTGATTTTCTCAAAGCATCAAAAGATGATAGTTTGAATTGGTGTCACAATTTTTGACATGTGGGATTTGCATTTATTGAGTTTGGTGAGTGTTTGATTATTTAGTAGTTTTTTTTTTTTTTAGTTTCCCACATTTATATATTTATGTTGATAACTCCATCAAAAAAATATAAAAAGTTGCCAAAGTGATATATTGACTTATTAGAAATTTTATATATTTATGTTGATAACTCCGTCAAAAAAAAAAAAAAAAAAAAATTGCCAAAGTGATATATTGATTTATTAGAAATATAATTTTGTATATTGTATAAAATAGTAAAAAATAGCGGTAAACCCGAAACGGTACACCGGTATTGACTAGTATTTGAAATATATCGTACCGCAAGCCAAACTGGTACAGCCTTTGATACGGTATTGACTCCCTTGATTTAAACAAGACTTGCCAAGTCAGGTAACTACAGTCATCAATCAAATTAGTGAGAACAAAGGGGATAAGCAGATTTGGTAGATTTTAATCAATTGTGACCAAGAAGGGTATCCGTTTCCTGTTGGAAATGTTTGAAGTCCTTGTCTGATGCAGATGAAGAACTCCTTAATCCTCTAGCACCCGTAGGACCTTGAGCCCCCTATTGGCTATATAGCGTTTCTATCTGTATTAAGTTTAAAAAAATTTAATGAAGAAGTCTAATTTAGGAGGAAATTTAGCATGTTTTCGAAACATGCAATATCTTCTTCTAATTTAGAGAGTTGAAAGGTTGAAACTTTATTTATTATTTTTTTTTTTTAAGGTTGAAACTTAAAAGGTCATGACTTCATCAAGCACATGCCTCAATTTTCAACATATGTCAACAGGTCACTTCTTTATTATTATTATTTTTTTAAAATGATAAAGTCATCTAAATTATTTATATTTATAGAATTAGGTTAACAGATGTTCTTAAAGCAATTATTAATAAATTATAATAGAAAATTTTTTACACTATTTTAATGAGAAATATAAAAAGCTGTCAACAACATTTATTGTTTTATCATTCTTTTAAAAAAATGTTTTTAAAAATAACTCTTAAATCAATGCTCTAAGGGCATTGGTTAACATTTCCATATTTATATACTTAATTTTTAGGCAAAACGACAATATTTGTCCCTCAAGTTTACTCCCTATGAGCAATTGGTCCCTTAAGTTTAAAGCGAACACAATTGGTTCCTTAAGTTTTAAAACTGAGTTGTATTAGTCTTTTTACTAATTGTCGTTAGTAGTGTTACTTACGTGACTAACGGAAACAATGACTTGGCATTATTTTTAATGACGTGGCATGTTTTTCATTAAAAAATTACAAAATAAATTTACACAAACAATATTGACAACCCGGTACCAAATTAAAAAAAAAAAATTTATTTTCTATCGATCGTACAAAGCCCTAGCTGCCACCACCGATGGAGACACAAGCTCTAGCTGCCGCCAGCGACAGCCCAAGCCCTAGCTACCGCTGGTGACAGCCTAAGCCCTAATCGTTGTCGGCTCCTTATTTCTTTAAGTTTGATATGCTTGGTGTTCGTGTGCCAACAATTATCGTCTCCCCTTTGGATCAAGAAAGGGACCGGTAAGTTTTAGCATTGGTCTGTGAATCAGTATGATCTTTCTATATAGATTTGTTGTTCTTTGTGCTCATGACCTTTGTTTATAATTTTTTTTTATTTTAAAAAGCCTTTTAATTAGTATATTTGTGATTAAAATATAGCTTAAAAGGTGGTGGAGTCCTCCTTTCTCATTGATCCCAATTAGGTTACAAAAATTTAACCTTTTCTTTGCTGGTGGGCGGTGTAGGTTGAAAGCTTTGAGAATTGAATTCTGGTTTTGCTTCTTGCTGAATTTTTTTTTTTTTTTTTTTAGGATTTGGAGCATGCGGCAGCTAGGGCTTGGAATTCTGTTTTTTGAAAGTTTTGAGAATTAAATTCTGTTTTTATATTTTGTAATTTTTTAATAAAAAAATGCCACATTATTAAAAAATGTTAAGTCATTATTCCGTTAGTCACGTAAGTAACATCATTAACAGCAGTTAGTAAAAAGACTAATATAGCTCAATTTTAAAACTTGAGGGACTAATTGTACTCACTTCAAATTTGAGGAACCAATTACGCATACAGGATAAACTTGAGGGACCAACTTTATAGTTTCACCTCATTTTTACAATTTTCACATTCATGGATGAACATCTATTTTAGAAATTCCATAAAATATTAACAAATGTATATATGAACAAACAATTTGCGTGTTTCATGAATACTGGTTCACACTAATACGCATGGCCAGAGATCGAAGTGAGGTCAAAGACATGATTATATTTTTATAATAGCAAAATGTTAAAAAAGAGGTCAAAGACATGATTATGTTTTTGTAATAGCAAAATGTGACTTTCCAAATTAATATGACCGCACAGCTAGTGAATTCTCAGTGGGTAGAGCCTAATCCATATTGCAAACACTACCCAAGCATGGCAGAAGAAATCTTCAAAAGACTTATTATCAATTGCCTTGGAAGTGGCGGAGTCAAGAAATTTTTTAAGGGGGGACGAACCTAAAATATAACAGGACTCTTAAAAAAAATTACTCAAAACCTTCATTTCATAAATTAATTTTAACTTGACAACATTTTGTTGTAAGTTATTTGAATGTATTAAAAGTATTTGTAATGGATTTTGAATTTACGAAGAATTACCGTCTATGGAAGCAATATCTATTTATTTAAGTTTAAATCTATGAACCTTTCTAAGGGTTTAACATTTAAAATTTCATTATTTGGGACAAAAATTGAGCAATAGCTTTTAGATTTTAAACCTATTTTTTCTCTTGTGGATATTTTCCCATTACAGTAATTTAAAACCTATATAATTGAATTTTATAAACTAGTTATATAACTAATTAAAAATAAAATTGAACAACCCAGTGAAAACTACCATATCTAAGTACCCAATACCAAACAAAATCCCCATTTATTTTCAAACATAAACAAATAAATATATATATATATATATATAAAAGTTCTTGGACAAAATTGGTTGTAACCTTAGGTTACAACCTTACTCAATATCTTTTTATTAGAGATAAATTTTGAAAAATCCACCATTAGATTATATTTTCTTCTTATATCCTTTATACTTGCAAAATTTCTAGAAAATTAAAGATCAATAGCTATTTCATAAATACATTGTTTAAATTGCAAATTTTTGTAGTTTAAAATTATACATAAAATATAGGATTCAGATCCTTTAGATTTCCTTAAATTTTAACCAATCTTTAATGATTTAATGGTCTAGATTCTGCCATATCAACATTCCACTAATAATAATTTTAATTGTTTTGTTTGAAACATTATTTTATTATTTTAAGAATATTGTAAGTGGAATGCTGACGTGGCAGATAGACCATTAAATCATTAAAAAGTGGTTAGGATTTAAAGAAATCTATTAGTAGAGTACCCTAGGAAATCTAGAGGATCTGAATCTTAAAATATAAACTTATAGATTATATAGTAAGTAGTATCCGATTAACACAAAATTTGATTATTAAGAAAGTAAGGAATATGCAATTTAACGGTTAGATTTTCAAAATATTTAATAATATTTATTTTATTGAGTAAGATTGTAATCTTAGGCTACAACCAATTTTGTAACTAAATTTTGTTCTAAATTTTCATCTAATTACTCAAAACTCAAACCATCATTTCTGAAATTAAATACTAAACCTATCATAAATAACACTATTATATCTTATATTATAATAAATTATGTAATATAATTTTTTTTTTTTTTTTTTTTGAGAAAGAATTATGTAATGTAATAGATAATAGACACTCAACAAACATATATTATATTATTATTTTGGACGGTCAAACAAGCTTGACAATTGTGTTACATCCAAACAAACATATATTAAAAAGACGTAGTACTATTTTGAGGGGAGGCCGGTAAGGAAATTGTTGTTCATGAATATATACAAATTAGACTATTATAAATGGGAAGTTTGAATATTCTACTTGCCTTTTCTTAAATGAATTTTACTTTATTTCAGGATTCAGGAGTGAGAAAAAATGAAAGAAAAGACTATTGCTTTAATTTTTGGGCTTTTCTCGTTGACTTAAAAATCACAACACAACTACTTCCATTTTATTGGGCTATCATTGGGCCCAAATATTGCTGGATGTTTTGGTCTGAATACCGATTGTAGAACTCGACAAAATCACGACCCAGAAAAAAAAAATTATATAATTGGGCTATAAAAATAAATGCCGAATGGACAGTAATTGGTCACGTGGTACTGGAAATACGAATGGTAGTTAAGCCTTGAAGAGTTAGAAGTTGAATTTCACACGAGAATGGATGGTAGTGAAGTTGAATAGTGAAAAAAAGAAGAAGATAAAACCTTTGCATTTCAACAACATACTTTCATCCTTCAATTCATCCCAAACAATAATTTTGATCTCTCCATTCACACCCAATTCCAATGGCAATGGTTCCTCAAACCCAAACGCTTCACTTTATTTTGCTCCCTCACTTGTCCCATGGCCACCTGATCCCCATGACAGACATAGCCAAGCTACTAGCCCAGCACGGTGTGACCGTGACCATGATCACCACTCCCCTCAATGCCGCACTCAGTAAACCAATCATAGATCAGGCCATTGAATCTGGGCTTCAAATCCAGCTTCTACAAGTCCAATTTCCATGCACTGACGTTGGATTGCCTGAAGGGTGTGAAAGCATGGATGCCCTTCCCTCCAAGGACATGTTCAGAAATCTCCTTATAGGCATTAGCAAGCTACAACAACCCGTGGAACAAATTTTGGCTGAGCTAAATCCTCGTCCAAGTTGCATAATTGCTGACAAAAATTTTGCCTGGGCTGAACGCACCGCTCTTAAGCTTCAGATTCCAAGGTTTGTTTTTGACGGTACAAGTTGTTTTGCTCTCTTGTGCACACACAATATTATCGTATCTAAGATTTGTGAGAGTGTGGGTGAGTTGGAACCTTTTGTGATCCCTGGTTTGCCCGATAGGATTGAAATTACTAAAGCTCAATTACCAAATGCTGTCAATATAGTCCCATCTAACACAATGGATATTCGTAATGAAATTAGAGAGGCTGAACTAACAGCATTTGGGGTGATAGTTAACACGTTCGAGGAATTAGAACCAGCATACATTAGAGAATTTCGAAAAGTTAGAGGAGAGAAAGTTTGGTGCATTGGACCGGTGTCATTAACCAACCAAGACAACTTGGATAAGGTTGCTAGAGGCGACAAGGCCTCAATTGATGAAAGCCAATGTTTGAAGTGGCTTGATTCATGGAAACCAAGTTCTGTTGTTTATGTTTGTCTTGGAAGTCTCGGTCGCTTATCATCTGCACAATTGATAGAGCTTGGTTTAGGCTTAGAAGCATCGAACCAACCTTTCATTTGGACTATAAGAGGAGGTGACAAACTAGAAGAACTTGAGAAATGGATATTAGAAGAAAAATTTGAGGATAGGATCAGAGGGAGAGGCCTTTTGATTAGGGGTTGGGCTCCACAATTGTTAATTTTGTCACACCCGGCGATTGGAGGGTTCTTAACTCATTGCGGTTGGAATTCAACACTAGAAGGGATATGTGCTGGCTTGCCAATGATAACTTGGCCGCTGTTTGCTGAGCAGTTTTATAACGAAAAGCTTATTGTACAACTGTTGAAGATTGGTGTGAGTTTAGGGGCAGAGTTTGTTGTACCCTGGGCAGAGGAAGAGAAGTTTGGGGTGGCGCTGAAGAGGGAAGAGTTTAGAAGGGCTATAAATCAGTTGATGGAAGAAGGAGAGGCAGCACAAGAAAGAAGAAAGAGAGCTAGAGAGCTTGGGGAGATGGCCAAGAAAGCAATTGAGGGATCTTCCTATCTCAACATGAAACTCTTGATCCAAGATGTCATGCAACAAGTGGTGGGCAAATTAATATAAGATCATTTCGGCTGTTGTGTGTGGAGTATCGCTTACAGTTATTTAATTAAGAGTCTTGTAATTTAACTGATAGTCTGATACATGCTAATGTTTTCACGCTTCAAATCCTCTCTTCTCCAATTATCGAATTACAAATAAATAAATAAAAAGTCTTTTCATTGTGATCCTTGCTTGTTGTATATCATTTGAAGTATTTCTTAACTCACAAATTGGTCTATATATCCGTTGAATCTAGCCTAGGTATGTTATTGGAAAGAACTTACGAATAAATATATTAGGTTCTCCAATTAAATTATAATATCTAGCTGCATTGACTAATAAGAAATAGTATACCAAGTACCAACAATATATAACAAATTTTGTAAAATCCATTTCAAAAAAAAAAAAATTTAAGCAAAAGAAAAAGAGAGAGCTCAGAGATCTGGAGATTTTTTTATTCTTGTAAGTTGTAACCCTTGATGAATGACATAAATCTATTGCCTCCCCTCCTTTACTTTCAAAATGCACTTTGTTTCTATTGTTCCAAATTAAAGGTACCAAGCCACAGTGCAGAACACTTCAGATTCAGGATGAGACAATCTTTGTAGCAACTTTAATGATAATTCACAAAACGATCTAATTCAAATAGCTCTTGAAAACCAGACCGCTTCTCTCTATGCAGTTTTGTTGTTTGCCTTAGAATTCTCATATTTTGTTTCAACATGAACCAATTTCCTTTTACTTTATTCTTCATTCCCTCTTGACAACCTTAATTTAAGATGTACGGAAACTTCATTTGGGGTATTGTACACATGTCATACCCGTGTTATAATGGTGTCTTATCTGCTGTATCATGTTATAATATTTCAAAAATTGCTCATATCACCGTATTGTACTCATACCCATACTTGTGTTCGTATCAATATCCATGCACCCTAGACCTTAATTCTTGTTCTTGATCAATAATTCTATTCGTTTTTTAGAAGGGAAAAAAAAATTTTAATTGAGATGCCCAAAATGATAACCCAGCTGAACCCTAGTTATGTTTCTTTTTTTCTTACTTTTGTGGAGTTTCTGTTGATCTTATTCATTCTAAAAAATAAATCAAAGAAAAAAGATATCCAGAATGAAAAAACCCAAATATGAGTTTTGCTTTAAGGATGGGAAAGAAATGTTATTTGGTTGGTGGACCATAACGTATACGTGTAGGCAATTTAGAAATCCTCTTTTTGTTTTTCTTCTACACTGTTCTATCTCTCTTCCTTCATCTTCAATCCTAAGTAGACAATGTCTCTTAGGTTGGCTGCTACATTGCTACTAAGGTTACTAAGAAAAAAAAAACAATTAATTTAATTTTTTTTTTATAAATTTTTATATTTCTCATAAAAGTAATATTAAAATTTTTCTTAAATAGTTTATTAACAATTTCCTTAAAAGGGTATCCCTTAACATGACTATTTTTTTTTATAAGAAGTATATAAATTAGGTTAGGTGGCTAACTTGCAAACCATGTGATAAATGTAGAGATATTTAACACCCACCAACCCCAATGGTTTGTAATTGCATAATCATCCACACTATAATTTTGTCGGTTCAAGTTCCTTGCAAGTTGAATAAAAGGAAAGATTCTTGTTTAATTTTTATTTAATCACCAATGTCAATTATATCATGCTACAATACATTTTTGGTTAAGACTAAGATATTAGCCATTGGAAGAGCTGAAGCAAGAAAACAAATGACTTTGCTTGGCTCCCAAACATCATATACATTAAATAATTAAACACGTGTCTTACATCACTCAAAGCCGATAACTTGGAGGAGAGGGTAAAGGAGGAGCTGCATTTGCATTGCATTGGTCACTTAGTACAGGAAATAGGAATGATAGTCAAGCTTTGAAGAGTTCAAGTTGAAGTTGAACACAGCAATGGATGGTAGCTATATAAGATAAAACTTTTTGAATTTGAACTTCAACTATATACTCTCATTCTTCAATCAATCCCTAAAATAATTCTGATCCCTCCATTAACACCCCATTACAATGTTTCCCCAAACCCAAATGCTTCACTTTATTCTGCTCCCTCACTTGACCCAAGGCCACATGATCCCCATGATAGACATGGCCAAGCTACTAGCACAACATGGTGTGACCGTCACCATAATCACCACTCCCCTCAATGCAACACGCAATAAACCTATCATAGATCGGGCCATTGAATCAGGGCTTCATATCCAACTTCGACAAGTCCAATTTCCATGCACTGATGTTGGATTGCCTGAAGGATGTGAAACCCTGAACGCCCTCCCCTCCAAAGATATGTACAAAAATCTCCTTACAGGTATAAGGATGCTGCAAAAACCAGTGGAACAAATTTTGGCTGAGCTAAATCCTCGTCCAAGTTGCA
The DNA here is from genome assembly GCA_023621385.1 of Quercus gilva. Classification (NCBI taxonomy): domain Eukaryota; kingdom Viridiplantae; phylum Streptophyta; class Magnoliopsida; order Fagales; family Fagaceae; genus Quercus; species Quercus gilva. The sequence goes on along the minus strand of CM042479.1, from coordinate 39,043,992 downwards.
TAATTTCAGACAAATATTTTGCCTGGACTAACCAAACCGCTCGTGGGTTGCAGATTCCAAGGTTAGTTTTTGATGGTACAAGTTGTTTTTCCCTCTCGTGCACACACAATATAATCACATCCAAGGTTTATGAGAGTGTGCCCGAAATGAAACCTTTTGTGGTCCCTGGTTTGCCCGATATGATTGAAATAACTAGAGCCCAATTACCTAGTGCTGTCAATATAGACCCAACCAACACAATGGACATTCGTAAGGAATGTAGAGAGGCTGAACTAGAAGCATTTGGTGTGATAGTCAACACGTTTGAGGAATTAGAACCAGCATATGTTAGAGAAGTCCGAAAAGTTAGAGGAGAGAAAGTTTGGTGCATTGGGCCCGTGTCATTAACCAACCAAGACAACTTAGATATGGCTGCTAGAGGCAACAAGGCCTCAATTGATGAAAGCCAGTGTTTGAAGTGGCTTGACTCGTGGAAACCAAGCTCTGTTGTCTACGTTTGTCTTGGAAGCCTCAGTCGCTCACCATCTGCACAATTGATAGAGCTTGGTTTAGGCTTAGAAGCATCGAACCAACCTTTCATTTGGACTATAAGAGGAGGTGACAAACTAGAAGAACTTGAGAAATGGATATTAGAAGAAAAATTTGAGGATAGGGTCAGAGGGAGAGGCCTTTTGATTAGGGGTTGGGCTCCACAATTGTTAATTTTGTCACACCCGGCGATTGGAGGGTTCTTAACTCATTGCGGTTGGAATTCAACACTAGAAGGGATATGTGCTGGCTTGCCAATGATAACTTGGCCGCTGTTTGCTGAGCAGTTTTATAACGAAAAGTTTATTGTACAAGTGTTGAAGATTGGTGTGAGTTTAGGGGCTGAGTTTGTTGTAAACTGGGCAGAGGAAGAGAAGTTTGGGGTGGTGATGAAGAAGGAAGAATTTAAAAGGGCTATAGATCTGTTGATGGAAGATGGAGAAGCAGGACAAGAAAGAAGAAAGAGAGCTAAAGAGCTTGGGGAGATGGCCAAGAAAGCAATTGAGGAATCTTCCAATCTCAACATGAAACTCTTGATCCAAGATGTCATGCAAGAAGTGATGGGCAAATTAATATAAGATCATTTCAGTTGTTGTGTGTGGAGTATCATTTATAGAGTCATTTCATTGAGGCAAAGAGTCATGTAGCTTATCTGAAATATTTTGATATTTTTAAGAAAAATGTTCACACTTAAATCTATCTCTTTCTCTTTTCCAACTATTGAATTGTAAAAAATTAAAAGTGAATAAAAATGTCATTTCATTGGCTTTCTTGCTTATTGTGTATGTTATTAATTGAACAAAAATTTGGCATAATATCTTAGGTGTAGTATATAGGTTCTTCAATTATATTCAAACACCTAGTTGCTTTGACCAATAAATAATAAGTAGTGTTATCATTTTCAAGGATAATTAAATTCAATTTAACCCAATATTTGGATTTTTTTAGAAGAAAAATATCTAAATTTAATTGGGTAATTTAACATTATGCACCTAAGTTACTATACTTAAACTTTACCCTATAGTAGCTTATAACCCAATGCATGCACATGCATGAATATACTTAAAAGATATACATTAAGATGCATAGAATAATTCTTACATATATAATTTAAATATTATTTATAGTTCATTCTTATATATATATTTTTTTAATTCTTCAAAAAGTCTTGTAATAATATTATTAGGAAGAAAATATAAATTGTCCATTTTATTAATTTTTTAATGTTCATTTATTCTGGACTCTTTGGTTTTGTATGTAATAACTCACTTCGATGGATATTTATGATGTAGTCTCACATTTGACTAAAAAATTAAGAAATAAAACTCTCTAAAAATAAATAATTTAAAAGATATACATTAAGATGTATAGTATAATTTTTATATATATAATTTAAATATTAGTGATAGTCATTCTTATATTTTTTTTTTAACTCTTTAAAATGTCTTGTAATAATATTATTAGGTATTGTCCATTTTTTTATGTTCATTAATTCTAAACTCTTTGGTTTTTGTACACAATAACTCACTTGGATAGATATTTATGATGTGATCTCACATTTAACTTCAAAATTAAGAAATAAAATTCTCTCTAAAAATAAATAATTTAGAAAATATGGTACAAAATTAGACTTCAATTGTAGAATCCAATTGAATTTTCTCTAAGTTTTACCTATAATTTTCTAAAATTACCAAAATTATCTAGTTCACATGGATCTAGTTCACATGCATCTCCAACATAATAGTTAAACCTCTTTTCTCTTCAAATTTTGGAGAACATAGTCAACATACGTTAAAATAGACTTCCAATGGATCTATTTATAGTCTAGTCAACACTATAAATAGAGTCAAAATAATTAAACTTCTTTTCCTTGATTGCTTAGTGGCTAGTCATTAGTCTAAGCAATTTTGGAGCATCATTTATAATCTAGTCAACACTTAAATTAGGTTAGAGTAGAATTTATACATGTAATAAAAACAAAAATAGACTTTCAATAAATTAGCTAGTCGAATATTCATTTTCCTTAATTGCTTTGGGGCTCTACGGAGTCTACACACCAAGATATAAAGAAAATTTTACCAATTTTAATTATTGGTACTTTTAAGGTTCAAAAGCTATTAAAGAAAAGCAAGAAAAAAAAGTAAATAAAAGAAGTAAATTTTTTAATTGAACGGAAAAAAAATATAAAAAAAATTATGCAATAATTTATTCTTTTTTATTAAAATGAGTATATAAGTAATAAATTTTGAAATTAATTATATAATAAACTTCATTGAGTGATATTGTTTTTCAAGATAAACTCTAAAGTTTTTAATGCACAAGTGGATAATTGTTTTAGTTTCCTTATTTTATGAGTTTTAACAAAAACTTATATGAGTTGTACAAAAGATTTTTTTAATTACTATAAATTATTATTCAGCAAAAAAAATTACTATAAATAATTTAATAATTATAAGTGAAAGTTTGACTATGAAAAAATTACAACAACTATTATTTATGTACAAAATTCATAATAAATAAGTACAATATATTAAATGTGCTATCTTTTTATGTGTTTTCTAATATTGAAATATCTCGTTGTAATTACATGAGTGACATTTTAGAAAAAAAAAAACTTAGATACAATTGTGTGCAATGCATTAGATTTCCCAATGAAATTCTCACAAATAACTATTTTGAATTTGATTTTTTTGGAAAATATAATATTGTTTGTGTTGTATTAGTTAATGACAACATGCGTTTGAATTTAATTAGATAACCTATTATACTGCACCTAATTAATAAACTATACCTAAGTTTTTGTCCTTTTATTATCTAGATTGGTATGAAGTATTTAAATATGATGTGTATGTGTTGTGTTTGTGCACAATGTGTGTGTATTTCCATGAGTTTTAACAATATGTGTATTATAATAGTACTACTAATAATAAAGGTGGTGGTGGTGTGGCACTGATGAATTCCAAAACTACTTCCATGGGTAATTGTCGAAGTTTGCACAAGAATTATGTTTTTAATATGTTTGCGGTTAAAATCAGATTTATGAGAGTAGTTGACAACTCATTCCAATGATTCACTTATTGTCTTTATTGTTATACTTTTTCCTTTAAAAATTAAAGTAATATTAGTAGTACTTGAAATAAGATAAAAATAATAATTTAGAAAAGAAAATTGGAAATATAGAGAAGAAGAACTTTTTCCTCTATAGAAGTTAAATCATAAAAGTATAAAACATCCAACAATGTTTAAGAGTGGTTGTGATGTGACCTACCTTACTAATTTTAGAATCACACTCTTTATTACATATTTTTCATAATTGTCATATTTTTATGTGAGATTATAAATGATTTTCTGCAACTTTTACATGAATCCACTATTTTTTTTTTTTCACAGCTTATTATCTAACACATTAGACTTATGATAAAGTTGTGGCAAAAAAATGTGTGGTCATAAATTGTTTAAATCTAACAAGTAACAACACTGGAATTATTTGTACAGCCTCTGACAAGTGTTAAATGTTAATTCATTGTTCGGTGGTGTGATGGTGTCTATGACTCTAAGGTATCCAGTGTGACATTCAGAAGTTGGACAATGAGTATTCAACTGCAACAAAAATAGAGTCAATGGTGATGAGAGATATCCAGCTGTAAAAATATATGCGATGTCCATAAATACTAGAGCTGTCAACAGAAATAACATGGCAAGATAAAAGTAGGAATCAAATGACAATACTAGCATATTTAGTGAGAATGAGATCAAAATAGTATGCTCGGCAAAGTTAGCATGATACATCTTGCAAGAGTAGTATGATGCATATAATAATGAAATAATGCATATACTAGTACTTTATAAACTAATGCATATACTAAATATACATATATTAAAAGGTTTGGCTTTATGTTGTTTTCTAATTAACATAAAACCGTACACCACACCACGCAACGTACAATTTGATTTTTTCATTGTCATTTTTGGTAAGTATAGTTACTCTATTTTGTGGACGGTTTTAATTTGTTTAGATGCAATCTCGTGCGATTTGAGCGGTTTGGTGAACATTTATACTCTTGACCATTATTAAGTCATGATTTTTTAAAGAAATTTGTTATATTTACCGTCCCACGAGGAAAAATTTTCCTAACTTTGCTACTAATGAGATGGCGTGCCCTTGTGCCCGGCTAAAAAAATGGTGATTCAGCTGTGCCACCCACCAAAAAAAGGAAAAAATTGCAATTAAAACCAATTTTGTCACTTATAAATTATCGAAATAAAAGCTAAGCAAATAATCATCTGCACCTTCCAAACAGCACTATATAACTGATCAACACCATTACGAGTTTTTGATCCATCAGAATCAAATCGTTGATAGTTAAATACAAACTCTAGAACATTTTGAGACTGGGACTCTACTCTCATATTCCCATACAGCCGAGCCTTCTCTAATTCCCACGAACAATTCAGCCATGGTTTCACAATCACAAATTCACGAGCTTCACTTATTCTTGTTCCTCTATTGGCCCAAAGCCATCTCATCCCTTCCACAGAAATGGCCAAAGTACTTGCACACCATGGCGTAAAAGTTACCGTTATCCTTACACCCTTGAATGCAGCTCGGTTCAACACATTCCTGGAAAATGCAAAAGCTTCAAGCCTCAAAATTGAATTCCTTTCACTACGTTTTCCTGGCCAAGAAGTCGGATTACCTGAAGGATGCGAAAGCTTTGACACCCTCCCTTCTTTCAACTTAATACCACAATTTTTCGCAGCAACTAACATGCTTCAAAAACCACTAGAAGAGTGGCTAGAAGAGTTAGAATCTTTGCCTAACTGCATTATTTCTGACTTATGTCTTCCTTGGACAACAGAGACTGCCCTCAAGTTCAAGATTCCGAGGCTTATCTTTCAAGCAACATCTTGCTTCAGCCTATTGTGTTCTCACAATATAACTAGCTCCAATGTGCTAGAGGGAGTCACATCTGACTCAGAGCCATTTTTGGTGCCCAACATGCCAGATAGAATTGAATTCACTATCGCCCAGCTACCTAAAGGAATGAGAAAAAGTTCAAGTGAATTCAAAAATTTGTTGGACAAACTTAAAATGGATGGGCTATTGGCACAAGGGATGGTGATTAACTCTTCTGAAGAGTTAGAGCCAAGATATGTGGAAGAATACAAGAAAGTGGTCAAGAATATCTGGTGCATAGGGCCTGTATCTTTATGTAACAAGGTATCAGATGAGCTTGAAAATGGGAACCATACCTCTATTGATGAGTACAATTGCATAAGTTGGCTAGATTCAATGAAGCCTGGCTCGGTCATTTTTGTTTGCTTTGGTAGTCTTTGTCAAATGATAGCTTCACAATTAGTGGAGCTTGCAGTGGGCTTAGAAGCATCAAACTGTCCATTCATTTGGGTTATTAAAAAAGGAGATTATTCAAAAGAATTTGAAAACTGGTTAGTTGAAGAAAATTTTGAAGAGAGAACTAAAGAGAGGGGTCTTATAATTCGAGGATGGGCACCACAAGTTCAAATACTATCTCATTCAGCAATTGGAGGGTTCTTGACACATTGTGGTTGGAATTCTACACTAGAAGCAGTTAGTGCCGGCGTGCCTGTGATAACATGGCCTATGATTGCTGAGCAGTTCTACAATGAGAAGTTACTCGTCCAAGTGTTGAGGATTGGTGTGAGGGTGGGAATTAACGTGTCTATGGACAACGAGGAAGAGAAGGATAAGGTTTTAGTGAAGAGAGAGGATGTGAAGAAAGCAATAGAGCAATTGATGGAAGAGGAAAGAGAGGAAAGAAGAGAGAGAGCTAGAAAGCTTAGAGGAATCACTAAGAAAGCAGTTGAAGAAGGAGGATCTTCTTACTTAAACGTGGAGTTGCTGATTCAACATATCAGAGGACAAGTCACTGATCATCAAGCAATGTAGAACAAGTGTTCTATAATTTTTTTATAAGCTAAATATTAAGTGCATGTTTGGGATTGGATTATAAGCAGCATATTGCTTATTTTCCTTATTATTTATAGGTCTTATGTGAGTCTCATACTTATTTTATTTAACTTTTACTTCTTATTTTTTATTATTTGCAAAGTTTACGTAAGTCACCTCCTTATATTTTTACTTTTTATCTACGGTACTTTAGGTAAAAAGTTTATAGTAAAAAGTTAAATAAATTGTTTTTAAATGGACACTAAAAGTCCAGACAATAAACACTTAAGTCAATCATTTTTTTCTTATGTTTAATTGTTCTTTTGTTTTAGCATATTTTATTTGGGTAAGTTGATTTTCTAGCCTAGGAATTTTAAAGATATTTTTGTAATTTTTATTTTTAATAACCCTAAAGAATAGAGAGCTCTTCTAAATTTTAGGATAATTTCTCAAATTTAAGGTGAAATATAGATTTCTTAAACGGCATGCATTACTCTTTAATTAAATTCAACAATTATCAACACTTGTTAACTAGAGGTTTAAAAACAAATAGTACTTTGAACAAGAAAGGTAGAGGTTCAAAATTGTGAGGTTGGACCAAGGTAGCAAAGAACACAAATTTATTGTTATTAGTAAATTTAGAAATACATTAGCATATGATGCAACCAAAGTAGCTGTCTCAATGGTCACAACGCATGACAAAATCTTGGGAGTTAGAGGTTTGAGGTTCTATTAATTGCTAGCAATATTTTCAACATTTTTACAGGACAACAGTCATTCCATTTAATCGGCCGAACCACAGCCAATTCAGCAGTAGTTCTCACAATTCATTACCAATATTTGAAATGTGCGATTTTCTAAATATAAAAAATAAAAACGGATTGACTTCAAAACCATGTTGTCAATCATATGATTCATATTCCCTTGTGATATATACAGATTAATAAAAACAAAATCAAAAGTTGTAGCGAGGGCCCTCCCTGGGTCCAAAATATGTGGGTGTATATATATTGTGGGACCCCAAATATTTGGTAACTCCGGCCCACTCCACATCAAGCCCAAAGTCCACGCCGAAAAGAGAGAGAGAGAGAGAGAGTATAATCCGAGGATAAATGGACGAGGCCCAAGTCGTCTAGGGATCTCGCCGAGGTGGCCCATGTCCTCGGCCGGTCGACGTTTAGGGAAAGGGGCTGTCACTCACTCATTAAATGCATGCCACCAACATTCTGATCACATCAATGATGAATTGACCAGCCAACAGTGATGCCTTGATTGCTTCAACTAATAGAAAGCCTGCAAAGGCGGCTGATGAGACAGGCACTCAAATATAGGCTTGGATGATCAATAAGTGGACGGCAGAGATCAACTAAAAAAAACTATATAATAGATAGCATCCCCGCAAAATAGAGAGGGGGGGAATCTTCGAAGTGTCCAAGGACAACCCCTGTATATGTCAGTTCTAAGTAAACAGATCTTTGGACTAGGCCGAGAACGAAAATTCTTCATGAACGTTTAGCCGAGGTCATTGTTATTACCCTCACAAATACTTAGTCCAATTCCTTAATTATTATTTCTATGGATCTCATGCCGATCATTGTTTGTTTTGCTGATACTTAGCCCTTCTACCCATACTCTACAAATCTTATTGTTTAGGTCCAATACATTTTGAGTCCTTACATATATATATATATATATATATATTATTTCATTTTTGTAGTTGGATCTCTCTTTCAAAGCTGTAGGTCCTCATTCTCCCCAATCAAGTTAGCTAGCCTAATTCAAATTGCAACTATCCAACCCAAAAACTTAACAAAAACAATAAAAACATTCACAATGATGACTGTATTTTAGCCCAAAAAAACTATTTTACTACCAAAAAACCAAAAAATCATGTGTTATTAGAAAAGTTAAAGCTAAATTTTTTGCAATTACAATAAACTGATATAAATATCAATTGACTGTAGCAAGTTATTAAAAATAAAATACAATATTTTATTACGATTATATCTCTTCATTCAATTTAAAAACTAAAATTCTCTCTCTTCCTTTATTATTTTAATGAGTTGTATATATTATTTTAAATGAAGTGATAAAAAAAAAATAGAATATTTGATATTGGGTGTATCACAAAGTGAGGTGGTCAAATGGATATAGTAGCTTTTTGAGGTACTAAAAGCTAAATTTTTTAGTGCCACCACTGTTAATGTTTTAAATTCAATAAATAAAAAAAATTCTTAGCTAGCCTAGTATTAAAAAAATATATTATTTTGTTTTTGTTTTTGTCTTTGTTAGTAGATAATTGCATCTTAATGTATTTAGAAATAATGATTTTGTGTGTTTATAATTTTTTTAATACTATATGAATACTAGTTAGAGTTTTTAATACTCTAATTCTTGCTAGCTAAAAATCCTGAGTCCATCCTTGCGATCAAACCGGCAGTACCTTTTTTTTTTTTTTTTTTAAAGGAACATATTAACTTTCAATTCACAGTTATAACCCACCATACCAGGCAATTTGGTCCAATTTTCGAAACCATGATGTCAATCATGTGCCCTTGTGAAAAAATGTGTAAATAAAATAAAATATTTTATTGATAATTTGATATCACCTGAAACTGAACACCGTAATAGATAGTAAAAAGAAAATGGCAAATTACAACTTACCCACCTATGATTTGATTGAAATTTAAGTTGCCTACCTGTGGTTTAAAAGTTGACACTTTGCCCACATGAGGTTCACTCTGTTAGGCTTCCGTAACTCACCTCTGTATTTTCACCGTTAAAAACACAAAAAACATAACAAAAACATAAAAATTAAGATCTAAGAGCATATTTCATAAAATGGTGAAACTTTGGCTTAAGAACACTCTTCCTCTTCATAAGTACATTCTCAACTCTCAAGCATATGAATACAAACAAAACTATCAAAGGGATAGAAAAGATTGAGAAAGAAATTTGTGGTGCATTTGATTTGGTTTTAATTTTTGGTTGCAGTGGCTATGGGTTTATGTTCAAAATTTATGGGGTTTAATTTTTGGTTTATGTTCAAGATTTATGGGTTTAGTTTTTGGTTTAGGTTTATGTTCAAAAATTCTGGGTTTAGCTTTTAGTTTCTAAATAAATTGGTATGGGCGGGAGAAAGATTGGCAAGTCTTCTAGGCTGTAAGATAGGATCCGTTTCTACCAAATTAATTTTGTGGATACGACTTGGATATTTGGAAATTGGTGATTGAACAGATGTGGATGTTGAGGTTCGAAAAAATTGTATTTGTCAAGAGGGGCGCATGATTCCTCCTTTAAGCAACCTACTTTTCTTCTATCTTTGATATGCTAATCCATGTGGCTCATATGTAAGATAAATTGAAGTGCCACTTCTTTATGTAAATCATGTTTTGTTCCTTTCTATGTATCATGTCATAAAGTTAAAATTTAGGACCCCAAAAAAAGGCTAAACCCATAATTTTTTAGCATAAACCCAAACCAAAAATTTAAACCCCATAAATTTTGAACATAAACCCATAGCCACTACAACCAAATATTAAAACCAAATCAAATGCACCACAAATTTCTTTCTCAATCTTTTCTATCCCCTTGATAGTTTTGTTTGGATTGATAGACTTGAGAATGTTCTTATGAAGAGAAAGAGTGTTCTTAAGCCAAAGTTTCACCATTTTAAGAAATATGCTCTTAGATCTTGATTTTTATGTTTTTGTTATGTTTTTTGTGTTTTTAACGGTGAAAGTACAAAGGTGGGTTATGGAAACCTAACGGAGTGAACCTCAGGTGAGCAAAGTGCCAACTTTTAAATGACAGGTAGGTAACTTAAATTTCGGCCAAACCACAAGTGGGTAAGTTGTAATTTGCCCAAAAGAAAAAGGAAGTTGCCTTCAGTTAAATGGTGGTAAGCACGTTGTGTAAAACTGAGTTTTTTTTTTATTGAAATAACAATATGGTTGAAAATTTTTCTAGTGTGAATGTTTTCCTTATTTAAAGATGATGATGGCAAAAATCTCACCAGTGAGTTGCACGATGCTTGTATGCTCGAAAATAAACCTGCACAACAAAAAGAAGAGAGAACCTTTCGAAGAGCACCGGTGTGGTGCCGGCCAAATACCCTCCGAAGGTTAAGTCAGAAAGATTCTCACAACTCTAGAGTGCTAGAGAGGGGTTTATTATGCGTACCTCGATTTGTGAGGGTATTGGGGCTTTTATAGTAGTCGAAAGTTGACCTTTTTTACTTGGAGTCGAAGTCTTTTCCTTATAGGACTCTTCTTTGTAGAATCCTAAACGTGATATACAAGGTTTTTCCTTGCAGAGAAGATTTATTATGGAACTCAGAATCCTTTTTGTGCTAGAACTCCATTTAGGTCCGGATTCGATGACGTGCGTCGTAAGTATCCAATCCACAATGGATTGGGTAGAGGCTGGGCTTGTCCACTATCGACCCAGGCGTGACGACCGTCAGGCCCATATCTATCAGCATAATTTTTTCCTCTTCAGTTGCCCCCTTCACCCTATGGGTCCGTGATCTCGGAGTGAAAGGACTCGTGGGGTGACGATTCGATTTGGATCCTGAGAGACTTTGACAGGCTGGCCTGAAATTATTTATGGCGTAGGGGACCTAAATTTTTTACCAAGGCACTTTTGGGTGACATGGTCCATCCTTCCACCCGTAGTTAGAAGGACATAAATTTTGTGCAAGGCACTTGAGTGACTTGGTCCGTCCTTCCACCCGTAGGTAGAAGGACTTAAATTTTGTACCAAGGCACTTGTGAGTGACTTGGTCTATCCTTCCACCCGTAGGTAGGAAGACCTGAATTTTGTACCAAGGCACTTGTGAGTGACTTGGTCCGTCCTTCTACCTGTAGGTAGGAAGACCTGAATTTTGTATCAAGGCACTTGTGAGTGACTTGATCCGTCCTTTCACCCGTAGGTAGAAGGACTTAAATTTTGTACCAAGGCACTTGTGAGTGACTTGGTCTATCCTTCCACCCGTAGGTAGGAAGACCTGAATTTTGTACCAAGGCACTTGTGAGTGACTTGGTTCGTCCTTCCACCTGTAGGTAGTAGGACTTAAACTTTGTACCAAGGCACTTGAGAGTGACTTGGTCTATCCTTCCACCCGTAGGTAGGAAGACCTGAATTTTGTACCAAGGCACTTGTGAGTGACTTGGTTCGTCCTTCCACCTGTAGGTAGTAGGACTTAAACTTTGTACCAAGGCACTTGAGTGACTTGGTCCGTCCTTCCACCCGTAGGTAGAAGGACTTAAATTTTTTTTTCAAGGCACTAGTGAGTGACTTTGTGTGTCCTTCCACCCGTAGGTAGGAAGACCTGAAATTTGTACCAAGGCACTTGTGAGTGACTTGGTCTGTCCTTCTACCCGTAGGTAGGAAGACCTGAATTTTGTACCAAGGCACTTGTGAGTGACTTGATCCGTCCTTCCACCCGTAGGTAGAAGGACTTAAATTTTGTACCAAGGCACTTGTGAGTGACTTGGTCTATCCTTCCACCCGTAGGTAGGAAGACCTGAATTTTGTATGAGAATCAGGCGCCATTGGCATCCTTGAATGTCGGTATCCTTGGTTGTCAATCCATCCCATTGGGATGAGGATTAGGTGTCTGTCGGCTTCCTTTTGTAGTGTTTAGCCCTGAGGTCCTGCTAAAGCGTTGGCCCTTTGTGTTGGGCTTATACGTAGGATTGGGCATCCTTTTGCACGGTTGGCCATTGATATGTGATGCCGGAACTTTCAACCTTCGGACGCGTTTTAGTCCTCTATTAGCATGCTATTCTTAAGGTATTTTGTCCATCTACTTTGGCTCATGGACTTGCCAACGTGACTAAGTGTTCATCAAAAATTTTCTTTGTTTGTGTGTGTCCGTCCACCTTTCAGTGTTACAAATTTTTTTTTTTTTTTTTTTTTTTTTTTTTTTTTTTTTTTTGTTGTTGTTGTTGTTGTTGTTGTTGTGGTGTCTGTGTCCGTCCACCTTTGAGTGTTACTTAAAAATTTTTGTTTGTCCGTCTACTTTTGTTCATGGACGTGCAACATCCTTTTTTTTTTTTTTTTTGGACGGACATGGTGTGTCCGTCCACTTCTTGGACATGCACGTCCATTTCTTTATGGACGGATGCATGGATGAATGTCCATGCATCCATCCATTTTTTGGTGGACGGCCATTTTTTTTTTTTTTTTTTTTTTGACGGACATGGTGTGTCCGTCCACTTCTTGGACATGCACGTCCATTTCTTTATGGACGGATGCATGGATGCATGTCCATGCATCCATCCATTTTTTGGTGGACGGCCACTTTTTCTTTTTTTTTTTTTTTTTTTTTTTTGACGGACATGGTGTGTCCGTCCACTTCTTGGACATGCACATCCATTTCTTTATGGACGGATGCATGGATGAATGTCCATGCATCCATCCATTTTTTGGTGGACGGCCACTTTTTCTTTTTTTTTTTTTTTTTTCTTTTTTTTTTTCTTTCTTTTTTTTTTTTTTGACGGACATGGTTTGGACATGCACGTCCATTTCTTTATGGACGGATGCATGGATGCATGTCCATGCATCCATCCATTTTTTGGTGGACGGCCATTTTTTTTTTTTTTTTTTTTTTTTGACAGACATGGTGTGTCCGTCCACCTCTCGGACATGCACGTCCATTTCTTTATGGACGGATGCATGGATGCATGTCCATGCATCCATCCATTTTTTGGTGGACGGCCATTTTTTTTTTTTTTTTTTTTTTTATTTACGGACATGGTGTGTCCGTCCACCTCTTGGACATGCACGTCCATTTCTATATGGACGGATGCATGGATGCATGTCCATGCATCCATCCATTTTTTGGTGGACGGCCATTTTTTTTTTTTTTTTTTTTTTTTTTTTTTTTTTTTTTTTTAATGTGGACCTCCATCCACTTTCTTTATGGACGGATGCCTGGACATGCATCCATCCATTTTGTCCATGCATCCGTCCATTTTTTGTGGTCGTCCATTTTTTGTCCGTCCACTTTGGTCATGGACTTCATATTATTATTTTATTTTTTGTCTGTCCACTTTGGTAAGTGTGACCTTGTCACCTTGTTGGTCATCCACTTTGAGGTCGTGGACTTCTTGAGGTGACTAAGAGTTACCTCGTCATCTTGTGGGTCGTCGCCTTGTGGGTCGTTCACTTGGGGTAGTGGACTTGTTAAGGTGACTAAGTTTTAGCTCGTTACCTTGATGGTCGTCCACTTGGGGTCGTGGACTTGTTGAGGTGACTAAGTTTTACCTCGTCACATTGATGGTCGTCCACTTGTGGTCGTGGATTTGTTGAGGTGACTAAGTTTTACCTCGTCACCTTGATGGTCGTCCACTTGGGGTCGTGGACTTGTTGAGGTGACTAAGTGTTACCTCGTCACCTTGATGGTCGTCCACTTGGGGTCGTGGACTTCTTGAGGTGACTAAGAGTTACTTTGTCACCTTGTGGGTCGTCGCCTTGTGGGTCGTCGACTTGGGGTAGTGGACTTGTTAAGGTGACTAAGTTTTACCTCGTCACCTTGATGGTCATCCACTTGGGGTCGTGGACTTGTTGAGGTGACTAAGTTTTACCTCGTCACCTTGATGGTCGTCCACTTGGGGTTGTGGACTTCTTGAGGTGACTAAGAGTTACTTTGTCACCTTGTGGGTCGTCGCCTTGTGGGTCGTCCACTTGGGGTAGTGGACTTGTTAAGGTGACTAAGTTTTACCTCGTCACCTTGATGGTCGTCCACTTGGGGTCGTGGACTTGTTGAGGTGACTAAGTGTTACCTCGTCACCTTGATGGTCGTCCACTTGAGGTTGTGGACTTGTTGAGGTGACTAAGTCACCTTGATGGTCGTCCACTTGGGGTCGTCCGTCCATTTTGTGGACTTAGTTTATATCCGTTCACTTTTTGGACTTTATTTTTTCATCCTCTTGGGATGATCCGTCCAGCTTGTGGACTTAGTTTTATATCCGTCCATTTTTTGGACTTAGCTTATCAAGTAGGAAGAACACATGCGTGTCTGACTATTTCTCTTATTGAAAGAAAACCATGTAGAAGAAAAAGGGTACCTGCCCCCTTGGGCTTAAAAAGGCACTTGTAGAAAGAATCGTTTGAAGAAAAACTTGCGATAGCAAAACTAAATAATAGAAAAAATTGTTCGTAGTAAAAAACTAATAAAAACTTAGTAATAAACTGGAAACTGGGGGGCGTCGATGCTCTTCATGTCGTCTCTACTGGTGGTATCTCCGTAGGTGCTCCGTGTTCCATGGTTGCTGCGGCTTTTGCCCGTCCAACGTCTTGAAGTGGTAGGTTCCCTTCCATCTCCATCATAGCAATGTAGCACTCTCGTGCGGCCATCTGATTTCCTCGTAGCTCTCCCACCCCGTGCTCCGTAGGAAATTTGATCATTAGGTGGTATGTTGACGTTACCGCCTTCCATGAGTTGAGGGTGGGTCGTCCGATGATAGCATTGTAAGCAGATGAGCAGTCGACCACAAGGAAAGTCATCTCCTTTGTGATCTGTTGAGGATAATCACCTATTGTAACCGAAAGCGTGACCGCGCCTAATGGGAATACCCTCGTACCCCCAAAGCCAATCAGCGGAGCATTTGTCGGTATTAACCGTTCTCTATCAATCCTCATCTGTTGGAACGCCGGGTAGTATAAGATGTCCGCTGAGCTACCATTGTCGATTAGCACTCGATGCATGTTGAAGTCTCCCACTTGTAAGGTGATAACAAGCGCGTCCTCATGAGGGTGGTGAAGACGTCGGGCATCCTCTTCTGAGAATCCTATGATCGGGCTTTCCATCCGTGCTATTCTTGGTACAGAGCCCGTTAGCTGGACGTTATGAACCATCCTGAGGTATGTTTTTCTGGCCTTTTTGGACGACCCTATAGTTGTCGTGCCCCCTGTGATCATTCTTATATCCCCTATAGGTGGTCTGGGGTGCTCATTATCTCGGCGGGGTGGCTGCTCTTGATGTTGATGATCCGTCCTTTCCTTGCTGACGAACTTCTGCAACTTTCCCTGTCTAATAAGGGCTTCAATCTGCTGTTTCAGGTCATAGCAGTCAGCTGTGTCATGTCCGTGATCGCGATGGAAGCGACAGTACCTATCTCTGGACCGTTTGTTGAGATCTCCCTTCAGCTTTCCAGGGAAAGTTAATGTCCCCTCATCCTTGATTTGCATGAGGACTTGGTCGATAGGGGCGGTCAGTGGAGTGAAGCTTGTGAATCTCCCCGTAGTGGGCTCGGAGCGCCTATCATCCCTTCGCTCTCCGGTTCTTGCCGTCTTCCGCCCTCTTTCCTCTTGGGCATCTTCCTGCCTTTCTCTCTTCTTAGGCTTTTCCTCGCGAGCTAGTAGAGCGTCTTCGGCATTCATATATTTTGTGGCCCTGTAGAGCACGTCCGGCATAGTTTTCGGGTCATTTTTATATAGTGAAAACAAAAACTTACCCTTCCTCAGCCCATTCGTAAATGCTGCTACGAGTATTTTATCGTCGGCCTCATCAATTGAAAGTGCCTCCTTATTGAAACGGGTTATGTAAGATCTCAACGTCTCGTCTTCTCGCTGTCTGATGCTCATTAGGCAAGCCGTCGACTTCTTGTACCTGTGTCCCCCGATAAAGTGAGACGTGAACTGGGCGCTCAATTCCTTGAATGTGCTGATGGAGTTCGGTGTCAACCGACTGAACCAGATCCTCGCGGCTCCCTTCAGTGTTGTAGGGAAAGCCCTGCACATTATTTCATCCGCGACCCCCTGAAGGTGCATCAGAGTTTTGAACGTCTCTAGATGATCTAGAGGGTCCTTTATTCCGTCATAACTGTCGATCTGTGGCATCCGAAACTTGTGCGGTAAGGGGAAGGAGTTCACGG
Source organism: Quercus gilva (assembly GCA_023621385.1). Taxonomy (NCBI): domain Eukaryota; kingdom Viridiplantae; phylum Streptophyta; class Magnoliopsida; order Fagales; family Fagaceae; genus Quercus; species Quercus gilva. The sequence goes on along the minus strand of CM042479.1, from coordinate 39,027,651 downwards.
CTGCAGTGAAGGGTGAATCTGTGCGGTTGACGAGATCGTCAAGGTCACTGGAAACTCGCCCCTTGAGTGCGTTCATCATAACTTCCATCTGCTCTTTTATCGCCTGCATCTCTGCGACGATATGTGGTGGAGTGGCATCCGTGAGGGATGGCATGCTCATGTTCTGCCTCTCTGGTCTGTTAGGGGCGTGGCTGCCTTCAGGTCTCTCTTGGTTTTTTCTTGCGCCGCTGGTCCCCTCTTGGTCTTCTTGCTGGTCGTCTCGTACTGCGTTTTTCTGGCGCAACTGTTCTTCCAAATCGAAATTTTTTTTGGTGAGGCGCTCCACTGCGGCCGCCAGGGTTCGAACTTGTCTCTCAAGGGCAGTCATAGGTGGTTCCTCCCCTTGAACATCGTTGGTGGTTGCCATCGAGCGTGTGAGTACCATGCAACCCTTTTGTCCTTGAAACGATAATATGGCTTACGAATCGCGCAATACGTCGTTTCCCACAGACGGCGCCAACTGATGATGCCAAAAATCTCACCAGTGAGTTGCACGATGCTTGTATGCTCGAAAATAAACCTGCACAACAAAAAGAAGAGAGAACCTTTCGAAGAGCACCGGTGTGGTGCCGGCCAAATACCCTCCGAAGGTTAAGTCAGAAAGATTCTCACAACTCTAGAGTGCTAGAGAGGGGTTTATTATGCGTACCTCGATTTGTGAGGGTATTGGGGCTTTTATAGTAGTCGAAAGTTGACCTTTTTTACTTGGAGTCGAAGTCTTTTCCTTATAGGACTCTTCTTTGTAGAATCCTAAACGTGATATACAAGGTTTTTCCTTGTAGAGAAGATTTATTATGGAACTCAGAATCCTTTTTGTGCTAGAACTCCATTTAGGTCCGGATTCGATGACGTGTGTCGTAAGTATCCAATCCACAATGGATTGGGTAGAGGCTGGGCTTGTCCACTATCGACCCAGGCGTGACGACCGTCAGGCCCATATCTATCAGCATAATTTTTTCCTCTTCAAAAGAAAATTTATATATTGAGAGTGCTTAGAGCTTAAGCAATTTTATTTTCAAATGATATAATTTTATTTGTAATGTATTCACAACCAATTAAATGTTTGACAATCCTCTTCAAATTCATAAGAATTGTCAATATATATATATATATATATATTCAAAATGTCATTCAAGCCATTTGAAATACCCCTATAATGCATGAGAATCCTTTTAATACTCTTGAGATTCTAAAAGACTAGTAATAGCTCGTGCAATATATAGAAAAGTTCAAAAAAATTTATATATAATTATTGTACTTATTAATAGGTACTAATTATGATTATATTTGCATATAAAACTGTCTATTATAACATTAAAATAAAATATGATGTGGCAAGATTCTAATGAATGGTATAATTATTGTTGTGGGCCTTTTTGTAATATTGGGCTGGGCTGCCTCCTGCAGTACTGGACCCAAATATTTTGAGTAAGGGAGTTGAGATCGGTTCAACTGCAACTCAATTTGGTTCGGTTTTTGCGCGAACTATGTCTCGTTTGCCAAGAATGCGCTTACGGCAGGTACAGCTACTTTTGAAGAGTTGTGGCAGACAAACATAATAATAATAACAAAAAAAAAGTACTTGGGCTTCTTAATCAAAGTGAATAAATAATCCCTAATTAACAAAGCTAATCACAATAATAACAATCACTTTTGTAAAAAAAAGTAAGGGGAATAAGTGGGTAGTATATGAGTTAATCAAAAAGAAAGAAATCAGATCAATCTGATCCGCAGGACCAAAACCAGAAAGGGAAGAACGTTTCTTCTCAATGCGAATAATCTCCCGGAGAAATCCTGCCGTGGAAATTAATCACTTTGAGGGAAACGGACTTAAATAGTTGGTGCTCAAGAGAATTCTTTGCTTCTGGTAGAGAGCATGACTTTGAGAGGGAGAGAGGAAATCAACCTATTGGTGCATGCCTGCCGTTCTAACTCTCTATTTTTTCTTTTCTTCTAGTATTACTTTGTTATCTTTTTTTCTTTCTTCTCTTTTTCTCAATACTTGTTTTCTATTCCGTAATTTTTTCTTAGAAGTTCCTATTACCGTAATTGTTTTCCCTTGTGCATGACCAGGGCTTCCTTTTATAATGTCTGTCGTAACCGGGTTTTACTATTTTAACCCTTAACCACTTTTGTCTGGTTTGGGTGTACTTGTCGACCACCACTGGTCCGTCTGTGTTGGCTGTGCCACTCTCCATCACCAGACAAAGAAGACTATTTTGTTTGTTTGTCTACCGTAGCACCCTTTCCTACTACGGTGTGGGTGCTCTCTTTCCCTATCCCCCATGGCATGCACCTAATGGCTCCAACTCAATCTTACTTCTTTTGGGTGGTATGTCACCCCAGCAAGACATTTTTCCCAAAAGAACCTGAGTAGGAACCTCAGAATAGGCTTTTTCCCTCTCCCCACCACCAAACCATGCCCTTTTACTTCTGACCCATGACCTCACTGTGTCCTGTCTGGGCCTCGCACGTGCCTCTCTTCTATGTATATCCAAAATCTTTTTGCTATTGATGCATTCGCCGTGGTTAGCCTGCACAGTCTGCTGTCCGTCTTTGACTTTTTATGTGAGATGTTTTCTGATTTCTCTTTCTTTTATGGCTTGCCCCACTTAGGAGCTGGGCTTTACTTGATTGTGGGTTTTGCCTTCTTCAGCCCAATTTTTTTCTACTACCATCTCCTGCCATACCATTTTGTCATTCCTGCTGCGACGTTGTTTGCCCCGATCCTGCTGGGCCTTTTTGGGCCTGTCGTTTATTCTTCTCCCAATGGCCTAGTACGGCTATTGGTTCTTTTATTATATTACTGGCGGGCTCCTGTGTCCCATTTGTTTTCTCTTGGGTGTCCTTGGCCCATTTGCTTTCCTCGGGCTTCCCTGGCCCTTTTCCTAATTTTGCATTTCCATGGGTTTTTACTAACTTCTTTGAGCTTCCCCAGCCCAATTACTTTATCCCTCATCTTTGGGGCTCATGAGTTTGCCATCAACCCCTTACTTTCTTTGCTTTCATTACTTTGGACCTGTTATAGCTCATTCTCACTTTTCCACATCATATACTGCCCATGGGTTTGCTATTTCTCTCTTTCTGGGCTCCTTTAAGCCCATTTGCCTCATCAAGGCCCATTTGTTTATTTCATGGGCCTGTGATCCATTATTCTTGCCGCTTAGGCCTAATGGGTTTTCTATCCATTTACCAACTCTTTTCTGTCCGCGTTGCTAGGCTTCTCCTTTCTATTTGGACTTCCAAAATGATCATCAACAATTATATAAAGTTTTATAGGAAATTTTTATAGATATTTAAACTCAACTGAAAAGTATAAATTAAAATAATGATGTGCAAAAATGTGGAATTTCAAAAGCTTATGTGGCAATGTTAGAAGAAGTCAATCAAAAGTTAATGATGATGGCAAGCATCTCATTCAAGCCATACAACAATACTCTCCTATATAATTTCACTATTCAAAACATTGTTCAAGTCATTTGAAATGTCTCACTAATGCTTGAGAATCTTTTAAATTTTTGGGTAAATTACATTGATACCCTTGAAGTACAACTAAATTGGACTTGCTAAACCCAATTTTAAAGAAATGGCATTTTAATTGTCCCATATGATTAAAATAATTGACACTTTTGGCAAAGCAAAGTGTTAATTATTTTGAGCATTTGGAGAAGGAATATCATTTTCTTGAAAATTGGGTATAATAAGTCTAATTTCACTATGGCTTAAAGGTGCGAGAGTAATTTAGCCTAAATTTTTAAGAATCCTAAGATATTATCTAAGTAGATGCTATGTTAACTCCTTCCTATGTGATTTCAATGCTAATTAAGAACATCACTCAAACCATTCAACAAGATTCTCCTCCCACATATTGGTCTATTCTAAATGTCATTCAAGTCATTTGAAATGTCTCATTAATGCTTGCGAAGCTTCTAAAGTTTCTAACAAATTATTGAAGTAGATGCTACGTTAACTCCTTTGGTCCTTCCTATGTGATTTTCTAGGACAATGCTGAAAATGTCATTCAAATTTCCATTGAAGTGTTTTAACTCCTTCCTATGGGATTTCAATGCTAATTAAGAACATCACTCAAACCATTCAACAAGATTCTCCTCCTACATATTGGTCTATTCTAAATGTCGTTCAAGTCATTTGAAATGTCTCATTAATGCTTGCGAAGCTTCTAAAAATTTCTAATTGATTATTGAAGTAGACGCTACATTAACTCCTTTGGTCCTTCCTATGTGATTTTCTAGGACAATGCTAAAAATGTCATTCAAATTTCCATTGAAATGTTTTAACTCTCACTCAATTGACCAATACCCCCTAGGTATAGCAAAATTAAACTCGCAATACCTGATTTTCAAAAAATGACACTCTGGTCTCAAATGATCAAAATAATCGAAACTTTGCCCCCTTTGAAATTATTTTGAGAGCATAATGTCAATTATTTTGATCATTTTGGCACGAATTGTCATTTCTTGAGCATAATTTTGCTATAGCTTAAGGGTGTAGGTATAATTTATCCTAAAAAGTATAATAATCCTAAAATATTTCCTAAGTAGATGCTACGTTAACTCCTTCCTACATGATTTATGAGGCTAAAAATGTCGTCCAAGCAATTCAACAAGACTCTCCCACCACATATTGGTCTATTTAAAATGTCGTTCAAATCATTTGAAATGTCTCACTAATGCTTGAGAATCTTCTTCAAATTCCTAATTGTTCCAAGGGACTATCGAAGTAAACCCTACGTAACTCCTCCTTGTATGATTTTCTAAGATAATGCTAAGAAGGTCTATTCAAATTGTAGTTGAAGTTGAAGTCTTTCCACGTCTATTAGTGTATTCGAAATATTCTAGAAGATGTCAAGACTGTTGTTGTCTTCCATTGATATGTGATTTGTAAACTTTGTCAATAAGGCCAATCATATTATCGAACCTCTATTGTCCTTGCCGTTAGGTTCTTTTCCTGGTGCCCGGAGGCCAATCTCTTCCTGATGAAATTGTTTGTTCTGAAAGAAGAGATGATCCTTTTCTTTGATTTAATAATATTAATATACGAAGAAAAAAAAAAAATACTACTTTAATCAAATAATCAATTTCTTATATTCGCTTATGACTCATGGGGAATAAATTTGATTTATAGACATATTATATAGAAAATAATAATACAGAATTATTTTCTATTTTATTAGATTTAATTTTAATTTTTTGTCAGTGTTAGATTGAGATTAAAAATTATAAATTCATTGGTGTGCTTAAATGAATAGCTGAATAGGAAAAATTATTAGTGTTACATATCAATGGCAGATAGTGAAGTAATGGTAGAGATTTTTTTAGATAATACCACAAAATTATAAGAATTTTTATTTATTGAAAGGTAAATTGCAAATTACACTTTTAAAGTTTTGGGATGTTTGGATTTTACACCCTAAAATTTTAAAATTTAAATTTTACTCCATAAAATTTGGAATTTGAATTTTACATTTTAAAGTTCCAAAAATTGAATTTTACAGTCTAAAATTTGGGAGTGTTTGGATTTAACACTAAAGTTTAAGAAATATTTAAATTTTACACTCTGAAATTTCAAAATTTAGGACGGTAAAATTCAAAATCCTAAAATCCAAACTTTAAGAGTATAAAATTCAAATTTCAAAATATCAAAATGTAAAATTTAAACACCCTCAAACTTTAAGGATATAATTTACAATTTACCGAAACTAAAATCTTGAATATGACAATTTCTTTTCTTTTTCTTTTTTTTTTCGTGTATAGCTTACGATGCAAAGATTGTAGAAATAAAAATAAGTTGCAAAAAAAAAAAAAAAAAAACTACACAAAACTTGGTCAAAAAGATGAAAGACTAGAGTCAACTGCCGTTTAGACTTATTAGTACCGTCTCGGTGGTCGTGAGTGGAATGATGACAAAATTGACAAGGACACGCGGAGGATATTCCAAAATCCCAAAGTCAGTTACAGCTGTCCATTTGTCCTCGCTTAAATTATAGGCAGCATATTGCCTATTTTCCCCCATTATTTATGGGTTTGAATTACATACTTACTAGTATTATATTTAACTTTTTTTTTTTTTTTTTTTTTTTTTTTTTTTTTACTATTTGCAAAGTTTACTTGAGGCACCTCTTTACACTTTTACTTTTTATCTATGTTACTTTTGATAAAAAGTTAAATAAATTGTTTTTAAATAGAGACTAAAAGTCAAGACAAATAAACACCTAAAGTCAATCATTTTTTCTTAATGTTTAATTATTCTTTTGTTTTAGCATATTTTATTCAGGTAAGTTGATTTTCTAGCCTAGGAATTTTAAAGATATTTTTGTAATTTTTATTTTTAATAACCCTAAAGAATAGAGAGTAATTCTAAATTTTAGGATAATTTCTCAAATTTATGGTGAATTCTAGATTTCTTAAACGGGCTGCATTACTCTTTGATTAAATTCAACAATTATCAACACTTGTTAACTAGAGGTTTAAAAACAAATTGTATGTTCAAAGACCCAGAAAGGTAGAGGTTCAACATTGTGAGGTTGGACCAAGGTAGCAAAGAACACAAATTTATTGTTATTAGTAAATTTAGAAATATGGTAGTATATGATGCAACCAAAGTAGCTGTCTCAATAGTCACAATGCATGACAAAATCTCTGGAGTTAGAGGTTTGAGGTTCTATTAATTGCCAGAAATATTTTCAACATTTTTACACGACAACAGTCATTCTATTGAATCGGTTGAACCACAGCCAGTTCAGCAGTAGTTCTCACAATTCATTACCAATATTTGAAATGTGCGATTTTCTAAATATAAAAAAATATAATAACAATAAAATAAAAACGGATTGACTTCAAAACCATGTTATCAATCATACGATTCATAGCACGGGCTATTACAAGTCTTTTAAAATCTCAAGAGTATTAAAAGGAATCATATGATTCATATTCCCTTGTGATATATATAGATTAATAAAAACAAAAGCAAAAGCCGTAGCGTGGGCTCTCCCTCGGTCCACAAACAAAACAAATATATATATATATATATATATATATTTCATTTTTGTAGTTGGACCTCTCTTTCAAAGCCGTAGGCCCTCATTCTTTCCAATCAAGCTAGCTAGCCTAACTCAAATAGTAACTATCCAACCCAAAAACTTAACAAAAACAATAAAAATATTCACAATGGTGATTGTATTTTAGCAAAAAACAATTTTACCACCAAAGAACCAAAAAATCATGTGCTATTAGAGAAGTTAGAGCTAAATTTTTTGCAATTATAGTAAAATGATATAGATACCAATTGACTATAGCAAGCTGTTAAAAATAAAAATACAATATTTTATTAAAGTTATATCTCTTCCTTCAATTTAAAAACTCAAATTCTCTTTCTTCCTTTATTATTTTAATAAGTTGTTTATATTATTTTAAATGAAGTGATAAAAAAAAATAGAACATTTGATATTTGGTGTATTATTAAGTGAGGTAGTCAAATAGATAAAGTAGCTTTTTGAAGTGCTAAAAGTTAAAATTTTTAGCACCACCACTGTGTATGTTTTAATTTTAACCCAAAAAAAAAAAAAAAAAATCCTAGCCAGCCTAGTATCAAAAATAAAAATAAAAATAATTTGTTTTTGTCTTTGTTTGTAGATAATTGTTTCTTAATGTATTTAGAAACAATGATTTTGTGTGTTTATAATTTTTTTATACTATATGAATACCTATTTGGAGTCTTTTTTTTCTTTATATTTCGGCTCCTGTTAGTTTAAAATCTTAGGACCATCCCTACTATCGAACCGTCAGTATTTTTTTTTTTTTTACAAGGAACAGATTGACTTTCAATTCACAATTATAACCCAATCATACCAGGCAATTTGGTCCAATTTTCAAAACCATGATGTCAATCATGTGCCCTTGTGAAAAAATGAGTAAATAAAATAAAATATTTTATTGATAATTTGATATCACCTGAAATTGAACACCATAATAGATAGTAAAAAGAAAAAGGAAGTTACCTTTAGTTAAATAGTGGTAAGCTTATTGTGTAAAACTGAGTTTTTTATTGAAATAACACTATGGTTGAAAATTTTTGTTGTGTGAATGTTTTCCTTATTTAAAGAAAAAAATATATATTGAGAGCGCTTAGAGCTTAAGCAATCTTATTTTCAAATGATATAATTTTATTTGTGATGTTTTCACAACCAATTAAATGTTTGAGATTAATTCCTCTTCAAATTCATAAAAATCATATATATATATATATATATATATTCAAAATGTCATTCAAGCCATTTGAAATACCCCTATAATGCATGAGAATCCTTTTAATACTCTTGAGATTCTAAAAGACTAGTAATAGCTCGTGCAATATATAGAAAAGTTCAAAAAAAATTTATATATAATTATTGTACTTATTAATAGGTACTAATTATGATTATATTTGCATATAAAACTGTCTATTATAATATTAAAATAAAATATGATGTAGCAAGACTCTAATGAATGGTATAATTGTATAAAGTTTTATAGGAAATTTTTATAGATATTTAAACTCAATTAAAAAGTATAAATTAAAATAATGACGTGGAAAAATGTCGAATTTCAAAAGCTTATATGGCAATGTTAGAAGTCAATCAAAAGTTAAAGATGATGGCAAGCATGTCATTCAAGCCATACAACAATACTCTCCTATATAATTTCAGTTGTTCAAGTCATTTGAAATGTCTTCTCAAAAAAAAAAAAAAAAAAGTCATTTGAAATGCCTCACTAATGCTTGAGAATCTTTTAAATTTTTGGGTAAACTACATTGATACCCTTGAAGTACAGCTAAATTAGACTTGCTAAACCCAATTTTAAAGAAATGACACTTTAATTGTCCCATATGATTAAAATAATCGACACTTTTGGCAAAGCAAAGTGTTAATTATTTTGAGCATTTGGAGAAGGAATATCATCTTGAAAATTGTGTATAATAAGTCTAATTTCACTATAGCTTAAAGGTGCGAGAGCAATTTCGCCTAAATTTTTAAGAATCCTAAGATATTATCTAAGTAGATGCTATGTTAACTCCTTCCTATGTGATTTCAATGCTAATTAAGAACATCATTCAAACCATCCAACAAAATTCTCCTCTTACATATTGGTCTATTCTAAATGTCGTTCAAGTCATTTGAAATGTCTAATTAATGCTTGCGAAGCTTCTAAAATTTCTAACTGATTATTGAAGTAGACACTACGTTAACTCCTATGGTCCTTCCTATGTGATTTTCTAGGACAATGCTGAAACTGTCATTCAAATTTCCATAGAAGTGTTTTAACTCCTTCCTATGGGATTTCAATGCTAATTAAGAACATCACTCAAACCATTCAACAAGATTCTCCTCCTACATATTGGTCTATTCTAAATGTCGTTCAAGTCATTTGAAATGTCTAATTAATGCTTGCGAAGCTTCTAAAATTTCTAACTGATTATTGAAGTAGACGCTATGTTAACTCCTTTGGTCCTTTCTATGTGATTTTCTAGGACAATGCTGAAAATGTCATTCAAATTTCCATATAAGTGTTTTAACTCCTTCCTATGGGATTTCAATGCTAATTAAGAACATCACTCAAACCATTCAACAAGATTCTCCTCCTACATATTGGTCTATTCTAAATGTCGTTCAAGTCATTTGAAATGTCTCATTAATGCTTGCGAAGCTTCTAAAAATTTCTAATTGATTATTGAAGTAGACGCTTCATTAACTCCTTTGGTCCTTCCTATGTGATTTTCTAGGATAATGCTAAAAATGTCATTCAAATTTCCATTGAAGTGTTTTAACTCTCACTCAATTGACCAATACCCCCTAGGTATAGCAAAATTAAACTCGCTATACCTAATTTTCAAAAAATGACACTCTTGCGTCAAATGTTCAAAATAATCGAAACTTTGCCTCCTTTTGAAATTAGTTTGAGAGCATAATGTCAATTATTTTGATCATTTTGGCACGAATTGTCATTTCTTGAAAATTGGGTATAATGAGTATAATTTTGCTATCGCTTAAGGGTGTAAGTATAATTTATCCTAAAAAGTGTAATAATCCTAAGATATTTCCTAAGTAGACGTTACGTTAACTCCTTCCTACATGATTTCTGAGGCTAAAAATGTCGTCCAAGCAATTCAACCAGACTCTCCCACCACAAATTGGTCTATTTAAAATGCCGTTCAAATCATTTGAAATGTCTCGAAATGTCTCACTAATGCCCGAGAATCTTCTTCAAATTCCTAATTATTCCAAGGGATTATAGAAGTAAATGCTACGTAACTCCTCCTTGTATGATTTTCTAAGATAATGCTAAGAAGGTCTATTCAAATTGTAGTGGAAGTCATTCCACGTCTATTAGTGAATTCAAAATATCCTAGAAGATGTCAAGACTCTTGTTGTCTTCCATTTGTATGTGATTTGTAAACTTTGTCAATAAGGCCAATCATATTATCATACCTCTATTTTCCTTGCCGTTAGGTTCTTTTCGTGGAGCCCGGAGGCCATTCTCCCCCTGATGAAATTGTTTGTTCTGAAAGGAGAGATGATCCTTTTCTTTGATTTAATAATATTAATATACGAAGAAAAGTAAATTTCTACTTTAATCAAACAATCAATTTCTTATATTCGCTTATGACTAGTGGGGAATAAATTTGATTTATAGACATATAATATAGAAAATAATAATACAGAATTATTTTCTATTTTATTAGATTTAATTTTAATTGTTTATCAGTGTTAGATTGAGACTTAAAATTATAAATTCATTGGTATGCTTAAATGAATAGCTGAATAGGAAAAATTATTAGTGTTACATGTCAAATGACAGATAGTGAAGGAATAGTAGAGATTTTTTTTAGATAGTACCACAAAATTATAAGAATTTTTATTTATTGAAAGGTAATTTGCATATTACACTTCTAAAATTGAGAAGTGTTTGGATTTTACACCTTAAAATTTCAAAATTTAGATTTTACCATTTAAAATTTGGAAGCGTTTAGATTTTACACCCTAAAGTTTCAGAATTTAGATTTTACTCTTTAAAGTTTAAGAGTGTTTGGATTTGACATTCTAAAATTTGGAGAGTATTTAAATTTTATACCTTAAAATTTCAAAATTTTGGAATGTAAAATCCAAAACCCTAAAACTGTAAAAGGTAAATTCCATATTCTAAAACAACATGATGTAAAATCCAAATATTTTTAAATTTCAGGGAAATAAAATTTAAATTCTGAATTATCAGAGTGTAAAATTTAAGGGTATTTAAATTTTAGGGGTGTAAATTAAAACTAAAATCTTGAATATGATAATTTTTTTTTTTCCATGTATCATAAAGCTTACGATACGAAGATTGTAGAAATAAAAGTAATTTGCAAAAAAAAATTACACAAAACTTAGTCAAAAAGATGAAAGACTGGAGTCAATTACCGTTTAGACTTATTAGTACCGTCTCGCATGGTCGTGACTCGTGAGTGGAACGATGACAATGAAAAACTAAAATTATTTTAATTCACAATGACAAGGACACGCGGAGGATATTCCAGAATCCCAAAGTCATTTACAGCTGTCCAAAAAGCCTGAATATGGCCTGCCCATTTGTCCTCGCTTAAATTATAAGGTGATTAAATAAAATACGTAAAATAAAATAAAAGTACTTATATGTAGTTATGTATGTAGGCCTTGCAATAAATTACTACAATTTGGCAATCCTGTGAAAAAATTGAATTGAATTTGTCAGATTCTAGATGCCACAGTTCCAGAATTCCATTTCCAATTAATGCTCTGTAAGTAAAACGGTAAAAAAACCACTTATTATTGGTAACTAATTTATTATGATTCCTTTAAAAAAAAATACTATGATTAGTGGTTTTAGTGCAAAGTTTTTTATCATCGAATAAAAAATATGATAATCCCTTGCGCAAAAAAAAAAAAATTAGTGTCGCATTCTCAAAAAAAAAAAAAAAAAAAATAGCGTCTTAGCTTGATGATTATAAATAATTATTAAAACTATAAAAAGAAAAATTTTATTAAGGTTATTGCTTATTACCAACAAAAAATTTACTATGCCTATTGCTGCTAGGTAATTGTAAATGTGATACTAAGGGCATTAGTACCTGAGAATGCACAAAAAATAAAATAAAATAAAATAAAACATGTTTTGCATTCTCAAACACTACTTTATCAATTTTACTAACTTATTTTACAACTCACCCTATATCTTAGTTTTTATTTTTGCATACAACTTAATAAAATAATATAAACTATCTAATAAAATAATAAAAAATATTATTCTCTCTTTTTTTTTTCCACTCACTTTTTCTCTTCACACACAACCACATATTAAAATAATATTTTTTTTACCACCTATGAATAGTAAGGTTGCATATATGCAACCTGCAAATTTTTTAAAATTTACAAGCCTAGATAGAGTGGATTTTGGGTAGTTTAAGTTGTAAAATAGCAACTAAGGGGTGTTTACACCCCAAATGCTAGTGCCCTAATAAGGAGTGGGTACAACCGTATGGGGTAGGTAAGTGTTTTGACTTTGTGTTTTAATTTATTTTAAGAGAAGACTTTGTGTTGATTAGTGAATTAGTATCATAATTTTTTTATTGGGTAATATTAATACGATAACTCAAATACAAATTAATTGATCCAGGTCCTCCACCACAGCAAACCTCAAGTAGATTCAGGCATGATACACTTTTTAGTTATTGGGAGAACCCAACAAATAAATCTATTACAAAAGAGTTCGGTTTAAAAAAAAATAAAAAATAAAAAAATAAAAAAAAGATGCTACGTCTACAACATTTTTACAACAAATCACATGTGGTAAGTTGTTATTGGTTCAAATTTAAAACTAACATTAAGATTACTTTTTTGCCCCAACAATAACAACTAATAACAACCTGCCACTTAAGATTTGTTGTAAAAATGTTGTAGACATATCATTTCTAAAAAAAAATCAGTAGATTCTCTGCTATAAATGGTGGATTATTAAAAGGGAAATGCTAACGAATTAGATTGATTGGCTCTTAACATAACAAGTGCAAAAAAAGTGCATTAATGAGCTGATATGCCTCCCTAAAAATATATTAAACTTCAGACCTATGGAAATCATGCAATTATTGAGCAGGAGCTCCGTCATAAGATTATTCAATGAGTGGTCATCTAATTCCACGTAAAAGAAAATTAATTCCAAGATGAAATTTGGTAATTCAAACAAAACTTATGGCTCCTCATCAGTCCTCTCTATCTAAGGATTTGTTTTTCTTGACATTTACTTGTATTGTAAAATATATTATACTTTGTCGGAAGCTGTACAGAAATCACAGACGATTCCCATATAAACCTGGTATTGACCTAAATTGTTTTTAGAATCAAACCCTTTTTTATTATTATTCTAGACGTTATTGTCTTAGTTCAACTAGGACCAAGTACTTTCTCAACAAAAACTAGGACCAAGTAGTTCATAAAAAAAAAAAAATTTTTAATTAATAATAATAATAATAATAATAATAATAATAAAATAAAATAAAATAAAATAAACCCAGGACCAAGTAAAGCAGATAGAAATTTCCCTCTCATAAGTCTCAAATAACTAGGTCTGGTCCGTCTGGGTACAAATTTCTTATCTTTAGGTACTCTCATGCTAGATGTTTCTAACATAAATATATTTTATTCTCCACTTTTGAAACGTAAGAGCATCTCTAGCAGGAGAGGCATCCTCCAAATCTTAGCTAAAACAGAGAATGTGAGCAAAAAAATCACCTCCAGCGGACTAGGCATATCCTTTTTTCTTTTTTTTTTGGGGCTTATAAACAGTAGCCCATCAAGTCTGATGGGCTACTGTTCATTAGCGATTGAATATCTTGAATAAAATATTATACACACTCCTTTTTATATTAATTCTTTCTCTCTCCTCTAGATTTCTTTTTCTCTCTCATTCTCTCCGTCGCTTCTTTTTTTCCTCTCATTCTCTCTGTTGTCGTTGCCATTGCTTCTTTTTTTTTTTTTTTTTTTTTTCTCATAAACAAATCGAAATCAGAAAAAAGAAAAAAGAAAAAAAAAAACAGAGAGACCTATTCATGAGCAAAACAATTAATCCAAACACAAAACAAAATCCAATTCTTAAAATAAAATTGAATCAGAATAAGCAAATATGAAAAAAAAAAAAAAAAAAAAAAAAAAAAAAAAAAAAGCCGATCTGACCCAAGCCAATCGGTGGGGAGGACGACGAGCGGTGGCTGGAGTGGTGGTGGAGATGCTGTCGCGACGGTGAAGTGCTGGAGCAGCATGCGGTGGAGGCCCAAGGTCTCTCTCTCTCTCTGATGTGAAGAGTTGGAATGTTCTTGTGAGGTGAAAAAGAAAATAAAAAGAAATGGTCTGTGTGTCTTGTGTGGAGGAGAAAAACAAGAAAAAGAAAAAGGGAAAAAAAGAAAAAAAAATGTGGATGAAAATGAAAGGAAAGGTAGAAAAATAATATAAAAAATAAAAAATCCTAATTAAGAAATTCTACTACAATATTTTCACTGTAAATTTTAAGTAACAAATTGTTATTAGTTAATATTGATGAGAAAAAAAATAATTTCAGTGGTGAGTTCAAATTAGAACTAGTAACAAATTTTCACATAAATTTTGTTGTGAAAGTATTGCGAAAAATGTTATAAATATAACACTTTTCATTAAAAAATATAATTGTTGGGAATAAATATAGGAAGAATAAATGATGATAAAGAATGAATAAAGAATGAATGAAGAAATAATATTTAAATGAGATAGAAAATGGGATAGAAAATCTGTTGGAAGTGTATTTGAAAAAGTGAGTAGGCAAAAGCTAAATGTCACTGTTTATTAGCTAAACAGTACAAAAATTTGGCTATTCTACTGGAGATGCTTTAAGAGTCCTAGAAAGCTAGAACTAGAAGAAGGAATTGTCAAACACAGGCTATTCAACCCAACATAACCAGACTGAACAACCTGATTTGACTGCCAACAAAATTGAACAACCTGATTTGACTGCCAACAAAGTTGATGCTAATATGTATATGAGTTCGGTTAACATATGCCCACATACATTAATCATCTATTTTTGAAAAGCTTTTATTGAGAATTGAAAAAATTGTCAAATTAGTTAATTATTTTTTCTCATTTTTTATAAAAAATTTTCCTAAAATTGTTTACTTATGTATGTTCTAAGAGCACACAATAGTAAAACCCTATGTATATTACCATTGTTTTTGTCAAGTGAAGGTAGGCAAGAAGTCATCTAGGACCAAATAGTAGTTCTTCAAAATATAAGAATTATTTTGAAGGTAGTTTTTCCTTTTTATTGTCTATTTTATATGAACTGGATTCAAGTTATATTTGATATAACTTTAAACTATATTACACTACTTAATATTTTTTTACATGAGTAGGTTTAAATTTCTTCTTAACGATACATGCTTACAAAATTTCAAAATGATCTAAAATCAATAATTATGTCATCGATTAAATGTTTAAATTGCAAGTTTTTGTATTTAAAATTTTACATTAAAAAATGGGTTTTTATATAAGCTATACCATTACTTATAAGAGATTTAGGGAGGTGCCAAGGGTTCCCCTCCCCCCTTGCAATACAATTATTTAAACAAAGCCTATAAAGGTGAATTAAAATTTTAAAACTTAAGTTTAAAGAAAAACTAAAAGTTAGATCAATGAAAAACCATAATAAAAATTTAGCTTATTTTTAAGAGATTTTTTTCTGTTGTTATTTTCCAAAAAAAAAAAAACAATCTCATTCTCATAGTTTCCTTTTTATGTTTTGAATTATACAAGAAATGTTTTTGATATTTTGCACTTACCAAACACCAAAAAAAAAAAAAAATCAACTGTTTTTCAAGGTTGTTTCCAAACACAGA
The DNA here is from genome assembly GCA_023621385.1 of Quercus gilva. Taxonomy (NCBI): domain Eukaryota; kingdom Viridiplantae; phylum Streptophyta; class Magnoliopsida; order Fagales; family Fagaceae; genus Quercus; species Quercus gilva. The sequence continues at coordinate 39,011,685 of CM042479.1, read as the reverse complement.
ACAAAAACTATTTATGGTTATAGTTTTGAAATATTATATTTTTTATTAAAAAAAAAAAAACCTCTAAACACGTTTAAAGAGGATAATGTAACTTTATATGAACTAATAAGAGCTAACCAATTAGTGATGGTCCAAAAGGATAGTGCGCAAGGAATATATGAACAAGTGTTTGCTAAGTGTATAGCCACAATTAGACAAACATTCTCTCTTTTTTCCTTTCTTTTTATCTAGGGCGGGGGATTTGAAAATGAAACTTGAATGTCTTATTTAAAAATATGAAAAAAGTGCTAACCAATTAAGTTATAAGGCTCTTAGCATGATAAATATTATCTTGGCTATGTTTGGTTGGAGGGATGAAGAAGTGGGAGTATAAAAAATGTTGAAATGATAGAAAAGTAAAAGCACAGAAAATATGTGTTTTCTATCATGTTTGTTTAGTAGAGTGGATGGAAAAATTTAAGAATAAATAGTAAATTACTATTATACTATTATTATTGAAAGTAAAAGAATGAAAAGTGGGATAGTTTTGTACTATTCTTCTTAATGACATTTTCTCTTATCTTTTCTCCCAATTTTGGGAAAAAAAAATGGTAGGCTCAAGTGGAAAACTCTATCCATCTCATTCTCTCCTCTCCGTGCACTTAAAAAAAATCTAGGACTACACATTTTTATGCTACAACTTTGCCACAAGTGTGATGCAGCAAACTGTGACTGGTTGAAAAAAGAAGTGGGTTTATGCAAAAGTAACATACAGTTACAGTTTGCCGTTAATTGTAGAAAATTGTGTAGTCAAGGTATAGGGGGAAAATGGACATTTACCCCTAATTTACAAACTATACAGCAAAATGTCCCTATTTTGAAATTATTTAGCAAAATGCCCCTATTTTTGAAACTCGATTTTAACAAAATCAAGTTATGTGTAAAACTAAATATCCTGAAAATCAAGTTATATGAATATTTTTAAGTTGAACTCGATATTTGTAATGACGAGTTTCACTTAAATTTTCAAAAAAAAATTTAAGTGACAAAATATGCATAGAACTCGACATTACTAATGTCGAGTTCCACTTGTAACTCGATTTTATTAAAATCGAGTTTCAAAAACAGAGGTATTTTGTTACGGACAAAATTTATGTACTGTACCTTAGATGTTGTTCATTAGGTTCTACTCTTAAGATTTAGCCACTTAAAAATATACTTTCATCACATTAAAAAAAAAAAAAAAAAAATTCACATAGCAGAATTTTAAAAGAGGAACTTAAAAAATAACACCTAAATACTGTACCTAAATTTTACTCTTTTGCTAAATAGTTTCAAAACAATGACATTTTGGTACATAATTTGTAAATCGGGGATAAATGTACATTTCACAAGGTAGAGTCCAAAAATTACGTACTTTACTACGTCTATTACTGTACACGCATCTATTTCTAATTGGTTAGCTCCAAGATTAGTGGAGTTGGTTGAGATTAGTGGAGTTAGTTACAGGCGCGCGGTTATAACTATTACCAATAAATTAACTTCTTCCCCTTGTTTCTCACTATAAGAGTATAAGTATAAGAACAGACAAATTGAATAAGAATTAAGCTTCAGTCACCAATTTTTATAGCTTATGTTTTTTTACAGATACCTCATGTTCCATACACATTAGTGGGGACAAGAAAGTCGAATTTAGCAACTGGAGTGCGCAACATGTCGACTGTCGACATATTTAATAGTAGTATGAAAATGGAAAACCTAAGATTTATGTTGGGCGGGCCTCATTCATTCCAGTCCAAATATTTTGTCTCATCAATTGTGCTTCACTTCATACTTTACCAATAAAATTTGAACAGCTAACATCTCTCATTAAATGAGATATCTCATTAAATGAGACAATTAGTCTCTCCCATTAAAGTCAGAGTTATCTCATTTAATGAAAGAAGCTAGCTATCCAAATTTTATTGATAAAATATAAAGTGAAGTACAATTGATGAAACAGAAGATTTAGACTCTTTCAATTTAATGAATTGGCAGTCCCTATTAAAAGTGGATTAAAAGTGGCCAGAAAAAAGAGAGGCTCAACTGTCATTTGACTTAAATGTTAAATAGAGACAATATATATATATATATATAAACACAATATATAATCTGTCATATAGTACAAGTTGTGACGTAAAAGTTATGATTTTAAGAGAACTTTCAACAATAATATCATTATACTCTCTTCGTCCCACTTTTTTTGTCCTGTTTGAAAAGTTAAACTTTTTAATGGAACATCATTTATTATCTTGTCTACTTTTTAAGAATGTATAAATTTCTAAAACTACTCTTAAAAAAATTTATCAAAAAATTGAATTAGAAAATTAATAGGAGTATAATAGGAATATTAGTAAATTAATGACTTTTATTTTTAGAAACAGGACAATATTTTGGGACACCTCAAAATAAAATAGAGGACAAAAAAAGTGAAATGGAGAGAGTATTTATGAGGCTAGTAATGAGAACGTGTGGGACGGATCAAAGCCTAGCCGAGATTCCCAATCTAAGAAAAAAAAAAAATAATAAAAAGTTGACCTGATGATAACAAATCATTGCCTCGTTTAACACGCAATTTGACTCAATCAACCCAATTGCTACGTTGAATTAAACCACTCAAACTTGAGGAAAATACATCAAGCCCTAGATTGATTTCTGGTAAAACATAGAATTACTTAAACTTTTGAATGTAACATTAGACTTGTTTGTAATATTGTTTTATTTTTAAATTAGTAAAGGTCTTGTTAACGGGTACGTGTAATTATTAATAAATTATATAGAAAATTTTTCAACTTTATATTTATAAAAAATATAAAAAACTGTTAAATTTTTTTTTTAAATTTAAAAATTAATTACCTTATTATTTTCTCATAAATATTTTTCTTATTGTCGTTGGCATTTGTTTACCCACACTACCAGATTACCATTCAAAGTCAAGCTCATAGAATAAGAAAGGCACATGCCCAGCAACCCTTATAAAATTCATCTCGATCCGCTTAAGCTTGCAACCATTGACATTGTCACTTTGTCAGTAACCAACCTATTCTTCAGCAATGGCCTCCCAAACTAGCCAACCTCACTTTGTCTTGATACCACTCATGGCACAAGGCCATATGATTCCCATGATAGACATGGCCAGGCTCTTTGCAGAGCGTGGCGTTATTGTTAGCTTGGTCACAACCCCTTGCAACGCCTCAAGATTTGACAAAATTGTTCATCGAGCAAAAGAGTCTGGGCTCCCACTTCGCCTAGTACAAATCGAGTTCTCATGCCAAGAAGTGGGACTTCCTATTGGGTATGAGAATCTTGATATCCTACCTTCACCAGACTTGCTAAGAAAATTCTACAAAGCTCTTAGCTTGCTACAAGAACCACTAGAAAAACACCTCGAGAAACAAAATCCCCCTCCAACTTGCATTATATCTGACAAGAGCCTGTTTTGGACGTCAAAAACAGCTCAAAAGTTCAACATTCCAAGGCTTGTTTTTCATGGGATGGGCTGTTTCTCACTTCTAAGCTCGCATAATATCAAATACTACAATGCTCATCAATCGGTCACTTCTGACTCAGAACCTTTTGTGATTCCAGGACTGCCCCAAAGAATTGAAATAACAAAAGCCCAGCTGCCAGGAACATTTGTTACACTTCCCGATATTGATGATTTCCGAGACAAGATACAAGAGGCTGAATCAACAGCTTACGGGGTTGTAGTAAACAGTTTCGATGAGTTAGAGAATAAGCGCATTGAGTTGTACAGAAAGGCTATTAACAAGAAGGTGTGGTGCGTTGGGCCAGTTTCTTTATGTAACAAGGAGAATTTGGACAAGTTTGAGAGAGGCAACAAAGCACCAATTGATGCACATCAATGCTTGGAATGGCTTAACTCGATGAAACCAAGGTCAGTTATTTATGCTTGTCTAGGTAGTTTATGCCGCCTTGTTCCTTCGCAACTAATTGAGCTTGGGTTGGGTCTAGAATCATCAAATCAGCCATTCATTTGGGTAATCAAAACAGGACCAGAGTTAGAGGAGTGGTTGTTGAAGGAAAATTTTGAAGAAAGGATCAAAGGGAGGGGACTCTTAATCAGGGGATGGGCTCCACAAGTATTTATTCTATCCCATCCAGCAATAGGAGGGTTCCTAACACACTGTGGTTGGAACTCAATAATAGAAAGCATGTGTTCTGGGTTGCCAATAATAACTTGGCCTCTGTTTGCCGAGCAATTCTTTAATGAAAAGCTAGTTGTTGAAATTTTAAGGATTGGAATTCGGGTAGGTGTGGATATCCCTGTGAGATGGGGGGATGAAGAGAGAGTTGGGGTGTTGGTGAAGAAAGATGAGGTTGAGAAGGCCATAGTTATGTTGATGGATGAGGGAGAAGAAGGTGAAAAGAGAAGAAAGAAAGCAAGAGAACTTGGAGATATGGCAAGAAGGGCAATGGAAAAAGGAGGATCTTCTCAATTGAACATGTCTATGTTGATTGAAGATATAAGAAGACAGTCCACTCAAGACCAAGGAGAAGTACTGCTCGGAGAAACTGCTTATGGTCACTAGTTCAGTCCCTACAGTTGTGTAAGACCTTTAAGTTTTATTTACAAATTTTTATTTTGGTAATAACAAGACTGCACACATTGTTATATACAAAGTACACACGTTCACTTTTTTTTTTTTTTTTTTTTTGTAGAAAACTCAAAAGTACACACGTTCACACAAAGTACGCACGTTCACTTGAAGTTATGATTTTTAAATCACGAGTTCAGTACAAAAAAGCAAATGTAACTTTGTGTGCAACAGTTTGTGTGAAATAAAAATTACTCTTTTAATTTATATATTAATTTCATCAAGAACATCCTATAAATAAATGTATTTATACTGCAATAAAGAGTTTAAGGTTTTAGCAAAAGCAATAAAGTGTTCAGGGGATTGACAACTTTTTTCTAATGCTTTCGACTTGAATTCCAGTCATATTATATTATAATTCTAATAATTTGTATACATACCTTATTCGGATTATTTGTATGTTAATGCGAAAAGGCAATAATTAATATTACCCGTTGACTCGGCAATATGGTCTATGTAGTTTGTGAGACAAGTAAATGGCAATTTCTTTTCATTATTTAAATAAATAAATAAAACCAAGCAATAATAAATATTACCCGTTGACTCCCCAATATGGTTTGTGTAGTTTGTGAGATAAGTTAATGGCAATTTCTTTTCATTAGTTAAATAAATAAATAAAAACCAACAATTTCTTCTTAGAGCCATTATCCAAATATTCCAATGATTTAGAAAATGCTCACGGATCTATATGGTGAACTACAAAATATACATGTCTAACAGATGGATGGGTTACAAATCTACGATTCTAACGTGAATTTAATATAGCGATTTTAAAGGACTATTTGTTAAATCCTAAATCCTAATTGACGTTTTTGTAAATAATTATGGATCTAATCATAATTAGTAGACAAATAGACATCCAACCAATAAATAATATTTTGAAGAAATTCGAAGGGGAGTTTTACTATATAACATGTTTAACCCTGCTTAACCCAAAATATAAGTCTATAAATATAGACCCAATTATGTTCTATCTCGAGTGAAGTTAAGATCACAACTCACAAAAATACTTAATTTATTTACCCCCTTACACATGAATCATTAAAAATAAATAAAAATTTGTGAGGAACAAGTATGCGGTGATAGACAAATTGGATGTTGTTGTGAATTCTTTTGTAAATTTTTGTTGTGACTCCGGCTTTCTTGTTCTAATTTCTCAAGTTATTTATTTTTCTTCCTTATTGGACTTTCACTCACATTTGTACCCAATAATCTCTCAATATGAATTAAACAAAAATTTCATTTAAAAGGGATTGAAGTGTGAACCAAAATATTTTGAATGTTAATTGATTTATATTTATTTTTAATTTTACGTGAATATAAAGAATTATGTATGCAAAAGACCTTTATTTTCTAGAAACAAGCATTAAACTTATACTTTCCACTTAGTTATCAGTCTTATAAGATATGTTTAAAATATTTGTTCGTCAACATTACATAAATAAAAGTACCTTTATGCAAGGTAGTTGGAAGTGTAATGTGAACACGAACAATTGCACTTCAGATGTGTTTAGTAGAGATGAGTATGGGAAGGTAGTTAAGGCTTGGATTGAACAACTAGATTCGGTTTGGGGCATGACTTAAACAAGGCTTAAGTGTCCCTATAAGACAAACATTGAAATAATGCTGCACTTAGAAACTTAGGAAGACTAGATTCACAATGCAATTTCTTTGCCTCCTCTAGGATTATAGAGGAATTTCTTCAAAATTATAGAGGTGAAGTGGAGAGGTACTCACCCAATAGCTTAAGGATTGTTTGGTTGGGAGGATAGAAAATAAGGAGGGAGTGTAAAAGTGGGTGGATAGAAAAGATTTAGTTTTCCCTTCATGTGTTTGGTTGAAAGAGTAGAAAAGTAAAGAGATGGCAAACTCTTTTATTTGGTAGAGTAAAAAAGTGAGAAAATAAAAAATGTAACTTGTCTAAATTTACTCACATGGCCCTGGTACACAAAAAAACAATTTTAAAAAATAGTTTATAAAAATTAATTTTTTTAATTGCCACAAACTAACCCAACTATTAAAACATATAGCATAAAAAAGTTGCATTTGATATAAAAAATAAAAAGAGACAATTTTTTTTTTTTTTTTGAGAAACAAAAAGAGACAAAACTTGTGCACTACTATACCTCAAGAAAGAAAGAAAAAAAAAAGTGGAGGGAGATGGGGAATAGTGTAACAGGCAATGGCAGTAACATTTTCAAAAAAGAAAAAAAGAAAGAAGAACCAACATTAAATTAATAAATAAGGGGAGGGTAGATGGGTAATTTCACATCAAACCCACTTTTTTCCCACCTTTCTCTCACTTTTTCTTTCCAAATTGGGGAGAACACTTTTTCTCTCCCTCCAACCAAATACCCTCCTCTTTCCTTTTTCTCTCTTATTTTATCTCCCCTTCTATCATTTCACCCTAACTAAACACACTCTAAGTGAGCGTTTGGTTTCGGCGTTTAGCGTCTGCTTCTTTCTTGTTTCGCGTTTTGCCTCTTTTTTTTTTTTTTTAGGCTGCTTATGTTGACTTTAGTGGCAAAATTTACTGTTCACGTATTGTGCATGCATTGTTCACATACTGTGCATGCACTGTTTAAGTATTTAAAAACATTAAAAATGGACCCCACAACACTATTCACACATTTAAAAATTATTTTGCTACAGTGTTTTCAGTTTTCAGTTTTCAGTTTCAGCAACAATAAGTTCAATCCAAACGGACCCTAGGTCTCTGAAAGATCAACATATGACACAATTGACAAGTACCCTTAGTCTCTCTAGAATTATAGGGGAGTGGAGTGCTTTTGAATAAGTTTTTTCACTTTTAATTATAGTGGAGGATGTAGGTTCTAGAAAAAAGGAGCATTAAGTTAGGAGCATAGAAGTTAGTAGCATAAATTAGTGGGACCAAGTGCATAAAAGGATGAAGGTTGAAATTTGAAAGGATGAAGGTTGAAATTTAGGAGCATAAAAGGATGAAGGTTGAAATTTGAAAATTAGTGGGACCAAGTGCAAATCAACATTTAGTCTGGCTTCATATCAAAAAAAAAAAAAAATTTAGTCTGGCTGTATGTTTGCCGATTGGCAAATGGTTGGCAAGTGATTGACGCTTGGACCTAGTGCAGTTCTATTTGCCAAGGCACTTGGACCTTGAGCCAGCCCATACATAGACCACCTTCTTCTTCCTTCAATCAATTCTTTGATCTTTTTTTTCTTTTTTCTTTTTTTGAATTTCAACAACCCAATCAACCTCAAATCAGATATCAATAACCCTTAATTTCATCAAATTTATTATAATTACAAATCAATTATAGCCAAAATCAAAAAATTATTAATGTTTGACGATTAGATTAATCAATAGTGTGCAACCTTAACTTTTTAATTTTTACTTAAACTAATATGATCATGACACATCATCATTTTCAAATTAATCATAAACAAGCTCATTAATGTGAATGCATTTCTACTGTTGAAATTTGATTCTTCAAAATATTTCAATTCAATGGTTCGATCTAGACCTGTGACCAGCCATTCGGATTGTTACAACCTTGAGATTTGTTTTATGAGGAGTAATTGAGGATTCAATAGTCAGAATTAAGATGCTACATTCAAGGTGTGAAATTACCCTTTTGCTCTTTAGGTGAGGTTAAATGCATTTTGTAAAATGGGGTGTTTATATTTACCATATATCTCAATTTTTTCTTCTCAACCAAACAAATGAAATTTATATGAATTTTCCATCTTTCTACTTCTTTATTATTCCAACCAAATGCACATGGTAAAAAATAAATAATTTATATACTTCTAATAAATTTTCATCTATTCTAACAAAATGAATTTTTTTATTAAAAAAAAGAAAGAATAATCAAATGGAGTATAAATTGCGTGCCAGTATACGCAGGTCAGTCAATAGAAATGGATCCAGGCCTGAAAGGGCCGAAACCCAATTGACAAGGATTTTGGGCCATAAAAATTAAAAACCCAAAAAATCCAAGTATCAGGAAGGAAATTAAAAAAAAAAAATCATCCATCTTACAAATTTAAAAGTACCATAGATGATATGATTTAACAATTTAGAAGAGAAAAACAGATTGTCTCATGATACAAAAGCAGTCAATTTGGATTTTTTTTTTTTTTTTTTGGGATAGGAAGTACTGAATTTGTATTCATGAGTTAAGAAATAATAGCTACAACAATATCCTGAGCACAGGCCTGCTCAATATGGCTCGGGTAGGATTCTACCCAAGCAACGTAACTAACTAATGACTTAGAATACTGCGCTAACATGTGAGTAGGGACATTTCCCTACCTTTTTGTGTGGGAGAAGCAACATGATCTAAACATACGTGCTTGCTGGTGGATGCCATCCACGATGAATTGGATCGAAGAACTTGGCGCCGCTATTCCCTGGACTACATTGAAGACTTCCAGCGCATCACACTTAAACACCGGATCTCGGATGCCTACATCTAGTGCGAAGCGCATGCCAAACTCCATCGCTTTGGCTTCCGTCTCAAGAGCACCAAGGGGACCCATCCTGGGGCTGCTTAGAGCAGCAATCACATTCCCATTGCTGTCACGGATCATCACGCCCAGCCCCACCTTCCTCTAGTTTGCAAACACGACCCCGTCTGTGTTAACCCTGTACTGTCCCTGCGGTGGTGGCGCCCACCGTATTGGTTCAAGGCTCGCTGCTGCTGGCTTCCACAGTCCCTTGTTGGCCATCTGGTACTCATCCATTAAGCCGAGGGAGTTCTTCAAAGTGACCCTACCAGGTTTACCCCTTCCACCGATTCGAATTATGTTTCTCTCTTTCCAAATACCCCAACACACAGAAACAAACTGTTCTGCCAGAACGGGTTGCACTTCCTTATACCTTTGGAGCTGTTCCATAACATCCAAGAAGCTCTAATATGGGCCAATATGAGAAGGAAGAGAGAACTTACTCGTATTCCACACATCCTTGGTGTGAGTACAAAACCAGAGAATGTGGAGTACGTTTTCCGTCAGGTTCCCACATAGTGCACAGTTACCTTCCACCACGATGTGCCTCTACCGTAGAGCCTCTTTGGAAGCCAAAATGTTCCTAGCAGCCTTCCAAGAATTTTTTTTTTTTTACTTTTTAAGGCAGGTTCATTCTCTATAGCCCCTTGAATGCTTTCTTCCTTGCCAAAGGGTTCAAGCAATCTGCTTTGCTGCCACCTCTGTTCTCCTCACAGCCAGTCAATATGCGCTTTTGACAATAAATTTTCCACTTGGTGTTTCTGCCCATATCAACCTGTCCTTGGGCCGATGCAAGCTTAAAGGCATGCTTAAGATAGCATCGGAATCCTCCTCTGTGAAGCAACTTTGGATCCGCTCTGCTTTCCACTCCATAGATGCTCTGTTTATGAGATCACAAACCAGAGTAACACCCGAGCAAGCATCATCACTTGTAACAATACTGTATGAAGTTGGCTTAGGAATCCATTTGTCGCACCAAACTCGCACACCCTCCCCCGAACCTATTTGCCACCTCATGCCCCTTTGCACCACCCCTTGAGCCGCCATTATGCTTCGCCAAGCATAGGAAGGGTGGTGGCCTAAATCTGCCTCTATGAAGGAGCAATGGGGGAAGTACTTTGCCTTAAAAACTCGGGCAAACAAGGATGTGGAGTTAGTTTGCAACCTCCACCCTTACTTCGCCAAAAGCGCCAAATTGAATAGCCTCAAATCTCTAAACCCCATGCCTCCCATTTCCTTTGGCATGCACAACTTGTCCCAACTTAGCCAGGCTAGCTTTTTCTCATCTTTAACCTGACCCCACTAGAATTACTGAATCAAACTAGTGAGTTCATCACATAATTTCTTAGGCAAGAGAAAGCAAGACATGTAATAAGACGAAACGGCTTGTGCAACCGCTTTAATTAGTATTACCGCTTTGATTAGTATTTCCTTACCAGAAGTCGTTAGGAGTTTTTCCTTCCAACCCAACACTTTGTTTGCAACCCTCTATTTTAAATTGGCAAAAGTATTGTTTTTGGACCGACCCATCAAGGATGGTAGCCCGAGATAGGATTCATTAGGTCGAATCTCACTTGCACCAAACATTGCCTTGATTGACTCCTTTAACTCATCAGTTATGTTAGGACTGAAGAATAGGGAGGTTTTCGACCGATTTAACTATTGCCCATATGACTGATCATAAACCTGAATCACCCTTTGTATTTCAGCGCCTTCCAAAAATGAGACTATCATCGGCGAAGAAGAGGCGAGACACTTTAGGGCCCCCACCCAAGGCAGCCACTCCTCTTAATCTTTGTTGTAGGACTAAATTGTGGAGTAAAGCAGACAAGCCCTTCGCACAAATGAGAAAGAGGTATGGAGAGAGTGGGACGCCCTAGCCCACGCGTCGGATGTATTTCCCCACATGGTCTGCCATTAATTCTCACTGCATAAGAGACCGATGATGCGCACCTCATGACTATTTGCACCCATTGCTCATGGAAACCTAGTCTTAACATTATCTGCTTTAAGCACTCCCACTCTACCCGGTCGTAGGCTTTACTCATGTCTAATTTCAATGTCATTTCCCCACTTTTGGCTTTTCTTAGCTTGCCAATATGATTCATCACTTCATGTGCCACTAAAATATTACCTGTGATTAACCTCTCTGCCACAAAAGCACATTGGTTTTCACACATGACTTCTTGCAACACTACCTTCATACTATTTGCCGCCACTTTCTCAAAAAAAAAAAATCTATATAGTAGCATATAAGTACTGGGCAAATAGAATCAGTCTGTCATTGGAAGTGGCCACGTGGGTTAATAACTCAAGATAAATAAATAAATAAAAATAAACAACAACAACGGTCTTCTAAAGTGGGCCAAAATGGGAAATTAGCCATAATTTTTAAACATTATAATTAGTAGTCTATGTTTTCAAACTATATTTTTTATTAGCATATCAAAGCTAAAAGGTTGATTTTGGACTATAAATCGAGTTTTTGAGAATCGGTTTTCATGTTCTGATCGGGTCCAAGGTGGCAGATTGTCCACTTGGAAATCGAGTCTTAGAAACTTGATTTATATATCAACCCTCAAACACTTGATTTATTCATGAAATTTCACCAAGTGTTGGAGTACAAAACACAAACACAGATCAGCCAGTACAAAACATCCAACCAAATCTACCCCCAACAACCACCTAAAATCCAAATTAAAAAAAAAAAAAAAAAAAAAAAAAAACCCAAAAACCCATCAGATCAGAGAGAGAAAGAGTCCGAGGACCTAAAATCCAGATTAAAAAATAAAAAATAAAAAATAAATAAAAAATAAAAAATAAAAAACTCAAAAACCCAAGTCAGAGAGAAAGAATCCGGCTTGGGCAGTGCGGCAGCTTGAGCTTGCATCTCCATTTCTTCTTCTTCTTCTTCTTCTTCTTCTTCTTCTTCTTCTTCTTCTCCTCTCTCTTTCTTTCTTTCTTTCTTTTTTCTTTCCGCATTTTTGTTGTTTCTATATTTTTGGTCTTCTGAGTATATTTTGTAATTATTTTTGGGTTATAAATCGAGTTTTAGAGACTCGATTTCCAGGTAGATGCTACATGGAAAAAAATACCACATCAGACGTGATCAACCCATGAAAATCGAGTCTCAAAAACTCGATTTATAGGCCCTAAATCGACTCTCTTAAACTCGAAATGCTAGTAAAAAATATAGTTTGAAAACGTAGCCTACTAATTATAATGTTAAAAAATTATGGCTAATTTCCCATTTTGGCCTCTAAAGTGGTAACAAGAGAGTTACTGAATTATTGTACTTTTGTGCAAGAAAACTAGTAAGTTTAGAATAGGCGAGACCTTTGTATCAAAAAAAAAAAAAAAAAAAAAGAATAGGCGAGACCTTCATTAACTTGGTAGGAGATAGGAGTAGGACAGCGTTACAACATTTTTTTATTTAATTTTTAAAATGCATGTTGGAATGGATGCAATTGCTACGAAACTGTCTAGGAAGTAAAATCAATGCAAAAAAAAAAAAAAAAATCATGTGATCCTTTATTATTTAATGCAGATACAATCATATTAAAATTTTGCCGGTATAACATTATTTTCATATAAACCACTAATATACATTTTTTACAACATAATACTTTAAAAAATGAGAAAGAAATTGTAAATTTCTTTACCTAAGCTTGATTCGTTGATTACAAAAACCACATGTTTAAGTAAGGTACAAAGTTTACATCAGCTTGATTTATTGGTTTCAAAAACCACATGTGTAAGTTAAGTCTTACTTTTCTACATTGCTTATCCTCAAGGGACACTTATAACTATTAAACGTGACTTGTGAGTAGAATTAGTGCCAAAGTAACAACAAAAGTAAATTTACAAATTTAAAAAACCAAAAAAAGGAAAAAGTAAAATAAGGCTTGTGGGTAAGATAATAATAATGATATAATGACCCAACAAATTTTTATGTGACCTTTCTCAATTCTTAAAATATTAAGGGTAAAATACTATTTTGGTTCCTAAACTTTACCAAAAATTTATTTTTCATTCCCAAACTTTAATAAATTCATTTTTCGTTCCTAAATTGGTGAAAAGTTTATTTTTCGTCCCTAAACTAATAAAAAATTCATATTTCGTCCCTAAACTATTGAAAATGTTTTATTTATGTTCTTAGACTTTACTAAATGTTTGTTTTTCATCCCTAAACTGTTGAAAAAGTTTTTTTTTTTTTTTTTTCGTCCTTATTTTTATCTCTATACTATTCAAAAAACTCTTTACAAAGTTTAGGGATGAAAAAATAACTTTTTATAGTTTAGGAATGAAAAACAAATTTTTAATAAAGTTTAGGAACCACAATAGTATTTTACCCAAATATTAATGATAAGAGGATTATAGTTTAACTGGAAGTTAACGCTTTCTAATTTAATAAACAAAATATAAAAAGGAAAAGAAAGCTTGTGGGTAAAATAATAATAATAATAATAATAATAATATAATGCCCAACAGATTTGTATGGTACCTTTCTAAGTTCTTAAAAATAAAATGCTAAAATTATAAACTATTTTATAAAATATTTTTTTTTGGAGAGAGTTTCAATTTATAGCGTTCGCTCCCGATGATAGCTCTTTATCATCAGACCAAGACACCAATTAGTTTTTTGTGTAGGCGGAGATTGAATCCCAGCTCTCCTATACAACCATCAGATACTTTACCAGTTGAGCTAATTGGAACCCACTATTTTTTTTTATAAAATATTAATGTGGTGAGTAGTTATTGATAAGTAAAAAAGTAATGTTATTGGTGAGTTTAGATGAGAACTAATAAATATTTGTCACATTAATAATCTTATGATGGAGCCTTCTCAATGACTACAAGATCCTATTGAAAAAATACCACAGATCAACAGTACAACACATCTTAAGGGAGGCGAACTTGTGTGTGGTGGTGAATTTGCTAAGCTTAGAGTCACCCAATCTTTTGAATATGTTAATTTTGATAGCCCATTGTATGTGGTGGTGAATATGCTAGCTTTTAACAAAGCTGAGCTTTATTGTAACAGACTTATTCATACATAATATATTTTCAATGTGTTTTACCAAAATAACAAAAGATAAATTGGTAGAAGACAAATCCAATAGACAAATATCCTAGAAGTCAGTAGAGACAGTTACCGTTACACACTTTGAGGTCTTGAATTTCCTCTCGTCTTCTCTAAGATCTTTCTCTTCTTATCAATGGCTGTAATTAAATAATTAAAAAAATACTCTCTTTTTTCTAAGGGGAAAAAAAGCACTCTTACTAGTAAATAAATTCGGTTAAGCGAGAGATAAGTGGTAGAAGACAAATCCAATAGACACAAATCCCATAAGTCAATAGAGTCAGTACTCATTATACACTTTGAAGTCAGTAATGTCAAAACCTGTTACACACTTTGAAGTCTTGATCATCTTCGAACACTCTTTTTTTTCCTTACTTTAATTTCCCATTTCCACTTTCTCCATCCTCAACTCATTGCAACAATTACTTTCCATTTCACATTCCTTATAAATTGCACACCCTCGTACTCCAAACGGATACATTTCCCTTATATATATATATATATATATATATCTCTCTCTCATCACCCAAAAAGAAAAATTGAAAAAAGAATTATAGGATTTCTTGGTTTCTTCTTCTCTAAGATAATTATCTTCTTGATCCTCATGCTCTCACTCGCCAGCTGGGCAGGTCAATTTCCAAGGTCCAAAACGGCATCACAGGCCCAAAGTTATGGCGTGTGGTGAAGTACAAAGCGGAGGACACAACCTTGCATATGGTGCTGGACTGGGATAATTAGTGCTCCTTCAATAACACTACTGCCGTCACTTCTTCGAACCTCAGCCAATCCCAAATTTTATTTTATTTTTGTCTATTTTAATATAAGAACCTACTTTTTTTTATTTCACATACTCACTTTTCAAAATATTCCACATCATATTATCTATTTTATACTACATTTCATTAAAAAAATTATTTTTGAAAATTATTTTCCAAAATCATCTCTCTCTCTCTCTCTCTCTCTCTCTCTCTCTCAACCAAAAACCACCACATCTCTCTGTCTCTCTCTCCGACATCACTCTCATCTTCCTTTCCAAAACTCTCTCTTCCTCCACAATGGTCTGTATTTTCTTCCTTTCCAAATCCAAGGCTCTCTCTTTCCTCCTCCACAAGGATCACAACTAGTCTCCTCTTCCTTTCCAAACCTAAGACTCTCTCTCCTCCTCCTCCATGACCGACTCACCCATTGCACAAATCCTCCACAAACCATTTGACGATTCTAGGTTCTCCCATGCACTAACGAGCCCGCATAATCACTACTTTTACTCACGGTGGTTTAATCAGTGTCCTACCCTGCCATCATAGATCAACCCATTCGCAACTAGATCCACAAAAACCCAAGTAAGCCGATCCACCAATAGGCATGATCGGCAAGCTTATGGGTCGATTCCAAGTTCCCCCAACACACCAACGAGGCCACATCATCCAAGTTCTCATTTGTGGTGATCAACAACCAAATTAGTGGAAGAAGAAAGAAATAAGAGAGAGAGTTTGAGATGGAGAAAGGGAGTGAAGGGAAGAGAGAGTGAGAGAGCAAAGACAATGGAATTAGAAAATAATAAAATGCAAAGCTATGGTAGCCACGTATACTGTAGCAATTTTATAAATTTGCACACATTTACAATTATTGATGTGGATATCTTTTGGGTTAAAATGTGTAAATTTCACAACTTTTTTTTGTTATACACACACTAATGTGAGTGTTCTTACCCTTATTGAGATATGCTTGGTTATTTTAGGATTTGGTGGGTTTTTTTACATATGTTTATTTGTTTCTAAAATTTTTAGTTTATTTTATTTTAGAGAAATGATGTATCCACAACATTTTCACAACAAATCCTATGTGGCAAGTTGTTATAGGTTGTTATTGGTGGGGGTAGAAAAGTAATTTCAATGATAGATTCAAATTAAAACCAATAACAACTAACTACCTATGATTTATTGTGAAAATATTGTGGACATAGCACTTCTCTTTATTTTATTGCAGGTTATGATAATTGCAAGTTACCTTCTACATGATTGTACACAATTTAGTTTATTTTATTTGGCTCTAAATGTGATAAGATAGGCTTGGTTTTGTTAATGGAAATTTCAATGCTCAGATTGGTATGATTGTGTAGTATTTAGTTTTTCCATTAACACACTGTTTGTTTTAAAGTAAAATATTTTCTTATTTTCATGTGTTTGTTTACCAGTAAGATATAGTCAAACTTGTAAAATGGAGCATCTATATCACCATTTTTATTTTAATTTAAACAAAATATATTTTAATTTATCATATTTTCACCGTTTCATTGTTCCAACCAAACACATATAATGCAAAAGAAAATATTTTCCACGCTTATGATATTTTTCATCCTCCCACTTTTTTATCAATTCTAACCAAATTAGCTTCTTTTTTTTTTTTTTTTTTTTAGTTTTTTATTTTAACACAGGTCAAATGGAGTATAAATTGCCTGCTAAGTCAGTCCACAGAGATGGATCCAAAGCCAAAACCTAATTGACAAGTGTTTTGTGCAATAAAAATCGATCCAAGTATCACGTAGGAAAATAAAAAAAAATTCATTCATATTACAAGTACCATAAATGATGTGATTTACCAATTTAGAATAGAAATATAGACCATCTCATTATACAAAAGGTTGTCAATTTGGTAATTTTCGATAAGGATAATTTAAAAAATAAATAAAAGGTTAAACAACCGTCTCGAACTTATGGTACGTTTTTTTTTTATAATAGAACTTATTATACTTTTTTTTTATAAATAAAACTTATTGTACTTTTGAAACATAACTGTTGGAACTTATTAGACTAGGATTAGGATCCGATGCAATAGCACCATGCAATTCCTCTCACATCAATTTCACTTTTTCAAATTTTTTAACTTTTTTTTTTACTTTGAACTTTTTTTACTTTTTTACTTTCTTGATCCAATGGTTGATATCAAAAATTAACTTTTTAACTTTTGATCTGAACCGTTGAGAAGGTATTACATGGGGCAATAACCCTAACTATTGCATTAAATCTTAATCTAATTAAACCGAGTCAGTAATGTACCCTTAAAAGAGAACTATAGGGTATAGGGTTTAAGGGTTTTAGGGTTTAGGATTTGGGATTTAGGGTTTAGGGTATAGGGTATAGGGTTGAAGGCCTTTCCAGTATGATATAGGGTTTAAGGTTTAGGATATGGGGTTTACGGTTTAGGATTTATGGTTCAAGGTATAGGGTATAGGGTTTAAAGTATAAGGTTTAGGGTTTAGAGTTTAGGATTTAGGGTTTAGGGTTTAGGATTTAGGGTATGGGGTATAGGGTTGAAGACCTTTCATGAATTTTGGAGGAATGTTGCAAATTCAAGATCGACACACTTACTTGAAGAAATACTACATTGGGGACAGTGTGAGTTGATCTTCTCGAAGTTTTAGACATTGAAACTTGAGATTTGGGGAGGATCTTGAATTATATGTATACTTAGACAAGGAAAAATAATAATAAATGTTATTGAATATTATGAAACATCTTAATTCATACACACAAGAAACCCTAATTTTTCAATTTCTCATGTATTGAGAAGAAATTCACTATAAAGAGCAAATCTTTATATCTAGTATAGATGATCATGAAATCAAGATTTTCAATCCATTTTAACAAAAAAGAAAGAAACCCTAACTTAGAAAGAGTAAATCTACATTAGAAAGTTATTTAGTATAAAAAATAAATCTATAAAAAGTAAATATGGTATAAATCGTTACCTTACAATTCAAGATCGACACATTAGTTACTTACTCAATCCGGTTTGGATTTGCTCAAGCTTTCACACTGTTTGTGAATCAACTGTTTTAACAGGTATTTAATCTATGACCCTTTCCTTCAAGAATCAAAACCTAATAAAATGTTTGTGAATCAACTGTTTTAACAATTTGTGCTTGTGGAGTGTTTGTGTTTTATTGATGACTGATGAATGATGAACTGATTACTAATGTTGGTGATTATGAATTGAATCTGTGCCGCGGCCTGTGGCTTTTTTTTTTTTTTTTTTTTTTGGCTTTTTGGCTTTGTGACTCTTTGTGGCTCTGTATTTATGACTCTCTCTCTTGTATTATATAGATGAGAGAGAGAGAGAGAGAGTAGAGTTTGTAGAGATTACTAAGATAAGGATTAGAGAATATTTGTTTGACTGTTTGTTTGTGCTTTGTTGACTGGTAGTTGGACTTGGACATAATATGGACCATGGACAAACAAAAAAAAAAAAAAAAAAAAGGAAGTGAAGTTAAGAAAAGTTTTTGTTAGTAGTGCTGTGCAAAATAAATTTAGAGTGTCGGTAGTGCCGTAGTGGGATTGGGTTAGATGATTGTATTAAGAAACAATAGTGTAGATGATTTTGAAGATTTGAAAGAGCGTCGAGTTCCCTTTTCATAGATGATTGTATTAAGAAACAATAGTGTTTCATGTCTTTTGTTTTTGTTGGTAGATAATTGTATCTTAATATATTAAGAAACAATGATTTTTAGGTATTTGTCTTGGTTGATAGTTTATTAATACTATATAAATGTGTATTTGAAAAAAAAAAATTTCGCCCCCCCCCCCCCCACCCGGCTTGAAATCCTGGGTCCGTCCTTGGACTGTAGACCTATAACCGTGTTTGTAAAAATGCGGCTATAGACATTGTCTTAGCCGCATTTTATAAACATGGCTATAGAGCGTACATTAGCCATGTTTAAAAAACACGGCTCTAGTTCCTCAACCTACAGCCACATTTTAAAAACGCAGCTATAGGGTTTTTGTTTTTGTTTTTGTTTTTTTTTAATTTGGCTATAGCCACGTTTTATAAACGCAGCTATAGGTTTTTTTCCTGGACAAGTCACAAATTCCTATCTACAATCTTCAACCTATTTATATATCAACCTGTCTACAAAATCATCAACCTGTCTACAATATTCAACCTATTTACATTCAAACCAACAAGAAGTAGTATATAGGAAGTAGCATAAGTAAAGGGCTGTAAAATTAAACAGATAGAAGTGCCATACATAATGCATAAAATATTCTATTCTTAGGTAGATATGAAGTAAAAGAATACAATGTGAAAATCTATAAGACACAACAATGATACATGTGGGTAAAAATAGGAACTACATGTCACAATACATAACAATATCAAGCTGAGAACCAGACCAAGCTTTAATAGACTTCCTTCTGGACAAAATGTCATTTTTGTATTAAGAATCAATATCAGCATCCCGCAAAAAACATAAAAATATTGCAGTAAATACATTATGGAATGAAGTATACACAAATGAGTCAAAGTGTAATAAGGGGTATGGTTTACGGTGGTAAAGTATAATTTCCTTCTTAATTTATTTACCACCTCACACATAAGTCATTAAAAAAAAAAAATTTAAATTGTCAAGGGCAAGTATGAGTTGATAGACAAATTGGATGTTGTGATTTTTTTTGTTTTTTGTAAATTTTTGTTGTGACTCTAGCTTTATTGTTCTCATTTTTCAAGTTATTTATTTTTCCTCTATGTGGGTCTCTCGCACACATTTGTACCCAATAATCTCTCAACATGAATGAAACAAAAGAAAATTCACTTATTGTCTTTATCGTTATACTTTTTCCTTTAAAAAATAAAGTAATATTAGTAGTACTTGAAATAAGATAAAAATAATAAATTAGAAAATAAAATTGGAAATATAGAGAAGAACTTTTTCCTCTATAGAAGTTAAATCATAAAAGTATAAAATATCCAACAATGTTTAAGAGTGGTTGTGATGTGACCTACCTTACTAATTTTAGAATCACACTCTTTATTACATATTTTTCATAATTGTCATATTTTTATGTGAGACTATAAATGATCTTCTGCAACTTTTACATGAATCTACTATTTTTTTTTTTTTTTCACAGCTTATTATCTAACACATTAGACTTATGATAAAGTTGTGGCAAAAAAATGTGTGGTCATAAACTGTTTAGATCTAACAAGTAACAACACTGGAATTATTTGTACAGCCTCTGACAAGTGTTAAATGTTAATTCATTGTTCGGTGGTGTGATGGTGTCTATGACTCTAAGGTATCCAGTGTGACATTCAGAAGTTGGACAATGAGTATTCAATTGCAACAAAAATAGAGTCAATGGTGATGAGAGATATCCAGCTGTAAAAATATATGCGATGTCCCTAAATACTAGAGCTGTCAACAGAAATAACATGGCAAGATAAAAGTAGGAATCAAATGACAATACTAGCATATTTAGTGAGAATGAGATCAAAATAGTATGCTCGGCAAAGTTAGCATGATACATCTTGCAAGAGTAGTATGATGCATATAATAATGAAATAATGCATATACTAGTACTTTATAAACTAATACATATACTAAATATACATATATTAAAAGGTTTGGCTTTATGTTGTTTTCTAATTAACATAAAACCGCACACCACACCACACAACGTACAATTTGATTTTTTCATTGTAATTTTTGGTACAGTATAGTTACTCTATTTTGTGGATGGTTTTAATTTGTTTAGATGCAATCTTGTGCGATTTGAGCGGTTTGATGAACATTTATACTCTTGACCATTATTAAGTCATAATTTTTTAAAGAAATTTGTCATATTTACCGTCCCACGAGGAAACATTTTCCTAACTTTGCTACTAATGAGATGGCGTGCCCTTATGCCCGGCTAAAAAAATGGTGATTCAGCTGTGTCACCCACCAAAAAAAGGGAAAAAATTACAATTAAAACCAATTTTGTCACTTATAAGTTATCGAAATAAAAGCTAAGCAAATAATCATCTGCACCTTCCAAACAGCACTATATAACTGATCAACACCATTACGAGTTTTTGATCCATCAGAATCAAATCGTTGATAGTTAAATACAGACTCTAGAACAATTTGAAACTGGGACTCTACTCTCATATTCCCATACAGCCGAGTCTTCTCTAATTCCCACAAACAATTCAGCCATGGTTTCACAATCACAAATTCACGAGCTACACATCATTCTAGTTCCCCTATTGGCCCAAAGCCATCTCATCCCTTTCACAGAAATGGCCAAAGTACTTGCACACCATGGCGTAAAAGTTACCGTTATCCTTACACCCTTGAATGCAGCTCGGTTCAACACATTCCTTGAAAATGCAAAAGCTTCAAGCCTCAAAATTGAATTCCTTTCACTACGTTTTCCTGGCCAAGAAGTCGGATTACCTGAAGGATGCGAAAGCTTTGACACCCTCCCTTCTTTCAACTTAATACCACAATTTTTCGCAGCAACTAACATGCTTCAAAAACCACTAGAAGAGTGGCTAGAAGAGTTAGAATCTTTGCCTAACTGCATTATTTCTGACTTATGTCTTCCTTGGACAACAGAGACTGCCCTCAGGTTCAAGATTCCGAGGCTTATCTTTCAAACAACATCTTGCTTCAGTCTGTTGTGTTCTCACAATATAACTAGCTCCAATGTGCTAGAGGGAGTCACATCTGACTCAGAGCCATTTTTGGTGCCCAACATGCCAGATAGAATTGAATTCACTATCGCCCAGCTACCTAAAGGAATGAGAAAAAGTTCAAGTGAATTCAAAAATTTGTTGGACAAACTTAAAATGGATGGGCTATTGGCACAAGGGATGGTGATTAACTCTTTTGAAGAGATAGAGCCAAGATATGTGGAAGAATACAAGAAAGTGGTCAAGAATATCTGGTGCATAGGGCCTGTATCTTTATGTAAAAAGGTATCAGATGAGCTTGAAAATGGGAACTATACCTCTATTGATGAGTACAATTGCATGAGTTGGCTAGATTCAATGAAGCCTGGCTCGGTCATTTTTGTTTGCTTTGGTAGTCTTTGTCAAATGATAGCTTCACAATTAGTGGAGCTTGCATTGGGCTTAGAAGCATCAAACTGTCCATTCATTTGGGTTATTAAAAAAGGAGATTATTCAAAAGAATTTGAAAACTGGTTAGTTGAAGAAAATTTTGAAGAGAGAACTAAAGAGAGGGGTCTTATAATTCGAGGATGGGCACCACAAGTTCAAATACTATCTCATTCAGCAATTGGAGGGTTCTTGACACATTGTGGTTGGAATTCTACGCTAGAAGCAGTTAGTGCCGGCGTGCCTGTGATAACATGGCCTATGATTGCTGAGCAGTTCTACAATGAGAAGTTACTTGTCCAAGTGTTGAGGATTGGTGTGAGGGTGGGAATTAACGTGTCTATGGACAACGAGGAAGAGAAGGATAAGGTGTTAGTGAAGAGAGAGGATGTGAAGAAAGCAATAGAGCAATTGATGGAAGAGGAAAGAGAGGAAAGAAGAGAGAGAGCTAGAAAGCTTAGAGGAATCACTAAGAAAGCAGTTGAAGAAGGGGGATCTTCTTACTTAAACGTGGAGTTGCTGATTCAACATATCAGAGGACAAGTCACTGATCATCAAGCAATGTAAAACAAGTGTTCTATAATTTTTTTATAAGCTAAATATTAAGTGCATGTTTGGGATTGGATTATAAGCAGCATATTGCTTATTTTCCTTATTATTTATAGGTCTTATGTGAGTCTCATACTTATTTTATTTAACTTTTACTTCTTATTTTTTATTATTTGCAAAGTTTACGTCATAAGTCACCTCTTTATATTTTTACTTTTTATCTACGGTACTTTGGGTAAAAAGTTTATAGTAAAAAGTTAAATAAATTGTTTTTAAATGGACACAAAAAGTCCAGACAATAAACACTTAAGTCAATCATTTTTTTCTTATGTTTAATTGTTCTTTTGTTTTAGCATATTTTATTTGGGTAAGTTGATTTTCTAGCCTAGGAATTTTAAAGATATTTTTGTAATTTTCATTTTTAATAACCCTAAAGAATAGAGAGCTCTTCTAAATTTTAGGATAATTTCTCAAATTTAAGGTGAAATATAGATTTCTTAAACGGCATGCATTACTCTTTAATTAAATTCAACAATTATCAACACTTGTTAACTAGAGGTTTAAAAACAAATAGTACGTTCAAAGAACCAGAAAGGTAGAGGTTCAAAATTGTGAGGTTGGACCAATGTAGCAAAGAACACAAATTTATTGTTATTAGTAAATTTAGAAATACATTAGTATATGATGCAACCAAAGTAGTTGTCTCAATGGTCACAACGCATGACAAAATCTCGGGAGTTAGAGGTTTGAGGTTCTATTAATTGCCGGCAATATTTTCAACATTTTTACAGGACAACAGTCATTCCATTTAATCGGCCGAACCACAGCCAATTCAGCAGTAGTTCTCACAATTCATTACCAATATTTGAAATGTGCGATTTTCTAAATATAAAAAATAAAAACGGATTGACTTCAAAACCATGTTGTCAATCATATGATTCGTATTCCCTTGTGATATATATAGATTAATAAAAACAAAATCAAAAGTTGTAGCGAGGGCCCTCCCTGGGTCCAAAATATGTGGGTGTATATATATATATTATTTCATTTTTATAGTTGGATCTCTCTTTCAAAGCTGTAGGTCCTCATTCTCCCCAATCAAGTTAGCTAGCCTAATTCAAATTGCAACTATCCAACCCAAAAACTTAACAGAAACAATAAAAACATTCACAATGATGACTGTATTTTAGCCCAAAAAAACTATTTTACTACCAAAGAACCAAAAAATCATGTGTTATTAGAGAAGTTAAAGCTAAATTTTTTGCAATTACAATAAACTGATATAAATATCAATTGACTGTAGTAAGTTGTTAAAAATAAAATACAATATTTTATTACGATTATATCTTTTCATTCAATTTAAAAACTCAAATTCTCTCTCTTCCTTTATTATTTTAATAAGTTGTATATATTATTTTAAATGAAGTGATAAAAAAATATATATATTTGATATTGGGTGTATCACAAAGTGAGGTGGTCAAATGGATAGAGTAGCTTTTTGAGGTACTAAAAGCTAAAGTTTTTAGTACCACCACTGTGAATGTTTTAAATTCAATAAATAAATAAATTCTTAGCCAGCCTAGTATTAAAAAAATATATTATTTTGTTTTTGTTTTTGTCTTTGTTAGTAGATAATTGCATCTTAATGTATTTAGAAATAATGATTTTGTGTGTTTATAATTTTTTTTAATACTATATGAATACTAGTTAGAGTTTTTAATACTCTAATTCCTACTAGCTAAAAATCCTGAGTCCATCCTTGCGATCAAACTGGCAGTACCTTTTTTTTTTTTTTTTTTTTTAAAGGAACATATTAACTTTCAATTCACAGTTATAACCCATCATACCAGGCGATTTGGTCCAATTTCGAAACCATGATGTCAATCATGTGCCCTTGTGAAAAAATGTGTAAATAAAATAAAATATTTTATTGATAATTTGATATCACCTGAAATTGAACACCGTAATAGATAGTAAAAAGAAAATGGCAAATTATAACTTACCCACCTATGATTTGATTGAAATTTAAGTTGCCTACCTGTGGTTTAAAAGTTGACACTTTGCCCACGTGAGGTTCACTCTGTTAGGCTTCCGTAACTCACCTCTGTATTTTCACCGTTAAAAACACAAAAAAGATAACAAAAACATAAAAATTAAGATCTAAGAACATATTTCATAAAATGGTGACACTTTGGCTTAAGAACACTCTTCCTCTTCATAAGCACATTCTCAACTCTCAAGCTTATCAATACAAACAAAACTATCAAAGGGATAGAAAAGATTGAGAAAGAAATTTGTGGTGCATTTGATTTGGTTTTAATTTTTGGTTGCAGTGGCTATGGGTTTATGTTCAAAATTTATGGGGTTTAATTTTTGGTTTATGTTCAAGATTTATGGGTTTAGTTTTTGGTTTAGGTTTATGTTCAAAAATTCTGGGTTTAGCTTTTAGTTTCTAAATAAATTGGTATGGGCGGGAGAAAGATTGGCAAGTCTTCTAGGCTGTAAGATAGGATCCATTTCTACCAAATTAATTTTGTGGATACGACTTGGATATTTGGAAATTGGTGATTGAACAGATGTGGATGTTGAGGTTCGAAAAAATTGTATTTGTCAAGAGGGGCGCATGATTCCTCCTTTAAGCAACCTACTTTTCTTCTATCTTTGATATGCTAATCCATGTGGCTCATATGTAAGATAAATTGAAGTGCCACTTCTTTATGTTAATCATGTTTTGTTCCTTTCTATGCATCATGTCATAAAGTTAAAATTTAGGACCCCAAAAAAAGGCTAAACCCATAATTTTTTAGCATAAACCCAAACCAAAAATTTAATCCCCATAAATTTTGAACATAAACCCATAGCCACTACAACTAAATATTAAAACCAAATCAAATGCACCACAAATTTCTTTCTCAATCTTTTCTATCCCCTTGATAGTTTTGTTTGGATTGATAGACTTGAGAATGTTCTTATGAAGAGAAAGAGTGTTCTTAAGCCAAAGTTTCACCATCTTAAGAAATATGCTCTTAGATCTTGATTTTTATGTTTTTGTTATGTTTTTTGTGTTTTTAACGGTGAAAGTACAAAGTGGATTATGAAAACCTAACGGAGTGAACCTCAGGTGAGCAGAGTGCCAACTTTTAAACGACAGGTAGGTAACTTAAATTTCGGCCAAACCACAAGTGGGTAAGTTGTAATTTGCCCAAAAGAAAAAGGAAGTTGCCTTCAGTTAAATGGTGGTAAGCACGTTGTGTAAAACTGAGTTTTTTATTGAAATAACACTATGGTTGAAAATTTTTCTAGTGTGAATGTTTTCCTTATTTAAAGAAAATTTATATATTAAGAGTGCTTAGAGCTTAAGCAATTTTATTTTCAAATGATATAATTTTATTTGTAATGTATTCACAACCAATTAAATGTTTGAGAATCCTCTTCAAATTCATAAGAATTTTCAATATATATATATATATATATATTCAAAATGTCATTCAAGCCATTTGAAATACCCCTATAATGCATGAGAATCCTTTTAATACTCTTGAGATTCTAAAAGACTAGTAATAGCTCGTGCAATATATAGAAAAGTTCAAAAAAATTTAAATATAATTATTGTACTTATTAATAGGTACTAATTATGATTATATTTGCATATAAAACTGTCTATTATAACATTAAAATAAAATATGATGTGGCAAGATTCTAATGAATGGTATAATTATTGTTGTGGGCCTTTTTGTAATATTGGGCTGGGCTACCTCCTGCAGTACTGGACCCAAATATTTTGAGTAAGGGAGTTGAGATCGGTTCAAATGCAACTCAATTTGGTTCGGTTTATGCGCGAACTATGTCTCATTTGCCAAGAATGTGCTTACGGCAGGTAGAGTTACTTTTGAAGAGTTGTGGCAGACAAACATAATAATAATAACAAAAAAAAGTACTTGGGCTTCTTAATCAAAGTGAATAAATAATCCCTAATTAACAAAGCTAATCACAATAATAACAATAACTTTTGTAAAAAAAAGTAAGGGGAATAAGTGGGTAGTATATGAGTTAATCAAAAAGAAAGAAATCAGATCAATCTAATCCGCAAGACCAAAACCAGAGAGGGAAGAACATTTCTTCTCAATGCGAATAATCCCCCGGAGAAATCCTACCGTGGAAATTAATCACTTTGAGAGAAACGGACCGAAATAGTTGGTGCTCAAGAGAATTCTTTGCTTCTGGTAGAGAGCATGACTTTGAAAGGGAGAGAGGAAATCAACCTATTGGTGCATGCCTGCCATTCTAACTCTCTATTTTTTCTTTTCTTCTAGTATTACTTTGTTATCTTTTTTTTCTTTTTTCTCTTTTTCTCAATACTTGTTTTCTATTCCGCAATTTTTTCTTAGAAGTTCCTATTACTGTAATTGTTTTCCCCTATGCACGGCAAGGGCTTCCTTTTATAATGTCTGTCGTAATCGGGTTTTACTATTTTAACCCTTAACCACTTTTGTCTGGTCTGGGTGTACTTGTCGACCACCACTGGTCCGTCTGTGTTGGCTGTGCCACTCCCCATCACCAGACAAAGAAGTATTTTGTTTGTTTGTCTGTCGTAGCACCCTTTCCTACTACGGTGTGGGTGCTCTTTTTCCCTATCCCTCATGGCATGCACCTAATGGCTCCAACTCAGTCTTACTTCTTTTGAGTGGTATGTCATCCCAACAAGATATTTTTCCCAAAAGAACCTGAGTAGAAACCTCAGAATAGGTTTTTTCCCTCTCCCCACCACCAAACCATGCCCTTTTTCCTCTGACCCATGACCTCACCGTGTCCTATCTGGGCCTCGCGCGTGCCTCTCTTCTATGTATATCCAAAATCTGTTTGCTACTGATGCATTCGCCGTGGTTGGCCTGCACAGTCTGTCGTCCGTCTTTGACTTTTTATGTAAGTTGTTTTATGATTTCTCTTTCTTTTATGGCTTGCCCCACTTAGGAGCTGGGCTTTACTTGATTGTGGGTTTTGCCTTCTTTAGCTTAATTTTTTTCTACTACCATCTCCTGCCATATCATTTTGTCATTCCTGCTGCGACGTTGTTTGCCCCGATCTTGCTGGGCCTTTTTGGATCTACCGTTTATTCTTCTCCCAATGGCCCAGTATGGCTATTGGTTTTTTTATTACATTACTGGCGGGCTCCTGTGTCCCATTTGTTTTCTCTTGGGTGTCCTTGGCCCATTTGCTTTCCTCGGGTTTCCTTGACCCTTTTCCTAATTTTGCATTCCCATGGGTTTTTACTAACTTCTTTGAGCTTCCCCGGCCCAATTACTTTATCCCTCATCTTTGGGGCTCATGAGCTTGCCATCAACCCTTTACTTTCTTTGCTTTCATTACTTTGGACCTGTTATAGCTCATTCTCACTTTTCCACATCATATACTACCCATGGGTTTGCTATTTCTCTCTTTCTGGGCTCCTTTAAGCCCATTTGCCTCATCAAGGCCCATTTGTTTATTTCATGGGCCTGTGATCCATTATTCTTGCCACTTAGGCCTAATGGGTTTTCTATCCATTTACCAACTCTTTTCTGTCCGCGTTGCTAGGCTTCTCCTTTCTATTTGGACTTCCAGAATGATCATCAACAATTATATTAAGTTTTATAGGAAATTTTTATAGATATTTAAACTCAACTGAAAAGTATAAATTAAAATAATGATGTGCAAAAATGTGGAATTTCAAAAGCTTATGTGGCAATGTTAGAAGAAGTCAATCAAAAGTTAATGATGATGGCAAGCATCTCATTCAAGCCATACAACAATACTCTCCTATATAATTTCACTATTCAAAACATTGTTCAAGTCATTTGAAATGTCTCACTAATGCTTGAGAATCTTTTAAATTTTTGGGTAAATTACATTGATACCCTTGAAGTACAACTAAATTAGACTTGCTAAACCCAATTTTAAAGAAATGGCATTTTAATTGTCCCATATGATTAAAATAATTGACACTTTTGGCAAAGCAAAGTGTTACTTATTTTGAGCATTTGGAGAAGGAATATCATTTTCTTGAAAATTGGGTATAATAAGTCTAATTTCACTATGGCTTAAACGTGCGAGAGTAATTTAGCCTAAATTTTTAAGAATCCTAAGATATTATCTAAGTAGATGCTATGTTAACTCCTTCCTATGTGATTTCAATGCTAATTAAGAACATCACTCAAACCATTCAACAAGATTCTCCTCCTACATATTGGTCTATTCTAAATGTCATTCAAGTCATTTGAAATGTCTCATTAATGCTTGCGAAGCTTCTAAAGTTTCTAACAGATTATTGAAGTAGACGCTACG
Source organism: Quercus gilva (assembly GCA_023621385.1). Lineage (NCBI taxonomy): Eukaryota > Viridiplantae > Streptophyta > Magnoliopsida > Fagales > Fagaceae > Quercus > Quercus gilva. Next base: position 38,982,726 of record CM042479.1, on the reverse strand, counting down.
TTAACTCCTATGGTCCTTCCTATGTGATTTTCTAGGACAATGCTGAAACTGTCATTCAAATTTCCATTGAAGTGTTTTAACTCCTTCCTATGGGATTTCAATGCTAATTAAGAACATCACTCAAACCATTCAACAAGATTCTCCTCCTACATATTGGTCTATTCTAAATGTTGTTCAAGTCATTTGAAATGTCTCATTAATGCTTGCGAAGCTTCTAAAAATTTCTAATTGATTATTGAAGTAGACGCTACATTAACTCCTTTGGTCCTTCCTATGTGATTTTCTAGGACAATGCTAAAAATGTCATTCAAATTTCCATTGAAGTGTTTTAACTCTCACTCAATTGACCAATACCCCCTAGGTATAGCAAAATTAAACTCGCAATACCTGATTTTCAAAAAATGACACTCTGGTCTCAAATGATCAAAATAATCGAAACTTTGCCCCCTTTGAAATTATTTTGAGAGCATAATGTCAATTATTTTGATCATTTTGGCACGAATTGTCATTTCTTGAGCATAATTTTGCTATAGCTTAAGGGTGTAAGCATAATTTATCCTAAAAAGTATAATAATCCTAAAATATTTCCTAAGTAGACGCTACGTTAACTCCTTCCTACATGATTTCTGAGGCTAAAAATGTCGTCCAAGCAATTCAACAAGACTCTCTCACCACATATTGGTCTATTTAAAATGTCGTTCAAATCATTTGAAATGTCTCACTAATGCTTGAGAATCTTCTTCAAATTCCTAATTGTTCCAAGGGACTATCGAAGTAAACCCTACATAACTCCTCCTTGTATGATTTTCTAAGATAATGCTAAGGAGGTCTATTCAAATTGTAGTTGAAGTTGAAGTCATTCCACGTCTATTAGTGTATTCGAAATATTCTAGAAGATGTCAAGACTGTTGTTGTCTTCCATTGATATGTGATTTGTAAACTTTGTCAATAAGGCCAATCATATTATCGAACCTCTATTGTCCTTGCCGTTAGATTCTTTTCATGGTGCCCGGAGGCCAATCTCTTCCTGATGAAATTGTTTGTTCTGAAAGGAGAGATGATCCTTTTCTTTGATTTAATAATATTAATATACGAAGAAAAAAAATTACTACTTTAATCAAACAATCAATTTCTTATATTCGCTTATGACTCATGGGGAATAAATTTGATTTATAGACATATTATATAGAAAATAATAATACAGAATTATTTTCTATTTTATTAGATTTAATTTTAATTTTTTGTCAGTGTTAGATTGAGATTTAAAATTATAAATTCATTGGTGTGCTTAAATGAATAGCTGAATAGGAAAAATTATTAGTGTTACATATCAATGGCAGATAGTGAAGTAATGGTAGAGATTTTTTTAGATAATACCACAAAATTATAAGAATTTTTATTTATTGAAAGGTAAATTGTAAATTACACTTTTAAAGTTTTGGGATGTTTGGATTTTATACCCTAAAATTTTAAAATTTAAATTTTACTCCATAAAATTTAGAAGTATTTGAATTTTACACTTTAAAGTTCCAAAAATTGAATTTTACAGTCTAAAATTTGAGAGTGTTTGGATGTGACACTAAAGTTTAGGAAATATTTAAATTTTACACTCTGAAATTTCAAAATTTAGAACGGTAAAATTCAAAATCCTAAAATCCAAACTTTAAGAGTATAAAATTCAAATTTCGAAATATTAAAATGTAAAATTTAAACACCCTCAAACTTTATAGATATAATTTATAATTTACCGAAACTAAAATCTTGAATACGACAATTTCTTTTCTTTTCTTTTCTTTTTTTCGTGCATAGCTTACGATACAAAGATTGTAGAAATAAAAATAAGTTGCAAAAAAAAAAAACTACACAAAACTTGGTCAAAAAGATGAAAGACTAGAGTCAACTGCCGTTTAGACTTATTAGTACCGTTTCGGTGGTCGTGAGTGGAATGATGACAAAATTGACAAGGACACGCGGAGGATATTCCAAAATCCCAAAGTCAGTTACTTTTTTTTTTTTGAGAGATATCCCAAAGTCAGTTACAGCTGTCCATTTGTCCTCGCTTAAATTATAGGCAGCATATTGCCTATTTTCCCCCATTATTTATGGGTCTGAATTACATACTTAATAGTATTATATTTAACTTTTACTCTCTCTTTTCTTTTCTTTTCTTTTTTTTAGGCGTAAATACACTTTTGGTCCCTACATTTTGGGCCATTTCTCGATTTGGTCCCTAAACTTATTTTGCTCTTAAGTCAGTCTCTGAAATCAAAAAATCGATTCTATTTTGGTCTCTGCCGTCAACCCACCAACAGAAAAATCTAATGTGGCAGACGGAAAACACTGTTTGCTGAGGTGGCTAATAAAATAATAATAAAAAAATATATTTAAATGCCACATCACATTTAAATTAATAAAAAATGCCAACTCATAAAATTTAAACAAAAAAAAAATCTAATTTAAAGTAAAATCATTTCTTAAAAAAACGAAACTGGAGAACACAAACCCAGTGAATAAAAAAAACCCAGCAACCCAGTAAAAAACGAAACTGTAGTGCCTTAGTGAAGAAAAAAAACGAAACTAATGTTAAATTCTCTCATCACAAGAACACAAACCCAGCAACCAAGAACTCAACCATCACAAGAACACAAACCCAGCTACCAAGAAGTCAAACCCATATCAGAAGAACACAAATGAAAAGAAGAAAAAATTAAATTAAATACTAACTATAAATATTCTTCATGTTCTTCCAAGTACAAGAAGCAACCAAACCAATCTCTAGCAAACCCCAAATCCAAATCCAGCAACCAAATCCAATCTCCATCAAATCCAGAAAAAAAAAAAAATAAATCCAAGAAACCAAACCATAAATAAACCCGAGAAACAAACCCATAAACACAGTAACCAACCCAATCTCCAGTAACCCATAAACCCAAAAATTTTCTTGGGAAACAAACACACAAAAAACCCATAAAATCAAACAACCCAATCGCGATTTCTTTGCTCTCGCTCACCAAATCACCAACTCACAAAAACCCATAAAATTGCTTTTACCCAACAAAAAAGGAAAGGAAAATCGGACCACATGTGAAGCGGTAGGCGGAGGAGATAAGGCTTGGGGTGGCTCGTCCATGGCAGATCGAGAATAGGTGTGCTGCTACCTCCACCAACGAGCCTCCCACGTGAAAACCCTCAAGGGAAAGAAAGAGTTGTGAACTCCGGCCATGGCAGATCGTCCATGGTAGATCGTTTTCTCCACATCAAGCTTGTGAGCTCCGGCCATGGAGTTACAATGGAGAGTGATTCCGTCCATGGCCGGTGAAGAGAGAGAACATTTGAGATTAGAAAAAGAAATAGACTAAAGAAATATTTGTGATAAGGTTAAAGAAATAAGAAGAGAAAGAAAAAGAATTTTAAAAAGAGAGAATTTAACTTAGATTAATTTTTTGTTTTTTGTTTCGTTTATTGTTTAAGAAATGATTTTACTTTAAATTAGATTTTTTTTTTTTGGTTTAAATTTTATGAGTTGGCATTTTTTATTAATCTAAATGTGATGTGGCAATTAAATATTTTTTTTATTATTATTTTATTAGCCACCTCAGCAAACAGTGTTTTCCGTCTGCCACATCAGATTTTTCTATTGGTGAGTTGACGGCAGGAACCAAAATAGAATCGATTTTTTGATTTCAGGGACTGACCTAGGAGCAAAATCAGTTTAGGGACCAAATCGAGAAATGACCTAAAATGTAGGGACCAAAAGTATATTTACGCCTTTTTTTTACTATTTGCAAAGTTTACTTGAGGCACCTCTTTACCTTTTTACTTTTTATTTATGTTAATTTTGATAAAAAGTTAAATAAGTTGTTCCTAAATAGAGACTAAAAGTCAAGACAAATAAACACCTAAAGTCAATCATTTTTTCCTTATGTTTAATTATTCTTTTGTTTTAGCATATTTCATTCAGGTAAGTTGATTTTCTAGCCTAGGAATTTTAAAGATATTTTTGTAATTTTTTTTTTTAATAACCCTAAAGAATAGAGAGTAATTCTAAATTTTAGGATAATTTCTCAAATTTATGGTGAATCCTAGATTTCTTAAACGGGCTGCATTACTCTTTGATTAAATTCAACAATTATCAACACTTGTTAACTAGAGGTTTAAAAACAAATTGTATGTTCAAAGACCCAGAAAGGTAGAGGTTCAACATTGTGAGGTTGGACCAAGGTAGCAAAGAACACAAATTTATTGTTATTAGTAAATTTAGAAATACAGTAGTATATGATGCAACCAAAGTAGCTGTCTCAATAGTCACAATGCATGACAAAATCTCTGGAGTTAGAGGTTTGAGGTTCTATTAATTGCCAGAAATATTTTCAACATTTTTACAAGACAACAGTCATTCTATTTAATCGGCCGAACCACAGCCAGTTCAGCAGTAGTTCTCACAATTCATTACCAATATTTGAAATGTGCGATTTTCTAAATATAAAAAAATATAATAATAATAAAATAAAAACGGATTGACTTCAAAACCATGTTATCAATCATACGATTCATAGCACGAGCTATTACAAGTCTTTTAAAATCTCAAGAGTATTAAAAGGAATCATATGATTCATATTCCCTTGTGATATATATAGATTAATAAAAACAAAAGCAAAAGCCGTAGCGTGGGCTCTCCCTAGGTCCACAAACAAAACAAATATATATATATATATATATATTTCATTTTTGTAGTTGGACCTCTCTTTCAAAGCCGTAGGCCCTCATTCTCTCCAATCAAGCTAGCTAGCCTAACTCAAATAGTAACTATCCAACCCAAAAACTTAACAAAAACAATAAAAATATTCACAAGTTAGAGCTAAATTTTTTGCAATTACAGTAAAATGATATAGATACCAATTGACTATAGCAAGCTGTTAAAAATAAAAATACAATATTTTATTAAGGTTATATCTCTTCCTTCAATTTAAAAACTCAAATTCTCTTTCTTCCTTTATTATTTTAATAAGTTGTTTATATTATTTTAAATGAAGTGATAAAAAAAAAAAAATAGAACATTTGATATTTGGTGTATTTTTAAGTGAGGTAGTCAAATAAATAAAGTAGCTTTTTGAGGTGCTAAAAGTTAAAAATTTTAGCACCACCACTGTGAATGTTTTAATTTTAACCCAAAAAAAAAAAATCCTAGCCAGCCTAGTATTAAAAATAAAAATAAAAATAATTTGTTTTTGTCTTTGTTTGTAGATAATTGTTTTTTAATGTATTTAGAAACAATGATTTTATGTGTTTATAATTTTTTAATACTATATGAATACCTATTTGGAGTCTTTTTTTTCTTTATATTTCGGCTCCTGTTAGTTTAAAATCTTAGGACCATCCCTACTATTGAACCGTCAGTATTTTTTTTTTTTACAAGGAACAGATTGACTTTCAATTCACAATTATAACCCGATCATACCAGGCAATTTGGTCCAATTTTTGAAACCATGATGTCAATCATGTGTCCTTGTGAAAAAATGAGTAAATAAAATAAAATATTTTATTGATAATTTGATATCACCTGAAATTGAACACCATAATAGATAGTAAAAAGAAAAAGGAAGTTACCTTTAGTTAAATGGTGGTAAGCTTATTGTGTAAAACTGAGTTTTTTATTGAAATAACACTATGGTTGAAAATTTTTCTTGTGTGAATGTTTTCCTTATTTAAAGAAAAAAATATATATTGAGAGCGCTTAGAGCTTAAGCAATCTTATTTTCAAATGATATAATTTTATTTGTGATGTTTTCACAACCAATTAAATGTTTGAGATTAATTCCTCTTCAAATTCATAAAAATCATATATATTTATATATATATATATATATATATATTCAAAATGTCATTCAAGCCATTTGAAATACCCCTATAATGCATGAGAATCCTTTTAATACTCTTGAGATTCTAAAAGACTAGTAATAGCTCGTGCAATATATAGAAAAGTTCAAAAAAAATTTATATATAATTATTGTACTTATTAATAGGTACTAATTATGATCATATTTGCATATAAAACTGTCTCTTATAATATTAAAATAAAATATGATGTAGCAAGACTCTAATGAATGGTATAATTGTATAAAGTTTTATAGGAAATTTTTATAGATATTTAAACTCAATTAAAAAGTATAAATTAAAATAATGACGTGAAAAAATGTGGAATTTCAAAAGCTTATATGGCAATGTTAGAAGTCAATCAAAAGTTAAAGATGATGGCAAGCATGTCATTCAAGCCATATAACAATACTCTCCTATATAATTTCAGTTGTTCAAGTCATTTGAAATGTCTTCTCAAAAAAAAAAAAAAAAAAGTCATTTGAAATGCCTCACTAATGCTTGAGAATCTTTTAAATTTTTGGGTAAACTACATTGATACCCTTGAAGTACAGCTAAATTAGACTTGCTAAACCCAATTTTAAAGAAATGGCACTTTAATTGTCCCATATGATTAAAATAATTGACACTTTTGGCAAAGCAAAGTGTTAATTATTTTGAGCATTTGGAGAAGGAATATCATCTTGAAAATTGTGTATAATAAGTCTAATTTCACTATAGCTTAAAGGTGCAAGAGCAATTTCGCCTAAATTTTTAAGAATCCTAAGATATTATCTAAGTAGATGCTATGTTAACTCCTTCCTATGTGATTTCACTGCTAATTAAGAACATCATTCAAACCATCCAACAAGATTCTCCTCCTACATATTGGTCTATTCTAAATGTCGTTCAAGTCATTTGAAATGTCTAATTAATGCTTGCGAAGCTTCTAAAATTTCTAACTGATTATTGAAGTAGACGCTACATTAACTCCTATGGTCCTTCCTATGTGATTTTCTAGGACAATGCTGAAACTGTCATTCAAATTTCCATAGAAGTGTTTTAACTCCTTCCTATGGGATTTCAATGCTAATTAAGAACATCACTCAAACCATTCAACAAGATTCTCCTCCTACATATTCGTCTATTCTAAATGTCGTTCAAGTCATTTGAAATGTCTAATTAATGCTTGCGAAGCTTCTAAAATTTCTAACTGATTATTGAAGTAGACGCTATGTTAACTCCTTTGGTCCTTCCTATGCGATTTTCTAGGACAATGCTGAAAATGTCATTCAAATTTCCATAGAAGTGTTTTAACTCCTTCCTATGGGATTTCAATGCTAATTAAGAACATCACTCAAACCATTCAACAAGATTCTCCTCCTACATATTGGTCTATTCTAAATGTCGTTCAAGTCATTTGAAATGTCTCATTAATGCTTGCGAAGCTTCTAAAAATTTCTAATTGATTATTGAAGTAGACGCTTCATTAACTCCTTTGGTCCTTCCTATGTGAATTTCTAGGACAATGCTAAAAATGTCATTCAAATTTCCATTGAAGTGTTTTAACTCTCACTCAATTGACCAATACCCCCTAGGTATAGCAAAATTAAAATCGCTATACTTGATCTTCAAAAAATGACACTCTTGCGTCAAATGTTCAAAATAATCGAAACTTTGCCTCCTTTTGAAATTATTTTGAGAGCATAATGTCAATTATTTTGATCATTTTGGCACGAATTGTCATTTCTTGAAAATTGGGTATAATGAGTATAATTTTGCTATAGCTTAAGGGAGTAAGTATAATTTATCCTAAAAAGTATAATAATCCTAAGATATTTCCTAAGTAGACGTTACGTTAACTCCTTCCTACATGATTTCTGAGGCTAAAAATGTCGTTCAAGCAATTCAACCAAACTCTCCCACCACAAATTGGTCTATTTAAAATGCCGTTCAAATCATTTGAAATGTCTTGAAATGTCTCACTAATGCTCGAGAATCTTCTTCAAATTCCTAATTATTCCAAGGGATTATAGAAGTAAATGCTACGTAACTCCTCCTTGTATGATTTTCTAAGATAATGCTAAGAAGGTCTATTCAAATTGTAGTGGAAGTCATTCCACGTCTATTAGTGTATTCAAAATATCCTAGAAGATGTCAAGACTCTTGTTGTCTTCCATTTGTATGTGATTTGTAAACTTTGTCAATAAGGCCAATCATATTATCATACCTCTATTTTCCTTGCCGTTAGGTTCTTCTCGTGGAGCCCGGAGGCCATTCTCTCCCTGATGAAATTGTTTGTTCTGAAAGGAGAGATGATCCTTTTCTTTGATTTAATAATATTAATATACGAAGAAAAGTAAATTTCTACTTTAATCAAACAATCAATTTCTTATATTCGCTTATGACTAGTGGGGAATAAATTTGATTTATAGACATATACTATAGAAAATAATAATACAGAATTATTTTCTATTTTATTAGATTTAATTTTAATTGTTTATCAGTGTTAGATTGAGATTTAAAATTATAAATTCATTGGTGTGCTTAAATGAATAGCTGAATTGGAAAAATTATTAGTGTTACATGTCAATGACAGATAGTGAAGGAATAGTAGAGATTTTTTTTAGACAGTACCACAAAATTATAAGAATTTTTATTTATTGAAAGGTAAATTGCAAATTACACTTCTAAAATTGGAAAGTGTTTGGATTTTACACTTTAAAATTTCAGAATTTAAATTTTACCTCCTAAAATTTGGAAGCGTTTAGATTTTACATCCTAAAGTTTCAGAATCTAGATTTTACTCTTTAAAGTTTAAGAGTGTTTGGATTTGACACTCTAAAATTTGGAGAGTATTTAAATTTTATACTTTAAAATTTCAAAATTTTGGAATGTAAAATCCAAAATCCTAAAATTGTAAGAGGTAAATTCCACATTCTAAAATAACATGATGTAAAATTCAAATATTTTCAAATTTCAAGGAAATAAAATTTAAATTCTGAATTATCAGAATGTAAAATTTAAATACTCTTAAATTTTATGGGTGTAAATTAAAACTAAAATCTTGAATATGATAAATTTTTTTTTTTTTCCATGTATCGTAAAGCTTACGATACGAAGATAGTAGAAATTAAAGTAATTTGCAAAAAAAAATTACACAATACTTAGTCAAAAAGATGAAAGACTGGAGTCAACTACCGTTCAGACTTATTAGTACCGTCTCGCATGGTCGTGACTCGTGAGTGGAACGATGACAGTGAAAAACTATAATTATTTTAATTCACAATGACAAGGACACGCGGAGGATATTCCAGTATCCCAAAGTCATTTACAGCTGTCCAAAAAGCCTGAATATGGCCTGCCCATTTGTCCTCGCTTAAATTATAAGGTGATTAAATAAAATACGTAAAATAAAATAAAAGTACTTATATGTAGTTATGTGTGTAGGCATTGCAATAAATTACTACAATTTGGCAATCCTGTGAAAAAATTGAATTGAATTTGTCAGATTCTAGATGCGACAGTTCCAGAATTCCATTTCCAATTAATGCTCTGTAAGTAAAACCAATGTAGTCAGTTTCGACCCGTACTGGTCGGTACGGTCAATATTTTTCATACCGGTGCGTGGAATTGTACAAAAACATCTTCATTTCGTACTGGTTTAAATACCGGCGTTACCGGAAGCGTTCCGGCTGTACCGGCCAAAATACCGGATTTCGGCTGGAAAATGAATACCGGCCCGAAACAGAAACGCAGATTTCTTTGAAATTTTTCACTCACCTGAGATAATTTCTCAACAAAATTTCATGATCTGGTGGATCTTTCACGTATCTCGGTCTCTTTTCTGCTTAGCTATCCATTTTTCTTCGTGTTCTCTGCAACGTCTGTGTTGCTCTGATGTTCTTCTTCATTTTTTTATGTCTCCAATGTTTCTCAAAGATTTTGAGTTTTCCTTTGAGTGCCCACGTGATATCTGACTAACTGACCAAAGGTAAGGGGAAGACTTGCTTTTTGAAATTTGAAATGAGATAAGACTCATCAGTAGAGGTAAACATGTGGAGGAGATAAAATCAAGGTAAAAATAAAGAAAGATAAATTGCAAAAGTAAAAGAGGATGAGTGGAGGTGATTAACAACTTGTTGGCAGATGATGGCAATTGAAAATTGATACACTTGTACCAAAACAAAAATAAAAATATTATATTTATAATATTTTCACAATAAATTTTAAATTTTAGAATGTTATTATTTTTTTTAAAATATTATATATATATTAAATTTATAAAATAGCGGTAAACTTGAAACGGTACACCAATATTGACCGGTATCGAAATATATTGTTCCACTAGCCAAACCGGTATAGCCTCCGGTACGAAATTGACTCCCTTGAGTAAAACAGTAAAAAAAGCCGCTTATATTGGTTACTAATTTATTATGATTCCTTTAAAAAAAAATTACTATGATTAGTGGTTTTAGTACAAAGTTTTTTATCATCGAATAAGAAATATAATAATCACTTGCACCAAAAAAAATTAGTGTCGCATTCTCAAAAAAAAAAAAAAAAATTAGCATCTTAGTTTGATGATTATAAATAATTATTAAAACTATAAAAAGAAAAATTTTATTAAGGTTATTGCTTATTACCAACAAAAAATTTACTATGGCTATTGGCTAGCTGGGTAATTGTAAATGTGATACTAAGAGCATTAGTACTTGAGACTGCAAAAAAAAAAAAAAAAAAAAAAAATTTGCATTCTCAAACACTACTTTATCAATTTTACTAACTCATTTTACAACTCACCCTATATCCCAGTTTTTATTTTTACATACAACTCAATAAAATAATATAAACTACCTAATAAAATAATAAAAAATATTATTCTTTTTTTTTTTCCACTCACTTTTTCTCTTCACACACAGCCACATATTAAAATAATATTTTTTTTTACCACCTATGAATAGTAAGGTTGCATATATGCAACCTGCAAATTTTTTAAAATTTATAAGCCCAATGGAGTGGATTTTGGGTAGTTTAAGTTGTAAAATAGCAACTAAGGGGTGTTTACACCCCTAATGCTAGTGCTCTAATAAGGAGCGGGTACAACCGTACGGGATCAGTAAGTGCTTTGACTTTGTGTTTTAATTTATTTTAAGAGAAGACTTTGTGTTGATTAGTGAATTAGTATCATAATTTTTTTATTGGGTAATATTAATATGATAACTCAAATAAAAATTAATTGATCCAGTTCCTCCACCACAGCAAACCTCAATTAGATTCAGGCATGATACACTTTTTAGTTATTGGGAGAGCCCAACAAATAAATCTATTACAAAAGAGTTTGGTTTTATAAAAAAAAAAAAAAAAAATCTGTAGGTTCTCTACTATAAATGGTGGATTCTTAAAATACATATAATTATTAGATTGATTGGCTCTTAACTTAACAAGTGCAAAAAAAAGTGCATTAATGAACTGATTTGCCTCCCTAAAAATATATTAAACTTCAGACCTATGGAAATCATGCAATTATTGAGCAGGAGCTCCGTCATAAGATTATTCAATGAGTGGTCATCTAATTCCACGTAAAAGAAAATTAATTCCAAGATGTAATTTGGTAATTCAAACAAAACTTATGGCTCCTCATCAGTCCTCTCTATCTAAGGATTTGTTTTTCTTGACATTTACTTGTATTGTAAAATATAGGGTCATGCTAACAAGTGCCCTAAGGGCACTCATTAATAATTCATTTTAAGAAAGTTTTGATACCACTTTTATGGGAAATGAAAAAAGTTGTCAAAATATTAATTACTTTTTTTTCATTTTCCATAAAAACTTTCTTTAAATGGATTATTAACCAGTGCCCTTAGGGCACCCGTTAGCATTTCCCTAAAATATATTATACTTTGTCGGAAGCTGTACAGAAATCACAGACGGTTCCCATATAAACCTGGTATTGACCTAAATTGTTTTTAGAATCAAACCCTTTTTTATTATTATTCTAGACGTTATTGTCTTAGTTCAACTAGGACCAAGTAGTTCATAAAAAAAAAAAAATAATAAAAAATAAATAAAAACCAGGACCAAGTAAAGCAGATAGAAATTTCCCTCTCATAAGTCTCAAATAACTAGGTCCGTCTGGATACAAATTTCTTATATTTAGGTACTCTCATGCTAGATGTTTCTAACATAAATATATTTTATTCTCCACTTTTGAAACGTAAGAGCCCTAGAAAGCTAGAACTAGAAGAAGGAATTGGCAAACACAGGCTGTTCAACCCAGTATAACCAGACTGAACAACCCGATTTGACTGCCAACAAAACTGAACAACCTGATTCGACTGCCAACAAAGTTGATGTCAACATGTATATGGGTTCGGTTAATGAATATCTGCATATATTAATATCTATTTTTGAAAAAAATTTATTGAGAATTGAAAAAATTGTTAAATCAATTAATCATTTTTTTTTAATTTTTTTTATAAAAAGAATTTCTTAAAATTGTTTACAAACGTATGTTCCAATGGCACACGTTAGTAAAATTCTATGTACATTACCATAGTTTTTGTCAGGGAAGGTAGACAAGAAGTCAACTAGGACCAAGTAGTAGTTCATCAAAATATAAGAATTATTTTGAAGGTAGTTTTTCTTCTTTATCGTCTATTTTATATGAACTGAATTCAAATTATATTTGATGTAACTTTAAACTATATTATACCATTTAATATTTTTTTTATATGAGTAGGTTTAAATTTTTTAACAATACATGCTTACAAAATTTCAAAATGATCTAAAATTAATAATTATGTCATTAATTAAATGTTTAAATTGCAAGTTTTTATATTTAAAATTTTACATTAAAAATGGGTTTTTATATAAGCTATACCATTACTTATAAGAGATTTCGGGAGGTGTCAGGGGTTCCCCTCCCCCCTTGCAATACAATTATTTAAACAAAGCCTATAAAGGTGAATTAAAAATTTTAAAACTTAAATTTAAAGAAAAACTAAAAGCTAGATCAATGAAAAACCATAATAAAAATTTAGCTTATTTTTAAGAGATTGTTGTCTGTTGTTATTTTCCAAAAAAAAAACAATCTCATTCTCATAGTTGCCTTTTTATGTTTTGAATTATACAATAAATGTTTTTGATATTTTGCACTTACCAAACACCCCAAAAAAAAAAAAAATTCAACTGTTTTTCAAGGTTGTTTCCAAACACAGAATAATGAGACAATTTTTCAAAAAATATTTTATGTTGAAACAAAGAATTATAATTATTTATGGTTATAGTTTTGAAATATTATATTTTTTTATTAAAAAAAAAAAAAAAAAAAACCTCTAAACACGTTTAAAGAGGATAATGTAACTTTATATGAATTAATAAGAGCTAACCAATTACTAATGTCTTGTTTCAAAAACAGAGGTATTTTGCTAAGGACAAAACTGAGGTACTGTATTTTAGATGTTGTTCCTTAGGTTCCTCTCTTAAAATTTAGCCATGTAACTACTTAACTTAAAAATATACTTCCATCACATTTAAAAAAATCCACATGGCAGAATCTTAAAAATGGAACTTAAGAAACAACACCTAAGTACTGTATCTAAATTTTGCTCTTTTGCTAAATAGTTTCAAAACAGTGACATTTTGATACATAATTTGTAAATTGGGGATAAATGTACATTCCACAAGGTATGGTCCTAAAATTACGTACTTTACTACGTCTATAAATTAGTGGAGTTAGTTACAGGCGCGCGGTTATAACTATTACCAATAAATTAACTTCTTCCCCTTGTTTCTCACTATAAGAGTATAAGTATAAGAACAGACAAATTGAATAAGAATTAAGCTTCGGTCACCAATTTTTATAGCTTATGTTTTTTTACAGATACCTCATGTTCCATACACATTAGTGGGGACAAGAAAGTCGGATTTAGCAACTGGAGTGGGCAACATGTCGACTGTCGACATATTTAATGGTAGTATGAAAATGTAAAACCTTAGATTTATGTTGGGCGGGCCTCATTCAATTTAATGAATTTGCAGTTCCCATTTAAAAGTGGCCAGAAAAAAAAGAGGGTTGACTGTCATTTGACTTAAATGTTATATAGAGACAATATATATATATATATATATATAAACACAATTTTTGTGTTACAATCTTGATATAATAGACTATAAATAATAGAAGAAAAGAAAAATGATAAACAATCATTCATAATCTGCCATATAATATAAATTGTGACACAAAAGTTATCTGTCTTATAGTATAAGTTGTGATACAAAAGTTACGATTGCAAGAGAACTTTCAACAATAGTATCATTATATTTATCAGGCTGGTAATGAGAACGTGTGTGATGGATCAAAGCCTAGCCGAGATTCCCAATCCAAGAAAAATAAAAATAAAAAGTTGACCTGATGATAACAAATCATTGCCTCGTTTTACACGCAATTTGACTCAATCAACCCAATTGCTACGTTGAATTAAACCACTCAAACTTGAGGGAACTACATCAAGGCCTAGATTGATTTCTGGTAAAACACAGAATTAGCTAAACTTTTGAATGTAACATTAGACTTGTTTGTAATATTATTCTAGGTTTAAATTATTAAAGGTCATGTTAACGGGTACTTTTAAGATAATTATTAGTAAATCACATTAAGAAAGTTTTCAACACTATTTTTACAGAAAATATATAAAAAAAAAACTGTTAGAATTTTTTTTTTGAAAATTAAAAAATTAATTACTTTATTATTTTCTCATAAATGTTTCTAGAAATAGTTTCTAAATTAATACTCTTAGAACATTCTTTAACATTTCTCAATTATTAAACATTATTGAAAACAAATACTCACTGATTACTCATGCAATGATATTGTGTCCATATTACCACACAATGTTTTGAGTGTAACACATAATTCTTAAAGATGAATATTACCATATAATTAAAATTTCACATATAAGAAAGTTTTAAAAAAAATATTTAAGTGTCACACTCAAAACCCCAAATACTCTGTGTTTTACGGAGAAATCCCTCAGGATTTTGTATACTATTTTTCTCTTATTATCGTTGGCATTTGTTTACCCACATTACCAGATTACCATTCAAAGTCAAGCTCAAAGAATAAGAAAGGCACATGCCCCAGCAACCCTTATAAAATTCATCTCGATCCGCTTAAGCTAGCAACCATTGACATTGTCAGTAACCAACCTATTCTTCAGCAATGGCCTCCCAAACTAGCCAACCTCACTTTGTCTTGATACCACTCATGGCACAAGGCCATATGATTCCCATGATAGACATGGCCAGGCTCTTTGCAGAGCGTGGCGTTATTGTTAGCTTGGTCACAACCCCTTGCAACGCCTCAAGATTTGACACAATTGTTCATCGAGCAAAAGAGTCTGGACTCCCACTTCGCCTAGTACAAATCGAGTTCTCATGCCACGAAGTGGGACTTCCTATTGGGTATGAGAATCTTGATATCCTACCTTCACCAGACTTGCTAAGAAAATTCTACAAAGCTCTTAGCTTGCTACAAGAACCACTAGAAAAACACCTCGAGAAACAAAATCCCCCTCCAACTTGCATTATATCTGACAAGAACCTGTTTTGGACGTCAAAAACAGCTCAAAAGTTCAACATTCCAAGGCTTGTTTTTCATGGGACGGGCTGTTTCTCACTTCTAAGCTCGCATAATATCAAATACTACAATGCTCATCAATCGGTCACTTCTGACTCAGAACCTTTTGTGATTCCAGGACTGCCCCAAAGAATTGAAATAACAAAAGCCCAGCTGCCAGGAACATTTGTTACACTTCCCGATTTTGATGATTTCCGAGACAAGATACAAGAGGCTGAATTAACAGCTTACGGGGTTGTAGTAAACAGTTTCGATGAGTTAGAGAATGAGTGCATTGAGTTGTACAGAAAGGCTATTAACAAGAAGGTGTGGTGCGTTGGGCCAGTTTCTTTATGTAACAAGGAGAATTTGGACAAGTTTGAGAGAGGCAACAAAGCACCAATTGATGCGCATAAATGCTTGGAATGGCTTAACTCGAAGAAACCAAGGTCAGTTATTTATGCTTGTCTAGGTAGTTTATGCCGCCTTGTTCCTTCGCAACTAATTGAGCTTGGGTTGGGTCTAGAATCATCAAATCAGCCATTCATTTGGGTAATCAAAACAGGACCAGAGTTAGAGGAGTGGTTGTTGAAGGAAAATTTTGAAGAAAGGATCAAAGGGAGGGGACTCTTAATCAGGGGATGGGCTCCACAAGTATTTATTCTATCCCATCCAGCAATAGGAGGGTTCCTAACACACTGTGGTTGGAACTCAATAATAGAAAGCATGTGTTCTGGGTTGCCAATAATAACTTGGCCTCTGTTTGCCGAGCAATTCTTTAATGAAAAGCTAGTTGTTGAAATTTTGAGGATTGGAATTCGGGTAGGTGTGGATATCCCTGTGAGATGGGGGGATGAAGAGAGAGTTGGGGTGTTGGTGAAGAAAGATGAGGTTGAGAAGGCCATAGTTATGTTGATGGATGAGGGAGAAGAAGGTGAAAAGAGAAGAAAGAAAGCAAGAGAACTTGGAGATATGGCAAGAAGGGCAATGGAAAAAGGAGGATCTTCTCAATTGAACATGTCTGTGTTGATTGAAGATATAAGAAGACAGTCCACTCAAGACCAAGGAGAAGTACTGCTCGGAGAAACTGCTTATGGTCACTAGTTCAGTCCCTACAGTTGTGTAAGACCTTTAAGTTTTATTTACAAATTTTTATTTTGGTAATAACAAGACTGCACACATTGTTATATACAAAGTACACACGTTCACTTTTTTGTAGAAAACTCATAACTTGAAGTTATGATTTTTAAATCACCCTTCTCAAAAAAAAAAAATGATTTTTAAATCACAAGTTCAGTACAAAAAAGCATATGTACGTACTTTGTGTGCAAGCGTTTGTGTGAAATAAAAACTACTCTTTTAATTTATATATTAATTTCATCGAGAACATCCTATAAATAAATGTATTTATACTGCAATAAAGAGTTTAAGGTTTTAGCAAAAACAATAAAGTGTTCAGGGGATTGACAACTTTTTTCTAATGCTTTCGACTTGAATTCCAGTCATATTATATTATAATTCTAATAATTTGTATATAACCAAAAAAAAAAAAAATTCTAATAATTTGTATACATACCTTTTTCGGATTATTTGTATGTTAATGCGAAAAGGCAATAATAAATATTACCCGTTGACTCGCCAGTATGGTTTATGTAGTTCGTGAGACAAGTAAACGGCAATTTCTTTTCATTATTTAAATAAATAAATAAAACCAAGCAATAATAAATATTACCCGTTGACTCGCCAATATGGTTTCTGTAGTTTGTGAGATAAGTTAATGGCAATTTCTTTTCATTAGTTAAATAAATAAATAAAAACCAACAATTTCTTCTTAGAGCCATTATCCAAATATTCCAATGATTTAGAAAATGCTCACGGATCTATATGGTGAACTACAAAATATACATGTCTGACAGATGGATGGGTTACAAATCTACGATTCTAACGTGAATTTAATATAACGATTTTAAAGGACTATTTGTTATATCCTAAATCCTAATTGACATTTTCTAAATAATTATGGATCTAATCATAATTAGTAGACAAATAGACATCCAACCAATAAATAATATTTTGAAGAAATTCGAAGGGGGGTTTTACTATATAACAATAACATGTTTAACCCCAATTAACCCAAAATGTAAGTCTATAAATATAGACCCAATTATGTTCTATCTCGGGTGAAGTTAAGATCACAACTCACAAAAATACTTAATTTATTTACCCCCTTACACATGAATCATTAAAAATAAATAAAAATTTGTGAGGGACAAGTATGCGGTGAAAGACAAATTGGATGTTGTTGTGAATTCTTTTGTAAATTTTTGTTGTGACTCCAGCTTTCTTGTTCTAATTTCTCAAGTTATTTATTTTTCTTCCATATTGGACTTTCACTCACATTTGTACCCAATAATCTCTCGACATGAATTAAACAAAAATTTCATTTAAAAGGGATTGAAATGTGAACCAAAATATTTTGAATGTTAATTGATTTATATTTATTTTTAATTTTACGTGAATATAAAGAATTATGTATGCAAAAGACCTTTATTTTCTAGAAACAAGCATTAAACTTATACTTTCCACTTAGTTATCAGTCTTATAAGATATGTTTAAACTATTTGTTGGTCAACATTACATAAATAAAAGTACCTTTATGCAAGGTAGTTGAAGTGTAATGTGAACACGAACAATTGTACTTCAGATGTGTTCAGTGGCGGAGCTAGGATCTAACTTGAGAGGGGGCAAAAATTACATTTGACAAGGACATTTATACATATGCAGGCAAACATATACATATAGTATTTGAGATCAATTTGCAAAATAACAATTCACTCATGTGTATGCTAAGCCATATTTCAATGTAAGAAAATTCCCAATAAAATAAAATATTCATTATATTATATTTATCTATTTAGAAATTTATTTACATGAATAATCCTTTTAAAATTTTAATTATAAAAAAAGTTATAACTCTACTTACAAATTGAAAGATTTTTAGTTGTTAGATAGACATAAAGTTCAACTTATGTAAATTTCTATTATTTTTGTAAAGCTAGATGTTATAGGTCTATTTATTTTAGCTTAACATGCAAACTTATTTTTGAAAAGCCATCCTATTTATTAACCATTTATTTATACTACGATACAAGAAATGCATTTAAAAAGTTACCAAAGAAAGAGAGTAGAAAAATCAAACATTATGGGGTTAAAAGTTAGACACGCATACAAGGTATCTGTTTATATATATATATATATATATATAAAATAGAATTGGATTATGTTAATATAGGATGCGCTTATATTTTAAGATGGCAAACGTGGGCTATGCTCCCAATCATCTCATGCAAGCCGTTGATTGTTTGTTTACAGTTTTATAACTTTTCATTAGTAATAGTTCCATTTTTTTTTTTTTTTTTACCTCAAATGCATCAAGGTAAGTTAATTAAGTAAATATTAACAGGTCCTTTGGGTGGGGCCAGGGGGGGCAAGTGCCCCCTCTCGACCCCCCTGGCTCCGTCCCTGGATGTGTTTAGTAGAGATGAGTATGGGAAGGTAGTTAAGGCTTGGATTGAACAACTAGATTCGGTTTGTGGCATGACTTAAACAAGGCTTAAGTGTCCCTAGAAGACAAACATTGAAATAATGTTTCACTTAGAAACTTAGGAAGACTAGATTCACAACGCAATTTCTTTGCCTCCTCTAGAGGGAGTGTAAAAGTGGGTGGATAGAAAAAATATAGTTTTCCCTTCCTATATTTGGTTACAAGAGAGTCAATACCGTACCGGAGGCTATACCGGTTTGGCCAGCGGTACGATATATTTCGGATACCGATCAATACCGGTGTATCATTTCGGGTTTACTGCAAAATAATATATATATATATATTCATAACATTTAAAATAAATAAATTTAGTATCCTTTTAATAATTTTTTTACTAGTATATTTTTTTGTAATTACTAATATACTAATTAAGCTTATAAGTTATAAGTAGTAGATGAGGAAAAAAAAAAGTACAAAATGAAGCTATGGTGACGTCACTGACGTGTCTGGGTAGGGAAGTTGTTAGTGAGGAAATATTTTCTTTTTTGTCAAAGGTGAAAAAAATTAAATAATATAAAAACTATGGTTTCAAATGAAAGAATCAAGAAACAATAAATACATCACCTGTTTTCTTATCTTTTCACTCACTGGTATCGCTGCATTTCTTACTTTTTCCTCTCCACACGTTTCTCTCTCTCACAGTCACTGGCATTCACATCTTTCAATAAGAAAACTATTGAAATACTCTTTTACAATTTCTTCTCCACTTTCAAATTTCAAACGATTTTAGCTCTCTCTTCTTAGCTTTGACTTGTCATTCATATTGCTGCTTGTGTCATTGTCCATCACCACTCAAGATTCGGTGAGAGGCCGTTGGCTTCAGTGAAAAAAGACACGGTGAGTGCATGAGATGATTCTAACTTCATTTTGCAAAGCTATTGTGCATTTTTCTTTCATTTTTCTCTTTCTTTCTGTTGGATTTTCTTAGCTTACTCAGATTTGCACAATCCTGTCCTTAAAAAACTGCCAAAATTACCAAAAAAAAAGAAAAAAAAAAAAAAGCATTTCATGTTTCGGCCCGGTATCCATTTACCGGCCGAAACAGTCGGATTTCGCTGGTACGGCCGGTATTTTTTTCTATACGAAACAAGGGGTTATCTGTACTGATTTATTGGCCAATACGGTATGGAATTGACTTCCTTGGTTTGGTTGAAGGAGTGGAAAAGTAAAGAAGTGGAAAACTCTTTTGTTTGGTTGAGTACAAAAGTGAGAAAATAAAAAATGTAGCTTGTATAAATTTACTCACATGGTCCTGGTACACAAAAAAACAATTTTTAAAAATAGTTTATAAAAATTAATTTTTTTAATTGCCAAAAACTAACCCAACTATTAAAACATATAGCATAAAAAAAGTTGCATTTGATATAAAAAATAAAAAGAGACAAACTTTTTTTTTTTTGAGAAACAAAAAGAGACAAAACTTGTGCACTACTATACCTGAAGAAAGAAAGAAAAAAAAAAGTGGGGGGAGGTGGGGAATAGTGTAGCAGGCAATAGTAGTAACATTTTCAAAAAAGAAAAAAAGAAACAAGAACCAACATTAAATTAATAAATAAGGGGAGCGTAGACAGGTAATTTCACATCAAACCCATTTCTTTCTCACCTTTCTCTCACTTTTTCTTCCCAAATTAGGGAGAACACTTTTTCTCTCCCTTCAACCAAATACCCTCATCTCTCCTTTTTCTCTCTTATTTTATCTCCATTTCTATCATTTCACCCCAACCAAACACACTCTAAGTCTCTGAAAGACCAACATATGACACAATTGACAAGTACCCTTAGTCTCTCTAAAATTATAGGGGAGTGGAGTGCTTTTGAATAAGTTTTTTCACTTTTAATTATAGTGGAGGATGTAGGTTCTAGAAAAAAGGAGCATTAAGTTAAGAGCATAAAAGGATGAAGGTTGAAATTTGAAAATTAGTGGGACCAAGTGTCACGCCCCAAACCCAATACCCGGATTTGTGACCATGACCGGCATGCTAATATCAAGCCTAAACCTAACATTAACAAGAACCAACTTAACTTTTAACAAAAGCTTTCCTCTTTCTTTTCATTCTTGTTTCTTTACTTCAAAGATATAACTTTTCCTGTGACATTCAGAGCATCTACACTGTACTCAAAATATAACAAAATCCACCAGTCACTCCAATTCTAAATCTCACATAATACATCTCTTATTGCTTTAAGGTACACAACCTTCATTAGATCCTAAAGTACACAATATTACAGGCTAACATCAAATTGCTAATTTAGAATCTATACATTTAAAATTTAAAATTAGCTCCCTCCAGACTTGACTAAGGTTCCCTCTGCTCCAATTTAAAACCTATTGACTGAAAAATGATAGGGTGAGCTACGAAGCCCAGTAAAGGTAAGATATATGAGAATTCAATAAGGATGCATGTAAATCCATTCATTTCATTTTATAATTATTCAGATAGGAGAACATCTTTCCATACATAGTATTTTATACTATATATAATAATAACTTATACGCTTCTCGTAGGAAAATAATTGTTCTCCTTTTTCTTATCAAAATAATATTATAGAAACCTTTCGGATTGAATTTCTTTCATTTCTTACAAAGTCACCATATACATTTTCATTACAAAATAATCATTTTAACTTAAAATCAAATAATCGGTAACTTTGTCTTTAACTAGAAGCATCTTAAAAATAATAAAACTTTCCTTCATAAACTTGTTCTCGTGAAATATTATACCTTTCATAATTATAAAACTTTACATTTCATAAAGAGAAACAAATATCTAATAGCTTCTTAACGTAAATTTGTACTTTCATCAGAAGTTTTATCTTTATAGCATAACAGAATTTCAGGAACTTTTATCTTTAATGAACAGCTTTCTTTTCATCAGAACTTCTTCTTTTCATGAGAGCTTTTAACTTTCTACAATGCATTTAACAAAATAATTCTCTCATGATTAATAACATAATATAGCTGTTCATACATAACTTATTGGTTAGTCCATATCTGATAAGTCTGTACTTATTTGGGAGGCTTCTAACACCACGGTACTAGGCATCCAGCATTCCCCACAATGCTAGGTATTCCCGTGATCACATCATAATACATATCTTCCAACCATGGGGGTAGGTTGGCTTCCCCCAAGTTGGCCGTAACCAACAAGGGCGGGTACAGCAGAGCCAATCCCACTTAATGGCCAATCATATAACGTTTTCCATGGAAAGCCAGTAATTAACCCCTACTGGCAGAGTTCAGATCACTAGAGAACATAACCCGAAAACATTTTATACTTGTTCATCATATTGAAATTCATAGTTTGCATTACATTTCACAATAACAGCATTTCTATTGTTTTCTTTAATCATCATGTTCGTGGAATTAGTAATAGCATCAATATGCTTAAATCATATACATAAGGTTTCGAAAGTATCACAAACATATCTTTGTTTGGTAATGCTTACATGCCATATCTCTAATCAAAAACCTTTTAATGCATAATATATTTTAAAATAACCTCATGACTTACCAAATGCTCATATAACTTATCCCTTACCTGAAAGCAGAGGAACCGAGAGCCTAAAGTCGAAGGAGCTTAGAATTGGCGACTGGTAACACCTAAACCAAAATCAAGGCTTATTACTATCCATTATTCCTTAACATAAACTCACGCATTCATCTCAAAGCCTATCTCTTAGAATCAAGGAAATCCTAATTCCCACCTCAAAGAGGTTCCCACAATTACAAAATACATTCATCAGGTAACATGATGTACTAAGTCACAGAGAAACCAATTCATAAAATTTATATATGATTCTAACATACCAAAGGATGAGCATATTAAATTTTAGCTCAAATCATTCACCCTAACTTTAGAATTAAATCCTCAAAGTTAGGCATGTCCCTTACTGCTCACTGTTTTATTCCAACAGCATATGCTTCAATTGTAAAATACAAATGGACCACCAAAACACATTCAATCATCATGAAATTATACAGAGCAACTCACCTGTATGTCTATTATATACCATAAAAATTTCGGAGTCAGAGCATAAAACCATAATTTATTAAAAATCATATAAGACAGCGTGCTCAAATCTGTCCTGACAGAATTTCTTGCAATTTAGAAATTACACCATTATTTTTCTACTCATCCAATTACTGTGAGACCACTTCCATAACAACCCTACATGTCTAAGGGTTCATAAAAACTACTCCTAGCACCTAATTCATAGCAACCGATTTTCTACAGAATTTTCTTTTGGTAAACATCAAATCTGTCACAGGGACAGCTTCAGTGCATGTTCTTTCTAAAATCATCAACAAATAGCAATAGGTCTTAATTTCATTTGGGTATTTTATACCTATACAATACATATTAAAATACCCTAATAAGCATCAAATAGGCCATAAAACCATCAAAATTTCAAATTACTAAAATAGCATCACAATATCATCAGCTTTTAAATTACTAAAACAGAATCACAAAGTCAGCTTCTAAAATCAGAACAGAGGATGAAGAAATAGAAATAACAAAACAATTATACTATCCAAAATACACAAAATCAAATGAGGTTTTAATTACTTACCCACAAAACCTTAGTGTTAGGCTCTTAATTTCATCTTTAGAGAATGAGGGCTGCCGTGTAAGAGCAAAGAGAGAAGAGAGAAGAGCAAAGAAAGAAGAATAGAGAAAGAAGTAAAGGAGCTGGACTTCTTGTCTGGTGCAGCCAAGAAACTTAGATATGGGAGAAGACTTTTGGGGCAGCAAAATCAGATAAGAGAAGGGGACTTTTGGGGGTGAAATACGTATATGGCTAGGGAAAGAAGAATCACACCCACTTTCAACTTTC
Organism: Quercus gilva; assembly: GCA_023621385.1. NCBI lineage: Eukaryota > Viridiplantae > Streptophyta > Magnoliopsida > Fagales > Fagaceae > Quercus > Quercus gilva. The sequence continues at coordinate 38,958,814 of CM042479.1, read as the reverse complement.
TTGCATTCACACATGCTTTTCTACAAAAATAATTTCACTTTGCATATACATACATATATATTTATATATCCATCACATTAAAAGAGCATATATGTTCTAGTTTCTTTGAGAAAGTGTGAATAAGAAATGAGACGAGTCTTCTCTTTCTTTTAATGTGTGGACCGTGGGTTTGACAAAAGGGACACAAGAGAGCTTCCTAGCTCTTTCCTTAAGAAAAAGAGTGTAAAGTGAGCACAAATTTCTGATTTGTGTGACCGTAGGAAATGAGAGGAAATGAGCTTCTAGTTGCATTGAAAGTCAAAGAAGAAGCTAGGTGGAACTCACTCATTGCATGGCCAAGTCTTGGCCTTTGGAGTTTACCATCATGCATGAAACTTTGGCATTATGTGTGTTGAATTCTCATTGGTTGCATGTGGTGGAATTTCTACTATACTATCCTATGCATCATGCTTAATTAAAACACCTACAACTATATATATATATATATATATATATCATAACTTAATCACTTAATATAGTTTTGTCCATACTTAGTATATATATATATACATAATAAAATTAACCATTCAATTATTTATGATCTTTACAATTCTTATTCAAAGATATTATAAAATAATATGCTGATTAATACTCTTATATTAATTATAAAAAGAAAGTGGATTAAAATAGTAATTAACCACTTAAACACATAATTTAATTGTAAAATTGGGTCGGGGTGTTACACCAAGTGCAAATCAACATTTAGTCTGGGTGTATGTTTGCCGATTGGCAAATGGTTGGCAAGTGATTGACACTTGGACCTAGTGCCTTTCTATTTGCCAAGGCACTGGACCTTGAGCCAGCCCATATACCACCTTCTTCTTCCTTCAATCAATTCTTTGATCTTTTTCTTTTTTTCTTTTCTTTTTTTTTGAATTTCAACAACCCAATCAACCTCAAATCAGATATCAATAACCCTTAATTTCATCAAATTTATTATAATTACCAATCAATTATAGCCAAAATCAAAAAATTATTAATGTTTGATCATTAGATTAATCAAGTGTGTGCAACCTTAACTTTTTAATGTTTACTTAAACTAATATGATCATGACACATCATCATTTTCAAATTAATCATAAATAAGCTCATTAATGTGAATGCATTTCTACTGTTGAAATTTGATTCTTCAAAATATTTCAATTCAATAGTTCAATCTAGACCTGTGACCAGCCATTCGGATTGTTACAACCTTGAGATTTGTTTTATGAGGAGTAATTGAGGATTCAATAGTCAGAATTAAGATACTACATTTAAGGTGTGAAATTACCCTTTTGATCTTTAGGTGAGGTTAAATGCATTTTGTAAAATGGGGTGTTTATATTCATCATATATCTCAATTTTTCTTCTCAACCAAACAAATGAAATTTATATGAATTTTCTATTTTTCCACTTCTTTATTATTCCAACCAAATACACATGGTAAAAAATAAATAATTTATAAACTTCTAATAAATTTTCATCTATTCCATCAAAATGAGTTTTTTTATTAAAAAAAAAAAACACGAGAATAATCAAATGGAGAATAAATTGCGTGCCAGTATACTCAAGTCAGTCAATAGAAATGGATCCAGGCCCGAAAGGGTCAAAACCCAATTGACAAGGATTTTGGGCAATAAAAATTAAAAACCCAAAAAATCCAAGTGTCAGTAAGGAAATTAAAAAAAAAAAAAAAAAAAAGAAATTCATCCATATTACAAATTGACAAGTACCGTAAATGATATGATTAAACAATTTAGAAGAGAAAAATAGATTGTCTCATGATACAAAAGTAGTCAATTTGGTAATTTGATATAAGTGCTGGGCGTTTCTCAAAAAAAATCTATATATGAGCATATAAGTACTGCGCAGATAGAATCAGTCTGTCATTAGAAGTGGCCACGTGGGTTAATAACTCAAGATGAAAAAATAAATAAAAATAAACAACAACAACGGTTTTCTAAAGTGGTAACAAGAGAGTTACTGAATTACTGTACTTTTGTGCAAGAAAACTAATAAGTTTAGAATAGGTGAGACCTTTGCATCAAAAAAAATACCCAAAACTAAAAAGAAAAAAAAGCGGAAAACACATTTTAGTCCCTACATTTTTAGACGATTTTCATTTTAGTCCCTACATTTTATTTTTACCGCTTTTAGTCTCTATCCTGAAAAATAGAGAAAGCTAACGTGGCAATTGGCAGAAATAAATAATACTAAATTAATGTCCACGTGGCCTATCTTGCACTGTTAGTTACATCCCCGCCCTTAGTAGTCACATGGCCATCACGTGACAGTCCCTAACCCAAATAAAACCCCAAATCACATGACCATACTTGACCACACACGATGGCAGACTTGCAGAATCCTTAATCTCTTACCTTCCCCGTTGCTCATCACATGACCATAGACTTGCACAAAAAAACCACAAATCGGCAAGCACAATCACAGATAGCTTCAGAGTGTTTGTGCTGAGCAGATTGCGAAGGTTGTATTTCTCTCCAACTCTCTCTGATGTGTGCCTTATGTCTCACTCTCTGTGTGTGTTATGAATGCCATTTTTAAGTGTTGGGTAATCATTCTGGGTCTGAATCTCAGCTGTTGGGTTTTGAGAATTTGGGAATTTTGAGATGATGTGTTTTGTTATTGCTTTGGAATTTCAAACTATCTCTATTTCTCTCTCGTTGTGTCTCACTCTCACTCTCTCTCTTCCTTTCTCCCTTTATATCTTTTGTAGTGGACATAATATTGACTGTGATAATGGAATATTTTTGGGATTTGCATTGTTTGGTTGTTGTATGTTGCTTTTGGTATTTGCATCTCTGTTTGTTTTACTTTTGTTTATCATGGACCACAATACTGACTGTGATAAACAATGGGATATTTTTGTTGGTAATTGCATTGTTTGTCTGTATTGTGTATCACTATTGTTTATCAGTGACCACTATATTGACCTTGATAAACCATGGAATCTTTGTGTTGGTATTTGCATTAATTGTTTGTATTGTGTCTTGCTTTTCAAGAAGTGGCTGGGTCCATGTGTTCTCTTTTTCTGTATTGTATGCTTTTTTATTTGTTTATTAACCTAACAAAGTATTATTAATTTCAAAAAGTGGATATCTGTTTCATTCTGTTTTTGTCCCGTGACTTGCATGCAAGATGGATGAACTTTTTACTCTGCATGTCCACCATGGTAGGCATTTCATGTGGGACCCTCAAGTGTATGTGGGAGGGACAGTTGATATAGTGGATAATTGTTACCCAGATAAATGGTCAAAAGTAGAGATTGAGAATATCTATAGGGAGTTTGGCTACATTGAAGTGGATAAGCTATGGTTTAATCCCAGAGTAGTCAAATTTCCATCAGGTGGTTGATGATGATGCTGCTATGTTCATGACTGACTTGGTGAAGGGATATGGGGAGATTCACGTCTTTGTGGAGCATCTAGTGCATGAACCATTTGAGTTACCAGTGGAGGATTTTGAGCCCTTAGCTGCTAGACTACTTGGTAATGAACTAGAAGGTGTAGATGCTAAGGCCTTAAAGGTTTTTGTTAGTGACAATGAGCTTCAGAGTGATCACTATTATAAGTATGCTGAGTATGGTGATAAAGAGTACAGACCTGATTTTTCACAATTTGGAGGTCATGATAATGCTAAATTTGCTAATGTTGATCATGGTGAGCCATATGAGGTAGATGCTGAGCAGGTTTGTGTTAGGAGGGCTGGCAAAGCACCAGTTGTTGATGACCAAGTTGAGGAAAATAGTGAGGATAGTGAGGATAAGAGGAGTGACTTAGAAGAAGAGCCACAAATGCAACCAATGAACATTGGTGAAAATAGTACTGATAGTTGAGATAATCAAGCTGAAGATGATGAGGTTGAACTAGGACAAATGGGTGGTGGTGTCATGAATTCTGACTATGAAAGTGAGGAGCTGCTTAGCCTTGACGAATCATCATCAAGCAGTGAGGATGGTGATGATTCAATTGATGATGACATCCCTATTGCTGAGGTTGACAATTCTATTAGGAGGAGCAAATACCCAATCTTTAGGCCAATAATCAAATCTGAGCACCTTAGGTTTGAGAAGGATATGTTGTTCATCTTAGCTAAACAATTTAAAGATGCTATAACTGATTATGCAGTCCATGGTAGGTGGGGTATAAAATTTGTGATAAATGACTTGGTGAGAGTGAGAGCTCGATGCCAGCCAGGGTGCAAATTTGTTGCCTACCTTGCAAAGGTGCCAAGGGAGAAGAGTTTTAGATTGAAAACATTGAACAAGGAACACACATGCAGCAGAAGTTATAGAAATCCAAAGTGCACAACATCATACATTGGGAAGAAGTTAGTGAAGAGGGTTAGGAGATAGCTTGACATAAAGCTTAAAGACATTCAGGATGCTGTGCATGAGAAGTATGTGGTTAACATAAGTGCAGGTAAGGCAAGTAGGGCTAGAGAGAAAGCTCAAGATGCTGTTGATGGGGCCCACACTGCATAGTTTAACCCACTATGGGAGTACTGTGATGAGTTGAAAAGGTGCAGTCTTGGGAGCACAGTATTGATGAAAGTGCATACTTATAATGATGGTGATTTAGTAGCTGAGCATGCCTTGGCAACTGGGCTGCCATATTTTGAAAGAATCTACATTTGCTTGGAAGATTGCAAGAAGGGCTTCTTGGCAGGGTGCAGGCCAATCATTAGTCTAGATGCATGCCATCTGAGGACCAAGATAGGCGGTCAGCTGATGTGTGCTATTGGCAGAGATCCCAATGATAAATACTTCCCCTTCGCATATGCAGTAGTCGAGGTTGAATCGAAAGACACTTGGACCTGGTTTCTTAATTTATTGCTTGTTGACATAAGAGATGGCAATAAATGAGTGTTGAAATCTGATCAGCAGAAGGTAAGATGGTAGCTTTATTGCTTGCTGAATTAATTGTAGTTGATGGTAGCTTCATTGCTTATTGAATTAAATGATTGTGCTTTGCAAGGGTTGGTGAACACCTTTGTTGACAATTGGCCACAGTACGAGCACAGGATTTATTGCGGACATTTATACAATAATTTGAGGAAGAATCATCTTGGTGTCCTTATTAGAGTCCTTTTTTGGAAAGCAACCAAGGCTACCTATCAGCAAGCATATGAGAGGGCAATGAATGAGCTAAAGAAGGTGAATGAAGATGCATTCAAATAGCTGTAGTCTCACTCAATAACTATCTGGGCTAGGCACATGTTCAAAAGTAATGGCCATCGTGACACAGTCCTAAACAACATGTGTAAAAACTTCAACAGTGTGATAGTTAAGTTCAAGAGCAAACCTAAAATCACCATGGTATGCATAAATGTGCATTATGATCCATAGACTTGTGCGATTCATGAATGATTAATTCTCCTTTTCTCTCTATGTGCTTGCAGCTTGAGTGTATTATGCTATATCTGATGACTAGATTTCAAGCAAACAGAGAAATGATTATGAAGGTGGAATCTGAGTTGTGTCCTAAAATAAGGAAGAGACTGTACAAGGAGAAGTTGGCATGCAGCAAGTGGCTAGCATGTTGGGCTGGTTGTACCAAATTTGAAGTGAAGAATGGGCTGGAGAGTTTCATTGTTGTGGACTTGGAAAAGAAGAAGTGCAGCTATGGGAAGTGGGACATAATTGGCATACCATGTTGCCATGCCATTTTCTGTATCTTTTTCAACAGAGACGATGCTGAAAAGTATGTCAATGCTTGCTACAAAAGGACTACCTACATTGATTGCTATGACCTTATTATAAAGCCCATCAATGGCTAGAATATGTGGAGACCTAGTGGATTGCCACCTGTGCAACCCCCTATCAAGAGGAGACCTCCTGGCAGGCCTAAGAAGAAGAGGGCACTGGAGCCTGATGAACCTAGAAGTCAGAGAAAAAACAAAGGTTTAGGCATTTCAAAACAATGCAAGTTTTGTGGAAAATTAGGACACAACAGGAGGAGCTGCAAGGGAGAAGTAGGAGGGAACTCCTCCTTGCTTGGGTGTGCATCCTAAGCCAGTAGGACCACTAGGAGGGTAAATATACTACTTTGACTTAGATATTCCCATTGTTTTGTTTTTTGTTGGCAGGCTATTAATTGTTATTGTGCTTGTGCTTGCAGGCAACCAAAGATGGTTATGCATACAGCCCAGCTGTAGGCAGTGCATAACCAAGCTCCAATGCTCAGCCAACGGTACAAAGGGCACAACCAAGCTCTAATGATGATGTGACCACAAGTGCACCTCCACCCCTCACTGATAACTAGTCTAATCCAAGACTAAAAAGACATAAGAAGAGAAGTGCAGTCACCACTAAGACCTTGAATGCAACTGGGAATGCAGCAAGATATATGGTAACAATGAGATCTGCTGGAAGATAGCAAGCTGAAGCAAGACCTTTTTTTTCGTTGTGCTATATGTTGAAAGCACTCTTCATATGTTTATGTAACTGCCAAAACAATTGGCTTTTTTTGTATGAATGTGCTGGGTAGACTTTGTCCTATATTTTGTAATTATTGTGGTACACCAAAAACTATCATTGGTGTTAATTAGTGATCATTAGTATTTACAGGTGATGCTATGTTTCTGTGTTCATTAGTATTTGCCCTTTCTCCCATTGTTGTGATGATTCAGCTTCCATTATTCAGATTTGCTGGTTTTTAGCTTTGGTTTTTAAAAGGCTTAAACTCATGTCTTTTGGATCAAGCTTGAGTGTATTATAGAGTCAACATGTATGCAGGTAATATTCAAGCTTGGAAAACTTGAGCTTGAGCTTGGTGATTATGCAGGTTTGGTGAATGTGCTGGGCAGTTTAATATGTAATGATGTTAAATGTAATGATGTTAAATTTGTAAATGGCAGGTTAATATGCAATTTAATATGTAATGATGTTAAATGTAAATAATGCAGGTTTGGTAAATCTTTTTGATAAAGCAGGCTGCTAGTGTGCTAGCTCAATGAGATAAAGTATAAAGATCTGCCTCTTTTTGATTTGTCAATTACATATCATTTTGGCTTTGAATATCAGGCTGCTGGTGTGCTTTGAATATCAAGCTTTGATTTGCCAATTTATTGCATGATGTAATGTAGTGGAACAATAAGGAAGAAGAAGAAGATCCCAAATATGGTGTATTTAGAATGTGACAAGCACTGGCATCCAAGTGTCTGATTCATATTAATCCAGATGCATTATTTTGATATCTTGTATGCTTTTGAGTTTGAGTAATCAGGTAATCAGGGGGAATAAACTGATAGTTTTGTAGCCAATTAGCTCCTTTTATTTGAGTGATGCTAAATATATTACAAAATTTACTTCATAAGTTTTACAACTGATGTTTTTGCAGTCAGCTCCATTTTCTTGCTTGGCAGACACACATGATGTTTCTGCAGTCTCAAATTGTTGTCTAAAACAGGACATTTAAACCATTCAAAATTTACAGTTGATACACAATTAATATCACAACAAGGCACATAAGGCACAAACACTTCACAACAATGCAATAAATTGGTACACAAGTCATAGATTAATTAAAAAGGCCATGTTTTATTACTAAAGTCTCGGATTACAGAGAGAATTACACCAAAATTCAGGTCTTTTCCCACTAACACATACCAACACAAATTATGGCCTTTTTCCACTAATACCTACCCACCTAATAACCCATTCCCCCCCCCCCCCCCCCACCTATTTAGCCAACCAAAAGAAGCATCAAACAAAGCAGCATCCCACTTATCACCAGAGACAGCCCCAGGCAGATGAGCAGCCTCTTCTCTCTCTTCCTGTAGCCTACAATGGCAGCTTCAAGGGTCAAAATCCGTTGCCTCTGCTCCGGAATCAGCACCTTGCCACGCTCACAAATTTCTTCATCACGCCACTGAAAAAATTTACACTTGCGTCCAACCTGACACCCAAAAGCCAGATAAAACTCATTATATCTTCAACCAAAATCATGAAAAACAACAACAAATAGTATTAGCAAAATACTACCTTACCCAAAAACTAAAATAGTATTAGCACAATGTTCCAACACTTATATTAGCAAAATACAAGAAAACCAATTTATATTGTCAGCAACTCAAGCTGAGGTTTTTTTTTTTTCTTTTTTTTTTTCAAGAAAATAAATTATGGATTCCCAAGACCAGAAAACCAACTTGGGTTTTCTCTAGGAATTAGCAAAAAAATTTGGTTGTCAAATATTATGAAGCTGTGTTGGTTTAAGATCAAACTGACAGTCTAGCACATCATTTAAGTTGGGCATGCAACAGGAATAGGGAAAGATTATCATCTTAGCAAGACAATAGTGAAAACTAAGAGAAATAAAAGGGCTGTAAATGAAAGAGAGAGGGGTTAGACTTAGACCAGAGATTGCGAGCTTGAAACAAAAATGAAGAAGGAAAAGCAAAAGGCTAAAGGGAAATGAAATTGGAACCTGAAGTGCTTCCAAAGTTAAAAACCCAGAAACTGAATAGAAATTTAAAAACTTTACAAAGAGAGACATTACCTTACCCAGTAATTTGGGCACCCGTAGAACCTTTTTCTAGGGTTGTCAGATGTCCATAAAATGACCAAAACGAGTTTCTCAGAGTAGAAGCATTGAGTTGGGCCCCTTTTCCTCAAGCTTCCACTCGATGACATCGAGCTTGAATCCATGGAAAGCAGTTGATTTGAAGATGTATTTGGGCTGTGTGGTGAGTGAGGAGCAATTGATTTGAAGATGTTTTTGAGTTCGTGGGTTAGGGACTTCAATTTGTGTGGTGACTGGTGAGCGAGGAGTTGAGGAAATTTGGGGGTTAGGGATTTCAGGTGCGGTCATGTGATTTGGGGTTTTATTTGGGTTAGGGACTGTCGCGTGAGGGCCACGTGACTACTAAGGGCGGGGATGTAATTAACAGTTGCAAGATAGGCCACGTGGACATTAATTTAGTATTATTTATTCTTGCCGTTTACCATGTCAGCTTTCTCCGTTTCTGATGTAACGGCAGGAACCAAAACGGGAAGCGTTTTTCAAGATAGAGACTAAAAATGGTAAAAATAAAATGTAGGGACTAAAATAGAAATAGCCTGAAAATGTAGGGACTAAGATAGGAGTAGGACAGCGTTACAACATTTTTTTATTTAATTTTTAAAATGCATGTTGGAATGGATGCAATTGCTATGAAACTGTCTAGGAAGTAAAATCAATGCAAAAAACAAATCATGTGATCCTTTATTATTTAATGCAAATACAATCATATTAATTTTTTGCTGGTATAACGTTATTTTCATATAAATCACTAATATACATTTTTTACACCATAATATTTTAACAAAATGAGAAAGAAATTGTAAAAATTTTTACCTAAGCTTGATTCGTTGATTACAAAAACCACATGTTTAAGTAAGGTACAAAGTTTACATCAGCTTGATTTATTGGTTTCAAAAACCGCATGTGTAAGTTAAATGTTACTTTTCTACATTGCTTATCCTCAAGGGATACTTATAACTATTAAACGTGACTTGTGAGTAGGATTAGTGCCAACGTAACAACAAAAGTAAATTTACAAATTTAAAAAACCAAAAAAAAAAAAAAAAAAAGAAAGAAGGAAAAAGTAAAACAAGGCTTGTGGGTAAGATAATAATAATAGTATAATGACCCAACAAATTTTATGTGACCTTTCTCAATTCTTAAAATATTAAGGGTAAAATACTATTCTGGTCCCCAAACTTTACCAAAAATTTGTTTTTCATCCCTAAACTTTAAGAAGTTCATTTTTTGTCCCTAAATTAGTGATAAGTTCATTTTTCGTCCCCAAACTAGTGAAAAGTTCATATTTTGTCCCTAAACTATTGAAAATGTTTTATTTATGTCCTTAAACTTTACTAAATGTTTGTTTTTCATCCCTAAACTATTGAAAAAGTTTTTTTTTTTTTTTTTTTATCCTTATTTTTATCTCTATACTATTCAAAAAACTCTTTACAAAGTTTAGGTATGAAAAAAGAACTTTCTAAAGTTTAGGGATGAAAAACAAACTTTTAGTAAAGTTTAGGAACCAAAATAGTATTTTACCCAAATATTAATGATAAGAGGATTATAGTTTAACTGGAAGTTGACGCTTTCTAATTTAATAAACAAAATATAAAAAGGAAAAGAAACCTTGTGGGTAAAATAATAATAATAATAATAATAATAATAATAATAATAATAATATAATGCCCAACAGATTTGTATGGTACCTTTCTAAGTTCTTAAAAATAAAATGCTAAAATTATAAATTATTTTATAAAATATTTTTTTTAGAGAGTTTTAACCTATGACGTCTGCTCCTAATGATAGCTCTTTATCATCAGACTAAAACACCAATCAATTTTTGGTGTAGGCGGAGATTGAACCCCATCTTTCTTATACAACCATCAGAGACTTTACCAATTGAGCTAATTAAAACCCACTATTTTTTTTTTATAAAATATTGATGTGGTGAGAAGTTATTGATAAGTAAAAAAGTAATGTTATTGGTGAGTTTAGATGAGAACAAATAAAAATTTGTCACATTAATAATCTTATGATGGAGCCTTCTCAATGACTACAAGATCCTATTGAAAAAATACCATAGATCAACAGTCCAACACATCTTAAGGGAGGCGAACATTGTATGTGGTGGTGAATTTGCTAAGCTTAGAGTCACCTAGTCTTTTGAATATGTTAATTTTGATAGCCCATTGTATGTGGTGGTGAATTTGCTAGCTTTTAACAAAGCTGAGCTCTATTGTAACAGACCTATTTGTACATAATATATTTTCAATGTGTTTTACCAAAAAAAACAAAAGATAAACTAGTAGAAGACAAATCCAATAGACAAATATCTTAGAAGTCAGTAGAGTCAATTACCGTAACACACTTTGAGGTCTTGAATTTCCTCCCGTCTTCTCTGAGATCTTTCTCTTCTTATCAATGGCTGTAATTATATAATTATAAAAAAAAAAATCTCTTTTTTCTAAGGGGAAAAAAAGCACTCTTACCAGTAAATAAATTCAGTTAAGAGAGAGATAACTAGTAGAAGACAAATCCAATAGACACAGATCCCATAAGTCAATAGAGTCGATACTCGTTATACACTTTGAAGTCAGTAATGTCAAAACCTGTTACACACTTTGAAGTCTTGAATCTCCCCTCATCTTCAAACACTCTTTTTTTCCTTACTTTAATTTCCCACTTCCACCTTTTTTTTTTTTTGAAACTGAATATTCATTTCATTCATCAGAAGGCATGAAAGCCAATACAATGCTCAGACCTGACAAAAACCAGCAAAGAAAGGTAACAAGACAGATCACAAAATAGACCAGACCACATGCTAATTCCTTTAGCTAAACTTATCTACACCAAGAAGATGAGCTACAATATCTGGTGTTAAACCAGTCCAGCTCTTCAGCTCCCCATCTCTCTTGGCCTGTTGAGCAAGTTCATGGGCTATCTTGTTGCCATTCCTGTTTATGTGTCTAGCCTCTGCCATCTTGAATTTGGACATTTCATGGATGATACCAGAAATGATGTGGCCAGTCATTCCTCTACATTCTTTTTCTTTTACTGCTTGGATAGTTTATAGAGAATCTCCTTCCAAAATGACATTCTCCAAGCCTAGATCAAAAGCTAGGATAGCACCTTTTTCCATGGCTAATGCTTCTGTTTCCTCTGCTGCAAATTTTTCGGATAGAGGAATGCTAACAGCTACAACAATCTGACTCTCCCAATCCTAGATGACAATACCAATTTTGGAGTGAACATCATTAGCTGGGATTGCTTCATCCACATTTATGAAGAAAAAACCTTCAGGTGGAGGCCTCCATTCTCTAGTCTGCTTCTCTTTCCCTATTGCTGTGATATTATTTGCAATCTTAAAATCTTCCACCATTCTAATTGTTGTCCCCCACACCTGATCTGCTATTTTTTTGCTAGCTTCAAAAATTAATTGGTTTCTGTGGTACCAAATCGCCCAGGCTACACCAAAAAATTTTTCCAAGTCACATTGAGTTCCCTGGCTTATTATGGTGAAAGCCAGATCAGACATATCACACTTGCTCTCCAAAATGTTTCCCGGGCCATCCCTCCACTTTGACCAAACTTCCTTGGCTAGCTCACAATTTAGAATGACATGCTTTACACCTTCCTTCTTCTTCATTCTTGCAGATGGGGCATAGGACATCAACTTGGATTCCTCTTCTATTTAAATTCACCATGGTGGGTATTGCATTCATGCACAAACGCCAAGCAAAAATACGAATTTTTTCTGAAATATTCAATTGCCATATTCTTTTCCATAGAGGGGCACGTACATCTCCCCTAGCAGTCTCACCTTGGATGTCTGAATCAAGCAATTTCTTGGCAACATAATAAGCACTCTTCACAGAGAAAATTCCTTTTTTATTACCCACCCAAATTATGGAGTCCTCCAAGAGGTGGTGGCTTATAGGGATATTAAGAATGGTTTTCACCTCAAAAGGTAGGAAGATCTCAACCAGCCTGTCCCTTCTTCACATTTTTGTGTCTTCATCTATGAGAGATGATACCATTGGAAAATCCCCAAAGTCTTTTGGAGGAGATATGACCTTGTAAGTCGTTGGAGTTAGCGGCCATTTATCGTCCCAAATATGTATTAGTTTACCATTCCTCACTCTCCACCTAGTGCCTTGCCTAAATACTTCCAAGCTTTTGTGAATACTTCTCCAAGCATAAGATGGATTGCTTCCAACACTAGCCCTAAGAACGTCACAATTAGGAAAGTATTTTGCTTTATACACCCGGGCCATCAATGATGACGGTTCTTCAAGCATCCACCACCCTTGCTTAGCAAGCATAGCCAAATTAAAAGCTTGGAGATCTCTAAAGCCTATACCACCATCCCTTTTTGCTCTGCACATTTTTTACCAGCTAACCCAAGCAATCTTGGATTCTTGATGCTTTTGTCCCCACCAAAAATTCCTTATCATTCCTTCCATGCCATCACAAAGACTCTTTGGAAGCAAAAAGCACCCCATTGTATATGTTAGTACTGCCTAAGCCACAACTTTTATTAGTATTTCCCTACCTCTAATAGATAATAATTTCTCCTTCCACCCCATTAGCTTCTTCCCAACCCTCTCTTTGATTTCATTAAAAACTTGATTCTTGGATCTGCCAATCATGGATGGCAGCCCCAAGTATTTCTTTGGCTGGGTATCCTGCATTAAGCCAAGAATATCCCTCACCTCTTCTCTTTTTTCCTCCTTTGTATTTCGGCTAAAGAACACTGATGATTTATTTGTGTTATTCTTTTGGCCTGAAGTTTCTTCATACTTTTGAAGGATTCTTAGTAATTCACTGCTTTCTTGCCCACTAGCTTTGCAATATAGGATGCTGTCATCGGCAAAAAGGAGATGGGAAACAGTTGGGCAGTTTCTGCAAAATGAGATTCCAGAGAGTCTATTGTTTCTAGTTGCTTCCAAAATTAAACCTGTAAAACCTTCTGAACAAAGTAGAAATAAGTATGGGGATATTAGGTCTCCTTGGCGTAGACCCCTTGTGGGGGTGATATAGCCTTGGGCAACCCCGTTAATAAGCACAGACTAAGACACAATAGTTATGCAATTCATAATCAAGCTAAGCCATTTGTCATTAAAGCCCATTCTTTCCATGACTTTCTTTAAAAAACATCATTCTACCTGGTCATAGGTTTTACTCATGTCAAGTTTAACGGTCATATAGCTTTCTTTTCCTTCCTTCTTTTTTAAGTAGTGCATAATTTCAAAAGCAACTAGGATATTATCTGTTATTAGGCGGCCAAGGACAAAAGCACTTTGGTTTTTTGAAATGATAATGGAGAGAATAGGTTTTAATCTATTCGCTAGGACTTTGGAAATAATTTTGTAAGACACATTGCAAAGACTTATGACCCATAATTCATTAATTTTGGTTGGGCTATTTGTTTTTGGTATGAATGCAATGTTTGTTCGGTTTAGGGGTGCTATTGATGCATTTGAGTTTAGGACATTCAAAACAGTATTAATAATATCATTGCCAATAACATCCTAATATTTTTGGTAATAAATTGCAGACATACCATCAGGGCCCGAGGCTTTTGTTGGGTCCATAGTGTGGACAACTTGAATGACCTTTTCCCTTTGGAATACCTTTGTAAGCTGCTCATTCATCTCTGGGGTAACACTTCTTGGATCTAAATTGGCTACTTCCTCAATTCTGGATGGGCAGGAGGTTGAGAACAATTCTTTAAAATACTCTGTTGCTATGCTTGCAATGCCTCCCACATCTTCACACCATTTCCCGTCCTTGTCCTATAGACCTCTAATCTCATTTTTCTTTCTTCTTTGTGATGCTTTGTGGTGCAAATATTGGGTGTTTCTATCACCTTTTTGGTACCATTGTACTCTTGATCTTTGGTGCCATCTAATTTCTTCCTCTTCCAAAAGCTCATTAATTTCTTTCCGTAGTTCATTTATTTCTGCTCCTCTATTGCCATCTCTGTCCTCTTGAACAAGAACTTGGAGGGATTTCCTTTTCTCTTGGATTTTTCTAGGATAGTAACCAATATCAGTTTGGCTCCATCTGGATAACCCAGCTACACACTCTTTCAGACCTTCAACCAACCCAACCGTTGATTATGTGCCCGAGTAATTTATCCAAGTTTCCTGGATAACTTCCTTACACTTCTCATATTTAGTCCACGCTTCTTCAAAGTGGAATCTTCTCTTCCTTTGAATTGGTGGGTGTTGCTGGTCTGTCAATAGGATAGCACAATGATCAGATGTTGGTTCCACAATATAATAAACTCGAGCATTTTGGTAATACTTTGCCCACTCAACTGAGCAAGGACTCTATCCAGCCTTAATTGAATTCTTCCTTCATTTGGTCTTTGATTACACCAAGTAAACTTCGGTCCCTCAAACCCCGTATCTTGGAACCCACAGGTATCTATTGCCTCTCTAAAACCTTCCATTTGTTGTTGGGCTCTATCCGGGCCTCTTGATTTCTCTGTTGCCGACACAATTTCATTGAAATCTCTCAAACACATCCATGGCATCCGGTACTAAGAGTTGAGATACCGGAGGAGACTCCAAGATTCCTTTCTCAAACTTGTTTCCGGGTTTCCATAAAAGCCAGTCATTCTCCATTTGAATCCAGACTTAGGATCTATCACAATAGCATCAATGTTGTATCTTGAAAAGCTTCTGATTTCAACATCTAAATCCTTGACCCATAAGAGAGCCATTCCCCCACTTCTACCTTCACTTGGGATTATTAGAGCATTTGGCAAACCAATTATTTCCTTTACCTTCACCATTCTTTTAACACCTATTTTCGTCTCCGTTAAGAAGACAGTATTGGGATTATATCGTTGCACAAGGTTGTGCAACACTCGAACTGTCCGGGGGTTCCCAATTCCCCGGCAATTCCAGCTTAGAGAATTCATGGCTCTCAGTAGTGCTGCCTTGCAGCCACTGTCGTTGAATCAGATGAAAAGTACTCACCTCCACAGAACCTTTTCTTGTCGCCATCTTCTTTATTCTCCTCTCCCAAAAGTCTTTGTTTCGTTCCCACTACACTTTCAATTGTGTCCATCTCTTCTTCATTGTTTTGTTGTTGTCCTTCGGCCAATTTCTTCAATCTACCCTTTTTTTCTTGGGCCTTTTCCTTTTCTTTGATTGTTTCAGCTTCTTCATTAGGCCTATTTTATATTTTTATTGGGCTTGTCACCTCATGGCTCTCTTTTTGCTGTTCGGCCCCTTTTAGCCACTTGAATTTCCCACTTCCATTTTTTCCATCCTCAACTCATTGCAACAATTACTTTCTATTTCACATTCCTTATAAATCGCACACCCTTGTACTCCAAACGGATACATTTCCCTTACATATATATATATATATATATATATCTCTCTCTCTCATCACCCAAAAAGAAAAATTGAAAAAAGATTTATAAGATTTCGTGCTCTTACTCGCCAGCTGGGCAAGTCAATTTCCAAGGTCCAAAACTGCATCACAGGCCCAAAGTTATGGTGTGTGGCGAAGTACAAAGCGAAGGACATAACCTTGCATATGGTGCTGGACTAAGATAATTAGTGCTCCTTCAATACACTACTGCCCTCACTTCTTTGAACCTCAGCCAATCCCAAATTTTATTTTATTTTTTTCTATTTTAGTATAAGAACCTACTTTTTTCTATTTCACATACTCACTTTTCAAAATATTTCACGTCATATTATCTATTTTATATTACATTTCATTAAAAAAATTATTTTTGAAAATTATTTTCCAAAATCATCTCTCTCTCTCAAAACCAAAAACCACCACATCTCTCTGTCTCTCTCTCTGACATCACTCTCATCTTCCTTTCCAAAACTCTCTCTTTCCTCCTCCACAAGGATCACAACTAGTCTCCTCTTCCTTTCCAAACCTAAGACTTTCTCTCTCCTCCTCCTCACCCATTGCACAAATCCTCCACAAACCATTCGACGATTCTAGGTTCTCCCATGCACTGACGAGCCCACATAATCGCTACTCTTACTCACGATGTTCTAATCAATGTGCTATCCTGCCATCATAGATCAACCCATTCGCAACTAGATCCACAAAAACCCAAGCAAGCCAATCCACCAATAGGCATGATCGACGAGCTTATGGGACGATTCTAGGTTCCCTCAACACACTGATGAGGCCACATCATCCAAGTTCTCACTTGTGGGATCAACAACCAAATTAGTGGAAGAAGAAAGAAATAAGAGAGAGATTTTGAGATGGAGAAAGGGAGTGAAGGGAAGAGAGAGAGAGAGAGAGAGAGAGCAAAGACAATGGAATTAGAAAATAATAAAATGCAAAGCTAAAGTAGCCATGTATACTGTAGCAATTTTGTAAATTTGCACACATTTACAATCATTGATGTGGACATCTTTTGGGTTAAAATGTGTAAATTTCACAACTTTTTTCTATTATACACCCACTAATGTGAGTGTTCTTACCCTTATTGAGATATGCTTGGTTATTTTAGGATTTGGTGGGTTTTTTTTACATATGTTTATTTGTTTCTAAAATTTTTAGTTTATTTTATTTTAGAGAAATGATGTATCCACAACATTTTCATAACAAATCCTATATGGCAAGTAGTTACAAGTTGTTATTGGTGGAGTAGAAAAGTAATTTCAATGGTAGGTTCAAATTAGAGCCAATAACAACTAACTACCTATGATTTGTTGTGAAAATGTTATGGATGTAGCACCTCTCTTTATTTTATTGCAGATTATGATAATTGCAAGTTACCTTTTAGGTAATTGTACACAATTTAGTTTATTTTATTTGGCTCTAAATGTGATAAGATAGGCTTGGTTTTGTTAATGGAAAATTTTAATGCTCAGATTGGTATGAATGTGTAGTATTTAGTTTTTCCATTAACGCTCTGTTTATTTTAAAGTAAAATATTTTCTTATTTTCATGTTTTTGTTTACCAATAAGATATAGTCAAACTTGTAAAATGGAGCATCTATATCACCATTTTTATTTTTATTTAAACAAAATATATTTTAATTTTTCATACTTTTACTGTTCCAACCAAACACATATAATGCAAAAGAAAATATTTTCTATGCTTATGATATTTTTCATCCTCCTACTTTTTTTTTATCAATTCTAACCAAATTAGCTTTTTTTCTTTTTTCTTTTTTTAGTTTTTTATTTTAACACAGGTCAAATGAAGTATAAATTGCTTGCTAAGTATGCTTAAGCCAGTCCACAGAGATGGATCCACAACTAAAACCTAATTGACAAGTGTTTTGTGCAATAAAAATCGATCCAAGTATCACGTAGGAAAATAAAAAATTCATTCATATTGCAAGTACCATAAATGATGTGATTTGCCAATTTAGAATAGAAATATAGACCATCTCATGATACAAAAGGTTGTCAATTTAGTAATTTTCGATAAGGATAATTTTTATAAAAAAAAAAAAAGTTAAACAATAGTCTCGAACTTATGGTACTTTCTTTTTTTGATAATAGAACTTATTATACCTTTTTTTTTTTTTTATAAAACTTATTGTACTTTTGAAACGTAATTGTTGGAACTTATTAGACTAGGATTAGGATCCAATGCAATAGCACCATGCAATTTCTCTCACATCATTTTCACTTTTTCAAATTTTTTAACTTTTTTTTTAGCTTTGAACTTTTTTTACTTTTTTTACTTTCTTAATCCAATGGTTGATATCAAAAATTAATTTTTTAACTTTTGATCTGAACCGTTGAGAATGTATTATATGGTGCAATAGCCCTAACTATTGCACTAAATCTTAATCTAATTAGACCAAGTCAGTAATGTACCCTCAAAAGAGAACTATAGGGTATAGGGTTTAAGGGTTTTAGGGTTTAGGATTTAGGGTTTTGGGTTTAGGATTTAGGGTATAGGGCTTAGGGTATAGGGTTGAAGGCCTTTCCAGTATGATATAGGGTTTAAGGTTTAGGATATAGGGTTTACGGTTTAGGATTTATGGTTCAGGGTATAGGGTATAGGGTTTAGGGTTTAAAGTATAGGATTTAGGGTTTAGGGTTTCGGGTTTAGGGTTTAGAATTTAGGGTTTAGGGTATAGAGTTGAAGACCTTTCATGAATTTTGGAGGAATGTTGCAAAATTCAAGATCAACACACTTTACTTGAAAAAATGTTGAAATGAAGTGTGACAAGATTACAAAATTCAAGATCAACACACTTACTTGAAGAAATACTACAATGGGGATAGTGCAAGGGTTTGTGATACTATTGACCAAGATTCACATACGTGGAGGGCTGGTCTGATTGACCATATTTTTCTGCCTCATGAAGCAAAACTGATAAAAGGCATTGCTTTGAGTGGGTAGGGTGTTTCGGATAAGCAAGTATGGCTGCCTTCCAATAATGGCGAATTTACAACACGTTCAACTTACCATTTACTTGCTAGTTATGGGAGGAATTTGTTGCCAAGTAGTTCATCAGGTGGAGGTAATAAACTTGTCTAGAAATGCATATGGAACTTACAGGTTCCACACAAGGTTAAACACCTGCTGTGGAGGGCGACAAATGAAGCCTTGCCTACCCCACATAACCTATGGCGCCGGAAAGTTGTGACTTCTACCTACTGCCCATTTTGTAAATCTGATGGTGAAGATATAGTCCACGCTTTGTGGAGTTGTAAAAGGCTGCTTGTGATTTGGGAAGAGGATAGAGAGCTACGGAAATGTAGTGGGCAGAAGTTCCTTCACTTTACTGATCTCTTAGCATATTTGTTCCTGAGGAAGAATAGTTTAGACATTGATTTGCTGGCTATGATTATGTGGTTAATTTGGGGGAGAAGAAATGTTGTACGTTTGGATGAGTCTTCCCTTGAATATCACCAAATTCAGACTAAAGCTGTAGCGTATCTACTGGACTTTAAAACAGCTCAGAAGGAGGATCGAAGAATTGCAATAGCTGGGATTAGGAGTGGTCATTCGTGATTCCTGTGGAAGGGTGGTTGGTGCGTTGGCTGAGCGAATTCCAATTCCAACTTCAGCAACTATTGTTGAAGCTTTAGCATGCCGAAGAGCTTTGATCTTTGCTAAGGAGTTGAACTTAATGGATACCGTTTTCGAAGGAGATGCAGAGCAAATTATCAAAGCTTTGCTTGCCAAAGTGGTGAATCGGCCTAAGTATGGACATGTTTTACAAGACTCACTTGTCCTTACTTCAGGTTTTCGGGTTTGTTTGTTTACCCATGTTAAGCGTGTAAGCAACTTTGTTGCTCATTTCCTTGCTAGACGATCTAAATCAGGGAACAAGTTACAGGTTTGGCTAGACTCTATCCCTGATGATCTAGCACCCCTTGTTTCAAGGGATGTTTTGTAGCTGTTTGTTTTTTAATGATATTTGGCCCCTAGGTCTGGTTTCTCAAAAAAAAAAAAAAAAAAAGTCAAGGTTGGTGAGAGTGAAGAGAAAATTGGATTCAAATTTTTGAAATTTGAAAATTGGTGGGACCAAGTGTAAATCGACATCTAGTTTGGCCTTATGTCTACCGATCGGAAAATGGTTGGCTAGTGATTGATACTTTTTTTTTTTTTGGTTTTCTAGTGATTGATACTTGGACTTGTGCCTTTCTATTTACTAATTGACACTTGGACCTAGTGCTAGCCCATATACCTTCATTTTTTTTTTTTCAACTTCAATTTGCAATTATATCTTTGATTTTTTTTTTTTTTTTTTCCGTTTCTCAATATATATATATATATATATTTAATTTTTTCTATTTTGAATTTCAACAACCCAATCAGCTTCTAGCTAGACATCAATAACCCTTAATATCATAAAATCTATTATAATTACAAATCAATTATAGTCAAAATCAATGAATTATTAATGTTTGATCATTAGATTAATTAAGTATATGCAACCTTACCTTTTTAATGTTTACACAAACCAATAGGATCATGACACATCATCAATTTCAAATTGATCATAAATAGGTTCATTAATGTGAATGAATTTCTACTGTCGAAATTTGAATCTTCAAAATATTTCAATTTGATGGTTTGATCGAGGCCCGTGATCAATCATTTTGATTGTTACGACCTTGAGATTTGTTTTATAAGGAATGATTGATGATTCAATGATTAGAATTAAGATTGTAAAATTACCCTTTTGCACTATAGGTGAGATTAAGTACATATCGTAAAATGGGGAGTCTATATTCACTCTCTCAATTTTCTTTTTCAACCTAACGAAATGAAATTTATATTAATTTTTCATCTTTCCGCTTCTTTATTATTACAATTAAACACATATCGTGAAAAATAATTAACTTCTAATTTTCTATTCTTTTGATAGTCTTCGTTCTCCTACTTTTTCATCTATTCTAACCATATCAGTCTTTTTTTTTTTTTTTTTTTCCCACTAGAATAATCAAAAGGAAATTGCGTGCTAGTATGCTTAGGCGGGTCAGAGATTGGTCCAGGCTCGAAAGGGCCAAAACCCAATGGACAAGTGTTTTGGGCAATAAAAGCCCAAGTATCACGCAGGGAAAAAAAAATTCATTCATATTTTTTATAAAACAAAAAAGTCATTAGCTACAAGTACTGTACATGATATGATTTATCAATTTAGAATTTTTTTTTTTTTTTTTTTTTAAAAGTGGTCAATTGGTCATTTTATATAAGTATAGGCTGATTGAATCAGTCTGTTATGTGGACGTGGGCACGTGGGTTACTAATTTAAGATGAAAATAAAGTAATTAAATAATTATACTTCCATCCTTTTGAAAAAAATGACAACTTCAAATTTGAAAGGAAAAATATTTTTTCCCTTAACATCCCATTAATCAAAATTTTCTAAATCAAATACCTGTTTGGATAACCGCTGAGTTTTTTTTTTTTTTTTTTTCACACATTTCAGGAGATACTATGCACTGTTCAGTGAATCTCGTGAACAGTATACAGGACCTACAAGTACTTTATTAAAAAAAATAAAAAAATAGATCACACAGTACTATTCACACATTTAAAAATTATTTTGCTATAGTGTTTTCAGTTTTCAATTTTCAGCAAAATAAGCGGTATACAAACGAACCCCAATATTTAAAATGTTATGTATTATGTCATTTGCTTAAAGGTAGGTTTTCAAAATTATCTAATTTCATAATTAAAATTAAAATTAAAATTTTTTTTATTAAAGAGTATTTTAAAATATTAAATGTGGATTTTGTTTATTATTTTTTTAGCGGATTATGGAGAGATTTGTCCTTGCAAGTATTTTGGTATTTAATGACTTTTTTTTTTATTCTAAGGGCATGTTTGGTAGACTGTAATAGGTGCTGTAAAGTAATAGTTATTCCTATGGTTTAGTTATTCTTTAGTTTGGTTATATTTTTATTACAAGGAATGATCATTCTTTATGAATAGCTATTCTTCAAAATGAGGAATAACTATTCCTCTTTAAAAGGTTGTATTAGCTATTCTTTAGTAAGTGTAATAATTTCAAAACTTAATATATTTCCAAATAAACAAACTTTACGCATACATCTAACAATTATAAAAATAAAAAAAAATCATAAAAAATAACACATATCTCTTTTAAATTTAAAAATAATAATTTTTAAGGAGATATAATTGTATGATTAAGATATTTCCTAAAATAAATCTTAAGTTTCATTCTAATGTTATAACTCACAACCAAACTAAACCAAACTAATGAATAGGTTCAGTTATTATATTACAACCCATTTTATTCTTAGTAATAAAGATTACAATTCCTATTGTAGTCTTCATTCAGTGTACCAAACGTACCCTAAATTTATATGTTATATTTTTACTACTTAGAGAATTAGTATTGGTGGAGGCAAATAGATAAAATGCTAAATGTAGCAACTAAATATAACAAAAGTGGAACAAAAGTCTAATGCATTAGTGGAGTAAAAGCCATATTTTTTTGGCTGTTGAGCTACAGTGCACAGCCACTATAGCTATGATAGTAAAAAAAAAAAAAAAAAAAAAATTATTGAAAGATATATTCTTTTATTGTGTTAGTGGTGGTAGTTGTTATTTATTGTAGTAGATATATTATTTTATTTTGTTATTTATACTACTATTTAGGAGGCTCTCCCTATTTGGACCGAATTTTTTTTTATTCTAAAATACCCATACACTTGGACAAAATTGGAGGACACTTAAGTAAAATTATATTTCTAACTTTTAAACAACCCACTACAAAATAACTTCACATCCACTAAATCACTATTAAAATTCAAATTTGCTACAATTACTCCTATTAAAATACGGCAACCAACTCTCTTCTTCTTCTTCTTCTCTATAAAATAAATAAATAAATAAAAAATCTCGTTGGTTTTTTTAAAAAACCCTTACTTTTTTTCTTTTTTTTTTAATGAGGAAAACCCTTATTCTTATCATTTTTCTATACTACTCGTAGGGTCCAAACTTTATAGCCCAAGCCCAAAAGGTTTGGATTGTGAGCCCAACGAATCCGAAATAATGAATTTGTAGAGAGTGGGTAAAAGAGCTGGGCTGGTTATGAATTTAGCAACAGTTAACTATAATATACGGGGATAATCTCACGTAAAAAACACACTTGAAAGCTCCATCTATTGAAATCCGAAGGGGTCCGTTATTGATAAGTGAATACAGATCTTAAAGTTACAGTCAGATCTTTTTCTCCCTCTCTTTTTTCCTTCCCCCCCTTCTTTAGAGGCCTATTACATTTATATATTCTTTTTCTCCCTCATCTTCACCGTACACCTGTTCTTCATCTAAGCATTCACTTGAGTACGTGTCACATCAGATATCTGCTTTAGTTTTCCATGAGTGGTGGTAGTTGAGATTGCACTGTTCAGGGGTCTTCTCCACATAAATGCGGCCAAGAAAGTTGCTGCAGTGCATTAAATGCGGTGGAAGTAATTTTTCCTTTTAGATATTTCTCCATTCTTATCACTTCCATGCATGCCCAAAGCTTGTCCTTATTGTTGAAGTTGTTAGAAATATCACTTGGACCTTCCATATATTTGCTTGATCAAGTCCCTTTGGTATCCAAGGAGAATGACCTCTTCGGACCATTGGGGCTCTCTTCGAACTATACTTCTCGTTCGTTTCCAGGTATATTTCTTCCACCTAGACTTCTGCCCAACCATTTTCTTCTCTCCAGACACAGTAATATTCAGATAGGGCCCTAGGCCCAACACGTCATGTTGGGCTTTTACCCCCACACTACTAATTAAGGAGCTTCCCCTATTTGAACTGGATTTTTTTTTTGTTCCAAAATACCCCTACACCTCGACAAATTTGGAGGACAATCAAGTAAAATTATATTTCTAACTTTTAATCAACCCACTACAAAATAACTTTACATCCACTAAACCACTATTAAAATTCAAATTTGCTACAATGACTCCTACTCACTACAAAATAACTTCACATCCTCTAAACCACTGCTAAAATTCAAATTTGCTACAATTACTCCTATTAAAATACGGAAACCAACTCTTTTCTTCTTCTTCTTCTTTTTCTTCTCTAAAAATAAATAAATAAATAAATAATAAATTCTCTTTTGCAAGAGCTCCTTTTTTTTCCTCCTCTCCTTCACATCAGGTTGGATTTTTTAAAAAAACCCTTACTTTTTTTCTTTTCTTTTTTAATGGGAAAAACCCTTATTCTTATCATTTTTTTATACTACTATTTAAGGAGCTTCTCCTGTTTTGACCATATTTTTTTTGTTCCAAAATGCCCCTATACCTGGACAAAATTGGAGGGCAGTCAAGTAAAATTATATTTCTAACTTTTAAACAACCCACTACAAAATAACTTTACATCCACTAAACCACTACTAAAATTCAAATTTGCTACAATAACTCCTACCCACTATAAAATAACTTCACACCCACCAAACCACTACTAAAATTCAAATTTGCTACAATTACTCCTATTAAAATTCGGCAACCAACTCTCTTCTTCTTCTTCTTTTTTTTCTTCTTTGAAAAAAAAAAAAAAAATCTCTTTTGCAAGATCTCCTTTTTTTCCTCCTCCTCTCCTTCACGTTAAGTTGGTTTTTTTTTTTTTTTTTAAAAAAAAACCTTACTTTTTTTTTTTAATGGGGGAAAACTCTTATTCTTATCATTTTTCTATATTACTATTTAAGGGGTTTTTCCTGTTTGGACCGGATTTTTCTTTGTTCCAGAATACCCCTACACCTGGACAAAATTGGAGGACAATTAAGTAAAATTATATTTCTAACTTTTAAACAACCCACTATAAAATAACTTTTTTTTTTTTTTTTTTTTTGGTGAAGAGGAAAATACAAACAGGACTAAGTCACTATATCAGTGAGAACAGAGTTAGAGGTCCTATTATATAATACACCAGCAGCATCAGTATTAACAAGATGCAATACATCAGGACTAGGAGGAGTATCGAAAATCAAAAACTCCTCAGCTATGCTGCTACCCAGTCTTGCAAGTGCATCAGCGCACCTATTCCCTTCTTTGAACACATGCACTACACTGGTCTGAAGGAACCTACTTAGCAAGTATCTGCAATCAGTAAGAAGAGGGAGATACGGTTTATTAGCCCCACCTGTGGAAGTAATGAGACTAACCACCACTTTAGCATCCAACTCCACAACCAACCTCTGAACTCCCATGCCTAAGGCCAGCTTTAGTCCATCTCTTAGCGCCCAAAATTCTGCAACAAAACTGGAGGCAAGCCCAATGGATCTCGAAAAACCTTTGATCCATTTCCCATTACAGTCTCTAATTAAGCCACCACCCCCAGCCTTACCAGGATTCCCACTTGAAGCTCCATTCGTGTTTAATTTAAACCACTGTTCAGGTGGCTTGTTCTATTTCACAGGTATGAAAATCAATCGTTTCTTTCTCCCAGTTTTAGCAATACAATAAAAATACTCCCTTGCTTCATTGAGGCAAGTTCTGTGGAGATTCAAATTAAGAGGGACATTATCGAACACAACATTGTTGCGGTGTTTCCAAATGTTCCAGCCAGCAAGCGGAAAGATAAAATTCCATGGGATAGAGCTGCGATGAATTAACTTGCTTTGACAGTTAGCTTGCAGCCAATCACTCATATTATGGATAGGTATAGGTGAGACCCGGGGAGCATGAAGATTAGCCCAGAATTGCCGAGCAAAAACACACTCTCTAAGCAAATGCTCAATTGATTCATCTTGCTCTTTGCATATGGGGCATAACTTGCTGCAGTTGATACCCCTAGTAGCCAAAACCTCCCTGACAGGAATGCAATTATGCAAACATAACCATAAAAAGCTTACAATTCTTGGAGACATGTCTATCTTCCAAATCCAGCTGCCCCTAAAATTATTACCTTCGCCAGCACCACCAATAATTTGGAGATAAGCCGAGTTAACAATAAACTCCCCATCCTTTGTATGTTTCCACAAAAGAACATCCTTCTCATCGCCAAATTCTTGGCAAGGAACAGCTCTAATTTTATCCTTGATTAAAGGGGGCAAAACAAAAGATAAATTTTCCCAATGACTCCTACCTACTACAAAATAATTTCACATCCACTAAACTACTACTAAAATTCAAATTTGCTACAATTACTCCTATTAAAATACGGCAACCAACTCTCTTCTTCGACTTCTTTTTTTTCTTCTCTAAAAAAAAAAAAAAAAAAAATCTCTTTTGCAAGATCTCCTTTTTTTTCTCTCCTCTCCTTCACGTTAAGTTGGTTTTTTAAAAAAACCATTACTTTTTTTTTTTTAATGAGGAAAACCCTTATTCTTTTTTTTAAAAAATAATTATTATCCTTATCCCATCATTAAAAAAAAAAAATCTTATTTTGCAAGATCTCGTTTTTTTTTTTTTTTTTTTCACGTTAAGTTGGTTTTTTTTTTTTTAAAAAAAAAGAAATAAAAAAAAAAACCCTTTTTATCCTTATCCGAAAAAAAAAAAAAACACTTCGTCTAGAAAATTGTCACTCCACGTGCAAACCAAAACCACCCTGCCTACTTTCACAATCAATTGCAATTTCCCAGTAACATAGGTTACTGACCACAACAAACTTCTCCTAAACTCAAGCACCGTATTTTGCTATTGAAATTTTAATAAAAAAAATATATTCAAGCATGGTATTTTTTTTTTCAAATGAATTCCAACTTCTTTTTTTAATTCCAATTTCTCATTAACTCTTACCTAGGTCTAAAACACAGTTCCAGTTAAAATTCTTTTTATTTAAAAATAATAATAAATAAAAACATTAACAATTATCCTTATCCCATTTTCTCTCACCTTTAAATTAGAACTCAAGTTTTTAGCTTCAAAATCCTTGATCTATACTACTATTTAAGGGGCTTCCCTTGTTTGGATTCCTAAATTTTGATGCCTAAAATACTCACATCATACCTATTTACAAGTTTTCAACTAACGAGGATAGATATGTAAATTAAAATTCCTATACTTTAAGATCTATAAACTTACGTACGCTTTATCGATTTTTATCTCACTTTCTATCTCTCATTCTTCTTCAGATTTAAAACATTTAGTTTAACTCTATATCCTCATTTATTTTTCTTCAGATTAAAGACATTTACTGGCTCCAACAAATTTTCAAATTCTATCTTTTGCAAGTTCCTCTTTGTTTTCTTTTCTTTTCTTTTGTTTATGATTGACTTTTTTTGAGTTCTACCCTTTTTTTTTAATGTAATTCTAAAATGAATGGTTACTTCGTATATTCTGCCACTATATATCTTAATGAATTGTCATTTTATGTTTTAGGAATTGTGATCCAAAGATAGGGCTGCCTTGTGCTACAAAAGAAGCATTCAAAATCATTCGTGAACAGTCAAACAGTATGACTTTCCTTACCTCATTTAGTAGCCTTTGTTTACATCTTATTTAAAAAATTTGAATTCAAATAAAAATAGTTACCACAATACTCCCTTATCAGTTGCCCAACTCCAAGTTTCCATCCGGTCATATCCATTTGCCAATTTTTTTTTTTTTTTTTTTTTTTTTTTTTTTTTTTAAGAATGCATTTGCCAACTTGAAGCAGCATGCCAAGGTTTTCGTCTTTTTTCATTTAGTTCAATTACTATTTCTGGCTCCTTCCTCACTTTTTTTTCCCTTCTTTATATTTTTTTTTTCTTTTCAAGAAATTTTTTTTTACCATCATTGTATATGTTTTTGACATTAATATATATATTTTTTTTTGTGTTAATTTGACAATTAGGTATGTAGCAACCTCACAAACTCCAACCTCTCAATTATGATTTTCACTGACAATTCATTATGGATTTGAGAAACTAGAGCCACCAATCACATGGTTAGATCTCCATTAGTTATTTATTTAAATAGTTGATGATGTGGTGATAAGATTTTAAAGACTCCATAATAGAGTTAAATTCTAAAAAATCTTTATCTTTATTCTAAACAGTTATAATAGGATTTTAATAACACGCACGCTAAGTTTGGTTTGTTGATTAAATTTTTTTTCCATAAGTATTAATTTACTACTCCATAAAAAATGTTACGTACATTTTTCTCAGTTTTAAAAATTGTTGATATATTTGAAATTTAAACTATTTTTAACTTTAGTTACGGATGTGTAATAAGTGGCTAACTTTTAGGACTAAAAAACTAAAATTTTGGATTAAACAAAAATTGATAAATGTTATTAATTTTTTTTAAAAAGAACAACAACACCAAAAATAACGTGCATTTCCTCCCATAAAACTTTAAATTTAAGCTTTTATTTACTAATGCTATGGATGTGTAGTAAATGGTTAAATTTTAGGATTAAAAAACTATATTTTAGGATTAGACAAAAAATGATAACTGCTATACATAAAATTTGAAAAAAAGAACAACATCAACAACACCAAAAAGGGAAAAAAAAAGTGGATGTGTAATTACTAAATTTTAGGATCTTTTTAGTAGCATTTCATTTAACAAAAATATTATTAATTTATTACTCCATAAAAAATGTTATATACCTTATAAAATACTAGCCTCTAAGTACGTGCTCAAAGACTTTTTTATTTTTTGGTATACGTTAATAATTTGCATCCATTATAAATTAAGATTACTACATTTTTCAATCACAAAAATAACTAGAGGTGTGATGAGTGTTATGCGTTTGTACTAAATATTAAAATTATTAATCTTTATTTATACATAACACTTATTACACTTCTAGGTATTTTTGTAATTGAAAAATGTAGTAATCCCAAATTATAATAGAATCAAATTATTAACTTTTATTAAAAAATAGAAAAACCTTTAAGCATGCGTGAATGTTAAAATAAAATCATTGATATTGAGTGTTTTGTAAAGTAATTTTTTATACTGCTAAATTTTTTGCATTACCAAAACTGATGCTCTTGTGATTAAACTTTTATAAAAATATTCTTATAAAAATTAGTTTAAGTCATTATTAATATAAACAAAAAAGAGAAGTATTAATTCTTCAAAATTTCAGAGGGAATTGAAATTATCAAATAAAAAAACTGGTTTGTATGTGGTAACTTGATAGTTACTGTGAGTGGCTTGTAAGTGGTAACTAGATCTGAGCTAAGTGACTTTATTTTAACGTGCAACGCGTTAGTGTTTTTTTTTTTTTAAAAGAGCAACGCGTTAGTGTTGTCTCACTCAAAGTCAGACACATTGATGATTGCAACGGCTCTTTCTCTCTTTATTAACTCACATTTGGACTCAGCCCAAAAAAAAAAAAAAAACTCACATTTGGAATTCACTTCTCGGCCTCAAGTCTCTCTCAGTCCAGTAGATCTCTCTATGTCTATCTATCTAAAATCTTCATTTCTTTGTTTTGGAGTTCTTTGGTTTGGGTTTGGGATTTGGTTTGGTTTTATGAGTTAGAGCAGGACAAGCCATTTGTCTCACACGGGCCCCACCAACTTAGTTAAAAGTTGCTTTTTTTTTTTTTTTTCCAAAGCAAAAACCAAGGGGATTTGCCAAATCAAACAGAGTGAGGAATGAGTTATGAGAAAATGGGGAGATTTGAGTTATAAGTAAAGGAGAACTGATATATGAATTAAGAGATATGATTTGACTGAGAACCAAACAGGGGCATGTACCAAACTGTGGCAGGAAGACCGAGTCAGATCAGATTCTTCACAACTCGACCTTTATGTCTCTCTCTCTCTTCATAATTGCACGTACTTTTTTTTCCCACCTACTCCTCCCCTCCCAAATTCCCAATCTTCATTCATTCTGCATTCTCCTCTCTCTCTCTCTCTCTTTCTCTCTCCTCTTTGGCTGTCGAACTGTGTGGTTGGCGAGAAAGGTATGATCTCTGTGGATTGGTGGATGTGCTAGAGATAGAAGGTTGCAGGTTTAAAACTCTGTTTTATTTACTTTTTTGGGAAAATTAGGGTCGATTGGAATTAAACGGAAGGAAATTGAGGGTTTTTGGTTTTCGTTTTCAGAATAAAAAATACTGAGATTTGAGTTTTACGTATATTTTTCTTAAAGTTTGATTTTTTACTCGGATGTGTCAGAATATTTTGTGAGTTTTACGTATATTTGTCTTAAAGTTTGATTTTTTAATCGGGTGGGTCAGAATATTTTGTGTTGTATTTAGATTATATGAATGAAACTTTGGATATTTTTAAGTCTGATTGGTTGAATTTGTGTTGTGTTTGCGTGTTCTTTGAAATTATCTTTGCGCGTGGGGTTCACAGTTTGGATTTTTACTCAGATTAGATAATTTTTGTGTGTTAATACTTGCTATTAGGTGTTCTTTTGTCATGTATATAATTATGTATGTATGTATATGAATGAAAGTTTGGGTCTTTTTTTTTTATACTAATATCCGATTAATTTTGTGTATACAGGCGTTCTTTCTGTGGAGTAGGATTGGTTTTTCATTTATGAATAACTGTAATCTGTAATCTTCAGTAGAATGCCTTTTTGGTTGTTGGAGGTAAAGAGATTAGAGGCTCTGAAAGGGGCCCTCTGGTTTGCCACAAGCCTCAGCAAGTCGGGGGGTTTTGGCTAACAATCCACTGAGGTCCTTGAGATGTTACGAGGTAAAAAAATTTGTGACCTATTCTTTATATTTTCATGGTTTTGTTGAATGTTATAGGCTTTTGAGGTTTTTAGATTTATAGGTTTTTGTTTTTGTTCACATTCACAGTCATCAATCAGAGGTTTATGATTCCCTGCACCAGATTCCTAGGCTTTAACAGAGCAAGATTGAGTTGTAATTTGCATGTTTGCTTTTATTTCAAGTTTAAATGCTTAAAACTTTTAATATATAAAGAACGGGCTTGGTTTTTTTTTTTTTTTGTATAACTAATTGTTTAGATTTTATTTGATATGAGTAGGCATGACTTTGTGTAATTGAACAATTATCTTGATTCAACCAATGGATTAATTACTGTTGTTTATACCCTTATTTTGATTGATCAGAACCCTCTACCTTAATTTTGGCCAAGCAATATGATCATTGTTTGATGGTTTATCTTTATGGCTTTGTTTAGAGTTGTATATTCTTGTCGTTTATACTTTTTACTCCCCATTGTCTCAATTGTTTATTTTATAGTTTTGTTATATGACTTAGTGGTGTTCTGTGACTCCCTTCTCAGATAAAGGCAAAATAGCACTGTCATTATCAATTTTTAGGTTCCTTTGACAGATTATACTTTTCCAATGCAAACGAATTAGTTTGCTTACTTGTTCGGTTTGAATATTCTTACTGATTGTTTTTTTTTTTTTTTTTTTGAATTGCAATGGTTGAACAATTTGTATAGGAAGAGATGCAATGGCAGATTGCCTTTTGAAAATGCATGTTATAGATTATAGATTTTGCTTTTAGCATTTGCTTGACAAATTACTCTTTAAAATATATTTGTTTCTAATGATTTCTTTTCTTTGTTTCTCATTTTAAATGATAAAAATGTTAGAGTTTAATTAAAGCGAGTCATGATAGAGTCAACGCATCATTTGCTATAAATATTTGTTATGGTGTTTTTTAGGTGCATTTGCACATATGGCAAAACCATACGCTTTCCTCCAACCACCTCTGTTTGTTTTCCACCCCTTTATTGCCTACTTTCCCTGCAACCACAAATTCTCTCTTACAAAATCTTTTATTTGTATTGTGTACAAATATTTTTCATTTGCCATTTCTTTTTTTTGGTTTAATATTGATGTCTTAGATATCTATTTGTTTCAGATGAGTTTAGTTTTTATTTCTTTTTTTTGGTGATGTGTTAGATTGAATAGTTTCTTCAAAATGAACTATTATGGCTATAGATTTTTTTGTGTGGTGATGTGTGTGCGTAAAATTGAAATAATTTTGAATTTGCTATTTTCAATTGTAAAATTAAGAAATTGAGGTGCTTCCCTGGTACTGGAAGTCGTGTTTGTTGTACATGTATGCTGATTGACGAAAGCTTCCAGTGTTAAATAGCTACTCTAAGTTAAACTCTCTCTTTCTTATATAAAAAACTAAAATAAAAAATAGCTACTCTTAAGTTTGTGCATAATCAAAATTCTTATATTACTGAGATTAGTATTGTATGAATTATTTGTACATGATTTTATACTTTTTCAAATAGAAGCTTTATTTTAATTTTCTCACCCAAGAGGCCGCACGTGCCGCCCAAACTAGTGTAAAAGTACTGGGCAGATAGAATCAGTCTGTCATTGGACATGGCCGCTTGGGTTACTAATTCAAGATAAATAGATAATTAAAAAAAAAAAAACTGTCATGTAACATAGTTACCGAATTACTCTACTTTAGAGTTTACTGATTTACTGTACTTTAGAGTCTAGAAGAGGTTATGGTTGGCAGCCTTAGCCCCAATTTTTTTTGGGGACGCAAGTGGTCAAATAATAATATAAATTGATATAGAAAATTTTAATTTAATACATATAACATTTATATAAGCCCCTCCTTTTGCTATTGTACCACAAAAATTGGAAGTCAAGCAATTTTTATTTTTTCGGATCCGATAGATATAAGAACTCTTTTGCAATATTTTTGTCTTCAATTTCTGGTAGCCATAATGCCTTATGACTAATTATTAATATTAGTTAATAATTTAATTACTTAACGAGTATAAGTCTATAAGAATTTGTCAATATAAGATCATTGGTGGAATATGGAATGATTTCATTCCCAAATGAGTCTTATAGAATTTGTAAAGTTGGAGGGGTTGTGAAGTGTATAGCAGCGCATTATAACATTTAATTTTATATACCAAATCAATGGTTTATATTAATAGTGTTAAGATTCTAAAGAAAGCAGTATCAATTAAGGCCTAATAATTAGTGTGCAATTTGGAACGTGAATTTTGGCCAAGGTAGGATAAAAAGTGCACTTCTAAGAGACACATCAAAGTTAGACCATAAATCTTGAATCTTTAATATCTAATCTTGTTTTTCATTGACAATTATACTGTGGTCTGGTATACATGTTATTTGTATCTGGCTGTTCATATTTTACCTGCAAATCCTTTTGGCTAAAACAACTGACCTCACACAGTCATACTTGATGGGTTAATTCATATATTAATGCATCTCATCATGTGTATTTGCAGATTTGTGAGGAAAAAGAAGATTGAGTGAGTTGTTGCCCAAGCTATGATGCTTCACATGTTAGTTGAAGCTGAGACAAAAAAAGATATAGAAAGGCTGGTATGGATGCTTAATTCAAGATTACTGCTCCACATATTATTTATTTTTCTGGTGCATTTCTTGTCTTTGTGCATTGTTAAGCCTGTTTTAGACTTTGAGATGTCTTTAATAGTATTGACCAGTTACTTCTATTTAAGTTATGTCTCATGTGCTACCTTTAAAAAAAATTTAGGTCTCGTATACAAGTCATAGAACATGGTGCTTTGGGAGTCTGACTCTCTTTCTCCTGTCTCTCTTCTCTTTTCTTTTTTCCTAATCTCACCTGACTCTTTCTCTCTCTCAATCTTCTTTTCTTGGCTGTCTGAATCTTGCTGATGATGGATCCTCTTTCTTTCTCATCTCTCTATTTTGTGATGGAGATCTTGTGGTGGTGGGTCAATGGTTTTCAATGGGTTAAGGGTGATTGGGTTTACTGGATTTGGGTTTGGCCAATGTGGGTATTAGGAGTTTGATATTTGCTTGGGGGTTGATGGCAATTTTGTGGTGGAGTTAGACCTTGGCTGGAGTTATTGGGTTTTCCTAGGTTTCTTTGTACAGAAGAAAATGGGTCTTTTTTTAAAGGAACTTTTCCTTATGATTTTCTTGGCTGCCAAACGCTACATGGTGGAGATGTGACTTTATCTCAGCTTTTCTCTTTGATTTTCTCAATTGTCGAACTTTACATGGAGGAGATGTGACTTTTCCTATGCCCTTTTCTTTTTCCCGTTGCCCAAATAAAAAAAGGTTGGTTGATCTATAAGAAAAGAGTGGGGTTGATTTTCTCAGATTTTCTCTTTTATTTTCTCAGATTTCCTAGCTACCAAACGCGAAGTAGCAAAGTAATTAACTTAAAATAATATTATTTTAAGAAAGCAACCAAAGAAAAGCTTTGCTTGTGTTGCTATTTTAAGAAGAAAAAGGAGAAAAATTCAAAGAATGAATCTTTGGGTCCATGAGGGACTGTTTTCAGATTTGTACATGCAAAGAAAAAGGGAGTTGAGAGAGATATAGAGTTGGTGAGATTAGGAAAAGAAGAGGGAGAGAGTAGATCTGAGTTTTAATTTGGTTTTGTGAAAATATTGTTATTAACAGAAAACATCAACTCCGTTTGTGTTAAAAGATTAAATTGGTCATTTTTTAGAGGACAAGTGTTAGATGTGTTTGGCATTATGTCAAACCTTAGTGTAGTTTACTAGATTTTACCCAAAAAAAAAATCACACCAAGTTCATTAAAACAAAGATAGTGCAAAAAACAGAAAAAGAAAAGAACCCAACTAGCCAAAAAAACTAATCATTTCCAGTTAAAAAAACAAAATACCAATGAACCAAGAACATCTGCTTTCATTTTCATTGTCCTCGCGTTTGAAACTTTGATGCACTTAGTACCCTGCAAAACAAACAGCACCAATAAAATCTCTCAACTTTATAACCAAGACATCATTCAAAAAATGCCAACATCTTTTGATAAA
This sequence comes from Quercus gilva, assembly GCA_023621385.1. NCBI lineage: Eukaryota > Viridiplantae > Streptophyta > Magnoliopsida > Fagales > Fagaceae > Quercus > Quercus gilva. Next base: position 38,924,172 of record CM042479.1, on the reverse strand, counting down.
TTACTATGAAAAAGATATCAATGATATCATTATCCTATAACATAACATTATTTTAGTATTTGAACAATCATATAAGAATATTAAAAAAAAAAACACAGTAAATTTGATTACAACCCCAATAGGCACTGTAAGCAAAAATGCCTTTAATGTCATCACCGCCGACCATTGTCTTTGCCTCTCATTCCTCAGCAACCTTCGCATGCATAACTTGCCCATACCCAATAATGGCCAATCCTTTTTGGCAGCATTATTTTCTACTAGTACCACCTTTGCCTAGATTTGAGTTTAGTCCAGCACACTTACTACAAATTTGTTGCTTAAATCCGAATCTCTCAATTTTCAAATCGTACTCCACATATAAATTCTGCTGCTAAAAATTTCCCAAAATTATAGCTGGTCCAACTGTTAGTCCTGGACCAAATCCACTCTGTCACAATTGTCAAGCACACCACACTAGAATTACCAGCAAATGCAAAATAATTTACCACTGGTAATTTCAACTTTGCTCCATCTTTAAAGTGAAAGGTTAAATCTGGAAATTTAACCTTCTCTAATTTTACCCTAGCAAGATTATAAAAAGACCTCAAACCAGAGTTTGCTTCCACGTCAGCAGTTCTAGGCAAATGACCCATTTGGGTCTTGAACATGGCCAAATACTGGCTTTTCCATGAAGGTGAGAATGGTCCCAGAGTCCACGATAGTGCCACCGTTGCTGTTACCATCAGGAACCAAGTACTTGTACAGAATGTTAACTAACTTACTGCCCACAATAACTTTACAAAGATTAAGGCAATAGTACTCAAGAAAAGCTGAGTTGCTGGACACTGGGTTTTTCCTAAACGGCGTGTAGCTTAGGCCATGAATATTGTCCCATAAGATAAACAATTGTAGTACTTAGGTTGTTGTGTCCTATATGTACAGCAGCTTATGGTCTTTGCATGGTACTAAAAGGACCCTAGAGAACCCAAAGCAAATCAAGTAATTGTTGGCCTGTTGGTTATCTTCGAAAGGAGGTTTTTCTGCAAGCTTTTAATATCAGCAAGCAATTCTTGCATTGGCATAGGGTACATATGGATAAGATCAATTTGAGGATATACTTCCTTGTTCATTGTATATAATTTTTATATCTTTACTGATGCAATTGCATAGGGTTCTTTCTGATTCATTTTGTTGTCTGGTTTCTACAAGTTGTTATATAGCATTTTTTAAAAATTTTTTTTGTTACAACTAAAAAGGGTTCTTCCTGATTCATTGTATTTTCTGTTTCCTACAGCTTATGGTGTTGATATGTTGAGTACAATTGGCTATATATATGCAAGGCAGGGAGCTAAAGAGCTAGGGAAGAAAGTTATATATTTGGGTGTGCCATTTATTGCTGAATGGTTTAGAAACAAAGGGCAGTTTATTAAGTCCCAAGGAACAGCAGCAACAGGTTAGTATATATTGCTGGCTTTTATAGCCATTAGCCAATAGCCATGTCTAAATGTCGTGTGATGGTGTCTTGAGTTCTACCCTTTGACTTGATCCTTCTGTCATACTCACTGGGGAGCCTGGGCAAATCTAATCTGAACTGAATGTATGTGGCCCAATCCATAGCATATTTCTATGTGGGTCTTAGTAAAAAAAGGATTAGGTAATTTTGGTAAATACATTCAACCAACTCCGATCCTTATACCCATTAATATTTTAGAAGATTTCACAAAACCCCTATCACTTAGTTTTTCGACTTTTCGAAAATATATTAGCTGATCAATTGAAATCGATTAAATTTTCCTTCTGTGGATATAGGCTAAAGGTTGAACCATTAGATTAGCATTTTGTTTACTTATGATTACTATTTGTTCTTGAAAAACCCTACATCTGGGCCTTGTTAGAATGCCATGGTAACTCTGTTAGTTTGTGTGTGTACTTGCTTGATTGTGCATTAGGGTCACGATACCTAGGGAAATAACCTACTGTGTATTATTTACAAGTGAATTTGGGCCAATCCCACATTAAATTAATGAAGGAACAAAACCACTTTAGATTTCCATAACTGATTTCACTATAAATACATTGGGCTGATTGCTGTCCCAGCACACCTAGATAAAATCAATAATCGCCTATACTGTGCAGTTCACGGTGCCACAGATTTCACAAGACTGTATGTTATACACTTCTTTGAAACAATTCTAGAAAAATGTTACAAACATTTAAGTGTGTGAAGGAAGAAGATTTTGTAATTACACACATCTTGTTGATAACAAACAAAAAGAACTATGGTTATATCTTATCATGTTTATGAGAATTAAATATGTGCTAGAAAAATGTAAACTAAGATTATTCTCTCTCCTTTTTTTTTTTTTTTTTTTTTTTTTTTTTTTTTTTTTTTTCAAATTCAGAAATTCATTTAATCAAAACACCATTGAAAATACAAAGGTCTGAAACAACAGAACCAACCCAAGAAACTAATTGCTAACACCCAACAGAAGCTTACAAGCCTATTGCAGAAGCTAAAATTAAGCTACTACACTCCTCCACACTCTGAAACAAAGATGAACACTCAGTGGGAAGCTCTTGCCCATTTCCTCAATGTCAAGGACCTTGATGTTCAGGTCCCATGCTTCCAACATGTTTAGAACACAGTTCATTTGACTACCATTAGTGCTAAAATATTTTCTGCAAAAAGTCATTCATCCATCAACTAGTGACCGTCTAGTTGGAAAATTATGCTTGTGAATGGCCAACAGAACTTAATTCATATCACTAAAGCCACTATACCTTTAAGAAGCAGCCTATCATTTTTTTTTTTTGATAGGTAAGAAACATGTATATTCAATAAATTGCTAAATGCAAAGAAGCACTAGCAAATCAAACGTACAAGAAAAAAAAGAAAAGTACAAACATAAAAGAAGAAAAACACTAAGAACAAAGAAGAAGAGAGCTAAGGAAAAAAGGAAGAGAATCACTAGATGTGAGTCCCCAAGCCCTAGCCCAATTAAAAAGGGAACCAGAAAAGAGAGCGAGCATTTGGTCATTGGATCTATCCAAATCCTCAAATGTTCGCCGATTGCTCTCTCCAAATACACCACATCAAACACAATGGAACTAAATTCCAAATGTGAGATGAACGCTTCCCCAACCAATTCCACCAGCCAAAAAGAAGATTTGACGCTGTACCAGAGGGGACCCATAAAATCCCAAAGGTTCTATAAACAAAGCACCACAGCCAATAAGCCTTTCCACAATGTAACAACAAGTGATCCATTGTCTCCCCACAACAACGACACATAATACACCAATAACGAAGTCAAAGCCCTTAAGCCTCAGATTATCTCCTGTGAGAATCCTATCTCATGCCGCTGTCCAAACAAAGAAAGAGACATGCCAGGGTGCCTTAACTTTCCAAATATTGTTCCATGGAAAAACAATGGAAAAAGAACCATGTAACTTGTGATAATATGAGTGGAACGTAAAATCCCCATTCTTTGTCCACTTCCATCTCATACGATCACCATCAGTCACAAGAGGTAAATTGGATGCCAAGAATCGGAAGAAATAATCCACCACATCTGCATTCCAATCATTAGGACCCCGAATGAACTGAACATCCCAAGTTTTCCTATTCCCCTGCTCCTTGGCACAACAAAGATGATTCTATGGAAGCTTCTTTGTTTGTAGCAAAAGTGTACTAGATTGAAAAGCCAAATGGAGAGGAAGATCTCCACACCACCTATCTGTCCAAAATTTCACTCTATCCCCCACCCCAACCTTAAAGTGGACATTTTTGCGAAACATTTTCCATCCCATTCGAATACTTCTCCATAGACCACACCCATGAACACCCCTTCCCAACTTAGAGGTCCATCCCTCCCATTCTTCCCCAGATTTCAAAGCTACAACCCTCCTCCACAGCCTATTCTCCTCGATCCCAAAACACCAAAGCCATTTTCTAAGTGAGGCTTTATTGAAAGTGGTTAACTTCCTAATACCCAAACCGCCATTAGCCGTTGGCATACACACCTTATTCCAACCCAACAAGTGTCTTAGTGTCACCCCATAAGAAATCCCTTTGCAACTTCTCAATTTTGTTCTTCACATGAGTAGGAATTGTGAAAAGAGATAAGAAATAAGTAGGGAGGCTAGATAGTGTGCTTTTAAGCAGTGTCAGTCTGTTACCTTTTAACAAATACAACTTCTTCCATCCTGCTAACTTTCTTTCAATTTTTTCTAATATAGGGTTCCAAATAGATACCAAGATAAGTCATTGACAGGGCCCCAACCCTACAACCCAATATCTCAGCCAAAGCATGCATATTATTTACCTCTCCTATAGGAACCATTTCGCTCTTAGCTACGTAAACCTTCAAACCGGTCACAGCTTGATAACAAAGTAGCAACAATCAAATATGTAGGATTTGCTCCACCGTTGCCTCACAAAACAAAATGGTATCATTTGCAAACAGCAAATGCGAACCACATTCCCCTCTGCCCCTCCTACCATCTGCCCTAAAGCCACTAAGTAAATCCTACCCCCTCCATTCTCTCCACCATCCTACTAAACACCTCCATCATAATTAAAAATAACATGGGAGACAACGGATTCCCTTGTCTCAAACCTCTAGAGTTGCCAAAGAAATTAGCTAGAGACCCATTGACTAACACTGAAAATTGCACTGTCAGGATACAAGTTCGAATTCAGCTGCACCATTTCTCCCTAAAGCCCATTTTCTTCATCAACTTCAGAAGTGCCTCCCAATTCACATTGTCATGTGCTTTCTCAATATCTAACTTACAGATCACCCTAGGAATCTTACTCTTCGTCCGACTGTCCACACATTCATTGGCAATGAGAACTGAATCAAGGATTTCTCTACCCCCCACAAAACTATTTTGAGATTCAGATATCAGTTGATCTAACACCACTTTCTCGTTGGGTGCTCCATTTTCTCGACCTTACAACCCACTAGCATTGTTGGGTTAGGTCGGAGTCCAGAATCTTTACCTTCCCAATTGGGTCTCACTAAATTCTCATACTGCATAATTTCTTGCCACCTCGACAACTTGTCGGAGAGCAGTGACCTCATTTTGTACTGGGGTGGGTGTAGTTCCAATTCCAATGTTAGCTCATTGTAACTAAAATTTCCACAAACAGATCAGCTCTCTTCCTATTACTTACAATGATCTCTCCCTTCACAACTGCAGGGATAAACCTAACCTTGTTTTCCAACTTCAACAATTCCATTTAATGTTTGTTCAGTGAAGGCAGAGTATGCAAGTTTTTAGGGTGAAAATTGAGTCATAAAATATAGAATTTTTTAGGTCCTTGTTAATCTCACAGAAGTGACAGAAGAACATAATGAACCTGTAGATAGTCAAGAAGAACTTTAAACCTGCAGCTGACTCTTACCTTGATTCTATATATATGTTACATCAATGTTGATTTTCAAATTTGTGAGGAAAATTGGGGTTGATTTGAATTAGGCACACATGCACTAGAGAGGGAATTACCATTGTGAACTCATTATGCATTTGACTGTCTTTATTACCATCCTGATATGGTTCCATACTTCCATTGACTATGTATGTGAGCAGCTGTTTATTTAGGCTGTCTGAAATGTGCAGTGGGCCCATTTGGCATTCCAGAAGAATGGTTAAAAAACTGATGGGGTCTGATCTTAACACCCCTGTAAAAAAAAAAATGGTTAAAAAACTCAGGATATTTACTACCCTGTTAAATCCACTAGGAGTTAATAACCAGCAAACTGCCACACAAAGTAAGACAACTCAAGGTTTTTTTTTTTAATAATAGAACTCAAGGGTCTCACTTTGGGCTGGGTCAAGCTAGGCGGCCAAGCCCACTAATGAGTGCTCAATTGGGCTGGGTCAGCCTGACTTTAACAACTATGATGCATCTTGAACACTTATGTTATCTGAGTATATAAAATGTAAAATGATCTTTTTGACAATATGCTCTGACGCAGCAATGGGCTAAAGGTTAAGTTACCATCTGTAGAGTTATTTTAAGTTTTGAAAACTTCTAACTTTATATCTTCAATGCTGGTATCTGCAAGCATCTTATGGTTTTAAAGGCCTTGATATTGGTTTCTAGGTTTTAAAATAGTTTTTCAGTTGTTTTTAATTTTACAAGTTATTGTTGATTTTGTAATGAGGGGCAAGTTTATAATTTTCTACAACTACTGCCAGTAAAGGTGTATTGGTAGTTGAGTAAAGTCTAAAATTTCCTAAGAGATTCTAATTTTCATGTCTTTATTTTATTTGAGTCAAGTTAGTCTTTATTTGGGTTTTATCTTTGGTTCACTACTATAGTTTATGAGTTATAATGCTACTTGTACAAGAAAGAGTCATCAATCAGTACACTCAAATAACTCAATATACAAAACCTAAAGCCGTCCTCACCATGACTAACCCCAAGGTCATTACTTTTCCTATCCTAAAGTCCACCAAAAACATAGGTAGGCAGATGTCTTAACTTTTCCTATGTTTTCCATTTATATGTTTTTTGAATGTTCTATACTTTTCCTATGTTTTCCATTTATATATTTTTTGAATTCCATAGAGCATGCTAAAAGTTGCAGTCATCACCAACAAAATGTATCTTGAGCTTATGGAGAAGAATATTGAGGGTAAGAAAAATTCATTGATGCAATGCAACTGTACAATTTATTTATGCAATGGAAAAAACATTAATGCAAATGTAATGCAACTGTACAACGGGGTGCCCAATGCAATCCCAATCCCCAATGCAGGGAAGGGTCGCCCCCTCATCATTGAGATGGATAAGAAGGACAAAAAGAAAGAGAGGGCTAAGGAGAAGAAGCTCAAAAATTCAATAGCAAACGTTGAGAAGAAGAGGGCGGCGAGGGTAGGAGCAGATGCAGTAGCCGAGGCCAAAGGGAAGATAGATGTGAAGGGAAAAAAAGGAAAGAAAGGCAAGAACAATATAGGTAATTGTTGTTTTTTGTGGGGCTTACTATGGGGTAGAGAGATAGTGTGTGTGTCTGTTTTTTACATTCTGCTAAGCTTCTGTTGCTATGCTTCTTGAGTTCATGTTCCATTATATATCACTTTCCGAGACCCTTAATTTTCTTGATAAGTTTTCGCAACAAGAAACCAGTGAAAACATTATCGAGAAAATTGAGGGTCTCAGAAAGTGATATGTAATGAAACATGAACTCAAGGAGCATAGCAAGAGAAGCTTAACAAAAGTAAAAAACAGAGACACATTATCTCTCTGCCTCATAGTAAGCCCCACAAAAAACAACAATTATCTATATTGTTTTTGCCTTTCTTCCCTTCTTTTCCCTTTACATTTTTGTCTTTCCTTTGGCCTCAGTTGCTACATCTGCTGCTGCCCTTGCCGCCCTTTTCTTCTCAGCATTTGCTATTGAGTTTTTGAGCTTCTTCTCCTTGGCCCTCTCTTTCTTTTTGTCCTTTTATCCATCTCAATGATCAGGGGGTGACCCTTCCCTGCATTGGGGATTGGGACTGCATTGGGCACCTCGCTGTACAGTTGCATTACATTTGCATTAATGATTTTTCCATTGTATAAATAAATTGTACAATTGCATTGCATCAATGAATTTTTCTTACCGGCATTTGTTAACATGTTTAGAGAAGTCATCAGGACTGATTTTGGGCCAGAACACATTGCATTTTTTGCAACGGGAAGAAGGTTTTCCCTGAAGGAACACATCAATGGAGACGAAGCGGCCTGATTTGGTATTGGGCATTTTCGTGCTTGAAACCTAATTTTTCAATTGAACTTGTATTAATAAGAAATTCACAATAAAGACTAATCTCTAAATTTGTATAGATGGTCATGAAACACTTGAGTATTTGGATATTTCACAAAAAAAAGTTCTTCCAGATCACAAACCAAACACCGATTTTCACCTTAAAAAAACTAACAACCAAACAAATAAATGGAGAGACCGAGAGGGAGAGAGAGAGAGAGAGCATACCTGGCGTGAGAGAGAGATGAGGGTTTCGGTACAATTAGGAAATGGGACGTATTGAAAGCCTAGAGCTTGGAGAGATCAAACACTGAGCAAGTAAAAAAAACGCTAATGCAAAATTAGAAAATTACTCATTTAGATATTTTTAATTTCTCCCTCTTATCGGAACCCTTGTCTCTCTCTCTCGCTAGGTATGCTCTTAAACATTGTATAGATTTCACAACCAAAGAATCAGATTTCTAAATTCTCACAAGGCTTGCCTAGAATTCCTTACCAACCAAAAACACAATTTCTTTTGCTAATCAACTCGTTCACCTCCAAACTCAATCATTTCAAATTGAAGCTTAAACCCTAAAAAACGCACGCTAACCAAACAAAAAATAAATGGAGAGATCGAGAGGGGGAGAGAGAGAGAGCATACCTTGCGCGAGAGAGAGATGAGGGTTTTGGCGTGAGGGAGATGAGGGTTTCGGGACAATGAGGAAATGGGACGATCTAAAAGCCTAGAGCTCACCACTACACAAAAATGGGCTTAAAAGTCCAAAGCCTAAACTACCCTACTACACCAAGTGGGCTTAAAAGCCCGAAGATTAACTATCTAACGATCGTGGATTGTGCTTGAAACCCTTGGCACCTCATCAAAGCCCAAGACCCCTGTCTACACAAAACTACACAATAGGAGGCAACACTCTCACTTATTCAATGGGCCATTTGGTTTCCAGAGCCACACTTAACTTTTAATTAAGAGCATTCATATCCAAAAATGCACAATTTTTTTTTTTTTTTTTTTTATATTACCAAAAGATTACTTTATTTATTTTATATTATCACTTCAACAATACATCCTATAATTAGTACTTTATTTTTGGCTATGCCATTGGAACTAAAAGACCTTTTTTTTTTTGGGTGGAGAAATGAACCAAAACACTTAGGGTACGTTTGATACACTGAATGAGGATTATAACAGGAATTGTAATCTTTATTATTATGAATAAAATGTGTTGTAATGTAATAACTAAACCTATTCATTAGTTTGGTTGTGAGTTATAACATTAGAATGAAACTTAACATTTATTTTAGGAAATTTTTTACTCATACAATTATATCTCCTTCAAAATTGTTATTTTTAAATTTAAGAGAGATATGTGTTATTTTTTATGATTTTTTATTTTTATAATTGATAGATGTATATGGAAAGTTTGTTTACTTGGAAATATATTAAGTTTTGAAATTATTGTATTTACTAAGGAATAACTAATACAACCTTTTAAAAATGAATAACTATTACATTATAATGCCTATTACAGTTTACTAAACATGCCTTGGGCCTAACACCTCTACAGTCAATACTTCCTGGGGAGGAGGAGCCATTAGACCATTTGGGTGTGATCGGCTTTAATCTTGCATCCCTAACTGAAATCTTAACTACATCATAGGTTGTCTATGGTAGTGTTTTTTTTTTTTTTTTTTTTTTTTTTGGTATTAATCAAATAGAAATTGTGGCAAATACATTAGTACCTCCATAATTAAAAAAGCCTACATGGTTTTTACCTTCACAATAGCATCCTTTTATGTTTAAAATTTTTATTATTTTAAAAAATAAAAGTGTTCTGATATTTTAATAGTGGATAGCAAAAGAGAAGAAAGCATTTCTAGGAAAATATATTGATTAATACAAGAATGATCTAAATGTTGAATGCCTTACAACAGAAAGGAATAAAAAAAAAAATTGTTCTTGATGAAAAGAGTTGCATGTCTACCTCATAGAGAGATCTGATAATTTAATAGTTTAGAGTTGAGGGTATTTGAACCTTGGTCTCTATTAGAAATTTTAGGATGCGCTAATTAATTGAACTACAAAGTTCTTGACAATATATAAATTATAAGTTTTCAGTTGACACTTCTAATATTCCTCAGTTCAATTCTTTGATTGCTAAATTGTGGGATTTTTATTTTTTATTTTTTATTTTTTATTTTTTTATTGTTCATGATTTGAGAATTAAAATCGAAGGGGAGGATTTGAAAGTTATACTTGTCTTGAAAATATTAAAAGATGACAACTAGTTGATCACCAGAAACTGATTGGTTCAAGTGAAGCACATCCATAAAGAAGCTAATACATATATCCATAATTTTGAATATTTTTATGTTAGAGTTCGGAATCAAATATTCTTTGCGTTCTGACAAAATACTCCCTTTGAGGTTATTTTTAATTCATTCTTAAGAAAAAAAAAAAGATGTTCCATAATATTTAAAGAGGGATCTTAACTAATTTAGGTTATCTAATAAATGTATTTTGATTAGCTATGAGCTACTCAAATGTTGCCTAGTTGTTGGATGACATGGTAGGAAATTTTGAACATATCGATCTGTTTATAATTTAATCCTTTATGAAGAAAAACAATCAAAAAATAAAAAAGGATTAAAAGAAGTAATTGTATACCCGTAACCCATAAGAAGATCGAAAAGAAAAAGAGGTAATTGTAAATTGGTATAGATTTAGGGTCCGTTTGGTTGGAGGAGTGGAAAAGTGGAATGATGGAAAATTGTGGGAAGATGGAAAAGTGGGAGGATGAAAAATATTTAGTTTTCTCTCGCGTGTGTTTGGATGGAAGAATGGAAAAGTGGGAGGGTGGAAACCTCTTTTGTTTGGTTGAAAAGAAAAGTGGGAAGATAGAAAATGTAGTCTACAAAAATTGACTATTATACTCTTGTTACATAATAGATAAGAAATAGATTTATTTGTACTCATTAAATAATATAAAATTTACCAACAATTATATTTTTCAATGAGAAGTGTTACGTCTACAATATTTTTTGCAATACTTTCACAACAAAATTTATGTGGAAAGTTGTTACTAGTTCTAATTTGAACCCACCACTGAAATTATTTTTTTACTCACCAATATTAACTAATAACAATCTGTTACTTAAAATTTATTATGAAAATATTGTGGTAACATTTCTCAATTAGGATTTTTTATTCTTTATATTATTTCTCTTTCTCACATTTCATCACATCCATACGTGTTTTTTTTTTCCTCCTCCATACATGTTTGTCCTTGTCTCTTTATCTCCTCCTTTTCTTTCTTTTTCTTCCTCATTCAAGAAGTTCAAGAAGTGCTTTCATTCTCATTCTCTATTTTTTGTCTCTAGTTGTTGCTCTTTGTGTTTTTTTTTTCTTCCTCCATATACGTTTGTCCTTATCTTCTTATCTCTCCCTTCTTTTCTTTCTTTTTCTCCCTCATTCAAGAAGTGCTCTCATTCTCTATTTTTTGTCTCCAACTCTTGCTCTCTGTTTTTTTTTTTTTTTTTTTTTTTCTTCCTCCAGACACGTTTGTCCTTATCTCTTTATCTCCCCCACCCCTTTTTTTTTTTTTTTCAAGAACGTTCCATCTAGTGCTCTCATTCTCTCTTTTTTTTTCTCCAGTTCTCGGTCTTTTTTTTTTTTTTTTACTTGATTCTAGAACAGCTATTGTGTTTGTGAAGAGGGTAGGTGGGAGAGGGTATTTGTGTAATTCCACGGTGAGAGCAGTTTTCTTTCCACAATTTTCCTCCCGATTTGGGAGGATGCAAATTGTGGGCCCGGAAGAGAAAATTTTCTCTCGGGTTTTCCATCCTTAGCATTTTCCTCAACATACCAAACAGTAAAAAACACTGTTTTCCACTCTATTTTCCTCCTTTTGTTTTCCATTCTCCTTATTATCCCCCCAACCAAACACAGTGTTAAGAACAATTAAATTTTTAGACCCTTCACTTTTACAACACAAATTGAAAGAACTCTTCCAAACTGGGTTAATGAAGCTAACATGTATTTTATGTTATGTTATATCACTCATACCATAACTCCTCTGCACCACCAACACCACGTCAAAGAAGACATGATTTGGACTTGACCACCACCACAACACCCGACAAAACCAACTCCACAAGTACCAAAAGAGTTTCGCTTCCCGAGAACAAGACATCTTAGAGGGAGGGACTTTGGATTGGTTAAGTTGAGCTGCCCAAGGGTCTCGAAACTCGATGCCAATTGCCAAGGGACGCAGTGATCAATGATGGTGGACAAGCTCACTTGCAACCAAATTTTTTTTTTTTTTGATAGGTAATTGCAACCAATTTCGTCAATTGTTAAATTAGTCCTTTCGGTTTAATTTTTTTCAAAGTTAGCATTTATGGTTTATCTATCATCTATCAATTTTTAATAAATAAAATATAATTGAAAACATTCATGAGTTGTGCTATTTGATAAATCTTTTTGATTGAAGAATATTATTTTAAAAATAAAAACAACAGAAATGATTTCACTTGCTAACATATTTGGATAAAATGACCAAATTAACTATTTTTTTTTTCTAAAAAAAAAAAAACTAATTTTTTACGCAAAAAAAAATGTTTAAACGAACTAATTTATCATGATTATTGTCAAAAAGGAAAAGAGAAAAGTATTTGATAAATTGGAAACAACACCTTAACCTGTGGAGCTCATGCTATCCATGGCGGGGGATTAACATTGGCTGATGGTCATGATTCTTCAAAGTTTATGTTGATAGTGTTAGTGTTGGTGGTGGATTGTATATATAACTTGTGCCGCGGTTTGAGTGTGATACTCAAATCCTCAAATTAATGATTTAAATTTAATTATGTATTGTTATTGATTTCTTGTTGAGATGATCATACACAGATAGAGAGTAGAGACTTCAAAACAAGAGTTGTCTTATATACTCATTTTACCAAGCAAAAAAGACAGAATATTTTCTATTTTATATTTTGTTTGTTTGCAGCTTTTTATTTATTTATTTATTATTATTATTGTTATTATTATTATTATTATAAATGTTTTAAAATAATTCGATAGTTATAACAGGGAGGAATGATTTGAACTCTTGAAAACATTGGGAGGCACATGAGATACACACCAATTGAGTTACAAGCTTTTGCTCTATTGTAACATTTTAACTATTCTAAATGTAAATGTAAAATGTACTAGTAGGTAGGCCTAAAAATATTGGACCCAAAATTGTAAGCCTAATCTAACGTGAACCAAAAATAGGATCTAAACCCGACCTATTTTAAAAGTAGGAAACTCCAATTCAATTATTTTTTGAAAGGTAATATATTTTTGTTGGATGATTTCTCTCGGTAGAAAGGAAACTATTTGTTTTATAATCTCTCATTAATGGCACACAATCTTTTCAGCATTCTTATTATTGTGGTTGCTTTTGAATTAATTTTAGGCAATAGAGATATAATTCTATCTCAGTATTAATCCTGTCTTTTGCCCGAGAATGTGAAAGCCTTCATTTGCAACTAAAGCTAGTTAAATGAATTTGGACTCAATATTTTTTTTAATTAAAAGAAAGAAAACTTTATTGATTTAAAATTGAAGTACAACATTAGTCAATAACACTAAAAAACATATATTTAAATCATCAAACTAAACTAGAATACTACACAAAATTTAGCAAAGACAACAACAACATTAACAAGTAACAACCAAATTCCCTTAGTGAGCCACGTATAAAAATGCCCACAACCGAATGCCCATGTACATAAACATCAATATGCTGATTGCAAAAGAATGAGGGTACTTTAGTTCAATTTTGATACACTCCATACTAGATTTTGTAAGTCTTGTCTCCAACAATACTACTTCACACCTCTAAAATCTACTTTATTTATTTTACACCATCACTTTAACAATATACAGCACATCTCATTCTCTATTTCACAACCCATTCGATTATAACAATATAAAATGATTTTTTTTATATAATCTTTTATAAACAAAACACAAATAGGTCAAGTGGAAAGAGAAAGACAAGTGAATCTAATAAGCAAAATAAGTTTACATTTGCTGCACCATAATAAGTATATTTGCATTTTAGTGTCGTAATATCTATTGTTTGCTACAAGAATACATAATCTGATGGGATGTCTGTTTTGGTGTTTTTTTGGTTGCTACAAGGTAATGCAAAATGCTATTGGGAATGCTCTAATAATGAACATGGAACTAAAAATGTACTTCACAAAAAGACTAGATTATTTAATTAGGGTTACGTTTTATCTCAATTTTTGAAAAGATTTCACGCCTATATCTGTAAAAACCTATGTTGACTTTAGAAATGTCTACCTCAAAGAGAAAATACTCAGTTGGATAACCTCACATATTAATTCTTAAAAAACGAAAACTCACATATACTAAAAGTATGAAAGGAATCCAAGGGTATAGCTGAACTATTTCCCTAAACTATGGTTACGAAAAAAATTGGGACTCATTTATATTGTGCTAGTGGTTCGTGAATTGCATCAGAAGCTTCCCGACAATGTCCTCGCAAAATGATTGAGCTCTTGTGAGGTGTCTCTAAGCAATTAATCCAAGTACATTTGCTAAAAATATCTCTCTCCACCCCCAAGACACTTGCAACAAGATCATACCTTTCAATCATTGGTCAATATGAAAAAAATTAAAATAAAAAAAACCATGACGGATTAAAAAAGAAACAAATTTAAAGTTTTGAGTTGTTTTTATTTTGATCTTTACGTACCTTCATGTTTAATTCAATTTTCATATTGGTCAAACATTCCAAAACATATTTTTTAATACCTCAATTAAGATTCATGCATTTCCCAATTTCTCAACATTTTAGAACTAGTGTTTCATGAAATATTAAATTTGCATGAAGTGCACTTTAACAGTCAAATTACTAACAAAAAGGATTGTAAGATTAATATGAAAATGAAACCAATCATAAATAGTTAAAATGAAAATTTTGAAATATAGTTCACCAAAAAAAAAAAAAAAAAAAAAAAAAAAATTTTGAAATATAAAAGGTCAAAATAAAAACAACCCCAAATGCTAAAAGTGTATCTTTAGCATTATATAAACACCAGCAGCTTTAGCAAAATTGAAATAAATAACCGTTACCTGGACGATAACAAGAGTGTTGATGCAGTGGCTAGATGTGGCTGCATTTGGATTCATTTGTTGTGTATTCCAACCCTCCCGATGATGTATTTACCAATCAGGGCAGCCTGCAACTAAGGCCCAAGTCCAATTCACTTTGTAGGCATAGTTTCACTCAAGAGCCCAATTCTTACTGATCCAAGTCTCCCACCGCAAATCAAGGCTGCTTAATCATAGATAATCAATCACGTAACTCATTTTTTTCAACACTACGGTCCATTAATTAGCATTATTGGCTTCTTACTGAAGACTATTCTGAGTTTCTAACCAAGAAAATTCTTTAGCTAGTCTCAGCCTCAGTCTGAGTTTTCTCGCAGCCATTAGACTCAATGGTAACAGACGAAGCCTCAAAAGGGCCAACCCTCATCTTTGCCACTCTATAAAAGGCCTAGAATCATTTTGTGTACCTCAACACCCAAAAGTAATCATATCTGTGTGAGAGAGGCTAACATTATTATTACAATGGCAAGGTTCGCAGTTTCTTCTATGGCTTTCACAGCAGCAGTGCTTGTGTGCATGTTGGTTGTTGCTTCACATGTTGATGCGAGTCTAACATGTGCTGAGGTGACAAACTTGTTGACCCCATGTATCAGTTATGCCATTTTTGGAGGAACAGTTCCTCCAGCTTGTTGTGAAGGTATTAAAGCACTCAACGCTGCTTCAAATACCACACAAGATCACAGAGCCGCATGTAGTTGCATCATGGATGGTCTTTCAAAGATCCCAGGAATCAACTATGAACTAGTTGGAACACTTCCTCAGACTTGTGGCACTACTTGTTCCTACAAAATCACACCCACTACTGATTGTTCCAAGTAAATCTCTTATATATAATTCTCTATCTAGAACTGATACATGATTCAACATATACTAATTTTATGAATTTGATAATTTGCAGGGTGGATTAATTTTATTTCTACGTACTGGAGTATTCTATGAAGATAAAAATAAAGCTTCAAGGAAAGCTAGCTTCCCTGTGTTATGGCACAATGTTGAAGTGTTATTATTTAACAAGAAATAATGTCAATAAGTCAACGTATACGGATTATTATTAAGATATAATCCAACCTATTGAACTTATAGAAATTATTAATAAAACTTATTTCTACTTTTGCATTGTTTATGCTAAATGAGGCCAAATGAGGCCAGGAGTAAATTTTTTGGAATACAGGATGCCCAGGCCAACATGATTGACTCTCTCTAGTAATCTTTACTTGCATCTATAAGAGATTTTCTTTAATATATAACAAATTTAAAAGTTATACATCTCAAAAGAAATTTAAATGATAGTTTCAATAATAGTAGTACAACTGACAAGCCACTTCCTTTTATTCTTTTCTCTTTTTAATTTTAGAAATTTGTTAAAAATAAAATAAAACCATCCTAAAACACCTGCTATCTAATTTTAACTCAAACCTCCAGGATTATGCTTAAGTTACATTTTCTCTCATTTCTTGAACACAAAAATGAAAAATTCTTACATATAATAAGAAGCATGAATATCTTCTTTATTAACAGAGATTAATGACTAAGTTATTATCGAAATCATTTATTTCCTTTTGATTGGATATTTCCAATCAAGAGGAAACAAATGATTTTGATGATAACTTAGCCATCCATCTCCGTTAATATAGGCAATATCCATGTAGAGAGTTGCTTTAGATTGCTCAAGTTGCTTTCCATACGAAATCCTATTTGTGTAATTTGCTCCTGGTCCCAAACATTGATACTCTCTAAAGAAGACCGTCTTGTTTTTTTATGGAAGTCAAAAAAAATTAAGGATCACAAGTTTTCAATTGACTCATAATGAAATAGAGAAACATTATCAATTAAATATTATAAATCTAAAGATACCACGTTATTCAAAATTTTAAATAACATGACATTCTGTATACTACTAAATCTAAAAAACAAAATTTTAACTGTAAAATGCACTCTTCATTTCATTTGAAATAGAGAGAATCTTTTTCCCTCTAAATTGATTTGCTAAAATATTCATAGCATTTTAATTTATGTGAAAAATAAGTGCAATTTGGCTCTTTCACTATTATCACTAAAGGTAGAACAATAAAGATTTTTTTTTCTCTCCTTTAAACTATTTTTTCTTAATTCTTCTAAGACCATAACTTTTCCATTAATTTTGAAGTAACAAATTTTGATTAGTTGCCTATCACTTTCTTATGAATCCACCATTTTTTTTTTCACCACTCTTATGATTGACATCAAGGTTATGACAAAAATTACCAAAAAAAATTGCATCCACAAATCTTCTCTTTTTCCTCTTTATTCTTCTTTAAACTAATTATTAATATACTGTGGGTGAACCCACCCACAATTATTGTATTGACCAAGAAAAAAAAAATTATAGAATAAAAAAAGTAAAACTATATGATAATTTAAAGACAAGCTTCTATGAAAATCTATATATATATATATATATATATGGAGAAAAGTAAAAAGGATAAGGCACAAACTGGTCTCTAGAGGGGTCTTGCCAATCATTCCAGCCAACTGGAGCTACGACATCTGACATATATGTTGTGGAGAAGACAACAATTGCATAAACTCCCCAAGCTCGTCCAAGCCATACTTTACCACTTCCACTGATGCTACATTCTACAAACGAAAATCCTGTTTGCTCATTCATCGACTGCCTAGCTTGAGCTGTGATAGAGCCACTGACCTCATCGGAGACTTGTTTTGCTATTGAATTAATGTTGCACCCCTGTCATATAAATATGTCCACAGTATATAAATCATATTGCTTGATGTACAGATTATAGAGTGAAATGGGTATGGGTATAATAAGGAATTATAGAGAAAGAAATAAAGACAATTTCAAAGAAGGAAATACGTGGTACGTAGAACAAGGAGTGTTGCTATCAGCAAGTAAACTTCAATGAACATTATTTTGAAGGTGATCATGACACATCATCATTTTTAAACTAATCATAAATAGGCTCATTAATGTGAATGCATTTCTATCGGTTGAAATTTGATTCTTCAAAATATTTCAATCCAATGGTCAGATCCAGACTTGTGACTAATCATTCAGATTGTTTCAACCTCAAGATTTGTTTTATGAGGAGTAATTGAGGATTCAGTAATCAAAATTAAGATGCTATACATTCAAGGTGTTATATTACCCTTTTGCCATTTAAGTAATGTTAAATGCATTTTGTAAAATAGGGTGTCTGTATTCACCATATATCTTAATTTTTTTTTCTCAATCAAACAAATGAAATTTATATGAATTTTCCATCTTTTCACTTCTTTATTATTCCAACCAAATATATGTGTTAAAAAATAAATAATTTATATACTTCTAATAAATTTTCATCGATTCTAACAAAATGATTTTTTTTTTTATTTAAAAAAAATAGAAACACAATAATAATCAAATGGGGTATAAATTGCATGCCAGTATACTTAGGCCAGTCCACAGAAATGGATCCAGGCTCGAAAGGGCTGAAACCCAATTGACAAGTATTTTGGGCAATAAAAATTAAAAACACAAAAATCCCAAGTATCAGGAAGGAAATTAAAAAAAAAAAAAAAAAATTCATCCATATTACAAATTTACAAGAACCGTAAATGATGTGAATTACCAATTTAGAAGAGAAAAATTGATTGTCTCATGATACAAAAATAGTCAATTTGGTAATTTGATATAAGTACTAGGCGTTTCTCAAAAAAAATCTATGTAGGATAGTAGTATATAAGTACTGGGCAGATAGAATCAGTCTGTCATTGGAAGTGGCCACGTGGGTTAATAATTCAAGATAAATAAATTTAAATAAATATAAAAAACAACAACAACTGTCTGGTAAGTGGTAACTAGATAGTTACTGAATTACTGTACTTTAGTGGAAGAAAACTAATAAGTTTAGAATGGGCAAGACCTTCATTGACTTGGTAGGAGATAGGAGTAGGACAGCGTTACAACATTTTTTTTTTATAAAATTTTTAAAATGCATGTTGGAATGGATGCAATTGCTACGAAACTGTCCAGAAAGTAAAATTAATGCAAAAAACAAATCATATGATCCTTTATTATTTAATGCAGATACAATTATATTAAATTTTGACTGGTAGAACGATACTATCATATAAATCATTAACCATTAATATATATTTTTTACACTATACAGTATTATTTTAAAAAATGAGAAAGAAATTTTAATTTTTTTTACCTAAGCTTGATTCGTTGATTACAAAAACCACATGTTTAAGTAAGATACAAAGTTTACATCAGCTTGATTTATTGATTACAAAAACCACATGTGTAAGTTAAGTGTTACTCTTCTACCTTGCTTATCCTCAAGGGATACTTATAACTATTAAACGTTATTTGTGAGTAGAATTAGTGCCCAAGTAAAAACAAAAGCAAATTTACAAATTTAAAAAACCAAAAAAATAAATGAAAGGGCAAAAGTAAAAGAAGGCTCGTGGGTAAGATAATAATAATAATATAATGACCCAACAAATTTTTATGTGACCTTTCTCAATTCTTTGTTGAAAGTGTGTTTCATACTTTCATCCCCCTTTTCCATATGAATAGTTGGTTACGGAACACTTAGGTTCTAGTTACACTGTTGAATGTGCTAGTTTTTTTTTTTTTTTTTTTTTTTTTTGGTGAACATGGAATATATTAAAAGCTAACCAACAACCACAGGGGCTGTAAAATTACAAACCTGGTTACAAAATAGGCCAGAGAGGTCTTGCATCAACAGTTGGGACATCTCCACAAGCGGAGTGTCTAATATACAAAACTCATGTTGACTAAAGACTGCCTTCTTGGCCAGGGCGTCGGCATAGGCATTAGATTCCCTGTAGCAGTGCTGGATCTTCCACAAAGGGTGCCGGTGCAATAGGTTCCTGTAGTCATCAATAAGAGGAGCATATTGAGCAAAGGATTCAGTATTGCAAGTTAATAGGCTAATAACAGCTTTAGCATCAAGTTCTATAAGAAGCTCCTGGATAAGAAGTTGGTTGCAGAGAATGAGACCATCTCGGATGGCCCACAGCTCGGCTTCAAGGCTACTGACCTTCCCTATATTTCTGAGATATCCCTTCACCCATCTGCCATGATCATCACGAATGAGACCACCCCCACCTGTTGGACCTGGGCAGCCCAGAGCCGAACCATCCGTATTTAATTTAAACCATCCTGGCCATGGGAGGTTCCATCTCACCTAAATTAACTTTTTTTCCAAGACAGGCATTTGGGGAATGCCAAGACAAGAGAACTCAGATGCAAGGAATTCAACATCCCTCATCAGAGAAGTTTTGAGATTAGAATGTTGAAAGCTGCATCTATTTCTTTGTAGCCATAGATTCCAAATACCAAAAAGGAAAAATGTGTCCCAGGTAAAGGGTTTATTAGGAAAGGTGCTACTATTGAGCGCATTAGATTTAAGCCATCTATTACAGGGAGAAGAGAAAAATTCAGGGTCATTAGCAGGAATCCCTGCCTCAATCCAGAAACTTTTGGCCACTTGACAATCCCTGAGGATATGGGAAATGTCTTCCACCTGAGAGCAGTGAATGCATGAGGGGTTTTCAGTGAGCCCTCTGTGATGAAGTGTATTTTTAACAAGGAGGCTATTGTGAATACATTTCCAAAGGAATAAGTGCATCTTTGGGTAACATTTGAGTTTCCAAATCCATCTACCATCAAAGGAGAAAGTAGGACCTGCCTCTCCAAAAGCCAGATTATAGGCATGTTTTGAATCGAAAAGGCCTTTGGCTTTCCCATCCCAGCAGAGGATGCCCTTGCCAACTAAGGCTTTTCTAAGGGGAATGGCTTTCAAAGTCAACAATCAACTATCAGGAATTACAAAGGAGATTTAGGAACAATCCCATTGCCCACCCACCATGGTGTTCTTTACCATAAGATTTTCTTCAGCAAGGGTGAGGGGATTATAGGCATGGTACTAGTTATAGACATGATATTTCAATGTGTTGCAGATAATTCGTGACAAGCCTTTCAAAAGGGATCCCCATGAGAACTGCAATTTAAATTTATGAATTTACCTAATAAGTAAACAGAATCTTCTATCAATTTCCACATGCAAAAGAGTAGTTGTAAATGATTTCATTTCCCCATAGCAAGAATTACATACCACAAACTCTTAAGGGGAAATCCAGATATCTCCCAACGCAACCCCTAGTCCCCTAAATATCACCACAAAACCGCACATACAGTATAAACTGTTTTACGACTGTTAAAAGTCATATCAAAGCATCATATCATCCTATTTTGGAACTAATTTCTCTCTAACAATTTGTACAAAAAATTACTTTGTGGAAAGAGTGTACACTGATATCTCATATGATATAAACATGAGTCTTATGTGTGAAATCCACACAAAAAACAAGCGACAGAGCCAAGAATTTGTGGTTGGGGGGCCGAGTAATAAATAAGACGATTACATTTTTTTTTTCTTAATACCTACATGATAATATATATATATATATATGTATTGTATGTATATCACTATGTATTGTTGTTGAATGCAAAATAAAGGGAAAAATGCCCTAATACCCATTTATATATGGTACTCCGAGAGTACCTAATAATTTTTCCTTTAGCATTGTGGCTATTGTATCTCCTGAACTTTTATTTTGGCCAATTAATTTATTTCATAAACTTTATACTTGAACCAAATAAATACCTTAGTCTAATTGCCATTTGCCGTTAATATACTAAGTACTAACAATAAAGTCACATGAGACTCATGTGTAGACTAAAATACACAAAATCAATTTTAGAGAGAGAGAGAGAGAGGCAAAAATAGATGTATGACCAATATAAAAGTTAAACCGAATATGAAGGGCCAAAAAGAAAAAATATATATTTGTTTCTGCGTGTTTGAATGTATTCTTGAAAATGTTCTAAAAAATATTTTTAACATTTGGCATGCGGAAAAAAGATCACACGAATTTTATTATATTTTTGTATAAATAAATAGCAACTTTTTTGTTACAACTGAATAATAACGTTTTTTAGAAGCAATTAAATAATACTTTAATTCACCACTTTAAGATATTAATACAGAACAACTAAATTAAAAGTTAATTTTGTCTTTTTTCTGAAATTTAATTCACCATCACCATATATCTTTTTGGTCACTAACAATAATGGTACCTTTTTTTTCCCAAGTCAAAGGCAAAGAAATACATTATACTTTATAAACTATCATTTTATTTCTCGAACAATAAACCACCATTATTGCTAGAATATGATAAAAACACATTGTCTGAGCTAACTTATAAAGAAACATCCAAAATATAATAACAATCCTATGACAACATAACCCAATCAAGGAATAACCGTTGACAAGTTACAATAGGGCAAGGTAGTGACTTTGAAATGGTATCGTCTTCCAGGTCAAAGACATAAAGATATCGATCCGCGGCCTTTGTAAAGTAAATTGCATTTTGCTTGACTCCTTCTGCTACAATGCTACATGTACTAATACTACTGCCACTCAGGGAAAGGAAAATAGTGCGCTCTCCTATGTTCTTCACTTGGACCCATTTATTTTCTAACAAATCCATGCGAAAAACCAAGAAACCAAAAACGTTTCTCCTATAGATTCCAAACATCATCTTCTGAAGCAATAAGACTTCACCACACGATTCAATAAGATAAGAAGAGGAACTTATTATATCTTGGGGTGATTGGTTATGATATTCCTCTATTCCCAACTTAGTAAAACGTATTTCTGAATCCACGAACTCAGCAGTAAATAATGGATAAATTGCAAAACCAAGGCTCACTATGAAGTAAATTTTTCCTCCAAAAAATGTGGCATCTTTCATATGAATCCTGCCTAGTGGCATCTCTGTTTCGAACACTCGTTTATCAAATTTGGAATCACCAAGCCGGCAAAAATAAAACATGCATTTGGTATTTATGAATACCACTTGGCATTGATGGTTATGGTTACTTGGTGATGATGACAAAATGCAAGTATACTCATCATCGTCTTCCAATTGTGGGAGCTGCACCGTCTCTTTAGAAGTAGGATTTAAAAGACAAACATTCATTGAGTTGATCAGATCCCTTAACACCAACCATCCATTGTTACAAGTATATATTATTTCTTTATTGTGCATTTCAGGAATAGTCCTTGTGTAGAAACGATCTTCTGATATGCTAAAGAAAGTTTGCCTTTCTTGATCTTTCCCATCAAAGATTAGTAACCATGGATATGGTTGTGGGACAGTGGGAGGATTAAGATGCATAAGCTGTTTCTCATCGCTCAGTTCTTGCCTATGCTCTTTCCTTTCATGTGTCGGCTCCATTCCTTTAAGACAAGAAAATTAAGTTGAATATTCTTCACAAGAGCAGTTTATAAATTCTAAATTAACTTAAATAATAAGGTACTTTAGTGAGATAAGAGCAGAAAGTGATATAATGTTGGCAGCAAAATATATTCTGTTTTTTTGGTTGTAAAATAAGTTTAGCACTAACTGGACCTCAACATAACATAGTCTGATAGTCACTTCTATTCTTAAAAAAACAAAAAACAAAAAACAAAACAAAAAAAACATATAATCACTTCCAATTATGGACTTGGTTTGGATATAGTGTCTAAGCTCCAGGTCCATATTATTATTGTGCAACTAGATATTAGACCCAAGTTTTACCCTTTAATTAAAACTTATTAAAACAAATAGGCAAGATCTAAGAGAGATAAATGTACATGTTTTCTACAGTATTGGCCTAATTAATTTTACTTAGAATTTAATACGTCCAACCTTATACGAGATTAGAAGGCGTATATGAAATTCTAATGAAGAAACTACTTTTGATTATGAGATATAACGTACCTGCTTTTTGTTTGGCTGCGTTTCAAACAAATCAACTTCTTGCTTGAAATCAATTTCCTCCACTGACTTAGAACTAAAGAGGTGCTAGGTTTCAATCGTTCGATGTGAGCGAAGCACTGTATATATAGCACCCCAAGACAATGCCGTTTCCTCGTGGAACTGGGGCAACTTCTGTAAGTCGGTTCCCCTTGATTTTTTTAATTAATTATTATTTTTCTTTTCCTTTTTTTTTTTTTTTCATTAAGAACAAATCAACTCGAACTCAGAGAATAGTACTATTCCTAATACTAGTTGGATTTTGTAAGTCGGTTTGTTTTTTTTAATTTTTAATTAAAATTTTTTTTTCCCTTGAGAACAATCTATAAAAGGCCTCTAAAACTACGCAAACTGATTTACCTCTTCACTACAACAATCAAACCACATTCATGGGCATATAAGATCGCAGGACTAAAACCTGTTAAACTGTGAGTTTCCTCAATTTTGTAATTTTATTTTTCATATATTATTTATTATTTGAAATCTATTGATTTTTTTTAACCAAAAAATTGAGACATATGCTTCTTTTTTTCGTTTTCAATACGTTATTTCCGTATTTGTTCGGTTTTTTTTCTCAATTTTTTTTTATTCATCATTAGAGTCGATTCGTTATGGCAATTCTGGAATTCGTATTATCATCCTGACCTTCTGAAGAAATAAATAAACATAATAGTCCCTTTTTTTGTGTTTTTTTTTTTTATAACTGAGTTTCCGAGAATATTTATTTTCTTCAATGACACGGGTTCGAAATAAAAGTAGTGGAGTTGCTTTGCAATTTGATATCTATTCATATGAATTCTCAGTCTTTTTTTTTATTTTTATAATTTATCTGTGCT